>CM066032.1:1428999-2790499 GCA_033557465.1 Ichthyophis bannanicus
CAGGGCCCTATGTCCTGCCTCTCCAGGAGGCATTGGCTAATGGAGCCTGTGGGTGTGGGTGTGTCTGCCCCTGTTGGCTGCTGCTTTACGGCAGAGGTTCCAAATTCCAGTCCTGGTGTGCCAAACACTGTTTGGGTTTTCATGCTGTCCCTCATGAATATGCATGAGATACATCTGCATACCATGGGAGTGGTGCATAGATATGCAGCACAGGCATCTTTATTAGAGGCAGCATGGAACCTGAATGGTGTTTGGCCCTCCAGGACTGCATTTGGGAGACTCTGCTCTAGGTAATGCGCCTGTTTATGTTGTCTTTGCTCTGTAGGGTAAAATGTAGGTGTTTTTGGCATGTTTATGTCATCTGCAATAAAGGCTCTGTCTGTATTAGCACATTGTAGTAGTGGGTCAAATATGGGGACTGGGTTGGCAGGCACCATAGCTGGGACTTGAACCTGTGACTTTCTGCCTCCAAACACACTGGTTGTGTGCACTGCACCACCATGTTGCCACAGAGACAGTGCATTCCCTGGTGATACCATGACCGTTTGTCTGGCAGGGCCTGTCTGTTGCAGTGCATGGCACCCACCTACACAGGGCTAGGCCATGGTCTGCTCTGGGCAGCTGCCACTGCCCTCCTCCACCACCAGTACCCCTCTGCCACCATGCTGACATGCCCTTCTGCTGGTGGTGCTGGTGGTGTGCAGTCTCAAGCCATCCAATGTGCAGGTAGGCGTCTGCCTATGGTGCGTGTTCTGGGGTAGGGGTGCCTGCATAGACGTCCACGCTTCCCCCCTACACCGCCTGCCAATGTTCTGTGCCCTTGGAGGTACCTGCTGGGTACTATCCCCTGTGACACTGTGATAAACACTCTCATGCCCATGTTGCACCCTCATCAGTTGCTGTCTGGCTGCTGTACAGTTTCAGCATTCCTAAGTGCCACCTAGGCATCTGCCTAGTCCACACTGTTCCCCAGCTGCACCACAGCATGTGCCGCCTGCAGCCCTCTGTATCCCCTTTCCCAGCATCTGTCCAGTTGCCCATTCCGACATGCCCACCCTGCTGTTGTGGGACATGTGTATGCCATAGGAAACCTGTCCAATGGAGAGGGAAACCCTGATCAGTGTTATTTCACTCTGGGATCATTCACCTTGTATGGGGACGGAGCATAGACCCTTCCGAAATTCATATCTTTTTTGGGGGGCTTTCTTGGGAGTGTTTTTTGATGTTTCCCATTACTATCACTATTGCCCAGCTTGATTATGATTTTTTTTAATTTTGTTGGGGTCATTTTCAATGTTTATTTGCACTTTGGTCCGTGCACATGTATCACACTTATCACTTTTGTGTAGGTTTCCCTGGTTTTGCTGTACATTGCTGACAGAAATGGTTTCTTTTCCCTTTAAATCAGCTCTAACGCGAGGTTTTCACTTGCGTTAGTTTTGGCCTCGGATTTCACATTGTTAGAGTGTGGGGAGCCTCTCCCCTCCCACTCTCCACCCATTGACCCCATCTCTCCACCCCTGGGGAGCCTTCCTCCGCCCTCCGGGAGCCTTTCCCCTCTTTCAGCGCTCGTTTGCGCCGCTGCGCGCGTGAGCGCGCACTACGGTACATTTGTGCCCCATAAAGCATCATTATCGCGCACTAAGGTACCTTAGCGCGATAATTGCACAGCGCGCACGTTAAGAAGGTTTAGTAAACATACCCCTATGTGTTTTTTTTGTATCTGTTATCTGTTGAAACCACGAGTTTCCCTTCTGGTATAATGTGAGATTATTCTGTTGGGTAATTTGTGGAACAGTTTACCGATTAAG
Organism: Ichthyophis bannanicus; assembly: GCA_033557465.1. Lineage (NCBI taxonomy): Eukaryota > Metazoa > Chordata > Amphibia > Gymnophiona > Ichthyophiidae > Ichthyophis > Ichthyophis bannanicus. The sequence continues at coordinate 1,430,811 of CM066032.1, forward strand.
AAATAGTATTAAGCAGAAAAGAAGACAGAAGGAAACAAACTAAGGACTCACTTTTTCAGTAAAGAAGCTGTCTCATTCATTCCTTCTTTTTTCCTTCCGCACAGCCTGAAACTGGCTAGCGGAGAGAGAAGGGGTGTGTCTGGAGAAAGGATGTGTAGTATCTTTTAACCCTGTGAAGGCTTAATCTCAACACTCTGCAGCTGGGTTAATTTGTGCTTATTTCAGGAAAATTGTACCTGTTTTATTCAATATGTTCTAATAGTGATGTTCCTTCTGCTATGGTCATGTATTATATATCATTTAATAAGAATGTTTAGTCAGGATTGTGGATCCCGACAGTTTTGGGCTTAGCCTGGAAAGGGTTAAGTTCTTAGTAACCCCTTTCGAGTTCCTGTACTTGTATGGACCAAGTGAAAAGGATTTCTGTAAAGCTATAGGTATAATGCAATTGTGGGCTTAGCCTTGTTTTGTGCTTTTTATGTTCAAATCTTCAGTAAGCACTGTAATGGTTTAAATAGGAAATGATAGAAAAATTCAGGAAACTGCTTTTGTTTTCCCTTTGACCTTTGAAGTAGAGGTTAAGAACCCTGACAGGACTATGAAGCATTCCGAGCCAGTAGTTAATTGCAAAGTGATTTAAATCCTGAGTGAATAAGGAGTTCATCGTGCTTGAATTCTAGTTCCTGATATACTGCGGCAAGCACCTCATAGAAGACATACTTATTGTTAATAAAAATAAAAAAGGAAGAAAAAGGGGTGTATATGTATTCCAGATATCCACCCACTTTATGAAAAAGTATCCAGAATGTCTTGTGAATATCTACTTCCTAAACTGTAAGATTTAAAGTAATTTCTATTGCAGAGACATTGTTCCGCTTAAATGCTGATTACGGCTGGCAGTTAGTTTCCATGCCAAGTAATTTCATTCCAGTCATAAGTAACAGATATGTGGCCATCATGTTAGGAGCCTTAGTTCTTTCTATTGGATTTGTTGTTATAACATGTTGCAAAATAATAGTTTTATATTTTAAGGACTTTATCTAAATTGTTCTTATTTAGAATGAGCACACACATCCATTATGTTTAGTCCATAAGAAAATGCAGCCTGACTGCCCGCCCCCTCTGTCTGTTGTCAAATACGTCACCATGGGGGGGGGGGGGGTCAGAGTCCACACAGATTTTGTTGAAATGTATGACTAGGAATTTTAGCAAGGGGTTTTCTGGAAACTACAGACTTAAAATGTCTCCTTCCCTATTAGAAATGCTCTGTGAAAGGGGGTGGCCAGTGTTAGCTACTTCATGGCCCCGTAGTTTCCCGTGTTCATCAGACTGTACAGAAAATGTTCCCTGATCAGTTCCCCTACATAGACTCCTGGTTGAATGTTTGTGAGGAAAAAAGAAAAAACCTGCCCGTTTATTATCTTTATAGGCCAGTTCCCTCAGCTCTGCCACCACCCCGGGCAGAGCCTGGGGCGGGGGGGACACCTCCCTGCAGATGTACCCCAAGTAGTTCACCAGCCACCTCCGCAGCAGGAGGACGTACACCCCCTCTTGACCGAAAGCCCCGGCACAGTTTAAAGTACTCCGAGTGGGCCACAATCCACCGATGACACTACAAGCAGGGATTCATTTGCCAGTTCAGGGTCACTCACAGCCAGCACCTGAGAACATGAAGTGGAACTCAGACAGTCCCGATTGCCGTATACCTTCAGAAGTACAACTACCAGTAAAAGGGAGGGTCACGTTATCCCATTGCGCTAGGTCCAGGGCCTACCCACCCTTAATACCGAAAGCCAGCTGACCAGCTTTGTTTCTGCCACTGATTTACTGAACTGAAAGCTGCATTATGCCTCCTACACTGAGAAACCTTAGGATTTGATTGAACTAATGAACAGTATTATGCAGACCCATCAGCCTTGATAACCCCAAGTGGGATCCAAATAGTGCAGGCAGCCCTCACTATATACCCCATGCAATCCAGCAGCCCAGGAGAATTTGTGTATGGTAGATGCAGTTTTTGTCAGTCAGTCCCAGAGAGATATAAAATGGAAATTGCAGAAACTGGATGGGTTTGCGGGTATGAATACAGCACAGTTAATGGAAGTTGCTCAGAAAGTTTTTGTGAATTGTGGAAATGAATGTGACAGAGAAAGTGAATGTAAGATAAAGAAGAAAGCAGACCTTCTTGCTGATACTTTAGTTGAATGACGTGGAGGAGGTTTTCCTAATCGAAGGAGCAGAGGAAGTGGAAGGGGTCGTAAAAATGATCGGCCCCCACTGGGTGTGAATCAGTGCGCCCATTGCAGAGAAGAAGGACATTAGAGAAGTGAATACTCGCATCTTGACTCCACCCCCAGGAAGGGAGAAGGGAGCATTTGGAGAACAGGAGGTTGATTTTAGAGTCATGAAAGAATAAACCGAGCACAGTGTTCCAGCAAGAAAGGGAAGCAGCTACAGAGTGAGTGGCAGCCGAAGAGGGCTACAGCATGGATGAAGACTAGGCCAGACCGGACTCCAAGTTTCCCTGGGTCCCCAGGAGCCTATGGTCAGTCTGAAAATAGGGGACCAATATATGGACTTTATGGGGGATACAGGAGAAGAATACAAAAGCCAGTAGCCCCTTTGTTTTGTCGATGCATCACCATTGTCAGAGCTACTGGGGCTAAGGCCACAAGGCCTTTCCTGCAGAACTGCATGTGTGAACTAGGGGGACAGAAAATAACGCACCAGTTCCTGTATATGCCTGAGTGCCCTATTCCACTTTTGGGCCGAGATCTGCTTGCAAAGCTCCAGGCACAGATATCCTTTGCTGAAGGGGGAGAAATGCAAATGACTGTGAACCCAAAGCCTGCTGGATTGATGGTGCTGACTGTTCCCCGAGAAGAAGAGTAGCGGTTCTATAGTGCATCTCCAATCAAGCCAGCTAGTTCCTGTATACCCACCAACCTTATAGCCCCACCTAAAGTATGGGCAGAAGATAATCCACCTGGCCTAGCGAAGAACATAGCCCCTGTCATTGTCACCCTCAAGCCAGGAGCGGAAGCAGTGCATGTGAAGCAGTATCCTCTTCCCCGACCAGCCATTGAAGGAATCCACTGCCATCCAATGAAACTGTTGAAGTACGGACTTCTCAAGGAGTGCCAGTCACCTTGGAACACCCCCTTCTCCCAGTTAAGAAACCTGGGACAGGGGATTACCGCCCTGTACAAGATCTGAGGCGAGTGAATGATGCAGCTGAAACTATACACCCAGTGGTAGCAAATCCTTATATTCTCTTGGGACTGATCCCCGCTGAGGCTACTCATTTCACTGTCCTGGACCTGAAAGATGCCTTTTTCTGCATACGCTTAGCCCCCCACCAGTCAACTTTTGTTTGCTTTTGAATGGCAAGACCCCACAACAGGAAGGCGGGGCCAACTCACCTGGACTCGATTATCTCAAGGATTCAAGAATTCACCTACTCTCTTCAGTGCTGCTTTAAATCAGGATCTTTCAAGCTACTATGTGAACCCAGGAGAAAGGGTTGTTCTCCAGTATGTGGACAATTTGCTCATAAACACCAACTCAGAAAGTGAATGTCTACAAGCCACCAGTGAACTCTTGCACCTTTTTAATGAGGCTGGATACAAAGTCTCAAGAGCCAAGGCACAATTATGTCAAACAAGTTAAATACCTAGGATTCCAGTTGTCCAGCGGAATTCGACGCCTGGGACCAGAACGCAAAGAAGCTGTATGCAGTATTCCTACTCCAAATACCAGGAGGCAAGTGAGAGCCTTCTTGGGTGCCACAGAGTACTGTCGTATATGGATCCCCAATTTTGCGCTGCTAGCAAAACCATTGTATCAAGTTACCAAAGGAATGGAAAAGTCTCCATTGGAATGGGGACTTGAACAGGATGCAGCCTTTCGATCTTTGAAAACTGCTCTGATGTTATCACCAGCTCTGGGTCTACCAGATGTCCAGAAAACCTTTCAGTCTCTATGTTCATGAGTCACAAGGAAATGTTCTAGGAGTGTTGACTCAATCTCTTGGATCTTGGAAACAGCCAGTAGCCTATTTGTCAAAACAATCGGATGTAGTTGCAAAAGGCTGGCCCCCTTGTTTGAGAGCTGTTGCAGTTACAGCCCTCCTAGTGAGCAAAGCTGACAAGCTCACTTTGAGACAGAATCTTCAAGTTACTGTACCACACTCTGTTCTAACCATTATGAAACACAAAGGAAACTTCTGGCTAACAAATTCACGAATGTTGAAGTATCAGAGTATGTTGTGTGAAAACCCCCAGATACAATTGAAGGTCAGTCAAGCTTTGAATCCAGCTACATTGTTACCAGTTGGTCTTGACCCCCCCTGATCATGACTGTTTAGAAACTATGGACACTATATTCTCAAGCCGCCCGGATTTGACTGATGTTCCTTTGGAGAACCCTGAACGGACTTTCTTTGTAGATGGAAGCAGTCTTGTCATCATTAATGGACATTGTTGTGCCAGATATGCAGTGGTGACCCTTGATCTGGTAGTTGAGTCCTCAGCCCTGGCCCCAGGAACTTCAGCACAGAAAGCTGAACTGATAGCCCTCACTAGAGCACTAACAATAGGAAAAGGGGCTCTGTCTAAATGTGTACCCAGATTCCAAGTATGCCCTTACAACCTTGCATGCACATGGGGCCCTGTACAAAAAATGAGGGTTGATCACCTCAGGAAGCAAGTCCATTAAGTATGGCCCCGAGATATTGACATTATCAGATGCATACTGCCTACAGATTTCAGAATTTAGGAAAAGTAGAATGTATGAGTAGAACCCTGAAATCTCAGTTGTCCAAACTTTGCCAAGAGGTTCACCTGAAGTGGCCCCAGGTTCTTCCTATAGCCCTTCTTAGGATATACTTAGCCCCTGCTAAGTCTTTAGGAGTTTCCCCTTTTGAGATTCTGTATGGGCGACCCCCGCCTATTGTATAGGAAATAAAGGGAGATATGGAACAGATTAGATCTGAAATTACTAGACAAGAACTATTGGTTTTAAGTTCTGTTTTGCAGAGTCTTCATACGTGGGTACAAGACCAGCTGCCCATCCATCTAACAGAACCCCTGCATCCTCTCAAGCCTGGAGTCTCGGTGTGGATCAAAGAGTGGAGAAAGACACCGTTGGCACCTCATTGGAAGGGACCTTATGTTGTTATCTTGTTAACCCCAACAGCAGTTAAAGTTGCAGAACTCGAACCCTGGATTCATCACAGTCGAATAAAGTCAGCAGCCATTGATAGCAATGTAGAAAGGAAGGCAGCTACAAAGATATTAGCTATGTGGCAATATTACCCTATACCCCAAGGTGATGCTGTTACACCAGTGTAATATATGATCTAATTAATGAGTGATTTAATTCTCACCCTTTCTCACTTGCGGGTGAGAATAATCAAAAGGGGGAATGTGGCAGGCTATGGCCTAGAGTAGTCTGCAAATATGAAAGGCCTGTAAGTTAAGCCTGGATCCCAACCCCCATTATAGCTAGAAAAGAACCAAAAAATCTGTGAAAAATGAGAAAATTGTTTTAAACTGCTTAATAAGAAGTTTTACATGAATTCATAAGTCTTTCATTATTTTCTTGTGTTCAAAAGAAAGAAATGTTTCAATACATGCATTCCTGGAGCTAGAGACGACCTTGCAGTAGAGAAGTATCAAACCTAGAAACTGAACCATTGTTAGGACAGTCCTAAGGGAGGGAGGGAGCTGGGTGCTAGTCCCAGGAGGGATCTCTGATTGGACAGGTGCAGGGGGCGTTGGAACCAATAGGAACTTTGCATGTATCAAGCTAGAACCAACAGAAAGTTCTCATGTGTCAAACTGAAAAAGAGGTATAAATGAGTATGTCTCTGTAAAAACTTTGCTCAGTTCCTTTTGAAGCTTTGACTAACTGAGCCATGTGCACAATAAATTGGCTTGGATCTTTTGAACTGACTCCTGGTTTTATTTATTGCATGCTTATCAGCTGCTACACAAGCAGGTACTGGATACATTGGTCGTGGATGGTGGGGGTGATCCCTGCTGCCCACACAATGCAACCATTCCTGATTCCACACCCTTGATGTCTCCCATCCCAGCCATCTCCTGCTACCCATCATTGTGTGCACAGGGGCCTGTACATGGTCCCCAAGGTAACATATACACACACTCACACACCGCTCCCACAACAACTGTCAGACATCACCGAGACCCAAGGCCACAGACCACCCCTCCCTCCCTGCAGTGCACAGCTCTGCCAAGGACAGCCGTCCACTGGGCCCATCCCATGTGTACACTGCCTGCATGCCAGACACCAGACACTTGGGACCACTCAAAGCAATACAACTCAGTTCATTCCCCACATTCCCTGTCCTGTGCAAGCAACCAACACATCCTGCAGATATGGATGGCCATGTGGTCACACACATACTATGTATGTATATATGTATGTATGTATGTGTGTGACCTTATGGCCTGTTTGACTGTTGCATTCATGGTGTCTGGGAGGGTTGTGGGGATGGCACTGAATCTGTACTGGCTGGGGCGGGCTGCCAGGAACACCAAGGATACATTATAGGGAGAAATGTCACATAACAAAACATTGTGGTCAGAGTCTGTTCTGGGCAGGGTACTATAGCAGAACCATGTATATTCAGCTGTGTACACTGGCCTGAACGGTGCGGTTGTATAGTTAACACAAAGTATGTCACATTATGTGAATGTTGACAGATATATGTCACTTCTGTGACGATGAGTATTGTATATGGATGCCGTTGTAGCAGGAGATATGTGGTGTATGTCATCTGGCATGCACATTGGTTGTGGTAAGAGCCAGTAATGCATGGTGGCATGATCAGCATGAAGAATGGCAATATGCCACCCATGTCATGTAGTACAGCTGGTGGAGTTTAACAGATCGCTGGGGGAGAGGAGCTATGTGTTCCATTTACAGATGATTGGACCATCCTCCCTAGTACCCTGGTGAATGTCAGTGAGCCCTGTGAACAAGAGACCTGTAGCCTTGGTTATGTTAGTATCTGGTGCACAACAGTGTGATACGTTGCATGTAGGTGACTGTCTGTGTCACAGGTGGCCCCTGGTGTCCTGTAACTGAGACCACTTTGGAAAAATGTGATTTAAAATGGCAGCAGTGATAAAACTCAAAATCCGATAAATCTTAACATCAAATCACAAAATGTTGCAATGGCTGGATTTAATATGCCCAGAGGATTCCAAGTAGATTTAACACGGACCAAACTTTCTGAACTCACATTCCCTTGATCAGCAAAAAATAAATGGAATTGTAATTTTTGAATGAAAGCATGAAAGGCAACCTGAATTCTGAAGGCATCATAATTATTCATTGGTACAAAATTCAGTCCTTTATTCAGGACCGTTTCTTGTGCTGTAGATAATTGATGACCTGACAAATTAATTACTCCTGATTCTTCCAGTTTGTGATCATGTAAAAATCTCACAAGGCTATTTGTTGATTGCTCACCAAACCCAACATCTGCTTCTTCCTCTGCAGGGATGATAGTATTTATTTATTTTATTTATTTATTTAAAGTCTCTTCTATACCGCGCTATTCAGCATCAGCGCGGTTTACAATAAACAATGAACATACACATTTCCAATAGTACTTTGTGTTTACATATGAACAGGATATTCAACTTGGCTAACAGGGTAACTATGTACAATCACAATATATACAATATATACAATTTGTAGGCTGATCATCACAAACATAACGGGATCCAGCTGGGTGACCATCACCCATCTCAGACTCAAAAGCCACTATCTTCTTTCAATCATAATAACTCAGACACATCCATGGGTGTACTTTTTCTTGTTCATAGTCCATTTGTCTCTTCTTAATATCTGTATTTTCACCTTCTGAGTAGGATCTCAAAATCCATTCACTTACCAACTGATCACCAAGCCTGCGGTAAGTGTCAGTGGTGTTCTAATATAATAATGAGTCCTAGTTGAATTCATTCTGATACCTGGAAGGTCTTTGTTGTTGTTGTTGTTGTTAAGTGCTGTTGAGTCGGAGTCAACTCATGGCGACCCTCTGGATAGCTATCCTAAATTGTGTTCGGTCTTCAGTCAGGCGGCTCATTGTTGACAGACTGGTACCCGTAGCTCTTTATCGATCCATCTCATTGCTAGCCTTCCTCTTTTGCATTGACCTTCTATCTTGCCAAGCATGATATCTTTCTCTAATGATCCCTCTCTTCGCATGATGTGTCCAAAGTATGAAAGTCGAAGTCTTGTCATCTGAGCTTCTAAAGAAAGCTTAGGTTTGATCTCCTCTAGTACCAACTGGTTTGTTCTTCGGGCAGTCCATGGTATACACAGTATTCGCCGCCAGCACCATAATTCAAAGGCATCAATTTTCTTCCTGTCTATCTTTTTCACTGTACAGCTTTCACATCCATATGATGTTATTGAAAATACCATGGCTTGAACAAGTCAAATCTTTGTATGGAGAGAGACATCTCTGCTCTTGAGAATCTTTTCTAGGTCTTTCATAGCCATTCTGCCAAGAGCAATGTGTCGTCTGATTTCTTGACTGCTTGTTGCTTCTTTATTGATAGTTGATCCAAGTAGGTTAAAGTTGTTCACGATTTCAATTTCTTCTCCTTCAATGATGAACCTGTTGATTATGCCACTTGTCATGATCTTTGTCTTCTTTACATTAAGGTGCAGGCCCATTTTGAGACTATGTTCTTTGATTGTGAGAAGCAAATGTTTCAGATCATCTTCACTTTCAGCCAGTAATGTGGTATCATCAGCATAGCGAAGGTTGTTGATGAGTCTTCCACCAATCTTCACACCTCTGTTGTCTTCATACAATCCTGCTTCTCTGATGATTTGTTCTGCGTATAAATTAAACAGGTAGGGAGAAAGTATGCAGCCTTATCTTACACCTTTGCTTATTTTAAACCATTCTGTTTCTCCTTGTTCCGTTCGAACTGTTGCTTCTTGATCAATGTACAGATTGTGCAAGAGTACGATCAGGTGTTCTGGTATACCCATGCTTCTTTAATGTGGCCCAGAGTTTCTCATGGTTTACACAGTCAAAAGCTTTGCTATAGTCGATAAAGCACAAATATATATCCTTTTGGTATTCTTTAGTCTTTTCAAGGATCCATCTCACATCTGCAATGATGTCTCTTGTTCCTCACCCTTTCCTGAACCCTGTTTGCACTTCAGGTAGTTCTTGTTCCAGGTATGGTTGTAGTCTCTTTTGAATAATCTTCAGTAGAATCTTGCTGGCATGTGGGATCAGAGCGATTGTGCGATAATTTCCACAGTCAGTTGGATCACCTTTCTTTAGTATTGGTATAAACACAGATCTTTTCCAGTCAGTTGTCCATGATGTTGTCTTCCATATTTCTTGGCAGAGCCTTGTAAGTACGGTAACAGCTGCATCAGATTGCTGCAATACTTTAATCGGAATGCTATCAATGCCTGGTGCTTTGTTCAAAAGTCATTGAAAAATCAAGCCAGTAGCTATCGCTGGCACTTCACAATAACCAAACAATATTTTTTGTCGGGGTCAATGGACATGAGAGGGAGGATAGAAAAACCTTCCCCTCACCACCGAAAGAACCCTTTTAATCAAACAGGGCCACAGAGCACCCAAAATGTTTTTTTAAAGTGAAATCAACACTTATCTTATGTAAAGGCGATTAAAATCCCACACATTCCACGACATAGCATGCATATTTCGGGCCTCACCGGGTCCTGTATCAAGTGGTAAGCAGCTCAACTGATCACCAGGTCACACATTTTCTTGAAAAGAAACATGCTGCGAGGGATTTTGTATGGAGAGTGATTGATCAGATTGTGGAAGATTGGCATGGAGGTGACTGCTAGATTGCTGAACTTCAGATAGCAGCAGTGGGTCAATCATCATCTGAATGCAGTCTCTCATAATGGATTATATAATGAACTTAAATGGGCCACTTTATTGTAATTAGTTATGCATAGATGCGGTGGGTTTTAGATTCACATCACTTCCTGTTTTTTCACAGCGGATAGCTTTGAAGAGCCTGAAGGTTGAAGTTCTGAAGACTCCCCTGACGCAAGGTTACATTTTTGAAACGTGAATTCAGTTTGGGTATTGATGGTTCTTCATATAAGCTAAGTGAAACATTTTGTATATATAACTGGCATGTGGAAGTGGATTTTGTGTTATATGTTTGAAAGCACATTGAAGATATAAATTGAAAAAAAAATATTTTGAGATGGAAATGACTGATGGCTGAGATATAAGGGTTAGGCCTCAAATGAATGACATTCACGCTCTAAGAAATCCCTTCCTTTTTCGGATGATCACTACATTCTCTTGTTTTATTTTTAAAGCCACAATATTAAAGTATAGTGAAGTTCTAGATAAGATATTGATATAGGAGTTGTTGTGAGATCCAAATACACACATGCCAATGTGCATTAACTGCACAGACGTTTATAAAATTAGCATCAAAATATGTTAAATAAAGTGCTAATGCTTTAACCCAGCTCAGTGTATACATCTCTATATGCATTAATCTGTTTTAACATGACTAGATTGCACTTAAAACTTTCTGGTTCACGCCTTATTTTTTGTGTCTAACATCCAACTAAGCTCTTAAAAATGTGTTTCTATTTATAATAACTGCTGCTGCTTCCTTTTCGTGCATTCTCTTTCTAAAAATATGTCATCACCATTACTGCTGCAGTGTTCTAACTTCAGGGTGTCTGCCTTCTTGACCCCATGCTCTGCTGCTGATTTAAAAGTAGACTGCATAGTAGCTAAGACTGACTCAATATCATCCTATGTGATCTGCCTACAGTTTGTGTGTGGCCCCTGCTTACTATATACCTCTACATGCTCTTATTTCCTTTGGATGCTTCTCTACGGTATCATCGAGTAGTCGTACATGCAGCATGATGGATTGATTGTAAAGGGAAGAATTTCCAGTTTTCGTTCTTGAATTATTGCATAGTTTATTTTGTCAAAACATGATTCAAAGAAACAATTTCAATGTTTTATTGAAAAGGTGTTATTCATAGCAAAATTGCCTTTCATCCCAACACCAGGGACATAAAGTATAATAGAAATTCCCAAAGGAAACAGAATCTTTTGCTAAAGGCATTGATAGGTAACAATTATTGGATTTGTTTTATACGTGTACAGAGCAGAATAAGTGCGGCAATGAACATAATTGACCATAGATCAAAGCTAAAAATAGAATACAGTGGACATATTTAACAGACCAAAAATTGTCTATATTTAAAATAAACCAGTGAGCTTAATATAAATATAAACTGGATACCACAGTTTATAAATGGCGATTTAAAAACCACTGTGCTGATAGTCACATGATTTGTCTGATCAATGTTGTGATTTAACTGATCAAATCTTAGCTTTCAAATTCATGCTCTGTCAATTAATTTATGTCCAAATAATGCATTATCCTTCCAACATTTAACTGGGTAAGTATGGGAGAGGCATGAAGTATTCCAGGGACACAGTTATGATTTAACCAGATAATGTTGTTATTCAGTGCTAGCCAGCTAAAAAAACAGTAAAGTTACACTGGAAAAATCACTGTCCTGAAGTTAACTGAGTAATTTATCTATTTAATGGGCCGAGGCAGAAAAGCTTAGTGTGGCCTTTTTCTGGCGTTTTTCTGACACAAGCTTGCTCTCCGATGCAGAAAGCAATCTAGCGCTGGAAAAATGCCACAAAACCAACTGTGCTAAATTGCAGTTCACTTGGCATGCAAATTGTATGCAAATTGTTGCATAATTAATTGTGCCTGTTGTAAAATACTGCACTGAATCTCAGAACAGTTTTTTACAGTTTTTTAACACTGGATCTTCATGTCAGCTTCGGGCAGGTATAAAGATCCAGCCCGGAGCAAAAATATTCTTTGAGATGAAGTTTGACACTTCACATCACATGATGCAGGCATCAGGGAAAGCCCTCAATGCCATTGGCACGCTGTCGGGGGAGGGGCAATTGTGCCCAGACATGACCTCCCGACAGAAATAACATTCCCAATGGCCCAGTGGCCTCAATCCCCCCCACCCACCCAATCACAAAAATCCCTAGTGGCCCAGATGCTCCATACTCCTCCCACTGGGTAGTTTGCATATTGCATCCAAGTGTAAAGAGCCAGCGTTAAACTTGCTCTATGCAACCCCACACTAAAGCGTTAATCATTGGGCTCTAGTGCAGGGTTTCTGCATCGGCCTGACAGGGATTTTCATCAACCTGGATTAACTGGATAAGTTCTCTGAATTGTCCAATCAAGGCTAACCAGATAAATTATCTGTTCACTTTAACCAGTTAGGTTCTGCTAAATATTGGCTTCTACCTTATCTAATTTTAGAATTTTTGTGGTGTGTGTATTCGCCATTCTAGCTCCATTTTTTAATATTCATTTTTGTTCTTATTAAAGAAATTATATATTCCAAACAAAAACCTACTTAAGTTCTACCTAGGCAGAATATAACTACACATATTCCAATATTTATGGTAAGGAAAAGAAAAAAGATGTAATATTGCAGGGATTATAATCTACAATTGATTATATTTACTATTTTCCTGGCTGGCTCTCAGGAATATTTTATTGTGCCCATTTTCAGAATTCATTGTGTCTATTGTGGCTTACAAAACAATAAAAATGTATTTATTTATAAATGTCATTATTTAAACCCCACAGTCAGCATTTTATTTAAAGGCTGGCCACAGAATTTAAATTGTCTATGTACTGCACCACTGTAAATATTGGCAGTAGTGTTGAATATAATTATGACCATCAAGCTATGGGTGTTACATTTGTATAATCAGACATATAGGAGTATGTTTACTAAAGCGCGTTAAGGGAACCAGTGCGCCATTAATGCGTGTTATCAGCACCCTTGCACCCTTTATACTGTGAAAATGCTGCTTTAATGGGCTTTAAAGGCACCAGCAGCGCGAAGGGTGCTGTGGGCAGAGAGTGAGCATTAATGGGGCGGAAAGGGCATTAACAACGGATATTCCCTTAATGCGTGTTGGGCAAAAGTGTCCTAAAGCGCCTTAATGCTGGGAACCCTAACGCAAAGTAAAACCTTGCGGAAAGGGTGTATTTTGAGGGAAGAGAGTCTAATATGATGCACAGACAGAGAAGCATGAGAAAGTGATAGTAGTACTCCATTAGCAGCAATAGCATAGTCCCCAAGTATGAAAGGGCACTATGTTAATGGTGCAAATGGGGCAAAGGAGGTGGCAAATGGGTCATGCAGTGGGGGGACTGCTGATGCACAGGACAGACCAGGCAGCTGCCTAGGTGGCACATAAGAACATAAGATTACCAAATATGCCAGACTGTGTCAGATCAAGGTCCATCGAGCCCATTATCCTGTGTCCAACAGTGGCCAATCTAGGTCATAATTACCTAGCAGTTTCCCTAAAAGACACACAGGATCCACAATGCTTGTACTGGGGAAAACAGTGGATATCCTTGGTCCTCTCTAGCAATGGCTTATGGAACATTCCCCAGGAACCTGTCCAAACCTATTTTAAACCCAGCCACAATAACAGCTGTTACTACATCCTCCGGTAATGAATTCCAGAGTTTGTTATGCGTTGACTGAAAAAATAGCTTCTCCTAGTAGTCTTAAATGGGTTACACTGTAGCATCATTGCATGTCCCCTAGTCTTTCTATATTTTGATGGCATAAACAACACAGGTACACTACCAAAAAACTGCCTCCAGTTTTGCAACTGATTCCTATAGATTTTGGGGTGCTGAATCCAGGAAAAATAGCCAAAATGTTCCATCACGTCACGTTTTCTTGCAAAATTAGATTTCTTACCCATATAAGGAATGTTCACATAATTTCTTTTTAGCCGACTGCAGTTTATTTTCTTGGCCCAAAATAGAGGTTGTAATGGTTAACTAACTAGAAACACTCCCTCATGATATTTTAGAGTGTTTTGTATTCATTTTATACATTAACAGGACAATTGGGAGGCGGGGGGCTAAATCCAGTACTCGTGCTGGCGCATGTTCTTTCCTGTTCGCCTCGCCTCGTTCGCTCGCTCAAACACGGTGGTTGCGACATGAACGTTCCTGTCAAATTTCAGTTCCTTGCAAATTCATTATTACCTTTTGTTTGCTCAGTCGTAATACAGCTTTATTCCGAAGTGGTTCACTACAGTTGTAGTTTGCAGTGCTGTGTATTTGTGATGGCTCACAGAGCCAGAGGTTGCGTCAACTCTCCGGACAGTTTTTGTTTTATTTGTGGGGAATATACCGTGAAAAAGCGGCAGAGGAACATTTCTGCATTTATTAAAAAAGTATATTTCGCCTATTTCGGTTTGAAGTTAGGCGATCAAGACAAACCGTGGGCTCCTCACAAAGTGTGCAAGACATGTGAGGAAGATCTACGCTTATGGATGAAAGGTAAAAAACAAGCATTTCGTTTCGGAATACCTATGATGTGGCGTGAACAAAGAGACCACAGCAGTGACTGCTATTTTTGCTCTTGCATTGTGAAGGGATACAACTTAAAAAATAAGAACGTAATAAGTTACCCCAACCTTCCCTCAGCAATTAGGCCTATGCCTCATAGCAACGAAGTACCTGTGCCTGAACCACCAAAATCTTTGGATCATATTTGTGTGGACGGTTCTGATCATGATGAGACTCATCAGATGGCTTTTCCCGATGAGTCCAGTACTTCCAAGTTTGAAACTGAACCAGATCCGAAACCTGAACTTTTCTCTCAAGCTGAATTGAATGATTTAGTCCGGGATTTAGGACTCCCAAAAGATGCTGCCCAACTGCTAGGTTCTCGGCTTAAACAGAAAAATCTATTGTCACCAGGAACAACTTTTTATTGGTACCGCAACCGTGAGACACAATTTTTGAAGTATTTCAGCAAAGAGGAAGATTTGGTATTTTGCAACGATATATACGGAGTGATGGAAAAGTTTAAACTCAAGTATGATCCTGCTGAATGGCAGCTGTTCATTGATTCGTCAAAAGACAGCATAAAAGGTGTTCTTCTTCATAATGGCAACACATTCGCTTCAGTTCCTATTGCTCACTCTGTTATTCTCCAAGAAAAATACGAGTATTTGGCCCTGATTCTTCAGAAGATTCGTTATGATGAGCATAAGTGGATGATTTGTGGAGACTTTAAAATTCTATCCATGCTATTAGGGCAGCAATCCGGTTTCACCAAATATCCCTGCTTCCTTTGCTTGTGGGATAGCTGGGCCCGCGACCTACACTGGGGGAAAAAAGACTGGCCAATTCGGGAGTATTTGAGACCCAGTGAGAAAAATGTTCTTCATGAGAGCTTGGTACCTCGTGATAAAATTCTATTACCACCTCTCCACATTAAGTTGGGTCTCATTAAGCAATTCATCAAGTCCCTTCCAAAAGATGGTGAGTTCTTTCGGTACCTTTGCTCAAAGTTCCCCCGACTTTCTGAAGCAAAGCTAAAGGAAGGAGTGTTTGTTGGCCCTGATATAAGGAAACTCATTTCAGATGGAGCATTCGCTGAAACGATGTCTGAGAAGGAAAAAGAAGTCTGGGATTCCTTCAAGGATGTTGTTCTCAAATTCTTGGGGAACAGGCGGGATGAGAACTATAAGGATATTGTTGCCAGGATGCTCAATGCCTTCAAAGAACAAGGCTGTAACATGAGCCTGAAAGTCCATTTCTTGCACTCCCATGTGAACTACTTTCCCGAAAACTTGGGGGCATACAGTGAAGAACAAGGTGAAAGGTTTCACCTGGACATCAAGGACGCAGAGAGAAGGTACCAAGGAAGATGGAACACCACTATGATGGCTGATTTCTGCTGGTTGCTGCTGCGGGAAACCCCAGATGAAAAATACGCCAAGCAGCGCACCAAGAGAAGCATTCGGGGGAAGAAGAAACGGGCCCACCAGGAGATTGATTGACCCAAGAATGACTTTAAAATCTAAACTGTGTTGACAAATATCGTGTTTTTACTAAACTTTGAAATAGAAATTTGATAGTTATTACCACAGTGTCGGATCTCATTTATTAGAATTTTATTTTCACACCATCAGGTGTTTGTCTTCATGTATTGCAATGGTGCGGTTTGCGTTTTCTATTCTTACATACATACCTGTACAACATTTTTTGCACATTTCTTTGCTTTGCTTTGTGTCTAACATCGCTCTTATATGCTCAATGTTTGTGCACATGTATGTGGCTGTTTTAAGTGCAGACAATTTTGCTACCATCACAGTGTGTTTTGTTGACATTACTCTATTCTTATGTGCTGCCTTGTTACAATTTTCTTTCTTCTTATTTGAATAACTACTAAACAATTAGTATAAAGAATTCATCCAAGAAACTTTTATCTCGATCGCACTCAATCTGAAACGTTCACCTCAAACTGCTAACCCAATGTAGCAAAAAATCTGTACGTGATGGAGCAAATTGGTTACCAGATTTGGATTCAGCGCACCAAAAAACGTAAAAATCAATCGAAACAATAGAGGCAGTTTAAAAAAAAATTTTTTTAGTGTACCTGCAATCAATATACATTTACTTGTTCCACTCCAGTCATTAATTTATAGACCTCTATCATTTATTATTTATTTATTTAAACATTTCTTATATACCATCCCTTCCATTGATCAGCGGTAGTTTACAGTGAACAACAATTTCCAGAAATTGGATACAGAGAACATATGAAAACGATGGTACGGAAACTATATAGATGTCAGCTAGGTACCTAAACAGCAGTATCAGGGCAGCTGAGTCTGAACTATTTACAGTATATAATGGCAGAGGAGCAGATTAAGAGGGGGTATTCATACCAGTGGAGGGAGGTGGGTCATGGTTAGGGTTGGGGGAAGATGGCATAATTGGTGAAGAAGAATTATACTATTCCATAAAACGTAGGGTTTTTAGATGTTTGCAAAAAGTCTGTAGATCCTTAATTGATCTGATATAGTCAGGGAGAGAGTTCGAAAAGGTGGGAGCAGAATACCTGAAGGCTCCATTGCTGGTAGATTGTTTAGTTTTTCGTATTGATGGGGGTATAGCTAGGAGGTCATTTGTACATTTTCTGAGTCTGCCAACAGCTTGTGCATATATAAGGGTGGATAGGTGGGAAGGGAAGATACCGTTGTGTAATTTGAATGTTGTAACTAACATTTTGTATCTTACTCTGGAAGCAATGGGGAGCCAATGGAGGCTATAGAGTATTGGGGTGATGTATTCCATGAGGCTTGCTTTGACAGTAATCTTAGCGGTTATGTTTTGTGCAAGTTGAAGTGTGTGGAGTGTTTTTTTAGGAATGTCCTGTAAGAGACTGTTACAGTAGTCCAAGTGAGGGTAATCAGGACTTAGACTACTGTTCTGAAGTTGTGTGTTTCTAGAATTGATCTTAGGTGCTGCACGGTTTTTAATTTAAAGAATATTGACCTAGCAGTTTGTTTGATTTGGGCAGCCACACTGAGGGATCTGTTGATAATGACACTTAGGGGTATGTTTACTAAACCATTTTAACGTTGCAGTGGTGGTATTATCGCGCGATAAGTGACGTTATTGCGCGATATTATCGTGAGATAAAATCACTTATCGCGCGATAATGCAGCGGTGGCATTAAGGCACACTAACACTGTGAAATCCGGGTCTGAAGGGTGGAGTAAGGATTCCCAGAGGGCGGAGAGAAGTGGTCAATGGGCGGAGAATGGAAGGGGAGAGGCTCCAGGCACACTAACGCTGTGAAATCCGGGTCTGAAAACTAACACCAGTGAAACCCTCGCGTTAAGGCACATTTGCAGGAAAGAGAAACAATTAAAGTCAGCAATGTGCAGAAAAGGCAGGGAAACCCAGAAAATGATAGTTGTGATACATGTGCAGGGACCAAAAAGGCAAATAAACATAAAAAAGGACCAGAACCACATCTAAAATCCCAATAACCAAGCTGACCAATAGTGATATTAATGATAAACATAAAGCAACACTACTGACAAAGCATATAAATTAAGATATCATGTTTGGAAGGGTTTATGCTCTGTCCCCCTACAAAGTGAATGATCCCACATTGAAATAGCGCTGATCAGGGTTTCTGTCGTTTAGATTGGGCAGGTTTGTTATGGTGTGCACATGTGCAGCAACAGCAGAGTGGAAAGGGCAACTGTACTGATGCTGTAAATGGGATATAGGGAGCTGCAGGCAGCACATGCTGTGGTCCAGTTGGGGCACAGTGCGGGCTAGGCAGATACCTAGGTAGCACATAGGAATGCCAAAACTGTAAAGCAGCAAGACAGCAACTGATGAGGGTCCAACATTGGCACGAGTGTGTCCCACAGTGTCACAGGGGAGATTACCCAGCAGGTACCCCCAAGGGCATATAACATTGGCAGGTGGTGCGGGGAGGGGGCGGGGGGGAAGTGCGCTTGTCCATGTAGGCACCCCTACCTGAGAACTCACACCATAGGCAGCTGCCTACCGGCATACTGGATGGCCTGGGACTGCGCACCACCAGCACCACTGGCATAATGGCATGGCAGAATGGTGGCAGAAGGGTGCTGGTGGCGGAGGGGGCAGTGGCATTTGCCCACAGCAGACCATGGCCTAGCCCCGTTTAGGTTGGTGCAGTGCAATGCAACATACAGCTTCTGTCTGACAAACAGTCATGGTAACCCCAGGGAGTGAGCTGTCCATGTGGTGCAGTACACACAGCCAGTGTGTTCAGGAGCAGAAAGTCACAAGTTCAAATCCCAGCTGTGGTTCCTGCCAACCCTTTCCCCATATTTTACCCAGTACTAAACCGTGGTAATAAAGACAGAACCTTTATTGCAGATAAAATAAACATGCCTGAAATGCCTATATTTTACCCTACAGAGCACAGACACTATTAACATGTGCAATCCCTAGAGCAGAGTTTCCCAACTGCAGTCCTAGAGGGCCATACACCATTCAGGTTTCATGCTGTCCCTAATAAATATGCCTGTCCTGCATTAGTATGCACCGCCCCCATTGTATATAAATGTATATCATGCATATTCATTAGGGACAGCATGAAAACCTGAACAGTGTTTGGCCCACCAGGACCGGAGTTGGGAACCTCTGCCCTAGAGCAGCGGCCAACAGGGGCATAAACACCCACACCCACAGGCTCCATTATCCAAAGCCTCATGGAGAGTCAGGCTGTTGGGCCCTGCACGCAGCAGCATCTCCCAATACTAGCACTTGCATACCTTAGCAATGCCACCCTAAACTTGGGAATACGTTATACATATATCAAACGTTTGCTATGATTAATGGCAGATAACAATTCCTAAGTTAAGCACAATTTGCTGATAGAGCTGCATCATAGCAACCTTTCTGATATCTGTGGAGTGTGTTTCAGTTTTGGTTTCTGACAGTGTTTACCACCCTGGGGAATGACCCCAACAGTATTGCGTACCATAGCCATGTCTGCACTGTGCCCAGGACTGGTGTGGTGGCCAGGGCTGCCAAAAGCCTCTATATTTTCACAATGTTGACATAGATGTGGGAGTGTGTGTCTATCTATCCAATGTGTTGTGGCTGCCTACACCTTACTCAGCCCACACTGCTTGCACTGTACCAGTGTTAGCCTGCCAATGTGCATAATGAGGAGCAAGGTACTGTGGATATGGCCTGGGCAGGATGCATCTGAACAGGGCATAGGGCAATGGCTGGGACATTGTAGTGCCCGGCTACCACCTGCATGGACAGGGTGGCCACAGCATGTACTGCTGGGAGGTCACTCTCACCCTGACTGAGCAGTGACCATGGCATGGCTAGGTTCCCCCATAGTGCTATGTAGCATTTCTCTCAAGTGATATTTATGGATTCTCTTTTCTGGGGTCCAATCACTGACTTATCTGTTTAGTGTGTGTGCTCACATCTCTTCCAGGAACATGCACTATGGACTAGCTAGCAGTCTGTCTGCCGTTAGTATGTGTATGGCTGCAACACCTTGCAGGGTGCAGCGGCTGGAGACTCAGTCTGCTCACGGCTGGAGAATGTCAGATAGTGGTGGGGGGCAGCTGAGCATTTCCAGGCCTACTGTCTGTCTGCCATTGTCTTATGGATGTGTACAGATCTGCATTGACTCCCCTGTAGGGTGCCTGTTCCCCAGCAGGACTGGGGTTGATGGCCCCCTCTACTGCCACCATTGCAGGGATATAGAATGTGGATTTGTTGGTGGGAGATCCTTTCCCCGCCCCATAGAGGGGAGTGGGTGGTGCTACATAATCTGCCTATGGGTCAAAACACCCCCCCTCACTCAAATCATGTGACCATGGCACCCACCCAGGATATGCATTATTCTGGGTGCATCATAGTCCACAAGGGCTAGACATGACTGGAAAATATGGATGGACACAGGTGTAGCCTAGGTGTGTCTGCAAGGACTACCTATCACACACTGGCAGTGATGGCAACCTGCAGCATAGCCTATCTCAGCTAAGCCAGGTGCTGCGGACCTGTTGCTGGGTGCCCCACCTCTCCCTCAGTGTGAGCACAGTACCCCCACAATGTGTCGGTCTGTATCTACTATGTGCCAGTAACACACACAGTCAGTTCCCCCTACCAGGCCGAGGTGCTGTGGGGTGCAAACCCCATCTTGTGATCATCTATAGACTGTTGATCTGCATGAGCAGTGCATCATGGGTACGGGTGGGTTAACCCTATCCTGGTAACCACAGCAGACAGTTTGTGGTGACCTGCAGTCCTTCTGTAGCCAGACAGGGGTTTGTTAGTAGCTATAGAGATATAGCCCACTCGTTACTTCACTGACTGTGGAGGCAGAGTTCATGGGTTTGATCCCACAGTGGTGTTATTTGATAGGGCTGTCTGAGGCATTTCCTTTTTTAATTTAAATTAGTGCTGCCAGCAAAAACACCCTCACAGTGCTGTAACCTTAAGGCGCCCTATAAAGCACCCTATAAGGCGCCTTATAAGGAGTCCTATAGGGAACATTATAAGGTACCTTGGCGGACAGTGCACTTTATAATGTGCCCTCTGGAGTGCCTTATAGGGTGCCTTATGCGGCACCTTAGGTTACAGCACTGTGCGGGTGTGTTTGCTGGCAGCACTAATTTAAATTAAAAAAGAAAATGCCTCAGTCAGCACTGATTTAAAGTAAAGGGTAATGCCTCAGACAGCCTTACTCATTAAACCCACTGGGGGATTAAACTCATGACCCCTGTTTCATCAGTCAATGTATTAACCATTGTGCTACACCTCTGCTGCTTTCTTTCTAGGTCTAATTAAGGCTAACGCGCGTTAACGTGCCACGGCTCCCTCTATTGTGCGATAATGGACTTTATTGCGCGATAACCCGAAATTCTACCTTAAGACCGCAACACCCACTACCTTATATGGCATTCGTCACAGTAAGACTGCAACTAACACCGGTAGCATTAAGACGGTTTAGTAAACATACCCCTTAGGTACTTAGCCTCCTGTTTAATCAGGAGATCGTTATTATGAAGTTTTAAAGTAGAGGGAGGTGTGAAGTTTTGATTTCTTGTTGTGAATAAAATTTCAGCTTTTTTTGAAATTTATTTGCATGTTGTTTGAATTAAGCCATGATTCTGCTTTGATTATGCAGTTAGTAATGCTGTGGTATTGAGGATTTTTTATGTCGATTAGAGCATAAACCATTATAATATCTGCATATATGTGATATTTGATATTGCATTTATTGAAAATAGGTTGAAAGTTGTGATGCCCCCACTTGTCTAGGCAGTTGCCTATAGGCAGGGGCGTATCTCCTAATGTCCCTTTTAGTATGGGTTCCCAAAGCCGAGGCTTCTGGGGCTTGTAGTTGTGTGAAATGATGAGTAGGCCGAGGGTTTGAAGGCAAAAACACAGGAAAATTTATTTTTCTCTTCCTTTGCACCAAAAACACATATTAACAAAATTAGGATACTTCTCCCACAAAAGAAAAAGAATTTCAGATCAAGAACTTCACAGTGACCAAAGTTGCAATTGCTTCTTCAGCTGTTACATAATGCAGCTTGATAGTTCCTTTACTTCTGGCTTAAACAACTGCTTTTCCAAACTGTGCAATATTCAAATTAAAGCTTCTTTTACTTCTGGCTGCTGCCCACTCAGATAGTTCTCTCTTAAACATTCAAATCAAGCCTTTGAATATTTTCTAGCTGCTTTAAAACATCAGCAACTTCATTTCAAACATTTTCAGCACTCTAGGCACAAGACATACTGGTATAGTAGCTTCTGGGTTTTTCCACATTTAAACCCTATAGCTTCTTCATTTTGTCTTTATACAAAAAGAGCAATCCATTTGAGATTCTGTAGAGGCATTATCAGAATCATAATTATCTATCTGCATGCCCTCATAATCAGGATCTGTTGTCTCCTGACTGGAATAAGCTTGTGGGAACGTAGGCTTAATTTCTTCTAACAATTTTAAAACCTTTTCCCAGCGAGACCTCTCTCTAGGTTCAGGGGTTTTTGATGGGCTATGGAGATCCTTATCTTTCAATGAACTGTTCAAGGCTTCTAATGGGCTCACCTTCTTTCTAGCAACAGTTCTTTTCACAAGCCTTTCCAGAAATGAAACTCTCCCCACAGGCTCCTGCTGGGCTGTTCCCGTACCTTGCTTATAGTCTGCAGCTTCCTCAGGCCCAACGCTCCTGTATCCAGAGCCAGCTGTAATTCCTCTACAACACGGGCTTCCTTCAGGGCTATAGTCTCCTGGGTTTTGGCTGCAATGGGAATCCCTTCTGAGGCTGTCTTTGGAGCACCTCTCTCTCTCAGCTTCCCTGAAAGATTCCTTTCCTTCTGGTTCCCTCGTGATCTCCTCGCCTTCCGTTTCCCTGGTGGTCTCCCTTCTTCCTGTTCCCTGAGGCTTAAATGAGTGGGGCTGCCCTACAGCCTCGAACTCCTCCCCCAGGTGCTTCTCATTACCTCTCTTGGTTGCCTTGGAGCTTGGGCGTGGTCTGAGCTCAACAGCCCCGTGTGTGTTTTTTTTTCACTTTGGCTGTACTTTGAAAGTCAGTGCTCTCTGGGCTATCCCTTTGCTTGATGGTAAATGTTTGTGTTTTATCTATTTCCATGGGCTCTAATACAGTTTCGCCACCACAAATTATAGATTAAATAGTAGAGCTGAAAGGGCAGAGCCTTGAGGAATACCCAGTTCCTGGGGGAATGTCGATGATGACTTTTGGTTGATTTTTACAAATTGGAAGCGGTTAGATATGCAGTATATGATTTAAAACAATTTAGAGTTGTTCCAGCAATACCTAAATGTGCTAGTCTTGACATGAGGATGGTGTGGTCAATGTTATCAAACGTGGATGAGATGTCCATAAAGATCATGTTGAAAAGGCTTGATTTGGGCTGTCCAGCCCGCAGATGAGTGTATCGATTAAAATTAAGAGAAGGGAAACCGTGTTGATGGATATCTAGGGGGGGAGTTAATGTCAATGAAATCTTGTAACTGTATTTGAATTACTTTTTTGATTATTTTTGCTAAGAATGGAATGTTGGCTATTGGACGGTATGAAGTAGGGTCATCTTTCTTGTGGGATGTTTTTTTAAGTAGTGGGCAAATGATGGATAGCTTAAGTGAGTCTGGCATGATTCCTTGGGAGAGAGATTAGTTTACGATGTTGAGTATTACAGGTCACTGTTCCCTCTAAGCTGTGCGCGTGTGCGTGCGCACCCACCTCACCGGGTAAGCGCACATACTTTACAACAGAGCGCACAAAAATTACGGTTCTGATTCTGATATAAAACAACACAGACGTTCTTAAAATTGAAAAGTTGTTGTGTATTTATGGTTTTCACAAGTTCTACAATATTTTCTAGTGCAATCAATGTGGTGTACATACTGTATTCTGACGTGTAGTCAAATTTTAAAGTATATAACTCCGAGTGTCGTTATGTGGCACACAAAAATTTAACCTTCCTTCAAAAGCTGCACAGCTGATATTTTATGCGCACACAGCCTACAGAAAATTAGAGGGAACATTGTTACAGGTGCCAGTTCAGATTTAGTAGTCTTTATCTAGGAGAGTGGACATGGATCAAGGTGTGAGGTTGTAGTGTTAATCTTAGTTATTGTTTCAAGTAGTTGTTTTTCTTTTATGAGATGGAAAGTGGACAATTTATTAGAGTGGCATTGGGGATCATTATAGATGAGCAAAGCTGGGTTGATTTTGCTTTTTAATTTAGAAGCTGGATAGTCTGCTATAGTCTGTGGTTTAATAGGGGCACTGTATGATAGGTTAGTATGGGACATGGTTAGAGTTTTCACTAGTTCAAATAGCTCCCTAGGACGGTTGACAGTCTTATTTAGAATGGAAGAGTGATAGTCTCTCTTTGCATTGTGAATTTCCCCTTTACAAGTGTTTAATGCTACATTGTAAATTTCCTTATTTACTTGGGCTTTGGATGACCCCCATTTCTCCATCATAACTCCCATCAGCTGTCTCTTCCCCAGGTTAAAGATCCCTAAGCTTTTTAGCCTCTCAAGATAGGGGTATCCTGCTATCCGCATTACCATCTGTGATGTTCATCATGATCCCAAAGTGACAGTGGAAGATACACAGATATGCTACTGCAGCAAAAAGGAGATGTGCCACATGGGGCAGTCCAAAGGTCCTGGCACTCCAGGCAGAGATCCCAGCTGGTCCCCCCTCTGCCGCTGAAACTATCTGTGGGGGAAGAGGCCAATAGTGCCAGCAGTTATAGCCCTCCAAGTAGCTGCAACATGCAAGCACCCAGGAGACTACCACAGCAGTTGCTGTCAAACTCCCCCCTAAGACATATTGTTGGCAGGTGGTGATGGGGGTCCCTGCTGAAGCAGATGGTTGGGGGGGGCTATGTGGCCATCCATGTGTGCCTCTGCCCCCCCCCCCATCTGAACCCTGAACCCTAAGCATCCACAAACCAGCATGTTGGATGGGCAGGGACTGTGCACGACCAACACTGACAGCATGGTGTTGGGGTTGTTGGCAGAGGGGGCAGCTGCACCCACCTGCAGCAGACCAAATCCATGTCCTGGTCCTGTGCGCCATGCACATTGCAACATGTGCCAAGGTCTGTCTGATGGGAAGTATGTCAGCCCTAGGGACAGTTGTAACCATGTTGCAGCACTGTGGCTCAATGCACACAGTTGGTGTGTATGTGAGCAGAGGGTCATGTGCTCAGGTTCCAGCTGTGGATCATGCAATACATGTCCCTGTGGCTAAACCTTAGCCTACAGTGCAGGTACAACACCAGCAAGGGTATAAAAACACATCAGCCACACAGACAGTCTCCACTATCCACAGCTGGATGGAGAGTCAGGCTGAAAGCACCAGCACAGTGAGCAGGCATAAACACCAGAGTGCACTGCTAGCTTCTGCACAATGAGCACACATTAACAATGCTTGGCTGATATCAGGACCAAAGTGGCAGGCAGGAATGCTAACCATCCCCATTTTTGCATGGCAATATGAGTATATATGTATATCCATTGTTTTGTGGCTTTCTACATCTCACTGAGCCTCGCATTGCTTAAGCTGTTTACAGCATTAATCTGCAAATGTGCATGATGAGGAGCATGGTATTGTGGGTATGGCATGAAACAGGGCAGATTGGCCAGGATGGCATCCATGGTAGGGTCATGGACTGGGTGGCCACAGCATGTCATGATCGAACAGTGACCATGGCACGGCTATGTATCCCTTGTTCCTCCTCCAGCCGCCAGACAATAAAAGCCTCCACAAGCAACGGTGCTTCATCTTCAGCCTGCAGCGGCCCCGATTAGCGTCCCACAGCACAGGGGAAGGGAACGCAGGATTCTCTCATCTCTGTGCTACTGAAGGCCAATTGGAGAGCTCACCAGGACCTTCATTGCTCCTCCTCCAGCTGCCGGATAATAACATAGTAATATAGTAACATAGTAAATGACGGCAGATAAAGACCAGTATGGTCCATCTAGTCTGCCCAGTAAGATGGCATGAGTAGGTGCACCTGCCACACTGTGCAGGCCACCCCTCCCCATGTCATTGCTTAGGGGTGAACCCACCGCTCCATGTAGTACACCCCTATTTGTTGAGAAATTAGAGAACTTAGATGGTTCAGTTTATTTTGATTTTATCCTGTTGCTGTAAAGGGATTCACTGTGTCTGTCCCATGCCATTTTGAATTTTGTCACTGTGTTTGCCCCCACCACTTCCATCGGGAGGGCATTCCAAGCATCCATCACCCTTTCAGTGAAAAAGCATTTCTTGACATTGCTTTTCAATTTACCACATTGCAGCTTCATGTTATGCCCTCTAGTTTTACAGCTTCCCCGTCTTTGGAAGAGGTTTGTTTGTTCATTATTTCTCTTTAAGTATTTAAAGGTCTGAATCATATCTCCCCTATCCCTCCTCTCCTCCAAAGTGTACATATTTAGGTCTTCAAGTCTCTTCTCATAAGGCTTCTGACGCAGGCTCCAAATCATTTTGGTTGCCTTCCTCTGAACAGTTTCCAGTCTTTTTACATCCTTTGCAAGATACGATCTCCAAAACTGAACACAGTATTCCAAGTGAGGCATCACCAGTGACTTATACAGTGGCATTAGTACCTCTTCCTTTCTGCTGGTAATTCCTCTTTGTATGCAGCCCAACATCCTCCTGGCTTTTGCCATCACTTGTCGCACTGTTTTGCCACCTTGAGATCTACAGAAATAATCACACCAAGGTCTTTCTCCTGATCAGTGCACATCAACCTTGCGCCCCCTACCGTGTACATTTCCCTTGGATTTCTGCTACCCAAGTGCATGACACTGCACTTCTTTGCATTAAATCCTAATTACCAAGCATTAGACCATTCTTCCAGCTTTTGTAGATCTTTCCTCATGTTAACCACTCCCTCGGGCGGGGTCCACTCTGTTGCAAATTTTCGTGTCATCTGCAAAAAGACAGATTTTTCCATTCAGTCTTTCAGCAATATCACTCACAAATATATTGAACAGTGTTGGGCCCAAGACCAAACCCTGGGGCATCCCGCTAATCACCTTCCTTTCATCTGAGTGAGCTCCATTTACCATCACCTTCTGTTGTCTGTCAGTCAACCAGGAGTGGAGGAGTGACCTAGTGGTTGGGGCAAGGTTCCTTAGACCAAAAGGTCAGGGGTTTAAATCCTACTAGAGAACAGCAACCTTGGGCCAGAAGGACTGGGGTTTCTAGTCCCACAGGTGCTCCTTGTGGTCTTAGGTAAGTCACTTAACTCTCCATTTCCCATGTTCCCTGTAAAATATTTATCTCCAAGTTATAATGCCTTGTTCAATGTAATTTCAGTTTGTTCAATGTAAACCACCTTGATATCATGAAAGGTGGTATATAAGAAATGTGAAAGAAAAAAATAAAATAAAAATTTCTGATCCAGTTTACTACCTTGGGACCCATCCCCAAACTACTGAGTTTATTGATAAGCCTCCTATGAGGAACAGTATCAAAGGCTTTGCTGAAATCCAGGTAGATGACATCCATTGCATGCCCCTGATCTAGTTCTCTGGTCACCCAGTCAAAGAACTCAATCAGAATTGTTTGGCAAGATCGTCCTTTAGTAAAACCATGTTGCCTCAGATCTTACAACCTCTTGGTTTTGAGAAAGTTCACTATTCATTCTTTCAGGAGCGCCTCCATTACTTTTCCCACCACCGAGGTAAGGCTCACGGGCCTGTAGTTTGTCACTTCTTCCCTGTCACCACTTTTGTGTAGAGGTACCATATCAGCCCTTCTCCAGTGTTGAGGAACTTCTCCCGTTTCCAAGGATCTGTTGAAAACATCTAACGACCCTGCAAGAACCTCTCTGAGCTCTTTCAGTATCCTGGGATGTATCCCATCCAGTCCACTTTCAGTTTTGCAAGTTGTTCTAACACATCATCTTCTGTGAATGGTGTGGTATCCACTTCATTCCCATTTTTATATTTGGGAGTCACAGGTGGTCCTTCTCCAAGATTTTCTTTTGTAAAAGCAGAGCAGAAGTATTTGTTTAACAATTTCACTTTTTCAATGTCACTTTCCACGAGTCCGTTCCCAGCACTTCTGAGTCCTGCAATTCCACCTCTGATCTTCTTCCTTTCCTGAATATACCTGAAGAAAGTTTTGTCACCACACTTCATATCTTTAGCCATTTTTTCCTCTGCCTTTGATTTTGCTTTCCTTATTTCTCTTTTTGTCTCTTTGAGTTTGATCCTGTATTCATTTCTGTGTTCCTCTATTTGCAAGCTTTTGAATTTTGCGAAATATGTGTTTTTTGCCTTTATTTGAGCAGTCACTTCTTTGGAAAACCAAATAGGTTTCCTTCTCCTCTTGTTTTTATTTACTTTTCTTACATATTTATCTGTTGCCCCTTTTATTGCCACCTTTATTGCCACCTTTATTACCTTTATTGCCCATTGAAATTCCACTTCCCTTATCCCCTTCCACCCTGCCAACTCCTCCGTTAGGTTGGCCATTTTACTGAAGTCAGTGTTTTTGAAGTTTAGGACTTTGAGCTTGCTATGACTGGACTGCACCTTGACTTTTATCCCAAACCACACCGTGGCCTCTACAAGCAAAGGCGCTTCATCTTCAGCCTGCAGCGGCCCCGATTGGTGTCCCACAGCACAGGGGAAGGTAACATAGGATTCTCTCGTCTCTGTGCTGCTGAAGGCCAATTGGAGAGCTCACCAGGACCTCCATTGCTCCTCCTCCAGCTTCCGTACAATAAAAACCTCTACAGGCAAAGGTGCGCCCACGCCTGCGAGCCTCAACAGAGGGCCCTTTGGCATGGCCCTTAGGCACAGACCACAGGCAAGGACCAAAAACCGCTATCCACAAGGATTCAATGCAGCCACTGCAAATTGCTAGGGAACCACAACAAGGACAGCGATGACCTTGCGAACTTCAAGGCAGACAAAAGGTATGGCAGAGCCCTCACCCACCCATAACATGCCTCCTTTTCAAACCACACCACAATGGTAACTTTCAAGCCCACACTCGCTATACCACCAACCAATAAACTTCCATCCACATCTCAACTCAAGATCGCCATCTCACAGCACACATCTACTGAAAACAATACCCCATGTCCCCATATCACCCCTCCACAGAGTCTCATATACATCCAATTCATACCAGAACACTCCCACTCTCTTGCACACACACATAAACACTCTGCATTGCCCTAATAAATGCATGTTCAGTGAGGAACTAACCCTTTCTATTCAGGGGCGGCCCAAGGGGGGTGCGGGGCCATGTGCGGAGACTCGGTGCGGGGCCTCATTTGCATAAGGGGCCTCATTTGCATAAATATTTGCATAATGTTACCATACACTAACTTTTAGTATACATGCCTCTTCATGAGTGTATGGATAAAAAAAGACAAAGATTTCTACATTACTATAATCCAGTGCCAACCGCCAGGCACATTAGGAACTACTACAAACACTGCCCATTTAGAACCCATAGCAAACCCACCGTATCCCAACAGCACTACCAGGACTCATAAAGCACCATACACTACCTATCAAAAGGCAACACTGCAAATATTAAACCAATACATTTCAGAGAATAACAATACATGACCTACTGGGGAAAGAGAACAAGTGACAATGTCAAATAGGAATTACATAAACAGAATACCTCAGCTCAGTTACACATGCAGAACATAGACTATCACCAAACAAGGAATCACAATTTAAAAACAGGAAGACAATAATTAAACTGGGAACCCTAAAAGCCAAACTTGGAATGTACAACAACAATGTAGAAATAAAACTATAAATTAATTTCCTCTTGTACTAAACAAAGCACAGACATTAATGATGCACATTTCCCAGAGCTGACATATTCCAGTTAATAAATTCAAAATAAAGAGATATCTTTGTACCTTTTGTGCATTTTTTTTTCAGTTGCAATTGTTCCAGCCACTTTCTTCTGGTTTATTTGTGTCTTCTGCTATCTCTCCATCGTCTGCTGTCCATTTGTCCTTTCTTCTCTTCTAGTTTTTTCCATTCTCTCTCTACATCTGCTTTAACATAATAATCTTTCTCCTTTTGCTCTTTCCTCATTCCTATTTCATCCACTCAAATTTTACCCCTCCATCCTCAATCCCCACTTAGTCTCCCAATACCCGGCCAATTGTACATTTTTCTTCCCTCCCACACAAAATATTTTTCCCCTCTCCATTTCATTCTCCCAGCCCCATCCCCTTCTAATCTCCCCCAACATCAGCTCCCTTTTAGTTCCAGCCCCACCCAGTATCCGCTCCCTTCTAGTCCCCACATCAGCCCATTTCCAGTCCTAGCTCCCCCATCCATTTCCAGTCCTATCCGAGTCCCTTCATCAGCTCATTTCCAATACCAGCCTCCCATCAGCCCATTTCTAGTCCTTTCCTAGCCCCACCATCAGCCCATGTTAAATCCTAGCTCACCTCCACTCAGCCCATTTCTAAACCAAGCCCCCCATGAGCCTACTTCCAGTTCTAGCCCCTCCATGAGTCCATTTCAATCCAAGCCCCCACCACAGCCCATTTCCAATCTTAGCTCCCCCCAACACCCAATTCTCAGTTCTATCCTAGCCCATCCATCAGCCCAGTTCCTGTCCTAGCTCCCTCCCCTAAGAGCCCATTCCAAGCCCCCCTTCCCATCAGCTATTTGCAGTTCAAGCCCCCTTCCACTCAGCCCATTTCCATTCCAAGTCCCCCTCCCCATCAGCTATTTGCAGTTCAAGCCCCCCACTTCCCCTCCGCCCATTTCCATTCCAAGCCCCGTCCCCATCAGCTATTTGCAGTTCAAGCCCCCCACTTCCCCTCAGCCCATTTCCATTCCAAGCCCCATCCCCAACAGCTATTTGCAGTTCAAGCCCCCTTCCACTCAGCCCATTTCCAGTCCTAGCAACCCCCCCAACCCATTACCAGTCCTAGCCCCCCCCCATAGCCCACTCCCAGTCCTAATCCAACCAGCCCATTTCCAGTCCTAATCCCCCATCACCCAATTTTCAGTTTAAGCCCCCCCATAGCCCATTACCAGTCCTAACCTCCCCATCAGCCCACTCCCAGTCCTAATCCCCCATCACTCAATTTTTAGTTTAAGCCCTCCCATAGCCCATTACCAGTCCTAACACCCCATCAACCCCCTTCCAGGCCTAATCCCACCAGCCCATTGCCAGTCCTAATCCCCCATCACCCAATTTTTAGTTTAAGCCCCCCCCAGCGCCCATCACCACTCCAAACCCCCCCCCCCCAGCACCCATCACCACTCCTAACCCCCCCAGCCAGCCCAGTGCCCATCACCACTCCTACCCCCCCAGCCAGCCCAGTGCCCATCACCACTCCTAACCCCCCCAACCAGCCCAGTGTCCATCACCACTCCTAACCCCCCCCAGCCAGCCCAGCCCTTGACTTCTTTAATTCTAATACCTCCCGGGCCAGTACAGACCAGCCCA
Organism: Ichthyophis bannanicus; assembly: GCA_033557465.1. Classification (NCBI taxonomy): domain Eukaryota; kingdom Metazoa; phylum Chordata; class Amphibia; order Gymnophiona; family Ichthyophiidae; genus Ichthyophis; species Ichthyophis bannanicus. The sequence continues at coordinate 1,462,264 of CM066032.1, forward strand.
TCACAACTACTAACCCCCCCCAGCCCAGCCCAGCCCAGCCCATCACTACTCCTAACACCCCCCCCCCCGCCCAGCCCAGCCCAGCCCATCACTACTCCTAACACCACCCCCCCAGCCCAGCCCAGCCCAGCAGCACTTCTAACCCCAGCCCAGCCCAGCCCCGCCCATCACTACTCCTAACCCCCCCCCGCCCAGCCCAGCCCAGCCCAGCCCAGGGAAATTTTTAAAAAAAAGAAAACCTGTCTCCTGCCGCTGTCGGGGCCGCCGCGGCAGAATCGAGCGTGCCGCGGGGCCCCCCTGTACCCGGCACAGCCTCTCCTCCCTGTAGCAGCTCTCTAGTTGGAGCTGAAGTCAGACGCGCTGGCTTGCAGAGCGCGAGGGAAGAGTTTTTCCCTTGCTGCTCTGTTAAGCCCGCGGGGGCTGATGGGAAGTTCCCATCAGCCCCCGCGGGCCTAACAGAGTCGCGAAAGGGAAACTCTTCCCTTCGCGCTCTGCAAGCCGGCGCGTCTGACTGCAGCTCAGAAGAGAGAGCTGCTACAGGGAGGAGAGGCTGTGCCGGGTACAGGGGGGCCCCGCGGCACGCTCGATTCTGCCGCGGCGGCCCCGACAGCGGCAGGAGACAGGTTTTCTTTTTTTTTTCAATTTTACTTTTACAAAAGAATGTTTTTTGCGCGGGGCCCCCTGAAACGCGGGGCCCTGTGCAAAAAACATTCTCGCTCAATGTACGGGCCGGCCCTGTTTCTATTCCAAGTCCAAGAACTGACATCCTCTGTATAACCGAAACCTGGTTAGCAGAATCGGACACTGTTCTTATGAATCAACTAACACCTGATGGATACAAGCTCTACAACTGCTCACAAGCTCACTCCAGAGAGGGAAGCATAGCTATAATAGTGAAATTTGCCCTACACTTCTGAACCTATACAACAGAAACCACAGAAGAAGCGGACATTCTAACAATCACCAACAAATACATTTCAATCTGCCTCGTATACAGAGCACCCGCAACAAACTCAGACCTGTCAGACATTCTCGGAATAATAACCAACAGCAACAACTCCACAAAAGATTTCATAACCCTTGGAGACTTCAACCTCCCCTTCAGTACAAGACAAGCATGCCAATGCCTTCATTGAAGTCATGGAAGCCATGGAACTGACCCAAATCATATAGACCCCAACACATGTGAAAGGAAACACCCTAGCTCTCATATTTCTCAAAGCCCAAAACTCCTCCACAAGCAAGAACCTGAAGAACCTTGGTCAGATCACTTTCTTGTCACCTTCTCCAACTCCTTTCGACCTGCATCCAGCAGAGAAGACATGCTTCAAAGGAGAAGATTCAAACCATTCCACAAAGAGGAGTTCCTAAAACAAGTACTCCCTTACATACAAGAAGATCAAACTGACCTTCAAACACTAACCAACAACTGGAATAACAGGATAACTCTGCAGCAAGCCCAGCATTAGCATCCACAGGAAAAAAACACAAGAATAGCTAAACAAGATGGTTCACACCTGCCCTATGAAAACTCAAGACTCAACTCAGAAGAATGGAAAGAAAGTGGTGGAAATCAAAAACCAAAATTGAGGGGGCGGAGTTAGCCACAGAGCTAGATGGAGGACTAGGGTCTCAGCTCTGCAGCAATCCTGTCTGACTCAGCTGCCCTGCTTGAGTTTCACTTGATTATTTGCCATCCTGCCTTACGTGCCCGACATAGAATATGTCTATATCCAAACCGGCACGCTTAGACTTCCAAGGGACTGCTTCAACGGAAGTAAAATGCTCTAAACAGGAGCCCCCCTCCCCACAAAAGATGGCGCCTCAGCGGGATCAGCCAGAAGGCTTGACCGAGCTGCTCACTGAGATCAGAGCAGTAAAGGAGCTGGTACAACTTAATGGTAACTCATTAGGGTCTATGCAAACAGATCTTACGGACATGAAAGAGCAGCTGGCTTCATTGATTTTACACACTGACAAAGCGGATAACACTCTGGCGACTCATGAAGAACATTTCAGCGTGGTAGAGCAAAATACCAAACGAATTGTTCAACTGGAGCGGAATCTCGAAGATATGAACAATAGAGCCCGCAGAAATAATATCCGAGTTCTGGGTCTGCCAGAAGGTGCAGAAGGCGCTGACCCAATAAAATTTATGGAAACGCTTCTACCTAAACTACTAGGTTTACAACTGGCTTACCCACTAGAGATTGATCGGGCCCACCGAGTACCCACACATCCGAAAGCACTGGGGAGATATCCGCAGTCTGTTGTGCTCCAGGTCTTGAGATATCAACAGGTGGTAGAGATTATGAATGCAGCTAAAGTTCGCTCTCCTATAGTCCATGAGGGCCACAAGATCATGTTCTTTCCTGATCTCTCCAAAGCCACAGTGGAGAAGAGGAGACTACTGTGGAGTGCCAGCCACGTCTGTAGAAGCTGCAATTCCGTTACAGGATGACCCAGCACAGATGCAAATTACGCTCCATAATCAAACACGCTCCTTTGAAGATCCTAATGCTTTGCGGTCTTTCTTGGAAGAAAAGGAGTCTCTGTTAATGCACTGAAGTGGGACTTTGTGGTTATCGCATTCTACCCTGTAAACAGCTCCTATGTTGGGCTGTTTGAACCAGTGACCTTTTCTGGCGTGACCTGCTGGCCAGGAGGCTACAGTCTTTCTCTTGCCATGTCTCTCTTTTGTATTTTCCTTTTCTTTTAATATTCTGACTGATGCTACTCTATGCTTAGAAGTCAGGTTGTTGAGGCGGGATTGAAGTTTGTAGAGTTGGGAGGGAGCGGGGTGGGGTTTTGGTTTCTTTTGGTTTCTTCTCTTTGTCTTTTTCTTTCTTATGCACTGTGGCATTAAAACAGGCCTAAAGATCTGGAAACAGCCTAGTGTCGTGTGTAGGGGGCGGGATAGATTTTGCAGAGACTTACAGAGTTTTACTGAGTACGGGCAATGTACCGGTTAATAGTAATATTTATGCTTATATTGTTAATGTTATGTTACTTATATTTTACTCCTGTAGCCCTTATTGTTTACCGCTACTCCACTCATTTTCTTTTCTTTTTCTTTTCCTTTTCTCACTTATGGAATAGGGGTTGTAAAGCAGGGCAACAAAGGGAATCTTAGCTGAGCGCCTCTGGTGTCTTATTACTCAGCAGCTAGTCTCACTCATATGTGCGGTGACAGGCTGCGACTTGTCTAAAGGTTAAAAGGGGTATTCCTCTTAGAGGGGTGGTCATCTGCTTTTTAGGGGGGAAGAAGATTTACGGATACCTGGGGTTGTCAGGAGGGAGCTTTCATGTGAAATGTCGAAAGGTACGAGGGTCAAAACGGTTTCAGACTGCAGTGAATGGCGAACAAACTTAAATTCCTATCACTGAACGTCAAGGGCGTTGATAACCCGATTAAACACAAGAAATTCCTCACCTATTGTCAAAGGGAGAAGGCAGATGTTATTTACCTGCAAGAGACACATTTAAACACTGGTGAATCTTTGAAGCTGGCAAATAGGGTATACCTGGTTGCGGCCTTCTCACCGGCTGTTAAAAAAAAGAATGGGAGTAGCCACCTTGATACGTAAATCGCTGATGCCGACACTTACTTACACAAAGTCTGATAAGGAAGGACGATGGACCAAAACAGTGGTGCAAATAGGACACAGTGCTTTAGTGTTATTAAATGTTTATGCTCCTAATTTTGATGACCCTAGTTTTTTCCATGGTGTTGCTGAAGAGGTGATGGAAAATGGCCAGTGCCCAATAGTGCTAGGTGGAGATTTTAACCTAGTCATGGACCAGCTAATTGATCAACAACCTTACCGCTCATGTAAAGTTTCCCGAGCGCACAACATACTTCAAGCCTTTTGTGAGGACAGCAGCTTGGTAGACATTTGGAGACTCCAACACCCCACTGAGCAAGATTATACCTTTTTCTCAGTGCCGCATTCCTCACACTCACGTATAGATTTTTTCTTGGTTGAGAAGTCTCTAGTCCCCAGCATAATTTGCTCCAACATCCATGCTGCTCATTTGTCAGACCATGCATCTATATCCTTTGAACTTGAAATTAGTTCAAATGAACGACCTCCTGGAATATGGAGATTTGATAGGTCTCTATTGGCTAACCCTCAATTCTGCACCGCTATGCGTAAAGTGATCAGTGAGTACTTCCAGCTTAATAACCCCACAGACACTCCTGGATGGGCTTGGTGGGGAAGCCTTTAAAGCCACTACTCGTGCAAACATTACCAGTTATGCAATAGGATTAGCAAGGCAGTGCAAAGAGGAGATACGTAGGTTAAATGAACAAATTAAAGCAGGCGAGCGTATCCTGGTTAAGAGAAAATATCCTAGCATACTTCTTAGACTACAGAGACTGAGATTTCAGTATAATTCCCTGTTAACTGCAGAAGCAGTTAAAACCCTGCAGTGTCAAGCAGGAAGGTACTACACTGAGGCAAATAGGGCAGGGAAATTGTTAGCCTGTACCCTGAGAAGTAGGAGCATTTAAAATAACGACTATTGTTGAGGAAGGTACTCAGCACCTAGTGACTCAAGATGAGGAAATTGCAAGGTGCTTTGGCGCCTTGTATTCTAATTTATACACCTCAGAGGTACAAATGGATGCTGATGTATTTGCGAGTTTGCTCCGAAATGTTGAACGTCTTACTCTTTCAGTGAAAGAGTCCAAGAGGTTGGACAATCCAATAACCAGCAAAGAGATTTTACGGGCTATCAAGTCATTAGTATCGGGCAAAGCGGCTGGTCCAGATGGAATTCCATCGGAATTCTATAAAATCTTTGCTGGGGACCTCACTCCCTTCTTGTCTCAGTATTATGAGATGATAGGTCAACAATCCCCACAAGTAGAGGAGTTTGCGGCAGCAACGGTGGTGGTGCTAGAAAAAACAGGGCGGGATCCACAAAGAGTGGGCATATATCATCCTATTTCATTGTTAAACACCAATTATAAGATATATGCGTCAGTATTGACTGCTCGGTGGGCAGAGGTAGCCCCCCCCCCCCCTGTGATCCATCCAGACCAATGTGGATTTATCCCAGGTCATTCCACTACAGATAACGCAAGGGTGTTATGCCACGTGCTATCGGAGGCAGAAACGAGAGAAGACCCATTAGTTGGGATAACGCTGGATGCTGAAAAAGTGTTCAATAGGCTAGAATGGTCGGTCCTCCTAGCAGTGCTTAAATGGTTTGGATTTGGGGACGGTTTTGTCAATATGGTCAAGTTAATGTATGCACACCCTAAGGCTGCTATAGCAGTAAACATCATCTTATCCACAGCTTTCCTACTAAAGAGAGGCACTCGATAGGGGTGTCCCCTATCTCCCCTACTATTTAATTTAGCATTGGAACCTTTGGCTTTTCTAATCCGCCAAAATCCAGATATCCATGGCTTACAACTGACGGGTGTAGAGTTGAAGTTGCCTGCTTATGCGGATGACTTACTATTGTTTGCTACTCCTGCTTCCATCCCAAAGATATTTGAGCAAATAAAGCTGTACTCACAGATTTCTGGCTATAAAATTTCTGATTTCTGTATTCCTTATGGTTAATGCCTAGCCAGGTGACCCACCTATTATCATCACCCTGTATTATAGTTCTCCCTCTGTATATAACTTATGTTGTACTCCTTATACTTAACGCCCAGTCAGGCGACCCACCGACTGTTATCATCCTATATTATAGTTCGCAATCTGTATATAGTTTTCCCGTTCTCCATGTTAACATGCCTGTTTAATGTAAGTGCAATGTGGTCCTTCCTCATTGCACAATCTTTGCTATCTGTAAACCGCGCTGATGGCAAATAGTGCGGTATAGAAAAAACTATAAATAAATAAAATTACTAGGATAAATCTGTTGCTTTTCCACTTAATTGCTCGACGCACAAAGCGGAGATAAATTTACATCCACTTTGTTGGGAACCTAAGGGGATCAAATATCTAGGGGTCCAATACGCAGTATCACTTACAGATACAATGCATTACAATGTGGATAAGCTGCTGTTGGTGGCACACAATATGACAGAACAGTGGTCACCCTTGAGGCTGACCTGGTGGGGGAGGTTAGAGACTATAAAAATGACCATAGCTCCCAAGATAATTTATGTGCTGGCAATGCTGCCCTTTCTGCTTCCAGACTCATTGTATACAACTCTGGAGCGTATTTTGGTCCAATACCTATGGAAGGACAAACCACCTAGAATTGCCGCATGGAAGCTAAAACGGAGTAGGGAGGCGGGTGGGGTGCACTTCCAGGATTTTCGCTAGTATCACTATGCCTTTCTTCTGCAGCAGGGTATACAATAGGGTCAGGAAAATAATTCGGGACAATGCTCGAGATGGTATGAACTAGAGAAGCGTTTGGTTGATCCTATACCTAAATGGAGTTGCTCCTCGAAATGTCCCTTCAGGACACTGCAGCACCCTCAGTGATAATCCGGGATACACAATATGCGTATCAATTCCTAATTAACAAAATTGGTACGGATAAAAAAACATCGTTGAAACTTCCTTTATGGTTTAACCCGAAATTCAAGATTTTGGGTAAGACTGTTAAATTTAAGGGGTGGTATTCTCGAGGTAGCTGGTCATAAGGCCAACTCTTTCAAGACTCCAGGAGGAAACCATTCTCTTCGTTACAAGATGAGTACGCTCTACCTGGCTCTTCCTTTTTTCAATGGATCCAGCTAAAGCACTGTGTTACCAACTCTAAGTTGGCTCTGCCTCCTTTGGAAATGGAGTTAATTAGACAGATGATAGTACCTGAAGAGAACTCTGGGGTCACCTCAAAGCTATACAAATTAATACAGGAACATGTTCAGCAAAGGCCCATGGGAATTGAAAGGAACTGGGAGCAGGAGATCGGTGAGTTGGCTGCACCATGGCTATGGGCCAGATTTTGGGATTCATCAATAAGGGTGTCTCAGTCTGCCTCCCTAACGCAGTCTCTTTATTTTTTGACACACAAAGCATTTATTACTCCGGTTAAATTAGCCAAATGGGATAGTAAGGCTGGCAATGTATGCTGGTCCTGCAAAGCTGTCCCCGGTGCTTTTTTTCATATGATATTGGAGTGCCCAAGCATTCAGTCCTTTTGGGAACCCATATGGGAACGTATTCAACAAATCCTTAAATTTCAAACTCCATTGACATGGCACATCCTTATCTTCCGCTCTATAGCGGGTATTCCCTCTCTAACAGTTGGGAATTATTTTTTACTAGATTTCATGTTGGGAGTGGCCCTGAATCTAATTTTTAGATATTGGAAAGACGCTCTGCAGCTTAATTGGTGTCTCTGGTGGAACCAATTAAGCTTATATAGTAAATATGAGCGTATACAGGTGGTTTCGCACAGTCTCCACTCCCCTGGCTTAGGGAAATGGAGGGCTTTGGATAACTATATCCAGCATGCCTGTTAATGGGCTGCTTTTGTTCTTCATTCTCCTTTCCTCCTATGCCTTTTTTGTCTGTATCTCTCCTCCCTCTTGTTTTACCCTCCTTCTAGGATTCCCCTAGGGGATTGTTACTGACCTGTTGGCGGATGACCTCCCTTCTGAGGCAATAAAGTTAGGAATGTAGTGTGTTCGTAGTTGATGGGGAAACAAGTGCTGCTTTGTACTGCTCATTGACAGAATAAAGGGGTTGGGCGGGTGGACTAAGTGTGTTGTAATATTATTGTATTTCTGGTGTAGTTTTATTGTTTGTTTTGTAATATTTATGTAACATTCTGTTGTTAAAAGGTATATAAATAGATGTAAATAAAAAAAAATTGATAGGATAAGATACATGGAAGAACTAAACTGCTACCACACTGAGACCGACAACGCAAGGAAAACCTACCACTCAAAGATGATAAACACATCAGTCAACAGACCACGAGAGCTCTTCAAGATTGTCAAAGCCCTGACAAAAACCCCAAACCAATCATACCAGCTTCCAAATATACCACCTCATCAGCTTACATAGCAATACAAAAAGATCTAGTGAATATCTAACTCTAAGCCAGTGATCATAAGAGACAGCACCAATACCACACCAATCACTGACTGGGATACCTTTGAGACAATCTCCAAAGAAAGGATTTAAACCACCATAGCAGGCCCCAATACCACTACCTCTCTCCTAGACCCTTGCCCGGTAAGCTGGATAAAGAACACAAGACAGGATCTAAGTCCACCGCTCACAGTCATTGTAAATGAATCCCTCAAGCAGGGTTTAGTGCCTATCAACCTCAAGACATCCATTATCCCCCCAACCCTCAAAAAGCCCGAGCTGAACCAAGCAGACCCTGCGTCATACAGACCAATAGCAAGCCTCCCATTCGTTGCTAAACTTATTGAAAAAATAGTTCAACAACAGCTGCAGGATCACTTAGACACAAACAACACTCTGGACCCACAGCAACATGGGCTCCGCCCTCATCATGGGGTTGAAACCCTCATGATCTCACTCATAAACACCCTAATCAAAGGAATCCCGAACAAACACATCGGATACACCCTGATCTTCTTAGACATCTCTACTGCATTTGATACCATCTCCCACAGTAACCTCCTACACCGCCTATGAGACATTGGCATAAAGAGCAAACTTCTGCAGTGGTTCCAATCCTACCTCACGGACCGGCAACAGCTAATTCGGACTAGCACCACAGTCTCCACTCCCTATCGACAAACCCAGGGAATACCTCAGGGCTCGGTACTCTCGGCCATGCTTTTCAACATCTACCTCAGACCACTCTGCTCTTTGATAAGGATCCACAATGTCAATTTTCAAATATATGCAGATGACATTATGCTCTATGGTCCTATTACAACCACTGATCCTACAAATCCGGGCTTAACAAACTGTTTCAATGATGTCTCCAAATGGCTACAGAACAACAACCTCACTATAAACCTTAAGAAGACAGAGGCACTGTTTGTCACAAAAGACCATACCTTCACCCCAACCACCCACCTCACCCTGGGAACAATGCAAATTAAAGTCCACCCTCACATAAAGTTTCTAGGGGTCATCATGGACCAAGCACTTTCTTTTAAACAACAGATCGCAAGAACAGCAAAGACCGTATTCTTCAAAGCCAGGATGCTTCAACGCCTCGGATATCTCGTTAGATCAGTCATGCAAGCAATGACTCTTCCCCACCTTAACTGTTGTAATGCAATTTACCAAGAACTCCCTACTAATAGCCTCAACTCTCTATGGACAGCCCTCACATAACAGTGAGGATTATACAGAAAGGGAGGTGATACAATCACATCACCCCAATACTAAGAGATCTCCACTTTCTCTTACTAGAGACATGGATCAAATACAAAACATTGGTACTGATTCAGAAAGCACTCCACCAACAACAAACCATGCATATGAGCACCCTGTTAACACGGCTGGGCTCCGGTAGACCAACACGACAATCCACAACCGACCTACGAAAAAATGAAATTTAACCAACAATCCTGCAACTATGCTTTTGACTTATATGCCCCCACCTTATGGAACACCCTCCTGACCAATATCCATGGTAACAAGGATCTCTCTTCTTTCCAGAAACAAGTAAAGACTCACCTCTTTATTATCCACTTAGGGCAGGAACGGACAAGCAAAAACGGACTCTAGACTCTTCCCCTGTCTAGACTCTAATCAAATCTTGAATATGTAAATATCATGTCGGCTTAACATAAATGTATATTATTGTGAACCTTCCCCCCATGTTGATGCTCAGACATATGGACCCCCTCCCCCCGGTGATGGTACCCCCCCCCCCTCCTTATAATGATATTATAACCTTGTTTCATTGTATTTCACCCCTGCTTTTTGTAAACCGCTTTGACCTGGTGAAAGGCGGAATGTAAGTACAGCTAAATAAATAAATAAATGTATCCACATAGTACTATATAGTGCCTGGTTTTAGTGATATGGGTGCATTTTCTCTCCTCAGGGCCCAAATGCTGGGTGCATATGCAACATGTGCTGACCAGCGGACTGACAGCAGTTGGTATGTGCAGGGCTGGAAAACACAGTGGTGGGCAGCAAGGCACAGTGGTGGGCAGCAAGTCTGACTGTGCTTGCTGTGGGTGAATATTAGACCTAGGTGCTTGGGACAGGAGGTGCTCCAGGCCTACTCCCTGTAGTAATGGTAGGGCCAGCAGGACTCTAGTAACAACCCCTTGCAAGCCTAGTAACCCCCAAGATAGTTGGTGTCCATAGTACCAGCAGTTTAACACTGGGTTTTGACATACACTGTTCTAGAAGGGTCACTGTCCAACAGGGCAGGACACAGTGGCCGGTATAACTGGCACATACAGCATGCTGCAATTGCACAGGAAACAAGGTAATTAGCATAACACACTGGCAGCAATATGAATCTGCAGCATATACCACCCCTAACAGTGCACGTTCTGGGGACCAGGTGCTGGGCGCCCATCCTCACCCTAGGGTGACTGCAGAAACTGCTTGGTACTGAGGTTTGCAGCTGCTCTGTGCTTGTATCACACACACTGTCAGTGCATGTTACTGAGCTGAAGTGCTGGATCAGTGCATTCTCCATTTGATGATCAGCTGCAGACTGCTGTTCTGCATGTGCACTGCATCATGGATACTGGAAGGGATAGCCTATACTGGCACACACAGCAAACATTTAAGGCAGTGACCTGCAGTCTCTTTGTATCCAGCCATTGATGTGAACTGAGGTGTGGAGGTGTAGCATACTGGTTAGTGCAATGTCTCCATAAGCAGTAGACAGAGGTTTGTTTCCTACTTTTTTCTTTTTGTGACTGTGTGCTAATCAGAGCATTTTCATGCCTGTAACAGTCAGGGTTCTGCTGTGACTGGCAGAAGCACAGCCTTATAATTTGTTATGTGTTCGGTTCACAATTTGGGCCAGTAAACAGACTATTCACCATCATGTCCTTCTGAGAGCATGGTTTTCTTGGCTGTTCTACAGCACATTGCAGGGGGTCATACATGTTCACCCTGCAGATGCTTAGCAACTGCTTGGAGGTATGGTGTAATGGTCATGGTGCAGGCTTGGGACCAGAATACCAGGGTTTGTGACCCACCAGCACTCCTTTTGTGACACTTTGGAAGGTTTTACTGTGCAGTTTAATGTGTGCAACACCCTTCATGGATTGCCCACACCTCTGAATGACCTTGGGCAGGTCACCTAACCCTCTATTGCCTCAGCTGACTACAGGTTCTTACAGTCCCTGTTTTTTATCAGACATTACAACTGTTTCAGTACATGGTATCCCAACGTGACTGCACTGATGCAGCGGTATACTAACAGGCAGTTACATGCATACCACTGTAACCTACCTGGGCAACATGGGTCATGTATGACATCATGACTGTTACTGTACAGCTTTGGCTCCATTACATCTCTGCAGTACATGCGGATATATCCTGCTCCTCAGATAGCCACCTGCAGGTTTCACCTCATGTCTGTACGTGCCCCATTTGCCCAGTTTGGATGACACCCGTGCAGTTGTTATCTGCACATTTATCTGAGCTGTTCTATGATGGCTGTGTGGCTGGGACAGGTGTGCGTCCCACATGTCTGGTATCAGGCCTTGCAAGTAGCACTGGTTCATATTTTCATGCACAGTAGAAATAGGTTGGGGATGGCACCTATGGCACATCTGTGCTGCCAACCCATACCACCCTCTCTTCAGCCACCATACTTCCTTCAGCCCATCCATCTGTCTCTGTCAGCTGTGTGCAGTCATGTCATGCAAGCTGCTAAACCATGGCCTACACTGGTACTCTTTTCCTCATTTTAGCTCTCCTGTGCCTGATCCACACGTCACCACTCCTACTCTGTCCTCCTGTCACTGCACACATCCTGCTGCTTCTGGCTCCGCTGGGAGACACATTCTCCCCATCCTATGCACACACACTGACTTTGCACCATTTTACAATGGCAGCCCCCTGTGCATCGGTACAGCTGCCTCCCACAAGCTCATGCACTTTACTGGATGTCACGTAGGGTGCCCATGAATATGGCAGGTCCATCAGTTCCCACCTGTCCTTCCATCACCTTTACATTGACTTTCCTTGTTGCTCCTTTATCCAGCATTTTCGAGTGTTAAGGAGCGTGCTTGATACCTCATTGCCCATTGTCCTCTTAACGTGCGTTAAATGACCCATAGGGTGCTTTAGGCTGGAACGCCCCTACCCACCCAATGCCTTTTTAGGATTAACACCCTTTATCACTGCCATTAACACCTGTTACCTTAACGCGCTTTAGTAAACATACTCCATAGATATGTACATTGTATCCACATGTAAAAGGCCATTTTTAAAAGGATCCAATTTATACATGGATGCCTTTAATACATGAAAGTTTTCAGGAGGCATGTCAGAGGTGTGGTCTGAATGTGACCTAGGCAGGATAAAAATATACATGTGTAATGCCCATTTCTTATAGGAAATACATTTGTTTCTCCAAAATTGTCCCCACAGGATTTATATCTACTCCCTGCAGGTTTTCAAAAAGTGTGCAATCCCACCTGCCCTTTATAGGAAGGATTAAGTGGATTATCCTCCTTAATCCTCCCTAATTTATTTCTCCTCTCTAAATTGAAATAAGTAATTAATTTGCAGCAGCTGCCCATTTCAGTGTGTGAATAGGCTCAGATGCATGTATAAGGGCCGACGTGCGCTCCCACACGTCCTTCTACGTATTTTAGAAACAGTTCTACTTTTAGCAGAACTGTTTCTAAAATACAGTTGGAATTAAGTATGTCCCAACCTCAACTTCTCAATTCTGGTCTCCATGTACTCAAATGTGCCTTTATATATTTATTTAAAGTCTCTTCTATACCGCACTCTTTAGAATCTGTGTGGTTTACAGGTAACAATAACTTGTACAGTGCAGGTGCGATATGCACTGTACTTACAATGAACAGGTATTGAAACTTGGGATTAATGAGGGTAACTATATACAGGCTCAGCAGTCAGGTCGCCTGTGTATGGTGGGTGACCGGAGTTACTTGGCAACTATTTACAAGATTAGATGGCTATCTACATGTACTGTGACAATTTTTCATGACTTATGTATGAGGATGGGCACCTACGTGTGTGCTTTGGGTGGTAACTATTTTATAAGAGTTACTTGGCAACTATTTACAAGATTAGATGGCTATCTACATGTACTGTGACAATTTTCCATGACTTATGTATGAGGATGGGCACCTACGTGTGTGCTTTGGGTGGTAACTATTTTATAAGTATTGTATATACATACCCTCACTTGGTTTGCAGCTTGTTGTGCTGTGAGGGCTTGTGGGCATCAGTGATGCTGAGAGCTAAACTATCGGTAGTTTAACTACTGGCAGGGTCTCCCAAGATGGACAGGTCTCAGCTGAGGTGCCAGACCAAGACAAACCACCCATCTGTGCAGCAGCAGAATGGGATAGTGTTGACGGCAGAGGATCACATTTCTGTGACAATGGCAACAACACCAAATTTAAACTGCACGGAAGAAAGGTCCGACAATCTACTTTTGTATCTTGCCATGAAAACCCAATGGATAGTTACAACAAAACAAATTGTGCTATAGTGCTGGAAGATGAGACCCCCAGGTCGGAAGGCACTCAACTAGCTACTGGGGAAGAGCTGAAGACTTTTCAGAGTAAAGCCAGCATTTATGATGTGGTTGGATCAAAGCCCTCGGGACGTCTGACTGCTGATGTAGCTGCGCATGAAATGAGAGTCAGAAGCTGTAAAGATGCCTTATGCATTGGAACATGGAACGTACGAAGCATGAACCAAGGGAAGTTGGAGGTGGTCAAGAATGAAATGGAACGTGTACAGCTTGATCTGTTGGGTGTCAGCGAACTGAAATGGACTGGTATTGGGCACTTTGCATCAGATAATCACATGGTCTACTATGCTGGAAATGAAAGACAAAGAAGAAATGGTGTTGCATTTATAATAAAGAAGAAACTTGCAAGAACTGTAATGAAATACAATGCAGTCAGCGAATGCTTAATCTCTATTCGTCTACAAGGAATGCCTATCAACACAACTATAATTCAAGTATATGCCCCAACAACAGCTGCAGAAGAGAATGAACAAGTACAAGCTGAAATTGACAGAACATGCAAACAGGATATCCTGATAGTCATGGGCGACCGGAACGCAAACGTTGGCAACAAAGAAGAAGGCAAAGTAGTTGGAAAATATGGACTTGGCAACAGAAATGAAGCTGGAGAAAGACTGATAGAATTCTGCAAGACCAACGACCTATTCATCTCAAACACCTTCTTCCATCAACACAAGTGGCGACTGTACACATGGACTTCACCCAATGGATTGTATAAAAATCAAATTGACTACATCTGTGGAAGTCAACGATGGAAATGTTTTATAACATCAACAAAGGCAAAACCTGGAGCTGACTGTGGTACAGATCATCAACTACTAGTATGCAAACTGTGACGCAGTAGCTCCCCAGGAACCGATGGACACAGATAAGCATCCGGTGGTAGAAGCCGGTACTGCAGGAGAAAGCAGGAATTTCTCTGCAGAAAGAAAAAAACTCAGAACTAATCAAGCAGAACAGCTCACCTCGGGGGAGGGGAGTAGTAAAGCTCTTGATTGGGCATGCCCTAAGAGGAGGCGGGCAGTGCAAGCTAGAAGCACCTGGTTAAATAGTCAGAAGCCAGGAAGTGAAAGAGAGCAACGGAAGCATAGAGAGCAACGGGAGCAAAGAGAGCAACAAGGGCAAGAACAGAGACTGAGAGAATTCCCAGAAGGAGAAATAAGAGTTTCAGAGGGGAAGTCTGGAAGGAAGCATCTTTGCTGCTGTGATTCCTCAAATAGTTTGCAACTAGCAGGTAGCGTGGTGGAAGGCTCAGAGGCTGAAAGAAACTGCTGGGGGCAGAAGACTTTCAAAACACTGAGAGATCCAAGGCTGCAGGACCAGGCAGAGCTATGGAATAAAAGGCAGAAAGACAAAGAATTCTCCAAAGGAAAACTTCTATCTAAGGTACCCAGTGGGGGAGAAATAGTTGATAAGTTTTATGCTCTAAAGCCAGAGGGAGTGTGCCCTAGTTTTAAAAGCCAAGTCAGACAAAATGGTGGCAGCTGCATTCAGCAAGGAGAGGGTTTGAATAACAGTGAATATTCTTACAAGCTAGCTGAAGTACCTAGCCAGGAAGGGGCTGACATCCATGCTTTTAAATCTCTCTTTCAAGACTCTCCCCGTACTGCCAAATATCTAAGCACACCACCCACATGTAGAGAGAGGTGGAGAGATAACATTAGCAGCAAGTTGAATGTTTGTTTTCCTGATACAAACAAGTATCGTAATCAGCCTGAGATAAAGAGCCTCAGCAAACAATTACTCACGGGAGAAAAGGGACATCAGCTAAGTGAAGGGAAGTCACCAGCTGAATCACTTCTCCAAGAGTTCAGAGAGTTTTTAGAACGTAAGGCAAGTTTTAATTACAGTGCCCCAGAACCAGTTGCTGGCTGTGAGGAAAGAATGCCTTTTCCTAATTCTCTGCCATCTACAGAAGAGGATACATTAATGGACTGTTCAACCTGCTTAATTGAGAAAGACAATTAAGGGGAAAAGGGTTTACCTGTTGTATGAGGTAATATAGCAGATGTACTTGACTCTTCCTATACAAAGAAGCTGGAAAAAAAGTGAATGAGTTAAAGTTCAACTGATTTGTATAGCAGGAGCACTACTGTTGAATGAACCTTTCTGTTCTTCAGTTCATGTTTGGATCACATGAGGTGAATGTGAATTCCTGAAGATAGCACAGCATTGCAAGCCTGTTTATCTAGTTTCTTTTACTCTTGTTTTGGATTTATAACTTCTGCACTGTCTGTTGCATTTGAACTGCACAACTGGCAAATAAACCTCATGAAAATAAATTTCTCTTTGCCATGCCTTACTGCTCGAAGCACTAACACAACTACAACTAACTGCCTCAAGGGCATCACAAGGCAACCCCTCCTTAACCCTCAAGGTTAGGGAGCGGGAGGCGTGATAAAACTCAAGCTAAAGTTGAAAAAGAGTAAGCCACTCATGAATGCAGCAAAATATGACCTTGAGAATATACCACTGGAATTTAAAGACTGCCTGCAAAATCGATTTGCTGCTTTAGATACAAATGACAGAGCTCCAAAAGAGTTATGGAATGACATCAAGAAGGTTGTGTTGGTAGAAAGCGAGAAGTCTCTACAAAAGGTGAAAAAGCAAAAACGGCCAAAATGGATGACGGAAAAAACTCTGAAAATTGCCCAGAAACGCAGAGAAGCTAAAGCCAGAGGAGAAAGAAAGACAATAACAGAACTCAACAGAGATTTCCAATGTGCAGCAAGACAGGACAAGGAAAAGTACTACAACGACACATGCAAGGAAATAGAAGCAGAAACTATTAGAGGAAGAACAAGATCGGCTTTCCTAAAGCTACGAGAGTTAAAGAAAAAGTTCCAGCCTCGAATTGGAATGTTACAAGATGCTCAAGGTTCTATGCTGAATGATGCTGAGATGATCAAGAAAAGGTAGAAGGAATATACAGAGTTTTTATATGATAAAGATCAAATGGACCAACAGCCGTTTCAACCTGTACCTTATGATCGGGAACCATTGGTGATGAAAGAAGAAGTTGAAGCAGCATTGAAAGCCTTATCAAAGAACAAAGCACCAGGCATTGATAGCATTCCCATAGAAGTATTACAGCACTCTGTTGCAGCTGTTACCGTACTTACAAGGCTTTGCCAAGAAATATGGAAGACAACATCATGGCCAACTGACTGGAAAAGATCTGTGTTTATACCAATACTAAAGAAAGGTGATCCAACTGACTGTGGAAATTATCGCACAATCTCTCTGATCCCGCATGCCAGTAAGATTCTACTGAAGATTATTCAAAAGAGACTACAACCATACCTGGAACAAGAACTACCTGAAGTGCAAGCAGGGTTCAGGAAAGGGCGAGGAATGAGAGACATCATTGCGGATGTGAGATGGATCCTTGAAAAGACTAAAGAATACCAAAAGGATATCTATTTGTGCTTTATCGACTATAGCAAGGCTTTTGACTGTGTAACCATGGGAAACTCTGGGCCACATTAAGAAGCATGGGTATACCAGAACACCTGATCGTACTCTTGCACAATCTGTACATTGATCAAGAAGCAACAGTTTGAACGGAACAAGGAGAAACAGAATGGTTTAAAATAAGCAAAAGTGTAAGACAAGGCTGTATACTTTCCCCCTACCTGTTTAATTTATATGCAGAACAAATCATCAGAGAAGCTGGATTGTATGAAGACAACAGAGGTGTGAAGATTGGTGGAAGACTCATCAACAACCTTCGCTATGCTGATGATACCACATTACTGGCTGAAAGTGAAGATGATCTGAAACATTTGCTTCTCACAATCAAAGAACATAGTCTCAAAATGGGCCTGCACCTTAATGTAAAGAAGACAAAGATCATGACAACTGGCATAATCAACAGGTTCATCGTTGATGGAGAAGAAATTGAAATTGTGAACAACTTTAACCTACTTGGATCAACTATCAATAAAGAAGCAACAAGCAGTCAAGAAATCAGACGATGCATTGCTCTTGGCAGAATGGCTGTGAAAGACCTAGATAAGATTCTCAAGAGCAGAGATGACTCTCTCCATACAAAGATTTGACTTGTTCAAGCCATGGTATTTTCAATAACATCATATGGATGTGAAAGCTGGACAGTGAAAAAGATAGAAAGGAAGAAAATTGATGCCTTTGAATTATGGTGCTGGCGGCGAATACTGTGTATACCATGGACTGCCCGAAGAACAAACCAGTCAGTACTAGAGGAGATCAAACCTAAGCTTTCATTAGAAGCTCAGATGACAAGACTTCACCTTTCATACTTTGGACACATCTTGCGAACAGAGAGATCATTAGAGAAAGACATCATGCTTGGCAAGATAGAAGGTCAACGCAAAAGAGGAAGGCCAGCAATGAGATGGATCGAGACAATAACAGCAGCTATGGGTACCAGTCTGTCAACAATGAGCCGCCTGACTCAAGACCGAATACAATTTAGGATAGCTATCCAGAGGGTCGCCATGAGTCGACTCCGACTCGACGGCACTTAACAACATATACATAGGTTCAATCACATATACTCTTGCTGGGGCTTTTACAGGGGCAGAGTTAGGGCAGACTGTAGGCAGAGCATACATTTATATACATAAAATACTATAACTTATATGCATTCCTATGAAATCTAGGTGGGGTATTTACATTTGCCATAGGACAGGGGTCAGTGCTCATACCTAGTCTATGTGCATTTTTTCACCACTTATGCCCCTATTTTATAAAGTACACACATATTTTATAAAAAGGCACAAAATACGTGTGCCACAACACGTTAAACTAGACGACCCTTATAAAGTTACTTTCAAAGTAGTTGAATGTCACCATCATATAGACAGGACCTCATTCCACCCCAGAACTTTGATGGAAATTCTATAAAGGGCACATGCTAAAAACACATCTAAGTCCATGTTCTAAAGGACTTATGCATGTGAATGGACACTTATGTGTTCCTTTATAAAATAATGAAAACCTAAATTGTACATATAAGTCCCATCTTCTGTACTTTCAGTTAGTGTATTGTGGTGGCGAGACTGTAGTAGAGCCTGAGAAACTGGTGAAAAAACAGTCATTTTCCTCTGAGCAAGGACATAGTTCAGGGAGTTTTAGGGTTAAAACTCCAGCTAAAGAAAAAAACTACATTCACAGAGCTGTTGATAGGGAGCCACGCCCCAGTTCCAAGGTAACCAGGGGAGGCGACGAGGATTACCCAGGGGTGGAGCTTGAGGCTATAGGGCATTCACACTCATATAAGCTCAGGGAAGCAGGAAAGACAAGGGGAGAACAGGAGGGAAGGAGTGATCACCAGGGAAGGTGTATCCAAGAGAGCAGACTCTTGCCAGGAAGCAGGAAGTAAGGAAACCAGGAGGAACCCTGTGAGAGGAAGGTGTTCCAGCAGCTGTTTCAGGAGGAATCCCTATTGCACGCAGCATTCAGGAAGCTCTAGCTCTGAAGGTAGTTCAGCTTGTAAGAGAATTACAGCTGGCTGGGAGGACGGGAGAGTTTGCCCTGTGGAAAATGCTGGTTATGAGCAACGTACAAGAGTGTCCTTAGGAGAGCCGGTAAGAAGTGTGTCTTCTTCAGCAAAGTCTGGGAAGAGACTGGGTGCTAGAAGAAAGGTGAGCACATTGGAAACCTTACAAAGTTTGATAAAGGATAAGGATCTCCTCAAGCCTTCCAGTGTCCCTCAGCGTAGAGAGGAATCCCAGTGGGGAAAGGTTTTAAAGTTGTTACAGAAACTAAAACCTACAGTTCCAGATGCTGAGTCCAGCCAGGTGCCAATTGACTTAGATGATGAGAGCATGCAGATAGATGAATGTGCTTCAGATAATGTTTCCTCAATTTCGGAAATGGACTGCTCATTCTGTGTGTGCCAGAAGTGAGAAAGCTCTAAGGTTTTATGGTTATAGAAAACCCAAGAAGCTTATCTAAGTGCTTAACCTGCTGGAGAATTATGCAAATGAAGTACTAACGTTCTTGTGCTAGCCAGGAAGATTCAAAGGATTGATTTGAATGCTTGCAGCCTGGAAGCAAAGGTTTAGCAGCTTGAAGGAAAGGAAGCAAATGTTTAGCAACTTGTAGAAAAGAAGTGAAGTGCTGTACAGAGCTCAGCTGAAGTAGAGGTTTGTGCTGAACCAAGCCAGGAACCACTAGAGGACAGCAACCTTGGGCCGGAAGGACTGGGGTTTCTAGTCCCACAGGTGCTCCTTGTGGTCTTGGGCAAGCCACTTAAACCTCCATAGCCCATGTTCCCTGTAAAATAGTTCTCTGTGTGCTGTGCTTTCCTGTCTAATCAATGTGTTTATACCTCAAAAATTTCCTGTCATGATTTGACAATTTCCAATCTGTAATCAAACCGCTGCTGATCGCTGGAAGTAGCGGTATACAAATGTATACTAAATAAATAAATAAATAAATAAATAAATAAATAAAGCTAAAATCTTTAATGAAGGAAAAGATTTACTGCTGTGTTAAACAAGCTGAGAAACAGTGCAGCTGTGTTTGCTATAACAGTTTGCTATGAAGTTTTTGTTTCCTTTTTCAACGGAGAAGCATCCAATTTATGTTGTTGTAATTGTGAACTGCTGAAAAGAAAAGTTCATTGGCTAAGAAGAAAAAAAATAAATAAATTTCCTGTTTGCCTTGAAAACCCCGGCCATTCTTTATTACACAACTACACTACCCAGCAGCCTTGGCTCTGGGAATCCAATTAACAAAAAGGGACATTAAGAGGTACGCCCTCTACTCCTAGGCAACCGCCTAGCCAGTAGGAGGTGCTTTACAGGATGCACAGGGTCAGAGCTTGGGCAGAACATTGATGGGGCCTAAATTTACACGTATAAGTTATAGAATAGTATAACTTACATGCGTTTTCTCAAAATCGAGGCATTGGCGTTTACCTGCTCAGGGCTGGTGCAAGGATATGAGGTTCACTAGGTGAACCTTACTCCTAGTGCCCCCCACTCTCATGCTCCCACCCTCATTTCCACTGCTGCCGCCCCTCTCTGGGAGCTGCAGAGGCATCACCACCTTTAAACAGCACTGCAGCACTTACCAAATCCTCTGGCATTGAGTGTTGTTCCTGTTTCTGCCCCCTTAAATGCAGACTTGCTTTTGCATGGGGGCGGAAGCGGCTAGTTCAGTCTTTGAATGTTGTTGTTAAGTGCCGTTGAGTCGGAGTCGACTCATGGCGACCCTCTGGATAGTTATCCTAAATTGTGTTCGGTCTTCAGTCAGGCGGCTCATTGTTGACAGACTGGTACCCGTGGCTGCTGTAATTGTATCGATCCATCTCATTGCTGGCCTTCCTCTTTTGCGTTGACCTCCTAACTTGCCAAGCATAATGTCTTTCTCTAATGATCTCTCTCTTCGCATGATGTGTCCAAAGTATGAAAGGTGAAGTCTTGTCATCTGAGCTTCTAAAGAAAGCTTAGGTTTGATCTCCTCTAGTACCGACTGGTTTGTTCTTCGGGCAGTCCATGCTATACACAGTATTCGCCGCCAGCACCATAATTCAAAGGCATCAATTTTCTTCCTATCTGTCTTTTTCAGTGTCCAGCTTTCACATCCATATGATGTTATTGAAAATACCATGGCTTGAACAAGTCGAATCTTTGTATGGAGAGACATCTCTGCTCTTGAGAATCTTATCTAGGTCTTTCATAGCCATTCTGCCAAAAGCAATGCGTCGTCTGATTTCTTGACTGCTTGTTGCTTCTTTATTGATAGTTGATCCAAGTAGGTTAAAGTTGTTCACAATTTCAATTTCTTCTCCTTCAACGATGAACCTATTGATTATGCCAGTGGTCATGATCTTTGTCTTCTTTACATTAAGGTGCAGGCCCATTTTGAGACTATGGGGTATGTTTACTAAACTGCTGTAACGGTAAATAACGCGCGTTATGATGTGCTAACGATCGTAACACTCCATGGCGCGGTAAAACACCGCAGAAGGTGGAGAGAGGGCGGAGAGAAGGGATCAGTGGGCGGAAAGTGGGTGGGGAGAGGCTCCCTTCACACTAACGCGCTGATCTGAAGAGCTGAATCCAAACGCGATTGAAAACCTGCCGTTAAATGCAGATTACAGGGGAGAGAAACGATTTAAGTGTCAGCAATGTACAGCCCAGGCAGGGAAACCAAAAAAAAGTGATAAGTGTGATACATGTGCACAGAACAAAAGGGCACATAAACACTGAAAATGACCCCAACAAACTGGAAAACAACCATAACCAAGCTGGCCAATAGTGGTATCAATGAGAAACATCAACCCCCCCCCCCCCCGAGTAAGCTTCATAGAACAGATATAAATCGTGGAAGGGTCTATACTCCGTCCCCATACAAGGTGAATGAGCCCACAGTGAAATAGCGCTGCTCAGTGTTTTCCCCACTATCGGACAGGGTTCCTATGGCGTGCACATGTCCCGCAACATCAGGGCGGGCATGTCGGAACGGCAACTGGACAGATGCCGGAGAAGGGGATACAGAGGGCCGCAGGTGGCACATGCTGTGGTGCAGCTGGGCCACAGTGCGGACTAGGGTGATGCCTAGGTGGCCCATACGAATGCTGAAACAGCAGAACAGCCAGACAGCAACTGCTGAAGGCCCAACATGGGCACGAGTGTGTTTCCCACAGTGTCACAGGGGATAGTACCCAACAGCTACCCCCAAGGGCATGGAACATTGGCAGGCGGAGCTGGGGGGAGTGTGGACGTCTATGCAGGCACCCCTACCCCAGAACCCGCACCATAGGCAGCCGCCTACCTGCACACTGGATGGCCTGAGACTGCGCACCACCAGCACCACCAGCAGAAGGGCATGTCAGCATGGTGGCTGAGGGATACTGGTAGTGGAGGGGGCAGTGGCAGCTGCCCAGAGCAGACCGTGGCCTAGCCCTGTGTAGGTGGGTGCCATGTACTGCAACAGACGGGCCCTGTCTGAAGAACAGTCATGGTATCAACAAGGAATGTACTGACTCTGGGACAACAAGGTGGTGCAGGTGGTACAAAACCAGTATATTCAGAAGCAGAGGGTCACAGGTTCAAGTCCCAGCTGTGGTTCCTGCCAACCCAGTTCCCGTATTTTACCCACTACTACAACGTGCTAATACAGACAGCACCTTTATTGCAGATGACGTAAACATGTCCAAGACACCTACATTTTACCCTACAGAGCACGGACACCATAAACATGCATATTACCTAGAGCAGAGTCTCCCAAATGCAGTCCTGGAGGGCCAAACACCATTCCGGTTCCATGCTGCCTCTGATAAAGATGCCTGTGCTGCATTTCTATGCGCCACCCCCATGTTATGCAGATGTATCTCATGCATATTCATGAGGGACAGCATGAAAACCCAAACAGTGTTTGGCACCGCAGGACTGGAGTTGGGAATCTCTGCCATAAAGCAGCAACCAACAGGGGCAGACACCCCCGCACCCACAGGCCCCATTATCCAAAGCCTCCTGGAGAGGCAGGACTTTGGGCTCTGCGTGCATCTCCCAATACTAGCACTTGCATACCTTAGTAATGCCACCCTAAACTGGGAATATGGTACACATCTATCAAAAGGTTGCTATGATTACTGGCAGATAGCAATTCCTAGGTTAAGTACAATTTTCTGAGTGAGCTGCATCATAGCAACCTTTCTGATGTCTGTGGAGTGTGCTACAGGTCTTGTGTCTGACAGTGTTTACCAACCTGGGGAGTGACTCCTACAGTATTGTGTACCATAGCCATGCCTGCACTATGCCCAGGACTGGTGTGGTGGCCTGGGCTGCCCAACACCTCTATAGTTGCACAATGCTGGCATAGGTATGGGGAGTGTGTGTCTGTCTATCCAGTGTGTGGTGGCTGCCAACACCCTCCACAGCCCACACTGCTAGCACTGTTGCCAGTATTGGTCTGCCAATGTGCATAATGAGGAGCAAGGTACCGTGGGAATAGCCTGGATAAGGTGGCCTGGCCTGGCCGCATCTGCACAGGGCATAGGGCAATGGCTCGGACATTGTAGTGCCCGGTACCACCTGCACGGACAGGGTGGCCATAGCATGTCCTGCTGGGAGGTCACTCTCACCCTGACTGAGAAGTGACCATGGCATGGCTAGGTTCCCCCATAGTGCTATATAGCATTTTTCTCATGTGATATATATGGGTTTTCTTTTGGGGCCCAATCACTGACTTATCTGCTTGGTGTGTATGTTGACATCCCCGTTCTGGGTACATGCATCTCCTCCAGGACCATGCACTATGGACTAGCTGGCGGACTGTCTGCAGCTAGTATGTGTCTTGCTGGAACGCCTTGCAGGGTGCAGCGGCTGGAGGCTTGCTGCTGGAGAATGTCAGATAATGGTGGGGGGCAGCTGAGCATTTCCAGACCTGCCGTCTATCTACTATTGCGTTATGGGTGTGTACCGTTCTGTCTGTTCCCCAGCAGTACTGGGGTTGCTGGTCCCCTCTACTGCTACCATTGCAGGGAGGTAGACTGTGGATCTATTGTTGGGTGATCCTGTTTCCCACCCTGAGCCCCAGAGGGTGGGTTGTGTGGTGGTACATAATCTGCCTATGGGTCCATACACCTCCCTCCCCCCCCCCTCACCTACAGCAGGTAACGATGGCACCAACACAGGATATGCACTATTCTGGTTGCATCATCGCCCATAAAGACTAGACATGACTGAGACATACAGCAGGACACAGATGTATCCTAGGTGTGTCTAACGGAACTACCTATCACATACTGATGGGGACCTGCAGCATGGTGTATTTCAGCCATGAAAGGTGCTGTGGACCTGGTGCTGGACGCCCCACCTCAACCTCAGGGTGGGCACAGTACCCGCACAATGTGACTTTCTGTGGCTACTCTGTGGCAGTGCCACACACGGTCTGTTTCCCCTACCAGGCCGAGGTGCTGTGGGGGTGCATACCCAATCTTGTGCCCATCTGTCGACTGCTGATTTGCATGTGCAGTGCATCATGGGTACGGGTGGGTTAACCCTATCCTGGTAACCACAGCAGACAGTTTGTGTGGTGACGTGCAGTCCGTCTGCAGCCAGCCAGGGCTTTGTTCACAGCCTTATAAGGTGTCCTAGAGGGGACGTTATAGGGTGCCTTGGCGGACAGTACACTTTATAATGTGCTCTATGGATTGCGTTATGAGGTGCCTTATGCGGCACCTTAGGTTATGCCACCGTGAGGGTGTGTTTGCTGGCAGCACTAATTAAAATACACGTCAAATGCCTCAACAATCACTACTTAAATGTAAAGAGTGCTGCTTCAGACAGTTTTATATATTAGGCCCACTGGGGAATCGAACCCATGACCCCTGTACCATCAGCCAGTGTTGTAACCATTGTGCTACAGCTCTGTTGTTGTGCTTGTATGCCTGCGCGCCTTCTTAAGATTAACGCGCGGTAACGTGCCCTGTAGCACTCATTCATTTATGGCGCCTTGTAACGCGCGTTCTCGGTAACGATATACCGCCCATGTCCTTATTTGGGATTTCTGTCTCTACTGCGGCTCCTAATGCGAATCACACTAACGCAGTTTAGTAAACATACCCCTATGTTTGTTGATTGTGAGAAGCAAATGTTTCAGATCATCTTCACTTTCAGCCAGTAATGTGGTATCATCAGCATAGCGAAGGTTGTTGATGAGTCTTCCACCATTCTTCACACCTCTGTTGTCTTCATACAATCCTGCTTCTCTGATGATTTGTTCTGCATATAAATTAAACAGGTAGGGGGAAAGTATGCAGCCTTGTCTTACACCTTTGCTTATTTTAAACCATGGCAGAGCCTTGTGAGTACGGTAACAGCTGCATCAGATTGCTGCAATACTTCTATGGGAATGCTATCAATGCCTGGTGCTTTGTTCTTTGATAAGGCTTTCAATGCTGCTTCAACTTTTTCTTTCATCACCAATGGTTCCCGATCATAAGGTACAGTCTTTGAATACTGAGTCAATAATGACTAAATTCTCACAAGTGACCAACCCATATAGACACTCCTAATACTATATCTGCCTCCTTAATTAAAATAATTGCACCAATGTCTAGCTCTGACATCCACAGTATCCAGACAATAATGTAGCAGAGCAAAGAAAGAAAATAAATTTAAAATAGTGAGGAGCCCAAAATAAAATTTTATTTATCTGGTGCATCAGGATGGCTCTGTGCAGCTGATGGTCTGATTTTTTTTTTTTAATCTCCTATGGGAGGGGGATGAGATTTAGGAAAAATGTGATATATATTTTTCTTTTTTGACCAGGGTGAATGTAACCCATGGTAAAGAAATAAAGTTGTTTAAAATACTGGCACTTGGAGGCTTCAGGACTGCTAGCAGGAAGTTACAGCCACTGAGCATGTGCAGAAGCTGTTCTGTGAGGAGAGGGGTTGAGGTTTCTTGCAAGTGTACTGGTAAGGGATACTAGTTTCAAGCAGCGTGTGAAAGTGAGAAAGGTTAGTTTTTGAATATTATTTGGGAAAATTTCTTAAGTTCCAGTGATTGGTTTTGCTAAGTAAAAGAAGTTATAAAGATGGCTCTCAATGTTTAGCTTGGGAAGTCTGCAGGGACTAATTGTTTCTCGTTTATTCTGTACTTAATATGCCGCCTTTCAGGCAAAGAAAAGCAGTTTACAGTAATAGAAAAATAACTAAAATTAGGAAAAAGAAATACAATCTGACAGTAAAGGAAACAGAAAGAGAAAGAGGAGCACAAGACGGAGACAAGAGGGAGAGGGGAAAGAGTAGTAAAGGACAGGGAGAAGGAGGGGAAGGGAATGGGGGGAGGACCTGCATGACCGTCCTAGGGAGCTAATCAAGAGTATTGAAAAAGGTGAGTTTTTAAGGGGGGCCTGAAACGTTGGTAAGAGGGTTGTGGAAAAACACTATTTTCCAGCATTGTGCAGAGCTAGTCTTGTGATCCAGTTTCAGTTTTCGGGACCTGTTGTGTGCTGCATTGTTGTAGTATGTGAATGAGAAGTGAGATATTTGAGCAGAAATTGGAACTATAGGCCTGATATTCGAAAGGCATTTACTGGCGTCCCAGTTTCCAGCTCCCTAGGTGATTGGGAATGGGGCTGTTAACATGGCTGAGCCAAGCCCTTTGCCTTGGGGGGAGGGGGATGAGACCGGCGGGAAAGGAAGGGGGAGGGGCAGGCAAGGAAAGAAAAACTGCGGCACAGGCTCACCAGATGGAGAGAGTTGGCAGGTTTCGGGCAGCAGCGGCCACGAGAGGAGCAGGAGAGGCACAATCTCGTGGTCTGAGGTCCAACAATCATGGCGTGCGTGGTGTCGGTGTTCCCGGTGGCAGCAGTGGAGGTTGACAGGCCTGTTCTGTGAGCGCCGTGTGTGCGGGGTGGGCCTTCTATTAAGGGTTGGCTTGCTTCAGGGAGGGCTCCTGATATCATATGCGCTGATTCTGGTGGCTGAGGCAGTCCTAGTGCCCTTGGGGTTTGGCGGAACTTAGTTTTCTGGTGTTTTTCTCTTCTGGCAATTGGTGTGATTTTTTGTGGGTGCTTTGTTTTCTCTCTCTTCTGCATTTGCTGACTGGGGCTTGTGTATGGCTTGGAAGGAAAGGAGTAGTGGGAGTGGGGGTCTCAAGTGTGTGTGGGGGTGGTCAAGGGTAGGGCGGGAGGGGTTTGTGGATACCAGAAGGGGCGATCTGGGGACAGAGGTTCATAGCACCATGGAAGGTGCAGGGGCAAGGCATCAGTTCAGCCTATGCATAGCCCTTCACAGTGGCAGGGCAAGTGGTCTTTGCACTTGATTGCAGAGGGCAGTGTGGGGGATCAGGCTGCCGCAGCCCCACAAAAAGCATGGAAGCAGAGTGGGGGGGGGGCAAATGGGAGGACAGAGGGGCGGGCAGCGTGCTGAGCATGGCACGAAGGGAACAACAGATGGAAGTTCGGGGAGGGGGCCTTGCGGGGACATTGCCCAGCAGTGGGGGTTGGGTCAGACCCCGCTGCCAGTGATATGGATGAGTCTGATGGTGGTGGCGATGAGTAGCATTTCAGTGAGGAGAGCCAGCAGTGGGCAGATTCTGCACCTGAGGGTGGAGGTCGATATTTGCTGTCGGGCAGGGTGTCCGAGGTGGGGGAGATGAGTACCCAGAGGGCAACGCATGGGTACAGCCATGACAAGACTTTGAATTGGGCAGAAGGGATCAAAAAATTTTGAAGAATTTGTGGGGTGTGGTGAATCGCATGTGATATGAGAAGCGCTTGCATTGGTCAGGTGACGAGTTGGCGGTACAGGTCTGGGATATTTCAGACTCCTGGGATTCTTCCGATTCCTCGTCTTCGGAGAGAACAGAGTCTGAGGATGATGCAGTTGGTCAGTACGGGGGGAACTAGGCTGCCAGGCCAGGGCCTAGTTTCGTTGGCCTGGGGGGTTGTGCTGGTTACCTTCAGATGGTCGGGAGTGGACACATATTGAATAGGATTGCTCCGCTGGATTGTCATTTGTTGTGGAATCTATGGAGAAGGTCCTGCGGGGGCAGTATGTGGATATTTTTTCTTTTTTAGCTCGCAACCAGGATGGGTTCTAAAGACTATCAGTAAGTAACTGGTTGCTGGCATTCCATGTTTTTTCTGCAATTCTGGGTGGGCCAAGCCAGCCCGGTACCCAGGGCTCTTGCAGTATTCCAATGTGATCCTGTGAGCTCACCAGACTTATGGAGGATAGGCATGGCTCAATTATGATGAGCAATTTCAGAAGAGCTTGGGAAAGGAAACGGATGAGGTGTGGGTGTTGCGGGATGTGGACATTTGGTTGGCCGAAATGACTCCTGGTTGGTTTCCTTTGGGAAGCCAGGCAGTGCAGGGTTCCTAGGGTAATCGGCCAGGGTCTCGGCGGTAGTTGGTCACAGGTAGCGAGTGGGTGGGGGTGGGGGGAGAGGACAGGATTCCTCAGTGGTGAGGAGATGGGTGCCCTGCATTGGGGTATTGGAATAGACAATGCATGCTTTCAGTTCAACACTGGATATTGTGACCATCCGGTGTGTCGTTTCAAGCATAAATGTTCCATGTGGGGGGGGGGGGGCATCCAGCCTTTCGATGCTTCAACCGGGATAGGGGCCCGGTCTGGGGTGGACAGGCCCTTGGGGGGAGCATGCCGCCGGAAGTGGTCCATGGACAAGGCTCCATCGTGCAATAATTTAGGGGCCTTGGAGTACTGGTTGCAGGGTTATACAGATTTGGCAGCTGCCTGGTTTATTTATTTATTTAGCTGTATTTATATCCCGCTTTTCACCGGGTCAAAGCAGTCAATTGGGGGATACATTGGTTGTTACAAGAGAGTTTTTGGGATGGGTTCATGATTTCTTTTACGGCCCTGCCCATGGGTCATTCTGCCTAAAATGCTCCTTCTGTGCAACAACTGCAGGGGATCGTCACCAGCAAGTTGCAGAGGGAGCTGGAGTTCGGTAGGATTACCGGTCCATTTGCGCAACTGCCTCTGTCCAATCTGGTGGTGTCCCTGTTGGTGGTTGTGTTAAAGAAGGAGCTGGGCAAGTACCGGTTCATTCATAATTTGTCATAGCCAGTGGGGAGAAGTGTGAATGATTTCATTGACCTAGCTCTTTGTTCAGTACAATATGCATAATTTGATTCCTCCCTCTGCCTTCTCCAGGGGGCAGGCGGGGGGCGTTGATGGTGAAGGTGGATGTGGAGTCCACATTTTGGCTGCTCCCAATTCACCCCAGTTCCTTTTATTTACTGAGTTTTTGTTTTCAAGGGTGGTACTACTGTTCGGTGGCCTGTGCTTATTTTGAGGCATTTTCGTCCTTCCTTCACTGAACATTTTGGCTAGTGGCTCAGTTTGACTCGATGGTTCGCTGTTTAGATAATTTTCTCATGCTGGCACCAGGGAGGCCTCTGAGTGTGCCAGGTTGCTGGGGGTCTTCCAGCACTTGGTGCAGGTTCTGGGTGTGCTGTTGGCGGAGGGAAAGGCGGAGGGCCCAGCTACTTCACTCACGTTTCTCGGCAGTGAACTGGATTCTAGGAGTATGGAATCTCAGTTGCCTGCAAAGAAGGTCTCCAAATTGGTGGGTTTGATTCAACAGGCCTTGTCCCGGGCGAAGCTGATGTTGGGGCATTTCAATTTTGCTTGTCGGGTGATAGCTACTGGTCGGATCTTTACGCAGCAGCTAGCCTTCCTGACCAGAGGGGTGCAGAAACGGCATCACTTTCTGTGGTTGAGTAAAGGAGTGAGGGTGGATTTGGGTATTTGGAGTTTTTGCAGACTTTCAATGGAGTGTGTACTAGCAGCTACTGGCAGTGACAACCATGACATGGAGCTGTATATGGACGCATCTGGGGAGACTTACTTTGGGATATAGTTTGGTGGTGCGTGGTGTGTGGAAGCATGACCCGAGTCTTGGAGGGACCGGGGTTGGTGCCGGAACATTACCTTTTTGGAACTGTTCCTGGTTTGGGTGGCACTGCTGCTGTGGGGTGAGCGTTTGCACGATTGGAGCTTGTACCTGCATTGTGACAATATGGGGTGGTGATGGCACTCAACAGGCAGTCTGCTAGCTCCCTTTGGTGGTAGGCTTGCTGCATCAGGTGGTACTTCAGTGCTTGCAGCTGAATGTCTGGGTGGGGGCAAAGCATGTACGAGGAGTGGATAATTCAGTGGCTGATGCTTTATTTTGTTTGCAGTGTGCTTTGGCTGCAGCTGCGGAGGCTGCCCCTTCGTGAATCCCAAAGCATTGTTGGGACATCCTTCCTCATCACTTGCCAGACTGATGATGGCTGCATTAGCTGTGAATACTTGGAAGCCTATGCAGCAGGGTGGCAGCGTTTCTTGACCAGGGTACCAGTGGGGGTGTGACAGATTACGCACGCAGACATCTTGAGGTTTCTGGAGTCAGCGGTGGAGCGTTGCCGTATGCCCTCTTGGATGCATTGGCAAGCATCACTTTTGTGTCTAAGATACTTAGTTTTCCGGCACCTGTAGCGTTTTTGGTGGTTCAGAAGTTGGTGAATGGCTTTTCCAGATTGCAGGCGCAGGTGGAGGCTCGGCTAGTGCGCCAACCAATCCAGCATGACATGCTGATGGCTCTGTTGGCAGTATTGCCATGGGTGTGTTCCACACATTTGAAGTAAGGTTATTCAGTGTTGCTCTTTCCTTTGCTTTCATTGCAGAGCTGTGGATGGGGGAGTTGGTAGCCGCTTCCAAGTCGTTTGTGGGTGATCGAGGGCTGTTGGCTGCTGATGTACTGCTCTTGGAGGAGGAGGTGTGGTTGTGGATTCGTTGGAGCAAAACAGATCAGCGGGGACATAGAGCGTGGGTTTGGATGCAGCATGTTCCAGGCTTGATCTCCTGTCCGGTCCATTATGCCAGGACTTATTTACTCTCCCAACCTGCAGAGGGCTTGTTTTGGTTGTGCCATGTACATGGGAATCTGCTGACCTGCTTTGAGTTTTCCGCTATCTTGAAGTAGAGTTTAGACATGGCAGGTTTCCCACAGTGGGAGTTCAGAACACATTTGATCTGCATCAGGGCGGCCATGCTAGCTGCCGCGCAAGGCATTTTAGTGCAGGAGATTCAGCTATTGGGTGGCTGGCAGTCTAATGTCTATAAAAAATATGTGTGCATACTGGGTTCTCCAACATTCTGATTAGCTTCCTTGTCTTTCAGCTACTTTCCCAGGTGACCAGCAGAGAGAGTTCTTTGTGTGGATGGTGGGGCATTCTTTTGTTTTCTGGGTCCGGAAGACGGAGTGCTGCTGCAATGGATGGGCTTATGCAACATGCATTGGTCTCAAGTGCTGTCATTGTTACTGGAAGCTCATCAATATAATCAACCACATTTTATCTTTGTGCATCTGGGTGGGAATGATCTATGTAGGGTGAAAGGGGTTGACTTTATCTGACAAATGAAGTGGGATTTTTTCTTAATGCATTGCTACTTCCCTATGGTGATGATCATTTGGTCGCAGATCATTCCCAGGTGACTGGCAGGACACCATTTGACTGCAAGAGGTAGACCATTTACAGAGATGGGTGAATGCGGAAGTTTGCAAGTTTGTTCATTTATTGCAGGGGCTAGTCATGGCTCACGACTTAATTTCCATGGACTGCCTGGGCCATTATCACCCGGATGGAGATCATTTGTCAGATATTGGTCAAGATATTTTCCTTAGTTCAATACAGGATGTTGTGAAGGAGTGCAGTAAGGCCTATCAGGCTGCAGCGTTGGTGAGAGGGGGGCGGAGACATGCAGGGTGCAGTCTCCACTCATGGTGGAATCTAAAAGTGGCTGACCTCTCTCTGGGGTTAATTTCTTCCCTTCCCCACATGGAGGGACGGGGAGGAGGACAGGGTATGGGGGCTTCCCACAGCATGGGCATCACCGCCATGAGCGGGCCCAGTCACATTAAGACTCCCACCGCAGGTTGGAGGTGAGGTGGGGAGGGGGAGTGGTAGAAGGGGGAGTACAGAAATAGGGATAAGTACTGGGCTAGGGTGACACCATCTAGCCCGAACATTGGTGGAGTTTGATATTGCTATTATTACTGGCTTTGATGTTATTGTAAATTATTGGAATGTTGTATTAAAGCTGCAGCCATTGTTTTGCCAAGCACATCTCCAGGGGGTTTTATTTGGTGATTGTGGGGTGAATGGATGGTGAGGAGTGCAAATGCATATGTTATGGCGCCCCAATTCCAGCTTCCCAGGAGTTCGGGAGTAGGGCTGGTAACATGGCTAGGCCGAGCCCCCATCCTTTCGCCTGGGGGGAGAGAGGGGGAACGGGGCTGGAAGGAAAGGAAGGAGGAGGGGCCAAGCAAGGAAAGAAAAACGGCAGCGTAGACTCACCAGAGGAAGAGAATTGGTGGGCTTCGGGCAGGAGTGGCACAGCGAGAGGAGCAGGAGAGGTGCGGTCGCCCACCGTACCCTAACTAATGGGGGGATGGGAGGATAGTCTGCGGGGTACAGGTGACACAGGGGGGTTTTGGGAGGGTTTGAAGGTAGTTGGGGGGGCTGTTGCAGCTATGAGGCAGAACCTAGAGGTGGCTGACCTCCCCCTGGGGTTAATTTCTTCCCCTCCCCACACGGAGAGGCGTGGAGGAGGACAGGGAATGGGGGCTTCCCACTGCATGCACGTCACCACCATGGTTGGGCCCAGTCACATTAAGACTTCCACAGGTGGAAGAAAGCCTCAGCCTGGTGGCACCACAGGCTAGGGATGGGGGGGGGGGGGGGTTGGCAGAAGGGAGAGTACGGAAATAGGGATTTATTTATTTAGACGGATTTAGTATACCGCTTTATCATTAAAGCGGTTCAGCACATCAAACAATCGAGATAATTGCGTGGTCAGTAGCATGCAGTGGGAGATTAAGAAGAGTGATGTGGAGTGCAGAGTGCTAGTTTTTACTGGTGAGCTATATACAAAGTGAGCAATATACATATATACAAGATTAGAGCCATGTACAAAGGTGATCTAAGATCAAGACCTACAGAGAGTTGTAGGTACTGCACATAGGAATCAGCTCAGGTGAAGTCCTTGTAGTGTTCTGTAAATAGAGTTGTTTTAAGCAGCTTTCTGAAGTCCTTGAGGTCTTTGCTAAGTGCTGGGCTAGGGTGATACTGTCTAGCTCAAACATTGGTGGAGTTTGACATTGCTGTTATTACTGACTTTGATGTTATTGTAAATTATTGGAATGTAGCATTAAAGCTGTGGCCACTGTTTTGCCAAGCACCTCTCCAGGAGCTATATTTGGTGATTGTGGGGTGAATGGATGGTGAGGAGTACAAATGACTACGTTAATGATTTATAGCCCTGTTAACCGTGTAAATGCCACCCAGTGGTTGTGGAAAAATTAGAAAATCTGAACTAGAAGGATATATTTTATTATTATTAAGCATTTATATTTGAAAACAAAGTCTTGCCTGTCTGTGCTCACTTAACTGAACTGGCAATAAAAGTCAGAAAGGGAATTTTTTTCCCTAGCGTATCTAAGCTTTCCTGGAGATACAGCTCTAAGTTGAATCTGAGTTTAAGAATACTGACTGGAGGAAAAGCTTTGTTAGTCTTATCAAAAAGACATTACTGTGTGAGAGCACCATAGAGTTTGTTGCAAGGTTTTAAGTTACCCAAGCCTTGTGAAGAGAGCTTCTCTTTACACTGGCTGGCTCTCTAAGAGAAATACTGTGACTTGGGCATTTGTGACGTTATTAAAGTTTGGGGAAATTATTTGGAAACATGTTTTTGGATCAGTGAAAGGTCTGGTGAGGAAATAAATTGTGACTGAGCAGAGGGAACCTGCACCAAGAACCACTGTCATGCTATTCCCCTTAAACCTGAAGGAACTTTTGCATTAGCAGTTCATTATCGTCCCTCCAGTCCAGTCCCGAACCTCTGGGTAGTACACCTCCTCCAGCAGCTTGGAGACTGAGCATGTCACACTTTTGAAGGTGCCGGTACTAATATTGCTGGCCCCTCCTACGAGCTCCCAGTATGCTCAGTCTCCAAGCAGCAGGAGGAGGTGGTGAGTGTGGGTTTGGGGCTCACTGAAGGAACAAATAAGGAGCTTCCTTAGTTAAGTTTCTATGGGGTTTTATTGTTTTACTTAGTTAGTTCTATTTCACCGTTTAAAAAAAAAAGGGACAAGGCAGCCTTCAGTGGAGGAACCTCTCTTACCACTCCTTTCCCTTCCCCTACTCGATAGTTTTGAGGAGGTTGGGAGCTCTGCAGGAGTCCCGGGCCTTTGGCGGCTCCCAATCCCGTCAGCGGGTGAGGAGCCACCGTCTCTGCTGCAGCGGCCTGAGGTGAAGTGCTCCTGCCCCTTCCCATTGCGCCGAAGCCAAGAACTGGCTGAGCATGGGGTTTTGCTACCCGATCCAGCGGCGCCGGACACAGAGGTTTTTCCTGTCATTGGGAGTTTTGCAGGTACAGGGCAGGAGGAATGCAGTCAGCAGTAATGGCAAAGGGGTGAGCCGTCCTGTATTTAGTGTGACGGCTGGTGCCTCGTGGGGTTCGCTGCGGCTTAGAGCTGGAAGTCGGGTTGTCAGGCCTTGTTCCTGTGCTTTTATAAGGCAGTTTGTGCAGTTCCGTTTTGCACAGGATTGACCGTGGTAGGTGATCCCGGCCTTGGGGAGACTTTTTTCTCTCTTTTTTATCCTCTTCTATGGCTCTTCTGTGCTGTCCTCGTTTAAAAAAACCCAAAAAATCTTTTCTTTTTTTTCTGAGAGATTACAAATAGCATTGAGAAAAAGTTAGGGGGACTGCCATTCCTACTTCTCCTGTGCTATGTACAAGTTGGTGCCTGTGACCAGTGTTGGGGTCCGGAAACAGTAATTCACCTATGCCTGCACGCCTGCAGTGTCTTGCTTTCGGTACCCGGCAAGGAGCCGTGTCAGATGCAGGGGTGTGCCATGGCTGTGCTTCTGAGGCCGCCAACATGGAACAGGCACTTCAGGACAAGGCTAGGGATCCCACGCCTTCAGCAGCACAAGGAGATCTGGGTTCCGCTGAGGCTCTCCCCCTTTTGGAGGCTCCTTCCTCTCTGCAGGAGCCAGCTCCAGCTATTCCAGGTAGCTCGACTTCCCACAGTTTGGGGGGAATGGCTCTGAGGGGTTTCTCTCCGGAGTTTGTGCTTCTGCTGCACCAGGCCTTTTGTTTACACCAGCAGGGTGCCGTGGCTGATCTCTCGATGGTGGGTGCTGGTGCAAGTCGGACCTCCTTGGAAAGGGAGGAGGTCTCTGGTACGGGGCCGGCCAAGAGGGTCTGACGTTTAGAGGACAAGCCCTTTGTGTCCGAGTGGCCGGAAGCGGATGAGTTGGAGCTGGACCTGGAGTTGGACGGCGAGGAGCTCAAGGAAGGGGAAATTCAGGAGCCGGAAGATCAAGCTAGTATTGTCCGGGTCTTTCGGCAGGAAGAGTTGCCTGCTTTAATTGCGGAGTCTCTTCAAGCCCTCAATTTGCCGGCTAGATGGCCAGTGGAGGAGTAGACACTGGAGGATCCTCTCATCCAGGTAGTGAGGAAGACGCAGGCAGTCTTCCCGGTACACTGGGTGGTTAAGCAGATGATTCAGGATGAGTGGGATTTGCCGGAGGCAGGTCTTAGAGGGGGCGATAACCATTTCTCGTCTCTACCCGCTGTCGGATCAGGAAGGCGAATTGTTTCGTTCCCCATGTGTGGATGCAGCAGTCTCAGTGGTGACAAAGAAGACAACCATCCCGGTGGAGGGGAGCGCAGCCCTGAAAGATGGGCAGGACAGAAAGTTGGACACTTTGTTGAAGCAGGCCTTTGACATCAATGCTGGTCGCAACGGCTGCAGCAGCCAGGGGATTTGACACTGGAGCAGGTGGCAGAGGTAGCAAAGCTAGAGTCGGGGGCAGCGTACCTCGTGGATGTGTACTATGATCTCATTCACAGTTTGGCTAGAAGCATGGTGTCAGTGGCAGCAGCTCGTCACTACCTGTGGCTGCGGAATTGGGCAGCAGACAGCTCCTCCAAGTCCCGGCTTAGCAAACTCCCCTTTAAGGGGAAGCTCCTGTTTGGGGAGGACCTCAAGAAATTGGTCAAGGACTTGAGGGAATCCAAAGGAGGATGCCTGCCGGAGGATAAGCCAAAGCAGGGGCGCAATGTGACAGAGCCTCGAGGCCAGACGTGAGATTTCCAGCATTTTCGTACCTCCTGCCTTACTGGTTTCCAGAGGGGAAGATTCCCTACCTGTGGGCAGGGATTTAGAGGATTCCAAGGGGCAGGCAGAGGTTTTCCTGCCCCTTCAACCTTCGGTTTTAAAAAGTCACAATGAAGGGAGGAAGGCACAAGCAGGGGAGAAGCCTGTGGGAGGTCGGCTACGGGATTTTTATTCTGCTGGGGCCCAGACAACATCCGACCAATGGGTGCTGGAAATCATCCGCGAGTTTGCCCGTCCAATTGCTGAGTCCTTTGTCTGGTCCTCATGCAAGGCACCGGCCAAGACATTGGCAGTAAAGGAGACCCTGGCTCGGCTCCTTCAGCTGAGGGCAGTGGGTCCCGGTCCCCAGAGAGCAGTGCAGATGCGGTTGGTACTCCATTTATTTTGTGGTCCCCAAAAAGGATAGGTCCTGACACCCGATGCTGGACCTCAAAAGAGTAAACTATTGTCTTTGTGTGCCGCATTTTCGCATAGAGATGTTGAGGTCTGTGATCGTGGCCGTAAGAAAGGGAGAGTTTTTAACGTCCCTTGATCTCATGGAAGTGTATCTCCACATCCCCATCAGGTCAGACCATCAGCGATACTTGCGATTTACGGTGCCGCTGGAGAACTTCCAGTTTCAGGCATCGCTGTTTGACCTAGCTATGGCGCCGCAGACATTCACCAAGGTCATGGTGGTGGTAGCAGCGGCGCTCCGCAAAGAAGGGGTGTTGGTGCACCCTTATCTCGACAACTGGCTGATCAGGGCAAAGTCCAGGGACGATAGCATATGGGCTACTGCTTGTGTGGTTCAGCTTCTGGAAAGCCTAGGCTGGCTGGTCAATCTGGCCAAGAGCCGGTTGATTCCATCTCAGGACCTGGAATACTTGGGGGTCCTCTTCGACACTCGAGTGGGTGCAGTCTTCCTGTCAGAGCAGCGAGCTCAGTGGTTGTGTCTCTCTGTACACACCTTTCTGAGGCGCACGAAACCGACGGCCTGGCAGTATCTGCAGTTGTTAGGCACAATGGCAGCCACTTTGGAGGTAGTTCCATGGGTGAGGGCACACGTGTCCACTACAGAGGGCCTTGCTTCATTGGTGGTCACATCAGATGGACTCTGGCCCAGCGGCTTCCCTGCCCGCAGGGGTTCAGAGAGGCTCTCCAGTGGTGGCTCGGTCAGGAAAATCTGACCACAGGCATGTCCCTCGAGCCTCCACAGTGAGTACCAGTCCTCACCAATGCCAGTCTGGCAGGTTGGGGAACCCATTGCGGGGAGCTCTTTGCTCAGGGGACTTGGAATGAGCAGGAGGCTGGATGGTCGATCAACAGGCTAGAGTTGCGGGTGGCATCTCGAGCTCTCAGTGCTTTCGAGCTGGATCTGCTAGGACAGCCTGTTAGAGTCCTATCAGACAACGTGTCCATGGTAGCTTATCTCAACCATCAGGGGGGCACAGGCAGTGCAGCCCTCGAGGAGGAAGCGGAGAGTTTGTTTGTCTGGGCAGAGCCTCGTCTCCAAGCATTGTGGGCAGCATATTGTGGGAGTCAGTCCACTGTCACATTGTTATCAACTGGGTCCGTGTGGACCTGGGAGAGTGGGTGCTCCACTTGGAGGTCTTCATGCAGGTGGTGTGCAGATGGGGGACGCCCCTGATGGATCTGATGGTGACGTTCGAGTCTGTCAAGGTGAGCTGTTTCTTCAGCAGAAAACTGGAAAGGATGTCTGAGGGGCTAGACACTCTGTTGCAACAATGGCCTACGGAGGGGATCCTGTACGTCTTTCTTCCTTGGGCTCTCAAAGGCCGTGTGGTGCAACGAATTGAAGCGCATCACAGGCGAGTCATTCTGATTGCTCCAGACAGGCCATAGAGCCCTTGGTACGTAGACTTGGTGCGTCTCTTGGTGGCTCGGCTGTGGCATTTTCTGGCACAGAACGACCTTCTGTTGCAGGGGCCACTGCGCATACCTCAGGTGAGTCGATTCTCGCTTAAGGCTTGGCACTTGAAAGGGCACAGTTGAGACAGAAGGGGTATTCGGGACCCATTATCTCAACCTTGCTGAACACATGGAAGAGGTCTTCTTCCCTAGCCTACATCCACATCTGGTGTATTTTTGAGGTGTGATGTGCGGATAGGCAGGTGCGGTTGTCTTCAGCCGCGGTCCCAGAAATTTTGGCCTTTTTGCAGGACGGTTTGATAAGGGCTTGGCCGCCAGCTCGTTGCAGGTGCAGCTGGCGGCAATTGCTTGTTTTCGTGGGAAAGTCCAAAAGGAGCCTTTGGACTCTCACCCGGACATGGTACACTTTCTACAGTCGGTAAACCATTTGTGGCTGCTGCGTAGGACCGTGGTTCCACTGTGGGATCTCAATTTGGTTTTGAGAGCATTGACTAAGGAACCTTTCGAGCCCTTGAGCCGAGCCTCATTGAAGGACTTAACGTTAAAGACAGTCTTCTTGGTAGTGATCAGTTCCTCACGAAGGATCTCCGTGTTACAGGCTTTGTCTTGCCAGGAGCCTTTTCTTTCCTTTTCTTGGGAAAAAGTGGTTCTCTGTCCAGTTCCATCTTTCCTGCCAAAGGTGGTTTCGGCGTTTCATGTGAATCAACTGGTATCTCTGCCAGTATTCGAGGGCTCGGATGGCAGTGCAGTCAGCCGCAGCCTTTATTTGCTGGATGTCAAGAGGTGTTATTTGAGGTATTCAGAGAGCTTTTGCAAGTCTGATTGTTTGTTTGTCCTCTTTGCGGGTCTGAGCAAGGGCGAGGCAGCAGCTAAAGCTACCATTTCCAGATGGATTTGAGAGGCGATCGCTTCAGCTTACATTTTGCAGGGGTGTCAGGTGCCTTTAGGGCCGCGAGCTCATTCCACTAGAGCTCAGGTGGCTTAATGGGCCAAGTATAGTTTGGTCCCGCCAATAGAATATGTCGGGTGGCTACTAGGTCATCACTGCGTAATTTCAGTAAGCATTATCGCCTAGATGTCCAGGCAGCGGGTGAGGTCTGTTTCGGATCGGTGGTTTTGCAAGCCAGTTTGGCGGGTCCCTCCCATTAAGTAACTGCTCTGTTACATCCCAGAGGTTCGGGACTGGACTGGAGGGATGATAAGGAAAGTGAAATTAGTCTTACCTGCTAATTGTTGTTCCTTGAGGAACTCCAGTCCAGTCCCGAATCCCACCCGGGGTTTGTTTGGCTAGTTCTGCTTTGGCTAGATTTCGGCTCCGTTGCTTCTGGTGGGGGGGGGGGGGGTCCGGTCTAGGAAGAGTATCAAGAGTTTTGTAGTTTAAAGACGGACCCAGGGGTCTTCCGCTTTTCAGGCGCAGTGTGCAGATGACCAGATTTCTCCAGAAAGCCTCTCTCTCTCTCTTTCTTTCTTGATTTTTCTCGTTCTACGGTGGTGAAGGAGTGCCTCCTCGGAAGGGGTAGGAAGGAATTAGTGGTTCTTTCCTTTGTTTGTTCCTGTATCTGCTTATTTGTTGCTCCTGTGAGTTTGCTTTGTCAATAGATTACTGGGAGCTCATATGAGGGGCCAGCGGTATTAGTACTGGTGCCTTCAAAAGTGTAATATGTTCAGTCTCCAAGCTTCTGGAGGAGGTGCACTACCCAGAGGTTCGGGACTGGATGAAGTTCCTCAAAGAACAACAGTTAGCAGGTAAGACTAATTTTGCTTTCCTTAATCCAGGAATGTTTTTTGTTTGTATGCTGAAATCTCTGAGTGTGTCAGGGAAATATTGAGTGAGTGAGTGTATGTGAGGTCAAAGTGAAAGAGAAAAATGCTGTATAAATGTGTAGTTAGGGACATATCGTTTTATTTTTATGTTAGGAAAGTGTTTGGGAAACCAAAAGGAGAAAACCAGAGAACTTATGGTTCTCAAGTTAGGGGTTTGCTTTAAGTTCAGTTAGGGAGTAGATTTGTTCCAGTTTCTGTGCAGCACTGACCCAGTCCAGAGGGAGAAGAAGATCTGGTTCCTGATCCAGAACCAGAAGTGGTACCAATAGGCCCCAAAGCAAGAAAGGCTGGAACCTGGAAGAAGAAAAGGAAATAGATTAAGGGGTATGTTTACTAAACAGCGGTAGCAGCTTCCGTGGCGCTGATATTGTACAAAAGCCGCTACCGCTGTTTAGTAAACATACCCCTAAGTAACCCTTGAACGCACACTGATACTGATGCTCTCGTCCCAGGACTTTGCCCTGATCAGCCAGTTGTCGAGATAAGGGTGCACCAATACCCCTTCTTTGCGGAGCGCCGCTGCTACCACCACCATGTGGGGTGTTTTTTTTTGAGTAAACTCCTATCTACTCCTAGCCATTTTTCATTTTTTTAATGTTTTGGGATTTAAAGGCTTCCAAAGAAAAACTTTATTTAGAACGTTTGGCTTCAAAGTTCTGAAAGAGGAAGTTAAAAAGAAAAAAAAACTATTTGAGTTTGTGGGTTCTTTACCTGAAAGCAAAAAAAACCCTATTGTAACATCTTTAGAAAGAATTTTAAACTGTTTGACAATTCATTATTTCAAAGTTTTAAGCATTTAGAAACATAGAAACATAGAAATATGATGACAGAAAAAGACCACATGGCCTATCTAGTCTGTTCTTCCATATCAACAACTACAACAGTCCCCTTTTTACCTTTAGAGTTCCTCTGTGTTTGTCCCATGCTTTTTTGAATTCAGTTACTGTCCTCATCTCTATCACCTCCACTGGTGTAGACTATTCCACGGATCCACCACTCTTTCCGTAAAGAAATATTTCCGCATATCACTCCGGAATCTATCTCCCTTCACCCTCATCCCATGTCCCCTCGTAGCATAACTTGCTTTCAATTGAAAGAGGCTCTCTCCCTGAACATTTATGCCTCGGAGGTATTTAAACATCTCAATCATATCACCTCTATCATTTATTTGCTATATTTGAATAAGATATTTCATAGTTACCATTCAGTATTTAAATAAACAACTTTTGTGTTGTAATTCATTTTCTGTGGTGGAATTCATTGCTGATGAGTTTGCAAGAAAGGAATTTTGGTTCACCTCTTATTGACGGTCTGTAAGAGTGCAGTGGTCTACCATCTGACTTCTGAATCCAAACCATAATTCATTTAGTTTCTTTGCCTCCTTCCTTGTAATCAGGAAGGGTGAGGTTAGTTTAATCTGTTTCACTAAATCTGAGTTGTATCACTGCTCTGGTTAAAAGAAAGACCACAACTACAATTGTTCTATCCTACTGTACCAGAGAAATTGATACTTGAATCTGGGTTACAATAGGTTGTCAAAATTCATGTCTTCCCCTTTTGTCGTCATGCTTTTTTTTCCTTATTCTTTGGATCATTTCCCTATTTCAGTCAGAAGCTTATTCATGCTTGCACTTGTGTTTTATAGTGATTCATTTGTAGCTCCCCAGGAACCTCTGCTTACCAAACACTTGCTTGCTCTGACTTTGGGAGGGGCAGTCTCCAGTGATAGGCTCTAAAGGATGTAGTTTCATGTCTGCCCATTTGGTACAACATTATCAGGCTTATTTTTGGTTGAGGTGTCTTCTCAGTTTATCATGTCTGGTTTTAGTTAGTGTTTTTTTTTAAATCCATCTGGCTGCTTAGGTGCTTTCTGAATAGATATTTTGAGCCAACCTATCTGTCTTCCATTTAACCTCTCTTTTGGCTTTATCTCTAGCAGCATTCTGAATCAGATCTTGCTCTGACATTTAGGCCTGAAGCCATTAGCTTGGAAACAGCCACACATTTTCATACTTCTGCCAGACTCATTTATCATAATTTTTGTATTTCTTGGCAACTTAATAAATAACCCATCTTCATTAAAAAGACAGTTTCTCTTTTAAAAACTGCATGTTATTTTGTATTGACCCAGCTCAAGGGTGATCCATAGTTTTACTACACTAACTCACCAGAAGCCTTCACACAAGCTGCAAACATCTGCTTCTTATGCTATCTATGTTCTGAATTACCCTATCATACTGTGTTTGGATTCCAAAGCTTTGGTTTCAAAATTATTTTTACCTTATCTATTCTTTGAAGCTAAAACAAATTGTACTTAAGGTTATCAAGGTATAGATTCATCACACCTTGGAATAGCCAGTATATTGTACTATACTTTGGAAACATACCTGGCTTGTCCCAGGTCATGTTAAAGGATTTTAAATTTTGTATCATAAATATCTACTAGAAGCAATTCCTTATTCTTCTTGTGTAGCTTATGGTCAGACTACGGAATTTTGTTGAATTCATATTGGAGTTGCCTTGTCTAGTCTTATTCTATCATAATCGGATTTCAAATCTTGTACTTCAGGCCTGTTCTGTCCTGTAAATCAATACTGTTAGTCTCACTAAATTAAGTACATCGTGCTCTGTGCTAGGCGATCAAGGATGTACACAAAATAGAACCCAATCGGATCAAACAAACACACCAAAAAATAATGAATCCGAATAACTAAAGTGATTCCCAACAATCCAGAATAAGATTTTTTTGTCGGAGCTTTGTCAGCCCAGTGCTAGGGACTTATCCCAAAGCACCACTGTGACCGCTCCCTTTTAATAGAGAGAATTAAATTTTAAAATTGAAGTCCATAACTTAGCTGTTGCAGTGCCACTGCCAGAACGCCGAGACTGCATATGACGACGTGGCTCACGTTTCGGGTTTGCCGCCAACCAGTGTAGAAACCCTGCTTCAGGTCCAGTAAATTAGCAAATGGCAGATGATAATCAGACGTGGCTCACGTTTCGGGTTTGCCGCCAACCAGTGTAGAAACCCTGCTTCAGGTCCAGTAAATCAGCAAATGGCAGATGATAATCAGCTTACACAGCAAAGGGAATGTGGCGTACTTTATAGTCTGCCGCGTCTGACGTCAAGAGGGCGTAAAAAGCAAAAACAGCCAATCACTAGCGTGTAACCACGGGGCAATCCAGGAGTTCCCACTGCACAGGGAATCCCCAGATAAACCTCCGGAGTAGCAGTAGAGATGCAGTCTTAAATAATGGTATGCCAGTCAAATTGGAGATTGAGACTGTTCGGGACCACCGAATTAAGAAGGTAAATCCAGCGTTGTTCACTGTATTGGAGTTTCTGTGCACGGTCACCCCCTCGAGGATCCGAGGGCACAAAATCCAGCACCCTCCATCGCAGCGAAGACCCTTGTGCAGATTATGT
This sequence comes from Ichthyophis bannanicus, assembly GCA_033557465.1. Classification (NCBI taxonomy): domain Eukaryota; kingdom Metazoa; phylum Chordata; class Amphibia; order Gymnophiona; family Ichthyophiidae; genus Ichthyophis; species Ichthyophis bannanicus. Next base: position 1,505,674 of record CM066032.1, read on the forward strand.
TCCACCATAGGAGCCGTTAAAGATTTTTTTCTGAAACGAGAAGCATGTTCAGAAAGACGTATTTTTATGGCCCGCGTGGTTCGACCCACATAGTAAAGAGAGCAAGGCAGCTCCAACTTGACTGGCATACCATTATTTAAGACTGCATCTCTACTGCTACTCCGGAGGTTTATCTGGGGATTCCCTGTGCAGTGGGAACTCCTGGATTGCCCCGTGGTTACACGCTAGTGATTGGCTGTTTTTGCTTTTTACGCCCTCTTGACATCAGAGGCAGCAGACTATAAAGTACGCCACATTCCCTTTGCTGTGTAAGCTGATTATCATCTGCCATTTGCTGATTTACTGGACCTGAAGCAGGGTTTCTACACTGGTTGGCGGCAAACCCGAAACGTGAGCCACGTCGTCATATGCAGTCTCGGCGTTCTGGCAGTGGCACTGCAACAGCTAAGTTATGGACTTCAATTTTAAAATTTAATTCTCTCTATTAAAAGGGAGCGGTCACAGTGGTGCTTTGGGATAAGTCCCTAGCACTGGGCTGACAAAGCTCCGACAAAAAAATCTTATTCTGGATTGTTGGGAATCACTTTAGTTATTCGGATTCATTATTTTTTAGGCGATCAAGGATGTCATAGAAACATATTGTAGAAAATTGATGACAGAAAAAGACAACATGGCCTATTTAGTCTGTCCTTCCATATCAACAACTACAACAGTCCCCTTTTTTCCTTTAGAGATCCTTTGTGTTTGTCCCATGCTTTTTTGAATTCAGATACTGTCCTCATCTCTACCACCTCCACTGGGAGACTATTCCATGGATCCACCACTCTTTCCTTAAAGAAATATTTCCGCATATCACTCCTGAATCTATCCCCTTTCACCCTCATCCCATGTCCCCTCAGAGCAGAACTTGCTTTCAATAGAAAGAGGCTCTCCCCCTGTGTATTTATGCCATGGAGGTATTTGAATGTCACAATCATATCACCTCTATCCCAACTTTCCTCTTAGGCAGCAGTTCTCAACCTGTGGGTCGCGACCCTCACGGGGGTCGCCATAGGATTTAGCGGTGGTCACCTCACTCCGCCAAGTTAAAAAAAAAAAACAGCGCACAAGATGCTGCTGTTGTCGAGTCCGCTTCTCGGCAGCGGCAAACTCACCGCCTCCCTTCTAATGCAGCCGCGGCTCCCTGCCTCTTAGGGAACTGCAGCTATGCCTGTAAAACGGTTGCAGACCCTTCCTGTTTCTCAGCGGGCTCCGTGCAGCATTGTACCACCTCCAAAGGAAGTTGTTTACCACTTCCTTTGGAGGTGGGACAATGCTGCATGGAGCCCGTTTAGAGACAGGAAAGGCTCCGCAACGGATTCACAGGCACAGCCGCGGTTCCCTAAGAGACAGGGAGCCATGGCTATAGAAGAAGGAGGCAGACATGAGGAGAGGGGAGGAGGGGGCAGGGAACCTGCAACGGGGATGACATGAGGGAGGGAGGGGGGCTGACATGTATAGATGGGGGGCTGACATGGAGGGAGGGAGGGGGCTGATATGGATGGATGGATGGATGGAGGGAGGGGGGCTGACATGGACAGAGGGGGGCTGACATGGACAAAAGGGAGAGACAGGGGGACATACTGGACAGACGGGATAAATTTATTTATTTATTTATTTATTTATTACAGTTGCTTATATACCGCACTATTCGGCATCAGCGCGGTTCACAGTATAACAAAATGACCAAAACACACTTCTGTTTGGTTTTACATCGAACAGGGGTATAAACTTGGATAACGGGGGGGGGGTTGAACTATGTACATGAACTATATACATGAAATATACACATGAAATAGGTCAAATGCATGACGTAAGAGACCTATAACATGATTGAACATTGTGAAAATGGGCTGTGAGAAAGGCAGGGTTTCTTGGTGGTGTTATTTAGAAACAACGCTGGCTGTGTTTCTTAGTTGGTGTTATCTGGAATCATCGCTGGCTGGGTAGTATTGGAGGAAGAGGTGAAATTTGATAGCCTTCCTGAATTGGGTCAGGTCAGCAATGGCTCGGATGTTTGGTGGGAGTGTATTCCAAATTTTGGGGACGTAAAGGCTGAAGGCCCTATTCGCTGTCATGTTATTGCATTTAGTCAATGTTTTCGGGGTAGTTAATAGATTTAAGGCGGTTGACCTCCTGGCTCTGTTGGGGGGCACTGTTTGAATGAGATCAGTAAGTGCTGTGGAGGACAGGCGCTTGATGGCCTTGAATGAGAGGATTAATGTTTTGAAGATAATCCTTCCATGTATAGGTAGCCAATGAAGCTGTTTTAGAATCGGAGTCACATGGTCGCTTCTGGTGGCTCCATGGAGAATCCTTGCTGCAGCATTCATGGCTAGTTGTAGCGGGTTTAGTGTGGATTGCGGGAGCCCTTGTAGGATGGAGTTAGCAAAGTCAAAGTGCGGTAGTATCAGAGCTTGGAATATAGTCCGGAAATCATCTGGTTCAAGTAGGGAGCGCAGATGCCTGAGTGAACGGATCTTAAAATAGACCGCTTTCACGACGTTGCCTATATGGTATTTCATGTCAAGGTGTCTGTCTAAGGTGACTCCTAGGTATTTTATTGTTTCTCTGGTTTGTAATTCCGCTTCTTTGACCTTTATATGTGTTGGTGGGGTAAAGTTTGTGTCTCTAGCGATGAACAGTACCTCCGTTTTCTTGTGCTGGATGCGTAGGTTTTGTGCTTGTAGCCAGTCCAATATGGTATTGAAACATTCTATAATAGGAGTAAGGTCCATTTGAACAGTTGAGAAAGGCATATATAGGAGGATGTCATCCGCATATATCAGACAGCTCACGTTAAATGCTCTAATGATGTTGCAAATGGGCTGCATGTATATGTTGAAAAGTAGAGATGACAATGAGGATCCTTGCGGCACACCCTGTGTTTGATGGAATTGTTTGGACTCTTCTGCTCCGGATTTCACAACCTCGCCCCTCGCTTAGAGGGGCGAGGTTGCAGTTAACTTCTCTTATAAAGCTTAGATAAACTATCTTTCCCTGAGATGCATGCTGGGAGTTGTAGTTTGGCCTTTTAAGATGAAATGTAGTCATGAAACCGAAGGTGAAGGCAAATTACAGAATTTATTTCAAAACGCAAACAAAGTCCATGTAGACTGTAACAGGATACTTCTCCATTCATTCACTCAGGATTATTTACAACGCAGCATGGAGGAGCTTCACTATGGCTTCACAGTCATTAACTATATGCAGCTGCTTAACAATGTAATTGATATGGGAAACACAGCTTCTTCCCTCAACAAAGTAAAAATGTCTTCTTTTTAACTTTGTCTTCGCTAAGCATTTAATAGCACGTGTAACAGGTATCTCCCCATTAGAAGAGCAAGTTCCTACCTTCACTTCAGGCTAGGTTTCAGTACACTGCTTCTAGGAGACTTTCACCTTTTCAGCTATCCTTTAGCATAGGGATTCAATGCTAGTAGCCTGGCATAGAGTACAGTCCATGGGCATTTCTGGAGACAGTAAATCCTGCTCAATAGGCTCAACCTGCATCTCCTCTGGCTCTGATAATGCAGTGCCCTGCTCTGAGCTCTTAAAGTATGTCTCCGGATGTATTCTCTCTGAGGATCCCCATGTCTCTCCTGAGCCCAGCTCTACCCGATAAGGATAGATTGTACCTGAAGCTGTGGACACTTCTCCCTGGCTGTATTCACTTGCCTCTCTCCAGCCTCTCGGAAACAGTTCTTGGTTTGCTTCTCTGAGTTCCCTCTTGGAGCTCTGCCAATGCTCCCTATTCCAAGCTTGGCTCCTTTGACTCCTGTGCTGAGTCCTGGGCTCCCACCTGTGAGCTCTCTGAACCTTCTGATCAGGAACCTGGATCTGAACCCGTTCCTGCTCCTCTGCTTCCTGCAGTTCTTGCTTCCTCTCCCTCTCCTGCTTCTTCTCTTGCTTTGACTTTAGCAAAGGTTTATATCCCTTCTTCCAGGGCACTAACTTTCCCTCTCTGCTCAGGTGCTTGTAATTATCTCTCAAGCCTGCAACTACGTCAGCAGAGCTTGGGTGTGGCAGCCTAGGTTAAGTTTCTCTCAGTTTCTTTATGTAGAAGCTGAAATCCATGCACTGCAGGGATTTCACTTTTCCTCAAAGCAAATTCATCACCTTTTCCTATTTCCATAAGCTCAATACAAGCCTCCTTGTCACATACTCCCCTCCCTAAGATATTACGGGCTGGCGGAAGTTCCTCCGAACAGTCCGTAATCCTTGATAGGACGTCAGCATTTTCATGTGACCTCTCTACACTGTGTTCTACCCTGGATAGATTGGCTACCGCCATTTGTTCCCGCCAGAGCCTAAGAACATTTATGTGGTAAATCTGCCGGCGGCCCGTATTATTCTCTACCTCGTAGGATACCGGACCTTCCTGTCTGACCACCTTATATGGTCCTTTCCACTGGACCTCAAATTTTGGTATGGCGCCTGCCACCATTACTAGGACTTTCTCTCCTAGGGCTATTTGGTGGGGTTTTGTACCTTGATCATAGTGTTTCTTTTGGCGAGCCTGGCTAGCCTGTAAGTTTTCCCCAGCCACTTAGGAGGTCCTGTGCAACTGCCCCCTCAAATCTCGAAGAAAATGGGGTACCCCCATAACTTCCATCTCTGGCTCTACCCATTGCTCCCATAATATATCTAAGATTCCCCGTGGGGCACGGCCGTACATCAGCTCATAGGGGGATGCCCCTAAAGATGCCTGTGTCTGCTCTCTGCAGGCTTATAGAATGAAAAGGAGCAAAACATCCCAATCAGTCATGTTACCATCTAAGCCTCGCCTTAGCATCTGTTTTAAAGTCTGGTTTAGCCTTTCTACTAGACCATTAGACTGGGGGTGATAGGCGGCCGTTTTCACATGCTGTACCCCGAAAGCGTCCCAAACCTGGGCCAGGTATTTTGACATAAAATTGTTCCCACGGTCTGTCAGTACCTCCCACCTCACAAAACAGCTTTATTACCTCTAAGGCTATTATTTTTGCAGAGATATTACACAAAGGAATGGCCCACGGGAATCTGGTGGCTTGATCCACTATAACTAAAATATATTGGAAGTCTCGGGGTGTTTTCACCAGAGGTTCCACTATGTCCATTGCGATTCGTCTGATAGGCTCTGATATTATGGGCGTCGGGATCTTGGGCACCCCTGGTGGCTGGACAGTGGTGACCCGCTGACAAGAAGGGCATGGCTCATAAAATCGGGCAGTTTCCTTAAAGACGCCAGGCCAGTGGAAGCGTGCAAGGATCTGGTCCAGAGTCCCCTGTAACCCTACCGGATGGTCATACGCAAGCCTCAAGACCAATGTCATAAAAGCGGCGGGTACCACCAGCTGCTTCCTTGACCGTCCTTGCCTGGGGATCAAGACTCTCGCTATATAGTATCCCCTTTTCCAAGAGGAATCTCGGGAGGGTATCCCTCTCAACCTGGGCGTACTCAAACGCCAGTGTAAGTGCAGGGTCTGCTTGTTGCTCGTTGGGAAAGGACGGGAACTTTTTGACCAATTCCGCAGGAACCCAGGGTAACCCTTGTCCAGCTTCCATCTCAGCTCTCCCTTGAGACCTACACTGTCTTTCATGGCGTTTCTCAGCTCTTCCCTTCTTACTCCTATCAGAAGGGGAAGCCACTAGGTCATCATGTGAGGGTAAATCACCCAGGGAGTCCTCTGGGTGGTTGTCCCTTTTGTCTTGGGCCTCTGACTGGGACCGTGTAGACACCAGCCCAACTTTTTGACGTAGGCCCTTCTCTAACCCTCTTTGAAACTGGGGCTAGTCTCTTCCCAACACTAGGTCATGGGGAAGTTTTGGGACCACTGCCACAAGGACTTCCTTCTGTATCTCCAACCCTTTTATTACCTTGTACATGGGGTAGAAGGAGGCCGCTCCATGGATACATCTAATCTGGACCCTATCCTCTGGTCTCCTCTGGACTGACTTACTCTGGGCTTCTATTGCCCGCCAAAGCCTCCGTGACATCATGCTTTGGTCAGCACCTGAGTCGAGCAGAGCGTTGGTAGCGATCCCCTGAATATTAACATTCAAGAGGAAACCCTCTCTTAGCTGTTTCACATTAGCACCCATCAATGCTGTACGTGCTTTGTATTCCCTTTGTATGTGTCCCATCTTCCCACAATGAAAACATTTTTTTCTAGCCCACTTGCCCTCCTGAGTAGGCACATAAGTTTTTATAAACTCCATATTTTTCCCTTGTCTCCTTTCTGATTGCTCAAAACTAGCCTCTACTGCTATTTTTGGAGTGCCCCCTTTTGGTTGACAAGCCAATTCCGCTTCTAAGTAGCGCTCAGTCAGCAGGGTTGCCTCTCCTGTGGTCTGGCAGTTTTGCTGTATCAGAAAGGATTGGATTTCTTTAGGAACCGCAGCCATAAACTGCTCTATCACCATATCAACAGTTTTACCTTCTGGAGCCAACCACTTTAAAGCTAAGCCTCTGATCCTTTGGCTTAAGGCCTTAGATGTTTCTCCGGCCTTCAAGGTCGTAGCTCTAAGCATGCGATGATACAACATCTTAGTCAAACCCAAGCGATCTCGAATAGCATTTTTCACTTCCGCATAATCTGTAGCGAGTGCCGCTGGCATGGCCCTGTAGGCAGCCAATGCCTCCCCTGTCAGAGAGGTGGCTAGCCTTACAGCCCATTGTTCCACTGGCCATCCTACAGCATGAGCGACTCTCTCAAAGGACTCTAGGAAATCGTCAATATCGTCCTCTAATGAAAGGTTTCGAAAGGAAAATGTCACACATGTCTGTGGTCCTACCATACAGACATTTGGTGTCCCTCCTAGTCCTGATTGGGTTGGCAGTGCTCTGGCTGATGCTCTCTGGTTAGCAATCAACGCCTCCACCAAGTCCAGTACCGGCTTCTGTTGTGCCTGCAAAGCGGCTGCTGCTTGTTCTTGTGCTTGGTGTGCAATTTCTTGCTGTTTCTGGAATTGGTTCGCCATCCACTGAAGCATATCCTTTGGATCCATTTCAGCAACTCCTGCAGGAGAAAAGAAAATAACAAAACCCACCAAGTGCGGTACCACCAAAACTCTGCTATTCCCTTTCCAGCTGATGCTTGCAATCTTCCACCCTTTTTTTTACTCAAATCCAGATTTAACCCACGCCTAGATACCCTTTACCTGAGGTTAGGCGTTGATTCTGGCCTCAAAAAGGGAGTTTCTCACTGGCCTTCTCTGTCGTTCTGGCCGACCCTGCCAGCAAATTACACTCTGAAGCTCACAGCACAGCTCAGCAGTCTTGTGTTGAAAAATTTTGGGGCGTATATCCTGGAGTCTGTATATCCTGATACAGGCAAGATCCAAACAACTACGCCACTGTCACACCCTTGCCCCTTGCCTCAGGCTTAGAGGGGCGAGGTTGCGGTTAACTTCTCTTATAAAGCTTAGATAAACTATCTTTCCCTCAGATGCATGCTGGGAGTTGTAGTTTGGCCTTTTAAGATGAAGTGTAGTCATGAAACCGAAGGTGAAGGCAAATGACAGAATTTATTTCAAAACGCAAACAAAGTCCATGTAGACCGTAACAGGATACTTCTCCATTCATTCGCTCAGGATTATTTACAACACAGCATGGATGAGCTTCACTATGGCTTCACAGTCATTAACTATATGCAGCTGCTTAACAATGTAACTGATATGGGATACACAGCTTCTTCCCTCAACAAAGTAAAAATGTCTTCTTTTTAACTTTGTCTTCGCTAAGCATTTAATAGCACATGTAACAGGTATCTCCCCATTAGAAGAGCAAGTTCCTACCTTCACTTCAGGCTAGGTTTCAATACACTGCTTCTAGGAGACTTTCACCTTTTCAGCTATCCTTTAGCATAGGGATTCAACGCTAGTAGCCTGGCATAGAGTACAGTCCATGGGCATTTCTGGAGACAGTAAATCCTGCTCAATAGGCTCAACCTGCATCTCCTCTGGCTCTGATAATGCAGTGCCCTGCTCTGAGCTCTTAAAGTATGTCTCCGGGTGTATTCTCTCTGAGGATCCCCATGTTTCTCCTGAGCCCAGCTCCACCTGATAAGGATAGATTGTACCTGAAGCTGTGGACACTTCTCCCTGGCTGTATTCACTTGCCTCTCTCCAGCCTCTCGGAAACAGTTCTTGGTTCGCTTCTCTGAGTTCCCTCTTGGAGCTCTGCCAATGCTCCCTATTCCAAGCTTGGCTCCTTTGACTCCTGTGCTGAGTCCTGGGCTCCCACCTCTGAGCTCTCTGAACCTTCTGATCAGGAACCTGAATCTGAATCCATTCCTGCTCCTCTGCTTCCTGCAGTTCTTGCTTCCTCTCCCTCTCCTGCTTCTTCTCTTGCTTTGAGTTTAGCAAAGGTTTATATCCCTGCTTCCAGGGCACTAACTTTCCCTCTCTGCTCAGGTGCTTGTAATTATCTCAAGCCTGCAACTACATCAGCAGAGCTTGGGTGTGGCAGCCTAGGCTAAGTTTCTCTCAGTTTACTTTCTTTATGTAGAAGCTGAAATCCATGCACTGCAGGGATTTCACTTTTCCTCAAAGCAAATTCATCACCTTTTCCTATTTCCATGAGCTCAATTCAAGCTTCCTTGTCACAACTAGAAATGAGCTGATTAGGGGAGGCTAGGACTGGTAAAGGGCTGATGGGGTGGGGTAGGACTGATAATGGACTGATGGGAGGCTAGCATTGGAAATGAGCTGATCGGGTGGGCTATGACTGGAAATGGGCTGATTGTGGCGAAGGGAGGATAGAGCTGCTGGCCCTGGAAGAAAACTGGGGGCTAGGGCTACAAATGGGCTGATGCGAGGGGATGGGAGAATGGGACTGGAAGGGAGTGGATCTGAGAGGGGCTGCCATGGTATTTGTACTAGAAGGGACTGGTCAGTGGGGAAGGAGGGGGACTGGAAGGGAATGGACACCAGTGGCAGTCATGGGAATGCAAGTTGACATTGGAAGGTACTGGGAGTGAGGACTGGAAAGGGGCTGATACTGGGGAGGGTTACTGGGACTGGAAATAGGCTGATGGAAAGAAGTGAAGAAAACGAAAGAGATAAGAAATGGCAGATGGACCATAGACCACAGAAAGAGAGCTAAGAGAAGACAAGAAAGCAGAAGCCTCAGATCGGGACCAGCATGATCAGAGAATAAATTGGTCAGACAACAAAGGTAGAAAAAAATAATTTTATTTCATATTAGTGATTTGACTACAAAATCATAATAATTTTGAAATCAAATATTGTTACTTGTTATTGGGATTAATTATTGTGGTTTAAATAAGTAAATTTTATACATAGAAACAATGCAAAGGCCTATAATATATTAATAATTCAACAAATGATTACAGCGACAATGCGTTAATGGTAAAGGAAGAGAGACGCATTTGATTTTATCATTGGGGATCATCACAAGTTGACCAATGGTAAAAGGGGTCACGGTTCAAAAAGGTTGAGAACCACTGTTCTAAGATGTACATATTAAGATCCTTAAGTCTGTCCTCATATGCTTTATAATGAAGAACACTAATCATTTTAGTAGCCATCCTCTGTACTGACTCTATCCTGTTTATATCCTTTTGAAGGCATAGTCTCCAGAATTGCACACAATACTCCAAATGAGGTCGCACCAAAGACTTATACAGAGGCACTATCACCTCCTTTTTTCTGCTAGCCATTCCTCTTCGTATGCACCCAAGCATCCTTCTAGCTTTTGCTGTCACCTTTTCTACCTGTTTAGCTACTTTAAGATCATCAGACACAACCATACCTAGGTCCCGCTCTTCTTTAGTGGACAAAAGTACTTCACCCCTTATACTATATTGCTCCCTTGGATTGCTGCAGCCCAAATGCATGACCTTGCATTTTTAACATTAAATCCCAGCTGCCAAATTCTAGACCATTCTTCAAATTTAGCTAGATCCCTCTTATGTTATCTACAACTTCCTGTGTGTCTACTCTATTGCAGATTTTGGTATCATTCACAAAGAGGCAAACCTTACCCGACAGCCTTTCCGCTATATCACTAACAATTATGTTAACAAAGATGTTAACCAGTCCTCGTTGCCAATCCCTTAATCTATTATCTCTTCTTTGCCTGTAAGGTATGGCCAAGCAGTCCCTCCCTTAAAAATATCTAAATACAGTGTTTCACAGGTCACAGTTTTTTTATTTTATTCCCCACCCTTATCTTTCCTTCTTCTCACAAAGATAGACATGTGAAGGCACATTTTAGAAATGACGTCCAGGTGCAATCTGGGATATCCAGGTGAAAAAGTAAAAAAAAAAGCCAGGGACATCTGAGTCCGGACACAATTTCAAAAACATGGACCAACCTGATATTGATTTCATTGGGGAAGGCTACATAGATAGCCCTGCAATGTTATACCTGACAGGGGATGCATCCCAGCTTGCCATTTTGCTAGCAGAGACGTTTAGCAGCATGACAGCCACAAGACAGGTCTCCCATATGCCTGTCTTTATGTTGTGGACCGTACTGAAGATATTAGAGTACCATCTCCTCTAGACCCTCCAGATCCTTTACTGGTGAAACGATCACTTTTCAGATGCCTATTCGTGCCCTGAAGTAGGAATAGACATGGATGAGGGTGAAGACCTGCCAGGCACAAGGAGAGCAGATTGCTCTTGCTAATCCAACAGGAGACAGTGAGGCAAGAGATTGGATGAACACAGGTGCCTTTATTGGTGGTCCCCTACGCGTTACGGCCGAAGCCTTCCTCAGGGGGATACAAAGGCACTGCAGGTAAGGGGGTTCAATTTGGCCTATGAACCGGTACCTATTATAGTACTGCACTTGACCAATTATGATGAACAACGCTAAACGTAGAAAAACCGCACTTTCAGGACGAAGGTGTAGTCAAAGCTTTTAGGGACCTAAAAGCTTTGACTACACCTTCGTCCTGAAAGTGCGGTTTTTCTACGTTTAGCGTTGTTCATCATAATTGGTCAAGTGCAGTACTATAATAGGTACCGGTTCATAGGCCAAATTGAACCCCCTTACCTGCAGTGCCTTTGTATCCCCCTGAGGAAGGCTTCGGCCGTAACGCGTAGGGGACCACGGTGAAGACCTGCCAACCATTCTAAAATTGGGAGCTTACATCTAAAGAATACCTCAGACATGCCGCCACCTGGCCCTCATCCTAGAAGAGCATCCCCATGCCAAAGACATCTCTATAATTTATTTATTTATTTGAACCTTTTTTTTTTCTATACCGCCCCTTCTAAAGATCAGGGGTGGTTTACATTGAACAAACCAATTATAGGGAACATGTTTACAAACAGTGATACATTAACTATATACATAGTAACTATATACATAGTAGCTTACAACATAAAACACGGTAGAAGGTGGTTAACATCCTACTATTTACATGGTATCTATTACATTATGTACTTGTTGCAGAGGGTATTAGTATATATGAGTGCATCATTGCTGAGAGGGGGTCACTGGTTCTGTGGGGGTAGTTGGGGGGGAAAGGTTTGTACTAGTATTGCATCAGGTGGCATTGTTATAGTACTCGGAGAAGAGTAAGGTTTGTAGTTCTTTTTGGAAGATCTGAAGATCTCTGGTAGACCTGAGGGGATCTGGCAGGGAGTTCCATAGAGTGGGTGCTACATGTGTAAAGGCTCTGTTGCGGTTGTTTGGTCTTGCGGATTGAGGATGGTATTGAGATGCGGTTTTGGTTGCTTTTTCTTCTGCACCTCGTATCCATTTGGATGGGTATCCTTGATATAAGGAAGGAGAGGAGATGTTTTTGAGTAGTTTGAATGTGGTAACTATTGTTCTGTAATTTATCCTTCTTGCTATCGGAAGCCAGTGGAGGTTATGAAGTATGGGGGTTATATGGTCTGTTAGAGGTGCTCTGGTTATAATTCTGGCGGTTATGTTTTGCGCTATTTGTAGTATGTGTAGGTTCTTTTTGGGCAGCCCCTGTAACAAACTGTTACAGTAGTCCAGGTAGGGAGTGATTAGCGCTTGCACTACGGTTCTGAAATCATTAATTTCTAGGAGAGGTCTGAGGTGCTGAATGGTTCTTATCTCGGTTCTGGCTGTTTGTTTTATTTGGGATGCCATCCTGAGGGAACTGTCTAATATGAATCCTAGGTATTTTACCTCTTGTTTTACTGGGAGGGAGGTGTTGTGTAAGTTGATTGTTAGGGGGACATTTTGATTTCTAGTTGTGAACAGAATTTCGGTTTTCTTGAAGTTAATGTGAAGGTTGTTTGCGTTTAGCCAGGATTCTGCTTCGTGATGCAATCAGTGAGGTTGTGATAGGTGGGGCTTTTTATGTCTACTGGAGTGTATAACATAATATCATCTGCATAAATGTGGTATCTTATTTTATGTTTCTTGAAGATTGCACAAATTGGTTGACGGTTGAGGTTGAAAAGACGAGCAGATAATGCAGAGCCTTGAAGGATTCCCTGTTCTTGGGGGAAGGTAGTGGATAATTCTTGATCAATTTTTACATATTGAGAGTGGTTGGTAATGTAGAATCTGAACCATTGGAGGGCAATTCCAGCTATTCCTAATTGGGATAGTCTTGCCAGGAGGATGTTATGGTCAACATTTTCGAAAGCAGGGGCAATGTCTATAAAGACCAGTATGAAGGCCTGATTAGAATTATCCATGAGGGAGTCAAATAAGACCAGGAGCAGGGTTTCAACGCCATGGAATGGGTAGAAACCATACTGATGTTCATCAAAAGGTGTGTTTAGGTCAATAATGTCTTGAAGCTGTATTTGAACTATTTTTTCAATTACTTTTGATAGAAAAAGGATGCTGGCAATTGGCCTATATGAGGTGGGATCTGTTCTTGAGTATGGGGCGAATGGTGGAAAGTTTGAGTTCATTCGGCATTACTCCCTGGAGGACATGGATCCAGGTGTGAGATGGTAGTGCTGATTTTTGTAATTGTTTCAAGAAGTTGTTTTTCCTTGATAAGGTGGAAGGCAGGCTATTTATTAGGGATAGTTTGACATTCGGGGGTGGGGGGAACTGGTTGGTTGTGAGATTTTTACTTTTTAGTTTTGTTGCAAAATAGTTGGCTAGAATTTGTGGATTAATGGAAGTTATGATCATATCATTTTGATGGGTTTTGTTAAGAATTTAATAATTTCAAAAAGCTCTCTAGGCTGATTAATGGCTTTATTTAGTATGTTTGTGTGGTGGTTTCTCTTTGCTTTGTGTATAGTTTTTTTATAGGTGTTCAGTACTTCAGTGTAGAGAGCTTTATTTTTGGGGGAGTTTTTGGCCCTCCATTTAATTAATTAATTAATTAATTAATTTTATTTTAAGTTCTCTTCTATACCGCGCTATTCAAATCAGTGTGGTTTACATATAACAGAACCGTATACAATGCAGTCAGGCTGTATTGTATTTACAATGAACAGGAACTATAACTTGGACATAACTGGGTTAACTATCTACAACTTATATACACTGGTAACAATCTGAGCTTACTAGTATTTACATGGAGTGGTGTTGGGATTAGCTGCAGGAGAGTGTACTGGGTGTGTTGTTGGAGAGGTCCTGTATCTTGGGGTGTCTGTTTGTGAGCTATCTTCTGGGTAGTATTGCAAGAATAGGTGGTGCTTCAGCACCTTCCTAAATTGGGACAGGTCAGTGCTTTCTCTAATGGCTGTAGGGAGGGCATTCCAACATCTGGGTGCATAAAGCATGAACACCCTGTTGGATGTTGCGTGGTTGCATTTCGTTATTGCGGTGGGTGTCGTCAGTTTATTGACAGCTGCGGATCTTCTGGATCTGGTCTGGGGTGTGGGCTGGATTAGCCCAGTGATGGAGGTGGTAGGTTGGTTGTTTATGGCCTTGAAGGTCATTACTGGGATTTTGAAAGCTAGTCTGCCATGGATTGGTAACCAGTGAAGTTGTTTCAGGATTGGTGTAATGTGTTCTATTCTTGAGGCTCCGTATAGAATTCTGGCAGCTGAATTCATTGCCAGCTGGAGTGGGTTCAGTGCTGCCTGTGGGAGCCCGTGTAGAATTGCATTAGCATAGTCGAAATGTGGGATTACGAGGGCTTGGTAGATTGTGTGGAAGTCAACTGGGTCCAATAGAGGTCGCAGATGCCTTAGTGTCTGTATTTTATGGTATATTGCCTTGAATGTTTCCTGTGTGGATTTTCAAGTCCAGCCGTTGGTCCAAAGTGACCCCTAGGTAGAGGATCGTGGGTTTGGCAGCTAGCTTGGCATTCTTCACCTTTAAGGAAGCTGGAGGGGTGAAACCTTGGTTCCTCGTGATGAAGAGAACATCAGTCTTGTTGTGGTTTATTTGAAGATTTGGGGTATGGAGCCAGTCAGCAACGGCATCAAAACAGCTTGTTAGTGGGGAGAGGTCAGGCTGGTTCGTTGAGCATGGCATGTATAGCAGTACGTTGTCTGTGTATACCAGGCAGGCGACGTTAAAAGAGCGGATTAGGGCACAGATGGGTTGCATGTATATGTTGAACATCAGTGCCGATAGCGAGGAACCCTGTGGCACACCCTGTTTTTGTTGGAAGGGTTCCGAGATTGAGGTGCCGGTTCTTATGTGCTGCCATCTGTCGGTCAGGTAGGATTGGCACTAGCTTAGAGCTGCGTCCTGTATTCCCTTTTCCTCGAGATGTCCCAATAGCAGCTCATGGCTCACAGAGTCGAAGGCCGCTGCGATATCCAAGAAGATAAGGGCAAACCCTTGTTGTATGCGTTCAATTCCTAGTGCTATCGTATTGAAGAGGGTGGTAAGGAGGGTTTAGATGCCATGTGCTTCTCTGAATCCGTGCTGACATGGATCTAGTGGTGCTGCCGTCTCGATGTGGTGCTAAATTTTTTGTTGGACTACCTTTTCTATTATCTTGGCAAGAAGTGGGATACTTGAGATTGGTCAGATGGATTCGACCTTCAGGAGGTCCAGTTTGCTGTTTTTCAGCAGCGGCCTGATGGAGGTGTGTTTCTGCTTTTGTGGGAATGAACCTGATGATAATGAAAGATCCATGAGCTTGGTTAGGAACTGGCTGAGATCACTGCATAGTTCTTTTATCCAGAACGCTGGACAAGGGTCATTTGGTGCGGTGGTGGTGTTGATGGAAGCGATGGTGTCTTCGATGTCCCTTTTTGACAGAGTGGTGAATTTTTTCAGTGGCGTCAGGTGGGGAGTTTGTGCAAAATGGTGGGGCTTGTAGTCTTATTGGTTTGCTGAGATTTTGAGTGGATATAGTCGGCAAATTCCTGTGGTTGCGGCATGTTAGGTTGGTCTGGAGATGGTTCTTTTGTTAGGGACTTCACTATATTGAAGAGGTCATGTGGTTTACTCAACAAACGTTTCAGAAGGTCCGTGTGGAATTGCTTCCTCCTCTCCATTGTTGCTTCTCGGTGCTTTCTTAGGTGTAGGTTATACTTACACTGGGCTTCCACGGAGCGTGACCGGCACCATCGTCTCTCTAGCTTATGTAGGTGGAGTAGTGATGACCTCAGTTCCTTGGCATACCATGGGGCAGACTCTCGTCTCATTGGTGTTTGTTCGTGGGTGGGAGCTGAGCGATGGCACTGAGGCTGTTGTCCCAGCTAGAGATAATTTCTTCCAAGCTAGGGGCTGTTGTGTTGAGAAGTGGAAGGGCTTTTTCGAGGATTTCTTCTTATGAAAGGGCCGGAAACGTCTTGCTCCTGCTTTGGAGGGGACAGTAGGTCTGCTGGCGATGTTATGGTTGTGGCATTGAACAGGCATTTGAAATCTTATTAGGCTATGGTCAGACAAGGGAACTGGGGTTATGACCATTGCGAAGTTGTGGGTTGTTTCCATGGTCATTTGTGGGGCAAAGACCAGGTCCAGTTTGTTTCATTGGAGACAGAGGGAGGAGCAAACCTCTTGCAGATCAAAGGAGGAACAGACGGAGCAAGAGATGTAGGTTTGAATCAGACTGCTTTATTGATAATTGGTCCCTACGCGTTTCGGCTTGCGCCTTCTTCGGGGGACATACAGCAATGCTGTGTCAAATGGGGTGTCTCATTAAGACAGTTTTTCGAATCACTCTATGATAGTTTTGATCGATGATCCGACGTGTATGGGCTTTTATAAACCGCCACTGGCAACACGCTGTGCCTGTACTTAGCACACAAGTGTTTTTTGCGGTTTATAAAAGCCCATACATGTCGGATCATCGATCAAAACTATCATAGAGTGATTCGAAAAACTGTCTTAATGAGACACCCCATTTGACACAGCATTGCTGTATGTCCCCCGAAGAAGGCGCAAGCCGAAACGCGTAGGGACCAATTATCAATAAAGCAGTCTGATTCAAACCTACATCTCTTGCTCCGTCTGTTCCTCCAGTTTGTTTCATTGGCATGGGTGGGTGCGTTGACTAGCTGCTTGTATCCAAGCTCCTTGAGAGCTTCGATGAAGGCTGTGGCATGGGTGTCCTGTAGGGCGGGCAGGTTGAAGTTGCCTAATAACCAGTTTGGGGAGCGTTGGCTACCAGAGTTGCAGGCGAGGTCGATTATAGTCGAGAGGTCATCTGGTGATGCCACCGGTGCTCAATATAGTAGGTTGATGGAGAAATGATTGTTGGCTATACTAATTGTGTCCAGGTGGGCTGTGCTGGAGGCGTTGATCGGTTTAAACTACAGCTCTGTTTTGGAGATGACAAGCACTCCTCCACCTCTCTGATTCGCTCTGTGGCAGGTGTGGCTTGAGAAGTTGGGGGGAAGCATCTGGTGGAGAAGGACTGGGTCATCGTCAGATAGCCATGTCTCTGTGATCATTAGAATGTCCAAATCATGGAGGGTTATCATATCAGAGGCAATTGGCCATTTTTTGCAGATTGAGCGAGCATTGATGAGGGCATATTTCAAACTATGCGGGTGAAGATGTTTCTCTGGGTGAGGCTTTGTGGAGTGTTGTAGTGAGATGTAGAGTATGTGGGGGTGGAACTTGTGCTTGGCTTCAGTATAGGAGTGGTGAGGGTTACCTGTCCATCTCCTCCCTGTGCTCCGTAAGACTGGAATATGGTTGCCGCCTGGGTTAAGGGCCAGTGTTCCGTTGGGTAATCCAGTGAGGAAATAGAGGGTGGTTATTGCTAGGATTGGATGCACCATTCTGGCTGTTCTTCCTGTGATTGGGTAGGTCTGGAACGCTATCTGCTGTAATAAGGGCGGGTAAGCACAGATTAGCTTTCAGCTAATGATGGAGGTAGGTCAAATACTGCTAGCTATCTGATCTAGTGTAAGCAAGTAAGTCAGCATATGGCTGACCCATTTTACGGGCTTCTTTAGGATGTGTATGTCCTGTGTGTACTATTTTTCAGAGGGTCTGCGGTTGATTTTTGTGCGAGAGTTTGTGGGCCTAGCGGGTTTATTGTTTGTAGTGTACCAGTTCCTTATTGCATCATCAAGATCACATGATGGCAAAGTTGAGGTATTATGTTGTTCAGGAAAACTTCTTTATCAAAACATCTGAAAAGAATATTTTGATGCAGTGTGTTAGGGGGTTTCTGAATGGTGTGGGGGATTGGGAGGTCTGTCCATAGGATGAAATGGTCAGACCAAGGGACCTGGGTAGAGATGGGAGGGGAATAGTCAGGGTGATCAGTGAGTTATTTTGGGAGGAATACCAGGTCAAGAGTGTTTCCCTTGATATGGGTAGGGTTGTTCATTGTTTGTTGGAAGCCCATCTCTTCCATGAATTCCAGAATGGCTGTGGACTGGTGCAGGGGGAGTGAGGCTAGATTAAAGTCCCCAAGGATGATATGGGTTTTCATTGAGTGGGAAGTGCAGGCTGATTCTAGGATCGATGTAAGATTAAGGTGATCATTGGTGGGTGGTCTGTATAGGAGGCAAATTGCTAGGCTTTTATTTCCAATTTGGAGAAAATCTATTCCATTACAATTGCTACAGACACTAGCAAAAGCGTTTAGGTCTGTTTTGATTAACATAAGGACTCCACCACCTCTTTTGGAGTCTCTGGGGCAATTGAATAGACTGTAGCCATTTGTGTTTAGCTGATTCAAGAGAATGGTATCATGTTCAATAAAAAAGGAAGCGAGTATCAAAAAACAATTTATTGAAATGAAATCTAGCCAACAAAAACAAAGCCCGACACGGCCATGTTTTGGCATGGCCTTCTTCGGGGGCAGTGGTCTGTTGGAATACAATTAAAAACATATAAATACATAAAACGATCATAAAAGGATCATCAAGAATATTTGTAATGTACACAAACTACAAGTACCATATATATATAAGATAAATCAAAACGTAATATACTGAAAAGAAAGACAAATGAAGGATACCTATTCAACAAGAATAAAATGCCTTATCCATAAATATACATAGACAACACATATATAAATGTAAAATGATAGTTATAGCTAAACAGCTGTTCCTTAAAATATAATCGTAATGTAAACAGTGATGATTGCATGTGAAACAGCCTTATGTATTAACAGGTGAACCTATATATGAACCAACGAATGGTAGCTATGAAAAGTATACATACAAAATAAGAATTATAAAATTAATAACATCTAATGTAATAATAAAACATCACACAAAAATAGAAGACATACAAAATCATTATAATATCATCTACTAAATTTAATAGTTAATCAAAAATTATGTACCCATGTTGCAAAAAAGGAAAAAAAATTACAAACTTTTATATAAGATGGAATCTTGCCTTATAGCATAATGATAACCTTACAGCTTAAGGATAACCAAATTCTATATATAAGAGGGAGAAAAAGGAAGGTAAAAAATGTCTAATTGAAACGAGTACATTACATTACATGTATCAACAGATGCACAAATAGAGGACGATAATAATGGATACTTTGGAGGACAATTTTAAAAAATCTATAAACGCATCTAGATGGAATACCCCATAAACATCTCAGATAATCAAAAAAACTATATAAATATAATGATGAAAGGGTAAAAAATGATGAAACAATGATGAAACAAGGAAGATATCACTGGAGGAAACAGTTATCTGTTATTACTGTGGATTGAAGCAGCTCATAAACTCAAGGAAGAAGGGACATCCCCACATATTCATATTTTATTTATTTATTTTTATTTATTTACATTCTCTTATATACTGCGCTATTCTGCATCAGTGCGGTTTACATTGAACAAACTGAAATTACATTGAACAGGGCTTTATAACTTGGAGATAACTATTTTACAGGGAACATGGGCTTTGGAGGGTTAAGTGGCTTGCCCAAGACCACAAGGAGCACCTGTGGGACTAGAAACCCCAGTCCTTCCGGCCCAAGGTTGCTGTCCTCTAGTGGGATTTGAACCCCCGACCTTCCGGCCTGAAGTACCTTGCCCCAACCACTAGGCCAGTATCAGACAAAAATAGCATACCAAACATTAGCAAACAATTCCTATTTAATCGTATTCCTCTGCCACCTTTTCATGTGGATAGTGCCTCAATAGCTATAAATATCAATCAAGCCATGAGAACACTACAGACAATACATCTAATTTCATAAATTGGACTCTTGATGTGATATACAAATATAAAAGTTTTACTCAATGAACATAAATTTTTTAGCCTGTATTCCTACATATGAAATAGACCCAATGAAGAGGAGGACACCGCGATCGCAGAATATTTCCCATCTATAGTATTCCTTTCCATTCGCGCCATTACAAACATTGTAACAGCGGCGATTTAACTAAATTCCGTATGCAACTTTAATAAATGTAATATCAGTGGCGGTTTAAATGAACTCCATATACAAAATGTTTTAATTAAAAGTACACTGTTTCTACAAACCTTCCAAACCTAAAGTACTACTGCTCTATAAACCTCTGAGCGTTGTCCCCCAAAGACAGCAGTGAGACCCTCTCTCAACCATTGCCACTTCTACAATCCAATGCAGTGTTTTTTTTTAAAAAGGAAGGAACGGCAAACCAGATCATCTTATAATCTCCTCATACGTGAAGTCCTCCAAACTAGCAGTAAGCAACTCACTCAACCATTAGCACTTCAACGGTCCTGTACAATTTCGTAAAAATATCATATAAAACGGCAATCAAATCATCTTATGATCACAGCTTATAGAGCTCCAAAATCTTTAAATGTCAAATCTTATAAAATAAAGGTGCTATAACTTACATGGGCTTCTACATCCAAAGCTAAATTCATAGTAACCGAGGTACGGCAGGCCCGGTGCTCCCCTTTTCCAACTCTCACCCCCTCCCACCAAAGCCCCTACCCTTTTTCTCACTCCGACTTTCCAATAAAACACAAACAATAATATTGGGAATCAACTGGTCATAGATTTATTAACCTTTTAACGTTAGCCAACATCATATTCCAACAATAATCTGATAACCATCAAGTTAGAGGAACAATGCCTCACCAGCCATGCAAATAGCAAGGTGACATCATCTCCGCTTCCACCGTGGATATGCCAACGGCTAGCTTAACTACCCACCCCCTTCTTTAGGCTTCGCCATATCATTAACAAAAGCCAACCAGGGGTTGTCCGGGTCGGGGGCACCCCAACCCCGCCCTAAGTATTGCCTAAGGCTCTAGACCCTGGAAACCTCCGGGATACCACCCTCCCAAACAGCACCAACACCCCATTCTCACTAACCAGCCTGCACCCAATCAGGGTGGGAGGGTGGGACGCCAGCAGCACTCCTCTCCGCTCGCTTGCAGGACGAAGACTGCCATCGCTGCCGACCCTCCGCACTCGCCCCTTCCCCTTAGTGCCATTCCAGTTCCTCATTGGTTCCCACCGCGCTCCCTCACGTGGCAGGAGCCAATTAATTCAAAGGACGCTGTCCCTTTACCTCCCAGTATGCCACTGACTTCCTGATGCCCCACATGTGCGGGGACCACGCACCGGGCTGCTCCCCGGTTAACGGCAGCCATCCGGGACCTTGTCCTGCGGCCTTTTCCTAACCGAGGTATGGAGGACCCAGTGCTCCCCTTTTCCAACTCCCACCAAAGCCCCTACCTTTTTCACAATCCGACTTTCCAATAAAAACACAAACAATAATATTGGGAATCAACTGGTTGCAGCTTTATTAACATTTTAACGTTAGCCAACATCATATTCCAGCTATAATCATCATAACCATCAAGCTAGCAGAACAATGCCTCACCAGCCATGCAATTAGCAAGGTGACATCATCTCCGCTTCCGCCGCGGACATGCTAACGGCTAACTTAACTACCCACCCCTTCTTCCGGCTTCGCCATATCATTAGCAAAAGCCAACCATGGGTTGTCTGGGTCAGGGGCACCCCATCCCCGCCCTAAGTATTGCCTAAGGCTCTGGACCCTGGAAACCTCCGGGATCCTGCCACCGGCACAGGTGACATCAATGTCCCTGTGCCGCCCCCCACCACCAAGCTGCGACCAGCGAACCTCCCTCCGAACAACATATTCCAAGGCCTCCTGCCAGTCATTGAGCAGCAAGTCTACACCTACTGGGGATAAGTGTACTCCATCGTGCCTATACAAACCCGCACATTCAATCTCCACCCAGGAATGCATGATTTGATAACCCCCCTGCTCACACACCCAACGGCCGATCTGGAGATTAATCTTTGTCAATCCCCGAGACCACCGCCACTGATCCCGGCATGCAGGCCTTGGAATAATATCGGACCACAATAAAACTACATCATGGAGCATTCATAGCACCTCTACAAGATCCCTCTTCGCTGCTCTTATCAATTGCTTGCAAGTCCATGATCTAAGGTCGTTGCCTCCCAAATGTAGCAATATCATTGAAAGCTGCCTCATCTCACGCCCATGGTGCCGAAGCAAAGGCAAAAGTTGTGTCCAACGAAGACCACACTCGCCCAGCCATAGAACGGCCACCTCCATAATCCAAGATTAGGCCGCACCGCTGCTCTTTGGCCAGCCCAATGAACGAATGAGTGACCGATTAGCCAGCAGCCACGAGGACACTGTACCCCATCTGAAAAGAAAATTGACAGTTAGAAGCTGTAGCCGGGTACTAGGCTCTCCCACTCATAGATGCACATAGCCCTGAAAAGCCTGAGAACGCCATCTGCCGATGCGTTGTATCTCTTGTTCGGATAGACCAGCGGCTGCAGGGTTGCTTCGACACTGCGGAAGGAATGTGGGGCAAACTGACGAGGATCTTTGCCTATATGCTGCAGCACCATCCGCAGCACTGCTGAAACCTGAAAACTCGTCAACAGGCGCGAATTCTCATGCAGGAAGAGAAATCCTTCTGCCGCAGGCTGCACCTGCAAGTATGCTCTCAGGGATGCCACCCGGCATGTTGGCGAACCAACAATCACCTTCAAAACCACCCACAATCCTTTTCCCGTCTGATCTGTCTTGGATCTTGCTAGCAGTATCCGGAGTTGTCCTTAAACCACCTGCACATGCTGACGCCGCATAACACTCCCCACCGTGGACCGACTGGAGTTTGCTACCAACTGACCAACCCAGAAAACACCGAAAAATGCCAAGCAAAAAACTGCCTGAAACAGAGTGGCATCATAAGGTGACACCGCCACCATGGGTAAAGCTGCGCATAGTCTCAAGAGCAATTCATGCGTAATAGGCTGCCTGCTGTCATGAGGAGTTGGCTGAGAATGCTCCTACCCCTGTAGCAGCCTGCGAGTCAAGAACCCCCCAACCGGGGATCCCCAGCCCACTGCTCTCGTGAAAAAAGCAAACCCAGCTAAGTGTGTCCGCATGGTTGCTCTCGAAGCCCCTAAACCCTTTGCATAAATTATGTATTGCCCCATGAGCTGATCAGACACACACCCTGGCTGTCATCCTCGAGCCACCAGAAAGTCTACTACTCTGTCGCAGCCTCGCCAATACGCCAATCATGTCGCCGTCGACACAGACCTCTGCAGCAGATTCAGCATTTCTGCTGGCCAACTTGCCATAATTGCTCTGGGATCATCACTCCCTCGGCGTCTGCATCTGGTGCCAAAGTCCGGAACAGGTCCCACTTGAAACGGGAAAGAGCATCAGCAATCCTGTTAGTGCTTCCTGGGATATGCTGGGCCTTCACGGAGACATTTAGACGCAAACAGGCTAACACCACTTCCCTCATTAACACAGCTACTTGCAAACAGCGTGGTGCATAATGATTAATCACGCTGACCACCACTGCATTATCGCACCACCAAATTACTTTGCAGTTACGAAGCCTGTCAGGCCACAACTCCAGTACCACCAACATTGGAAACAGCTCCAAGAAAACTATATTGTTGGTTAAACTTGCATCGCGCCATGCCTGCAGCCAGCCACCAGTGCACCAAGACCCCCCAAAATAGATGCCCAAGCCCACACCTCCTGCTGCATCCATAAATAGTTGCAAGTCTACACTGGAAATCTAAGTCTCCATCAGAACCGAAGTCCTATTAAAGTCTTTCAAAAATACATCCCAGACTCCCAAATCTGCCCGGATACTCTTCAACACCCTGATACGGTGATGAAGTTCATGCACTCTGGATGTAGCCGCCGCCAGCCGACGTAAAAACACTCGACCCATCGGGATAACCCTGCAAGCAAAATTCAGCGAACTTATCATCAAGGCCTGCATCTCCCTCAAAGTTATCTTGTTGGACACCAAGACATTTGCCACTAACACCCGTAGCCTCGACACCTTCTCTGGAGGCAGACGAGCAACCATCTCAACCAAATCAAGCTCCATGCCCAAGAATGTGATCCTCATAGACAGGCCTTCCATCTTACCTGCAGCCAACGGCACACCCCATAAGCGGGACAATTCAGCGAAACCCTCTAATAGCTCCAGGCATCCTGCAGACTGCGCCTCTCCAGTAAACAGGAAGTCATCCAGGTAATGCACCACATTCGAACTGCCAACCATCTTGACCAAGGCCCAATGCATAAAAGTACTAAACCTCTCGAAATAGGCGCAAGAAACTGAGCATCCCATAGGCATGCATTTGTCGAAATAGCTTTTTCCTTCAAAACAGAAACCTAGCAAATGAAATGCTGACGGGTGCACCGGCAGCAAACGAAAGGCTGATTCAATGTCTACTTTTGCCATCAAACACCCAAGACCGCATCTTGTAACCGACTCCACCGCCAAATCAAAGGAAGCATATCGCACCGCGCACAACCCCCCAGCGATATGATCATTTACTGATGCTCCCGACGGAATCAACCGGAACTTCCCTGGCTCTTTTTTGGGTATGATTTCCAGAGGGGATACTGCTAAATTCGAAAAAGGCTGTTCCATAAACGGACCCGCGATCCTACCAAGCTCCAACTCTACCCTCAACTTATTCCTCACAATGTGCGTGAAATGCCTAACTGAGGGGGAATTCTGAACTTTGGTGAACATACACTTTCTTGCACTGGTATAACGAAACCATACTGAAACCCCAACTCTAATTTTATTTTTTATTTATTTATATTCTTGTATATACCACACTATTTTGCATCAGTGCAGTTTACATTGAACAAACTGAAATTACATTGAACAGGGCGTTATAACTTGGAGATAACTATTTTACAGGGAACATGGGCTATGGAGGGTTAAGTGGCTTGCCCAAGACCACAAGGAGCACCTGTGGGACTAGAAAACCCAGTCCTTCCAGCCCAAGGTTGCTGTCCTCTAGTGGGATTTGAACCCCTGACCTTCTGGCCTGAAGTACCTTGCCCCAACCACTAGGCCACTCCTCCACTCAACTCTAATACCTCACTGTCTCCCCGCCTCGGGAATTGCCGAAGCCAAGGCCTTAAGGCTTCAATCCGTATTGGCGTCAAAGCCAGGCCAAATAAGTCTTTACTGCTTGGGGACTGGCAGAGGGTCCAAAGAGGCCCCTTTTTTAACGCATTTGACTGCTGAATGTCCTCCACTACAGACGGAACACACATGGCAGAACTTGCAATCGGGAAATGGAAAAGAGGACTTATTGAACCTCCAGCAAATGTCTCCTGCTCCACTTCCCCCTGTTTTCTGCAGTGGTGCGGCCTCCCCTGAACGAAATGAACGACCTAACTCTGTTGTGGTCGCTGCCCCACCTTTAGCTCCACCGACCCCACCGCTCTGGCCCTGGCCGACACCTGTGTCAACCATAAGTTAATGTCTTGTGTCCTCCAAGACAATAATAATTCTCCTCCATCTTATCCCAGAACTTCTCGTCATAATTCAGCCATGACCAACCTTCATGTGTCTGCGCAGCCTCCAAAATTGAGTCAGCATAGGCCAGCAACATTCCGTACTGCTCCGGATACTGATGCCCCCATACACTTGCTAGCTGCAAAAAGGCTTTCGTCCAATTCACCACGTTACGCAACACTTTTTTGATCCTACCCACCTTCTCATCTTCTTTTCTTTTTTTTTTTGCTCTCGCCCGACCACCTCCTGCCTTCTAATAGACGTAAAATGTCTATATACTGCCTCTTCCAAATCTTACAGCGTAGATTCTTTGGAACTCCCTCTCATAACTTCAAAAATGATGCTAGCATAGGAGTTCCCCCGTCCAACCTGGACCCCGCTGTTATGCTAGTGCCTGTCATCTGCCCAGCGCATTCGGCTCCCGATGACGATGACAAGGAGTCAGATGACGATGAAGAGTATGTCTCTGGTTTATGTTTATGTTTATTAGGCTTGATATACCGCTTTCCAATTGTAGAAACAAAGCGGTTTACAAAAAATAAAGTTACAGAAACGGCCTGTGGCCTAGAAGAGAAAAGGAAGTTACAATAGCGACAGGACAGAGAGAGGAAACAGGCATACAAGACAGGGGAGAGAGGTCGAGACATAGGGGTAAATCCAACAGGAATGTTTTCTTATGCGCCTTTCCCCCCACACCTTCCTGCGAACCCATCACCCACCCTGCACCCTCCCCTTGCTCTGCAGGTAACTCACCTGCTGCCATCATCATGGACCTTGCCGCCATTGGATGAGTTGCAGGCTCCTGAGCATCCTCTTCATGCTGATGCAATCCTTCAGATCCTGCACTAGCCTCCTCAACGAAACGCATCCTTGATGTTGCTCCTGCCTCCATGCTCTCCATTCCCAATTGGCCTCTCGCTCCTTGCACCACTGGGTGCTGAAAAGCTGCAGGTGCCTGTGGAGGAATAAACAAAAAAGCAGGGGAGGGACTGCCGAGGGCCAAGAGGATTGCCAAGCCCCCAGCCACTCAGCCCTGGATGGACGTTGGCCTCCTCCCAGCCAATGCTCCCACAACGGTGGGTCCGACTGCAGGATAATAACTGCCTTGCATCGCCGGCCAGCCCACCGGGCAGGCTACGCCTTGCCCGCCGAGACTGGCTGGCTTGACCCTACCTCCAACACCCACCCCGCCCTCCCAAGAGTAAGGAATAGACTCCCCTTGCCCTTGCCCTACAACCTTCCACTGGGATTTACCCATGCTTCATTTGCTCTGCTAGCTCCTGGTCCCAGACTAGGCATGAAATTAGTCCCACCGAGTAACACACTAGACCCCGCCTCCGGATGGGACCCTTGCTCACCTCTGGGCGGTACACATTGTCCCCAAGCATGAGCCCCCTGGGCCCTAGCTCCACCCCTACCCTGCGCAGGTAAGGCTAGGGACCCCCATATGCCCTCTTTTGGACCTCCCAGCTCTTGTGGGTCCAAGGTTAGTAGCCACATTACTGTGCTGCCCCCTAGCCCCTCTTTCACTCTCCCCCACCCTCGAATTACCCTCTGCCCCACCTGTGACTAATTGCCCCTCCTGCTCGGCCTGTGAAGACGTGGCCCACTGTCCCGCCACCCTCACTAACCTGTCAGACCCCCCAACCCATCCACAATGGCCCCTGTGAGGAGGCATCTTGTGTGCCTATAAATAAACCCCTTCCTTTTTACTTTGCTTTTTTTTCTTCTTTTTGCTTTACAAACACTTACCCTTCTGCCAAGAATGCAGAGACACTTGCCTGACACTGAAGGCACATGCCTGCTGCTTCCTTTTCCCTATGAGCGGCGAACCGAGGGCAACGTGTCCTGCCTAAATGCCCTTCGTAGTGCTGGCAAACCAGCTCCTTGACACTGTGAACCTGCTTCCTTTCAATATTCGCTGCCTTCTGTTTCCTTCCCAGCCTGACGCTCGATGCCGGCAGCACTCCTCTCTGACACCGGCTCCCTGACACTGCATCTGCAATCCTCCCGATCGCTCGATGCCAGCAGTGCTCCTCTCCGCCCGCTTGCAGGACAAAGACTGCCGTCGCTGCCGACCCTCCGCACTCGCCCCTTCCCCTTAGTGCCATTCCAGCCCCTCATTGGCTCCCACCGCGCTCACTCATGCAGCAGGAGCCAATTAATTCAAAGGACACTGTCCCTTCACCTCCCAGCATGCCACCGACTTCCCGATGCCCCAAGTGTGCGGGGACCACGCACCGGGCCGCTCCCCGGTTAACAGCAGCCTTTGGGGACCTTGCCCCACAGCCTTTTCCTTACCTGATCGGCCGCGTCCATTTCAACGGTCCTGCTCCATTCATGAGAATCATTATGGAGCTGTGTGGCACCAAGGTTTTAACGGGCCATTCCCACTGTGTTGCAAACATCTGCAGTTCATTTCCACCAATCATTGAAGGATTCAATGTGTTACAGACAGTCTTCAACAAACCATATAAAAATCTTTCTGATAAAAATTCCATTTCTTCTATTTAAAAAAAAACTGTATTTGTTAATGAAATGAAATATTTGTGAGCAAATCATACATCTTGCTATTAAAAGATAAAAATATTGATAATATCATCAAATTGATAAAAAAATAATAATATGTAATAATTTGGTTCAAAAAGGTGGAGGGGGAAGGAGGAAGGGCCAGAGAGGGAGTGGGCGGGGGAGAGGGGAAGAATGGGAAAGGAAAGATGGGGAGGGAAAAAGAGGTGGGGGGAGGGGAGGGGGAGAGGGTAAGGTGAAAGGGGGAGGTGAGATGGGGGAAGGGGGAAGGAGAAGGAGAGAGGGAGAGGGAGAAAATGAAAGGGGGAAGGTAAAGGAAGAAAAGGGGGGAAGGGAGGAGGGGGAGGGGGAGGGGAAGGGAGGGGAGGAGATAGGAGAGGGGAAGAGAAGAGACAGAAAAGGGAAAGAAAAGGGAAATGAGGCAGGTGGAGGAAGGAGGGGGAAGAGATTGAAATAAAGGAAAAGAGGAGGACAAAGGAGAGGGTTTATGTATATTCGGGCCTAAGAAGACAAAAGTAGCTAAAATAAAATAATAATAATAATAACTTTTGTCAAAAGGTTCTGTATGCTTATAAAAACACAGAATAATGGCGGAAATCAAAAAGTGAGACCGACAGGATAAAATACATGGAAGAACTAAACCACTATCACAACATGACAGACAACGCAAAGAGGACCTACCATTCGAAGCTGATAAACGCATCAATCAACAGACCATGAGAACTCTTTGAGATCATCAAGTACCTGACAAAATCCCCAAACCAATCAAACCATCTTCCGAATATACCACCCCATCAGCTTGCGAAACAATACAAATAGCTCCAGCAGATACCCGGCACCAAAAAACAGCTATAAGTGACAACCCTAATTCCACACCAATCTCAGAATGGGATACCTTTGAGACAGTTTCCAAAGAAAGAATTGAAACCACTGTATCAGGCCTCAATACCACCACATCCCTCCTAGTCCCCTGCCCGATAACCTGGATAAAGAACGCAAGACAGGATCTAAACCTAACACTCGCCTTCATTGTGAACAAATCCCTCAAACAGGGATTAATGCCTACCAACCTCAAGACATCCATTATCCGCCCGACCCTCAAAAGGTCTGAACTGGACCCTGCAGACCATGCCTCTTACAGACCAGTAGCAAGCCTCCCATTCACCGCAAAACTTATTGAAAATATAGTTCAACAGCAACTGCAGGATCACCTAGACAACAGCACTCTAGATCTACAGCAGCACGGGTTCCACCCTTAACATGGGGTAGAAACCCTCATGACCTCACTCACAAACACCCTAATCAAAGGAATCCAAAACAAGCACACTGGATACACCTTGATCTTTTTGGATATCTCTGCTGCATTTAATAACATCTCCCACACCATCCTCTTACACCGACTACAAGAAATTGGCATAAAAGATAACATGCTTCAATGGTTCCACTCTTACCTGACAGACCAACATCAACTAATTCGAACCAGCACCACTGTCTCTACCCCCTACCGACAAATGCAGGGAGTACCGCAGGGCTCCGCACTATCAGCTATGCTTTTCAACATCTACCTTAAACCACTCTGTTCATTGATAAGGACCCACAATATCAATTTCCATATATACGCAGATGACATTATTCTCTATGGAACCATTACAACTTAAAATCCAACAAACCCAGACCTAAAAACTGCTTCAACGATGTCTCCAACTGGCTACAGGACAACCTCTCTATAAACCTTAAGAAAATGGAAGCTCTGTTTGTTACAAAAGACCAAAACTTCACCCCTCCCCAACCCACCTCACCCTGGGAACAACACAAATTAAGGTCCAGTCTCAAATAAAGCATCTAGGCATCATTTGGACCAAGCACTGTCCTTCAAACAACAGATCACAAGAATGGCAAAAACCGTATTCTTTAAAGCCAAGATGCTCCAATGACTCAGACCACTCTTTGATCCACTGGACTTCAGATCGGTTATGCAAGCAATGACTCTCCCCCACATAGACTATTGCAATGCGATATACCAAGGACTACCAGCCAGCAACTCAAACCTCTATGGACAGCCCTCAACACAACAGCGAAGATCATACAAAAAAGGAAAATATATGATCACATCACCCCAATATTACGAGACCTCCACTTTCTCCCTCTCGAGGGATGGATCAAATATAAAACACTGGTTCTGATTCACAGAGCATTCCACCACCAACAAACCATGCATATGAGCACCCTGCTAACATGGCTGAGCTCCAAAAGACCGACACAGCAGCCCACATCCAACCTACTAGAAGTACCACAAGAAAGAACAAAATTTAACCAACAATCCTGCAACCAAACTTTTAGCCTATATGCCCCATCATTGTGGAACACCCTTCTGACCAACATCCATGGTAACAAGGATTTCACCTCCTTCTGGAAACAACTAAAAACTCACCTATTCACCATCCACCTAGGACACAAATGAACAAGCACCAACTGACCCCAGGTTCATCCTCCATCCGAGTCAATCAGAGTCTCTCAACAAACCTGGCAGTTTGTAAATATTATGGCTGTACTGTTTTCAACCCCTTCTTATTGATACTCCCTTTTGAACCACCCCAGTGATGGTGCCCCCCCCTTTTTATTTTTTTTTTTACCTATGTTATAGCTTCTCTCATTGTATTTACCCCTTGATTTTCTAAACTGCTTTGACCCGGTGAAGGGTGGTATATAAATACAGCTAAATAAGTAAATAAATAAATATGTGTCTGTATTTAGATCCCAGGTAACCAAGGTATTCAAATTAAAGTGGTATCTTTGCTCCAAACGTCGGAGGGTCTTGTCAAGATCACCTCCTTTCTTATTCGGTCTCACCACTTTCAAAACAAAAAATCTCAAGTCAGAGATCTTATGGTTCTTCTCAATCCAGTGTGACACCAATGATTTATCAGGTATAGACCGCCTGATGCAACTCCTGTGTTCTACAATGCGGGTACAGTCCTTTTAGTCTTCCCTACATATAGGAGTGAACAGGAACATATGATGATATACACAACATTTTCTGTTGCACAATTTGAAAAATCCAAAAGTTTATATTTTCTCCCTGTCATAGGGTGTATAAAGAAAGTCTTCATTGAAAAAACATGCACATATACAGGGTTGATGTATACTAACCTGTGATATGGTTTGTATCTGTAGGAATGGCAATCTCTAGTGTATCCGTGTGGCAGGTGAAGGCCTGTGATCCACAGTGTCTGACATAAGCAAGCAAGCCTAACTAGCTTGACCTGTACATGAAGCCTGTGAAGAGGCCCATA
Source organism: Ichthyophis bannanicus (assembly GCA_033557465.1). Taxonomy (NCBI): domain Eukaryota; kingdom Metazoa; phylum Chordata; class Amphibia; order Gymnophiona; family Ichthyophiidae; genus Ichthyophis; species Ichthyophis bannanicus. The sequence continues at coordinate 1,536,646 of CM066032.1, forward strand.
GGAATTGCACATCCCCCAATATGCTGCTGTGGAATTAGAACTCAGTAAAAGCATTGATTTAGCTTAGACAAGCAGAACAGATGGAAAAATACAGAAAAATATGTTTAAAACTGCTGACAGAGAAATTACAGAGCCCTGCTTCCCTGCACGTATTAACTAGCCCAGTGGCCTTGGAAGTAGGAAAGTAACAAGTTGGTGAACTGGCCATTGTAATTGGGACTAGAAGGGGGGTAAGCAGGTGCTGAGCCCACTGAAAGAACATAATTGGATAATTATATCAGTACCGGGACCAATAGAAGGGGTACGGGAGGTACGGGAGGTTACCGGGACCAATGAAATGTTTTTCTATACCTAGAATGGAGCAAAAGTCTATAAAAGTTGTTGTATTGCCAGAGAACATTGCTCAGCCATTTTGAAATTGTCTTTGCTTGAGACTTGTGCACAAATAAATGATTTGGACCTTCTGAACAGACTCCTGGTATCATTGGTTTGTCTGCGCTCTGCTGCTACATATTCTTGGTGCGTTGGCCGGGAAGTTGTGGAATCAGAGTGTATATAGGGCAATATACCACGACTTTCCGCCTCTATAGGTTTGGTCCTGCCGGGATCGCGCCTTTCCGACGGGGGCTGCTCCCTGGTGCCGCCGGCCCCTTGCATCAGAGGGAGCTGGTCAGACCTTGGCGGGTGCCGGACCCGGCAGGAGCCAACACCTCGAACCCGAGTGAGGGGAGTCCGAGGTCCAACTCATGCGCCTGCTTGGGAAGTTTGAGGACCGGATCCGGTGAGTAAAGTTTTGATTTGTTATGTCTAGACAGATAAGAAAGAGCAGTGCTGCCATTTGGATATTGAACTTGGAACTTGGAAATTGGTAAGAGAGCTTGATCACCTCTCAAAGACGGGCCGAGTAACCCCGCATGGGTATTCGCAGGGCGAAACCCCCGTCTTCTTGTATTTTGGAATTTGAACAAGACTAGTCAGAATAGATAGAAATGAATGCATTCTGGGATACGTTGCTAGCATGATTGTATGAATGAAGTGTGAATGAGAGGTCTGGCAGCACGGACCAAGCGAAGGCGGACCCCTGAGTAGCGCATTTCCTGACCGGGCGAACGCGTTCAGGTCGCAAAAAGGGGGAAGCGATTGTCGTCTTGTCTTGTTATTTGTTTTCCTTATACGTTTCTAGGACCGTGAGGACCCCTTACCCACGGTCCGCCCTCCTTTTCCCTTTTGTCTGTTGTTGCGCGCACACATCGAAATGGGAGGGGCGGGGTCTACTAGGAACACTCCATTAGAATGTATGATCGCACATTTTAAAGAAGGATATTCCGGAGACTATGGTATTAAAATGACTGCAGCCCGTTTACAGATTTTGTGTACTAGGGAGTGGCCCGATCTAGACCCTACCTGGCCCCGAGAGGGAACCTTTAATGTAGGAATTATCCAGTTAGTGCACCGTAGAGTGCGAATAGCGCACCCCGATCAGTACCCCTATATAGATTCCTGGTTAAGTATTTGTGAAGATCCGCCCCCTTGGGCGAAGCGCTGTTATGAAGAACAGTGCAGAATAATGTTAGCAAAGACAGATTATAGTCAGAAAATAGAACAGCCTAGAAAGAAAGGGAAAGGTGAGAAATCCAGGAAGAAACCCATCCTGGTAGATCCTGATTCCCCAGAAATGATTACCCGACAGCCCCAAACCCAGCGCCCAGTGAGAGTAGCCCCACGTCCTGCCCCAGAGCCCCGGAGACAGCAGGAACGGGACCCAACCCCTGAGTCATTACCCAAAGAGCAGGTAGATGAGCTCCCTTTGATTGAAGAAGATGATTCTACCGAGACAGAAAGAGGAGAAACAGATACAGAAACAGAGAAGGAAGAAGCTGAAAATTCCCCGAGTGATACTGACAGTGTAAAAGTGGCTGCCAGTGTTAGCTCGCCAGTGAAAAGTAAATCTAAAGTAAAGCATGAAGAAAAGAAGAAAATAACCCCTGACAGGACAGTTACGAGAATATCTCTCAGATCCCAAAAGACATCTACTGCCAAGATGATGCCTTTACGGCAAGTCCCGGGAATACCCATAAGAAATGAAGATAATGAGGTGGTGGCGGGACCCCTAAATTATGTGTATATCCCCTTCTCTACCACTGATTTGTTAAACTGGAGGACACATTATGCCTCCTATACCAATAAGCCCCAAGAGCTTACAGAATTAGTGAATACTATTATGGAAACCCACCAACCAACATGGGCAGATTGCCGCCAGCTCCTGTCCACCTTATTTACTACAGAGGAGCGGACACGAATTAGAAAAGCAGCTATAGACTGGCTGGCAGATAACCCTGTAGCTCCAGGAGAAAGGGGGGAGGAAAGAATAGATAATCGGGAAGCAGCCCAGAGAGAATTCCCAAATGAAGACCCCCGATGGGATCCCAATACAGAAAGAGGATCCAGAGCCCTAGCCCGTTTCTGCCAAGGCTTTATACAAGGCCTGAAAAGGGAGGGCCAAAAAGCTATGAATCTCTCCAAAGTTACTGAAGTTACACAAGGCATAGATGAGAGCCCGGCAGTGTTTCATGAAAGATTAACTGAAGCATATAGAATGTATACTCCCTATGATCCCGATGCACCAGGAAGTTTATGCATGGTGAATTCTGCTTTTGTAAATCAGTCTCAACCAGACATTAGACGTAAATTACAGAAATTAGAAGGGTTCGCGGGCATGAATGCAACTCAGTTATTGGAAGTCGCTCATAAAGTGTATGTGAATCGTGATAATGAAAGGCAGAGAGAATGTGACCGAAAGATGAAGAAGAAAGCTGATTTTTTGGCTGCGGCCATAGTTGAACAGAAAAGGGGAGGTATCCCTAGTCGACGGAGCAGAGGAAGGGGGCGGGGCCGAAGTGGAAGCCGGCCCCAACTAGGCGTAAACCAATGTGCCTACTGCAGGGAGGAAGGACATTGGAGAGATGCATGTCCGCAACTCGAAGACGCCCAGCAAGATGACGAAAACAATCATCAATGGAGAGAAGAAAGATGAGGCCATCCCCGAAACCGCGGAGGAGCCAATCGAGAGCAATACCAGCGAGAAAGAGGAGAAGCCATACAAGCATTGGCTACGACAGCCCATGATGAAGATGACGTAGATTAGGACAGACCGGGCTCCGAATTTGCTTTAGGTCTCCAGGAGCCTATGGTCGGAATACAAATAGGAGACCAAGTTATGAACTTTATGGTTGATACTGGAGCAGAACATTCAGTAATAGACAAGAAGATAGCCCCATTTTCTACAAAAGCAGTCACCATTGTAGGAGCAACTGGTGCCAAAGCTACCAAGTCTTTTCTTCAGAATCGCATATGCAGTTTAGGAGGACAACAAATAACTCATCAATTCCTTTACATGCCTGAATGTCCAGTGCCACTACTGGGACGAGATATGTTAGCCAAGCTACAAGCCCAAATATCCTTCACTGAAAGAGGAGAAATGCAAATGACAGTAAATTCTCAAGCCAAACCAGCAAGAATAATGCTGCTTACAGTTCCCCGAGAAGAAGAATGGAGATATTACAGTGATGAATCTGCCCAAGACACCTATTTTGAACAAACTTTGAAAAGCATTGATGCACCACCTGGAGTATGGGCAGAAGGAAGTCCTCCAGGCCTAGCCAAACATATAGCTCCAATAATTGTAACTCTTAAGCCCAGTGCTACACCAGTACATGTGAAGCAGTACCCTCTCCCAAGAGCTGCAATTGAAGGCATCCACCGCCACTTGCAAAGATTACTAGAACATGGCCTACTAAAAGCATGTCAATCCCCATGGAACACTCCACTTCTGCCAGTGAAAAAGCCTGGAACAGATGACTACCGCCCAGTGCAAGATCTAAGAAGAGTGAATGAAGCAGTTGAGACCATACATCCAGTTGTACCCAATCCTTATACTCTTCTAGGACTGATACCTGCAGAAGCTACCCACTTTACTGTATTAGATTTAAAAGATGCATTCTTTTGCATAAGATTAGCCCCCGTAAGTCAGATATTGTTTGCATTTGAATGGCAGGACCCTATCTCTGGAAGAGGGGGCCAACTTACTTGGACACGATTACCCCAAGGATTCAAGAATTCGCCTACCATCTTTAGTGCTGCACTGAATCAAGACCTTTCAAGCTATCCAGTGGCCCCGGGGAAGAGAGTGCTTCTCCAATACGTGGACGATCTGCTGATAGCTGCTGTATCAGAAAGTGAATGTATACAAGCCACTAAAGATCTCTTGCAGTTACTAGATGAAGCTGGATACAAAGTTTCCAGAGCAAAAGCACAACTATGCCAAAAAGAAGTGAAATACTTGGGCTTTCGTATAACCCAAGGAAGCCGAAAATTAGGCAGAGAGAGAAAAGAAGCAGTATGCAGAATTCCAACCCCAACTAACAGAAAGCAAGTCAGAGCCTTTCTGGGAGCGGCAGGATATTGCCGAATCTGGATTCCCAACTTTGCCCAAATTGCCAAGCCACTGTATGAAGCCACAAAAGGAGAAGAAAAGTCGCCACTGGAGTGGGGACCTGAGCAGGATACAGCCTTCAAGACGTTAAAGGAAGAATTGATGTCATCACCAGCCCTTGGACTACCAGATGTTCACAAGCCTTTCCACTTGTTTGTACATGAAGCACAAGGAAATGCCTTAGGCATGTTGACTCAGAAATTGGGAAATTGGGAGCGACCTGTAGCATACCTATCGAAACAATTGGACACTGTGGCCAAAGGATGGCCACCTTGCCTGAGAGCAGTTGCAGCTACAGCATTGTTAGTGAGTGAAGCAGATAAGCTCACACTAGGACAGAATCTACGAGTCACTGTGCCACATGCAGTCCTTGCCCTTATGGAACAGAAAGCAAATCATTGGCTCACCAATTCCCGAATGTTGAAATATCAGAGCATGTTATGTGAAAACCCACAGATACAACTGGAAGTGAGCCATGCCTTGAATCCAGCCACATTGATACCTATTAGTGAAGAACTTCCAGAACATGATTGTATAGAAGTCATGGACACTGTATTCTCCAGCCGACCTGACCTGACAGATGTGCCCATAGACAATCCTGACCAAGTCTATTACGTAGATGGAAGCAGTCTCATCATCAATGGACGACGCTGTGCCGGATATGCAGTTGTCACTCAACATGAAGTCGTTGAGTCATCAGCTCTAACCTCAGGTACATCAGCCCAAAAAGCAGAATTGATAGCACTTACTCGAGCACTACTGTTAGGTGCAAAACTTGTGTTAAATGTATATACAGACTCTAAATATGCCTTCACCACCCTACATGCTCATGGAGCTCTCTATAAAGAACGGGGGCTCATCACGTCCGGAGGAAAATCAGTCAAGTATGGCCCCGAGATACTGATGTTACTTGATGCAGTATGGGCCCCAACTCGTGTAGCTGTCATGCATTGCAGGGGACACCAAGCAGGAAAAGGAGAAGTTGCCCGAGGAAATAGGTTTGCAGATGCCTCAGCACGACAAGCAGCTATGACAGGACAAATTACACCACAAGCTATGCCGATGCAGGCAGCATTGTTTCCAGTACCCTTAAACTCATGGACACCACGATATACCACCAAAGAATTAGATTACTACTGTAACAAGGAAGATGGAGTACTGAAAGATGGGTGGATTGAGCTGCCACCAGCAAAGGGCAGTCAACCCCCAGGACGAATAGTAATTCCCGAATTGTTAGGTCCATCTTTTGTCAAAGCCTTCCACGAAGCCACCCACTATGGGAAAAGTGCTATGGAAAAAGCACTCAGACCACATTTCTGCATTACCATGTTAGCAGCCCTATCAGCTTCAGTGGCACGCCAGTGTCTAATTTGTGCCAAAAATAATGCCAAGCAAGGTCCCACACCACCACCCCGAGTTCAGTCAGGAGGTGTAACCCCCATGCACCACCTGCAAATTGATTTTACTGAAATGGCAAAAGCCAATGGATATCACTACCTATTAGTATTAGTTTGTACTTTCTCTGGGTGGGTAGAAGCCTTCCCAACCAGAACTGAAAAAGCTCGAGAAGTCACTAAAGTTTTACTGAGAGAGATTGTCCCTAGATTTGGAATTCCAGCAGTAATAGGGTCAGACAATGGGCCCTCATTTGTTTCTCAGATTACTGAACAGTTAGCAAAAGCTTTGCAGATACAATGGAAGCTTCACACTGCATACAGACCCCAGAGTTCAGGGAAAGTTGAGCGAATGAATCGTACCCTAAAAGCCCAAATGTCTAAGCTTTGCCAGGAGACACGCCTGAAGTGGCCCCAAGTGCTCCCAATAGCTTTACTCAGAATACGCTCAGCTCCTGTGAAGTCAACAGGCTTTTCCCCTTTTGAAGTTCTGTATGGTAAACCCCCACCAATAGTGCAGGGAATTAAAGGAAGTCTAGCCCAAATTGGTTCAGAAATAACCAGGCAAGAACTCCTAGCTCTTAGTTTTGTTCTGCAGACCCTCCATGCGTGGATCCAAGACCAGTTGCCTATCAACTTGACGGAACCCTTGCATCCCTACCAGCCTGGTACCTCGGTGTGGATCAAAGACTGGAAGAAGATACCGTTGGAACCCCATTGGAAGGGACCATACACCGTCATCCTGTCTACCCCAACTGCAGTAAAGGTAGCAGAAATCGATTCCTGGATCCACCACAGCAGAGTCAAGCCCGCAGCTGATCCCGAACCTGAGCAGTGGACAGCAGAACAGCATCCTGATGCACCTTTGCGAGTTATTCTGAGACGGCAACCAGCAGCTTAGACACTTTGTCACAGTGCCCTGCAGTAGCTAAGTCTTTCGAAGAGGATTGCTGTTTTCCATACAGCAAGAGTTTGTTTCAACGAACCTCATGTGTGTGATTTTACACACTACTTTGATGCTACATTGATTGACCATATTTCAGAAGCCAACTGAAATTGCTAAGTTGGTTAACGTGTGATAGACAACTTGAGGATCTTCAATCAACACTCAGCACCCGTTGAATTGCTTTATTAGCAAACGGGACGAAGAAAAGAACGTTGTGGTCAAGATCTGAGGATTCAGAAGAACTCCAATCAACGTGTATCTTTATCTCTGCTTTGCCCTGGTTGCCTATCTTGGAGGCTCTGAACTAACTTGTGCATTACCTCCATGCACTGCATGCATTACTTCCACTCGGACTGGAGCGAAAGTAACTCAGACTTTGATTTACCATTCTTACTATACCTGCACTGGTAAAGTGACTCGGTGTATTTATAACACCACTGAACTAAATGTTTGCACTAAAGGTAAATCTAGAGTATGCTATAATCCGCATCAGAATCCATCCTATTACACGTTGGAAATACGATGGAATGATGCAGATGGACCTTTAATCAATGCCACACAACCACTTAGAGATTCTAGTATACCTGCTGTTTTGAATTTTGATGCATGTGATGTTATAAACAGAGATAGTCGCTCCAAATGTGGTACCTGGGAAAAAGCATACCGTAATGATCATAAGTATATGTGCCCAGAAGGTGCCACAGGATGGGGGAAGTGTACAGGTAAGAAGGGTTCATATAGTACTGCAACAGCAGCAGATTACTATTGCCCAAATTGGGAATGCGTCTTTTATGCTACATGGAATGCTGGTATAGTAGAAGAAGATATAGATAATCGAGTGGCCACTTTAACTAAGTCAAAACCAGATGACAAATGTAAGAAAGGTGCCTGTAACCCTTTACAATTATGGATATGTAATCCTAATGTATGGAAACAAGGATACAAGTTTGGTTTACGTATCGCAGGTTCCGGATCAGATCCAGGAACCATTGTGTATATAAGATTGAATACCCAAGCCCACAGGTCATCTAAATATCACATCCATAACACTTTCTATGAGGCCATGCATGTAAATAAGTTTGAGATCCCTCATCCTTCTCAGAATTTATTCTTAGAATTAGCTGGAGCGGTAGTATCTAGTCTTAAAATCTCAGATTGTTATTTCTGTGGCGGAACACAGATGGGTGACCAGTGGCCATGGGAAGCCCAAGAATTAAATTATTCTCTGACTTACAATCAGACTGAATTACATAAGACTACTAGCGAATGGGTGTTAGCGCACTCAATTGTTGGACGTCTTTGCTATGCCAGAACTGGACCTCAGTTTACCCAACAGGTAGGACAGCTAGTCTGTCTCAACCAAAAGATTTATAATGCCACCACCAAAAAGACGTCATGGTGGTCAGGAGTCAAAAGACCTGAACCTCCTAATCCATTAGCCAGATTTCCTGAACTTGCTGGTTTATGGACTAATCTCGCCAAATCCCATGCTTGGCAAGCCCCACCTTGCCTGTATTGGATCTGTGGAAACCGAGCGTATGCTCGACTCCCACCACACTGGGGAGGAGCATGTGTCTTAGGGACCATCAGACCTTCTTTCTTTCTCCTACCCACAGAACATGGAGAACAATTAGGATACCCAGTATACACTACTCACAGACACAAAAGAGCACTAAGACAGAAGAGAGCACCTCTGCAGATAGGTAAGTGGGAAAAATGGCAGGGTGATGACTGGCTACCAGAAAGAATCATTGATTACTATGGACCTGCCACTTGGGAACAAGATGGCACATGGGGCTATAGAACCCCAATTTATATGATTAATCGTATTATCCGCTTACAAGCAGTAGTTGAAATAATAACTAATGAAACTAGCCAAGCTCTCACACTTTTAGCTAGACAGAGTACCCAAATGCGCACTGCTATATACCAGAATCGCTTAGCACTTGATTATTTGTTAGCATCTGAAGGAGGAGTATGTGGTAAGCTGAATTTAACCAATTGTTGTTTAAAAATAGATGATAAGGGTCAAGTAGTTGAAGAACTTGCTGAAGATATGCGAAAACATGCTTATGTGCCAGTACAGACTTGGCACCCACTAAGATTACCTAACTGGTTTGCTAATATTTTCTCATGGTTAGGAGGACTTAAGACTTTCCTTATATTAGTACTAATAATCATTGCGGTGATTTTTCTGTTGCCATGTATAATCCCATGTTGCATGCGTTCTATTCACAATGCTATTGAAAGTACAGTACAGCGGAAGACCGCCACTAAGATTATGGCTTTAGGACAACTTCATCCTCCTGCATATAGTCGGAATCCTCTGACCATAATATAACTATTTTGAAGTGATTTAATTCTCACACCTTATTAAGTAATAGGGTGAGATTAATCAAAGGGGGGAATGTGGCAGGTGAAGGCCTGTGATCCACAGTGTCTGACATAAGCAAGCAAGCCTAACTAGCTTGACCTGTACATGAAGCCTGTGAAGAGGCCCATAGGAATTGCACATCCCCCAATATGCTGCTGTGGAATTAGAACTCAGTAAAAGCATTGATTTAGCTTAGACAAGCAGAACAGATGGAAAAATACAGAAAAATATGTTTAAAACTGCTGACAGAGAAATTACAGAGCCCTGCTTCCCTGCACGTATTAACTAGCCCAGTGGCCTTGGAAGTAGGAAAGTAACAAGTTGGTGAACTGGCCATTGTAATTGGGACTAGAAGGGGGGTAAGCAGGTGCTGAGCCCACTGAAAGAACATAATTGGATAATTATATCAGTACCGGGACCAATAGAAGGGGTACGGGAGGTACAGGAGGTTACCGGGACTAATGAAATGTTTTTCTATACCTAGAATGGAGCAAAAGTCTATAAAAGTTGTTGTATTGCCAGAGAACATTGCTCAGCCATTTTGAAATTGTCTTTGCTTGAGACTTGTGCACAAATAAATGATTTGGACCTTCTGAACAGACTCCTGGTATCATTGGTTTGTCTGCGCTCTGCTGCTACATCCGTGTCTGTGTATGTGGTATATTTGACTATGGTTAGGATGGTGATGAATGCTGGGGATGGGGTAGTAAGGGAGGGATTCATGATGGATCAGGAGGGCACTGGATAATGCTGTGAGCAGTAATATGATGTGTAGAGCACAAATTGCAGTGTATTTGATTTTCATCTTTGTATATGTAGAGACCTTGTGAAATATTGGGTTTAATCAATGCGAGTTGGCAGCGCAATGCAATGGGGACTCCGAAGTAACAGAAGGGGTACCAAGATACGCTCTAGTTCATGGATTAATGTGAGATGGCAGTGCAATGCAGTGGGGGCTCAGAAGCAATAGTAGGGGTATCAAGATACGCTCTAGTTCATGGAGAGTAAAGAGGACCATGTGGTTGCAATGTAAATTGGTTAGATGTTAAGAACATACCACACTGGGTTAGACCAAGGTCCATCAAGCCCAGTATCCTGTTTCCAACAGTGGCCAATCTAGGTCACAAGTACCTAGCAATTTCCCCAAAAGACACAGGTTCCGCAATGCTTGTATTGGGGCAAACAGTGGATATTCTGGGTCCACTTTAATAATGGTTTATGGATCTTTCCTCCAGGAATGTGTCCAAACCTTTTTTAAATCCAGCTATACTAACAGCTTTTACTACATCCTCCGGTAGCAAATTCCAGAGTTTCATTACACGTTGAGTGAAAAAAATATTTTCTCTTCTTAGTTTTAAATAGGTTACCCTATAGCTTCATTGCATGCCCCCTAGACTTTCTATATTTTGATGGTGTAAACAATCAATCTACATTTACCCGTTCCACTTCATTCATTAATTTATAGACCTCTATCATATCTCCCCTCAGCCGTCTCTTTTCCAGGTTGAAGAGCCTTAACCTTTTTAGCTTCTCTTCACAGGGGTATCCTTCCATCCCCTTTACCATTTTGGTGGCTCTTCTCTGTACCTTTTCTAATAATGCTATATCCTTTTTAAGATACGGCAACCAGAACTGCAAACAGTATTCAAGGTGCAATCGCACCATGGAATGATACAGAGGCATTATAATATCCTTTGTTTTATTCTCCATTCCTTTCCTTATTATACCTAACATTCTATTTTCTCTCTTGGCTGCTGCTGCATACTGGGCAGAGGGTTTTAACTTGTTATCCACAATGATGCCTAAATCTTTTTCCTGGGTGGTGGTTCTTAATGTGGAATCTTGCATCGTGAAACCATAGTTTTTGGATTTCTTTCCTAAGTGCATAACTTTGCACTTGTCCATATTAAATTTCATCTGCCATTTGTATTCCTAGTCTTCCAATTTATCAAGTCCAGATACACTATATCAACTGACTTACCTTTGTCTACCTGTTTATTCATACCTTCAAAAAAACATAAGAGATTAGTAAGACAAAACCTTCCTTGGCTAAAGCCAGGTTGGCTGTCTCCCATTAAGCCATAAAAAAAAAAAAAAAACAACTCTGGGTCTGTTGGAGCAATAAAACTAAACAAAACAAAATATTACTCCACTCTCTCACTATCACAAAAAATACAAGAATTTCGGGGAACAGGTCTCAGACTGTGATGGGAATGGAACCCAGGAGGTATACCTCTGCTGTGGTTACCAAACCACTCAGTTGCATCAAGGACCCCGTATATTCCCTCTTCTTGTTGCTAAAATAAAACCAATCCAAATCGTGTTTAACCAAATGTTTGTCTTTTCAAGGCAGAATTCAGTCCCAACAGTGAACTCAATGAAGCTTAGCTTTCCGCTTAAATACGAATCCCGCTGAGACATACATTCTGTCACTCTTCTTTAAAGGATAGACTCAATTCAAAAAAGTGAACAACATAGCTGAAAGCTTATCTGTAATCGTGTCAGAGGTAGAATTCAATCCCAATGCCAATCGTGCGCGCTTGTGCGTTTCACTGCGCAAGCGGTTTCTTCGGGGGATTTCAGCTCTATGACCATACCAGTCTGACATGTGGCTGTTCAACTCAATAAGCTCTACAAAATAATCATGAGTAGCAAAATCAGTATTTTTTGTAAAAGAACTGTGACTGAAGATTACATACTGCGATAAAAAGCTTTACCACTCTCAGAACGATTCATACCATTTTTCTCCCCTCAGCTTGCTTCTCATCGTAGAAAAACGCCGCGCATGGCCGCGCATGTATATAGCCATTAAGCCATGGCTATATACATGTTCAGTAATTTTGTCCTTTATGATGGTTTCTACCATTTTTCCCGGTACTGACGTCAGGCTCACCAGTCTGTAGTTTCCCAGAACACCCCTGGAACCCTTTTTAAAGACTGGTTTAGGTTTAGGTTTATTAAAAACTTGTTATACCGCTCAATACCATAGGCGTATGAGCGGTTTACAATATATAAAAAACAAGCAAGTTGGTTAAAACAAGCATTGGCTGTGGAAAAAGAAAAGGAACGCCATCAAATTAAAGAAAAGTAGGGGAAAAGGAAAGAGGAGATAAGAACAGAAGTGAACTAAAAATAATAATACAAGTGCACAGACAGGGAAGGAGGGGGAGGAAAGACATACAAATTCTGTGAAAAGGTGAGGTGGTGGGAAGGGGGAGGGAGTGGGCTAGGGAGGTGGGTCGAACGCAAGGTGGAAGAGATGGGTTTTGAGTTGGGATTTGAAAATTTGGTATGAGCTTTCTGCACGGAGGGGAGGGGGGAGTGAATTCCAGAGGCTGGGGACCAGGAAATAGAAAGCAGAGGAGCGGGTTTGTTCTAGATGAGCATGTGAAGGGGAGGGGAGGACCATGCGATTCATATGCATGGAACGGAGGAGGCGGTGGGGGATATGAAATTGTATCTGGTTTGCTAGATAGAGGGGAGTGCCAGTGTAGATTGTTCGATGTGCAAGAATTAGAAGTTTAAACCGAATGCGGAAAGAAATAGGTAACCAGTGATGTCGATAGAGAAGGGGTGTAACATGATCAAACCGAGAGGCATGGGACAACAGACGGATGGCAGCGTTTTGAACGCGTTGGAGATGAGACAGTTGGGACTTGGGTAAACCAGCAAAGGAGACATTACAATAATCAAGACGGGACAACACAAGGGTAAGCAGAAGGGTGGTCAGAGCAGGAATAGAAAGGAAGGGACGAACTGCTCTAAGCTGACGAAGAGAAAAGAAGGAACGTTGAACAACTGAGGAAATGTGATCTTTGAAGGTAAGGGCAGAGTCAAGGACAACACCTAAGTATCGGAGTGAAGAAACCAGGGGGATAGACTGGGAGGAGAGAGAGGGGGCACAGGTGGGAGAAGGACTGCCAAAGGTGAACCAGATTGCGAAGGATTTTGCCGGGTTTACTTGTAGAAAGTTGGAGGAGAACCAAGACATCACAGCAGTGAGACAGTGGTTGATAGGGGAGATATCAGGGGAAAGAGGATCTGTGTGGTGGAGAAGAATAATGTCGTCTGCATAATAATATGCGGAGATGCTAAACTGTTGGACCAGAAGGGCTAGGGGGGCTAGGAAAATATTGAAGAGAAGTGGGGCGAGAACAGACCCTTGGGGAACACCACAGGACAGGGGGGTGGGGGCAGAAGAAGAAGATGCAGAGACAACAGAGAAAGAGCGACAGGATAGAAACGAATGAAACCACGGAGAACCACACCCGAAAGACCAGCTTCTTGAAGACGGAAGAGGAGAGTGTGATGATCCACCAAGTCGAAAGCCGCAGATAGATCGAGAGAAACAGCCAGAGTGACGAGACCGCGGTCGTGAGCGATGTGAAGATCGTTGAGAAGAGAAAGAAGAACAGATTCGGTGCTGTGGCCAGGGCGGAAACCTGATTGACGGGGATGGAGAGTGAGGGCAAGCTCAAGGTGAGAAGCAAGCTGGAAGAAAACCAATTTCTCAAGAAGTTTTGATAGGAAGGGTAGGTTTGAGACTGGGCGCCAGTTGGAAAGAGTGGACGGGTCAGAGGAGTGAGATTTCAAAATGGGACGGACTAATGCATGTTTCCAAGTGGAGGGAAAAGAACCGGTGGAGAGACTGGAGTTTAGGAGGGAGAGAATATAGGGGGATAGAGCTAAGGAAGGTTCCAGAAGCCATTTGGAGGGGATAGGGTCAGCTGGGCAAGTGGTTTTGCGAATATTAGAAAAGGTCTTTTCCAGGGTATCAAGTGTAATAGGGTCAAATGAAGACCAGGAATGTGATAGTGCTGGAGATGAGGATGGAGAAGAGAAGGAAAGAAGAAGAGGGGCTCAGCAGGGGGAGAAAGAGGCGATGGACATTGGGGAAAAGCTTGGCGAAGGGCACTAACCTTGGAGACAAAAAAGGAGGCAAGGGCAGAGGGGTCTGGGAGAACAGAGGTTACATTGGGAGAGGGGGAAGACGCAGAGTGTGAAGCTGTGAGGGAACGGAGGACAGAGTATAGTTGGCGAGATGAGTTTGAGGAGGAAGAAATGAGATCAGTATAGTAATCACGCTTAGCCGTGTGAAGAAGGGTGCGATAGCAGCGATGACAAGTATGAAAGTCAGCAGAGGTGGTAGGAGAAGGATACTTTCGCCAGAGGCGTTCAGCACGGCGGAGGTGCTTACGGTGCAGAATTAGACCGTGGTGGAACCAGGGGTAATGTGGGAGGCGGCAACGAGAGTGATGGGGACGAAGAGGAGCGGCAGAATCTAAGGCAGAGGAAAGTGACGAATGCAATTTATGAACCTGAACGTCGAGGGGAAGAGCATCGAAGTCTGCTGGGAGCGTGATGGCTGGGGAGGGAAGATGGTGAAAGGTATCGGCAGTGATTCGACGAGAAAGCATAGGAGAGGGGTTGGAATCAGAATTATAAGAAGAAGCAATAGGTGGGACAGGAACATCAAAAAAGAGACATACGTGATCGGTCCAGGGAAGAGTAGAAAAGGAAAGGGACAAAGGTAAGAAGGGGAAGGAACCTGGAGCAATAAGAAGGTCGAGAGTGTGACCAGCAATGTGAGTGGGAAAGGAAACAAATTGACGGAGAGAGTGATCAGATAGGAAAGTAAGAAAAGAAAGGTCTCTTGGTGATGAAGGAGCGTCCACATGAATATTGAAATCACCTAGGATTAAGAGACGGGGATAGCGGAGGGAAACTTCTGAAATAGTGGTTAGTAAAGAATCCCAGTAGGAAGAAGAGAGAGAAGGAGGGGCATAGATAAGAAGGAAGTAGTATGGGTGGAGGAAGAATCCAACCGTACAAGGAGGGACTCAGGATAGGAAGGAGAGACTGGGGAGGAAAGTTCAGATAGTGAAACAGAGGAGCGGTGAAGAATAGCGATTCCACCGCCGCTTCTGCTTCTACGTGAGGTAGACAGGAAAGAATAGCCAGGTGGAAGGCACCGGTTGAGGAAGGGCTCCTCGCCCTCCCTCAGCCAGGTTTCAGTTAGAAAAAAGATGTCCAGACTACGTAATACAATAAGGTCTTGAATCAGGGATGATTTGGTCCGGGTTGAGCGACAGTTCAGGAGAGCTAAGTGCAAGAATGAAGGGGAGAATGCAGGAGGAAGGGAGGAATGTGAAGGGGAGGTGGGACAGTGGGTTAGATTGAGGGGCTGCCGGGCAAGATGGCCGGGAAGGATAGGAGGGGACGCAACAGGGCGCCAGCCCCAGTGCACCGGTATAACAGACATGTTAAAGGGAAAACAGAGCAATAGCAAGAAAACCAGAGCTGCAGAAAGTGATATGACAACAGAGACTGCTTTTGACGGCAGATATGAGGAACGAAGGGTAGTAGAGTGAGGAAGTGAGGACAAGGAAGAGTGCAGGTGTAAAGGCGCGGATGGAGGCGCCCGGACCGCAGCTTCGTCGCCCCGGAACTCGCCCCAAGGAGCGCGCACAAGGAGCAGTGTGGATTTTAAACACGGAGAGACCCAGCGTCACTTCCGGTGGGCGGGGACTGTAAGCAGGTACCTGGGGAGACACAAGGGCAGGGATACAAACTGCTTTGAGAGCGCAGACCACAGCAACAGACAGCACACGGATATTCAGCACAAGCAGAGGCAGTTAGCAGGTAGGCAAATAATCGGGAGGAGCAGAGCACAGCAAACAGCAGCCAGACGCCGCACCAGTGTGGATTTTAAACACGGAGAGACCCAGCGTCACTTCCGGTGGGCGGGGACTGTAAGCAGGTACCTGGGGAGACACAAGGGCAGGGATACAAACTGCTTTGAGAGCGCAGACCACAGCAACAGACAGCACATGGATATTCAGCACAAGCAGAGGCAGTTAGCAGGTAGGCAAATAATCGGGAGGAGCAGAGCACAGCAAACAGCAGCCAGACGCCGCACCAGTGTGGATTTTAAACACGGAGAGACCCAGCGTCACTTCCGGTGGGCGGGGACTGTAAGCAGGTACCTGGGGAGACACAAGGGCAGGGATACAAGCTGCTTTGAGAGCGCAGACCACAGCAACAGACAGCACACGGATATTCAGCACAAGCAGAGGCAGTTAGCAGGTAGGCAAATAATCGGGAGGAGCAGAGCACAGCAAACAGCAGCCAGACGCCGCACCAGTGTGGATTTTAAACACGGAGAGACACAGCGTCACTTCCGGTGGGCGGGGACTGTAAGCAGGTACCTGGGGAGACACAAGGGCAGGGATACAAGCTGCTTTGAGAGCGCAGACCACAGCAACAGACAGCACACGGATATTCAGCACAAGCAGAGGCAGTTAGCAGGTAGGCAAATAATCGGGAGGAGCAGAGCACAGCAAACAGCAGCCAGACGCCGCACCAGTGTGGATTTTAAACACGGAGAGACACAGCGTCACTTCCGGTGGGCGGGGACTGTAAGCAGGTACCTGGGGAGACACAAGGGCAGGGATACAAGCTGCTTTGAGAGCGCAGACCACAGCAACAGACAGCACACGGATATTCAGCACAAGCAGAGGCAGTTAGCAGGTAGGCAAATAATCGGGAGGAGCAGAGCACAGCAAACAGCAGCCAGACGCCGCACCAGTGTGGATTTTAAACACGGAGAGACCCAGCGTCACTTCCGGTGGGCGGGGACTGTAAGCAGGTACCTGATTCTTTATGTGGGACAGTTACAATTCCCCAGTGCTGTGCTGGTTGTCATGCTTGTCTTTGGTACCTCCGGTGTAGGATGGTTGCTTGGGTTTCTTTTCTTCCTGCGCTGGTGGCTGTTGTAGATGCAAGTCCCCGGAACTACTCCACAAGGCTCCTGGCTCTGTTGATCTGGAAGGCCATTGGCCAACCTCCAGTCTTCGGGTATTACAGATGATTTTAATGATAGTTCACAGATTACTAATAGTAGGTCTGCAATCTCATATTTAAGTTCTTTTAACAGCCTTTGATGTATATCATCCAGTCCAGGTGATTTGCTACTCTTCAGTTTATCAAATAGTTGTAATACATCTTCCCGGTGTATTGATATTTCTTTCAGTTCTTCCGCAGCATCTCCTTTAAATACCATTTCAGTCATGGGTAGCATTCCTACATCTTCCTCAGTAAAGACCAAAGCAAAGAATTTATTCAGTCTCTCCGCTATGGCCTTGTTCTCCCTTAGTGTCCCTTTTACCCCTCTATCATCTAATTGTCCAAATGACTCTTTCATAGGTATTTTACTACAAAACAACTATACAATGAAAACTGTGTGGCAGTGGCATAGAGAAGTTTCAAGTAGGGTGGGCGGGGCATGTGGGGACTACAAGTTAACAGGAAGATAGTGACTATACAATGACAGCAATTCTAAGTAAAAGATAAGCTTCAGATCAAGATCAGAGTAGTGGGAGCCATGTAGCGGAAATGCTAGCAAACAAATGGATCTTAGACCGTTTTAGTGGTGGTAGCAAAACAATGGTAGTAGGGTGAGGTACAATGATGGTCACAATACAATATCAGCACAGGGTATGATGAAAAGCTACAGAAACAGGGAGAGCAGTAGAAGGAGCCACGTAGCAGTAGTGTTAGTTAATAGTATCGGACAAATGGCAGCTATATGAGGTATCAAATAGTTTCAGAACAAAAATAAAACAGCAAGAGTCACATGGTCACAATTCGCTTTCAGAGTAATATCATCAAAACAATGAAAGCTGGGTGGTTGTAATACATGGTAATAATTATTTTTCTAGATATGGAAAATTAAATCTTAGTTTTTGTTCACAATGGCACGGTTTCCAATTGGTAAGATACGGTTCAGATCAAGTGATATAGTATGACAGTAAGGTGATTTAATGGATGACTGGGATTGAGTTATTAAAAGGTGAGTTGGCCGGTGACTTCTAGTGAGGTGAGAAGCGTAGGTTTAAATTAATTTAAGTTAATCATTTTGTAAAATGGCTCCAGGCACATTTCCATGATTTGGATGTCCACATGCCTGTTTTCAGATGTCTAAAGCTCAAGCAGAACTTCTAAAATGGCCTCCTTAATAACTGCAATTACTGGCAGGGAAACTTTTCAGCTTCATGGGATACTTATAGGCCCATGAATATTTTGAACATTTAAATAAGCCAGTGATTTCCAAACCTATTCTGGTGGACCCCAGCCAGCTGAGTTTGCTGGATATAATTCAATGAAACAAGAGGAGGCCTTCCGCAGGAATAAAATGAAATTACAGCGGAGGGCAAAAACCACAGCCAACCAAACGATGAATAATCAAACTAACTTTATTGAAGACCCAACTTTACAAGTTTCGGCCAGAGGCCTTCATCAGGGGTCAGAAAAGTGCATAGATTGTGTATGGAACACGTCTGTGGGGTGGAAAAAACACTCTTCCCAATATCCCAGTGCATGATGGTATTCGTAGTTTCTGATTCAATCCATTGAAATCAGCACTGTTGACACCAGAAAGTATCGTGGGGGGGGGGGGGGGTAGCAAGAATTCCAGAACTGGCTTGAGATCTCTTTCTTGGAACTGTCTTAACTTGGCATCTCAGAATCATTTACAGCCTTTCTGCTCCAGTGTCACAAGAAACTGAGTAGTATTCTTGGTCCCTGCTTTCAGTATGTTCTCAGCCGTCCAGAGTATCAGAGTGAGAGGGGAATGATTGAGGCAAAGGCAGGGAGAGTCTCGGACAGCAGGTGAAATGCAGTCTCTCCTCTCTAATGAGGCAGGTTTACACATAAGTAAGAATAGTTTTAAAGCAAAACACATGTGCATGCTGTGATGAGGAAGCTCCATTCTCCAACTTAAAAACACAGGATTCACTGCATTCTAGTCCAGAAACTGACAGGCAGGCAGGCTATGTGAGCAGCTGTTGCCAGGGACGACAAAAACAAACTCAGCCACGAGGTTTGAAAACACGCTCAGCTGAGAAACATTCCTCAGTTCCTAATAGCTTGTACCTGGAAGGGGGAAGAGCTTACAGCCATTATAAGAGCTATGCAGGAAACACAGAGTTAGAACTGGCAGAACGAGGAGAACTGACAGAGCGAGGAGAACAGTCTGTCTTACCTGAACCAGCTGACCTAGAGGAGGAAGGAGGAGTTTCAGACTCTGACCCAGGACGTGAGTCAGAGGCAGAACCAGGAAGAGTTCACTGCAGAAACTACCCAGAGTCCTACAGGAGGAAACAGCTAGTGAGGGCAGAGAACAGGTGTGAATGTTCTACTGATTGCAAACCCTTTGGAGCTCAGAGGCAACGTTCCAACCGGAGGATTGGAAACCTAAAGACAAACTGTATGTATCAGAAAGCTGTAGCCTGAAGAATGATTCTGGTGGGAAGCTAAAGTTTGTGGATAATAGAAATACCTACAGGGTTAATGCTGAGAAGCCTCGTGTAGGAAATCCTAGGTGGGGGCAGGGCTTTAACACCCAGCCAAGGGATTTAAGCACAGAGCTGAACAAAGAGCAGTTAACACCTCCAGAGAGAGAAAGGTATTTCCCTGAAGATGTGTGCATGTCTGAGAATGATATCCTAGAAGTTCCTAAGCCTCAAAGAAAACCCCGCAGGCTGAAACCTGGTGTTAGGAGGGGAGAAGAATTTTATCTATCAAAGCCTGAAGATAGAACCAGTAAGCTCTCCAGGGGTAGAACCTCCTACAAGAAGTGGGATTATAAAAACCCTGAATGGTGGCTTCCCTCTCTCCCAGACACAAGAGAATACGGTAGCTGTTATTCCAGCCATAGAGGGAGTGCTGCAGAGAGACACTGTAACGGCACGTTACAGGGGAACGTGCAAAGGTATTTTGATAAAGAGAACTCAGATAATTCTGAATGCATACAAGAGCCTATGATCATTGACACACTCAGTGAGTGTTCATTTAATGGTGACCCAATGGACTGCACATTGATTTTATCAGATAAAGTGATGTCTCTGTGTTAGTCAAGGCTGTGCATTGTGTCTAAGGAAAACACTATAACTGAAGAGTGCTGGTTTGCACATAGTGAAACTATGTGCTGAGTTTGAATGTTTAACTTTGACCATTTCCTTTGAAGCAAGAAGAAGCTGTTCTACTTTCCTTTATGTTTTGCCAGAAAGTATGGCTTATTTATTTTGAATATTGTGTTGTGTTATCTGAATAATCCGACCCCGGGAGGGGAAATAAATCCTTTTTACCTTCAACCACTCGTGTCACGCAACTACTTCATTGCCATCAGACGCAGACCTGCTAGCCAGGAGGCAGTCTGCCCACCTGGTGGTGACAATGCTTACCATTTTAAAATTGTCCCATGGGAAATGCACAAACACATTTATAGCTCCTTGGTAGTACATACAAATTCAACATTGTACTTTAAGATAGAAATCACTGCAGTTCCCCGTCATGCAAGGAATACCACAAGGCTCAGCCCTATCATCAATGCTCTTTAATATCTACATCCAACCTATATGCAACATCATCAAGCACCACAAACTCCACTACCACATTTATGCTGACAACATCATGGAGTACACTCCAATCAGCCTACAAGCACTAAACTTCTCAACAATAACCAAATGCCTTGAAGAAACGAATGACTGGCTCACAGCCAACAACTTAACAGTCAACTACGATAAAACTGAGGCAATGTTCGTCACCAGGAATCCCA
The DNA here is from genome assembly GCA_033557465.1 of Ichthyophis bannanicus. Lineage (NCBI taxonomy): Eukaryota > Metazoa > Chordata > Amphibia > Gymnophiona > Ichthyophiidae > Ichthyophis > Ichthyophis bannanicus. The sequence continues at coordinate 1,557,469 of CM066032.1, forward strand.
CCTTCACACCTCCACAAACTATCAGCATCCTAGACAAACATATAGTAGTCAAAGAAGAAGTTAAGTACCTGGGCATCACACTGGACAGAGCTCTGAACATGAAATCCCACATCACCAAAACCACAAACAAGGCCTATCAACGGTTGAGGAGCATCAGACAAATCAAACCAATACGCCGTCAGGACCACTTCCGTACAGTGTGCCAAGCACTCATCACACCACTGCTTGATTACGGAAACTCACTATATCAAGGCCTCCCTCAGCAGACACTACACCCACTACAGATGGTGTAAAACACCACAACACGCATCAATCTCCAGAAACAAGCAGGAATGTAGTCCTCACATATGGGTATCATCAGTACCGATGGAGCCCGCGCGGGAACGCTCCCCAGCGTCCAATAAGAACGCTTTTGGGAGCATCCCTCAGCACATGCGCGCTACCTTCCCGCTTTTCCAACTGCCCTCTTCAGTTCTTCATTTTCCGCGGAGCTGACAGGACCTATTCCCTGTCACCGCAGAAAATTACATCTTTAAACTTCTTTCTGTGGTCGCGTTTGCCTACCGCACGATGCCTACCGGTACTGCCGGTTCTTTTCTTTTCTTTCTTTAAAAAAAAAAAACTTTCAGTGATTCTTTTAGAAACTTTCCTTTTTGGTGCTAGGCGCCATTATGGGCACTAGGCCCCCATCTTTCCTAAATCATGGAAAAGCCAACTAGTGGTTTTAAAAAATGTACTAAGTGTGGCGGTACCATTTCCGTCACTGACACCCATGATTGGTGTCTAAAATGTTTAGGACCTGATCATTCTCCAACTGAATGTCTCTCCTGTATGGGGATGACCTAAAGAGGAAGACAGAACCTGGCCACAAAGCTCGGTACCCTTTTTTCTTCAGATGCCAGATCCATTGCATCGACATCGTCGAGGGCCTCTTCTTCCTCCCATGGATCTCAGGTAACTAAACATAAGAGCTGGTCCTCAAAGGGTAGCTCTCCTGAAAAGCATTGAGAGGCCATTGGCATTGCCCTTGAGGGAACCACACCGGCAAAACAGCCCCGGCAGGAGGCTTCGGCTTCCAAAGCATCGATGGGGCTTCAGGATGTTCTCGAGGCCTCAACCTCGCAAGAACTACCTGTGCCATGCTCAGGGGTTCCGGACGTCCTTACCGGTACCGACACCCAGGCATCGGCAGTGTCGATAGACCAGAGGTTCCTCGCTATCGAACGCAGTATCGCAGCTCATCTCTCAGCTGCGGTACCGGTGGTCCCAAGAGCACCGGTGCTGACATCCACACCGAACCGGTACCGATGCCGGTACTGACGGTGCTGGCCCCAGTGGGAACTCTTCCTATGCCATCTCTGGCTGGAGGGGACAAAGCGGTACCGCCTCACCTCAGTACCGACTTCGATTGGTACCGGGATCGTGCTTTACAAGAGCATCGGGGTCAGGAATACTTTGATTCCTCCGATTCCGAAGACTCTGACAATTCTGCTGGCACTAGAGGGTTTCTCCTAGAAGATCCCTCTTCTCCCCAACGCAGAATGTCACCTCCAGAGGACATGTCTTTTCAGGATTTCATCCGTGATATGGCCAAAGGTCTTTCAATCACAGTAGCTCCTGAGGAAGAACCCAGAGCAAAGGAATTGGAAATCCTCCAATATCCTAAAGCTCCCAAGGAGGTAGCTACTCTGCCTATCCATGAAATTTTGCATAGCTTGATGCTCAGAATGTGGGAGACACCTCTGACACTTCTCCTCACTCTAGGAGGCTTGATACTATGTATCGAGTTCTACCATGTCCTGGTTTTCAAAAAAAACCAGCTGCCACACCATTCAATGGTAGTGGAATCAGCCATGCAAAGAGACATGCATCCAATCCTCCAGGTCGTGAATGCAGGACTCTGGATGCTTTTGGACACAGAACTTTTCAAGCTTCCATGCTTTCAGCTAGAATCAGTTCATGCATCCTATATATGGGAATGTTCCTTAAGGAAGTCACAGGAGACTTGGAACTTATGAGCCCTTTTCTCCTAGATGATAAGAGACAAGATTTTCTTGCTCTAGTTAAGCATGCTCAAAATGCCTCCAAGTTTGTCAATCGTGCAGCTTTTGACTGCTTTGAATGCATCAGCAAAACTTCTGCTATTGCCATTGGTGCACGACGGATTGCCTGGCTGCAGGCATCAGACTTGGAGACTTGGATACAGGACAAATTAGGCAACATTCCTTGCACGGGGGAGAATCTCTTCGGCAAGAACTGGCATGAAAAGGCTAATGAGTTAGATGCTGACAATTCTACCTTAGATAGATTGTCAAAGTCTACAGCCACTCCAGCCAAAAGGAAGCCTTATAAAAAAGAGGATGTTTTATCCTTCCTATACCCAGCAAACCTCAGGTCAGGTTGCCCAAAAGGGACAACCTAGACAGCAAAAGAAACCAAAAGGACCGAGAGCCCAACCAGCTCTCCAGGTTCAGCCCCTTCAAGGGCTTTGACTCCTTCCCAGAGAGCTTCGCCTTCCTGCCTCTGAGGGGTCCCCAACCCACCAATATTCCGGGCAGGTTATGCCACTTTATCAACAGATGGCATCAAATAACAGCAGAAGATTGGACTTTGTCCATTGTAGGAGAGGGGTACAAACTTCATTTTCACAGCATACCCCCTCCTACAATTCTAAAGCAGTTCAATTCACAAACCTCTGCAGGCAATCTGCTAGATTATGAGTCTCCACACTTCTTGCCCAAGGGGCACTAGAAGAAGTACCCATTCTTCAACAGGAAACAGGGTTCTACTTCCCCTATTTTTTATCCCAAAGAAAACAGGGGAACATAGACCCATTCTAGACCTCAGAGAATTGAACAAATATCTGTTTCGAGAGAAATTCAAAATGATTTCTCTAGGAACTCTTCTGCCATACCTTCAAGGCCAGGACTGGCTTTGCTCTCTAGACTTAAAGGATGCATACACACACATTCTCATCCATCCAGATCACAGGAAATTCTTACGTTTCCTTTTCAGGGGAAGACATTTCCAGTACAGGGTTCTTCCTTTTGGTCTTGCTTCAGCACCAAGGGTGTTCATGAAATGCATGGCAGTAGTAGCAGCATTTCTACGAACCCTGGGGATTTTTGTCTTCCCCTACTTAGACAACTGGCTCATTCGAGCCTCCACAGTGGCAGAGACCAGCACTGCACTGTCTCATACAATGCGAATCCTCCAATACTTGGGATTGGAAATCAACTTCCCAAAGTCTCAACTAGTTCCTTCCCAATACCTGGAATTCATAGGAGCCTGTCTGGATACCAGGCAGGCAAGGGTTTTCCTTCCACAAGCCTGGTGTCTTCGCATTATGCAGCTAGCTTCCCAAGCAGCAAGAAAATCCTTCCTCACGGCTCGGGAACTACTGCAGTTACTGGGACACATGGCATCCACAGTTCATGTAGTCCCATATGCTTGCCTCCACATGCGAGCAGCTCAGTCGACCCTCTCCACACAGTGGACACAGGCCACGGGCAATTTGTCGGACAAAATAACAGTCTCACAAAGACTAATTTTGTCCCTCCAATGGTGGCAATCACTAGAAAATCTGACAGTGGGGTCTCCTTTCCATCAACCCCTCTTTCAGGCCACCCTAACAACAGATGCATCACAGATGGGTTGGGGAGCACACCTGGATCATCTCTCTACCTAGGGCACCTGGACTCCACAGGAGGTAGGTTTACACATAAACCTCCTGGAATTAAGAGCAATTTATTTAGCTCTTTGAGTGTTCCACGCCCAGTTCAGCTACAAGACAGTCCTGGTCCAGACGGACAATCAGGTAGCCATGTTCTATGTGAACAAGCAGGGCAGAACCGGCTCTCTGTCGTTATGCAACGAAGCTTTACGACAATGGGCCCTTGCCAGAGAGCACCAAATTCACCTTCTAGTGGTATATCTTCCAGGCATTCAAAACCTTGGGCAGACAAACTCAGTCGAGTACTGCTACCTCACGAGTGGTCACTCCACCTAGACCAGGTGGCAAAGATATTTCGTCTCTGGGGCACTCCAGACATAGACCTCTTTGCAAGTCCCCTGAATGCCAAACTTCCCCGGTTCTGTTCCAGGATACCGGCACACCACTGTCAGGCAAGGGATGCCTTCCTCCTTCACTGGGGTCAGGACTTCCTTTATGCTTTCCCACCCATTCTCTTCATTCCCAAAACACTCTTCAAGCTTCAGACAGACAGGGGTCGCATGATTCTCATCGCACCACGATGGCCACGCCAGGCGTGGTATTCCCTGCTTCTGCATCTCTCTCAAATGGCACCTCTGGAGTTAGGGCACACTCCAGATCTCCTTTCTCAGGAGAACAGGATGCTATGCCACCCGAATCCCCAGTCCCTGCACCTCACGGCCTGGTTGCTGAAGGCTTAGACCTCCAGGATCTCAACCTGTCTCAGCAGGTAAAAGATATCCTTCGAGCTTCTAGGAAACTTTCCACAAGAAGATCTTATGCCTTCAAGTGGAAATGTTTTACTATATGGTGCTCCAGGAGGGGATTAAGCCCCCTGGTCGTACCCTTAGAATCGATACTAGAGTATCTCCTTCATTTATCGAATTCTGGGTTAAAGACCAATTCGGTAACAGTCCATCTTAGTGCAATTGCAGCTTCTTATAAGCCTCTGAATGGACAACCAACTTCTTCTCATCCACTCATATCAAGATTTATGAGAGGCCTTCTATTAACCAAACCTCCCATCAAGCCACCACCGGTGACATGGGATCTAAATCTAGCTCTTGGGCAGCTCATGAAGCCGCCTTTTGAGGCTTTAGCCACTGCAGCCCTTACGTTTTTGACCTGGAAGGTCATCTTCCTAATTGCAATCACCTCTGCCCTCCACATCAGTGAATTACAAGCTTTAGTGGTTGATCCTCCTATACTCACCCACATTTTATGCCAAAGTTGGTTTCGCCTTTTCATTTAAATCAATCAATTTGCCTTTCTGTATTTTTTCCCAGGCCTTACGCCTCTAATGCAGAAAGGAACCTTCATACTTTGGATTGTAAAAGGGCCTTGGCCTTTTACATACAAAGAACACAGCAACATAGAAAGTCTTCAGAACTTTTTATAGCTTTTGACCCTAGTCATTTGGGACTTCCAGTCTCCAAAAGAACTTTATCTAAATGGATTTCCCAATGCATATCCTTTACTTATGAGAGTAAGGGTCTTCCTCTTCAGGACCATGTCACAGCTCATAATGTCAGGGCCATGGCAGCTTCTATGGCTAATCTCCACTCTGTGTCTATCGATGACATTTGTCGAGCAGCCACCTGGGCTTCGGTACACACCTTCACAGCCCACTACTGCCTAGATAAAGCCTCCCGTCAGGATGCCTTCTTTGGCCAAGCTGTTCTTCAAAACCTTTTTCAAACGTAAGCCAACTCCTACCCACCAACCCTGGTGGGATGCCAGAGATCCATGGGAGGAAGGATCCTCACCCTTGACGGTGGCACCTTCCTGGGGCTATCTCCATGGCATCTTCAGCTAGGGAGTCCCCATATGTGAGGACTACATTCCTGCTTGTTCCTGGAGATAGTGTAGTTACTCACCTGTAACAAGTGATCTCCGGGAACAACAGGAATTTAGTCCTCACAACCCACCCACCTCCCCTAGGAGTTGTCTCTCTCTCTCTTTGTCTCTTTCATCTCTCTCTCTATCCTTTCACTCAGCTACAAACTTAACTGAAGAGGGACAATTGGAAAGGCGGGAAGGCAGCGCGCATGTGCTGAGGGATGCTCCCAAAAGCGTTCTTATTGGACGCTGGGAAGCGGTCCTGCGCGGGCTCCGTCGGTACCGACGATACCCATATGTGAGGACTAAATTCCTGCTGTTCCCGGAGATCACCTGTTACAGGTGAGTAACTAAGCTTTACAGACACTCCAAGGACCGAGCATATCACCCCTGTCCTACAACAGTTACACTGGCTCCCAATGGTGGCAAGAGAAAAATATAAAACAATTATGATCATCTTCAAAATCATTCACCATCTCTCAACAGACGTACTCCAAGACATTATAACAAGGGATATCAGCAAAAGACCAAGAAGAGCTAATAATGACAGTATGATAGGCATACCTGCAGGCTATCACAAAACCAAACAAACAACTTCAAAAAGAGCTCCATCACTACTGGCGTCCACACTATGGAACTCCCTCCCAACGAGCCTGAGGGAACTGGATGACATCACAGACTTCCGCAATGACCTCAAAACGCTGTTATTTATAGAGACATATGAGCATTCAGACAACAGCCCCTAGCCAAACATAAATACAGCTACCTCCGCCAACTAGGCACGCGCACATCCCATCCACACATACAAGTTCATTGTACTACATTGTTAATTACCATCATGTTAAATGTTACCCTTCAATTGTACTGTCTAAATGTTGTTAAGCAACTGTAATGTCTAAATGTTTATAAGTACCCTAATGTTAAATGTAACCCTCCAATTGTGATGTGACGTGACCACCTTGATTGAAGGATAAGGTGGCATACAAATCTGTCTAAATAAATAAGAGCTTATGTACATATTTTATAAAATGAATGCATAAATGGAAACTCTATCCAAATAGGTTAATATCATTTAGTTTATTCATTGGCTTGATATATTACCTTCTATTGACAAAAACAGCAAATTGATTTACAAATAAAATCAAAGCTAAAAGGGAGAGGCAGAAAAAGCAGGTACCATATTGGCATATGGCCAGTGATGCAGGTACAAAACGAATCCTGGGCTTGCCAGATTTGTGCAGTGAACTTCCAAAGCCATATCTCAGCCAACTAGATCCACTCAAGCATTGATTGCTATGCATGGTAGCACATTAGCATGTGCCCGGGGATCCTAAGTACACTGTGAATCGTCATCATGCTTCTCAAAAAACTTATGTAAAAACATTCACCTTGAGACTGGACTTAAGACTGAGAAGACTCATATCTTATGGAGGAGGGTCAAGCATTCCAGAACAGTGGGGCAAAATAGCAAAAGGCGGAGCATTATGTAGATTCATGCTGAATAACAGATAGAGAAGGAAGTCAAGTTGATTGAGATATCGTGAACAGAGCAAATGAGTTGAGGGTGCACACAAATAAGTTTGTGACATATGCCCAGTTTGTTTTCAAAAGAAGTCATTTCTGCATATAAAACAATATTTTTGGATGTATAAATGTTTTTTAAAATGACTAAAAAGCTTAATTAAATTTGACTGACTAAATTTAGAATATTGAGCAGCTCTTTTAGTCATGTGTGATTAAATATCCATGTGATGTTCTCATTAGTAAGAAAGATCCAAGAACAGTGAGTGGTGATGTTCACGGGTAAGTTTTCCACAAGGTGGGGCACCCTAGCTCCAGGGATAGCTAGGACAATATCATCTGCCTATAACAGATGACATTTTATTTTGGTAATTTACTTACTTTACACCTGTTCCCCAGCCAATACACGCACGGTTTTTATGCCGACGTTTGCATCTTTTAAGTTACATTTTTATGAATTATCTTTTATGTTTTTAATTAATTGCTCATTATTTATTACTATTTATGGTTTTATCTGTTATTTTAAGCCCTGTGCCCATTTTTTACGATGTTCCTCAAATTTAATTATACCATATCATACACCACATTGATAAGAGTGCAATTTTTGTTTTACATTTCCATTTATAAATATGGACATGGATGGCCCTCTACACTGTTCTTTCTTCTGTTCTTTTGCTTTATGAATGGAATTTTTTAACATCTTTTAATTTATAACCTTCCTCGATGTGTTTATTACATAGGCCAACCCATTAGATTATTTTATTTTACTGTATTAAATTCATGGTATGTCCTTCCATGTTGGGTTTTATTTTTTTCTGCCGTCATGTTTCTTTTTCTGCCATCGTATTTCTTTTCTGACGTCATGTTTCTTTTTCTGCCGATGTGTTTCTATATTTCTTTTGAAAAAAGGGGACTCTTGTAGTGAATGATATGGAAGGGCAGACTAGATAGGCCATGTGGTCTTTTTCTGCTGTCGTGTTTCTATATTTCTATGTTATAGTATTTATTACTTGATCAATTAACTTGTTCTAGATGGTATTACACTTTCATATTGCAGAAATTGTATTTAAATCTGATCTCTGTTGTCCATGGATGAAATTAAGGGCCTGATTCTATCTTGGATGTCCCGGACTTCTGTGCGCCTAGTAGGAACCGGATGCACAGAGTTAGCTGGGATTCTGATCCCGTGGGGCATGTCTAGCCTGCGGGTTCAGAATTGCATCCAGGCCTGTACATGCAGGCTGGGACTCCGATTACGGTCCACTTGCACGTATAGGCCTAGCCCAGCTAACTCAGTCAAGGCTCCAGAATGGAGCTGTGGTGCTATGGCTTCCGGTTGCCATGGCACTGTGGCTCTATTCAGGAGCCATGATTCCCGGCCACCGATAAGAATTTTCAGTCCCCGCAACCCAACCACCGATCTGGCCTCACAAGGACAGCGTCTGACTGCGGGGAATCTCTTCTACTCCCTCCCACTTTTAATGCACCCCGGGCCAGCCAGAAGCACCCATCTAGGGGAACTTATTCTACCTCAGAGGTGGAATAAGTTCCCCATTCAGCCCGCCGGCCCCAGACTTACAAGGCCAACATTGGAATCGGCCCTGTATGTCCGGGATTGTGGACCGCCCACTGCCCGCCCTAACTCTGTTCCACACCGCTCCTTTCCCACCCCATCTAACCTCCCCATACATTGTACAGGGAAGTTAGTTGGGGTCGGCAGAGGAGCAGAATAGTGGGATGGATGTCCCAATGGGATGTCCATCGCTGCTATTCGCAGCACGGAAAACTGTTCAGATTCTACACCTTGCCGCCCTTACATCCAACCTTCATTTAGGTGTAATCAAACATAATTTCTATTATATTTTGAGTAATCTCACTTCATATCCAATTGAGGGTTCTCCTGGTACCACTGATATATATATTATCCAAAGGTTTTCACAGTGTCTCTAGGATCTGAGAGAGCATACGACTTATGTTTCTTCCTGTGGGTGAGTTGTTTTTAATATGATTAACTTATTTATAGTTCAGTTATTTAAGACACTTTTAATTATTTTACTTACTTTCATAAAAATATTTTGTTCACTATTTTAATTGAACCTACTGTTTTTTTGTAATAAGTACTGTATTTTTAGATTTTGGATTTCTATTTTAATTGTTCTCCTTGCATTCGTTATCTTTTCATTTTAATTTGATTCTTTTAGATTTTTATCATTTATTTATTTATTTCTATATATATTGCTTTTGCAGATTGTCTAATGTTCTCCTATTATTTACCATTTTGTATATGCTAATTATAATTTTTATTGTAAGTTGTTTTCTTTTTTTTCTATTTTTATTGATTTTATAATTGTTTTTGACTTTTATCTTGTTATATGTTGTTTTAGAGAGGTCTATACCCCTGAAGAAGGCTTAGGCCAAAACACGTTTAGGGTGACCTCCAGAATGCACAATAAAGCTCTCCATTTCTTCCACGATGCCATCGTCCTGCTTTTTTCTGTGCCTTGCATCACTGCAGCTGAAGTGGTTATCTCTTACATAGTAAATGACAGCAGATAAAGACAAGTATGGTCCATCTAGTCTGCCCAGTAAGATGGCAAGAGTAGGTGCACCTGCCACTCTGTGCAGGCCACCCCTCCCCATGTCTTTGTTTAGGGATGAACCCACAGCTCCATATAGGACGCCCCTGTTTGTTGAGAAATTAGATAGTTAAGTTTATTTAGATTTTATCCTGTTGCCGTAAAGGGATCCACTGTGTCTGTACCATGCCATTTTGAATTCTGTCACTGTATTTGCTCCACCATTTCCATCGGGAGGGCATTCCAAGCATCCAACACCCTTTCAATGAAAAAGTATTTCCTGACATTGCCTTTCAATTTACCCCCTTGCAGCTTCATGTTATGCCATCTAGTTTTACAGCTTCCCCGTCTTTGGAAGAAGTTTGTTTGTTCATTATTTCTCTTTAAGTGTTTAAAGGTCTGAATCATATCTCCCCCGTCCCTCCTCTCCTCCAGAATGTACATATTTAGGTCTTCAAGTCTCTTAAGGCTTCTGATGCAGACTCCAAATCATTTTGGTCGCCTTCCTCTGAACAGTTTCCAGTCTTTTTACATCCTTTGCAAGATATGGTCTCCAAAACTGAACACAGTATTCCAAGTGAGGCCTCACCAGTGACTTATACAGTGGCATTAGTACCTCTTCCTTTCAGCTGGTAATTCCTTTTTGTATGCAACCCAACATCTGCCTGGCTTTTGCCACTGCCTTGTCACACTGTTTTGCCACCTTGAGATCCTCAGAAATAATCACACCAAGATCCTTCTCCTGGTCTGTGCACACCAACCTCTCGCCCCCTATTGCGTACATTTCCCTTGGATCTCTGCTTCCCAAGTGCATGGCAATACATTTCTTCGCAATAAATCTTAACTGCCAAGCATTAGACTATTCTTCCAGCTTTTGTAGATCTTTCCTCATGTTATGCACTCCCTCAGGGGAGTCCACTCTGTTGCAAATTTTTGTCATCTGCAAAAAGACAGACTTTTCCATTCAGTCCTTCAGCAATATCACTCACAAATACATTGAACAGTGTCAGGCCCAGGACCGAACCCTGGGATACCCTGCTAATCACCCTCCTTTTATTCTGAGTGAGCTCCATTTACCATCACCTTCTGTTGTCTGTCAGTCAGCCAATTCCTGATCCAGTTCATCACCTTGGAACCCATCCCCAAACTACTGAGTTTATTGATAAGCCTCCTATGAGAAACAGTATCAAAGCCTTTGCTGAAATCCAGGTAGATGACATGCATCACATGCCCCTGATCCAATTCTCTGGTCACCCAGTCAAAGAACTCAATCAGATTTGTTTGGAAAGATTGTCCTTTGGTAAAACCATGTTGCCTCAGATCATGCAACCTGTTGGTTTTGAGAAAGTCCACTATTCGCCCTTTCAGGAGCGCCTTTGTTACTTTTCCCGCCACTGAGGTAAGGCTCACAGGGCTGTAGTTTGTCACTTCTTCCCTGTCATCACTTTTGTGTAGAGGTACCACATCAGCCCTTCTCCAGTCCTGAGGAACATCTCCTGTTTCCAAGGGTCTTTTGAAACCATCCTTTAATGCCCCTTCAGGAACCTCTCTGAGCTCTTTCAGTATCCTGGAATGTATCCCATCCGGTCCCATGGCCTTGTCCACTTTCAGTTTTGCAAGTTGTTCTAACACATCATCTTCTGTGAATGGTGTGGTATCTACTTCATTCCCATTTTCATATTTGGGAGTCACAGGTGGTCCTTCTGCTGTGTTTTTACTAAAGAAAATCCTGGAGAAGTATTTGTTTTGCAATTTTGCTTTTTCAATGTCACTTTCCACGAGTCCGTTCCCAGTACTTCTGAGTCCTGCAATTCCATCTCTGATTTCCCTCCTCTCCCGAATATACCTGAAGAAAGTTTTGTCGCCACACTTCACATCTTTAGCCATCTTTTCCTCTGCCTTTGATTTTGCTTTCCTTTTTTCTCTTTTTGTCTCTTTTAGTTTTATTCTGTATTCCTTTCTGTGTTCCTCTGTTTGCAAGCTTTTGAATTTTGTGAAAGCTGTGGTTTTTGCCGTTATTTGAGCAGCCATTTCTTTGGAGAACCAAATAGGTTTCCTTCTGCTCTTGTTTTTATTTACTTTCCTTACATATTTATCTGTTGCCCCCTTTTATTGCCACCTTCAGTTTAGCCCATTACAATTCCTCTTCTTTTAACCCCTCCCACCCTGCCAACTCCTCTTTCAAGTACTTGGCCATTTTACTGAAGTTTAATGTACAACAGCTAAAAGCAAAAGAAAGGCTTTATTTAAAGTTTTACTCAGTTTGGGAAAGGCTGATACCTTGGCTGGAAGTTAGCTGAAACCAGCTTTGCAAAGGGAAAAGACAAAAATAAATTTCCTGTGTTTTGCCTTCAAACCCTCGGACTCTCTTTGTCATTTCACACAACTACAATACCCAGAAGCTTCAGCTCTGGAGCTCATTAAAAAGGGGACATTATAAGGCACGCCCCTACCTATAGGCAACCGCCTAGACAGTAGGGAATGTCACAATAGGTGATTTCAATACGCCAGATACTGATTGTCACATCAATTCCCACTAGCACTCCTTGTGGCCTTGGGCAAGTCACTTAACCCTCTACTGCCTCGGAAGAAAGGCCTGGCAATCTACTTCTGGTGACACTGCCAAGAAAACCCATGAGCTTCTGAGTCGCCAGGACTGACTTGAAGGCACACATTGCATTGGAACATTTTTGAAGTTTAAGACTTTGAGCTTGCTATGATTGGACTGCACCTTGGCTTTAATCTGAAACCACACCGTGTGATGATCGCTGCTGCTCACAGGGATACCCACCTGGATATTCGACACGCTATTACTGTTGGTGAGCACCAAATTCAGTATTGAGCTTTCCCTGGTTTGTTCCATCACCATTTGTCAAAGTAACACATCTTGGAAAGCATCCACAATTTTTTTGCTTCTTTCCAGATTTGCAGTGCCATCTCCTCTTTCCAATACAATCCAGAGCGCTTCTTCTTTTCCTCATGCCCCCTGCATTTCAGTAGCTTTAATATTGCTTTTGACATACAAAGCTAATCCTCCTCCTTTTCCACTTTCTCTGTCTCTTCTGAATAGATTATAGCCAGCTATGGCTATATCCCATTCATGCGATTCATTAGCCATGTTTCTGTAATGGCCACAATGTCCAAGTCCATTTCCACCATTAGGGCTTCCAGATCCGGAACTTTGTTGGCTAAGCTTCGAGCATTTGCACTCATTGCTTTTGAGCATTTGTGCTCATTGCTTTCCAGCATTTCTACCACATATCTGACAGCAGCCACAAACATAGTGGCCCCAGTTCCTAGACTCATCCGCTGTTATTTGTGGCAAGGCAACCAGACACAACCAGCAATGAGTCTCAAGATCCATGGAATCGTAGCAAATCAAACTGATAATTATATGCATTTGAATCTGCCTTATGTATAATCATGTAAAATATGTGAAATCCTAAAATGTGTAAATATGTATGGATAAATGTAAATATGTATAAATCCTGTCCCCAAAACATTAACCATGTGTGCTGTGACCCCCCTCAGACCTATGTATTTACTGTCCTCCCCCTGTCCTGATTGACAAACCCCAAAAGAAGAATCGAACCGCTGCTGATCGCTGGAAGCAGCGGTATATAAATGTGTAATAAATAAATAAATAAATAAATAAATAAATAATCCTTCAAATTGTGGTGTTGACTATATGCAGTCATAGGTCACTGCTCTGCAAATATGGAATGCACCCCAGTAAAATCCAATGGGATCAGATCTGCATGCAAGTGCGGAGTCGGAAAGACACTTTTTTTTTCAATTGGGTGTCTGCTCTGTTGCTGCCATGGCAACATGAAAATTGGCTGGGGCTGGGCAAGGGCAGACAGCACAGGGGAGAGCTGGCTGGATATGGAGGCAAGATGGGGAAGTGCTGGGCAAAGGGCAAATGAAAAATCTGTGATTGGGGGAGGGGAGGACATGCCAGATGTGTAAGTTGCAGAGGGTGCATTTAAGGCATGGTACAGCCTTGTTTGAAGTACCCTTTTTTATTTTTATTCCTGAATATACTATCCTGTTAGTCACTTTAAATCAGGGAATGATAAAATATTTGTTTTGAAAACTTACTTTAAGAAGAAAGATGCAGTTTTTAGTGGGCAGAATATTCAGGTTTTTTTTCTGATGTTGCTTGTGCAACCCAGTTATATAGGTGTGCCTTTTTTGTATATAAATTCACAGACACTTGGCTGTAGGTGCCTCTTTTTATCTTTGTTCTCCTTGTAGATGTCTTCTTATTTTTCAAGGTGATTTTTAAAAAAGATTTGTATACGCAATATGCTAACTTTGTTAGCATTTTCCTATTGCGGTTATACAAGTGTGTACCCCTTGAGAAATGCATTTTAGCCGAAATGCGTCGAGGTCTTCTTAATGAACTTTTTTTGACCACCATATTTACTACACCTGCTCCTGTTTGTGTCTCATTGACTATTTCTTCTTCTTTTTGTATCTTTGTTTTCCTGACTACTTTCCTACCTTCTCTAACTTTTTGCAAATATTGATGCATGTCTTCCTCTTTCTGTGATCTCTTGTATTTTATGAAGGCCTTCCTCTTTTTTCTTCACCTTTTCAGCTATGTCTTTAGAGAAATAGTGGCCTCCTATTCCTTTTACATTTTACATTTCACATTTATTCAGCTTTCTAAGAAAAAGGTTTGTTGCCTTAAAATATCCCATTTCAATTTTGCCTTTTACTTTTCTACATTCCCCAGCTGTTCCCATCCTGCTAACGACTCCATGAGGAATTGTCCCATCTTGGCAAAGTTAGTTTTCCTAAAGTCTAAGAATCTTTGAGAATGGACTTTATCAGTCCTACTCCTAATGCTGAGCTACACCATCTGGTTATCACTGGATGTGAGATGATCTCCCACTATTAGTATCAGAAACACTTTCCTCATTGCTAAGCACCAGGTCCAGTATGGCCCCTTCACATGTGGGTTCTGTTACCAGTTGCCAAAACATTTTTCTCTGTAGAGAATCTAGGATCTCCTTACTTCTAGATAACACCACAGCAGGGATGTGACAATCATTATCTGGCATATTGAAATCACCTATTGTGGTGCTCCCTACTGTCTAGGCGGTTGCCTATAGGTAGGGACATGCCTTATAATGTCCCCTTTTTAATGGGCTCCAGACCTGAAGCTTCTGGGTATTGTGTTTCTTCCAAAGTCCAACAGTCAGAGATACAGCTTAGCTGGTTTCAGCTAACTTCCAGCCAAGGTATCAGCCTTTCCCAAACTGAGTACAACTTTAAATAAAGCCTTTCTTTTGCTTTTAGCTGTTGTACATTCAGATAGCTGTTTCCCTTAATCATTCAAATCAATCTTGAATCATTTCCTCTCAGCTTTAAACAGCAGCAATTTTCCTTTTAAACATTTCCAGCATTCAAAACATAAGACATTCAGTTAAATGACTTCTGGCTTTTTTTTCTCAGCTTTAAAAACCTACAGCCTCTTCATTCTGTCTTCATACAAAAAGAACAATCCATCAAGGAATCTAAGGAGTCTTGTTCAACATCACAAGGCTCCTTCTGCATGTCTTCATAATCAGACTCTGCTGTCTCCTGGCTTAACTCTAGCTGAGGGGACGTAGGCTTAATCTCCCCTAAAAGTTTTAAGACCTTTTCCTAACGGGACTTCTCTCTGTGCTCAGGGATTTTAGAATGGCTGTAGAGACTCTTATCTCTCAACAAGCTGGACAAGGCTTCTAACTGGCTCACCTTGTCCTTCGTGACCCTTCTCTTCACAGACCTTTCCAGAGGTAAATCGTCTCCCACAGACTCTTGCAGGGCTGCTCCCGTACCTGGACTATAGTCAGCCACTCTCTCAGGGCAGAGCCTCTGGTCTCCAGACCATGCTGCAATTTCTTTACAGCATGGGCTTCTCCCTGGACTGTAGTCCCCAGTATGCTGGCTGCCTTGGGAATCCCTTCTGCGGCTGTCTCTGGAAAGCCTCTCTCTTTCAATTCACCTGAAGGATCCTTTCCCTTCAGTTTGCCTTGGGAGCTCTCCTCCCTCCTTTCTCTTGGTAGGCCCTCCTCTTTCTGTTCCCTGGAGCTTAAATGTGTGTAGCTGCCCTCCCAGTTCCAACTCCTCCCCCAGGTGCTTCCTATTACCTTCCTGGGTTGCCTTGGAGCTTGGGCGTGGCCTGAACTCAGCAGCTCTGTGTGTGTGTTTTTTTCCTTTGGCTGCAGTTTGAAACTCCCTGCTCTCTGAACTATCCTTCTGCTTGCAGGTAAAAGTTTGTTTTCCAGCTATTTACATGGGCTCTGATGCCCCTTCATCACCACACTATCAGTAGCACTTCTCCTTTTGTGACTATACTGCATATGGCTTCTGTTAAATCTCTGTCCACTTCTTCTCCCTGACAAGGAGATCTGTATATCACACCAGTGCAAGTGGACCTCCTGTTCCTTCTTTCTAGTTTAACCCACAGTGCTTCTTCGCTCCCTTATAAGCCCTGTAATTCTATAACTTTAATATTACTTTTTATATATAGTGCCACTCTTCATCTCCTTCTTCCTACCCTTTTCTTCCTGAATAAAGAATAGCCTAGTATAATTACATCCCAGTGATAGTTGTCCATGAACTATGTTTCTGTAACCACCACTAAGTCCAAGTCAACCTCTTCCATTAAAGCCTCAACATCTGGGATCTTATTTTCCATACTATGGGCACTTTCCAGATGTAGCCCTTTTATCTATTTCTGCAGAGACATTTAATGTTTTATTTCCTAAGGGCTTTTACATACCTGGGAGCTTTCTTCATCCATTCCAAATGAATCTAGTTTAAAGTCCTCTTCAGTAGGTTAGCCAGTCTGCGGCAGAAGACACTTTGATCCTTCTTGGATAGGTGGATGCCATCTCTGCTCTGCAGCCCTTGGAAAATCATCCTATGATCCAGGAAACCAAAATGTTCATGAAAATACTATCCATGCAGCCATGCATACATCCCCAAGATGTGAGCTTCTCTGCCTCAGCCTTTACCCTTAACAGGGAGGATTGAAGAGAACACCACCTGCACACCTATCTGCTTCACCTTCTGTCCCAGAGCCATGAAGTCACTATTGATACATTTGGAGGGATACCTAGCAGTATCATTTGAGCCAACATGGATAAACATCATTGGATAATAGTCAATAGGCATAATGAGTCTTGGTAAACTCTCTGTAACATCTCAGATTTTAAAAGCTGGCAGAAAGCACACCTCCATGGACATAAAGTCTGATTTGCATATGGTTGCCCTAGTTCTCCTCAGAAGAGAGTCACCAACCACCACAACATTTCACTTTCTTGCGGTCACTAATTCTGCAACTTTGGGGTGCTTTAGCTCTGGTTCTTCCCTTTCCTGTGATGCTCTCACCTTCTTCATTTTCAGGGCTGCATACTGGTTCTTCAATTAGAGGTATGGAGGAGTTGGATTTTAGATTCTGTAGGCTTTGATGACTCATGTTCAACTCTCTTCTTTATGTAGAATACCATCTTCACCTTTGTCAGAGATCTTGGATGCATCAAGAAACATCTCATTAATGTACTTCTTACTGTCTCAAATACTTCTCAGCCTTAGAAACATAGAAACACAGAAATATGACGACAGAAAAATACCACATGGCCTATTTAGTCTGTCCTTACATATCAACGACTACAACAGTCCCCTTTTTTCATTTAGAGATCCTCTGTGTTTGTCCCATGCTTTTTTGAATTCAGTTACTGTCCTCATCTCTACCACCTCCACTGGGAGACTATTCCACGGATCCACCACTCTTTCTATAAAGAAATGTTTCTGCATATTGTCCTCTTCCCCCACCTAGGGCCGATGGCTCTATGGCGAGGGTGACCTCTTATATGTTTTCAAGCGTCCTTATCAACTACTATAGCAGCAAGGGTTGCTGGGAGTTGTAGTTTAAGTAGCTATTCAACAAATGTGTTGTGGCACGAGGGTCCTTTTTTTTAAACAGATAAATTTTTATTTGGGGATTTTTCCCTTGCACATGGGTTCAATGGCTCAAAACATGGCATGGCAAAAATAGGAAAATCAGGAGCAAATTAAAGTCAGAAAACAAAGCAGGTAATAAACTGTTTCTGCACAGCAAATAAACAGGCAGAACACCTTTGTATTTTCCTCATACAAAGTTGGCTTTTAACGTAACTCCAAATGGTCAATCTTACACAGAGAACAGTCCATCTCACAACTCTCCGATATATCAGACTTGTTTTCTGGGTCAATAATCATATCCTCACTGTAATCATTGTAGCGCTGCTTTGGGGAACTTTTAGACTGCAACTCATGGATAACTTCTTGCAGCTGCCCTATGAAGTCGTCCCTCTCATTAGCAGTGTCTTTTTCTAAGGCAGGAAACTGGTTCTTACTTAAACTTTTCACTACAGCCTTTATGTCTGGTTCAAAGCATTTGGTAAGAATGTTTCTAATATGAGCAGCTTTCAGAGCCGTGCTATCTTTGTTCTTATTGGCACTAGCTTTTAACTGCTGTACTATTTCTTCAGCTAGCTTCTGGTTAGGAAATAATGTAGACGTACCTTCCTTACTGGCAATGGCTTCTCTGTACTCAGAGCTTTCTCCCCTCGTGCAGGCAAACTGTTTTACCTTTCCCTCGGGTAGCTTCCACAGAGGCTTTGCTTCCAGTGTTTCAGGGTTAAAGGAAATGGACCTTCCAGAATCTTTCTCAACTTGACCTGGGTTCCCAAGTTTCCCTTGTTGCTGCTTTCCTGTGTACCTTTGCTGCTTGAGTGGCTCAGACTGCTGTCGAGGCTTCTCTGTGCCTTCCTTTCTCTTTCCTCCTTCTAATCCTGAGGTCCTTGAACTCCTCGAGTTTCCTGAACTCCTCCAGTCCCTTGAGTTCCTTGCGTCCCTTGAGTTCCTTGAGTTAAAGTCTGACTCTGAAGCCGGTTTAAAACGGCTTCCTCCTGCAGCCACACCCCTCTGGTTACTCAGGTGGAAGTCATCAGAGCTGCATTCAGCTTCTACGTCAGCACTATGGCTGAGCTCCATTCTAGCTGAAAGCATTCTGTTGCTATGGGAACCTGTCTTGCTCTTACTTTTAAAGGCAGACTGCTCACTATTTTCCCATTCCATCTGATCAGTAGTGCTGTCACTATCACATATTCCCCCCCTTAAGATATTACAGGCTGGGTTGATGACATCCTCACAGCATGTAATCCTGGATAATGCGTCCGCATTCTGATGCAATTTGCCAGCTCTGTGTTCAACGGTAAAATCAAACGCTTGCAGCGCCATATACCAGCGTGTTAATCTTGGGTTATTCGTGCTAGACGGCCTCTTAAGTCCCTCAAAAACTGGGGCACAGCAATTTCCTCGGCCCCCGGTTCTATCCACTGTTCCCGGAGGATATCGAGGATACCTCTCGGTGAGCGTCCATACATTAGTTTGTATGGAGAGGTTCCTAGGGACGCTTGCTTCCTCTCCCTGCATGCGTACAACACAAATGGAAGTAGGGTGTCCCACTCTTGCACTTGACCTTCCAACCCCCGTCTTAGCATACTCTTCAACGTCTGGTTAAATCTTTCAACTAACCCGTTGGATTGCGGGTGGTATGCTGCAGTCTTAACATGTCGGATGCCGAAGGCGTCCCACACCCTAGCTAAGTAGCGCGACATGAAATTACTGCCACGATTGGTCAATACTTCTTTCGGGAACCCCACATCACAGAACAATTTTATTAGTTCTGCCGCCATCATATGGGCTGAAATGCTGCGTAAGGGGACTGCCCAGGGGAATCGCGTTGCGTGATCCACCATAACTAATATATATTGATAGCCACGTGGCGTTTTAATCATGGGACCCACTATGTCTACCGCTATTCTATGTATGGGTACCACAATTGCTGGTACCGGAATCAGTGGTACTTCTGTTGGCTTAATTGGGGAAACCCTCTGGCAAGAGGGACAGGCTTCACAGAATTTAGTAGCCTCTTTAAATACGCCTGGCCAGTAAAATCGTGCTAATACCTGGTCTAAGGTTCCTTGAATACCTTTATGCGCTCCTATGGGATGATCGTGGGCAAGTCTCAATACCAGGGTTCTAAAGGTAATAGGTACTACCATCTGCTTACGTATATTACCTGTAGCTGGTTCTAAATTCTCCCTGAATAGAATACCCTCATCCAGGAAAAACCTTGGCAATGTATCCCTTCCTTCTTGGGCGTATTTGAAAGCTTGACTAAGAGCTGGATCAGCCTGTTGCTCTTTAGGAAAAGAGGGGATCCTGTCCATCAGCTCAGCAGGGACCCGTGGTTATTCTAACCCGGCCCTAACCTCCGCTCTATTCTGAGAGCGAGTCTGGCGCTCCCTGCGTTTTTCTCCCTTACTCTTCCTGGTCTTATCCCCTGGAGTATTGATTAGGTCTTCGTGAGAAGGTAAATCTATTTGCCCTGCCGTTGAAGATTCTCCTTCATCTTCCAAGACTTTCGCCTGGTTTCTCGTGGGAACCATCCCCTCTCTTATCCATACGTGTTGTTGAAGACCTTTTTGAAATGGTGGCCAATCTCGGCCTAATACTAGTTCTTGTGGCAGGTGGGGACTATGGCTAGTGGAATCTCTTTTTCTATTCCAAATCCTTTCACTAGGAGTTTGTAAATAGGGTATGAGGATGCCGCACCATGCACACAGCGGATTTTTACAGTCCCATTGGGTAGATCAGGTATGGTTTTACATTGGGCTTCTATCTTTTTCCAAAGGCCACGTGAAACCATACTCTGATCGGAACCAGAGTCCAGTAAGGCGTTTGCGCTCACCCCTTGGACTGTCACGGCTATGAGGAAACCTTCTCTAACCTGTCCTGTGTCAGTGGTTACTAGCGCCATCTTTACCCTACAGTTGCGCTGTAAATGCTCATCGCTACCACACTTAAAGCATGTTTTCCTGACATATCTTCCTTTACATTCAGGCAAACACAAGGCATTAACATTCATTATTCCTTCCTTCTTTTCTGAGAATGCACTGGTTGTCCTCCTAGAAGATATGCTTTTCTCCTGGGCGTTCCCTTCTGCTTCAAGGAATCGCTCAGTGAGCATGATCGCCTCCTGGGAGCTTTTGCAACCTTGCAAGGTCAGGAAAGTGCGGATATTCTCTGGGACAGCATTCACGTACTGCTCCAACAGTATACTATCTAACACTGTTTCCAGGCTTTTACCCTCTGGTTCTAGCCATTTGTTTAGCAAACCTTTAAGGCCATAGTGTAAGGCTCTAGGTGTCTCACCCAGCATTAATTTAGCTTCTCTAAATAAATGGTGGTGTACTGAGGATGTCAGACCTACTCTATCTTTGATCACTTTTTTAACTTCATCATAATTATTGGCTAAATTTGGTGGTACGGTCTGGTAAGCCGTCAATGCCTCACCCGTGAGAGACATTGCTAACCTGACCGCCCATTGGTCTTTAGGCCAATTCATTAGGTGAGCAACTCGCTCGAACGTTTTGAGGTAATTGTCCAGATTGTCTCTGTCAGTTAATCGCCCAAAGTTCCATGCCTCTCTGGACCAAGGTCCTGAAGCATGAGCTTGGCTCAATTCTGCTGAACCTGGTGAAGGTGGAACAGGCTCTGACTCCTTCTTCACAGACTGGATCCAAGCTTCCATCAGCTGCATGAGCGGCTGCTGCTGCGCTGCCATCTGGGCTGTGCTCTCTCTATAGCTTCCGTGGCTAGCTTGCGTGGGCGCTCGAACTGGGATGCCATCCAGGTGAGTACTTCCTTCATTTCTGTTGCCATCCTGAAAAGACAAAGCAGAGAACGCGACCACCAAGTGCGGTACCACAGTATAGCGGGTCTTATAAACTTTCCCATCAACTGATACCCACTCAAGTATCCTCAGGTACCCCTTGGTTAGCCACCAATTACCTGATACTTGTGGTGCGTCAAGCTTGTAATCAACGTGGGTCTTTTCCTGTAGCAGACATGCCTTCTTCTCTTGGAAGTAGCCTTGCTAGACCTCTTCTTTAACTTGTTTTTCAAAACTTTTCTTCTTGCACCTTTTAATCCTCTGCTGTACATGCGTGTTTGTGCCAATCCGAAAAACTACGCCAATCTGTCCTATGTTCCCCCGCCTAGGGCCGATGGCTCTATGGCGAGGGCGACCTCTTAGATGTTTTCAAGCGTCCTTATCAACTACTATAGCAGCAAGGGTTGCTGGGAGTTGTAGTTTAAGTAGCTATTCAACAAATGTGTTGTGGCACGAGGGTCCTTTTTTTTAAACAGATAAATTTTTATTTGGGGATTTTTTCCTTGCACATGGGTTCAATGGCTCAAAACATGGCACGGCAAACAATAGGAAAATCAGGAGCAAATTAAAGTCAGAAAACAAAGCAGGTAATAAACTGTTTCTTCACAGCAAATAAACAGGCAGAACAACTTTGTATTTTCCTCATACAAAGTTGGCTTTTAACGTAAGTCCAAATGGTCAATCTTACACAGAGAACAGTCCATCTCACAACTCTCCGATATATCAGACTTGTTTTCTGGGTCAATAATCATATCCTCACTGTAATCATTGTAGTGCTGCTTTGGGGAACTTTTAGACTGCAACTCATGGATAACTTCTTGCAGCTGCCCTATGAAGTCGTCCCTCTCATTAGCAGTGTCTTTTTCTAAGGCAGGAAACTGGTTCTTACTTAAACTTTCACTACAGCCTTTATGTCTAGTTCAAAGCATTTGGTAAGAATGTTTCTAATATGAGCAGCTTTCAGAGCCGTGCTATCTTTGTTCTTATTGGCACTAGCTTTTAACTGCTGTACTATTTCTTCAGCTAGCTTCTGGCTAGGAAATAATGTAGACGTACCTTCTTTACTGGCAATGGCTTCTCTGTACTCAGAGCTTTCTCCCTTCGTGCAGGCAAACTGTTTTACCTTTCCCTTGGGTAGCTTCCACAGAGGCTTTGCTTCCAGTGTTTCAGGGTTAAAGGAAATGGACCTTCCAGAATCTTTCTCAACTTGACCTGGGTTCCCAAGTTTCCCTTGTTGCTGCTTTCCTGTGTACCTTTGCTGCTTGAGTGGCTCAGACTGCTGTCGAGGCTTCTCTGTGCCTTCCTTTCTCTTTCCTCCTAATCCTGAGGTCCTTGAACTCCTCGAGTTTCCTGAACTCCTCCAGTCCCTTGAGTTCCTTGCGTCCCTTGAGTTCCTTGAGTTAAAGTCTGACTCTGAAGCCCGTTTAAAACGGCTTCCTCCTGCAGCCACACCCCTCTGGTTACTCAGGTGGAAGTCATCAGAGCTGCATTCAGCTTCTACGTCAGCACTATGGCTGAGCTCCGTTCTAGCAGAAAGCATTCTGTTGCTATGGGAACCTGTCTTGCTCTTACTTTTAAAGGCAGACTGCTCACTATTTTCCCATTCCATCTGATCAGTAGTGCTGTCACTATCACAATATTGTGGTAGGCGAAGGCCTATGCTCCATGCTAATTGAACTAATCAGACAGGCCTAACTAGCTTGACCTGTAAATGAAGCCTGTGAAGAGGCCCATAGGAATTGCACATCCCCCAATATGCTGCAGTAGAATTAGAACTCAGTAAAGTATTGAATTAGCTTAGACAAGCAGAACAGATGGAAAAATACAGAAAAAAATGTTTAAAACTGCTGACAGAGAAATTACAGAGCCCTGCTTCCCTACACATACAAACTAGCTCAATGGCCTTGAAAGTAGGAAAGTAACAAGTTGGTGAACTGAGCATTGTAATTGGGACTAGAAGGGGGGTTAGCAGGTGCTGAACCCACTCAAAGAACATAATTGGATAATCATATCAGTACCGGGACCAATAGGGGAGGTACGGGAGGTTACCGGGACCAATGAAATGTTTTTCTATACCTAGAATGGAGTAAAAATCTATAAAAGTTGTTGTATTGCCAGAGAACATCGCTCAGCCATTTTGAAATTGACTTTGCTTGAGTCTTGTGCACAAATAAATGATTTGGACCTTCTGAGCTGACTCTTGGTATTATTGGGTTGTGTATTCTCTGCTGCTACATATTCTTGGTGCTTTGGCCGGGAAGGTGTGGTATTAGAGGGTATATAGGGCAATATACCATGACTTTCCGCCTCTACAGGCTTGGTCCTGCCGGGATCGCGCCCTTCCGATGGGACTTTGCTCTCTGGCGCCACCGGTCCCTTGTATCGGAGGGAGCTGGTCGGACCTCGGCGGGTGCCGAGCCCGGCTGGAGCCAACGCCTCGAACCCGAGTGAGGGGAGTCCAAGGTCCAACTCATGCGCTTGCTTGGGAACTTTGAGGACCGGATACGGTGAGTAGAGTTTTGATTTTAGCATGTGTCTAGACAGATAAGAAAGAGCAGTACTGCCACTTGAATCTTGCATGGCCATTTGAATCTTGCTTGAACTTGGAACTTGGAACTTGGTAAGAGAGCTTGATCACCTCTCAAAGGCGGGCCGACTACCCCTGCGTAAGTAAAGTAGGGTGAAACCCCCGTCTTCTTGTATTTGGAACTTGTAAAAGACTAGTCAGAATAGACAGAATTGAATTGCATCCTGGGATACGTTGCTAGCATGATTGTGTGAATGAAGTGTGAATGAGAGGTTTGGCAGCACGGACCAAGCGAGAGTGGACTCTGGACTAGCGCAGTTCCTAGCCGGGCGACTGCGTCTTGGTCACGAAACGGAGGAAGCGTTTGGTGTATTGTCCGTCCTAACTGTGTATCTGATTTTTGTTATCTGTTGAAACTGCGAGTTCCCCTTCTGGTATAAATGTGAGATTATTCTGTTGGGTAATTTGTGACAGTTTACCGATTAAGAAATAGTATTAAGAAAAGGAAACAGACGCAAACATTTGGGCTAGGCATTGTAAAATCAAGAAGCTGTCTCACTCATTTTAGTTTCAGCACAACTAGCTAGGGGAGAGACAGGGCGTGTTTAGAGACAGTAAAATGTGCGATGTCTTTTTAACCCTGTGAGGGCTTGTTTTCAGCGTTCTGAAGCTGAGCTGATCTGTGATTGTTTTAGGAGAGTTGTGCCTGTTTTGTTCAATATGCTCTAATAAGTGATGTTCCTTCTGTTATGGTCATGTATTGTGTATCATTTGATAGGAATATTTAGTCAGAATTTTGAATCCCGATAGTTTTGAGCTTAGCCTAGGAAAGGGTTAAGTTCTTATTAACCCCTTTCCAGCTTCTTAGCTGTTCTAATATCTCAAGCCCTGCTTTGTGGTTACGGACCAAGTGTGGAGGATTTTGTAATGCTAGTATTACATGTTACGGCATATAACTTTAAAATAAATACTTTATTCCGATCAGATAGGCAGATCTCATGGTCCAGACAGAAATGATAGAGAAATTAAGAAAACTGCTTTTGTTTTCCCTTTTGTCCTACAAAGTAGAGGTTAAGAGCCATCGTGACTTGAAGGTGATTTAAATCTTGAGTGAATAAGGAAGTTTATCGTGCTTGAATTCTAGTTCCTGATATACTACGGCAAGCACCTCATAGAAGACATGCTTATTGTTAATAAAAATAAAATAAGGGAAAAAGTGTATATGTTCGGTTCTTTCTATTGGAATTGTTGTTATCACACGCTCATGTTGTCTGTCTACCCTTTGTTCACAGTAATAATATGTTTTTTTTTCCTAATAAGTGCACCCAGAGGAACATTATTGTATAGTTCTGATTCATAGTCCATAGGAAAATGCAGCCTGAATAGCCGCCCCTCTGTCTGTTGTTAACTACGTCACCATGGGGAGAGGAAGGGGGGGTCAGAGGGATTTAGCAAAGGCTCTGCTAGAGACTACAGATTTAAAAATAAATAATAAATAAATAAATCTCCCACCCTATTAGAAATGCTCTGTGAAAGGGGTGTGGCCAGTGTTAGTTACTTTATGGCTCCGTAGTTTCCCGTGTTTATCAGATTGTGCAGAGAATATTTCCTGATCAGTTCTACATAGGATTCCTGGTTAAATGTTTAAAAAAAAACAAAAACCCTCCCGGATAGAGCGTTGCTAGGAGAAACAGTGTAGGGCAGGGGGGGGGGACTCCTCCCTGTAGATTCCCAAGTAGTTTGTCAGCCAGTCAGCTGACCAGACTTGTGTAGGTACCTCTCCCTCTGCCACTGATTTACTGAACTGAAAGCTTTAGGATTTAATTGAACAAATGAACATTATTATTCAGACAGTATCATTCAGCCTCACTATATACCCCATGCAATCCAGCAGCCCAGGAGAATTTGCGTTTTTGTCAGTCAGTCAAAGAGAGAAGTGAATGCCCGTATCTTGACTCCACCCCAGGAGGGGAGGAGGGAGTACTTGATTGCAGAGTCAAAGATAGAATAAAACCAAGCACAGTGTTTCAGCACGAGAGGGCTACAGCATGAATGAAGACTAGGCCAGACCGGACTCTCAAGTTTCCTTGGTTCCCCAGGAGCCTATGGTCAGTCTGAAAATAGGGGACCAATATATGGACTTTATGAGGGATACAGGAGCAGAATACTAAAGCCAGTAGCCCCTGTGTTTTTCTCGATGCATCACCATTATCAGAGCTACTGGGGCTAAGGCCACAAAGCCTTTTTTGCAGAACGGCATGAGTGAACAAGGGGGACAGAAAATAATGCACCAGTTCCTGCATATGCCTGAGTGCCCTATTCCACTTTTTGGAGCCGAGATCTGCTTGCAAAGCTTCAGGCACAGATATCCTTTGCTGAAGAGAGAGAAATGCAAATGACTGTGAACCCAGAGCATGCTGGATTGATGGTGCTGACTGTTCCCCGAGAAGAAGAGTAGCAGTTCTATAGTGCATCTCCAATCAAGCCAGCTAGTTCCTGTATACCTACCAACCTTATAGCCCCACCTGGAGTATGGGCAAAAGATAATGCACCTGGCCTAGGAAAGAACATAGCCCCTGTCATTGTCACCCTCAAGCCAGAAGCGGAACCAGTGCATGTGAAGCAGTATCCTCTTCCCTGACCAGCCATTGCAGGAATCCACTGCCATTTAATGAAACTATTGAAGTATGGACTTTTTCAAAGGAATGTCAGTCACCTTGGAACACTCCCCTTCTTCCTGTTAAGAAGCCTGGGACAGGTGATTACCGCCCAGTGCAGGATCTAAGAAGAATGAATGATGCAGCAGAAATTATACACCCAGTGGTACCAAAATCCTTATATTCTCTTGGGACTGATCCCTGCTGACGCTACACACATTTCACCATTCTGGACTTAAAAGATGCCTTTTTCTGCATACGCTTAGCCCAAGACCCCACTACAGGAAGGCGGGGCCAACTCACCTGGACAAGATTACCTCAAGATTCAAGAATTCACCTACTCTCTTCAGTGCTACCCTGAATCAAGATCTTTCCAGCTACTATGTGAACCCAGGAGAAAGGGTTCTTCTCTAGTATGTGGACAACTTGCTCATAGCCACCAACTCAGAAAGTGAATGTCTACAAGCCACCAGTGAACTCTTGCACCTTTTTAATGAGGCTGGATACAAAGTCTCAAGAGCTAAGGTGCAATTATGCCAAACAAGTTAAATACCTAGGATTCCAATTGTCCAGCGGAATTCGATGCCTGGGACCCTTACCAGAACGCAAAGCAGCTGTATGCAGTATTCCTACTCCAACCACCAGGAGGCAAGTGAGAGCCTTCTTGGGTGCCACAAAGTATGTGGTATATGGATCCCCAATTTTGCGCTGCTAACAAAACCATTGTATCAAGCTATCAAAGGAATGGAAAAGTCTCCATTAGAATGGGGACTTGAACAGGATGCAGCCTTTTGATCTTTGAAAAAAACACTCTGATGTTGTCACCAATTCTGGGTCTACCAGATGTCCAGAAAACCTTTCAGTCTCTATGTTCATGAGTCACAAGGAAATGTTCTAGGAGTGTTGATTCAATCTCTTGGACCTTATTTGAGAAGCTGTTACAGCTACAGCCTCCCTAGTGAGCAAAACTAACAAGATCACTTTGAGACAGAATCTTCAAGTTACTGTACCATACTCTGTTCTAACCAATATGAAACACAAAGGAAACTATTAGCTAACAAATCTACGAATGTTGAAGTATCAGAGGATGTTGCGTGAAAACCCCAGATACAACTGAAGGGTCAGTCAAGCTTTCAATCCTGCTATGTTGTTATCAGTTGGTCTTGATCCCCTGATCATGACTGTTTAGAAATTATGGACACTGTATTCTCAAGCCGCCTGGATTTGACTGATGTTCCTTTGGAGAACCCTGAACAGGCTTTCTTTGTGGCTGAAGGCAGTTTCATCATCAATGGACATTGTTGTGCTAGATATGCAGTGGAGACCCCTGATTTGGTAGTTGAGTCCTCAGCCCTGGCCCCAGAAACTTGACCACAGAAAGCTGAACCGATAGCCCTCACTAGAGCACTAATAATAGGAAAAGGGCCCTGTCTAAATGTGTACCCAGATTCCAAGTATGCCCTCACACCCTTGCATGCACATGGGGCCCTATACAAACAATGAGGGTGGATAACCTTAGGAAGCAAGTCCATTAAGTATGGCCCCGAGATTTTGATATTATCAGATACATACTGCCTACAGATTTCAGAATTTAGGAAAAAGTAAAAAATGTATGAATAGAACCCTGAAATCTCAGTTGTCTAAACTTTGCCAAGAGGTTTATCTGAAGTGGCCCCAGGTTCTTCCTGTAGCCCTTCTTAGGATATACTTAGCCCCTGCTAAGTCTTTAGCAATTTCCCCTTTTTGAGATTCTGAGAATCTGTAGCCTATTTATAGGGAATAAAAGGAGATGTGAGACAGATAGGATCTGAAATTATTAGGCATGAACTATTGGTTTTAAGTTCTGTTTTGCAGAGTCTTCATACCTGGGTACAAAAATTGATCACCCATCAATTTGCCTGAACCCCTGCATCCTTTCAAGCCTGGAGTCTCGGTGTGGATCAAAGAGTGAAGAAGGATACCGTTAGCCCTGCATTGGAAGGGACCCTATGTTGTCATCTTGTCAACTCCAACTGCAGTAAAAGTCACAAAATTCGAACCTTGGATCCATTATAGTCGAGTAAAAGCCAGCAACTGCTTCTGAACCTGATCACTGGACTACTGTACAGCATCCTGAGACTCCATTGCGCCTCACCCTACGACAACAACCACGGACCTAAGACTTATTGGTCCCTCAGAAACTGCACTATTTCAAGACTGTTTGTTTATCTGAAAGAAAGCCTCGCATCTTAAAAAAAAAGCTGCAATCATCAGAAATAGACTGTGTTGTGTTAAGGAATTGAGTCTTCTAAGAGACTGTGTTCAAATGCTCTGAAAAAAAAAAAAATAATAAAAAAACTGTTTTGCTCTCCTGAAAAGTGAACTGCTCTAAGGAGGCCTTAATAGCCTGAGAGACTGTACTATGATATTTTAAGAACCTGAGACATCCCAGAGGACAGTGATACTTTGGGATCTACAGCCCTACTCCTGCCACAAAGCTGGTAGGTCTACGTACGGCAGAAGCTTGAGGATCTACAATCAACTCTACATTTGTTATCTATTATGGATACCAACAGTTCCACCAATTCTCCAGAGACTATGCCCATTATGAATTCTTATTATTGCTTTATTTTGGCAGCAGCCTTGGAGTGCTTTGAAATGACTTTTGCTTTACCTCCCTGTGCAGCCTGTATAAGTAACACACGAACTGGGCTAAAGGTTCTTCATGCCTCCCAGAACTTGTTTCTTGAACTTGCCGAAGCAGTAGCATCTAGTCTCCACATTTATGACTGTTTGTTCTCAAGAACTGAATTATTCCATCCCCTACAATCAGACTGATTTACATAATACTACTAGTGAGTGGGTATTGGCCCACCCCATTGTTGACAGTTTGTGTTTTGTTCGCACCGGACCACAATTTGCTATGAAGATCGGACAGCTGGACTGTCTAAATCAGAGGTTTTACAACAGCACAACAAAGAAGACATCTTGGTGGTCCGGCATAAATGCTCCTGAACCTTCTAATTCTTTTAGTTCTTTTTCCCACTCTTGCCAAACTATGGACTCTGACTATCTGCTTGTTGCTCCCTTGTTTCTTGCCATTTTGCTTGCAAATGATAACTTCAGTTATTAATGACACTGTAGAGCGTAAGGCAGCTACATAGCTACCAGCTATGTGAAACTACTACCCTATACCACAGAGTGATATCTTTATTTAGTATTATGTGATTTGCTTCTCAGCCTTTCTCACTTGTGGGTGAGAATAATCAAAGGGAGGAATGTGGTAGGCGAAGGCCTATGCTCCATGCTAATTGAACTAATCAGACAGGCCTAACTAGCTTGACCTGTAAATGAAGCCTGTGAAGAGGCCCATAGGAATTGCACATCCCCCAATATGCTGCAGTAGAATTAGAACTCAGTAAAGTATTGAATTAGCTTAGACAAGCAGAACAGATGGAAAAATACAGAAAAATATGTTTAAAACTGCTGACAGAGAAATTACAGAGCCCTGCTTCCCTACACGTACAAACTAGCTCAATGGCCTTGAAAGTAGGAAAGTAACAAGTTGGTGAACTGACCATTGTAATTGGGACTAGAAGGGGGGTTAGCAGGTGCTGAGCCCACTCAAAGAACATAATTGGATAATCATATCAGTACCGGGACCAATAGAGAAGGTACGGGAGGTACAGGAGGTTACCGGGACCAATGAAATGTTTTTCTATACCTAGAATGGAGTAAAAATCTATAAAAGTTGTTGTATTGCCAGAGAACATCGCTCAGCCATTTTGAAATTGACTTTTCTTGAGTCTTGTGCACAAATAAATGATTTGGACCTTCTGAACTGACTCCTGGTATTATTGGGTTGTGTATTCTCTGCTGCTACAATATCACTCCTGAATCTATCCCCCTTCACCCTCATCCCATGTCCCCTCGTAGCAGAACTTGCTTTCAATCGGAAGAGGCTCTCCCCCTGTACATTTATGCCACGGAGGTATTTAAACATCTCAATCATATCACCTCTATCCCGCCTTTCCTCTAAGGTGTACATATTAAGATCTTTCAGTCTGTCCTCATATGCTTTATAATGAAGACCACTAACCATTTTAGTAGCCACCCTCTGTACCGATTCCATCCTGTTTATATCCTTTTGAAGGTGCGGTCTCCAGAATTGCATACTATACTCCAAATGAGGTCGCACCAAAGACTTATACAGAGGCACTATCACCTCCTTTTTTCTGCTAGCCATTCTTCTCCGTATGCACCCAAGCATCCTAATAGATTTTGCTGTCGCCTTTTCTACCTGTTTAGCTACTTTGAGATCGTCAGACACAACCACGCCTATATCCCGCTCTTCTTTGGTGGACAAAAGTACTTCACCCCCTATACTATATATTGTTCCCTTGGATTGCTGCAGCCCAAATGCATGACCTTACATTTTTTAACATTTAATCCCAGCTGCCAAATTCTAGACCATTCATCAAGCCCAGCCTGACCATGAGGATTATGCGATAGGATATGTATATCCCTGGCAAAACCCAAAAAGGAAAGATAAACCTCAGGCTCGACGTAGACACATAGAGTTCTCTGACATTTCTGAGGATTCGGTTTCCTCAGATTCCAGTAAAAGATCACGGGAGGATTTTTTGGAAGATGGAAAAGACAGAAAAATGAAGAAACAGAAAGAACAGCTACCACGCCGTTCGTCCGCCCGACAGAAGAATCTATAATGGATTGCACACCTATCATAAATATTTCTGGGTCAGACATTACTAGGTCTCAATCTATGCTGTTAATCAAAGGTCCCTCGTATGTACCTATGGTTTTCTTTGATGAATTTCAATTTCATATTGATTTCTCAAAGTTCACTCGGAAACTTTCATTGAAAGCTTTTTTTGCAATTAATCCCACGTCTGCGGAACAACTGCTAGAATCAAATCGGATAGCGTTGCCATTAAAATCAGAGTGGATACCACCTGGCCCCTTGCCTCCAGCAGTGTCAGTTTATAAAGATCTAGTATTAAAAGATATAGCTCATATGACACCACAACGGAGGGTCCGGAAACATACCACTCTTTCATATGAAGAATCTCAAGCTCTAACAGAACTTCGTTCTAGGGAAGATTTGGTAATAAAACGAGCGGACAAGGGAGGAGGCATTGTGATACTTAATAAACAACAATATTTACAAGAAGCAGCTAGACAACTATTAGACATTAGAACATATCGGGCATTAGAAGTTGATCCCACAGCACAATTACAGAAAACAATTAAAGAGCTAACGATGCGAGCTAAAGAATCGAAACTTATTTCTTATAACGAATGGCGTTTTCTTAATGAACAGAGTCCTACTATGGCCAAATTCTATCTGGTGCCAAAAGTACATAAGAATTTAACTCAACCCCCTGGAAGACCTATAGTCTCCACACGAGGGTCGGTTTTGGAACCACTTTCAATTTTTGTGGATTCCTATTAACGCCCTTTAATCCCAAAAACTCCATCTTATGTTCGGGATACCACTCATTTTCTAACAACTTTAACTAATAATAATCATTGGGCAATGACCAAAAATACTTATTTAGTTACCCTAGACGTGGCCGCCCTCTATACCAGCATCCCCCAAAGAGCAGCCTTTGATGTTGTGGAAGAAGCCTTGACTAATAGGGGAGACTTGACCGATATCCAATTACAATTTCTTTTGGATCTATTACAATTGGTATTGTTTCACAATTATTTTATCTTTGAGAAGGTTATCTATTTACAGATTGCTGGAGTAGCCATGGGCGCGACATGCGCCCCATCGATAGCCAATTTGTATATGGCTAAATTTGAACAACGCTAGATCTCCCCAATTTCTCCACACTTTATTTATATAAAAGTGTGGCTTCGATACATTGATGATGTCTTCATGATATGGGAAGGGGAAGAATCTTATATACAGCATTTCGTCAGTTGGCTCAATAATTGTGATGTCAATATTCAATTTACTTCTGTGCATAATATCTCCACTATTACATATTTAGATGTTTGTATTCGACGAACTCATGATAGGTGGGAAACCACAGTATTTCAGAAACCTACCGATCGAAATAGCCTTTTACATTATACCAGCGCCCATCCACGTAAACTTCGAGATAGTCTCCCACTTTCTCAATTTTTTCGCTATCGAAGGAATTGTTCGGATGTAAGAGATTTTAAACAGCAAGCCAAGTCATTAAAAAGTAAATTTCTATCTCGGGGATATCCTCAATCGATAATAGATGGAGCATATAAACGTGCGCTGTATATAAACAGAGAATTACTTCTGCAGACAAAAAAAGGGAAGACTAGGTTCGATGAGACAACACATTTAGTAACAAAATATTCTCCACTTAGTCAACAGATCCAAAGGATTCTCAAGAAACATAACAACGTTCTATGCAGTACCCCGGGATTGGAGAATTTAAAAATTCAATGTGTATGGAAAAGACACAGAAATCTGAAAGAAATCCTTTCTCCCACGGTACTGCGAGCATCTGCACAGGAACATCAGACTGAACCAGCAGGCCATTATAAATGTGGTCAATGCACCGTATGTGACATCACATTAGAAACACAACAGTTTACATATCAAGGAAAAGTTCATTATTTAAAACATAGAACTACATGTCTTTCTACTCATGTGGTTTATGGCGTTCTTTGTCCATGCCCGCTGATGTATATTGGTAAAACCAATCGTGCTTTTCATATCCGCATGAAAGAACACTGCAGTAGACTGCATTGTAAGATGTTACAAGCTCCCATGGTATCCCACTGTATTGATAAGCAACATCTTTTTACCACACTTAAATGTTTCTGTATTGACCAGGTTGTACACGGCGAACGAGGGAAATCTCAGGAACAGACCCTTTTGCGCCGTGAACAAGAAGGGATTTTCTGTCTGAATACTGTGTGCCCGAATGGTTTAAATTCATCCATTGAATGGAGTGCATGCCAGTGATACTCACCACTTAAAAACATGAAGATACTTTTCACCCGGTCCCTTGAAAAGAATTTAAATCCCAGACATAACCCTGACTCCGCTTGCGCGGGGTTTTCTGAGCATAGGACTGGGATTATGAAGAGTCGTGAGTACTTCACTGAGGAATCTGACTAACTTTTTCTTTATTTCAAATGCAGTACATCTAAACTAAGGTAATTGCTTTAATTTTTAATTAAGGTATTCCCCTGATGAAACGCTGGATGTGAAACGCTACGGCACCCTGGTAATGCGTTGGGAATATACATTGTAAACGTTGCCAAAGAATGCCTGGGAATAGCAGTTAAAATGACGGCTGATGTTATATAAACCGATGCTGGGATGTTATGAGCCTCATACTTAATTTAAGAACAAAAGATAACACAGGTACACTAAAAAAAAATTTTTTTAAACTGCCTCTAATGTTTCGATTGATATTTACGTTTTTTGGTGCGCTGAATCCAAATCTGGTAACCAATTTGCTCCATCACGTACAGATTTTTTGCTACATTGGGTTAGCAGTTTGAGGTGAACGTTTCAGATTGAGTGCGATCGAGATAAAAGTTTCTTGGATGAATTCTTTATACTAATTGTTTAGTAGTTATTCAAATAAGAATAAAGAAAATTGTAACAAGGCAGCACATAAGAATAGAGTAATGTCAACAAAACACACTGTGATGGTAGCAAAATTGTCTGCACTTAAAACAGCCACATACATGTGCACAAACATTGAGCATATAAGAGCGAGGTTAGACACAAAGCAAAGCAAAGAAATGTTCAAAAAATGTTGTACAGGTATGTATGTAAGAATAGAAAACGCAAACCGCACCATTGCAATACATGAAGACAAACACCCGATGGTGTGAAAATAAAATTCTAATAAATGAGATCCGACACTGTGGTAATAACTAGCAAATTTTTATTTCAAAGTTTAGTAAAAACACGATATTTGTCAACACAGTTTAGATTTTAAAGTCATTCTTGGGTCAATCAATCTCCTGGTGGGCCCGTTTCTTCTTCCCCCGAATGCTTCTCTTGGTGCGCTGCTTGGCGTATTTTTCATCTGGGGTTTCCCGCAGCAGCAACCAACAGAAATCAGCCATCATAGTGGTGTTCCATCTTCCTTGGTACCTTTTCTCTGCGTCCTTGATGTCCTGGTGAAACCTTTCAGCTTGTTCTTCACTGTACGCCCCCATGTTTTCGGGAAAGTAGTTCACATGGGAGTGCAAGAAATGGACTTTCAGGATCATGTTACAGCCTTGTTCTTTGAAAGCATTGAGCATCCTGGCAACAATATCCTTATAGTTCTCATCCCGCCTGTTCCCCAAGAATTTGAGAACAACATCCTTGAAGGAATCCCAGGCTTGCTCCATCTGAAATGAGTTTCCTTATATCAGGGCCAACAAACACTCCTTCCTTTAGCTTTGCTTCAGAAAGTCGGGGGAACTTTGAGCAAAGGTACCGAAAGCACTCACCATCTTTTGGAAGGGACTTGATGAATTGCTTAATGAGACCCAACTTAATGTGGAGAGGTGGTAATAGAATTTTATCACGAGGTACCAAGCTCTCATGAAGAACATTTTTCTCACCGGGTCTCAAATACTCCCGAATTGGCCAGTCTTTTTTCCCCCAGTGTAGGTCGCAGGCCCGGCTATCCCACAAGCAAAGGAAGCAGGGATATTTGGTGAAACCGGATTGCTGCCCTAATAGCATGGATAGAATTTTAAAGTCTCCACAAATCATCCACTTATGCTCATCATAACGAATCTTCTGAAGAATCAGGGCCAAATTCTCGTATTTTTCTTGAAGAATAACAGAGTGAGCAATAGGAACTGAAGCGAATGTGTTGCCATTATGAAGAAGAACACCTTTTATGCTGTTTTTTGACGAATCAATGAACAGCCGCCATTCAGCAGGATCATACTTGAGTTTAAACTTTTCCATCACTCCGTATATATCGTTGCAAAATACCAAATCTTCCTCTTTGCTGAAATACTTCAAAAATTGTGTCTCGCGGTTGCAGTACCAATAAAAAGTTGTTCCTGCTGACAATAGATTTTTCTGTTTAAGCCGAGAACCTAGCAGTTGAGCAGCATCTTTTGGGAGTCCTAAATCCCGGACTAAATCATTCAATTCAGCTTGAGAGAAAAGTTCAGGTTTCGGATCTGGTTCAGTTTCAAACTCGGAAGTACTGGACTCATCGGGAAAAGCCATCTGATGAGTCTCATCATGATCAGAACCGTCCACACAAATATGATCCAAAGATTTTGGTGGTTCAGGCACAGGTACTTCGTTGCTATGAGGCATAGGCCTAATTGCTGAGGGAAGGTTGGGGTAACTTATTACGTTCTTATTTTTTAAGTTGTATCCCTTCACAATGCAAGAGCAAAAATAGCAGTCACTGCTGTGGTCTCTTTGTTCACGCCACATCATAGGTATTCCGAAACGAAATGCTTGTTTTTTACCTTTCATCCATAAGCGTAGATCTTCCTCACATGTCTTGCACACTTTGTGAGGAGCCCACGGTTTGTCTTGATCGCCTAACTTCAAACCGAAATAGGCGAAATATACTTTTTTAATAAATGCAGAAATGTTCCTCTGCCGCTTTTTCACGGTATATTCCCCACAAATAAAACAAAAACTGTCCGGAGAGTTGACGCAACCTCTGGCTCTGTGAGCCATCACAAATACACAGCACTGCAAACTACAACTGTAGTGAACCACTTCGGAATAAAGCTAGATTACGACTGAGCAAACAAAAGGTAATAATGAACTTGCAAGAAACTGAAATTTGACAGGAACGTTCATGTCGCAACCACCGTGTTTCAGCGAGCGAACGAGGCGAGGCGAACAGGAAAGAACATGCGCCAGCGCGAGTACTGGATTTAGCCCCCCGCCTCCCAATTGTCCTTTTAATGTATAAAATGAATACAAAACACTCTAAAATATCATGAGGGAGTGTTTCTAGTTAGTTAACCATTACAACCTCTATTTTGGGCCAAGAAAATAAACTGCAGTCGGCTAAAAAGAAATTATGTGAACATTCCTTATATGGGTAAGAAATCTAATTTTGCAAAAAAACGTGACGTGATGGAACATTTTGGCTATTTTTCCTGGATTCAGCACCCCAAAATCTATAGGAATCAGTTGCAAAACTGGAGACAGTTTTTTGGTAGTGTACCTGTGTAATCAATGTCTGACGTGGATTAAGATCTTAGTTAAAGCCGTAATCCCAGATATGGAAAAGTGAAGATTTAAGTGATACAATCTTATGGAACAAGCAGTTCATTGGACATTTCTAATTCAACACATCACCTTTTCCAGAATCACCGGTTATACCTCAGTGCAGTTGGTACTTTTTATAAAAAAATAGAAAAAAAGAAAAAGATAAAGCGATACATTAATGTTTCTATAAAAAACAGCGATATATACAGGTCTTTGATGTGTTAAGGGCGTCTCACTGCACCATATAAGTAGGTCCAGTGTACAGCCATGTTTGACTCTGAGGCCTGATCGCTAAAGCATGTTAATTTATTGATAAGTTAGTCTATGGTAAGGTATTGGAGCTTATATATCAATTAGTAGCTGCATTCATCAAGCTTAGCTAGAGCCCTCCTTATGTTATCTACACCTTCCTACCTCTATTGCAGATTTTGGTATCATCCGCAAAGAGGCAAACCTTACCCGACAGCCCTTCTGCTATATCACTAACAAAGATGTTAAAAAGCCTTACCACCTCTGAGTTCCTCCACTTGTTTCATGAGGGCTTCAACTTGCAGGCATCTTTCACATGAAGCTAGTCCCTCAATTGGCATTGGCTGTATGTCTGGATAGAGATATAAGCTGAAACAGGGGCAACAGCTTCGGCAATACCGTTTTTCCCAACCAATTGTTCAGTTGGTTGAGATTTGGTACATATTGAAGTAAACAAGAGGGACCTATCAAAGTCCCTAATTTTTCTTCAGCTGTCCTTTAAGAGAAAAAGTAATTATCCTCTTTCATTTGTGTTTTAAAAGCACTGTTCTATCTCTCTGTGTGTAGCCCTGCTTCCTTGCTAAACAGTTATTACTTTACACTAATAAATTTTGATGCTATGGGCCTGATTCTGTCCCGGATGATGATCCCCTCTATACATCTGGTCTGAATCGAACATACAGAGGGGACTGTGATTCTGAACCGCAGGGCACATCTAGCCCTGTTGGATCAGAATTGTGAACATTCCTGCACGTGCAGGCCAGGACTGCAATTCAGTTTCCCCTGCACATGCAGAACTGTCCCCGGCTAACTCAGTCAAGGCTTCTCAATGGAGCAGCAGTGCCACAACATCATGTTGCCATGGCACCGTGGCTCCATTGAAGAGCCGCAATCCTGGCCGCCACAAAATAGAGCAAATTCCCCGCAGCCTGATCCCCGATCTAGCCTCCTAAGGCCAGGGTCAGGCTGCGGGGAATGCCCTCCAGTCCCCCCGCCCCATCCACACCCCAGCATTTACAAAATGACACGTCCAGGGAAGTTATTCCACCTCGGAGGTGGAATAACTTCCCCGCACATGTCGCTGGCCCTGGACGTACAGGGTCAACATTAGAATCGGTCCTGTATGTCCAGGGCCAGTGACCGCCCAGATTCCGCCTCTGAGTCACCCCTTCCCCCATCTAACTTCTCCCCACAACCAGCAGGGAAGTTAGTTGAGGCCGGGTGAAGGCACGAATAGCAGGGATGGACCTCCCATTGGGCTGTCCATCCCCGCTATTTGTGATACAGAATAACCCCCTATGATTCTGAGGTATATAGATTAATGTGTTCCCTTTATAAAATTATCTAATTAAAGTTCCTTCAAGAACAGCAAATTAATTATTTTTAATAGATATCTAAATGTGGAACTATTTGCTTCCTAGATTTACCCTATTAGTTTCTGGAGGTTACAGTAGAAGACTTGAAAGAGCTGAGCAGATAGAGAGGTATATAGAGCAGACCTTCAGGGATATTGCAAAGAAGTACCAACTACAGTCTGGCAGTCCCTCTGCTGCTATGGAGAAGAAAGGTCATCTGAAAGAAGAGCAGCATCTTGCTTTGGCAGGAAGAGATTCTGTAGCTAGGACCTTTTATCCAGGTGATGTAATATCCTCTTGCACCGAGGAGGGGTCTCCAGGACTATGTGCCCATGAAGGAAATGTTAGGCTAGCCATTATAGTTGGTGATTTGATCATTGGGCATGTAGATAGCAGGGTGGCTGGTGGACATTAGGATTGCCTGGTAATCTGCCTACCCAGTACAAAGGAAGAAGACCTCACGTGCCACCTAGATAAGGTTTTAGATATTTGTGGAGGAGTCTTGGTACATCATTGTTGCAATGACATAGGAAAGTGTGGGAGAGAGGTTCCAGAAGCCAAATTTAGGCTTCTGGAAAATTCATGGTAGTATTCAAAGAAATATTTTGCATTCCACACCTAGGACCCAAGAGGCAGGCAGAGCACCAGAGTCTCAATGCATGGATGAGACGATGGTGCAGGGAAAAGGGTTTTAGATTTGTTAGGAACTGGGAAACATTCATGGAGAGAGGAGGAGGCTTTCCCAAAAGAATGGGCTCTACCTTTTTCAGGCTTTTTTGCTGGTATTAACCATTAAAAAAGGAGCTAGCGTAGCTTTTAAACTAGATAATGAGGCAAAGCAAACAGTCACCCAAGAGTGATCGTTTGGAATAATGTATCTTTGAAAGATACTAGCAAAAAAGGGAAGTTAGAGCATCCTAATAGGGAGGTTCCAATAAAGGTAAAAGTAATTCAGATGTCTTTAAGTAAAGAGCAGAGTTGAAATATTACCCTGTCATCTGATAGCCCGACTGTTAATATGAACAAAAAACAAACTTTAAAATACCTGTATGCAAATGCTAGAAGTATAAAAAATAAGTTGGAAGCATTATAATTTATAAAACTGAATGAAAAGTTAGAAATAATTAGCATCGTAGAAACCTGGTGGAAGAGAATAACCAATGGGACACTGTGATACCCTGGTACAAATTATATTGCAATGATAGGTAAATTCAAATTGGTAGAGGGGTGGCTCTGTATGTTAAAAGGCGCATTAAGTGAAACAGAATAAAAGTTTATAGGAAAAAAATACACCGTAGAAGCTCTTTGGATAGAAATTCCATGTAAAAAGAGGAAGGGAATAGCAGTGGAAGTATACTAACATCAGCCTAGCCAGAATGAACAGACGGATGATGAAATGCTACAGGCAGAGAAGCTAACAAATTTACGACACAGTAATAATAGGTGATTTGAATTACTGCAGTATCGACTGGATCAATGTCACATCAAGATATGGGAGATAAAGGGGGGTGATATTCAGTGCCACCGACTAGTGCTGCTAACACAGCTAGCTGCCGGTGCTGAACTTAAAACACTAGATATTCAATGCCGGTATCATATCTGACCCTGGCATTGAATATTCAGGTTTGCCACATTGCTGCAAGGCTAACCGGGTAGTGGTGATATTGAGCTACTGCCCGAGGAGCTAACATAGTGAAAGTTAGGCCAGGGTTAGCTGTGCCTGACTTTCACCATGTATAACTAACTGGGCAGTGGCTCAATAATGCAGCTGCCCAGTTAACCTCGCAGCATCCAGTGAAGCTAGATATTCAATGCCAGTGCCAGATATCTGGGTCAGAGTGGAGGCGGCAGGCAGGCAGCAATATTGAGCCACTGAGTGATTAGCTAACATGACAAAAGTTAGGCCAGAATTACCTATGCCTGACTTGTACTACGTATCGATAACCGGTCAGTGCCTCAATAGCACAGCTGTCTGGATAGTGATAGGTGCCACCTCCACTCTGTTCCAGAATGTCCCGATGCTAACCACTTAGCCTTGGGGCATGTAGCAATAATACCCAGGGACATTCGGCGGCACTAACAGTGAGCAGCATTTACATGGTTTTCAAGTCCGCAAACCATGTGAATGCTTTAGAAAATGCCTGCCCTCCCAATATTTGTAGATAAAATAACTGCTTCATGAACTGGCAGCAGCTAATCTGTTATCATTATTTGAAGGTATGAATGAACAGGTAGATAAAAGTGACTCAGTTGATATAGTGTATCTGGATTTTCAGAAAGCCTTTGACAAGGTCCCTCATGAGATATTCTTGAGAAAATTAAAATGTTACAGGATAGAAAGCAGTGTTCTATTGTGGATTGGGAGCTGGTTAAAGATAGAAAGCAGAGAGAAGGGCTAAATGGAAAATTTTCTCAATGGAGAAAGGAAGAATAGCAGAGTACCACAAGATCAGTGCTGGGCCCGCTGCTTTAAAACATATTTATAAATGATCTGGAAAAGGGAGATGATCAAATTTACAGTACAGAAGACAAAAAATTACTCAAAGTTGTTTAATGACAAGAGAATTGTGAAAAGTAGCAAGAGGGTCGTGAGAAATTTGGAAACTGGGCATCCAAATGGCAGATAAAATGTAATATGGACAATGGCGGAGTTATGCACTTAGGGATGAACAACCCAAACTATGGTTACATGATACAAGTTTCCACATTAGGAACCACCACCCAGGAAAAGGATTTTGGCATCATCGTGGATAATAAGTAGAAACCCTCGGCTCAGTGTGCATCAATGGCTAAGAAAGCAAATAGAATGTTCCTCCAGTTTAGTCCTCCACCTCTGGGTTGTGCACCTCTTCCTGCAGCTTGGAGACTGGGCATGTCAAAGTTGTGACATCACTGGATATAGCCTGCTGGTATCTCCCATCAGCCTCCAGTGTGTCCAGTCTCCATGCAGCAGGAGGACATAGTGAGCCTAGCTCCTGGGCTCATTTGGGGGGAACAGATAAGGAGCATTTAGTGTGACAAATTCTATTCTGATTTTACTTTTGATTTTTACCTTTAATTTACTTTTAATTCAACTTTTAATTCAGTTATCTTTGGTTAATTGGCAATCAGGGATTAGTTCCCTTTGGTTAGGAGCAAATTTCCTTATTTACAGTAATTTTAAATTTGAGCCTGGCTCTTTAAATTAGTAGCAGCTCTCGCCTTCCCTCCTTGTCAGTTATTTTCATTTGCTACAGGCATTTGCCGGTGCGGATCTCTCTCCCTTGACTGTATGGGAGAGAGCTCTGGGACCCGTACAGCCACACTGAAGCTGTGTGAGACGGAGCCTCTCCGTTGCTGCGTGATTTTAATTTTACTCTGTGGAACCGGCTGAGCGATCCTCGCTGCGGCTGCCAGGCGCATCAGCGCGGCTTGAGGATCGGAGGAATTCAAGGTGGTAGGAGCAGGCTGTATGGCTTTCTGCCTTGCAGGTAAGGCCTTCGGACTCTTGTCGGTCATCTGAGGCCTCCTTTTTGCAGCGGCTGTTGTTCTTGGGGCCAAAATTCATTGGCGAAGGGGCGGCCATTTGCTCTCTAGGTATTTGGACCGCATGGCGAGAGCTGCAGGGAGCTGCCTGTGTGAGGAAAACAACAGGCAGAATAGCTAGATTTTTGGGCCTAGTGTTTCTTTCTTTTGTTTATAGGTTTATTGAGGCTCGGGGGGTTCCTCAGCCTTAAGGGGGCTGTTGTCAGTCCTCTTTATTTTTAAGTTTATTCTTAGTTTTATAAGACAGCAGTTTTGGCATGGATCTCTGATGCCACATGCTCTTTCCCTCCTAATCATGTCTCTGAGGCGCATCTGTTAAGCCACAGGATATTAGGCAAATTGCCAGTTTTTAGGTTCAAGGGCAGAGCCCTAACTTGTAGTTTGAAGTGTAGCAGCAGAATGCAGACAATCCAATGATACCAGGAGTCAGTTCAGAAGGTCCAAATCATTTATTTGTGCACAAGACTCAAGCAGAATCAAATTCAAAATGGCTAAGCGATGTTCTCTGGCAATACAACAACTTTTATAGATTTTTACTCCATTCTAGGTATAGAAAAACATTTCATTGGTCCCGGTAACCTCCCGTACCTCCTCTATTGGTCCCGGTACTGATATGATTATCCAATTATGTTCTTTGAGTGGGCTCAGCACCTGCTCACCCCCCTTCTAGTCCCAATTACAATGGCCAGTTCACCAACTTGTTTCTTTCCTACTTCCAAGGCCACTGGGCTAGTTAATACGTGCAGGGAAGCAGGGCTCTGTAACCTTTCTGTCAGCAGTTTTAATTAAATCCCTTACAGCTGTATTCTCTTATCAGTGACTTTTAAACATATTTTTCTGTATTTTTCCATCTTTCAGTTCTGCTTGTCTAAGCTAATTCAATTGCTTTACTGAGTTCTAATTCTATAATAGCAGCATATTGGGGGATGTGCAATTCCTATGGGCCTCTTCACAGGCTTCATTTACAGGTCAAGCTAGTTAGGCCTGTCTAATTAGTTCAATTAGCATGGAGCATAGGCCTTCGCCTACCACATTCTCCCCTTTGATTATTCTCACCCGCAAGTGAGAAAGGGTGAGAAGCAAATCACATAATACTAAATAAAGATATCACTCTGTGGTATAGGGTAGTAGTTTCACATAGCTGGTAGCTTTGTAGCTGCCTTACGCTCTACAGTGTCATTAATAACTGAAGTTATCATTTGCAAGCAAAAAGGCAAGAAACAAGGGAGCAACAAGCAGATAGTCAGAGTCCATAGTTTGGCAAGAGTGGGAAAAAGAACTAAAGGATTAGCAGGTTCAGGAGCATTTATACCGGACCACCAAGATGTCTTCTTTGTTGTGCTGTTGTAAAACTTCTGATTTAGACAGTCCAGCTGTCCGATCTTCATAGCAAATTGTGGTCCGGTGCGAACAAAACACAAACTGTCAACAATGGGGTGGGTCAATACCCACTCACTAGTAGTATTATGTAAATCAGTCTGGTCATAGGGGATGGAATAATTCAGTTCTTGAGAACAAACAGTCATAAATGTGGAGACTAGATGCTACTGCTTCGGCAAGTTCAAGAAACAAGTTCTGGGAGGCATGGACAACCTTTAGCCCAGTTCGTGTGTTACTTATACAGGCTGCACAGGGAGGTAAAGCAAAAGTCATTTCAAAGCACTCCAAGGCTGCTGCCAAAGTAAAGCAATAATAAGAATTCATAATGGACATAGTCTCTGGAGAATTGGTGGAACTGTTGGCATCCACAATAGATAACAAATGTAGAGTTGATTGTAGATCCTCAAGCTTCTGCCGTACGTAGACCTACCAGCTTTGTGGCAGGAGTAGGGCTGTTGATCCCAAAGCATCACTGTCCTCTGGGATGTCTCAGGTTCTTAAAATATCATAGTACAGTCTCTCAAGCTATTATTGCCTTGAGGAGATCAGAGTATTTGAACACAGTTTCTTAGAAGACTCAATTTCTCAACACAACACAGTCTATTTCTGATGATTGCAGCTTTCTCCAGATGCGAGGCTTACCTTCAGATAAACAGATAGTCTCAAAATAGTGCAGTTTCTGAGGGACCAATAAGTCTTAGGTCCGTGGTTGTTGTCGTAGGGTGAGGCGCAATGGAGTCTCAGGATGCTGTACAGTAGTCCAGTGATCAGGTTCAAAAGCAGTTGCTGGCTTTACTCGACTATAATGGATCCAAGGTTCGAATTCTGCGACTTTTACTGCAGTTGGAGTTGACAGGATGACAACATAGGGTCCCTTCCAATGCAGGGCTAACGGTATCCTTCTCCACTCTTTGATCCACACCGAGACTCCAGGCTTGAAAGGATGCAGGGGTTCAGGCAAATTGATGGGTGATCGATTTTGTACCCAGGTATGAAGACGCTGCAAAACAGAACTTAAAACCAATAGTTCATGTCTGAAAATTTCAGATCCTATCTGTCTCACATCTCCTTTTATTCCCTATAAATAGGCTACAGATTCTCAGAATCTCAAAAAGGGGAAACTCCTAAAGACTTAGCAGGGGCTAAGTATATCCTAAGAAGGGCTATAGGAAGAACCTGGGGCCACTTCAGGTAAACCTCTTGGCAAAGTTTGGACAACTGGGATTTCAAGGTTCTATTCATGCATTCTACTTTTCCTAAAGTTTTGAAAGCTGTAGGTAGTATGCACCTGATA
The DNA here is from genome assembly GCA_033557465.1 of Ichthyophis bannanicus. NCBI lineage: Eukaryota > Metazoa > Chordata > Amphibia > Gymnophiona > Ichthyophiidae > Ichthyophis > Ichthyophis bannanicus. Next base: position 1,602,084 of record CM066032.1, read on the forward strand.
ATGTCAATATCTTGGGGCCATACTTGATGGACTTGCTTCCTAAGGTTATCCACCCTCATTATTTGTACAGGGTCCCATGTGCATGCAAGGTTGTAAGGGCGTACTTGGAATCTGGGTACACATTTAGACAGAGCCCTTTTCCTATTGTTAGTGCTCTAGTGAGGGCTATCAGTTCAGCTTTCTGTGATCAATTTTCTGGGGCCAGGGCTGAGGGCTCAACTACCAAATCAGGGGTCTCCACTGCATATCTAGCACAACAATGTCCATTGATGATGAAACTGCTTCCATCTACGTAGTAAATTTAATCAGGATTGTCTATAGGCACATCTGTCAGATCAGGTCGGCTTGAGAATACAGTGTCCATGACTTCTAAACAGTCATGATCAGGGGATCAAGACCAACTGATAACAACATAGCAGGATTGAAAGCTTGACTGACCTTCAGTTGTATCTGAGGGTTTTCACGCAACATACCCTAATACTTCAACATTCATAGATTTGTTAGCTAGTAGTTTCCTTTGTATTTCATATTGGTTAGAACAGAGTGTGGTATAGTAACTTGAAGATTCTGTCTCAAAGTGATCTTGTTAGTTTTGCTCACTAGGAAGGCTGTAGCTGTAATAGCTTCTCAAATAAGGTCCAAGAGATTGAGTCAACACTCCTAGAACATTTCCTTGTGACTCATGAACATAGACACTGAAAGGTTTTCTGGACATCTGGTAGACCCAGAATTGGTGACAACATCAGAGTGTTTTTTCAAAGATCAAAAGGCTGCATCCTGTTCAAGTCCCCATTCCAATGGAGACTTTTCCATTCCTTTGATAGCTTGATACAACGGTTTTGCTAGCAGCGCAAAATTGGGGATCCATATACAACATACTTTGTGGCACCCAAGAAGGCTCTCACTTGCCTCCTGGTGGTTGGAGTAGGAATACTGCATACAGCTGCTTTGCGTTCTGGTAAGGGTCCCAGGCGTCGAATTCCGCTGGACAATTGGAATCCTAGGTATTTAACTTGTTTGGCATAATTGCACCTTAGCTCTTGAGACTTTGTATCCAGCCTCATTAAAAAGGTGCAAGAGTTCACTGGTGGCTTGTAGACATTCACTTTCTGAGTTGGTGGTTATAAGCAAGTTGTCCATATATTGAAGTAGAATTCTTTCTCCTGGAATTACTGGATAACTTGTCAAATCTTTTGCTGAGTGAGGCAAGTTCTTAAATCCTTGAGGTAATCTTGTCCAGGTGAGTTGGCCCCGCCTTCCTGTAGTGGGGTCTTGGGCTAAGCGTATGCAGAAAAAGAAAAACATCTTTTAAATCCAGAATGGTGAAATGTGTGTAGCTTCAGCAGAGATCAGTCCTAAGAGTGTGTAAGGATTTGGCACAACTGGATGTATAGTTTCAGCTGCATCATGCATTCTTTCTTAGATCCTGCACTGGGCGGTAATCACCTGTCCCAGGCTTCTTAACAGGAAGAAGGGGAGTGTTCCAAGGTGACTGACATTCCTTTGAAAAGTCCATACTTCAGCAGTTTCATTAAATGGCAGTGGATTCCTGCAATGGCTGGTCAGGGAAGAGGATACTGCTTCACATGCACTGGTTCCGCTTCTGGCTTGAGGATGACGATGACAGGGGCTATGTTCTTCGCTAGGCCAGGTGCATTATCTTCTGCCCATACTCCAGGTGGGGCTATAGGGTTGGCGAGTATACAGGAACTTGTTGACTTAACTGGAGGTGTGTTATAGAACCGCTACTTCTCTTCTCGGGGAACAGTCAGCACCCTCAATCCAGCAGGCTCTGGGTTCACAGTCATTTGCATTTCCCTCTCTCCAGCAAAGCATATCTGTGCCTGAAGCTTTGCAAGCAGATATCGGCTCCAAAAAGTGGAATAGGGCACTCAGGCATATACAGGAACTGGTGCATTATTTTCTGTCCCCCTTGTTCACTCATGCAGTTCTGCAGAAAAGGCTTTGTGGCCTTAGCCCCAGTAGCTCTGATAATGGTGATGCATTGAGAAAAACACAGGGGCTACTGGCTTTAGTATTCTGCTCCTGTACCCCCCATAAAGTCCATATATTGGTCCCCTATTTTCAGACTGACCATAGGCTCCTGGGGACCCAGGGAAACTTAAGAGTCCGGTCTGGCCTAGTCTTCATTCATGCTGTAGCCCTCTCCGGCTGGCTTCTTTTTTTTTTTTAAATCAAGTACTCCCTCCTTCCCCCTGGGGTGGAGATATGATGCGGGCATTCACTTCTCTAATGTCCTTCTTTTTCTACAATGGGCGTACTGACTCGCACCCAGTTTTTACTTCCTCTGCTCCTTCGATCAGGATAACCTCCTCCACATCATTCAACTAAAGTATCAGCAAGAAAATCTGTTCTCTTCTCCATCTTCACATCCACTCTCTCTATCACATTCAACAATTCACATACTTTCTGTTCAACTCTTCCAGTAACTATTATGCCCGCAAATCCATCCAATTTCATTTCTGTTTTATATCTCTCTGGGACTGACTGACAAAAATGCTAATTCTCCTGGACTGCTGGATTGCATGGGGTATATAGTGAAGGCTGCCTGCGCTATTTGGATTGGGTCTGCAAAGCTGGACCTAGTGCAATGGGATTGTAGCAGCAGATAAGCATGCAATAAATAAAACCAGGAGTCTTTTCAAGGATCCAAGCCAGTTTAATGTGCACAGGCTCAAGCAATAATCAAATTCAAAATGGCTGAGCGATGTTCTCTGGCAATACAACAACTTTTATAGACTTTTGCTCCATTCTAGGTATAGAAAAACATTTCATTGGTCCCGGTAACCTCCCGTACCTCCCGTACCTCTTCTATTGGTCCCGGTACTGATATGATTATCCAATTATGTTCTTTGAGTGGGCTCAGCACCTGCTTTGCCCCCCTCCTGGTCCCAATTACAATGGCCAGTTCATCAACTTGTTACTTTCATACTTCCAAGGCCATTGAGCCAATTTGTGCATGTAGGGGAGCAGGGCTCTGCAGCCTTTCTGACAGCAGTTTCAATTAAATCCCTTACAGCTGCATTCTCTTATCAGTGGGCATTTAAACATATTTTTCTGTATTTTTCCAGGTTCAGTTCTGCTTGTCTAAGCTAATTCAATTGCTTTACTGAATTCTAATTCTACAATAGCAGCATGTTGGGGGATGTGCAATTCCTATGGGCCTCTTCACAGGCTTCATTTACAGGTCAAGCTTGTTAAGCCTGTCTGCTTAGTTCAATTAGCATGGAGCATAGGCCTTCGCCTACCACATTCCCCCCTTTGATTATTCTCACCCGCAAGTGAGAAAGGGTGAGAAGCAAATCACATAATACTAAATAAAGATATCTCTCTGTGGTATAGGGTAGTAGTTTCACATAGCTGGTAGCTTTGTAGCTGCCTTATGCTCTACAGTGTTAATAACTGAAGTTATCATCCGCAAGCAAAATGACAAGAAACAAGGGAGCAACAAGCAGATAGTCAAAGTCCATAGTTTGTCAAGAGTGGGAAAAAGAACTAAAAGAATTAGAAGGTTCAGGAGCATTTATGCCGGACCACCAAGATGTCTTCTTTGTTGTGCTGTTGTAAAACTTCTGATTTAGACAGTCCAGCTGTCCGATCTTCATAGCAAATTGTGGTCCGGTGCGAACAAAACACAAACTGTCAACAATGGGGTGGGCCAATACCCACTCACTAGTAGTATTATGTAAATCAGTCTGATTGTAGGGGATGGAGTAATTCAGTTCTTGCGTCTCCCAGGGCCACTGATCTCCCATCTTAGTTCCTCCACAAAAGAAACAGTCAGAAGCGTGGAGACTAGATGCTATTGCTCCAGCAAGTTCAAGAAACAAGTTCTGGGAGGCATGAGGAGTTGCAACGGTGGCTTGCATAGCCTTGTAGAAAGTCAAGATCTAGAACAACTTTTGGATCGGAGAGTATACCAATGCAAGTATAGGAAGAATGATAAAACAAGGTCTGAGTGACCTTCGGTCCAGTTCATGTTGTACTTATACAGGCTGCCCAGGGAGGTAAGGCAAAAGTCATCTCAAAGCACCCCAAGGCTGCTGCCAGAATAAAGCAATAATAAGGATTCATAATGAGCACAGTCTCTGGAAAATTGGTGGAACTGTCGACTTCCACAACAGATAACAGATGTAGGGTTGATTGTAGATCCTCAAGCTTCTGCCATACGTAGACCTACCAGCTTTGTGGCAGAAGTAGGGCTGTAGATTCCAAAGTATCACTGTCCTCTGGAATGTCTCTATTTCTTACAATATCATAGCATAGTCTCTTAGGCTATTATTGCTTCCTTAGAGCAGTTCACTCTTTAGGAGATCAAAACAGTCTTTTCAGAGTATTTAGACACAGTCTCTTAGAAGATTCAATTTCTTAACACAACACAGTCTCTTTCTGATGATTGCAGTTTTTTTTTTTTTTTTTAAGGATCCAGATGCGAAGCTTACTTTCAGATAAACAGACAGTCTTGAAATAGTGCAGTTTCTGAGGGACCAATAAGTCTTAGGTCCGTGGCTGTTGTCGTAGGGTGAGGTGCAATGGAGTCTCAGGATGCTGTACAGTAGTCCAGTGATCAGGTTCAAGAGCAGCTGCTGGCTTCACTTGATTATGATGGATCCAAGGTTCAAATTCTGCGACTTTTACTGCAGTTGGAGTTGACAGGATGATGACATAGGGTCCCTTCCAATGCGGGGCTAACAGTGTCTTTCTCCACTCTGTGATCCACACCGAGACTCCAGGCTTGAGAGGATGCAGGGGTTCAGACAAATTGATGAGTAATCGATTTTGTACCCAGGTATGAAGACTCTGCAAAACAGAACTTAAAACCAATAGTTCATGTCTAATAATTTCAGATCCTATCTGTCTCATATCTCCTTTTATTTCCTATACAACAGGCAGGGATTGCCCATACAGAATCTCAAAAAGGGGAAACTCCTAAAGACTTAGCAGGGGCTAAGTATATCCTAAGAAGGCCTATGGGAAGAACCTGGGGCCACTTCAGGTAAACCTCTTGGCAAAGTTTGGACAACTGAGATTTCAGGGTTCTATTCATACATTCTACTTTTCCTAAATTCTGAGATCTATAGGCAGTATGTATCTGTTAATATCAATATCTTGGGGCTATACTTAATGGACTTGCTTCCTAAGGTTATCCACCCTCATTCTTTGTACAGGGCCCCATGTGCATGCAAGGTTGTAAGGGCATACTTGGAATCTGGGTATACATTTAGACAGGGCTCTTTTCCTATTGTTAGTGCTCTAGTGAGGGCTATCAGTTCAGCTTTCTGTGGTGAAGTTTCTGGGGCCAGGGCTGAGGACTCAACTACCAAATCAGGGGTCACCACTGCATATCTAGCACAACAATGTCTATTGATGATGAAACTGCCTTCAGCCACAAAGAAAGTCTGTTCAGGGTTCTCCAGAGGGACATCAGTCAAATCCAGGCGGCTTGAGAATACAGTGTCCATAATTTCTAAACAGTCATGATCAGGGGGTCAAGACCAACTGGTAACAACATAACAGGATTCAAAGCTTGACTGACCTTCAATTGGAGCTGGGGGTTTTTACGCAACATACTCTGTGGCACCCAAGAAGGCTCTCACTTGCCTCCTGGTGGTTGGAGTAGGAATACTGCATACAGCTTCTTTGCATTCTGGTCCCAGGCGTCGAATTCCGCTGGACAACTGGAATCCTAGGTGTTTTAACTTGTTGGACATAATTGCACCTTGGCTCTTGAGACTTTGTATCCAGCCTCATTAAGAGGGTGCAAAAGTTCACTGATGGCTTGTAGACATTCACTTTCTGAGTTGGTGGTTATGAGCAAGTTGTCCACATATTGAAGTAGAATTTTTTTTTTCTTTTTTTCTCCTGGAGTTTCTGGATAACTTGTCAAATCCTTGCTGAGTGAGGCGAGTTCTTGAATCCTTGAGGTAATCTTGTCCAGATGAGTTGGCCCCGCCTCCTTGTAGTGGGGTCTTGGGCTAAGCGTATGCAGAAAAAGGCATCTTTTTAAGTCCAGAATGATGAAATGTATAGCTTCAGCAGAGATCAGTTCCAAGAGAATATAAGGATTTTGGTACCACTGGTTGTATAGTTTCAGCTGCATCATTCATTCTTCTTAGATCCTGCACTGGGCGGTAGCCACCTGTCCCAGGCTTCTTGACTGGCTTGAGGGTGACAATGACAGGGGCTATGTTCTTCGCTAGGCCAGGTGGATTATCTTCTGCCCATACTCCAGGTGGGGCTATAAGGTTGGTAGGTATACAGGAACTTGTTGACTTGACTGGAGGTGTGCTATAGAACCACCATTCCTCTTCTCAGGGAACAGTCAGCACCATCAATCCAGCAGGTTTTGGGTTTACAGTCATTTGCATTTCTCCCTCTTCAGCAAAGGATATCTGTGCCTGAAGCTTTGCAAGCAGATCTCGGCCCCAAAAGTGGAATAAGGCACTCAGGCATATACAGGAACTGGTGCATTATTTTCTGTCCCCCTAGTTCACACATGCGGTTCTGCAGGAAAGGCTTTGCGGACTTAGCCCCAGTAGCTCTGATAATGGTGATGCATCTGGCCTAGTCTTTATCCATGCTGTAGCCCTCTTTAGCTGCCACTTACTCTATAGCTACTTCCTTCTCCTACTAAAACATTGTGCTTGGTTTATTGTTTTATGACTCTGCAATCAAGTACTCCCTCCTCCCCTCATGGGGAGGAGTCAAGATATGGGCATTCACTTCTCTAATGTCCTTCTCCTCTGTAATGGGCGCACTCACACCCAGTTTTCACTTCCTCTGCTCCTTTGATTAGGAAAACCTCCTCCACATCATTCAACTAAAATATCAGCAAAAAGATCTGTTCTCTTTTTCCATCTTACAATTTTTACTTTCTCTGTCCCTCTTCAACAATCCACATACTTTCTGATCAACTTTCTTTTAACTATCATGTCCGCAAATTCATCCAGTTTTCTATAATTTCTGTTCATTAGTTCAATCAAGTCCTAAAACTTCTCAGTGTATAATGCAGTTTTTTCAGTTCTAAACAAGTCTGGTCAGCTGACTTTCACTTCTGGTCCAGAGGGGGTGCACATCCCCCTGCTGCGGAGGTGGCTGGCAAACTAGGGAATCTGCAGGGAGGAGTCCCCCCCCCCTTCTCCTGGGCTCTGTTTCTCCTAGCAACGCTCTATCCAGGAGGTTGTTTGTTTGTTTGTTTTTTTAAATGATCTACTTCTCTGCTGTGGGCACATTAGTTCACGCCCACCGGGGGGGTGGCATCATCGGAGGACTGGGCCCCATCCCCCCCTTAAGCACTCTGAACGGAGCTACTTACAGAGAGAGAAACTGATGGGACAGGATATCTAGAGATTCTGGGGCAAAATATGGTGAACAGCAGAAACCACTCCCTTTCACATAGCATTCCTAATTGGGACAGAGACATTTGATTACCATAGTCTTCAGTAAATCCCTTACTGAAATCCTTGATCATACTTGAAAAGACACTCATTAAAAAACCTTATTACCGTAAACATAAGCTTAAATTGAGCACAGACATACAATTTAGATACAGTTCTTAAAATATCTTATAGAGAGAACTATAGCTATCTGTTACGTATGACTAGAATTAAATTTCTTAGCGAACTAACTGCCAGCCGTAGTCTGCATCTGCAAAAGAAAATATTATTTTATTTTTATTAAATCTTACAGTTCAGAAAGCAGATATTCAAGAGACATGAAACAAATACTTTTCCATGGCTGTTCTTTTTATTTTTTATTTTTTTATTTTATTTTTTAACAATAAATATGTCTTCTATCAGGTGCTTGCCACAGTAAATCAGGAAATAACGTCTTGGAATTTTAAAAAACAAAGTACCCTCTTTCTCTGGACACGGACATACAAAATTCAAATACAGAAAAACAAATGAATCCATCCTAAATTGTAAAGGTCTTCATTAGTCACTAGTACAGAGTTTAACAATCCAATGTAATTACCTTAAATCTTACAGTATGGGGAAGCATGCATTCAAAATGCAAACACTCCAATCCTTTATTTTAAACAAGCAAGAAACTTTTCAATCGAGAGCTGCGGTTTCATTTTTTTTTTTCCTCCTGTCCTCTTGCCGTGTGGCTCGCTGGAAACAGCTTAACTGTTCACACACACACACACACAGACAGAGACATGCCGGCATTCGAATAAGAACTTAACCCTTTCCAGGCTAAGCCCCAAAACTATCGGGACCCACAATCCTGACTAAACATTCTTATTAAATGATATATAAATGATATATAATACATAAACATAGCAGAAGGAACATTACTATTAAAAACATATTGAATAAAACAGGTACAATTTTCCTGAAATATGCACAAACTAACAGCATTGAGATTTAAGCCTGCACAGGGTTAGAAAGACACTGTACATTCTTTCCTTCAGACACGCCCCCTGTCAGTTTCACACTGTGCTATAGGAAAGCGAACTGGGTGTGACCAGCTTCTTGATTTCTAAAGTGACTCTAGGTGTTTTGCGTCTTCGTTCTGCTTGATTAATACAATTTCTTAATCAGTGAACTGTCACAAATTACTCAACAGAATAATCTCACATTTATAACAGAAGGGGAACTCGCAGTTTCAACAGAGAACAAAAAGAACAGATACACAGTAGGGCAGACAATACACATCAAACGCTTCACAATCATGCTAGCAACGTATCCCAAAAAGCCCAATCCTGTCTGTTCTGACTAGGCTAAATCATGATTCTCTATAACAGCTGTACCTCGCGACTACTCATGCAAGGATTTTCAAACAAATTTTCCCCACGCATACTCATGTAGGGACCTCGCGCATACTCATGCGAGGTTGACTTAAGTCTTACCAAACAAGAAGGACGATGGCTTCACCTCGCACATACTCATGCAAGGTTAATAGGACCGCCCTTGAGAGGGGATCAGTGCTCTCTTTTCCAAGTTCCAAGTTCTCGAGATTACAAGTTACAAGTTTCAAATTCTTACTAAAAGTTTCACAAGTTTCAAACTGCAGTTCTAACTCATCTGTCTAGACAGGTTTTCAAAACTATACTTACCGGATCCGGTCCCCGATACTTCACTAGCTTCTGAGTTGGATCCTGGACTCCCCCGGGTCGGAGGTGTTGGCCAGCTGGACCCAGTGCCTGCCGAGGCCAGGCAGAACCCCCTCCGATACAAGAGGATCGGTGGGCCCAGGGAAATTCCCCTGCGTCGGATTGGCATGGTTCCAACTGGACCAAACCTCAAGGCGAATTACGTGGATTTATTCACTTGAACACCATCCACCACTCGCACTTCCAGGCCGACGCACCAAGAAATGTAGCAGCAGATAAGCATGCAATAAATAAAACCAGGAGTCTTTTCAAGGATCCAAGCCAGTTTAATGTGCACAGGCTCAAGCAATAATCAAATTCAAAATGGCTGAGCGATGTTCTCTGACAATACAACAACTTTTATAGACTTTTGCTCCATTCTAGGTATAGAAAAACATTTCATTGGTCCCGGTAACCTCCCGTACCTCCCGTACCCCTTCTATTGGTCCCGGTACTGATATGATTATCCAATTATGTTCTTTGAGTGGGCTCAGCACCTGCTTTGCCCCCCTCCTAGTCCCAATTACAATGGCCAGTTCATCAACTTGTTACTTTCATACTTCCAAGGCCATTGAGCCAATTTGTGCGTGTAGGGGAGCAGGGCTCTGCAGCCTTTCTGTCAGCAGTTTCAATTAAATCCGTTACAGCTGCATTCTCTTATCAGTGGGCATTTAAACATATTTTTCTGTATTTTTCCAGGTTCAGTTCTGCTTCTCTAAGCTAATTCAATTGCTTTACTGAATTCTAATTCTACAATAGCAGCATGTTGGGGGATGTGCAATTCCTATGGGCCTCTTCACAGGCTTCATTTACAGGTCAAGCTTGTTAAGCCTGTCTGCTTAGTTCAATTAGCATAGAGCATAGGCCTTCGCCTACCACAGGATTTGGATTACGTGACCCTCTCTCTTACTGGTAGTTATACATTTGAAGGCATACAGCAATCAGGCTGAACTAGCAAATAAATCCCTACTTGTGCCGGGGCTTCTCTTCTCCTGCTGCGGAGGTGACTTGTGACATTTGCAGGGAGGTATCTCCCCCCTCCCCCCCTTGCTCCAGGCTCACACTGTTTCTCCTAGCAACACTCTATCCGGGTGGTTTTTTTTTTTTTTTTTTATGTTCTACTTCTCTGCTGTGGGCACATTAGTTCACGCCTACCGGGGGGTGACATCATCGGTGGACTGGGCCCCCCCTCCCCCCTCCTTGCGCACTTTGATTGAATGAATCCTTTATTTTAAACAAGCAAGAGAGACTGCTCAATCGGGAACGGCTGTCTCATTTTTTTTCCTAGTAAGCTGTGTGAACCACACCCCTTCGCTCACTGGAAACGAAATGATCACAGTTTCACAGACACACAGAGACATGCTAGCAAGAATCATTTAAATCAGTGTCAAGTCGTGATCTAATAATTACTTTATAGGTTTATAAATCAAAGGGAATAAACCCAAAAACAGTTTGCTTAGTTTCTCTATCATTTCTGAAAGGTAACATTAATATAACAGGAGTTGATGTAAGAATACAGACAGAGCAGAGAATATAACTAAAAACAGTTTACTGAGCTCCGATGAGGTTAATTCGACCTTCAAAACTAAAATTCTGACTAAATATTCCTATCGAATGGTATATAATACCTGACCATAGTAGAAGGAACATCACCATTAAAACACAGTGAATAATTGCCCTAAAATAAGCTCTAATTAGCCCAGCAGAACTTTGAAAATATGCCTTCATAGGGTTAAAAAGCACCTCTTCACAGACACGCCCCTTGTCAGCCTCACACTCTACTGCAGGAAAAACTGACTAAGTGAGACATGCTCTGGATTTTTTCAATGAGTCAAGCGGTAAATTTTCATAAATTACCCAACTGAATATAATCTTACATTATACTAGAAGGGAAACTCGTGGTTTCAACAAAAAACAAAAAACAAAAACACACAGAACGACAAACATACTGGCAACATATTCCAGAATGCATTCATTGCTATCTGTTCTGACTAGTCTCATGCAAGTTCCAAATGCTAGAAGACGGGGGTTTCACCCAGCGAATACTCATGCAGGGTTAATCGGCCCGTCTTTGAGAGGTGATCAAGCTCTCTTACCAAGTTCCAAGTTCAAGATGCAAGATTCAAGTGGCAGTACTGCTTCTTTCTTATCTGTCTAGACTTACAAAATCAAAACTCTACTCACCGGATCCGGTCCTCAAATTTCCCAAGCAAGCACATGAGTTGGACCTCGGACTCCCCTCACTCGGGTTCGAGGTGTTTGTTCCAGCCGGGCCCGGCACCCACCGAGGCCTGGCCAGCTCCCTCCGATGCAAGGGACCGGTGGCGCCTGGGAGCCTAGCCTACGTCGGGAGGGCACGATCCCGGCAGGACCAAACATATAGAGGCGGAAAGTCGTGGTATATTGGCTCATATACCCTCTACTAACCACACTTTCCCGGCCAACGCACCAAGAATATGTAGCAGTAGAATGCAGACAATCCAATGATACCATTAGTCAGTTCAGAAGGTCCAAATCATTTATTTGTACACAAGACTCAAGCAGAATCAAATTCAAAATGGCTGAGCGATGTTCTCTGGCAATACAACAACTTTTATAGATTTTTACTCAATTCTAGGTATAGAAAAACATTTCATTGGTCCCGGTAACCTTCCGTACCTCCTCTATTGGTCCCGGTACTGATATGATTATCCAATTATGTTTTTTGAGTGGGCTCAGCACCTGCTCACCCCCCTTCTAGTCCCAATTACAATGGCCAGTTCACCAACTTGTTACTTTCCTACTTCCAAGGCCACTGGGCTAGTTAATACGTGCAGGGAAGCAGGGCTCTGTAACCTTTCTGTCAGCAGTTTTAATTAAATCCCTTACAGCTGTATTCTCTTATCAGTGACTTTTAAACTTATTTTTCTGTATTTTTCCATCTTTCAGTTCTGCTTGTCTAAGCTAATTCTATTGCTTTACTGAGTTCTAATTCTATAATAGCAGCATATTGGGGGATGTGCAATTCCTATGGGCCTCTTCACAGGCTTCATTTACAGGTCAAGCTAGTTAGGCCTGTCTGATTAGTTCAATTAGCATGGAGCATAGGCCTTCGCCTACCACAGAAGGAGGGACAGCCTGGAAGTGTGCTTTTATGTATTCTATAGTGAAAGTTGCTCAAAATTCACAGGGACAGGTTTAGGAAACCTTAGGATATAAAAACATAAACTGACGGTTAAACTGTCAACCAAGAAGTGCCTGTGCTACGGTCTATGGCCACCAGAGGGCAGCTGGTACACTCTATAGTGCCTTTCTATGACTGTGTCTATGCAGCCCTTATCAAATTGATCATTCTCTGCAAGTCAGGAAAGAAATTACCACAGAGCCACAGAGCAAGTTTATATGAGCAAGATTTAAAACTCTTAACTTCTGTATCGTTGGTCGGGCTCTGGTGCCCTAAAGGCCACCGGATGGCAGCACTGCTCATGAATCACATATAGTATTCAGTGCCCCCATCCCTGGGGATGGGGGGGTGGTAAAATACAAAATCGTATTACTCATCAGGTTCACACAGGCAGCAACCTCTAAGACCTCCATTTGCAAGGTTGTCGGTGTATCCCACTGCTATTTCTCTGACTGCAGGAAGTCCGGGGGGGGGGGGGGGTGCCTGTGTGTTTCATAGCTCCACTTAGCATGCCCTTCCCAGGAACTTCTCATCTATTTCTAGAGCAGGGTTTCATTTCATTTCGTTTCTCTGGTTGTGGTTAATGCACAGCGTTAGGGGCTGTGTTCGAAAGCTTGGGTCCCACGGACTTCAGTGGGATTTCAAAAAGAAAAATAAACTCTCTTTAGTGAGAGATAGATAGCCTTGTTCACTTTTAGCTAACACTGATTTATTTGGTGGCCTTTGCGTCCTGAACCCCTGCTTCCAGGGGTTCTACTTTCTATTTTGCTCTTCAGCTCCCTGGCAGACGCAGCAGGCTGGCAGGTAGTGCGCAACGCATTCTGCAATGCTGAATCCCTCAGGATAAGGGGGAAGGAAAACTGGGTGCAGCCGGGGCTGGTAGCTTCTTGCAAAGCTATAGGAGCAGTTCGGGTAATTTTAGCTGATCTGCTTTGATTTCATTGAGTTGGCGGAAACTTGGAGTCCTATATTAAAAAAAAAAAAAAAAAGGAGGCATAGCTATGTTGATTTGCAAGAATCTCCTTCCGCTATCCATAGAAGGTCCTATAAAGCGTTAAAGTCGGTTTATATGGCAGGGTAATATTTTGGCTTAGCTGCTGTGATATAGCACTATGATCCGCTGTAAACATATTCAAGTCAAAAGGAATTATGGTGATAATTCTCTTGGACAGTTGTAACAGGTGCTTGAGTGAGCGCCATGGCCAGTCCACAGATGTGGAATGCGCTGCCATAAGTATTATGTCATAAGAGGGGTTTTGTAGTTGTGTAGTTTGTTAATGGAAAATATTCCCGTTTAGTTTGGCTTGCCCAAATTATAAGATTTTACGTTAGATTTGTAATGTCTTAATTTTGGCTATATGTGGTTTAATTTGACATATGGAAAAGGCAGCTCAGTGGAGAGAGGTTGCAAAATAGAACGCTGGCCTTTGAAGCTATCTATGCTCCCATTCCATTTATCAGAGGTTCTCCAGTACGGAGAGTCTCTGCTAGTGTTCAGTGAATGCCTTAATGGGGGCCAGAAGCACGCAGCCAGGCTAGTTCTCTAACAGCAATGGCAGCAGCTCAGATTCTAGTAGGCATACATCATATGCTGGGCTTACAAGATGGCTTCTGCGCTGATCGGCATCAGCCAAGATGGCTGCTGGTTTAGACTGTGAATGTGGAGTCAGCCTGGATGAGGGACCTTGCGTTCTCTGGACAATGCCCTGCATACACTGAATCATTTCAATTTGATCAGCTACTGGCAGGTCACAAGGCACTCTCGCATGCTTTTTTGCTTCAGTGGTCTAAAAGTGGAGTCTTTACCAGATGGTATAATGGGAACTTGTCTGCAGTTTCTCGGCTTCTTCATTGCTGACTCAATTGCCACTGCGGAATGAGAAAGCTGTGTTTCCTAACACCAGGTGCTAGTTGAACTTAAAATATAAAGTCCATCTTTGTGCAGTCAGACGGAATGGGGCATTACTCTAGCAGGAAGGCCGTGGATTAGAATGCCTGTGTTTCGGAGTTCTTTCTATTTCATATTGTTGGCACGGAAAGAGCATCTCTTGTTCCCTGTAAAATAGTTATCTCCAAGTTATAATGCCCTGTTCAGTGTAATTTTCAGTTTGTTCAATGTAAACCGCACTGATGCACAATAGCGCGGTATATAAGAGAATGTAAATAAAATAAATAAATAAAATAAATATGCTGAAGGAATTTTTGGTTAAGAGATGTTTTTGTCAAAAAAAAAAAAAAGTATTCAGCTGTCCTGAATTCGCCTGTTCTTGATTGACATTTTGAGGCTAAGCAGGGGCAGGCCTGGGTACTACGTGGGTGGATGCACACCTTGCACTACCAGGGGGTGTGGACTCACTGTATGGAAGAGAGCCCTAGCAATCTTCTTTAACGCAAGATAGGAAAGTAGATGGTTCACTGAAGCGATCATTGGGGGCAATGCTCTGTCCTTACAAGCTTCCATTTGTGGAGCCTGGGGAGGCGAGAGCATGCTTCAAGTGGTCGCAGGGTTTACGGCAGTCTACTCGCCGGGAACAGGAAAGGATCAGGGAGTTGAATCAACTAGAGCCTGATTTGCTTTATGTGGCAAATGTGCATTATGGCTTAATTTGAGCGCTAGCTAATATTATTGGCTTCCTTGGGGTTCTCCCGGAGGTCTCTCTGGTGGGGGAATGGGGCAGCTGATGGTTCGTCCAAGTCAAGGCTCAGTAAGCTCCCAGTTAAGTCTTTGTCTTGTCCTTTCCCCATGGGCTCTCATAGGGCAACTAATGGGCGTATCAAGGCTTTCGGGGAGAGGTACTCTTGGTAGCACCCGGTTGGACGAGACGGCCGTACTAGGCTGATCTCATTCGCCTACTCGACAGGTTTTTCCTAGAAGTTGCCGGTAGTGGATGTTCTGCTGCGGCTAGGTCCGCGACGAATGTCTCAGGTGGATCAGTGCCCGCCTACGGTTTGGCCTTTGAATGGGCGGGGCTGAAGAAGAAGGGTTATTCTGCGGCAGTCTTCGCCACCTTGTTGAGAGCAAGGAGGCAGGCTGCTTCTGGTACATAGGTCCATGCTTAGCGCCTTTTTGAAGCTGCTGTTCACGGCGGCAAGTCCGGGCGACAAAGGTGTCTGTATTCTTGGTCTGAGTTCTCTGCAGGACAGTGTCTGAAGGAACTAGCGGCCAGTTCCTTCGAGGATCCAGCGGGCGACGGTTTCCGGCTGTAGAGGTTCTGTGGAGGGAATAGCGCTTGGTGTTCGGATCGATGTGTAGCGTTTCCTTAAGTTGGGACCCGACTGCACTCCTCAAGAAGAGTTCGGGTGCCACCAGGGAACCCCGATTGGGCCTTAGAGGCATTAACTAAAGAGCCCTTTGATTCTTTACTCCAGGCGTTGGTAAAGGATTTGCTGTTATAGATAGTGGCTTTGATAGCTCTTTGTTCGGTGCGACGAGTTTCGGAGTTTCAGGCGTGGTCATGTAATGAGCCGTTTTCACCCTTTCTGGATAGAGGGTGGTGTTTGCGACCAGTCCCGTCGTCCTTCCAAAAGGTGGTACCTGATTTTTCTCCTGAGCCTCTTGGTTTCTCTTCCAGTTCTCGGTTTTTCTGGAAGGGGAGGTTTTTCTTCGTAGCTTCCGTCGATAGGAAACATAAAATGCAGGGTGCGGCGTTCGTCTCTTTGTTTTTGTGTGTTGGTTGGAGGTCCCCGCAAAGGGGAAGCAACAGCGAAGGTGGCCATTTCGCACTGGATTAAGGGGGTGGTTGCCTCAGCTTTCTGGTGGCGAGGTTGTATGATTCCGGGGGGCTTTCTGATTCTTGCTAGCAGGGCGCAAGCAGCGTCATGGGTGAATCACTGTGTCATAACACCAGGGGGGATTGGTAGAGCAGCTTCCAGGTCATCTCTTCATTTCCTCAGTAACCACTACTGCCTAAATGTTTTGACAGTAAAGGATGCCTGTTCCGGGTCGACGGTGTGGTGAGTTGGCTGGAAAGGTCCCTCCCAATGATTACTGCTCTGTTACATCCCAGAGATGGAGGACTAAACTGGAGGAACGATAAGGAAATAGAAATTACACTTACCTGGTAATTGTCATTCCTTGAGTGACGACAGTTTAGTCCTCATCCCCGCCCAGGGGTCTGATTTCTTCAGAGTTTATTTTCAGGCGGAGTGAAGCGTCAATCTCAAGGAGTAGACAGATCCTTTCAGTTTCTGGATCGCAGTGAGTATCCCTCTCTGTTGTTTCTTCCTTCTCTCTTATTTAAATGAGGGGATGATATAGGAAACGTGTTTGCATAGGGGGGACGTGAATGTACAGTTAAAAAAAAAAAAAAAGAAAATATAAGACTACGGTTAAAAAGGTTCCTCAAGTTGAGGAATGGGGAGTTATTTAAAGTTCTGGTATAGTTACTTATTTGTTATTCCTTTGAGTTTGCTTTGTTAATAGTACACTGGAGGCTGATGGGAGATATCAGCAGGCTATATCCAGTGATGTCACAACTTTGACATGCCCAGTCTCCAAGCTGCAGGAAGAGGTGCACAACCCAGAGGTGGAGGACTAAACTGTCGTCACTCAAGGAACGACAATTACCAGGTAAGTGCAATTTCTATTTAGGAATCAATTTCCTGGTTGTACTCCCCGAGATGTGGACTTTTATGTTTCATAATTTCTTTGAGTAAATGAATCCTTGTATTATTTTGAAATTTTCAATAAAAATTATAAATGAAAAAAAAAGAATGTTAGGAATCATAAGGAAAGAAATGGAGACTAGAGTCAATGATAATATTATATCCTTGTTTTGTTCCTTGATGCAACCACACCTTGAATATCCTGTGCAGTTCTGGTTGCTATATCTAAAAAAGAATATAGCAGAATTAGAAAGGGTAAAGAAAAGAGCCACCAAAATGATAAAGAGAATGGAAGAATACCTTTATGAGGAAATGCTTAAAATGTAATGGCTCTTTAGCTTGGAAATGATATGGCTGAGAGGAGATATGATAGAGATCTATAAAATATTGAGTGGATTGGAACAGGTAAAAATAGATCGGTTGTTTACTCCTCCAAAGAGTAGAAAGACTAGGGGATACCAATGAAGCTACAATGTGGTACATTTAAGGCTAATCTGAGAAAATATTTTTTCACTCAATACATAATCAAACTCCAGAAGAGTTTATTTCCATACGGAGTCCATACTATAAAATTGAGATTAATCTTAAATATGGAGGACAAGTGATTGGGATCCAAATGGTCTTATCAGCTGCGTTTTATCTTATTAATCATATGTTATTATTGTCCAATTTAAGTGTATTAATTCTGGGAGATTCATTCTATAGGTATGTGCATTAGTTTTCATATGAATAGTAAAATCAATCATTATTTAAAAAAGCATTGTAAAGAGGTAAAGATTTTTTTTTTAGACAAATTTTTAAAGTGGAATTATGATTTGGGTGCACTTAACACCACCCATTGAGATGGCATTAAGAATACCATGCCAAAAGCTACATTTCCTGATCGTGTAACCGGTCTAGTCCCGGACCTCTGGGTTCCCTATCTCATCCAGCAGCTTTGGAGACTGAGAAACTCCTCCTTTTTATGATGTCACAGGTATATCTTCCCGGTATCCGCCTCTTGCCATCAGTTACCTCAGTCTGCAAGCAGCTGGATAGATAGGAGCCCGCACAGCCGGGCTCACTGGAGAAACAGTTTTACCTATTTCCTTTGATTTAATTTCTTTATTTTTACCTCCTTATTGTCTTGGGGTTTATTTCCTAGGGAGAGCTTGTGCCTTACTGCACTGTGCCTTTTAATTTGACGGCAGGCTGCTCTCTCTCTCTCTATATCCCTATTTCTCTTTTTCCCCTCTTACTTTCCCCCCCCCTCCTGTTTCCCCCCCCCCCACCCTCTTCTCTTTGCTGGACTCAATAGGCCTCAGCTTCTGTTCACTATCTGGGATCCCCCTGGCTCGGTCAGCTGCCGTTTAGGGTGAGATCCGGAGGTCTGCCTAGCCAGCGCCACACAGAGGCTTGCCTGTCAGTGCGCTGGCAGGCCCTCCCGTCTGCAGACAAGCTCTGAGGTGAGTGTGCAGCCTCCGGCGTGTTTGAACGCGCGCGGTGAACGGAGCGGTTCCATCCTGATGTGTGTGCTGCAGGCGCCTTGCCCCTACGCTGCCCGGAGGTAAGCGAACACGTTTCTCTGGGCGCGGGGGTGGTGATCAGCGATTTGGCGCCAAAGGGTGAACAGCGGGCCTGACCGCGTGGCGGCTCAGCGTTGGAGTGCCGCTTCTGCAGGTGGCAGCCCTTATCTGGGCCCGGCTCTCTGTGCCGTTCTGGGGTAGCTTGCCTGTCCTGTTCGCTCAGGTTACTTTATTTCTTTTGCTAGCTGGGTTTTTTTTCCATACATTTGGTGTAAAAAAAACAAAAGTACAGAAGACTGCTACAACCGGGGCCTTTCTTCCTGCCTTACTCCTGAAGCATGTGCAGGGCTTGTGTGGGACGGGGCTTCCTGACCGGTTTGCATTCCCGTTCTCTTGCCTTTTCTTTGTCATGCCTTCTAAGCCTCTCTGCTTAGTCTGTGGCATGAAGAAGGGGTCTCCTTCGGGGCTGTGTAAGTCCTGCGCAAGAGACTCAGATGCTCTGGACCCTCCCGGTGTTGCCTCGGCGGATGGTCCAGGCGCGCCGCCAGAGGACTCTAGAGCGCCGCTTCCTGAGTTGCCCCTGGGGGATCCAGTGGCTGGCCCCTCGTCGGTTCCGGTCACCTCTCCTCCTCCTTCTGCGTTCCCCGCGGATTTGTCTGCCATTTTCTCCAAGACATTTGTTGCGCTGCTTCAGCAGTCTTTCTTGGCTTCCACTCAGCAGGGAAAGGGTCCGGAGGTCTCGGCGGGGGTTAAGAGGCCCGCGTCTCCGGTCCCGGCTGCGGGCCCTTCTGGGGCCGCCAAGAAGCCGCGTCTGGAGGGTCTGCTGGCGGACTGTTCGGTGACTTCGGAGGGACTACTGTCTGATGGCGAGGTCCCAGACTTTGACGCTGAGGAGGAGATGGAAGAAGGTGAGCTGGCTGAGAGGGAAGACCAGGCGCGAGTCATGCGTGTCTTCTGCAGGGAGGAGCTTCCTGCATTGATACTGGAAGCCCTCAAGACTTTAAATATGACGGTTCCTGGAACAGCGGAGGATGACACCCTAGAAGATCCCTTGCTTCAGGTTTTTCGGAAGACTCAGAGGGTGTTCCCGGTTCATAGGGTGTTCAGAGAAATGATCCAGGAGGAGTGGAACCTGCCTGACTCGCCTTTGAAAGGTGCCAGGGTCATGAGCCGCCTTTATCCTTTGTCGGATCAGAATAAGGAGGTGTTTAAGTCACCCAAGGTGGATGCGGCCGTCTCGGCGGTCACCAAGAAGACTACTATACCGGTGGAAGGCAGTACGGCTCTCAAGGATGCTCAGGATAGGAAGTTAGATGTGTTGCTGAGGCAGGTTTTTGATGTGAATGCGCTGTCCCTGCAGGCGGCTATCTGCGGTGCATGGGTCGCTAGAGCCTGTCTTCGCTGGCCTCAGCGGCTTCAGGAGAGCCCGGACGATGCCGAGTCGGGTGAGGCAGCCAAGCTGGAGTCGGGCGCGGCCTACTTAGCAGACATTCAATATGATCTTATGCGAGGTTTGGCCAAGAGCATGGCGTCCACGGTGGTGGCTCAACGGTACCTGTGGCTTCGCAGCTGGGCAGCGGATGGTGCCTCCAAGGCTAGGTTGAGCAAGCTTTCTTTTAAGGGTCGCCTACTATTTGGGGAGGACTTAGAGAAGCTGGTTAAAGACTTAGGTGAATCTAAAGGGGGCAAGTTGCCGGAGGACAAGCCTCGGCCTATCCATCAGTTCTCATCTGGCCGGGGGCAGCAGCGTGACTTTCGCCAGTTTCGGTCCCCCAGGTCCGGTTCTGTCCAGAGAGGCCGTTTCTCTAGCAGAGGTCAGCCCTTCCGGGGTTTTCGGGGCACGGGACGAGGCTTTGGTTCGGCCTCTTCCTCCTCCTTCGCTGCCAAAAAGCCACAATGAGATAAGGGGGGCACAGGCACCCGTACTCCCTGTAGGGGGGCAGTTGCAGGAGTTTTACGCTGCCTGGGCCCGAGTGACTTCGGATCAGTGGGTGCTGGAGGTAGTACAAGAAGGGTACGCTCTGGAATTCCTGAGGCCGGTGCGAGAATCCTTCGTGCTCTCCCCCGGAAAGTCGCCCGCCAGGCGCGAGGCATTGCGAGTGACGGTCCGGAGGCTTCTAGAGCTCAGGGCGATTGTGCCCGTGCCACCCGACCAATGCGGCGCCGGTCGCTACTCGATTTACTTCGTCGTCCCCAAGAAGGGCGGAGGCGTTCGTCCAATCTTGGATCTCAAGGGCGTAAATCGCTGCCTCCGCGTTTCCCACTTCCATATGGAAACCTTGCGATCGGTCATCGTAGCGGTGCAGAAAGGGGAGTTCCTCACCTCGCTGGACTTATCGGAGGCGTATTTTCACATTCCCGTCCGGCAGGAGCATCACAAATTTCTCCGGTTCGCTGTCCCCTTCGGTCATTTTCAGTTCCGAGCGTTGCCCTTCGGCTTGGCGACTGCGCCGCGGACCTTCACCAAAGTTATGGTCGTGGTGGCAGCGGCTCTCCGAAAGGAGGGGATCTTGGTGCATCCGTACCTGGACGACTGGCTGATTCGAGCGAAATCCAGGTCGGAGAGTTTGACGGCCTCGGCTCGCGTAGTAGCCTTTTTAGAGGAGCTCGGTTGGGTTGTCAATCTGACAAAGAGTCACTTGGTTCCCTCTCAGATTTTGGAGTATCTCGGAGCTTGCTTCGATACCGAGGTCGGAAAGGTGTTTCTGACGGAGGAACGAGCGTTGGTCCTTCGGAAGTTGATGACCCGGTTCCTTCAGTACAAGGTGCCCTCGGCGTGGCATTATCTTCAATTGCTGGGCACTATGGTGGCGGCCATCGAGACAGTTCCCTGGGCAAGAGCTCATATGAGGCCTCTGCAGAGAGCGTTGCTTCACCGCTGGTCGCACCAACAGGATCCACTGTCCAGGAAGTTGCCCTGTCCGGGGGATACTCGACGGTCCCTGCAATGGTGGTTGCTTCCCGAGTCCCTGGCAAGGGGAAGGGAGCTGACTACCCCGGCATGGGTGCCCGTGATGACTGACGCCAGTCTCTTGGGCTGGGGCGCTCATTGCAATGGGATGTTTGTGCAGGGGCGATGGACGAGTCAGGAGGCGGCATGGTCCATCAACAGGCTGGAGTTGAGGGCGGTAACGCTAGCACTACAGGCATTCCATCCGCTGGTTCGAGGCAAGGCGGACCGCGTGTTTTCCGACAATGCCACAGCGGTGGCTTATGTCAACAGACAGGGCGGCACCGGCAGTACGAGACTGGAATTCGAGGACGGAGTCCTGTGCGAATGGGCCGAGGGGCATCTTCTGGACCTGTCAGCCGCGCATGTCGCCGGAGTGGACAACGTGCAGGCGGATTTCCTCAGTCGGGTTTGAGTGGATCCAGGGGAATGGGTCCTCCATCCCGAAGTCTTCGACATGATAGTGCGCCATTGGGGTGCGCCGGTCATGGATCTCATGGCGACCTTTGCCTCGGCAAAGGCCGGCCGTTTTTACAGCAGGCGAAGAGAAAGGATGTCAGAGGGGTTGGACGCGCTCGTTCAGCGTTGGCCCGTGGACCAGTTGCTGTATGTTTTTCCCCCGTGGGTTCTCGTTGGACGAGTTCTGCAATGGATCGAACAGTACAGGGGTCAGGTCATCCTGATCACCCCGAATTGGCCTCAACGGCCGTGGTACGGGGATCTGATGCGGTTGGTAGTAGCGAAGCCTTGGCGGCTCCCGTCTCGCCCGGATCTTCTCGCGCAGGGTCCTCTGTTCATGCCTCACGTGGGTCGGTTCTCGCTTACGGCCTGGCTCTTGAAAGGGCAAGGTTGAGAGTCAGGGGCTATTCCTCGGCGGTTATTTCTACCCTTTTGCAGGCCCGGAAACATTCTACCTCGCTAGCGTATGTCCGTGTCTGGCGGGTTTTCGAAGCCTGGTGCCTGGACAGGAAGTTCGAGGCTTTGCGAGCTTCCGTTCCGCAGATCCTGGATTTCCTGCAGGATGGTTTTGCTAAGGGTTTAGCTGCGGCGTCGTTGCGCGTTCAGGTGGCTGCTTTATCCTGTTACCGTGGTACGATAGGGGGCCGGCCGATCGGTTGCCATGCTGATGTCAAACGCTTCCTGCGGGCGGGCTCCTTACTACGCCCGCCGGCGCAGCCGTTCGTTCCGAAGTGGCATCTCCCCTCCGTCTTATCCGCGCTGGAGCGCGAGCCCTTTGAGCCTCTGTCGCAGGCGTCGCTTAAGGACCTCACCTTAAAGGTTGTGTTTCTGGTGGCCATCTGCTCGGCTCGGAGGGTCTCCAAGTTACAGGCGCTTTCTTGTCGGGAACCTTATCTCTTATTTTTCCCTTCGAAGGTGGTTTTGAGGACGGTGCCGGCCTTCCTTCCTAAGGTGGTCTCGCCTTTTCATGTGAAGCAGGAAATTTCTTTGCCGGTCTTTTCGCGATCTGCAGGTTCTTCGGGTTTGCGAGGTTTGCGCTTGCTGGATGCTCGGAGGGTGCTTAAGAAGTATCTTCAGCGTACGGCCAGTTTTCGCAAATCCGACAGGCTTTTTGTGCTTTTCGCGGGGCCCAGGAAAGGGGAGGCGTCGTCGAAAGGGTCCATCGCACGGTGGGTCAAGCAGGCTATTGCCTCGGCCTATTTCTCGAGCGGTCGTCCAGTTCCGGATGGGCTGCGAGCTCATTCCACTAGGGCACAGGCCTCCTCTTGGGCTGAAGTGCGTCTGGTGTCTCCGGTGGAGATTTGTAAAGCGGCAACGTGGTCGTCGCTGAACTTTTTTGCTAAGCATTACCTGGCTTGATGTGCAGAGGGCAGAGGAGACCGTTTTTGGTTCAGCTGTACTTCAGGCTGGTCTCCCGGGGCCCTCCCAGATTTGAATCTCTCACTGCTCTGGTACTTACCCAGAGGTCCAGGACTAGACCGGTTACACGATCAGGAAGATGAAATTAGACTTACCTGCTAATTGTTGTTCCTGGAGTGTAGCCGGTCTAGTCCCGTATCCCTCCCTAGGGTTGCACTTCCTAAGGTGCCTGAAGTACTGCAGGCCTTACAGGTAAGCATTTCTCTTCACAGTTTTCTATAGCGGGCTGTTCTCTCTTTTGGGGTAGGGAGAAGCCTGCGTAAGTTTAAGTCACGGTTGCTGTCTAGCGTTTTGGGATGTTCCTTTACATAAGTGCGGGGGGTTTGGTTTTCGTTGCATTTTTTGTCTGTCTCTCCGGTGAGTCTGCTTTGTCAATAGGTTACTGATGGCAAGAGGCGGATACCGGGAAGATATACCTGTGACATCATAAAAAGGAGGAGTTTCTCAGTCTCCAAAGCTGCTGGATGAGATAGGGAACCCAGAGGTCCGGGACTAGACCGGCTACACTCCAGGAACAACAATTAGCAGGTAAGTCTAATTTCACCTTACTGTTAGTGCTTGCCCAAAACACCCCAACTAACTGAAGCACCGTCCATGCCCACATTTCAGCCCCAACCCTTCCACAACCTATTCGACTACCCAGTTAGTTTAGGCTTTTTAGCATGGGGCTCTGCTCTAATTGCTACCACTTATTGTACATTAGTAAACATGCCCTTTAATATACTAACTCTTTTTAAAATTGTTTTTATACACTTTGCATTTCTTAGTTGTAGTTATTATAAGCTGTGTTTCTATTGTGATTAATATGATGTTTTTATATGTTGTGACTGTATTATGATTAGAAGATGTTTATGTTTACTGTAAACCACCTTGAACCTTGGAGAGTGGATGGTTTAAATGTATATTAAATAAAAGAATAAAGAAATAAGTGTCTAATTTGGTTAGTCCTACCACAAACTAATTGAACCTGCATGACAGTGGCTTTATACAAACCAGCATCTGTCTTGTTTACATCATGGGGCACATACCCAAAATGCTGGAGATACACTGGCATGGTGAGAAGGAACAAGCTAAAAGCCTGAGGCACTTCAGTCAGTCATGATAGAAACTCTTTCCAGGGCAGCCTATGCCTGACTTACTCAAATCCTATGGGCGATGATGTCGCAGCTAACTAGAGAGACAAAGGCAGAATCAGGAAGAAAGACCCATTTTGTCTCAGAAGCAGATAGGGAAGGTCAGATACTATTTGGTGCTCCACTAATTTTGATAAAAATAGAACCTAAGCAGTGAAAACAAAAAACAAAAGAAAGAGAAGTTCTGGCCCAAGGGTACAGTGCACTGGCAGGCAAGCAGCAGAAATTGCAGCACACACAGCACAGATGCAGAGAAAACTGTGCTGTTTATGTTTTCAAGATTGAGGATACTTGCTGCTTGCCAGTGCCTCGTCTTGGAGAGAAAGCTGTACTTACAGTACAGCATCCTAGTAGGTGTCCTAGTATGTTGGTGTTATCTCGCCCCCCCCCCCCCCCCCCCCGCTAAACCCACCTTCCCACTTCCTTGTTTCTCTTTTTTTTCTGGATAACACTATCATCCTCCGTATTTTCTCAGCTCTCAAACTCGGCATCATCTTTGACTCTGCAGTATCTATCCAACAGATAGCTAAGACCTGTTGTTTCTTTCTCTACAACATCAGCAAAATTTGTCCTTTCCTTTCTGAATATACCACTAATAGCCTTAAGCTTGCAACCTGTTCTTCACTGTTGTCCCACTGAATCATTTCTCTCCCTTTCAATCCATTCAAAACTCAGCCGCATGGCTAAACCTTACATGAGAGTCACTGTGCCCATATAACCCTCTTCTAAAGTCACTTCATGGACTCCTTATTCATGTCTGCATCCAGTTCAAACTTCTTCTCCTAATCTACAAGTGCATTCACTCTAAAGCTCCTCATTACTTCTCTTCTTTCATCTCTCCTTACACCTCCCCTCGGGAACTCTGCTCATCAGAAGAAATAAACAAGAAATTGGACTCCCACAAGGCTCTGCGCTATCAGCCCTCCTGTTCAATATTTACATAAAACCAGTCTGCAATATTTTTAAAAAATTCGGAGTATACTATCATCTATATGCAGATGATATTATGATGTACATCCCTTTCACAATCCCTAACTTACCAATAAAACAACTATCAGATTGTTTCAATGAAATAACAACCTGGCTAAAAGCTCAAAACCTTCACATTAATCATTCAAAAACAGAAGTCCTAATTGTAACAAAAAACCAATCATATATCCCTCCAACCCGCATAACAATACAAAATCATGACATTAAAATAAAGAACGGAATAAGATACCTAGGTGTTATATTAGATACACATCTGACGATGACTACTCATATCAGAAACACTATAAAGAAAATATATTTTAAACTCAAAATACTTAAACAACTTCGCCCATTAGTACACCTACAAGACTTCATTAATATAATCCAGGCTACAATAACCCCGCACTTTGATTTTGCTAACCTAATTCTTTTAGGAATAACGAAACAAAACATCAAAAGAATCCAACTAGCACAAAACGCCGCAGCTAGAATTATAATGAAAGCACACTCATTCCAGCACATAACACCAATACTAGCTTCCCTTCACTGGTTGCCAATTCAAAGCAGGATAATATATAAAACTACAATAACTACATTTAAAGCCTTAAATCACATGGCTCCAATTCCACTAAGCAACCTAATCAGTATGGAATCTCAAAAAACTACGCACAGAAAAGGACACTCAAATAAACTAAATTCTCCTCATGATTTCATAAAAGCAAATAAATTAACTAATAACAGAGCTTTTTCTCATGCAGCCCCATCCACATGGAATTCCCTTCCAGAGGACCTACGATCTATAAACGAAATTATGGAACTCCGTAAAAAACTAAAAACCTACCTATTCTCCATGCACTACGGCAACATAGATAATCCCTCGATACACTCAGATAAAGGCTAAAATCACCTGACTGAGTAATACTAAATCCAACAACTTAACAGAAAAACCACTGAACTAAAAACTCTATGATTCAACCCTAAAGTACCTACATCTTGTATTTGTATATAGTTTATTGTACATAGTTTACAAGCCAGTTATGCTGTTATGTATTAGCTCATGCTGTTAACCATTGTATTGTTTATTGTTACAAAATGTTCGATGTAAAACCAAGCTCTTGCTTTGTGGATTTTGTTTTATTGTGAACCGCAACTGAACTCTGGAAGATGCGGGATATAAATGATTGTTAAATAAATAAATAAAATAAAAATAAATCAGGTAAATCACTTTTGCCTGTGCTCTTCTCTTCCATTTCCAACTCCAAGTTATGTTCGTTCCATTCTGCTGCACCATATGCCTGGAATAGACTACCTGAGTCACTATGCCACGCTTCATTCCTGGTCCTATTCAAATGCAGGCTAAAAACCCACCTTTTTGAGGCTAACTTTGGATCCTGACCCCCTTTAGTCTCTTGTTCACTATCCACATTTGTTATCAGTACTCCCCCTTTGTTTTATCCTGATCACCTGTTTGTGGTGTTTGTCTGGAGTAGACAGTAAGCTCTATCAAGCAGGGACTGTCTCTTCTGTGTATATGTACAGTGCTGCATATGCCTTGTAATAGTTGTTCCAGCACTGAGGAACTGGAGCTGTGTGTAGAGGGCTGGGCACACACAAACGATTGTGCCTCACGTTCCAGCTGTAGTGGTGTGGGTCTGGCAGTTTTTTACCGTTCCACCCTCCCAATTCAGGAGGTCTCGTCTCTGGTGCTGCATTATCCAGAATTGTTGCTACTCCGTCTTGCTTCCACTCCTCCTATGTATTTCCTATTGCTGCATGTTCCACCCTCTATGGGTTCTGAACTCTGGGATTCTCTTCTGTCTACAATATCTGAGATTGCTGTAGCATATTCTCACTTGTTGGTTTTCGGAGACTTTAATTTTCATACGGACTCTCCTGCCAGATCCTAGGATAGATCCTTCCTTATGTTGCTTTCTGATCTCTCTCTTATCCAGCATGTCTCCTTTCCCACTCATTCAGCAGGTCATGCTCTGGATCTTCTCCTCACCCCGTCTGCCTCACCGGTTGTCCCTGGTAACATCTCTACAGTTACACTGCTCTGGTCTGATTACTACAATGTACTATTCACTCTCCTGTGCACTCAAGGTGCAAAGGAACCTTGTCTTATTTCCAAACCCCTGCAGATGAGGCGGCATCTTACGTCTACCACTATGGCACGTTTTCCAGCAGCAGATATTTTCTTCTCTGCGGACCTCTCTGAAAGGGCTCTGGATGATCAGGTTCATATCTGGCATGCATCAATTATGGATCAGTTTGACCAGGTGGCACCACTGTGTCCTGTTCCTCCTAAGCGATGTCTTTGGCATCACTCTTGGTTTAGCCCTGGTCTCTCATTTCTGAGGAGATATTTCTGCAAGACTGAGTGCCTTTGGTGTCGGCATCCCTCCAGCGCTACCTGCAAGAATTCCGACAGCACTACTACCACTATAGAGCACATCTACATGATGCTAAGAAGGCTTACTTTTCAAACAGGATTTCTTCTGTGGCCAGCGCCTCCAGGCAGCTCTTTTCTATACTCTGCTCCCTTTCAGCTACCTGCCTATCTTCTACTGCATTGATTCCCCTCCTTCTCCAGACCGCCTGGCTCATTTTTTACGTGTCAAGTTTGCAACACTCCACTCTTCCCCTCTGCCCATGCCACCACCTCTCTCCCCTACGCCTTCCTCCCCTGGTGTTGTGGCCTCTCTCTCCCACACATGGTCCACCTTTCGGCCAGTTACTTTGCATGAGCTTTCAAAGGTTATTATCTCATCCCACAAGACCATTTGTCCCCGTGATCTTATTCCCCCATAGTAGTTCTTAGAACCATCTCTTGCCCTCCTACCATCCGTGCTAACAATATGCAATTGCAGTCTCTCCGTTACTTTTCCCTCTTTATGGAAACATGCCATTATCTGCCCCATATTGAAGAAACCCAGTCTGGATCCCTCTGTACTTGCTAATTGTCAAAGGTTTTGGAAAAACTTGTCTTTACGCAGCTATCCTCCCACCTAGATTCTACACATGCTCTTCACCCTCGACAGTCAAGTTTCCGAACTGGACACAGTACTGAGATTCCTTTTTGCACTTCTCAATGAAATTCACGTAGCGTACGATCGAGGTGACGTTTCCCATGCTGTCTCACTAGATCTGTCTTCAGATTTTGACTTGGTTGATCATACTCTCTTGCTTTCATGTCTTAGGGAATATGGTCTCTGGGGTGCTGTAGCAGATTGGTTTAGGTCCTATCTTTATGCTCGCTCCTTCTCTGTTTCATGTGGGCTGGTTTCTTCCTCTACACTTCCTCTCACCTGCGGTGTGCCCCAGGGCTCCGTTTTGGCCCCATTGCTCTTTAACATCTTAGAAACATAGAAAAATAGAAAAATGACGACAGAAAAAGACCACATGGCCTATCTAGTCTGTCCTTCTATATCAACAACTACAACAGTTCCCTTTTTTCCTTTAGAGATCCTCTGTGTTTGTCCCATGCTTTTTTGAATTTAGATACTGTCCTCATCTCTACCACCTCCACTGGGAGACTATTCCACGGATCCACCACTCTATCCGTAAAGAAATATTTCCACATATCACTCCAGAATCTATCCCCTTTCACCCTCATCCCATGTTCCCTCAGAGCAGAACTTGCTTTCAATCGAAAGAGGCTCTCCCCCTGTGCATTTATGCCACGGAGGAATTTAAACGTCTCAATCATATCACCTCTATTCTTCCTTTCCTCATATTAAGATCCTTACGTCTGTCCTCATATGCTTTATAATGAAGACCACTAACCATTTTAGTAGCCACCCTCTGTACTAACTCCATCCTGTTTATATCCTTTTGAAGGTGTAGTCTCCAGAATTGCACACAATACTCCAAATGAGGTCGCACCAAAGACTTACACAGAAGCACTATCACCTCCTTTTTTCTGCTAGCTATTCCTCTCCCTATGCACCCAAGCATCCTTCTGGCTTTTGCTGTCATCTTTTCTACTTGTATACATTCCTGGTTGTCTATAAATCATCTTCATCTTAATCCCACCAAATCAGCAGCCATCTGGTTCAGTTTCCATCATGAGTGGAGGAGTAGCCTAGTGGTTGGGGAAAGGTACTTCAGGCCGGAAGGTCAGGGGTTCAAATCCCACTAGAGGACAGCAACCTTGGGCCGGAAGGACTGGGGTTTCTAGTCCCACAGGTGCTCCTTGTGGTCTTGGGCAAGCCACTTAACCCTCCATAGCCCATGTTTCCTGTAAAATAGTTATCTCCAAGTTATAATGCCCTGTTCAATGTAATTTCAGTTTGTTCAATGTAAACCACACTGATGCAGAATAGCACGGTATATAAGAGAATGTAAATAAATACACCCTGTCCGTTGCTTGCACCCTACATTGCCTCCACTCCTGTTCCTCTTGTTCATTCCCTCCGGTACCTGCTGGACTCTACTTTCTCTTTTCATGATCATGTGACAACCATGGTCCAATGTTCCTTCTTTTTTCTCTGACAGGTTTGTGCGATCCGTCCCTTTCTCACAAACTCCTCCCTTACAACTCTCCTTCTCTCATTGGTTATCTCAAGACTGGACTACTGTAATGATACACTTGCAGGCCTTCCTCATTATCGGCTACGTCACCGACATCTTATATAAAATACTGCCGCACGTGTTTTCACTCGCTCCTCTCATTGTGACCATGTCTCCCCTCTCCTAATTCATTTGCACTGGCTCTCTCTTCAATACCATATCAACTATAAAATTCTTATTACTGTTCACAAAGCTCTTTACACTGAAACCCCGCAGTATTTATCCGATCTGCTCCAATTTCATATTCCCTACCACCACCTCAGAGCCATCCATGTTAACCGTCTGGTCCTTCCTGTGGCCACCAAGGCACATCTTGAACTGACTCGGAAGTCAGCCATCTTTTACCTGGGTCCTGCATTATGGAACTCTCTACCTCCTACTCTCTGCTCTTGTCAAATTCCACTTTTGTCAAATTCAAAACACTGCTGAAGACACATCTTTTTCAGTGTTTATTAAAGATTTATATGCTGTCCCTGCCCCTCCATGCACTTGCTCACTTGTGGTGTTGCATAATTTGATGTATGTACATATTGTGATGCACTTTATATCCCTTCCACTTTATGAGTGTCTTTAATTATTTTTTGTGTCTTTTTATATCAGAATTTCCTGTTTGTCCTTTATAAGTGTATACAGTTATACAGAATGATGTTTGTGTTTTATTCATTGATTTATTTATTATTTGTCTGATCAAGTTTTGATGCCTTTTCTTTGTTCATTTGGTACATCTATTTTAATGTTTTAAATTATTTATGTTTTGAAATTATTTGTACTAATAAATTATTGATGTGTGCATTTGCTCCCTTTGAGGTACCCTCTGAGGAACGCTCCGCCAAAATACGGCTGTGTAGGGGTGTGTCAATAAAGGACTTTTTTTATCTGTTCGCCCTTGTGTGCCTTGGGTTTGTTAGCGATACAAGATGTGTTGCCTTGTAGGCTCGTAAAGGGACCTGAGCCCAAATATCTAACAAAACATAGCATGGATTACAGGCAGACCTTTTGTATTCCAAAATCATTATGGGTTGCACATATGCAGTAGGTAGCACTGCAAAGAAAAATGAGAGGGGTGGTCTCCATTACAGAGAGGTTACAATCTGGTCCTAGTACATACAGTAATAATGCTTGGGGAGAGTATGCGTAGAAAGGGTCCTGGATGGAAAGAAGGGAGGGCAGGTATAACCAGCAGTGGCATAAGTGTGTAAGAAGAGAGAGGTCATTCCAAGCCTATTCCTTTAGCCTCCTGTAGTTCCAAAGAGTGATTTTTTTTCAAGAGAGTAGTAAGAGTTTCAGTTTCAGTGCAAATGTGAAAGAACGGGTGTCATGGGCCATCTCCACAGAGGATATAGGGAACCAAGCCAGGGACAGTGCAGATGGAGAGGGGGGACAGGAAAAAAGCAACCCCACATGCCAAAAGGAAAAAAGAAGAAAGAAGAAAGGAAAAAGAAAATGAAAAGAAATATCTCATTTCTCCTTGTTTCTTTCTAGTGTCTGTACTTGGGCTGCTACTTACAGTATACTGCAGCACTATTGCTGCTGGTGTTTGCTGTCTCAGTGCCTTGTGGTCTTCATGACACTGTTTTTGTGTCCTTTGACCCTCTTCGGCTAATTTGGTTTGTTCACCCTCTTTTTCTTCCTTTGGGGTTTCTTGCCACTCTTCTTGCTGCATTGATCTGTGATCAATGTCTTTGCAGGTTGATGCAATTTCCCTCCTTTTTCCTGTTTTGCAACTTTCTTGGTACCTACTACCTAAAGTCTTAATTACACTGTTAATACTGAATCTTTAACCCGTTTGCACTGGCCAGGCAGTTTCTTCAACATTGTTTTTTCTCATCATTTAAAAGTGCCTTATGAAGAGATAATATGGATTTTTCTTCCTGACAGAAGTCTTTAATAACATTAGATAGTACTGTTTGGGTGGTAAGGTACATGAGGTGTTTTAGGGCTTTCCTGAAAATCTAGTTGTTATGCTAATGCTTTGGCTAAAGTTCAAAACAATCTCACTCTAAGAAAATTGAACTTGGCAGGTGGGGCGACACTACTGGTCTAATACCATTGATGAACCTTAAACACACTCTTCAAAGTTCCTTTCAAATTTCCAATTACTATACTTGTTTAATTTGTCCTAATAAGAGAACATAGGTTATCTCCAGGAACAAGCAGGAATGTAGTCTTCACATATGGGTATCGTCGGTACCGACGGAGCCTGCGCGGGAACGCTTCCCAGCGTCCAATAGGAACGCTTTTGGGAGCATCCCTCAGCACATGTGCGCTGCCTTCTCGCCTTTCCAACTGTCCTTCTTCAGTTCTTCGCTTTCCGCGGAGCCGACAGGACACATACCCTGTCACTGCAGACAATTTCTTCTTTAATCGTTTTCTTGTGGTCGCGTTTGCCTCTGCACGATACCTACCGGCACCGCCAGTTCTTTTCTTTTCTTCTTAAAAAATAATAAATAAATTCTGAATTGTTTCTCTTCAGAAACTTTTCTTTTTCGGTGCTAGGCGCCATTTTGGGCACTAGGCCCCATTTTTCCTTAAAGATGGAAAAACCAGCTAGTGGTTTTAAAAAATGCACTAAGTGTGGCGGTACCATTTCCGTCACCGACACCCATGACTGGTGTCTTAAATGTTTAGGCCCTGACCATTCTCCATCTGAGTGTCTCTCTTGTATGGGAATGACTAAATGAGAAAGACAGAACCGGGCTGCAAAGCTCGGTACCCTCTTTTCTTCGGATGCCAGGTCCATTGCTTCGACGTCTTCAAGAGCCTCTTCTTCCTCTCATGGATCTCAGGTAACTAAACATAAAAGCCGGTCCTCAAAGGGTAGCTCTCCTGCAAAGCATTGAGAGGCCATTGGCATTGCCCTTGAGGGAACCACACCGGCAAACAGCCCCGGCAGGAGGCTTTGGCCTCCAAAGCATCAACGGGGTTCCAGGATGTTCTCGAGGCCTCGGCCTCGACAGAACTACTGGTGCTATGCTCGGGTCCTCGCCACCTTCACCGGTACCAACACCCAGGCATCGGCAGCGTCGATAGACCAGAGATTCCTCGCTATCGAGCGCAGTATTGCAGCTCTCCTTACAGCTGCGGTACTGTTGACACCGATGGTTCAATGGGCACCAACACCAGTACTGACACCGGTACCGATGCCGGTACCAGCACTGATGGTACCGGCTCCGGTGGGAATTCTTCCCATGCCATCTTTGCCTGGCATCGAAAGGTCGGTACCGGATCAACTCGGTACCGACTTTGATCGATACCGGGACCATGCCTTACATGAACATCGTGATCAGAGATACTTCAGATCCTCCGATTCCGATGACACTGATAATTCTGCCAGTACCAGAGTTTTTCTCCCGGAAGACTCTTCTTCTCTACAACGCAGAATGTTGCCTCCGGAGGACATGTCTTTTCAGGATTTTATTTGTGATGTTGTCAAAGGCCTTTCAATCATGGTAGCTCCTGAAAAGGAACCTAGAGCAAAGGAATTGGAAATTCTCCAATATCCTAAAGCTCCAAAGGAGGCAGCCACTCTGCCCATTCATGAAATTCTTCATGATTTGATGCTCAGAATGTGGGAGACACCTTTGACCACATCTCCTCATTCTAGGAGGCTTGATACCATGTATCGAGTTCCACCATGTCCTGGACGTCAAACTTTTCAGACTTCCATGCTTTCAGCTAGGATCAGCTCATATATTTTATATATGGGAATGTTCCTCAAAGAGGTCACAGGAGCTTTGGAGCTTATGAGCCCACTTCTCCCAGATGACAGACGACCAGACTTCCTTACACTTGTCAGGCATGCTCAAGATGTCTCCAAGTTTGTGAATCGTGCAGAACCTCTGCTATTGCCATTGGTGCACGACGGATTGCCTGGCTTCAGGCATCAGACTTGGAGATTTGGGTACAGGAAAATTAGGCAACATCCCTTGCACAGGAGAAACCCCCTTTGGCAAGAATTGGCAGGAAAAGGCTAACGAGATAGATGCTGACAATATTACCTTAGATTGTCAAAATCTACAGCCACTCCAGCCAAAAAGAAACCCTATAAAAAACCCTCTTTCAGCAAAAAGAGGAAGCTTTATCCATCCTATATCCAGCAAAGCCAAGCTCACGGTCAAGTTGCCCAAAGGGGACAACAACATCAATTCTAACAGCAGAAGAAGCCAAAAGGCCCGAGAGCTCAACCAGCTCCGCAGGTTCAGCCCCCTCAAGGGCTTTGACCCCTTCCTAGAGAGCTTAGCCTTCCTGCCTCTGAGGGGTCCAGAACCACTTAATATTCCAGGCAGGCTGTGTCATTTTGCCAACAGATGACACCAAATAACAGCAGAAAATTGGACTCTGTCCATTGTAGGAGAGGGGTACAAGCTTCATTTTCACAGTATGCCCCCTCCTACAATCCTAGGGCAGTTCAATTCCCAGACCTCTGCAGACAATCTGCTTAATCACGAGGTCTCAAAACGTTTTGCCCAAGGGGCAATACAGGAAGTACCCATCCTCCAGCAGGGTACAGGGTTCTACTCACCCTATTTTCTTATTCCAAAGAAAACAGGGGGACACAGACCCATTCTAGACCTCAGAGAATTGAACAAATAAAGCATATGAGGACAGACTTAAGGATCTTAATATGTACACCTTAGAGGAAAGGCGGGATAGAGGTGATATGATTGAGATGTTTAAATACCTCCGTGGCATAAATGTTCAGGGAGAGAGCCTCTTTCAATTGAAAGCAAGTTCTGCTACGAGGGGACATGGGATGAGGGTAAAGGGAGATAGATTCAGGAGTGATATGCGGAAATATTTCTTTACGGAAAGAGTAGTGGATCCATGGAATAGTCTCCCAGTGGAGGTGGTAGAGATGAGGACAGTAACTGAATTCAAAAAAGTATGGGACCAACACAGAGGATCTCTAAAGGTAAAAAGTGGACTGTTGTAGTTGTTGATATGGAAGGACAGACTAGATAGGCCATGTGGTCTTTTTCTGTCATCATGTTTCTATGTTTCTATGTTTACCTGTTCCGAGAGAAGTTCAAAATGATTTCTCTAGGAACTCTTCTGCCATACCTTCAAAGTCAGGATTGGCTTTGCTCTCTAGACTTAAAGGATGCATATACTCACATTCTGATCCATCCAGATCACAGGAAATTCTTACGATTCCTTTTCAAGGGAAAACACTTCCAGCATAGGGTTCTTCCCTTTGGTCTGGCTTCCGCACCAAGAGTTTTCACGAAATGCATGGCAGTAGTAACTGCATTCCTGCGAACCCTAGGGATATTCGTCTTCCCTTACTTGGACGACTGGCTCATTCAAGCCCCCACGAGTGCAGAAGCCAGCTCTGCACTGTCTCGCACAATGCAAATCCTCCAATACTTGGGATTGGTAATAAACTTCCAAAATCCCAACTTGTTCCTTCCCAGTATATGGAGTTCATAGGAGCCTGTTTAGATACCAGACAGTCAAGGGCTTTCCTTCCACAGGCCCGGTGTCTTCGTGTAGTGCAACTAGATTCTCAAGCAGCGAGAAAATCCTCCCTAACTGCTCGAGAACTGGTACAGTTACTGTGACACATGGCATCCACATTCATGTAGTTTCCTATGCTCGCCTCCACATGCAAGCAGCCCAGTGAACCCTATCCACACAGTGGACACAGGCCACAGGACGTCTGTCAGACAAGATATCAAACTGTCATTGACTGATCTTGTCCCTTCAATGGTGGCAATCACTGGAGAATCTTTTAGTGATTTCCAACAACCCCTATTCCAGGCCACCCTAGCAAAAGATGCATCACAGGTGGGTTGGGGAGCACACCTGCATCATCTCTCTACCCAGGGCACCTGGACTCCACAGGAAGCTTGTCTTCACATAAACCTCCTAGAAGTAAGAGCAATCTATTTAGCTCTTCGAGTATTCCATGTCCAGCTCAGCTACAAGACAGTCCTAGTCCAAATGGACAATCAAGTAGCCATGTTCTATGTGAACAAGCAGGGCGGAACAGGCTCTCTGTCGTTATGCAAAAAAGCTTTACGACTTGGGGCCCTCGCCAGAGAGCATCAAATCCACCTTCTTGTGGTATATCTTCCAGGCATTCAGAACCTTTGGGCAGACAAACTCAGCCGAGTACTGCTGCCTCACGAATGGTCTCTCCACCTAGACCAGGTGACAAAGATATTTCACATCTGGGGGACTCCAAACATAGACCTCTTTGCAAGTCCACTGAATGCCAAACTTCCACGGTTCTGTTCCAGGATTCCGGCTCACAATTGCCAGGCAAGGGATCCCTTCCTCCTTCAATGGGGTCAGGATTTCCTCTATGCCTTCCCACCTATTCCCCTCATCCCCAAAACACTCTTCAAGCTTCAGAGAGACAGAGGTCACATGATCCTCATAGTGCCATGGTGGCCACACCAAACGTGGTATCCCCTGCTTCTACATCTCTCTCAAGCTGCACCTCTGGAGTTAGGGTGTGCTCCAGATCTCCTTTCCCAAGAGAGCAGGACCCTATGGCACCCGAATCCTCAGTCCCTGCATCTCATGGCCTATTTGCTGAAAGCTTAAATCTTCAGGATCTCAACCTTTCCCAACAGGTAAAGGATATCCTTCAGGCTTCTAGAAAACCTTCCACAAGACGATCTTATGCCTTCAAGTAGAAACGTTTCACTATATGGTGTTCCCAAAAGGGGTTAAACCCCCTGGTGATACCTTTGGAAGCGATACTAGAGTATCTACTTCATTTGTCAAATTCTGGTCTAAAGACCAATTCAGTAAGAGTCCATTTTAGCACAATTACAGCTTCCTATAAGCCTCTAAATGGACAACCAATTTCCTCTCATCCTCTCATATCCAGATTTATGAGAGGTCTTCTATTAACAAAACCTCCAATCAAACCACCACTGGTGGCATGGGATTTAAATATAGTTCTTGGGCAGCTCATGAAACCGCCCTTTGAACCTTTAGCCACTACTACCCTGAAGCTTTTGTCCTGGAAGGTCATCTTCCTAATTGCAATCACCTCTGCACGTCGCATTAGTGAATTGCATGCCTTAGTGGCTGATCCTCCTTACACTAGGTTTCATCATGATAAGGTTGTCCTCAGAACTCATCCACACTTTATGCGAAAGGTGGTTTCGCCTTTTCATTTAAATCAATCAATTTATCTTCCTGTATTCTTTCTGAGGCCTCATGCCTCTAATGCAGAGAAGAACCTTCACACTTTGGACTGAAAAAGAGCCTTAGCTTTTTATCTACAAAGAACACAGCAACATAGAAAGTCTTCTCAACTTTTTATTGCTTTTGATGCTAGTCATTTGGGACTTCCAGTCTCCAAGAGGACTTTATCCAAATGGATTGCACAATGCCTATCCTTTGCTTATGAGAGTAGGAGTCTTCCTCTTCAAGGCCATGTCATACCTCATAATATGAGAGCCATGTCAGCCTCTATGGCTAACCTTCACTCTGTGTCTATTGCTGACATTTTTCGAGCAGCCACCTGGACTTCGGTGCATACCTTTACAGCCCACTACTGCCTAGATAAAGCCTCCCGTCGGGATGCCTTCTTTGAACAGGCTGTTCTTCAAAATATCTTTCAAACTTAATACAACTCCTACCCACCAACCCTGGTAGGATGCCAGAGATCCATGGAAGGAAGCATGGCCCACCTCACTATAGGTGGCAGCTTCTTTGGGTCATCTCCCTGGCATCTTCAGCTAGGGAGTCCCCATATGTGAAGACTACATTCCTGCTTGTTTCTGGAGATAACGTAGTTACTCACCTGTAACAGATGATCTCCGGGAACAGCAGGAATTTAGTCTTCACAACCCACCCACCTCCCCTAGGAGTTGTCTCTCTATCTCTCTGTCTCTTTCCTCTCTCCCTCTATCCTTTCTCTCAGCTACAAACTTAACTGAAGAGGGACAGTTGGAAAGGCGGGAAGGCAGCGTGCATGTGCTGAGGGATGCTCCCAAAAGCGTCCTATTGGACGCTGGTGAGCATTCCCGCGCAGGCTCCATCGGTACCGATGTTACCCGTATATGAAGACTAAATTCCTGCTGTTCCCAGAGATCACCTGTTACAGGTGAGTAACTATGCTTTCCTTTGCCTATGATCATGGGTTAGGAAGACATACTTGGCTTTTTTTCATTGGCTGAAGTGCACTCCTCTGATGTTCCTATTTCAAGATAGGGCCTTTCAGCCTAGTTTCCAGTTGTGTTGACACTCCTTAGGTGTGTTTGAGTCTTCCAGCCACTCTTGGTGCTGTGTTGGCTCATGTCAGGTGTTTTTGGGCCTTTCAACTGACCTTGCTCCTGCACTGGCCCTTCCTGTTGTGTCCTGGGCTCTCACAGCTAACACTATTGCACTTTTTCCAGACTACCACTGTTTTGGGAACCTTCAGCACATCCTAAGATCTTTATTAAAATCCATCAGGATCTCATTCCAAGCAATCCATGAATTATTCCCCAGCATGGGGGGAGCCTCCAAAGTTTCTATATTGGAACAAAAATCCTCAGTGCAGGAACTTAGCTGACCTCACTCCACTCTTGCTGTCTAGGCTCTTCCAGCCTGTCTTGCTGCTGTGTTGGCGTTCTTGAGATGTTTTAGGGCCTTCTAGAAGACCAAGTTGCTGTGCTCATCCTTATTGGGTGTTCTACCTTCTGCTTTGGTCTGCCATTCCAAGCAGTTTACTCCAAGAAAAACTGAACCTGGTACGGTGGGGGCACTACCGTCTAATACCATCGACAAGTGTTAAACTCTCTTTTCAAAGCACTTTTCAAATTTCCACTACTGTATTTGTTGATTGTCACCTCCCATTACTATTAGCCTTTAATTGTTAGGTCTTCCAGACTGACTTACTGTAGTGTCAGCCTTTCCTCTGGTGCACTGGGCTCTTGCAGCCAGTGCTGCTGTCTTTTCTACCTACTACCACTGCTTTGGGGGATTTTTTCACCTCAGCACATCCTCTGATCTTTTGTTAAATCTGTTAGGTTCTCATTCAAGATGTCCTTCAAATCTTTCCCATGCCTAAGAGATCTTCACCAAATGTTTGCACACTGTGACAAAAGTCCTCAGTGCCAAGATTCTAGCTTGCAGGCATGCTGCTTAACTGACCTCACTTCACTCACTCTGCCTGCGGTCTCCCTGCCTATCTTGCTGCTGTTGATCCTCTTTCAGTGTTTTAGAGCTTTGCAATAAATGTTGGTACTGTACTGACCCTCTTTGGTTTATTTAGGACCTTCCAGCCTGTTTGTTACTATATTGGACCTCTTTGGGTTGTTTTAGAGCCTTCCAGCATTTCTGATGCTGTGTTGGTACACTTGGGGCATTTTACCAAGCACTTTGGACTGCAGTGCCAAACAAATTAAATAGAAGAAAAACAACTTGGTGAGGCATAGGGACACTACTGGCTTAACACCATCAATCAGCTTTAAACTGCCTTTTAAAAATCCTTTGCAAATATCCATTAGAAGCTCAGATGACAAGACTTCGACTTTCATACTTTGGACACATCATGCGAAGAGAGAGATCATTAGAGAAAGACATTATGCTTGGCAAGATAGAAGGTCAACGCAAAAGAGGAAGGCCAGCAATGAGATGGATCGATACAATAACAGCAGCTATGGGTACCAGTCTGTCAACAATGAGCCGCCTGACTGAAGACCAAACACAATTTAGGATAGCTATCCATAGGGTCGCCATGAGTCGACTCCGACTCGACGGCATTTAACAACATCAACAACAACATCCCTGACTTGTTGACTTTCACCTACCATGAGAATATATGTATAGAGACTACTTGGATGCAGCACTAAGAGCACTGGCACAATCCAGTGTTCCTAAAAAATATTACAAGCAGAGAGAGAAAGGTCCAACAGTTTCCAGAACAGAGGAGGTTCCTTCTGCGAGCCATATTTGACTGGGGGAGAGGCTCTTCTGAGAGAGAGAATCCTCCTTAGTATAATAATCTTTCCCAAAGGCAGAATCCTGTCTTTGGCCCCTAGTTATTGTACCATGAGGTTGTGAGCAGAGTCTGCCCTTAATGGGCAGGTACCCCTGTCTCTCAGCCAGAGCCATAAGAACATAAGATATGCCATACTGGGTCAGACCAAAGTCCATCAAGCCCAATATCCTGTTTCCAAGAGTGGCCAATCTAGGTCATACGTACCTAGCAGTTTCCCCAAAAGACACAGGTTCCACAATGCTTGTATTGGGTAAAGCATTGATATCCTAGGTTCCTTTTTAATAATGATTTATGGACCTTTCCTCCAGGAACTTGTCCAAGCCTTTTTTTTAAAATGCAGCTACACTAATAGCCTTTACTACATCCTCCGGTAACAAATTATAGAGTTTGATTATACGTTGAGTGAAAAAATATTTTCTCTTATTTGTCTTAAATAGTTTACCCTGTAACTTCATTGCATGTCCCCTAGTCTTTCTATATTCTGATAGCGTAAACAATCGATCTACGTTTACCCGTTCCACTTTGTTCATTAATTTATAGACTTCTATCATATCTCCCCTCAGCCATCTCTTTTCCAGGTTAAAGAGCCCTAACCTTTTTAGCCTTTCATCATAGGGGTATCCTTCCATCCCCTTTACCATTTTGGTAGCTCTTCTCTGAACTTTTTCTAAAAACGCTATATCCTTTTTAAGGTACGGCGAACAGAATTGCACAAAATATTCAAGGTGCGGTTGCACCATGGAACAATACAGATGCATTATAATATCCTTTGTTTTATTTTCCATTCCTTTCCTTATGATACCTAGCATTCTATTTGCTCTCTTGGCTGCTGCTGCACACTGGGTGGAGGGTTTTAACATGTTTTCCACAATGGCTCCTAAGGGGTATGTTTACTAAGCCGTCTTAATGTGCGCTCTGTAACGTTATCGCGCGATAAGGTACCTTATTGCGCGATAACGCACGCAGCGACGCAAACGAGCGCTGAAGGTGGGGAAAGGCTCCCGGAGGGCGGAGGAAGGCTCCCCAGGGGCAGAGAGAAGGGGTCAATGGGCGGAGAGTGGGAGGGGAGAGGCTCTCTGCACACTAATGCTGTGAAATCCAAGGCTGAAAACTAACGCCAGTGAAACCCTGGCGTTAGAGCTGATTTAAAGGAAAGAGAAACCATTTCTGTCAGCAATGTACAGCAAAATCAGGTAAACCTACAAAAAAGTGATAAGTGTGATACATGTGCACGGAACAAAAGTGCACATAAACATTGAAAATGACCCCAACAAAATATAATAAAAACATAACCAAGCTGGGCAATAGTGATATTAATGGGAAATGTCGAAAAACACTCCCAAGAAAGCTCCAAAAAAATGATATGAATTTTGGAAGGGTCTACGCTCCGTCCCCATACAAGGTGAATAATCCCACAGTGAAATAGCGCTGATCAGGGTTTCCCTCTCCATTGGACAGGTTTCCTATGGCGTGCACATGTTCCACAACAGCAGGGCGGGCATGTCGGAATGGGCAACTGGACAGATGCTGGGAAAGGGGACACAGAGGGCTACAGACGGCACATGCTGTGCTGCAGCTGGGCCACAGTGCGGACTAGGGTGATGCCTAGGTGGCCCATAGGAATGCTTAAACAGTAGAGCAGCCAGACAGCAACTGATGAGGGCCCAGCATGGGCACGAGTGTGCTTCCCACAGTGTCACAGGGGATAGTACCCAGCAGGTACTGTGGGGCCTGGCACTGCAGTACCCCCAAGGGCACAGAACATTGGCAGGCAGTGCTGGAGGGAGGTGTGGACATCTATGCAGGCACCCCTACCCCAGAACCTGCACCATAGGAAGCCGCCTACCCGCACAATGGATGGCCTGAGACTGCGCTCCACCAGCACCACCAGCAGACGGACATGTCAGCAGGGTGGCAGAGGGGTACTGGTGGTGGAGGGGGCAGTGGCAGCTGCCCAGAGCAGACCGTGGCCTAGCCCTGTGTAGGTGAGTGCCATGCACTGCAACAGACAGGCCCTGTCTGACGAACAGTCATGGTATCCCCAGGGAATGCACTGTCTTTGTGGAAACACGGTGGTGCAGTACACACAGCCAGTGTGTTCAGGAGCAGAAAGTCACAGGTTCAAGTCCCAGCTGTGGTTCCTGCCAAACCAGCCCCCATATTTTACCCACTACTACAACGTGCTAATACAGACAGAACCTGTATGCAGATGATGTAGACATGCCCAAAACACCTACATTTTACCCTACAGAGCACATACACCATAAACATGCGCATTACCTAGAGCAGAGTCTCCCAAACGCAGTCCTGGAGGGCCATACACCATTCAGGTTCCATGCTGCCTCTAATAAATGTGTCTGTGCTGCATTGCTATGCACCGCCCCCATGGTATGCAGATGTACTCATGCATACTCATTAGGTACAACATGAAAACCAGAACAGTGTTTGGCCCTCCAGGACTGGAGTTGGGAACCTCTGCCCTAGAGCAGCGGCCAACAGGGGCAGACACACCCACACCCACAGGCTCCATTATCCCAAGCCTCCTGGAGAGGCAGAATGTTGGGCCCTGCGTGCATCTCCCCATACTAGCACTTGCATACCTTAGCAATGCCACCCTAAGTATGGGAAAACTGTACACAGCTATCAAAAGGTTGCTATGATAACTGGCAGATATCAATTCCTACGTTATTTATTTAATTTATTTATTTATTTATTTACATTCTCTTATATACCGCGCTATTCTGCATCAGTGCGGTTTACATTGAACAAACTGAAATTACATTAAATAGGGCATTATAACTTGGAGATAACTATTTTACAGGGAACATTGGCTGATTGACCTGCATCATAGCAACCTTTCTGATGTCTGTGGAGTGTGCCTTAGGTCTGGTGTCTGACAGAATGACCCCCAACAGTATTGCGTACCATAGCCATGCCTGCACTGTGCCCAGGACTGGTGTGGTGGCCAGGGCTGCCAAACACCTCTATAGTTGCACAATGCTGACATAGGTGTGTGGAGTGTGTGTCTGTCTATCCAGTGTGTGGTGGCTGCCAACACCCTCCACAGCCCACACTGCTAGCACTGTTGCCAGTATTGGCCTGCCAATGTGCATAATGAGGAGCAAGGTACTGTGGGAATAGCCTGGATAGGGTGGCCTGGCCTGGCTGCATCTGCACAGGGCATAGGGCAATGGCTCGGACATTGTAGGCCCGGCCACCACCTGCACGGACAGGGTGGCCACAGCATGTCCTGCTGGGAGGTCACACTCACCCTGACTGTGCAGTGACCACGGCATGGCTAGGTTCCCCCATAGTGCTATATAGTATTTTTCTCATGTGATATTTATGGGTCCCTTTTGGGTCCCAATCACTGACTTATCTGCTTGGTGTGTATGCTGACATCCCAGTTCTGGGTATACGCATCTTCTCCAGGACCATGCACTGTGGACTAGCTAGCAGACTGTCTGCAGCTAGTATGTGTCTTGCTGAAACACCTTGCCGGGTGCAACGGCTGGAGGCTGGCTGCTGGAGAATGTCAGATAGTGGTAGGGGGCAGCTGAGCATTTCCAGGCCTACTGTCTGTCTCCTATTGCTTTATGGATGTGTACAGCTCTGCATTGCCTGCCCTGTAGGGTGTCTGTTCCCCAGCAGGTCTGGGGTTGATGGTCCCCTCTACTGCTACCATTGCAGGGAGATAGAATGCGGATCTATGGGTGGGTGATCCTGTTTCCCACCCTGAGCCCCAGAGGGTGGGTTGTGTGGTGGTACATAATCCGTCTTTTGGTCCAAACCTCCTCCCCCTCCCATCATCTAACAATGGCACCAACACAGGATATGCACTATTCTGGGTGCTGAGCAGGGTTTTCCCTCTCCATTGGGCAGGTTTCCTATGGTGTGCACATGTTCCGCAACAGCAGGGCGGGCATGTCGGAACGGGCAACTGGACAGATGCTTGAAAAGGGGACACAGAGAGCTGCAGGCGGCACATGCTGTGGTGCAGCTGGGCCACAGTGCGGATTAGGGTGATACCTAGGTGGCCCATAGGAATGCTGAAACAGTAGTGCAGCCAGACAGCAACTGATGAGGGCCCAACATGGGCACGAGTGTGCTTCCCACAGTGTCACAGGGAATAGTACCTAGCAGGTACCCCCAAGGGCACAGAACATTGGCAGGCGGTGCTGAGGGGAAGCGTGGACAGCTATGCAGGCACCCCCTATCCCAGAAGCTGCACCATAGGCAGCCGCCTACCCAAACACAGGGTTGGCCTGAGACTGTGCTCCACCAGCACCACCAGCAGAAGGGCATGTCAGCAGGGTGGCAGAGGAGTACT
Source organism: Ichthyophis bannanicus (assembly GCA_033557465.1). Taxonomy (NCBI): domain Eukaryota; kingdom Metazoa; phylum Chordata; class Amphibia; order Gymnophiona; family Ichthyophiidae; genus Ichthyophis; species Ichthyophis bannanicus. The sequence goes on from CM066032.1 coordinate 1,646,256, forward strand.
GGTGGTGGAGGGGGCAGTGGCAGCTTCCAAGAGCAGACCGTGGCCTAGCCCTGTGTAGGTGGGTGCCATGCACTGCAACAGACAGGCCCTGTCTGACGAACAGTCATGGTATCCCCAGGGAATGCACTGTCTCTGTGGCAACACGGTGTTGCAGTGCACACAGCCAGTGTGCTCAAGTGCAGAAGGTCACAGGTTCAAATCCCAGCTGTGGTTCCTGCCAACCCATCCCCCATATTTTACCCACTACTAAAACATGCTAATACAGACAGAACCTTTATTGAAGATGACGTAGACATGCCCAAAACACCTACATTTTACCCTACAGAGCACAGAAACCATAAACATTCGCATTACCTAGAGCAGAGTCTCCCAAATTCAGTCCTGGAGGGCCAAACACCATTCAGCTTCCATGCTGCCTCTAATAAATATGGCTGTGCTGCATTTATATGCACCGCCCCCATGGTATGTAGATGTATCTCATGCATATTCATCAGGGACAGCATGAAAACCCGAACAGTGTTTGGCCCTCCAGGACTGGAGTTGGGAACATCTGCCAGGATTCTGACATGCCAGTCTCCAAGCTGCAGGAGAAGGTTGCCAACCCAGAGGTAGAGGACTGAACTGTCGTCACTCAAGGAACTACAATTACCAGTTAAGTGTAATTATCATTAACAAATCCTAAGTTAAACAATTTGTTGACAGAGCTGCGTCATAGCAACCTTTCTGATACCTGAGGAGTGTGTTTCTGTTTTGGTTTCTGACAATGTTACCACCCTGGGGAGTGACACAAACAGTATTGCAGACCATAGCCATGCCTGCACTGTGCCCAGGACTGGTGTGGTGGCCTGGGCTGCCAAAAACCTCTATATTTGCACAATGCTAGCATAGGTGTGGGAGTGTGTGTCTGTCTATCCAGTGTGTTGTGGCTACCTACACCTTTCTGAACCCACACTGCTTGCACTGTTTCCAGTGTTAGCCTACCAATGTGCATAATGAGGAGCAAGGTACTGTGGGTATGGGCCGTACAGGGTGGCCTGGGCAGGGTGCATCTGCACAGGGCATAGGGCAATGGCTGGGACATTGTAGTGGCCGACCACTACCTGCACGAACAGGATGGCCACAGCATGTCATGCTGGGAGGTCATTCTCACCCTCACTGAGCAGTGACCATAGCATGGCTAGGTTCCCCCATAGTGCTATTCCTCTCTAGGGATATTTATGGGTATCCTTTTCTGGGGCCCAATCACTGACATACCTGCTTGTTGTGTGTGTGCTCACATCCCATTTTTTGGTGCACACAGTTCCTCCAGGAGTATGCACTATGTCCTAGCTAGCAGACTGTCTGCAGTTAGTATGTGCATGGCTAGAAAACCTTGCAGGGTGCAGTGGGTTGAGACTGATTGTGCCCTTTGCTGGTGAATGTCAGGTGGGTGGGTGGGTGGCTGAGCTGAGCTGAGCTGAGCTGAGCTGTTCCAGCATTCTGCCTGCCTGCCTGCCTGCCTGCCTGCCTGCCTGCCTGCCTGCCTGCCATTGCCTTATTGATGCACACAGATCTGCTTTGACTGCCCTATTGGGTGCCCGTTCCCCAGCAGGACTGGGGTTTATGGTCCCCTTTACTGCCACCATTGCAGAGATGTAGAATGTGGATCTGGGAGATCCTGTTCCTCCACCCTGAGCCACAGAGGGCTGGTTGGTGGGTGCTACATAATTTGCTTTTGGGTCCAAACACCCCCCTCACCTATAACGTGTGACCATGGCACCCACACAGGATATGCACTATTCTGGGTGCATCATAGTCCACAAGGGCTAGACATAACTGGGAAATAGAGATGGACAGAGATGTATCCTAGGTGTGCCTGCAAGGACTATCTATCACACACTGGCACTGATGGGGACCTGCAGCATAGCCTATCTCAGCCAAGTCAGGTGCTGCGGACCTGGTGCTGGGCGCCCCACCTCACCCTCAGGGTGAGCACAGGAGCCGCACAATGTCACGGTCTGTAGCTACTCTTATTTATTTATTTATTTGCAACATTTTTATATACCGCCATTTCCCAAGATCAGTGGCGGTTTACATTGAACATAAGTCAAAATATAGAGAACAATGTGAGAAATACAGTGAAACAATAATAATTATAAACAAATACTTGTAACTCTAAGCAACTTTGTACAGTTTTGAAAGTTCAGAACTGTTTACAGTTATGACATATATTACATATGTACAGGTTTTAGATATCAGCTTAGGTATACATGTAGGGTGTTAGTAAATTGGATGCGGGGGGGGGGGGGGGGGAATATCAATAGATATTAACTTAGGAAGGAATGTGGGTAGTAGTTGATTGAATTGAAATACTCTGTGCCAGTAACACACACGGTCAGTTCCCCCTACCAGGCCGAGGTGCTGTGGGGGTGCATATCCCATCTTGTGATCAGCTGTAGACTGCTGATCTGCATGTGCAGTGCATCATGGGTAGGGGTGGGTTTACCCTATCCTGGTAACCACAGCAGACAGTTTGTGTGGTGACATGCAGTCTTTCTGTAGCCAGCCAAGGAGGTGTTATATAATGTGCCCTATAAAGCTCTCTATAGGGCACATTGTAAGGTGCCTTGGCAAACAGTGCACTTTACAATGTGCCCTTTGAGGTACCTTATAGTATGCCTTATGCAGCACCTTAGGTTACGGCACTTTGGATGTTTTTGCTGGCAGCACTAATCTAAATTAAAAAAGGAAATGCCTCAGACAGCACTGATTTAAATTAAAAGGTAATGCCTCAGACAGCCTTATTACCTAACACCACTGTGGAATCAAACCCATGACCTCTGTCTCCACAGTCATTGCAGTAACCAGTGGGCTACATCTTTATTCATTCTAATATTGCGCTGGCATGAACTTAGGATTAACGCGCGTTAGCGCGCCACCGCGCATGCGCAGCATGTGTGCCGTGTGCGTCATCGTGCATGTGTGGTGTGTGTGCGTGCATCAGCAACCCAGTCACTTCCGATTTAAAAGTGCTGGCAAGCCTGATCTGCACAAAACAGACCAAGTTATTCCTTGGTTCATCCAGAAAGCAAGACCTCCACCGCATCAGGAGGGCATGGTGCCGCATCACTAGGCGCTTTAATCGGATTGCTGACCACCCATGTGAGGTAAGTGCAGGCAGTGCTGAAAGTAGGTGTGGATGCTGCTGTGTGCAAGTATGCCTTATCCCCATGAGGCCATGACCTGCTCACAGAGGTCAATCTTAAATCCTGTAGGTATGGAAGTTGCTGCTGTTCATGTGTTTATATCCACCCTATCCCCAGGAGGCCTTGATTTGATTACAGAAGTCAGTTATACATCCTGTTGGTACAGTACTTGCTGCTGTTCATGTGTTTATATCCACCCTACCCCCAGGAGGCCTTGATCTGATTACAGAGGTCAGGCTTAAATCCTGTAGGTATGGAAGTTGCTGCTGTTCATGTGTTTATATCCACCCTACCCCCAGGAGGCCAAGACCTGACTACAGAGGTCAGTTATACATCCTGTTGGTACGGTACTTGCTGCTGTTCATGTGTTTACATCCACCCTACCCCCAGGAGGCCAAGACATGACTACAGAGGTCAGTTATACATCCTGTTGGTACGGTAAGTGCTACAGTTCATGTGTTTACATCCACCCTACCCCAGGAGAGCCAGACTTGATTTTTGTGGTGTGTTTGACATCCTGGTGTCAAGGTACCTGCATCTGTTGTTGTTGCACTGCTGAGCCCAAACACCAGGAGACCCACACCTGATCACAGAGGTCTGTTAAAGCTGCTGGTGTCAGCGTCACTGCTCTGCCCGACCCCGGGAGGACCTAGACAGGATAACATAGGTCTATAGCTCAGCTAGGTGGCTCTGTGCATGCTCCGGTTGCATACGGCCACAACTGCCATATTCACAGGAGGCCTAAGTCCTGACCACAGAGGTAGAGTTGTAGGTCTGATGTCATGGTAGTGGCCCCTGCTGATGTGCCTGGCCCACCCAAACACCGGGCGAGGTCAGAACACATCGCACATGTTCCTTAGAGAGTTCATGGTGCCACGGTGGGTGTGTTGGCTGATGTGTGTGGGTGAGCCAAATACACAGGTGTCTGCCGCAGCATACAGGGAGTTTGAAAATCCCACTTTTCGAGACCAACGTGACCACCACACACATGGCATGGTGCACCCATGTCATGCAAGGAGGGTGTGGGAACAGAGTAAGGGGGCCCGGGGGTAGCACACAGTACATGTAGCTGTCACCCCACACATGGGCAGACCCACAGCCACACATGCATGCGGCGCTGCCAACAGGTAGTAGAGAACCCACTGACCAGAGCAGCAGCAACACTCAGCTGCCTGCAGTGATGTGTGATATGCGATGGCCACCCACCAGAGATATCCTCCCCCTGATGTTCCCACCCATTGCATTCCCCCCCAGGTGGAGGACCTTCGGAAGAAGGGAAGGGAGTTGCGGCTGTACTTCCTGGATGTCCTGGAATGCCTACAAAGGAGGGCACAACAGGAACATGACGGTGAGTGTTGCGGCCACTGCAGGGATGTACAGCATGTCACAGTGGGCCAACAGACTGTGTGTGGCCACACAATGTTCATGCGGTGTGGGAATGTCATGATGGTGTCCTAATGACTGTCTTCCCCAACAGAGGCCGTTGCTGCTGGGGAACGGGCATCCACATCCTGGACACACACAAAAGGGCCCGCAGCTCCAGCCCAGCTGATGGAGGAGGAGGATGAGGGGGCAGAGCTGGAGGACGACGACTGCGGAAATGGAGTGGGCGGAGGGTGGTGTGGGGCTGGAGGGAGGGGAAGGAGGGTCACTTCAGTGCACCGGTGGGTGGGTGGAAGGATGATGTGCAGGAGTAGGTGGAGGAGGAGGAGGAGAGTGTGTAGGGAGGAGGGCAAAGTTGGGGGGGAGGTGTCTGGGGGGGTGGAGGGGGGAGAGGGTGGCCCTGTGGGTGCAGTGACACCACCACGTGCCACAGGCAGGGCCCACACACTTGCCACCAATCAGACTCCGGGCACCTGGGACGGATGTGGTGGTAGGTGTGTCCAGGACCTGTCTGTGACAGTGCTTGGTGTGCTGCAACAGCAGCGGGCACAGGACATCGGTAACATACATGGACCATCTCCACACTCATGTGTGGTGTCTGACCATGTGCGTAGCCATCAGTGCCCCCTGGTGCCCCTGTGATGTACCGCACTGCTGTGTGTACCACCAGCTATGGACACATGCTTGCTGCCTGTCATGTGTAGGCAGCATATCTGATGCACCATGCTTGTAGGGGAATGGGGGTGCGGCCAGCAGCAGGTATGCGGCAGGAAGGATAAGATGGACTGCTGTACCCAGGAGCTGCCCAGGGGGATAGCTGGTGAGGCCAAGACAGGTGGATGTTGGTCTGGAGGGGGAGCAGTGGCTCACTACAGGCACAGGGGGAGAGTGAACAACTGACTGTAGCTAGTTACCTATGTCTGCCTGTGTCTTACACAAACATCTACAGCTAAACAGCCACGTAGGCCCTGGTGTGGGTCAGAGGGAATGGCACACATGTTGGTGGAACAATGGAGAGGATATGGGGTGTGAGAGAGTGACAGATCTGTAAAACATGCATGTACCACCATAAACATATTACTGCTTAACTGGAGAAGTAGGGTATACCCCCATGCATAGGTAGAAGGGTGCACACATGGCATGGATCATGGCACACAGGGCATGGTATAAGGTCTGTGCGTAATTGGTGGTAGTGCACCACACCCCTAAGGGAAATGGGGAGGTACATGTGACTGTGTTGACAATATGGGGGACAGGGTACTCAGGGGAGTACAGTGGCAAACACCGGAAACGGGAACATAGATACAATCAGGTTTAGTCATCTTTATTGGCACACAGTGACCTGTTCCCCACAATCAAGACCTGCGTGGCCACCCACATCCATGGCGATCATGGCCCAAGCAATGCCGTTGTTCTGGTTCCACTGGTGCTGCCTCTGGGGCTGGGGCTGGCTGCTGGGAACGCCCAGCCATGGCCTCTTGAGCATCTGCAATCCGCAGTAGCGCCGCTGCCATCACCTCAGCTGTGGCACGCATCTGGCTCATCTCCTGAATGCCCATCAGAACCTGACGAGTGGCTGTGGGTGAGACACAAGGTGATTTGTGAGACATGTGTTGCACCCCCCCCACCGTGGCTCATGCACATGTCCGGCGTATCCCAACAGACTAGTCCGCAGACCAATCATGTATGCGACGGCTAGCAACACAGTACCATGTTTACATCTGTGTGTCCCATGATCCATCCACAGGCCAGGAAATGATCCTGCTGGGGGTCATGGAGATCACAGATATGACATATGGTACTGTGTTGCACTTCAGTGTGTCACTGCTGTATCTGTGCACTGGTCGTATGGGATAGGTTGGATAATGTGGGGATTCATGACACACAGATAGATATCTGGGGGGCGCTGTTCACTATAAACCTGACGCATAGTACTGAGTACCCTGACTATCTTTGCTATGTACCACTACCCAGGGAGAGGGGTCCGACGGGTAAACTCTATAGGTGATCTGGGGTAGGTGCGTACCACTGTACGTCTCCATGGAATATTTTGTGGTGAATAGTAGGCGGATGTAAGAGCTCATTAGCATGATATGGAAGGACAGACTAGATAGACCATGTGGTCTTTTTCTGTCCTCATATTTCTATGTTTCTATGATGACACCAGATGGCACATGCTACAAGGGGGGGGGGGGGGAATGCACATGGCACCCCCCCCCACTACAAATGTGCTATGGTGTCATAATATTAGGGGACACATGGAATGTCATTGTGGATTGTACGTCAACCCCCAGGGGGCTTGTTGTGTATTCTGTTACCCACCTTCCGCATTGTGCTTTGCTGAGGCAGTATGAGCTCGCAGCTCTGCAAGGATGATATCCATGCTGGTGTGTTGGGTGCGTGATAAATGGCCTAATGGGAGACAGCCAACATGGCTTTAGACAAGGAAGATCTTGGCTTACTAATCTGTTGTGTTTTTTTGAAAGTGTGAATAAACAGGTGGACAAAGGTGAGTCGGTTGATATAGTGTATCTAGACTTTCAGAAAGCCTTTGACAGGTCCCTCATCAGAGACTTTTGGCAGAACTAAAGAGTCATGGGATAGGAGGCAGTATACTACTGTGGATCAGGAACTGGTTAAAAGATAGAAAGCAGAGGGTTGGGCTAAATGGCCAATTTTCCCAATGGAGAAAGGTGAATAGTGGTGTACCCCAGGGATCTGTGCTGGGTCCGCTGCTTTTTGACATATTCATAAATGACCTGGAAAGAGGAATAACGAGTGAGGTTATCAAATTTGCAGATGACACAAAACTATTTAAAGTTGTTAAAACCCAAGAGGATTGTGGAAAATTGCAAGAGGATCTTGGTAAACTGGAAGACTGGGCATCAAAATGGCAGATGAAATTTAATGTTGACAAGTGCAAAGTTATGCACCTAGGGAAGAACAATCCAGACTATGGTTACACAATGCAAGGTTCCACATTAGGAACCACCACCCAGGAAAAAGATTTAGGCGTCATTGTGGATAACATGTTAAAACCCTCGGCCCAGTGTGCAGCGGCAGCCAAGAGAGCAAATAGAATGCTAGGTATCATAAGGAAAGGAATGGAAAATAAAACAAAAGATATTATAATGCCTCTATACCGTTCCATGGTGAGACCGCACCTTGAATATTGTGTGCAATTCTGGTCGCAGTATCTTAAAAAGGATATAGCATTATTAGAAAAGGTTCAGAGAAGAGCCACCAAAATGGTAAAGGGGATGGAAGGATACTCCTATGAAGAAAGGCTAAAAGGTTTAGGGCTCTTTAACCTAGAAAAGAGACGGCTGAGGGGAGATATGATAGAAGTCTATAAATTAATGAACGGAGTGGAACAGGTAAACGTAGATCGATTGTTTACGTTATCAGAATATAGAAAGACTAGGGGACATACAATGAAGCTATAGGGTAAACTATTTAAGACTAATTAAAGAAAATATTTTTTCACTCAACGTGTAATTAAACTCTGGAATTTGTTACCGGAGGATGTAGTAAAGGCTGTTAGTGTAGCTGGGTTTAAAAAAGGTTTGGACAAGTTCCTGGAGGAAAGGTCCATAAACCATTATTAAGAAGGGACCCCGGATATCAATGCTTGACCCAGTACAAGCATTGCTGAACCTGTATCTTTTGGGGAAACTGCTAGGTACGTATGACCTAGATTGGCCACTGTTGGAAACAGGATACTGGGCTTGATGGACCTTGGTCTGACCCAGTATGGCATATCTTATGTTCTTATGATGTCCCCGGCGCATGCATTGTGTGGTGACTCCTTTCTGACTCTGCATCCTCTACAGCCCGTGTGCTGCTGCCACTGGCCCTCACTTGTGCGTCGGCATCCACTGCACTGTTCTATGCCTCGGGCAGCACAACATTTCCTGGGGTCTCCCCGCCAGTGCTGTCCGCATCCCTGGACTCGCCAGCCTCTGGCCCCTCGGCAACCTCTGGTGCCAGCACATCCCCCTTCTCATATGCCTCCATGGCCTGGATGTCACCTGGGTGTTAGAACAGGGTACACAGCAAGGATGAATTAGCGCAGTACATCCCCGCCAACAGCAATGTGGTGTACGCCTGTACTTGCTGTTCCTGCACCTACAATGGGGACAGCACATGTGCGTACAGTTTGCTGTACCTGACGGGGGGGGGGGGCCTCTCACACTGGTGGAGCTGTGTCACATTTGCTTTTATGTTGGTGGAAATGGAGCTGAGACTGGCGGCCCCACTATATGCAGCACTAGGTATGCACTGTGTGTGTGACCTTGGATGCAGGCTCAGCGTTACATGTGACCAGGGTGCGTGTGTGGGCCCTGAGTGGGACTGTGGCCTGTCATAGTGTGTGTGAGTGATGTGTATGCATTGGCCTGAGTGGTATGGATGGCAGGTGTTGCAGCATTGGTCCTGGTAAGCCAGACATGTGTGGGGTCTGCCGCTTTGGTAGCCACTGTGTGGTGTGTGTGGACAGCTATCACATACTCGGTGTGTTTGGTGGGTTAATTCAGAGGATAGGTGGAGTGATGCTGGGCATGTGGTTGCACCGTGGGTGGGGAGTCATGGGAATGTGTCTGTGGCACTGTAGTACCTGTATAGATGATGGCCCCAGGTGGTGTGGGGTATTGGCTAGGGGCAGTTGGTATGGCTGCGGCAATGTGCATCCCAATGTCTTGTGAGGGTGGGTGTGGGATCCACACTGTATGTTGGACAATGACAGAGTGTGATGTGTTGGACATCTGTGTGATGTGGTTGTTGGGTTTTGTTTGTATCTACCTTGCCCTCACAGTGTGATAGCCCTTCCTCTGTCACTGGTCTGGGATATGTCTTTGGACAGGTAATCTCATACACATATCATAGCTGTTATAGGTGGTGTGTGTGGGTCCTCCCAGGTCAATGTTTTGTGGCCTAGTTGTATGCCCCTCTTGCCTGTGTCCCCCTGTCATATAGTGGTGTGTGCCTGGCTGCAGATGTATATTGTTCTGTGTGACCTATATGCCATGTATGAATAGCTGCTGCATGTGCTTGGTTCATGGGGTAGGGGGTGTTGTGCCACCCTGTATGTACAGTCATCCGGCCCACTCATGCGTAGTCAAGGGGGGGTGGCACTCCATTTTGCTGGAGGACTGCCCCCCACCCCTCGGTTTTATACACCTGTGCAGTGCTCTACGATGTCCAGGACTGTGGCTGTTGTATAAGCAGCCCCAGGTACCTGTCACACCCACCCTGTAGCCATGTTTTGCTGGATATGTGGACCCCAGTTGCCTGTGTTAGGGCACACATGTTCTCAGGGCATAGGCCGCCACCTTCCCATCCATGGCTGGCATGTACTGGGCCATGAGTTGTACATGTGTAACATATCTCTGACCTACCTGCCTGTGGATGGGCGGTGTCCAGCACTTCAGGCAGTCCACACAGGTAGATGGGTCCAAGACGGTCTGTGAGTTCCTGCTCCAGGGGTGTCAGGGTTGGGGTAAAGGGACCACCCCCTCCGGTGCCCATGGCAAGTTGCGGCTCCGCCACCATGTGTGCGTGGACACCACACTTAATATCATTAAACCTTTTCCTAAGGCTATCCAGGTCCCTGGTTGGTCCCCCTGCCTGGGCTACGGCCTTCTGGATCTCCTCCCACACATGTATCTGTGTGCCCACAGTGGTGCTTGTCCTCAGCTGGCCATAGAGCACCTCATACCGCTCCAAAACACTGGCCAGCAGGATGTTGTTTTCCTGCTGGCTGAACCTAACAGCCCTCCTCCGTTCCTCGGCTGGCACTGGTATATGCCTACGTTTTGTGCTGTGTGGCTTCTGGATGGGCTGCGACACACACGATGGGCCTGCAGCCACCACCAGAGGCCCACCTCTCCCTGGCAGCTCTGGGTCCTGCTGAACATGTGCGTCACCCTCCTCCCCCCTTGCCATATCCTGCTGTTCAATCTCACTGCCCTCTGTACCCTCTCCCTCCCTGTTACACATCTTCACCCCTCCTGTTCTTCACCTACTCCCCTCTCCCCAGCCCCTCAGTTACTCTGCTCCACCTCACGCCTGCACCTCACCTCACCTCCCCTCCTCTCCCTTGCGTCTGCTCCTCAGATCACCTCCTGTCTCTCTCTCTTGCTCCTAGCCTCCCCTCCTGTCACTCTATCTTGCCTGCTCCGCAACATACCTCTCCTCACCTGCTATAATCCTGATCTCACACTTGCCTGCTCTACAACTCACCTTCTTTCTCCGTCACCTACACAAACCCCTCAGCGTGTACCACGTGTGCATGTGTATTTATGTGTTTTCTTACGTGTGCGCGTCCTTGCGCGCATTGCGCATGCGCAGTGGCATAAGCATGGAGGCTGCGTGCATTCACACGTGCAGGGAATGCGTAAGGTGTGTGCCCGGGACCCATGTGACGAGTGCCGGCCGCATGCGCGTAACGGCACGCAGCACATGCGCACCTCTCACACTCACACACGGACCACCTGCGAATCATGGTGTCCCCGTGCATGCACCTTCTGCATCACCCCTGCACATGCACAACGTGTGCATCCTCCATGCTCGTGCCACTGCGCATGCGCAATGCGCGCAAGGACGTGCACACGTAAAAAAACATAAATACACATGCACACGTGGTAAATGCTGAGGGGTTTGTGTAGGCGAGGGAGATGAGGCGTGTCGGTTGTTGGTGAATCAAGGGAAGTGTCAGAGGCAGGTTTGGTGTGGAGAGTGGCTGTGTTGGTGAGTGCTGGTGGAGTTGTGTGGCTGGGTTGGTGACTGGTGGGTGAGGTGAGTGTCTGGGTTTGCGTGAGTTGGAGGAGTTGAGGGGGGTGGAGTTTATGGCGGGCTTTGTGGTTGCTGCATGTGCCGTGGGAGGTGATCAAGTGCTGCGGTTGCTTGACAGGGGAGATGGTGTCCATGGGGCTGAGGCACAGGGCATGGGTTTAGTCCCACTGCAACACAGACCTGCATCTGTGGGGGAAGGCCAGGCAGGGGCTGTGCCAGCACGGCGCAGGAGGCATGCAGAGTTGCAGCCTCGCCAGCCTTGCCTCTACAGGCCCAGGGCCCAGCTCCAGGACATGTGTGATGACCAGGTCTTCTCTCTCTACCGCCTGAGCACGGAGGCTATTAGGGAGCTCTATGAGGATCTAAGACCTGACCTCGAGCCCCTGACTGGTTGGTCACATGCCATACCGGGTTTGGTCAAAGCTCCTTGGTGCCCTACACTTCTTTGCCTTTGGCTGTTTCCAGTCATCTGTGGCCGCAGTGGGTGGCATGAGCCGCCCAACCTTCCCATGCCATCTCCACCAGGTACTGCGTGCCATGATCAGCCGGGTGGGTAATTACATTTCCATTCCCAACACTAGGCAACAGTGGGGGACCCTGAACCAGGCCTTTGAGGTGTTTGCCGGGATACCACACGTGATGGTAGCTATTGATTGCACACATGTTTCCCTGGTCCCACCCAGAGACAGGGAGGTAGTGTTCCGCAACCGCAATCACAACCATTCCCTGAATGTTCAGGTTGTATGTGATGCAAATATGCATATTCTGAATGTGGTTCCTAGGTTTGCAGGGTCCACCTATGACTCCTGTATCCTGCATCACTCGGCACTATTCAGACAATTTGAGGCAGGACAGTATGAGGACTGTATACTGCTGGGTGTGTATTTCTCTTCTCTGACATGCACATGGTGATTCTGTGACTAATCATATGTGTACATGTCTGTCTTTGAGGTGTATCCCTAGTTGTGTGTGTGTCTCATCTGTCTGTGTGTGATCTAACGTTGGGGGGGGGGGGGGTGCCCTCCAGCTCTACCTTGCTACGGTGCTGTGTGATGATGGTAGCATGGACGCTAGCATTTGTTTTGTGGTTACAGATTATGTTGATTGCAATCTGTACAACTACCCCTTGTTTTGTGTGTCATAACTTCACACGCTGATGCATAGTTGTGGTGTCCCATTATGTGCTGTCATATGTTTCTGTCAGAATGTTTTGTGCATTTGGTTTACACGTACATACTGTCATAGAGCAGGAGCTAATAAAAGTGAGGATATAGGAAAAGAAGCTGTCCCAAAACAAATGAGGTGCAGAGAATGCAATTGTCTAGAAAAACAGCTAGAGGGAGCAGGCGTGCACTTACAGAGGCTGAGTGGACACGCCTAGCTAATCAGCAGCACCTGAGAACTAGCCCAGGAAGCTCAAAGGCAGAAGACCTTTATAAGCAAGAGGCAGAGCAGCACCAGAAAGCAGAGCAGCACCGGAGAGCAGAGCACTGCTGAGAAATGGAGCAGTGGAACCAGGACTAGTGGCACGGCTGCAGGAACTGGAAGAGAACCAGAAGGTCCCAGGGAGAAAGACAGACGGAGGAGAGTCAGTCCTGTGGAAGTCGTGGTAGCCAGAAACTCCAGAGGTAAAGAGCTAAGAAGCAGGAAGCCAGGCTTGGAGAGAGGCCTATGCTTGCCAGAAAGCCCGGAGACCAGATTGAAAGGTACCAGAAGCTTTCAGGAGAAAGATTGTCAGAGAGACTGGGTCTTAAGGGAAATACCTGAGGAGATGCCTATTACAGGAAACCAAGGTATGATGATTCTTTATTCATGAAGAAAGGCTCAGCTGCTAGAAGCCCTTATAAAACAGATGCCCAGTTTAAAGGAAGAGAAAGCAGGCCAGAGTTTCACCAGCCAAGATATAGAGGCTATAAACCAGGCCATGCTCATTTAAGAACCTTAGAACAATTGTATGGAAAACAAGGGAACAGAAATAGGGACTGGCCAGTGATAACAGCCAGAGAAAGCCCCAGCCCAGAAGAAGATAATAGTGATTTAGAACCAATGCAAGTGGAGCTTATAGACCCTATTCCCTTATCGCAGGAGGAATTGATGGATTGTTCCATGTGCATTGTGGGTAGTTTGGAATCACTGCCGGAACTGTGAATCTTACAGATATTACTTTAAGAAGTTTTCATATTTGTGCTGATTGAAAGAAGAATTTAATTTACTCCAATGTTGAAAGAATTCTTGGTTAAATTCCTTTCCACAACTGTGAAGATTATAACAGTTTACTTCGTACCTTGAGTTTGGTTTATGCCTGAAAAGAAGGACTTTCTTTAATTTTTGTAGCCCAATGAACCTTTTTGTGAAAAGGGAAATAAAAGCCTTATTCTCCCTCCACTTTGGCTTACATGACTTATTTGCACCAGGAGCAGGACTACATAGACTAGGCTGCACCTGGCCTTAAAGAACCCTCCTCTCCTAAAATTAACTATATGCCCAGCCTCCCCGTTCAGCCACCGGCCACCAGGGGGAGGTTGGCGACAATACTTGTGTCCATTTGGGTGGACATCAGCTCCTGCTTTAACGTTCCACATTTCTTTCTGCAGGTGATGCAGGATATGGGTGTCGCCCCTGGTTGCTGACCCCTGTGCGTCAACCACTGACACATGCAGAGAGGAGTTATAATGAGGCCCATGCCTCCAGCTGCTCCGTCATAGAGCGCACCTTTGACATTTTAAAGAGTCGCTTCAGGTGTCTGGATAGGACAGGCAGGGCCTTACAATACAAACCACAGACTGTGGCAGAGATAATTATAGCCTGTTGCATCCTGTACAACATTGCTCTCAGGCACCATATCCCTGTCCAAATTAATGAGGATCTGGAGGATGATCCTGCGTGCCCTCCTGTACATGCCCATGGTGACACACGTGAGGGCACAGCAGTCAGGCGGCAGATGATTGAGGTGCTCTTCTCCTGTAATACTGCATATGTTGCCACCTACATTTGTTTAGATATGTGTGTACTACTACTACTAGTGAACATTTGTATCCAAATGGCAGTAAGATGCAACACTGCACTGACATGTAACAGACACTGCCTGGCCATCCCAGCTTACAATCTAGTCATGACTGAAATGCAGATGTGAGCAGGGCACAACAGCGGGTGGTGGTGGATTATGTGTGTCGGGAGTAGTAGGCTTGTGGGAGGTGTTAAGCTGTCATACCTAATTTGTGGCTGATTGGGATAGGGGCTGCTGTACAGCCACAGATAGTTAGTATGAGGCTTTGGGTGCAGCAAGGTGAAAGGCGTGTAGTATGGGGTAAACAGTAGGAGAACAGACAACAGATGGGACCAGTTGCCTAGATGTGTGTGTTTCACAGTTTTTAATTTGAGCTGATTGATTGGTTGGTATACTCTGATGATCAAGGACTGTGTGTTAATTGTTTCTGTGTAGTGCTACATGTGACAAAACCAAAAACAACTGTGTATCTGTAAGAAATAGCAGGAACCAGAGAACAGATACAAAGACTGACAGTAAGGCAATGAAGGCTTTCATTGGTGACCCCTTTTACCAATAAAAGCCTTCATTGCCTTACTGCCAGTCTTTGTATCTGTTTCCTAGCGCTACATGTGATACATAACACTATATACATGCTGAGTAGTAGTTGGATTACTGGTATTTGAGATCAGTAAGGGAAGTTACTGCAATACCACAGTGTGCCTGTATGTATAGGTCAGCACGTAGCCTTGACATGGATGCGGAAACGGATAGGGAACCTGTGAGGTGTCCTGACAGGGGGAGTATTAGTGTCATTATGTGTGTGGCTGTAGAAAAGCCATGCAGTACAGTGTTGCATATTTTCAGGCAGACAGAGATGATTCAAGGCCAGATCAGCAAGGTGTAGGTTACAGTAGGCAAGCCAGGAGCTAATTTGGTGGTGGGGGGGGGGGGGGATTTGGGTTTTAGTTGTGTTTTCAGGGAGGACTGGGGAGGTATAGCTGATGACAACTATACATAAACCACAAGCCTCAACTACAAGCTGGGTATGTGTGTAGAGGAGGAGAGTGCAGTCCAAGACAACACCTACATTGCGGACCCTAGAGAAAGGAGGTTTTGGCCACACACACAATGATGCTCTGATGGGAGGGGAGGGTTTAGGTGCACATATAGGAATCCATGCTTTGCCATTATCAATTTCACACAGTGAGATGACATGCAGCCATCAATGTCAGGTGGCAACCAGATATCGGGGTTTGGTTTGGCAGAAATAACTCAGGCGTGGAGAGATATATTTGCAACTCATGAGCACACAGCTGTTAATGTAAGTCAAGGTATGAGATATACACACCAAGGAAATGTATATGGACAGAGGATAAGGATGGAGCCCCTGCATATTTCCCTGTGTTACAGGAACTGACAGCGGTGTAGCAGATGACATTGAGACACCAGAACACACACTGAAGGGGCATTGGGAGTGATATGGGGGACACAGGATAGTACTGTGTGCTTAGAGCCAAGCAGGGACACGGTAGCGAGGAGATAATTCTGTTCTACATTTTTTATAGTAACAGAGAGGTGAGGAAGGGGACAGACAGAGTATGGACCCTTGCTGTTTGCCACACACACTTCAGTGTGAAACAAATCTGTACAGTGTGATGGGGATCAGTCAGTCTGTTAAGGATCTTGGGGGGTCTGCGAGCTGAGGATGTGAAGGTACAGTGTGTGTTGCACAGCTCCAATATGACATATGTATGTTTCTCTTGTGTTTCTCAATCCACAGAACATACTTGGTGACCCTCTTGGTGCTGTGGTGCATTGGCAGGCGACTGTACGTCATCCAACATGCAGTAGTCTGGGGTAGGTGGACCTACAGCTACTTTGTCTGTGATGGCAGTCAGGGGAAGCACATGTCAGCAGTGATCTGTCATAATGTACATATGTTGTTCACCTCTTTTCCCTGCACCCCCATACCCCATATGTTGCTGTTGGCACACATATTCACATGTGTTCCTGGCCAGTTTGTCTTCTCCAACACTGTCTCTGGGACACGTCCAACAGAGCTGCATGTGTGTGCAGGTCCTAGGTGTTTTGGTGGTGGAATGCACGTACACCCTTCCCTAACGTTGTAGCATCAGCCAACAGGAGGGTATCATTGCATTTAACAGGCCTTTATCTCCAAAAATCTCCAATTGTGCACATACAGGCTGTATGCTACTGCTTGCACGCTCACCTTAGCATACCGTGTGGGTGGGTGTTTTGGGGTTGGCTGTGTGATGATACAGCGTGCAGGCATTTTGCATTATCATGTGTTGTGAGGGGTCTGTACACCTGGGGAGAGGTGGTGACTGTGCTATCTCTACCTTACTGCTGTTTACCTTGTGGACATTGTGGACATGTGTTGTGTGTTGTGAGCTGACCTATCTCTTGTGTGCTGGCAGACCACTGCGCAACAGCATTTTTGTATCAAAGATATCGCCATAATGTGGACATGCATCAACAGTGGCTGGACATGGTGACTCTACACATTTCGATGACACCTTCTCCCTTCACTGTGACGTGTTGTGGCCTTTGAGAGCCTCAGGGGATTCCAAACATACACTTACTGCAAACACACGGTAGGTTGCACCTTTGGTCTTTTGTGAATGACATCAGCCTTTACATGTTAATGATTTCCTGTTTGTCTCATAGACATTTCCTGTTGGGTCTCCGTACACGAACACTGATGCACATGGGGTGGAGCTGTGAAACGCTTGTGTAACATGGGCATGGACATGACCATATCCATGTGACACCCTCGTCTGCGGTTCAAATTCAAGATGTCCCCAACATGCAGTGTGTTCTGTGTTGTGATCATGTTATGTTTGCCTGTGTGACGTTTCTTTACGTACATATTGATGTTTGACTCTCTGCAATTTGGGCTGATGTTGCAAGCAGCATACCAATACATTGTTTATCCTCTTCTGACACAGGGCAGTGAACACACAAAGCACATCTACTACAGTGCATCCGGCGTCACCATCAACCACCTGTTGGAGGACACAACAATACCATGGAACTATCCCTGGGAAATGGTGCCATAGGATGTTTGACCTCTGCAAGTGGGACACATGCCTAGGATGGACAGTATTATTGTTGGACTGCTACTTTGGGCATGACAGGCCTGTCCAACACACCGTTGCTGCTGTGCTCTGGCTGGGTGTCATGTTCATTGCAGGAGACACACATGACCTTTCCAGTACTGTGGAAATTGAGATGTCACACTTGACTATGCATGCCCAGGGTTTCAAGGACAGTCGTAACATGACTTGTTGGATTGCAGACACCCTTTGCACTTTGGACACTGTGTACTGGTCCCCACGAGTGCAGCAGGGACTGACATTGTCATTGTATGTTGTACATCCTTCTGACATTGTGTTGTGTTTTGCCCATCTGTGTGACATGGAATGCAGGGGGGGCAATGGAGAGGTCCTCTTGTCCATGTCCACCTAACCTCCACTTGGACATGACACAGTATTTGCCACGACACCACTTTACTGTACACCAACATCTTGGATTGATGTTTGCAATCACCAAGGGTGACTGACTATGTTGGTGCAACACAGCATGTTGCAATATGGCTTCTGTATGGGTTACTGTAACATGTTTGATCTTTCTTTCCATCTCTATATACAGTTTATTGTGTCTGTTTACTGTACAGACGTGACGCTCTGTATTGATTTACAAACCTAGCATTGCATGTCTGTACAGTCCTATTTATCCCCTGAGGTAGCGACACTTACATTACCCCGTTATATTTGGAGTGTGGCAGTGTGAGTGTTGATTTTCTTCTTGCATTTGTGCATTCCATGTACCGTGATATATGTGTAGAGACACTGTATCCACACCAACCAGTGCAGGGGGACCTTCTGCATAGTGTTATATCTGCATGTTTCTGCGGATGGTTTCATTTGAATTCTCTGTGTTCATGTGCCTCTGCTACCTGTTAGCATATCCTCATTGTGCATTTGAAGATTGTTTAGGGTTACATTTTTGCAGCTTGGATTCCTATATCAGGCATGATGTGACAGCTGTAACATATATTTCGATATGTGTGTTTACACTTTCTTAATTTGAACAACATATGCGTTTTCATTTGTGTGCCTCCTATGTTGGCAGACAGATATGTTTTATGGAACAGATCATGATTGATGTGTCTTGGGCCCTCATCATGCACCGCCTACTGTCTACATGCACACATATGTAACTAACACATTTGGGGCATGCAGCAGCATGTGGGGGGTGGGGGCCTAATGCATACTGCACACCATGCACCTGATGCACATTATCTCTCCTGCCCATCATCTGTAGATGGGCCAGTGACTTTTCTGTAACATGTGCGTTGCTGCCCTGCAAAATGTGTTTTCATATTTTCACCAGGGATCCACTCACCTTGATATTATGATAGGCGGTATCTACACTATCTGTGATGATTAACCAAAATAAAAATATGTGTTTGATGTACATTTGTCTCTGCTGCTGCTTGATCACACTGACACTTGTATTTAATGATTTCCTGGTCATGTACATGGCCCACCTGTGCTCACATCCTTGTACGGTGCCAGCTGTCTGTCTGCCAGCCGTTTGCCACATCACTGGGTGTTACAGGTTCCCATACACACCTTCCCTTTGAGGTAATATTTTTGCATTGTGCTCATTGTGGTTTTTTGGGATAGTGGTTACAGACATGTGTTGTAACACCATAGGTTGCAGGTTTGATTCCCACATGGGGATTACTTTTTTTTTTTCTGTTGTGCTAACTTGACCATTAGGTATCTGCAGGTTCATCACCTATGCACACACCCTTCCATCTCTTCACTGTAGATCAAAGTGTGCCCTCTGTGCTGCCTATCCATCACATATTAGCTGTTACATATGTCTCTTTCTTTATAGCGTTTACATGGCAGTCTGCTTGGGAGATTGGCATTGCTGTGGTTCAGCTGGTCTGTGGCACACCAGGTTCAATTCTCTCCTGTTCCATATTTTGCCCTGCTCAACAGAGCATCCCCTGCACCCTTTGGGTTTAGGTTCTTTCCTCTTTTTCATGCTGTATCCACTGTATAACATTTCATTGTGTGTGTGCATGTAGTTATATGTGGCTCTGGTCCCAATTACAGACTGTGGTCTGATCTGTACACACCAGATCTGCATGTGCATTCCATCATGGTTACTGTTGGAGGTTTGCCTATCCTGGAAGACAGCAGGCTTCTCGTGTGATGCCCTGCAGTATTCTTGTATGCAGCCTTTGCTAATGACCTCACGTTGGTGGTGTGGCCTACCGGTTTGTGCATCAAAATTTGTGTTAATGGTCATAGGTTTGATTCCTCTCTGTTCTCTTTCATTTGTATGCCTGTCCTGCACAGCTACTTTTCATTCATGTGACAGTCATATCTGTGCAGATCTGTGCTGTTAGCACATTGTACCCTTATCTCAGTTGCCAACCATCCTTCTGTCCATCTATGTGTGTCTGCCAGCTGCGTGCCGTCCTACCCTGATGTGCATGCTGCTATCCCATGTCCTGCACTGATATACATGTCTGCATTGCAGCTCTTCCTGGTTGCCTCTCTTGTGTGTGCTCTGCATGTCACTGCTATTCCTCTGTCCTCCTTTCATTACACCTATCCTGCCACCTCTACCTCCTCTGCTGGACATGTCTTCCCATCCTCTGCCACACACTGTCATTGCTGCATGGTACATTACCATCACCCTGTGCATCGCTACAGCTGCCCCCGATATGTTTGTCCATTTTTCCAGCTGCCACGTGGGCTGGACGCAGATTTGTCTGGTCCATCAGCTCAGATCTACTTCCTTCCATTACTTGTGCATTGTCTTTCCTTGTTGCTCTGTGCAGTGTTAGAGTTACATCTGTGTTTGGCCCATACCTTTCTTGCTTTTCAACTTGGGGGACCTTACTGCCCTTGGCCAACATTTTTTGAGTCACCTATACATCCTTGGGGCATCTTAAGCCACACCTTAGAATCAGCCAGCTTATGGGGTGCCTACTATGGTGCCTTGGGAGTTGACAACCTTTCGACATGGCCTCTGGGGCACATTATAGCCCACCTTGGCTGACGTGGTGGTTTAGGATGTGCCTTCTGGTGCACCCTAAAATATGCATTAGTTTATGGCACTGGGGTGTGGGTATTTTTAGCTGGAAGCACAGATTGTTGGACTGTTTCAAGCAGGAAAAGGAATTGCCTTGGCCAACCTTATTCATGAAGCCCTTGGGGGATTGAACTCATGACCCCTGTTTCAGCAGTCATTGTATTAACCAGTGTGCTACACCTCTGCTGCTATGATTGTAGATCAGCACGCGAAGTTATGGTTAACGTGCGGTAGCGTGCACGGCTCCCTCTATCACACGATAACGGACACGGCACACTTTATCGCGCGATAACCCGCGATTGCTACCTTAAGACCTGAACGTCCACTCCTTATATGGTATCTTTCACATTATCGCTGCAACTAGCGCCAGGAACATTAAGACGGTTTAGTAAACATACCCCTAAGGATTGCTGTGGATACTTATATTAATAAAAGTGTTCCAAATACGGTTAATATACCTTGTTCACCTGAAGCTTAATTAATCTCAAGTCCTTAATGTATGACTGATTTGGATAAAGAGCTGCACCTGAGAGCAGCTTCTGTCCTTTAAGATGTGTAAGTGCTTATAAAGCTACAATTATCCCAGGGGTGGTTGGGTGTTGGGGAGGGAGGGAGGGAGATAAGACTTATTAAAAGAGGGCTGCTACAAAGTACCCTGTCCTGTGCTTCTAAGGTAAGCTGTGACCAACTTCCTGGGTGATTAACAGTCCTTGCTTGAATAGAAGGAGTCTTTCAAAATGGCCTTTTGATCTGCTACCTGGCTTAACACCTATTTAAAAAGTTAAACACGGTCTCATCATTGTGCAAGGATGAGTATCTTCACCCTATCTCTATGACCAGAGGAGAGTTTGAAGAGGCTTGGAGCTGCTTCCAAAAGGCAGAGGAGAACTCAGCCTGGCAAGAAATATCAGGAATATACTGGCAACAACCTCTCCAGATCACAGGAGACAGGTGTCAAGTGGAGCAGCACAGGGGAAACTGCATCTTCAACAGCGACCTACTCCAGGAGGAGAAGAAACCCACAGATGCCGTATATCAAGAGTGCCAGAGCAAGGGGTGTCATCCATCACAGAACCTACTCTTGCCTCCTTGCTGGGCAGTCTAGATGGACCATACTGATCTTTATCTGCCGTCATATACTATGTTACTGTGTAACCGAGAATCTGTCACTGCAGCACCTTCACATTCAGGTAGTCTGGGGAAAGTCTTTGGTAGAGGAGATAGAAGGTTCTCTCAGAGAAGATAAGTAAATTGTTCAAATTGTTTAACTGGTGGAGAAACAGATGTGCAATGATAATACACTAAAGAGGAAGAATGGTGTCAAAGAAACCATTTGCTCAAGATTAAGATGCAGAGAGCTGGGAATGAATGTAGTATAAAAACACCTTAACCGGAAGTATAGTAGAATAGCCTGGTTTTCTAGCAAAGTTCTTGTTCACTGTTCATGCCAATTGTTAATGTTTCTTCTTAGTGACCCTAAAGTTTAAGTAAACCTTTGGTTCAGAGCACAATTTCTGGCCTGGACGTATTCATTTGAAAAGGGGGTATATGAGTGTTGAGTGCCAAGGACCTCCTGGCTTTTGCCAGTCTTTAATAAGAGAACCCTAAAATCCATGAGCTACAGAGAAAGAATAGATAAAAAGCTACTAGGTAGGATTGGTGTATACCCTTGTCTGCCAACCAGTTGGTGAATTAACTTGATTGTTTTGTATGACTGGACCTTCCCTCCTTTCCTATCAAAATTTGTAGTTCTTTTTCCATATTCGGGGGCTTCAGCCCTGTTCTCTCTATTATTTTGGAACATTGTGAAACACCCCAATGTTATGGGGGGGAGGGGGGCGGTATATTAAATGGAAGAAAAAAACATAAACATAAGACCACACAGAAAGGGAGTTACAAAGATGGTGCCCACATAGGTACTTGATATTGTTACATAGATAGTGCCAAAAGTGCATGGACTTGAAAGGCATTAAACAGACTCTTAACAGGGTACTGATTTATCTCCAGGAACAAGCAGGAATGAGTCTTCACATATGGGTACGTCGGTACCGACGGAGTCCGCGCAGGAACGCTTCCCAGCGTCCAATCAGAAAGCTTTTGGAAGCATCCCAACATGCCTGCGCGCTGCCTTCCCGCCTTCCCAACTGCCTCTCCTCAGTTTTCATTTTTCCGCGGAGCCGGCAGGACGTTCTCCTGTCACCGCAGAAAATTCTTCATTTATTTTTTAGTTTTCTTGTGGTCGCGGCTGCCTTCCCCGACGCCACCGGTACCGCCGGTGTTTCTTTCTTATTTTCTTTTAAAAAATTTTCCTTAAGAAATATAAAATTTCTATCTTAGTGTTCACGGTTCTTAGGCCTTCTAGGCCTCTCCATTTTTTCTCATGGAACCGCCAGCCTTTTTCCCCAGGAAATGCACAAACTGTGGCGGTACAACTTTATTTTTAGACACTCACAATTGGTGTCTAACCTGTTTGGGTCCTGACCATTGTCCTCCGGAACCTTCGGGCACCAGTGCTGTGAGAAGCAGTTTTCAACATCGAGTTCCCCTCGACACGCGGTCCCCTTCCAACTTCAGGGCACCGACCATATCTCCTTCTACACAGGATCAGGTAACCCAAAAACAGTCTGTTAAGACTAGCCAGTCCTCGACCGGCAGTTCTCATGCACAGCATAGAGATGCCTCCGGCCTTGCCCTCGAGAATCCACTGGTTTCAAAACCCCGGTGGGAGTCTTCGGCCTCCAAAGCCTATGTGGGGTTTCAGGTTGTTCCTGAGGTTCACCCCTCACAGAACATACCTGAGCCATGTCCGGTGGTGGCATCCGCTTCGAGCGGTACCGATACCCCGGCATAGGCACCGGTGTTGGATGAAACATTCCTCACCGAGGATCGTCGTCTGGCGTCTCCGGTACCTACGGGGCCGGTGGATACGCTTCAGATTGATTCTACAGTATCGGTATCGACACCGATACGAGTTCCGACGTCGGTACCCTCCAGACGTGCATCGATAGACTCGCTTCCTTCGATGCCGAATCTAGAATCGATCTCCAGTCTGGAGGACTGGGTACCGACTCGCCTTGGTACTGACTCCCGTTGGTACCGGAGGCTCGGTTCCGATATCTCGGATCCCCAACCCTCGGTTCCACCGATACCATTAGAGTTGCCACCGGCTGGTTTTCTTCCTCCGGCATCAGTTTCGGTACCGACATCGGTACCGACATCCACAGTACCTTTACAGTTGGTACCTTCCATGCTTCACTCATCAGGATTGCTTCCCTCGATGCCAAGTTTGGAATCGATTCCAAGCATGGATGACATGTTACCGACTGTTGCTGGTTCTGTCCTGCAGTACCAGCGACCACTATCTAAGGATCCCATTCTGCACCATTCAGGATCTCCTATTTCTATATACTGGAATAGATCCCTTGGTGCTAAGGCTAGTTCTTCATCAGATCTAGCCTATCCAGGGGGAATTCCCTCCAGGGATCTTTCCTTCCAGACTTTCCTCCTGGATATGGCAAAATCACTTGCCATTCCTGTCCCTGGACAAGATCCTACACAAGGGAGTACAGAATACCTCTCTGTCCCTAACGAAGCAAAGGAAAATATAATGCTTCCTTTGCATCATTCTTTGCAGGATCTCCTTCTCCGAATGTGGGAATCTCCTTTAAAGGTACCCCCACTTTCCAGAGCAACTGATCTCCTATATCAGGTGCCTCCCTCTCCAGGGTTTCAAAGGACTCAACTTCCTCATCATTCCATTGTAGTGGAATCAGCATTGAGGCGAGTGAAGAGTACTAACAAGCACTCTTCTTGTCCGCCAGGTCGTGAGTCTAAGACACTAGATGAATTTGGACGTCAAACCTTCCAGACCTCCATGCTTTCAGCAAGGATTCTCTCATACATTTTTTATATGGGTCTATCTCTTGAAGAGATCACAAAGCAATTACATCTTTTGACTCCTTTTCTTCAGGAGCCCAGATGTACAGACTATTCCTCACTGATTAGTCATATTCAGAATATCTCCAAGTTCCTTACTCGTGCTATCCTAGACTCCTTTGAGTCTGTTAGCAGGACTTCTGCTATAGCTATAGGGGCACAACGTAGAGCCTGGCTTCAAGCCTCTGACTTGGACAAATGGGCACAGGAAAGACTGGGAAATACTCCTTGTACTGGAGAGAATCTCTTCAACAAGGAGTCTTTACTTCAGGTTACTCAGTTCTCCACTGACCTTCCTTTTTCTAGAGGCTGCTCTGCGCCTTCTTCTTTCCCAGTAGGTAGGAAATGTCCTACCAAATGTTCAACCCCTAAGGGGAGAAGGTTTTACCCATCATCTGTCCATCATTCAGATGTCCCTAAACAGGGGAAACATCATTCTAGTCTGAGCAATCCACAACCCCAACAGGGTCAACAAACTCAGCAGTTGCAGAGTTTTAAATAGATCATTGCCCCTTTGTCTGGGGGGTTGGGATAGCAGTCTGCTTCTTTTACTTGAAGTATCTGCACTAAATTTATCCTAACCTACTTAGATATCTCTTCATGAGACATCTCTTCTTAAGAATCTTCATGATGATCATGCCCATTCTTAACAGATTTTTTCCTCTTCCTTTTGGAGGAGAGGGAGAGGTAACAACCATCAGTAGACAGTTGTTTCCATCTATTGGCATGTATCATCTCACCTGTCGTAGATTTCCTCCATACTTGGTCTCCTGCAACTCTTTGTAAGAGTGACTTTTTATACGGGTAAGCCCCTATGGTCCTCTACCTCTTCTACCGGGGGATTCCCCTTCTGGAGTTGTCTCCCCCTTGTTACCTAAGGGCAGCTCCTCAGACAATAGGAAGTCCTACCATGTCTGTTGGTTTTTCTTTTTTCCCAATCTACAGAGTAGGGGAAAGAAATTCTCTATGCTGCCCTCATACTTGCTGCAGATGCAAACGTTTCTAGTGGTTACGCCACAGGTTTTGTTCACTACACAACCAGGGCTTCCTCTCCACTAGCAATCCTCCTAACCTCAGTACTAAGTCCCAAACAGGTTATTAACCTCGTTGGGAAACTCTGTTTCACAGTTTGGTTAGGTTATCTTCTATTCTTTGCCTTTGTCCTTGGCAGAATAGTTGGTTACCTGCTGTTTGTCCACATTCCTCACCAGGGATTGTCCACAGCCAGTTTTTCTTCTAACCAACCTGCAGTATGCTCTCTGCAACTCTACAGAGTAGCTTTGCACTATGGGCCCTTGCTAGAGAGCATCAATATCTTCCCTAGCAGATAACCCCAGATGGTTTAAAAGGGTTTTCCCCAGTCATATTCATGCCTGGCAGGTATTCTACCCTTTCCATCTTATCTTAAATCTCTGTTAAGGCATAAGCCTCAGGCTTTTCATCACGTGAAAGCCTAAAAGAGGGCCCAACTCCCTGGCTTGGCCCATATTGCCTGGGATTTTTCCCATCAGGGATAAAATTTTTTCTAGCAACTAGAGGACATCTAATACCCATCTTGTCCTCATAGGCGTATCGCTAGGGTATCTTCCTCTAGTAGTCTCCTCTATCCAATCTCCATACCACAACTCTGGAGATATCTGGACTTCTGGTCTGCAGACTAATGTATCCTCTGCCATCTTCAGGTAGGCCATCCTGGTTATTCAACAGCTCAAATTCTACAAAGAATTAAGCCACCTTTTTGTCAAGGACATCCTTCCTCTGACTATAACATGCATAACCGAGAGGAGAGGATTTTTTCTTGTTTATCTACTCAAGTAGGTGTCAACCTTCTTGTTGTCAGATAAATCTCCCTCTCTCCCTATAAGGGTGATGGGGATCTTTGAACATCTCTCCATCCATATACCTGGAGACAGGTCTCCGTATGCTGACCTACTCTTCTGGGTATATATATATATAGATATAGATATATAGATACAGATATATACTATCTATATCTATCGGTCTGTCTTCTGCCCATATATATATATATCTTTGGGATATATGCATATATGCCTCTATATGTGTATATATTTCAGTATATATATATATATTTATATACATATATATATATATATATATATATATATATATATATTTATAGCCATATGAGATATATTTTTCGATAGATCTGTATCCATCTACTTATCTATCTATCTGTTAGGTTCACATATCCTTACATTCCTATATGATCCTGACAGATGGGCGCTACCCCTATCAATGCTGTTCCGGCATATTTAGGGGGCTATACCTATAACCACAGCCCCCTAAATATGCCGGAACAGCATTGATAGGGGTAGCGCCCAACTTTCAGGATCATATAGGAATGTAAGGATATGTGAACCTAACAGATAGATAGATAAGTAGATGGATACAGATCTATCTAAAAAATATATCTCATATGGCTATAAATATATATATATATATGTATATACATATATATATATATATATATATATATATATATATATATATATATATATATATATATATATATATATATATATATATATGTATATACATATATATATATATATATATATATATATATATATACCGAAATATATACACATATAGAGGCATATATGCATATATCCCAAAGAGATATATATATGACTGCTGATGTAGCTGCGCATGAAATGAGAGTCAGAAGCTGTAAAGATGTCTTACACATCGGAACATGGAACGTATGAAGCATGAACTAAGGGAAGTTGGAGGTGGTCAAGAATGAAATGGAACGTGTACAACTTGATCTGTTGGGTGTCAGCGAACTGAAATGGACTGGCATGGGGCACTTTGTATCAGATGATCACATGGTCTACTATGTTGGAAATGAAAGACAAAGAAGAAATGGTGTTGCATTTATAATAAAGAAGAAACTTGCAAGAACTGTAATGAAATACAATGCAGTCAGCGAACACTTAATCTCTGTTCGTCTACGAGGATTGTCTATCAACACAACTATAATTCAAGTATATGCCCCAACAACATCTGCAGAAGAGAATGAAATTGAAGAGTTCTATGAACAAGTACAAGCTGAAATTGACAGAACATGCAAACAGGATATCCTGATAGTCATGGGTGACTGGAACGCAAAAGTTGGCAACAAAGAAGAAGGCAAAGTAGTTGGAAAATATGGACTTGGCAACAGAAATGAAGCTGGAGAAAGACTGATAGAATTCTGCAAGACCAATGATCTATTCATCTCAAACACCTTCTTCCAGCAACACAAGCGGCGACTGTACACATGGACTTCACCCAATGGATTGTATAAAAATCAAATTGACTACATCTGTGGAAGTCAACGATGGAAAAGCTCTGTAACGTCAACAAAGACAAAACCTGGAGCTGACTGTGGTACAGATCATCAACTACTAGTATGCAAACTCAAACTAAAGTTGAAAAAGAGCAAACCACTCATGAATGCAGCAAAATATGACCTTGTGAATATACCACTGGAATTTAAAGACTGCCTGAAAAATCGATTTGCTGCTTTAGGTACAAATGACAGAGCTCCGGAAGAGTTATGGAATGACATCAAGAAGGTTGTGTTGGAAGAAAGCGAGAAGTCTCTACAAAAGGTGAAAAAGCAAAAACAGCCAAAATGGATGACGGAAAAAACTCTGAAAATTGCCCAGAAACGCAGAAAAGCTAAAGACAGAGGAGAAAGAAAGACAATCGCAGAACTCAACAGAGATTTCGAACGTGCAGCAAGACAGAACAAGGAAAAGTACTACAATGACACTTGCAAGGAAATAGAAGCAGAAACTATTAGAAGAAGAACAGGATCGACTTTCCTAAAGCTACGAGAGTTAAAGAAAAAGTTCCAGCCTCGAATTGGAATGTTACAAGTTGCTCAAGGTTCTATGTTGAATGATGCTGAGACGATCAAGAAAAGGTGGAAGGAATATACAGAGTTTTTATATGATAAAGATCAAGTGGACCAACAGCCGTTTCAACCTGTACCTTATGATCGGGAACCATTGGTGATGAAAGAAGAAGTTGAAGCAGCATTGAAAGCCTTATCAAAGAACAAAGCACCAGGCATTGATAGCATTCCCATAGAAGTATTGCAGCAATCTGATGCAGCTGTTACCATACTCACAAGGCTCTGCCAAGAAATATGGAAGACAACATCATGGCCAACTAACTGGAAAAGATCTGTGTTTATACCAATACTAAAGAAAGGTGATCCAACTGACTGTGGAAATTATCGCACAATCGCTCTGATCCCACATGCCAGCAAGATTCTACTGAAGATTATTCAAAAGAGACTACAACCATACCTGGAACAAGAACTACCTGAAGTGCAAGCAGGGTTCAGGAAAGGGCGAGGAACGAGAGACATCATTGCAGATGTGAGATGGATCCTTGAAAAGTCTAAAGAATACCAAAAGGATATCTATTTGTGCTTTATCGACTATAGCAAGGCTTTTGACTGTGTAAACCATGAGAAACTCTGGACCACATTAAGAAGCATGGGTATACCAGAACACCTGATCGTTCTCTTGCGCAATCTGTACATTGATCAAGAAGCAACAGTTCGAACGGAACAAGGAGAAACAGAATGGTTTAAAATAAGCAAAGGTGTAAGACAAGGCTGCATACTTTCCCCCTACCTGTTTAATTTATATGCAGAACAAATCATCAGAGAAGCAGGATTGTATGAAGACAACAGAGGTGTGAAGATTGGTGGAAGACTCATCAACAACCTTCGCTATGCTGATGATACCACATTACTGGCTGAAAGTGAAGATGATCTGAAACATTTGCTTCTCACAATCAAAGAACATAGTCTCAAAATGGGCCTGCACCTTAATGTAAAGAAGACAAAGATCATAACAACTGGCATAATCAACAGGTTCATCGTTGAAGGAGAAGAAATTGAAATTGTGAACAACTTTAACCTACTTGGATCAACTATCAATAAAGAAGCAGCAAGCAGTCAAGAAATCAGACGACACATTGCTCTTGGCAGAATGGCTATGAAAGACCTAGATAAGATTCTCAAGAGCAGAGATGTCTCTCTCCATACAAAGATTCGACTTGTTCAAGCCATGGTATTTTCAATAACATCATATGGATGTGAAAGCTGGACAGTTAAAAAGACAGATAGGAAGAAAATTGATGCCTTTGAATTATGGTGCTGGCGGCGAATACTCTGTATACCATGGACTGCCCAAAGAACAAACCACTCGGTACTAGAGGAGATCAAACCTAAGCTTTCTTTAGAAGCTCAGATGACAAGACTTCAACTTTCATACTTTGGACACATCATGCGAAGAGAGAAATCATTAGAGAAAGACATCATGCTTGGCAAGATAGAAGGTCAATGCAAAAGAGGAAGGCCAGCAATGATATGGATCGATACAATAACAGCAGCTACGGGTACCAGTCTGTCAACAATGAGCCGCCTGACTGAAGACCGAACACAATTTAGGATAGCTATCCAGAGGGTTGCCATGAGTCGACTCCGACTCGACGGCACTTAACAACAACAACCTATAACCACTTCTTGTGGTAATTAATAACCCTTTTCTTTACCTTAACCTTTGGGTTTAGGTACTCCTGAAGCTCTCCATGTACCTTCTCTTTCCTAAGTGACCTCATTTAGGAAAGACATTGCGGAGCTTCAATTACTCTAAAGCTTAGCGCTTCTGAGTCTTTTCTTACTTCTTTATCAGGTACAAGGGTCTCCATACCCTTTCTCCCTATATGGACTGATCCAACCCCAGTCCAGTTAGGTCAGGCTCATTTTTTCTCTTAGACCAAAACAGCTTAAGCTTTAATTCAATAGTACCTTCGGCGTGTCTGCTGAGGCTCTATTTTTATACTACCCCAGGTTTTTTCCCCTGGGGCTATTTGTTCTAACCCTGCAGGGTTCTGGCCTCCACTTGTTTTTGATCTACTTTGTTACCTCTACTTACAGTGAGGTACCCCTTGAGCATATTCACTGGCTCTCTTATCAGATCCATATGGAGCTCAGTGCTCCTGTGCAATGCCAACAAGGGAGGTCCAGATCACAATTTTTTACTATTAAATGCCCTCAATACAGGGTCTTCCCTTTGAAGCCCTGTTCTAGCCAGCTGTTCTACAGCTCCTTTTCTATTTTCAACTCCTGCCCTCCATCCCCAGGATGCCTGAGGTCCTGAGGTATAGCATGGCTTGTTCTAGACTTGCAACATGCTAGGACTCCCTCCGGGCATATGAACTGGGGAGTCCCCATATGTGAAGACTCATTCCTGCTTGTTCCTGGAGATAGCACAGTTACTTACCTGTAACAGGTGATCTCTGGGAACAGCAGGAATAAGTCTTCACAACCCACCCACCTCCCCTAGGAGTTGTTTTTTCTCTATCTCTATCTTTCCCTTCCTTGCTTCGCTCTCTCTCTCTCTTTGTCTCAGCTGTAAAACTTAACTGAGGAGAGGCAGTTGGGAAGGCGGGAAGGCAGCGCGCAGGCATGTTGGGATGCTTCCAAAAGCTTTCTGATTGGACGCTGGGAAGAGTTCCTGCGCGGACTCCGTCGGTACCGACGTACCCATATGTGAAGACTTATTCCTGCTGTTCCCAGAGATCACCTGTTACAGGTAAGTATCTGTGCTTTTTGGACTCTTGGCTAAAGAAAAAAAAAGTAGCAATTGGCAGAGTGAAACTTTTGGGATTGTATATACCTTTTTGCTGCAAAATTCTGGCAGAGGAAAGTGGTAGCCAACTAAAAATTCTGAGTTGAAATGCTGTGTTTTTGGACATTTTTAAGTGCAATTGCAGTTTTTTAATGTGAAGAAAAGTGTTTGTGAAAGCTTTCTGCCTTTGAAAATTATGAATTAGTAGTTTACTGCAAGCAGGCCCAATAACATGCCTACACAGGGATGTGTGTGCTGACTATGTTGAAACGTGCTGAAGTAAGGTGTGAAGCGTGCAGAGGGACATCAGTGGACAGGCGTGCCAGCTCAGCCAGTCAGAGAGCATCAGTGTTCATGCATGCGGGTCAAGTTCTTAAACCATGCACAGGAGGATCAGCACCATTGCGATGGGATCTAAGACTTGACTGCAAGGATCCCATGAACAGTCAAGGAGGAACCACGAAGCAGCTACCCAGAGAGTTGAAACCTGTGAATTGATCTGTGACCAAAAGGACCAAAAGGACCAAAGGCCTTCAGAGTGTTGCAGGAAGCACCGAGATGTCATCTCATTGGAAGCCAGGATTTAAGCTATCCATTGAGTGAGGAGTACCAGTGAGCTATACCCATTGCCCAAGACACAAGTACCAGCATGCCCCTCTACTGATTATATTGCAGTGTCATTTCTGCTATGAAGATTTCTTCAGTATGGATGAATTGTAAAGCTCACAGATGACATTTATAAAGTAAAGTATGTTTGTATTTTATAAAATGGGGTATAAGTGGTAAGAAAGGCATGCCAGATCTAGGGATGACCACTTAAACCAACCCTATACTTGGTGTAAATACCCGTACCTAGATTTGTGGAAATTACATGTGAATTATATTTTATAACTTATGTGCATAAATTTAGGCTCTTTCCAAGCTTTGCCCCTGTGCACCCAACTAAATTGTGCACATAAGTGCTCTTTCCCACACGTAAGTCATTGGAAATAGGTGACTTACATAAATTAGAGCATACCATTACATGGCTCATTTTAAAATTAACTCCAATGTGTTTCCCTTATCAGTCCCATTTTGTCTTCCAGGAATATACTCAGAGCTGCAGGATATTCAAAGCTTTGAGTGCAGTTATTCAGGGTGTCACTCATAGTTGCAGGGATTATCATGCCATATCTGACATTTGCCTTCTTTATCTGATCTCATAAGGTGAAGAGCTGCTTCTTATGGGTGAAAGTGCCTTTGTTTGGGTCTGGGAGAAATAACAAGGTGTTACTATCAACTTTTATTAGGGCCTGTGACTGCGTGGCTTGAAAAAGGTTTAGTACCCATGGATACTGGAACAGGTGCAGCACTGTAGGCCACATATATTTGTCAGAGTTAATTCTGTGTGAGGGTACCTTATGGTCCCATTCTTTTTCAAAGTCCCAATCAAGTTTGAAGTCTAGCAGTTTAGGCAGATATTGCCACTTCCTCTACTAAGCCAACTATCTATATGCTACTGTGTCCACGTCTATTGTTCATGTCCTTGAGATTTCTTTTGAACTGCACAGTCACTTGCAAGTTCAAACATGCTCAGAGTGCAATTCTGATTCTTGCTCCATTGCATTGACACAGGTCAAAACAGCCTCCAACTGCGATTTTCTCTCAGAAATTTCATTTGTCAGCATTTTTTAGTTCTCTTTCAATAACTCTTTGACTTGCAGGTATGAATCAAGAACTTCAAAGAAACCTCCTCTTCAGTGATCCCCAAAGCCTTGTGTGGGGAAGATGGATCGATTTATTTTTATTTTTTATATATTTTGCATACCTGCCACTGAGAAATCTAACTTGCCTGACTTGGAGGTGGCCAGAGGAACTTCCCACTCTCATAGAGGTTAACAATTATTTCAGGCTTGGTGATATAGGGTTCTACCTTTTTGAGCTGGTCTACAAGGAGCACAGGCTCTATGCTGCCATCTTGACTGGTGTTTGCTGGTATCCCTTGAACTACCTCCTCTATGATGAAATTGCATTTGCTCCCCATAGAAGCACAAACTTTTATTAAATGATGTTTCATGTTTTAAATTTTAAATAGAATTATTCCAGCATACTGTATATGGCAGATAAGATGGAGATAAAAGTTCCATTTGGAGTAGGCTTTACCCTTAGATTGATCGGATCACGTTAGGTCATTTCTAGATACTAAGAGGCCAATTCTGTTCTGGCCATCCAGCCCCTGTGTGGCTCCTCAGAATTGGGGCGAACAGCAGTAGCACCTGATTCTGATCTTGTGGGAGCTAGACATTCCCGTGAGATCAGAATCAGGTATACCAGCCTGGACATGCAGGCCGGGCCCCAATTCTGATGGGCCACATGCCCAGCAAATCCCCAGCTAACTCAGCCAGTCACCTGAATGGAGTCACAGTGCCATGGCATCCTGTCACCAAGGCACTGCAGCTCCATTCAGGAGCCACAATCACCGACTGCAAAACCCAATGTCCTTTCCCCACAGCCCAACCCCGATCCGGTCTCCCATGGCCAGGGTCAGGCTGAGAGGATCCTCCTGTGCCCCCTCATCTCATAGTCGCCCCCTGGCATCCCCCATCTGCATGGCCAACACCAGACATACAGGGCCGACCTTAGAATTGGCTCTGTACATCCGAGGTCATGGCCCGCCCATGCCTCACCCTTGCTCCGCCTCCAGACTGCCCCCTCCCACCCCTATCTAAGGCTCCCTGTACAACAGTACTGTTTGTATGGGGAGCCTTTGCACCAGGAGCGGCAGGAGGACGAATAGTGGGGATGTACGTCCAGGCAGGATATACATCCCTGCCATTCGTAGCACAGAATGACCCCCTAAGGCCCTAAAAATTTTATTTATTTCTAGCTTTTCTATACCGCGCTATTTGACATCAGTGCGGTTTCCAGTCAACAATTTTACACAAGGCGGGGAAGTACCTTGTGCTTACATCAAACAGGACATATTAACTGGGATTCATAACATTGAACTATTTACATCTGAACAATGGCAGCTTACTAGTGTCGCTTTTACATTCTTATAGCTGTTGGGTGGTTGTGTTTGTGCAAGGTGTAGGGGACTTCATTAACTAATTTTGAATCGTTTGGATTACTGCAATTCATATCTTGCAGTCTGAAGCATTTGCAACTACTTCAGAATATGGCAATTAAAGTTCTATTCAATGTAAACCATAAAGACCATGTTACTCCTTTCTTAAAAGTATGACACAAGTTCCCAATTACATGTCAAATCAAATTTAAAATATTGTCCCTGCCCTAATACGTTTGTTCTATGGATTTCATCTCATATTGTCCTTTCTGTTCACTTAGGTCCTGTCAAGCTAGTTTCTTGGTTGTTTCTCCTCTATATAGAATCAAGCTGAAATCAATTCTTTAGTCATCATTTTAGTCTCTAGCTCTGTCCTTGTGGAATTCTCAACCTTTAAGGATTTGCCTAGACAGTTCTATCAAGAAATGCAGGAAAGGAGTAAAAGAAATCGTCATTTTTACTGGCAGCTCCCAAGTCTTTCCCTTATGTCCTCCTGATTTGGAATGCAATGTCTTCGGTAATATTGTCATCCTATGTATTTCCCTTCCTTTTTACCTTTCATCTCTACTTTTCAGACCTCTTGCAATATTTATTAGGAGCACAAATAAGTTCAGAGCAACCTTCCTTAGAGGAAATTTGAGCAAAACCGAAAGCATCTCCCTGACTGAGGACCGTGAAATCAAGGAACGTGAACAAGAAGGCTTATATACGGACGGACTGGAAAGGGGGGCTGTTACTTCTGGAGAGAAATCTGAAATTGTGAGTATATACTTCTGGGAATTTTTCTGAAAGGAATTGTTTTTCTTTTAAAGCTAATTAATCTGTGAACCCACTATTTTTTTTTGTTAAATCAGTCAGGGCCTAGTAGCAACAGTTTAAGATTCAATTTAAAAACACAGAAGAGAACTTTCTGGTTACCTTTCATACCCAGTAGACAGCTGTAGTTTAAATTTCATAGTCACTCAGGGCCTAGCATCAGCAAAGTACTTTTAGTTTCAAATTAAAACACAGAAGAGAGCTTTCTGGTTAAATTTAGAATCCAGCAGAGAGCTTGTAGTTTAAATTTCATAATAGGTTAGAGCCTAGTAGCAGCAAAGAGCTATAATTTAAATCAAATCAGAATATAGTTTTCCTCAGCAGCACAGGACAAGGTACTGTGTAGCAGCCCTTTTTTAATAAGTGTTATATCCCTCCCTCCCTCCCCACACCCACCCTCCCCTGGGAACATCACAGCTTTATAGGTACTTGCACAACTTAAAAGACAGGAGGTGCTCTCAGGTGAAGCTCATTACCCAAATCAGTCATACACCAAGGACCTGAGATTAATTAAGCTTCAGGTGAACAAGGTATATTAAACTTCTTAGGTACAGTTTTAGTGGTATAAATATCCATTGCACCCTTTAGTACATATAGAACTTAAAGATCTAAACACAAACTTAAAACTAAGATGCAGACAGCAGTCCAGCAGCGGGATGTGGGCTTTCCAGTCTTTTGCATTGAGTATCACATGTATGATTTTCTCCCAGCTGGTGAGAGGTCTTACGTGTGCACTAGGTGCAAGGAGCTCTCTGCTCTCAGGGAACAAGTCCGTTCTCTAGAGGCTAGAGTAGCAGACTTGGAAAACATAAGACAGACAGAGAGGTACATAGACGAGACCTACAGGGATATAGTCCTGAAGTCCCACCTCCAGTCTGGCAGCATCCCTGTTGCCATGGAGGAGAGAGGTCACGTGACAGGAGAGCATCACCCTGGTGTGGCAGGAAGTGATCCTGTAACTAGGACCTGTCCTCCAGGTGATGTAAACCCCTCTCGCACCGAGGAGGTTTCTCCAGGGCCAAGTGCCCATGCGGGAAGGGTTAGGACAGCAGTTATAGTTGGTGATTCGATCATTAGGCATGTAGATAGCTGGGTGGCTGGTGGACGTGAGGATCGCCTGGTAACATGCCTGCCTGGTGCGAAGGTAGCGGACCTCACACGCCACCTAGATAAGGTCTTAGATAGTGCTGGGGAGGAGTCTGCTGTCTTGGTACATGTTGGTACCAATGACATAGGAAAATGTGGTAGGGAGGTTCTGGAAGCTAAATTTAGGCTTTTAGGTAGGAAGTTGAAATCCAGAACTTCCAGGGTAGCGTTCTCCGAAATGCTTCCCGTTCCACGCGCAGGACCCAATAGGCAGGCAGAGCTCCGGAGTCTCAATGCGTGGATGAGACAATGGTGCAGAGATGAGGGGTTCGGATTTGTTAGGAACTGGGGAACATTCTGGGGAAAGGAGGGGCTCTTCCGAAGGGATGGGCTTCACCTTAACCGGGATGGAACCAGGCTGCTGGCATTAACCTTTAAAAAGGAGATAGAGCAGCTTTTAAACTAGATAATAGGGGAAAGCCGACAGTCGCCCAAGAGCGCATGGTTCGGAAGAATGTATCCTTGAAGGATACTACAAAAAGCAGAGAGGTTCCAAAAAAGAGTAAAGTAGCCCAAATGCCCTCGAGTATGGAGCAGACAGAACTTAAAGATCCCAAATTACCCATGTCTACCAATAGCCAAATTAATATGAATAAAATACAGTCTCTAAAATGCTTGTATGCAAATGCTAGAAGTCTACAAAACAAGATGGGAGAGTTAGAATATATAGCACTAAACAAGAGGTTAGATATGATTGGAATATCAGAGACATGGTGGAAGGAGGACAACCAGTGGGACACTGTGATACCTGGGTACAAACTATATCGAAATGATAGAGCTGATCAAATTGGTGGAGGGGTTGCGCTCTATGTTAGAGAGGGCATTGAGTCAGAAAGGATTAAAGTTTTGCAAGAAACAAAATTTGCTGTAGAATCTCTATGGATTGAAATTCCATGTAAAAAGGGGAAGGCGATGGCAGTGGGGGTGTACTATCGTCCGCCTGGCCAGAATGAACAAATGGATGATGAAATGCTCAAAGAAATCAAGGAAGCTAGCAAAAGTTACAGTGCAGTAATAATAATGGGTGATTTCAATTACCCCGGCATCGACTGGGTCAGTGTCACAACAGGACATGCTAGGGAGATAAAGTTCCTAGATGAAATAAATGACTGCTTCTTGGAGCAGCTGGTTCATGAACCGACCAGAGGGGAAGCAATATTAGACCTAGTCCTTAGTGGAACACCAGATGTAGTGCAAGAGATAAGGGTGTTGGGGCCACTTGGCAATAGTGATCATAGCATGATCGCCTTTGATTTAATTAGTGGAGGAGGGATAGTAAGGAAATCCACAGTACTACCCCTTAACTTTCGAAAGGGAGACTATGATAGAATGAGGAAAACAGTTAAGAAAAAACTAAAAGGAGCAGTTGCAAAGGTTAAAGACGTACATCAAGCTTGGGTGTTGTTGAAAAATACTATCTTGGAAGCCCAGACCAGCTGTATTCCACGCTTTAAGAAAAGTGGAAGGAAGTCCAAAAAATTGCCAGCATGGTTTAAAGCTGAGGTCAGAGAGGCTGTTGTTGCCAAAAAATCATCTTTCAAGAAATGGAAAAAAGAGCCAAATGATGAAACCTGGAAACAGCACAAGCACTGGCAAGTCAAATGCAAGGCATTGATAAGGCAGGCAAAGAGAGAATTTGAGAAGAAGCTTGCTGCGGAAGCAAAAACGCGAAATAAAGACCTTTTCAAGTACATTCGTAGCAAAAAACCCGTGAGAGAGTCAGTTGGTCCATTAGATGATAAAGGGGTTAAAGGAGCACTAAGAGGCGACAAGGCGATAGCGGAGAGACTGAATGAATTCTTTGCTTCGGTCTTTACTGAGGAAGATGTAGGGATGTTACCCACGACTGAAGTGGTATTTAAAGGTGTGGAAGAATTGAAGGAAATATCGATACATCGGGAAGATGTCCTACAACTATTAGATAAACTGAAGAGTAGCAAATCACCTGGGCCGGATGGTATACATCCAAGGGTGTTGAAAGAACTGAAATTTGAGATTGCAGACCTGCTATCAGTAATCTGTGAACTATCATTAAAATCATCTCTAATACCTGAGGATTGGAGGATCGCCAATGTAACACCAATTTTTAAAAAGGGTTCGAGGGGTGATCCGGGAAACTACAGACCGGTGAGCCTGACATCAGTACCGGGAAAAATGGTAGAAACCATCATAAAGAATAAAATTACTCAGCATATAGATAGTCATGACCTAATGGGAGACAGCCAACATGGCTTTAGACAAGGAAGATCTTGTCTTACTAATCTGTTATGTTTTTTTGAAGGAGTGAATAAACAGGTGGACAAAGGTGAGTCGGTTGATATTGTGTATCTGGACTTTCAGAAAGCCTTTGACAAGGTCCCTCATGAGAGACTTTTGGCAAAACTAAAGAGTCATGGGATAGGAGGCAGTGTACTACTGTGGATCAGGAACTGGTTAAAAGATAGAAAGCAGAGGGTAGGGCTAAATGGCCAATTTTCCCAATGGAGAAAGGTGAATAGTGGTGTACCCCAGGGATCTGTGCTGGGTCCGCTGCTTTTTGACATATTCATAAATGACCTGGAAAGTGGAATAACGAGTGAGGTTATCAAATTTGCTGATGACACAAAACTATTTAAAGTTGTTAAAACCCAGGAGGATTGTGGAAAATTGCAAGAGGATCTTGATAAATTGGAAGACTGGGCATCAAAATGGCAGATGAAATTTAATGTGGAGAAGTGCAAGGTTATGCACCTAGGGAAGAACAACCCAAACTATGGTTACACGATGCAAGGTTCCACATTAGGAACCACCACCCAAGAAAAAGATTTAGGCGTCCTTGTGGATAACATGTTAAAACCCTCGGCCCAGTGTGCAGCGGCGGCCAAGAGAGCAAATAGAATGCTAGGTATGATAAGGAAAGGAATGGAAAATAAAACAAAAGATATTATAATGCCTCTATATCGTTCCATGGTGAGACCGCACCTTGAATATTGTGTGCAATTCTGGTCGCCATATCTTAAAAAGGATATAGCAATTTTAGAAAAGGTTCAGAGAAGAGCCACCAAAATGGTAAAGGGGATGGAAGGCTACTCCTATGAAGAAAGGCTAAAAAGGTTGGGGCTCTTTAACCTGGAAAAGAGACGGCTGAGGGGAGATATGATAGAAGTCTATAAATTAATGAACGGAGTGGAACGGGTAAACGTAGATCGATTGTTTACCTTATCAGAATATAGAAAGACTAGGGGACATGCAATGAAGCTACAGGGTAAACTATTTAAGACTAATAAAAGAAAATATTTTTTCACTCAACGTGTAATCAAACTCTGGAATTTGTTACCGGAGGATGTAGTAAAGGCTGTTAGTGTAGCTGGGTTTAAAAAAGGTTTGGACAAGTTCCTGGAGGAAAGGTCCATAAACCATTATTAAGAAGGGACCCAGGATATCAATGCTTGAACCAATACAAGCATTGTGGAACCTGTGTCCCTTGGGGAAACTGCTAGGTACGTATGACCTAGATTGGCCACTGTTGGAAACAGAATACTGGGCTTGATGGACCTTGGTCTGACCCAGTATGGCATATCTTATGTTCTTATGTTCTTATACAGTAAATACCCAGAGGTAGAGAAAGGAGCAAAGATCAAGCAAAAATTACTGAGAGAAAGATCAATAAAGAATATTACAGGAGATTAAAATAGTTATTGAAAAGTGCTGTAACATCATGGAATAGCTGGCAATTCTTTCACAAAATGAAAGATCTTTGGGAAATACACATAGGTATAAAGAAGAAAAAGGATCTCAGTCTCCAAGCATAGCATATAACATTAATAATGTTTGGCAGTCTGTCCAACATCATTGATCCAGAAAAAACTATTTTTTACTCTTTTTATTCTTGTGTTTTAAACAGAAAAAATGTTTTATATATACAGTATAAAGAATCTTAAAAGAGTAAAAAGCAGTTTTCATTTTTTGTTTGATTTGTATCTTTGAAGAACCCTTATGTGTGCGTTTACCTTGAATTCTTTACTTTCATACAGCTTTGGGAATTTAGACTAGCCTCTTAAAGATCTTGAAAAATTGGATGTATGAAAAAGAAAACTCCTCATTGCACATGAGATCATTTATAGTATAAGGACCAATGTATTTCAAGACTGTACATCCCTTGAGTCAAAAGAGGACTTGGCCTCATAAAAATTCATTATATTACAGAGCTACTATTAATGGCCTCCAGGCCTATTTAACAGTGTCATTAGATCCAAATACTCAAAAAGAGATGAATATGAAAGTAAACATCCAGAATCTGTCTCCATCATTAAATTTAGACAAATATTCCAACAAGTAGAAGGGATGAATGAGAATTCACCAGCACACATAGGGAAGGGAAGGATAGAATTTGCAAAATAAGAGAGAAAGAAACTCTTGAAAGAATTAGATCAAAGAAAAAGGAGAAATAAGTGACAAACAAATGCTGCGGGAAATACAAATTGTAACTCCAGGAATCCTTTGTCTATCAAAACTGGATACATGAATGATTAGAGAGAGGTGACTTGAAATCAAAGGATGAGAGACTGATAGTTGCAGCCCAAGATAGTGGATTACAGACAAGATGATTTACAGCAAACAAAGAAAAAACTGGCAAAACAGACATATTCAGATTCTGTAGAAAAGAGCAGGACACATTTATTTATTTGACTATTCTTTTATACTGCTCTTCCACAAGTCAGAGCAGTTTACAATTAACAATAATAACTCAGTTTTACATTTAACAGAGAATAATAGCAACTTAGACATGCATTGAGGTAAAAGCAGGGAAAAGGAAGCGTCAAGCATTGAACTATATACGGTAGTGTTGTGGAGATATTGCTGTAGCAAAGTGCAATCAATGAATAAGTCCAGGAGTCAATTGACAGGGTCCAAGCCAGTTTATTGTGCACAGGCCCAGTCAGTCAAAGCTTCAAAAGGAACTGAGCAAAAGTTTATACAGAGACATAACCATTTATACCTCTTTTTCAGTTTGATACATGAGAACTTTCTATTGGTTCCAAATCGATACATGCAAACTTCTCATTGGTTTTACATTCCCTGTATTTGTCCAATTAGAAATCCCTCCGGACCCTAGCAACCGGCCCCCTCCCTTAGGATTGCTCTAACAATGGTACAGTTCTTGATTTCGTTACTTCTCTACTGCAAGGTTATCCCTAGCTCCAGGAATGCATATATTGAAACATTTCTGTTCTTTCACACACAAGAGAATAATGGAAGACTTATGAATTCATAAAACTTCTTATTAAGCAGTTTAAAACAGTTTTCTCATTTTCCACAGATTTTTGGTTCTTTTCTAGCTATAATGAGAGTTAGGATCCAGGCCTAACTTACAGGCCTTTCATAGTAGCAGGCCATGCTAGGTCATAGCCTACCACATTCCCCCCTTTGATTATTCTCACCCGCAAGTGAGGAAGGGTGAGAATTAAATCACTCATTAGTCAATTCACACATTATACTGGTGTAATAGCATCATCATCGTGGGGTATAGGGTAATATTGCCACATAGCTAATACTTTAGTGGTACTGTTGTAGAACTTCTGATTGAGACAGACCAGCTGCCCCACTTCCATATTAAACATTGGTCCATAGCGAGAAAAACATAAGTTACCCACAATGGAGTGTGCCAATACCCATTCACTTGTGGTATTGT
This sequence comes from Ichthyophis bannanicus, assembly GCA_033557465.1. NCBI lineage: Eukaryota > Metazoa > Chordata > Amphibia > Gymnophiona > Ichthyophiidae > Ichthyophis > Ichthyophis bannanicus. The sequence goes on from CM066032.1 coordinate 1,688,020, forward strand.
GTATATTAGTCTGATTATATGGAATAGAATAGTTCAGTTCTTGTGCCTCCCAAGACCATTGGTCTCCCATCGTTGTCCCTCCACAAAACAAGCAGTCTGAAACATGGAGACTAAATGCAACTGCTCCCGCTAATTCAAGAAACAAATTCTGGGAGGCAGGAGGAATTTCGAACTCTGCTTTCATGGCTTCATAGAAGGAGTGATGTATACAATAGGGTGAGGATACATGGGTCTTGGTGTTTAATTGCAGATATAAGATAGTCCCAGGATCTATACCTCCTCCTGCTATACGCAACCCAAACTTGTATCCTTGCTTCCAGTGGCTGGGGTTGACTATGAGGAGTTGCAGGGGATTACAAGCACCTTTCTGGCATTTCTTGGGTTCTTGTAGTCTGATCTTTGTTAAGCTGCCTTTGCGATGATCACCATCTCGTCCCATAGGTGCATTCTTCCAGGTAGCAAAATATACACAGTCCCATTTTGGGCAAAAGTAATCATGTTTAGATGTAGTGGTGTAAATGGTGGCTGCAGAACTCTTTCCTGTACATCGTCCCCATCCATAGGCTCCTTCTGGACACATGTATTTATCATTATGGTAGTATGCTCGTTCCTGTGACCCACATCTGTGGTAAGCATTTCTGTTGATTGCATCACAAGCATCAAAGTTCAAGATAATAGATTTTGTGGGATTTGTAAGGGGTTTTGTCGCATTCAGGATGGCTCCATCTTCATCATTCCAACGTATCTCAAATGTATAATATGAAGGGTTTTGTCAAGGGTTATAACAAGTCTTACTTTTCCCCTTTGTGCAAATATTCAGTTTGGTGCCATTATAAATACACCGACTGACTGTACCAGTGCAAGTATAGTAGGAATGATAGAGCAAAGTCTGAGTAATCTTTTGTCCTGTTCGGGTGGTGGTTATGCAGGCTGCACAAGGGGGTAGGGCAAAAGTATTTTCCAAGATTCTCAGGATCACCACTCCCACAAGGCAATAGTGGAAGAATATTGTGATTACAGTTCTTGGAGGTTAACTGGAAAGTTAGGTATAATGAACTTGTTGAGTCTTCTTCTGTTTCTGCTGCGATGGTCACTCTCGCGTGACGTAGGTGGATTCTGAAGATTCTCTATAAAGCTGGCTGTCTCCTCAAGGTGAGTCGCAATGGAATCTGTGATAAGGAAGCTTATCATAGTTCAGGAAGGAGCTATAATAGAGGTGAATTGGCTCTGAGCAAGCAACCTGTCTTTGCTGGTAGAAATAATAAAACAGAATGTTTTCATAAAAGACTACCAGTCCCAGAATGCACCAGGTTTCAAACAGCCACTAGAAGAGCTGAAGTGGGGAAACGTGTGTTCAATCAGGAGAGCTATGAGGTAATCCCCAATCACTCATCTCCAAGGGCAGGGCTTGATTCAGCACAGCTGAGCTGTGCTAGGGTGGAGTATCCTTCTAAACAAGTTAAAAGTAAAACAGATTCTACACAGAATCAGAAGGAGTTGAGGATCAGGAAGCAGCAGCAGCCACAATGTGGAAGAAAGAAGAGAATAACATCTTGGAGGTCTAAAGAAGGAGCCCATAGCAGTACGTGTGTTGGGAGTCATTCCAGAGGCAAGCATACTCCATTGGACTAGAGGACGCCAGAGGAGTGGGGTTACAGAGCCAGGAATCCCCGGACGGCACCTTTGAGGGAGACGGCTGCATTTGGAAGGGGCCCTAAGACCAGTGCAAGAAGGTATGTGAAGAGAGACCCAGTGTCCAGGGATCTGGATTGGAAGGCTGGACATAAAAGCTGGATTACTTACTGGCCAGACTATCTGGAGAGGAAACCTAACAACAAAGAAAGCTCAGGTATGAACACTGATCTATGCCCTAGCTCTTCACTTGGAAGACAGCAGGGAAACAAGTATTGTCCTGAGAGTGCTCCATTAAGGAATTCCTCTGAGCCAGACCATGATATTGATTCTATGATAGTTGAAGAAGAAGGAGATATTTTAAATGATCAGAATGAATACATGGATTGTGCTCTGAATAAGCTGCTGTGGTAAAATACTTTCACAAATACAACAACCATCAAAAGGGAACTCTAACTTGTTCTTTTATCTACCCAGAAAAGTTTACAAGAAAGCTTTAGGGTAGGATTTGAGCCACGTAGAGAAAGTGAACCAGCAAAGGGGTTTGCAGCTGGCTAATTATTGGTAATTAAGCCATGCATAGTTGCACGTGAGCTCTGAAAGGAAACTACTGTTTGTGTATGAAAATACAAGAAAGTTATCCTTGAAAAAGAACAGTCTTTGGTTACTTTTTGGGTTTTGTTTTTTGCTTTTGGAGCACTGCTAAAAGGTATTAGCAGGAGCCCTCAGAAAGACCTTTCTGTTTCCCATCAAGGTCCTTAATGTTTGATTGATTGCTTAAGAAGTTCAGTTGATGATATCATGATTTGTTTTTCCTAAGTACAATACTGAAAGCAAGTATCCTTTTGTGTTACCAAGTAAATCTGTGTGGGAGAAATAACCCCATAAATAAAATATATTTTCTTTGCTTACACTCGAGCAACACAACTCATTATTTTGTGAACGGCTGATTCTGGTATGAATGGACTACATTCCCCACAATCCTTTGCAAGTCATAATAGTATTTGCCTTTGCCAAGACTGTGGACATTCTCACCCAGCGCCCCCGTTTACAGTTGGCATAGTTTTTCGGATTGCTTTTGCGCAAAGGATGTATATGATATAAGGATTACAACTGAAATCTGAAAGAAAAAAAGTTCAAATTAAAAGCTGGAAAAAGGATTTTTCCCTTAACAACACTTTGGAGAAAAAAAGAGGTAGCTGTCCCAGGAGGAAAAGACCCTGTGTGAGCTGGATTCATCACTGGCATAAGGTAATAAGTACCTGGGCATGTCTAGTGGTGGATGGGAGTAAGGCATAGGGGCAATTGAAAAAAAAGAGAGAAAAACACCTGTTTGGAGGGTGCTGCTCTGTGTTTTTTTTTTCTTTTGTTTTCTTGCAGGGATTCAAGATGGATCCAAGGGAACTAGCCGAATGGATGGCAGCCCAATTTAGCAGGCAACAGGAGCTAGCGCAGCAGGCTCAGGACACTGCAATTAAAGCATTAAGGGACCAGCAGAAGCCAGTGCTTGATCTGGTGGAAGCCTTAGTTGCTCTGCATAAACAAAGTGGACCGGATGCAAGACCAGCAGTAACAACTGGTATACCACATGTGGACAATGTGGGACTCAATCAGGAAATTGGGGAATTTAGTTTTGGGAAGCTGACTCCAGATGATAATGTTGATGATTTCCTTGAATCTTTTGAGAGAGTGGCACAAGCATTAGCATGGCCAGAGACCCAGTGGGCAGTAAGGCTGGCAGCCTCATTAACTGGGGAGGCGCTTGCAGCTTATAGGGCAATGCAAGCAGCCCAAGCTTTGAATTATAAAGATGTAAAGGCTGCTATAAGAGATCGCCTATGGTTGTCTATTTCAGAGTATAGGCGAATGTTTAGAGCTACTGCATTAAGAGTGGGTGAAACACCCAGGGCTCTGAGTCAGAGAATCAGAGGATTAGCTGTAAAATGGTTGGAGCCTGAGGGAAAGACTGTGGAAATGTTATTAGACATTATTATGCTTGAACAATTTATGTCTGCTGTGCCTAAAGATTTGCACACTTTCCTTATACAGCAAAATTGCCAGAATCTTGGAGAGGCAACCATGCTAGCAGAGAGATTCTTGGAAGCCACGCAGGCTTGCCATAGAATGGGTGGCCCTCTGAAGGTTGGTGCTGAGGCAAGCTGTGCTGTATCAGAAAAGAAAATGGTTAAAAATGTTTCTGAAAATAATTGTACTGTGCCAACCCAGATTACACAGTGGAGTAAAAAGAAATGTTTCAAATGTGGAAAATGGGGACATTTGGAAAGGGGATGCCAGATACACACTAGCTTGATGGGTGTTGATTTAAAACAGCCCAAAGAAGGATTCCTTTTGATGGTTGATGTGCAGGGAATTACCACAAATGCTCTGTTAGACTCTGGGGCAGACCAGAGTATGTTGTCAAAGAGGCTTTGGAAGAGGATTGAGGCCCAAGAAGGATTTGTGCCTAGAACCCCTGAAAGCCAAGTTCACATCAGATGCATTCATGGTGCTGCAACATCATATCCCACCTATAGGCTAATGGTTAATTGCCTGGGGGAACAAGAGGAAGTTCTTTTAGCAGTGGTGCCTAGGCTTCCATTTGATTTGGTTTTAGGAAGAGACTGGCCAAGATTTAAGCAGGGTCTAGTGAAAGGACTAGGAAAGAAGGAGGGAGAAGGAATGATGGTAATAGCTCCCGGGCCTTTGTTTGGAAGTCCTCAGACCCCAGCTAAAAAGATGGTTAAGCGTCCAGAAGACCAAACTACCCAGAAGCAGATATTTGTCTTGAAGTACCATAGGGTCACAGAGAAGGCCCAAGCTCCTAAGCGGGCAACCCCTCAAGCTGCTGGGTTTGACCTGTGCAGTATAGAAAATGTGACTGTACCTAGCCAAGGGAGAGCCCTGGTTGACACTGGACTCCAAGTTGAAATACCCATTGGGTGCTATGGGCGAGTAGCCCCAAGGTCCGGATTAGCCCTTAAGTATTTCATCGATGTGGGAGCGGGAGTGATTGATCCCGATTACAGGGGCAATCTTAAAGTTCTGTTATTTAATTTTGGACAGACAGAACGATTACCATGTGAAGACGGGAGACAGAATCGCTCAATTGATATGTGAGAGACTGGGTTTCCCACCTGTGGAGGAGGTCACATCCCTGTCAAATTCTGAGCATGGAACCAAAGGCTTTGGTTCTACTGAAGACAAAGGGGTTAAAAGCCTAGCTGCCACCTGTGCCCGAGAAAGGGAGGTGAATGAAGAGGAGGATTTGGGACCCCAGGTATCTGATTGTAAAGAAACGTCAGAGCCCCAAATACGTGAGGACCTGACAGTGGTACAACAGGAAGAAATAAGGAAATTGCTTAAAGAATTCCCAGATGTTTTGACTCCCATACCTGGGGAGACACATTTGGTTGCCCATGAGATAATAACTCCACCTGGGAAATTAATTCGTCAAAGGCCATACCGCTTGCCTGAAGCAGAGACAGGAAGTAGTGGCACAAGTCCAGGAAATGTTGGACATGGGAGTAATAGAGGAGTCGAGGAGTCCCTGGAATAGCCCCATAGTCCTGGTGCCAAAGCCTGATGGCTCTTTAAGATTCTGTACTGACTTTCGGCAGGTAAATGCAATATCAATTTTTGATGCATATCCAATGCCAAGAATTGAAGAGCTGTTGGACCAGCTTGGACAAGCTCAATATTTAACCACCCTTGATATGACAAAAGGCTATTGGCAAATCCCTCTAACCAGGGAGTCAAAGCCGAAGACTGCGTTCAGCACCCCCGTTGGCCTTTTCCAGTTCAAAAGGATGCTTTTCGGACTGCATGGAGCGGCAGCTACCTGCCAAAGGTTAGTGGATCAGGTACTTCGACCCCACCAAAATTATGCCTTTGCCTATATGGATGATGTCATAATCCATAGTAACACTTGGGCGGAACATCTAAAGAGGATCAGGGCAGTCTTATGCTCCATGAAGCAAGCGTGAATCACTTTGAACCCAAAGAAGTGTGCCTTTGCTAATAGGGAGGTAAAATACCTAGGCCACCTGGTGGGAAGAGGGAAAATTAAACCTCTAATGAGCAAGGTGGATAGCATCAGGAATTTTCCCCCTCCAACAACAAAGAAACAACTGAGAAGTTTCTTGGGACTTATTGGATACTACCGCAGATTTATACCACAATTTGCAGAGAAAAGTGCAATTTTCACTGATATGCTGCGGAAGAATTGCCCAAACCAGCTAAAATGGACTCCTGAAGCTGAAAAAGCATTTTCAGTCCTAAAAGGGAAGTTGTGTACAGGACCAGTATTGAAAGGGGTGGATTTCAGGAAACCCTTCCTGGTTCAAACAGATGCATCGGATGTAGGGCTAGGAGCTCTTTTATCCCAATGTCATGAAGGGGAGGAGCATCCTGTGATGTACCTGAGCAGGAAATTGTCACCGGCTGAACAAAAGTATTCCAGAATAGAAAAAGAATGTTTAGCTATAAAGTGGTCAGTGGAGGCATTAAGGTTTTACCTTACAGGGAGGAAGTTCCAATTGGTCACAGACCATGCCCCACTTAAGTGGTTGCAACAAATGAAGAACCACAATGCCAGGTTGACACGCTGGTACATGGCCTTACAGGCATTTGATTTTCAAGTGGAACATCGTGCTGGGAAGTTACACAAAAATGCGGATGCCCTTTCCCGTATTACGGACTGTAAAGAGGAAGTTTCACCAGTTGCACCAGTCCGTAATAACTTAAGCAGGGGGGTATGTGATAAGGAAGCTTATCATAGTTCAGGAAGGAGCTATAATAGAGGTGAATTGGCTCTGAACAAGCAACCTGTCTTTGCTGGTAGAAATAATAAAACAGAATGTTTTCATAAAAGACTACCAGTCCCAGAATGCACCAGGTTTCAAACAGCCACTAGAAGAGCTGAAGTGGGGAAACGTGTGTTAAATCAGGAGAGCTATGAGGTAATCCCCAATCACTCATCTCCAAGGGCAGGGCTTGATTCAGCACAGCTGAGCTGTGCTAGGGTGGAGTATCCCTCTAAACAAGTTAAAAGTAAAACAGATTCTACACAGAATCAGAAGGAGTTGAGGATCAGGAAGCAGCAGCAGCCACAACGTGGAAGAAAGAAGAGAAAAACATCTTGGAGGTCTAAAGAAGGAGCCGATAGCAGTACGTTGTCACAACGCCGCCCTAGTGGTTAGTAGTAGGTAGGGCAGGTTGTGCATGAATACAATAAAGGTGGGGCTTGGTAAGTCTTTCTTATTAGGGCCCAAGGTTGGCGAGCCCCGGTGGCGTCCTTACAATACCAAAGGTACCCCAAGAACAAATAGGTCAACGAGTGGAGGGAATTTAAAGGCTTTATTTCCCTGATATGCACAAAAGGTTCCAACGGATCAGGTTCAAACATAAACAGAAATGTCCTTTACTTCAGGTTAGAAACTTAACTCTGGTTCAACAGAAAAACTGTTCATTTCACAGCAAAGTTATAACAAAAATAAGTATTCAAATTTGCCCCGGCTTTCAATGCTTACTGGTCACTCAAGCATTCTAAGCTGCCTCGGGTGCAAAAGCTACAATCCATTTCTTCAATGGGGAAGACTTCTCCTTCTACCACTTGCATTGCTTCCTCAGCTGAACTGTCTGTGTTAGGGTTAACAGCTATCGGTGAGGTACAGCTAGGTTTCTCAGTCAACTGCTGAATGAGTTTCCAATGCTGGGAGTCTAGCAGGGGCCGTCGGTCAGGAGCATGCATATAGTGTGACTGACTCTCTCTTCTCTGGGAGTTTTCACATACCTCTTGATAAGTAGGCTTATTTAAAAGTTTCCCATTCTCTAAAAACTTTCCAAACCTTCTTTTCTGAACAGAGGAGCTTTTACCAGGAGCTTCTGACTCTTGCTTTATCCAAAGGCTGTCTACTGTGGGCTGTCTGTTACTTTGTAACTCCGGCCTATTCAATGGAGCTGAGGCTTGAGGCCTACTGCTATGTAGATTCTGCCTTGCATTCACCCTATGATCTGGGTTATGCCCACAGCAATCACAATGTAATTTCTCTGTACCTCTTTTGTTGAGTTGAGCAATGTTTGTAGCACCTGTAGATTCTCCGGTCTCTGCAGCTTCTGGAAGCGTAACCAGGTTTCTGCTGCCTTTCCAGTCAGGTCCTTCACAGCTCTCACCACTCCAACTGCTCCTCCTGTATTCTCTGCCTTCTTGGTTCTTTTGGCACCTTGGCATCTGGCTGCCCCAGCTGCTTCTCCCATACTCCTTCCTCTCTCTGTCCTCCTGACTTCCTTTAAGAGGAGTTCCTGTGAATATTGCAGTTTGTGCGCCTTTTTTTCTATCTTTAAAACATTTCTTTTTCTCCCCTGCTGGTCTGCTGCATCACAACGTGTGTTGGGAGTCATTCCAGAGGCAAGCATACTCCATTGGACTGGAGGACGCCAGAGGAGTGGGGTTACAGAGCCAGGAATCCCCGAACGGCACCTTTGAGGGAGACGGCTGCATTTGGAAGGGGCCCTAAGACCAGTGCAAGAATGTATGTGAAGAGAGACCCAGTGTCCAGGGATCTGGATTGGAAGGCTGGACATAAAAGCTGGATTACTTACTGGCCAGAATATCTGGAGAGGAAACCTAACAACAAAGGAAGCTCAGGTATGAACACTGATCTATGCCCTAGCTCTTCACTTGGAAGACAGCAGGGAAACAAGTATTGTCCTGAGAGTGCTCCATTAAGGAATTCCTCTGAGCCAGACCATGATATTGATTCTATGATAGTTGAAGAAGAAGGAGATATTTTAAATGATCAGAATGAATACATGGATTGCTCTCTGAATAAGCTGCTGTGGTAAAATACTTTCACAAATACAACAACCATCAAAAGGGAACTCCAACTTGTTTTTATCTACCCAGAAAAGTTTACAAGAAAGCTTTAGGGTAGGATTTGAGCCATGTAGAGAAAGTGAACCAGCAAAGGGGTTTGCAGCTGGCTAATTATTGGTAATTAAGCCATGCATAGTTGCACGTGAGCTCTGAAAGGAAACTACTGTTTGTGTATGAAAATACAAGAAAGTTATCCTTGAAAAAAAACAGTTTTTGGTTACTTTTTGGGTTTTGTTTTTTGCTTTTGGAGCACTGCTAAAAGGTATTAGCAGGAGCCCTCAGAAAGACCTTTCTGTTTCCCATCAAGGTCCTTAATGTTTGATTGATTGCTTAAGAAGTTCAGTTGATGATATCATGATTTGTTTTTCCTAAGTACAATACTGAAAGCAAGTATCCTTTTGTGTTACCAAGTAAATCTGTGTGGGAGAAATAACCCCATAAATAAAATATATTTTCTTTGCTTACACTCGAGCAACACAACTCATTATTTTGTGAACGGCTGATTCTGGTATGAATGGACTACATTCCCCACAATCCTTTGCAAGTCATAATAGTATTTGCCTTTGCCAAGACTGTGGACATTCTCACCCAGCACCCCCATTGACAAGTCTCGGGATCATTCACTGACGTCCATTGGCCAGGATCAGGAGCAGCTGCCGGCTTCACTCAACTGTGGTGGATCCAAGGTTCAAATTCTGCAACTTTCACTGCGGTAGGGGTTGACAGGATGACGACGTATGGTCCCTTCCAATGCGGCGCCAGTGGGGTCTTTCTCTACTCTTTCACCCACAAGGACGTTCCTGGCTTGAAGGGATGCAGAGGCTCGGTCACGTTGATGGGTAGTCGATCTTGCACCCACGTTTGGAGTTTCTGCAAAACAGAACCTAAAGCTAATAGTTCTTGTCTAGTTATTTCAGATCCTATCTGTCTCATGTCTCCCTTTATTCCCTGCACTATGGGTGGAGGTCGCCCATTCAAAATCTCAAAAGGGGAGACTCCTAAGGATCTGGTGGGAGCTGAACGTATCCTAAGAAGGGTTATGGGGAGAACTTGGAGCCACTTCAAGTGTGTTTCTTGGCAAAGCTTGGATAACTGAGTTTTCAAGGTTCTATTCATACGTTCTACTTTCCCTGAGCTCTGGGGTCTGTAAGCAGTGTGTAACTTCCATTTTATTTGCAAAGCTTGAGCTAACTGTTGGGTCACTTGGGATACAAATGATGGACCATTATCTGACCCTATAGTTGATGGTATTCCAAATCGGGGAATGATCTCATGGAGCAATACCCTAGTGACTTCTCGGGCTTTCTCAGTTCGGGTGGGATAGGCTTCTACCCACCCTGAAAATGTGCAGACTAACACTAACATTTAGTGATATCCATTTGCACGGGGCATTCCAGCAAAGTCTATCTGTATATCACTCATTGGGGTCACCCCTACTGACTGAACTCTTGGGGGTGGAACAGGACCTTGCTTGGCATTATTTTTGGCACATATCAGACATTGCTGTGCCACCGAGGTGGTCAGGGATCCTAGCAGTGAAATACAGAAATGGGGTCTCAGGGCTTTCTCCATGGCTGTTTTTCCATAATGTGTGGCTTGGTGAAAAGCTTGAACAAAGGCTGGTCGGTGGACTACCTTCTGGGGGTGGCAACACTATCCAACCTTGTTCTGACAAGACTCCTCCCTCCTTTTCACAATAATAGTCTAACTCTCTTGTAGTGTATCGGGGTGCCCAGGAACTGAGGGGCACAGGGAATAGGGCTGCTTGCATTACAGTATCTTGGGTCCTAACTTGTCCTGTGGTGGCTGCCTTTCGGGCTGTGGCATCTGCAAATCTATTCCCTCGGGTAACTCCTCCTACTCCTGCCTGATGACCTCGGTGCATGACTGCCACTTGTTTGGGGGCCCATACAGCATCTAATAACATCAATATCTCGGGCCCATACCTAATGGCCTTACCCCCTGAGGTGATCAACCCTCGCTCTTTATACAAGGCTCCATGTGCATGCAAAGTAGTGAAAGCATATTTGGAATCTGTGTACACATTTATGCGGAGTCCTTCTCCTAGTGTCAAGGCTCTGGTGAGGGCTATCAATTCAACTTTCTGTGCGGAAGTTCCTGGGGTCAGGGCTGAGGACTCAACTACCAGATCAAGGGTCACCACTGCATATCCAGCACAACGATGTCCGTTGATGACCAAACTGCTTCCATCCACAAAGAAAGTCTGTTCAGGGTCCTCTAGAGGGACATCGGTCAAATCAGGGCGACTTGAAAATACAGTGTCCATGGTTTCTAAGCAATTATGATCAGGTGGCCCAGGACCAATTGGAAACAATGTAGCAGGGTTCAGAGCTTGACTGACTTTCAACTGCATCTGGGGGTTTTCACACAGCATGCTCTGATACTTCAACATTCGTGCATTGGTTAGCCAGAAGTTTCCTTTGTGTTCCATGAGAGTCAGAACAGAGTGTGGCACGGTGACTTGAAGAGTTTGTCCTAGTGTGAGTTTGTCTGCTTCGCCCACTAGGAGGGCTGTTGCTGCAACAGCTCTCAAACAAGGGGGCCATCCATTTGCAACTACATCCAATTGTTTTGACAGATAGGCTACTGGTCGTTGCCAGGATCCAAGAGATTGAGTCAATACTCCCAATGCGTTTCCTTGTGACTCATGGACAAAAAGATGGAAAGGCTTCTGAACATCTGGAAGACCTAAAGCTGGGGATGACATCAGGGCCTTTTTCAAAGTCTGGAATGCTACATCTTGTTCGGGTCCCCAGTCTAGTAGGGATTTTTCCATTCCTTTGGTGACTTGGTATAGTGGTTTTGCAATCAGGGCAAAGTTGGGGATCCATATGCGACAGTATCCCGTGGCCCCCAGGAAGGCTCTCACTTGCCTCCTAGTGGTTGGAATGGGGATATTACATACAGCTTCTTTGCGTTCTGGTCCTAAACGTCGGATCCCACTGGACAACTGGAATCCCAGATACTTAACTTCAGTTTGGCATAGTTGTGCTTTGGCTCTTGAGACTTTGTATCCAGCATCTTTGAGAAGGTACAAAAGTTCACTAGTAGCTTGAAGGCATTCACTTTCTGAGTTGGTGGCTATGAGCAAGTCATCTACATACTGAAGAAGAACCCTCTTTCCTGGGTCCACTGGATAACTTGAGAGATCTTGATTCAGGGCAGCACTGAAGAGAGTAGGTGAATTCTTGAATCCTTGGGGTAATCTGGTCCAGGTGAGCTGACCCCGCCTTCCTGTTGTGGGGTCTTGCCATTCAAAAGCGAATAAAAGTTGACTGGTGGGTGCTAGGCGCACACAGAAAAAGGCATCTTTCAGGTCCAGGACGGTGTGAAGTGAGTAGCCTCAGCGGGGATCAGTCCCAAGAGAGTATAAGGGTTTGGTACTACTGGGTGTATAGTTTCAACTGCATCATTTACTCGCCTTAGATCTTGTACTGGGCGGTAGTCCCCTGTCCCAGGCTTCTTTACTGGGAGAAGGGGGGTGTTCCAAAGTGACTGGCATTCCTTGAGAAGTCCGTACTTCAGCAGTTTCATCAAATGGCAGTGGATTCCTTCAATGGCTGGTCGAGGTGACAATGACAGGGGCTATGTTCTTCGCTAGGCCCGGTGGATTATCTTCTGCTCATACTTCAGGTGGGGCTATGAGGTTGGTAGGTATACAGGGACTAGTTGACTTTATTGGTGGTGCACTATAGAACCACCACTCTTCTTCTCGAGGAACAGTAAGCACCATCAATCCAGCAGGCTTTGGGTTCACAGTCATTTTCATTTCTCCCCCTTCAGCAAAGGATATTTGTGCCTGGAGCTTGGCAAGCATGTCTCGGCCCAGTATTGGAATAGGGCACTCAGGCATATACAAGAACTGGTGCGTTATCTTCTGTCCCCCAAGTTCACACATGCGGTTCTGCAAGAATGACTTTGTGGCTTTATTTCCAGTGGCTCCCACAATGGTAACAGATCATGAGGACAGAGGAGCTACTGGCTTGGCTACTATTGAATGTTCTACTCCTGTATCTACCATGAACTCCATGTATTGGTCCCCTATCTTTAAACTGACCATAGGCTCCTGGGGACCCAGGGTGAACTTGGAGCCCGGTCTGGCCTAGTCTTCATCTATGTCGTCCAGGTCATAGCCCATTGCTACTGCCACTCCCTCAATGGCTTCCTCCCTCTCCTGCTGGAACTGTGTTCGGTTCATTCCTCCCCTCCTTCGAAATCGTCCTCCTGGCCTCCAGGGACTCCCTCCTCCCCTTGCAGGGGCAGAGTCCAGATGCGGGCACTCATTTCTCCAATGTCCTTCTTCCTTGCAGTAGGCGCACTGATTTGCACCCAATTGAGGCCTTTCGCTTCTGCGGCCTCTTCCACATCCTCTGGTCCTTTGATTAGGAAAACCTCCGTACGTCGTTCGGTTATAGCAGCAGCAAGAAGATCTGCCTTCTTCATCTTTCGTTCACTTTCTCTGTCTCGTTCATTTTCACGATTCACAAATACTTTCTGAGCGACTTCCATTAACTGAGCTGTATTCATGCCCGCAAATCCATCCAATTTCTGCAATTTTCGCTTTTTGTCTCTCTGGGACTAACAAAGGCTGCATTTACCATGCGTAAATTTTCCTGAGCGGCGGGATCATATGGGGTATACAATGTATAAGCTTCAGACAACCGCTCATAAAAGGCCGCTGGGCTCTCATCTGGACCCTGGAGAACTTCCGATACTTTCCCGATATTCATGGCCCTCTGGCCTCCCTTCTTCAGGCCCTGCAATAAGGCCTGGCAAAATCTGGTTAGGGCCGCCGCCCCCCTTTCATCATTCGGGTCCCACCCGGGATCTTCATTGGGATATTCTGCAACAGCTGCTTGCGGGGGATTTATTCCTCCCATTTCTACAGGGTTCTCTTCTAACCAACGGAGGGCTGCTTGCCTGATTCGCCCTCGCTCCTCAGTAGTGAAGAGGGTAGACAGGAGCTGGCGACAATCGGCCCAGGTAGGCTGATGGGTTTGCATAATGCTAGACATTAATTCTGTTAATTCCTGGGGCTTGGCTGTGTAGGATGCATAATGCGTTTTCCAGTTTAATAAATCTGTGGTGGAAAAGGTTACATAAACTAAGCTGGTTGGTCCTGGCGCCATCTGGCCCTGATCATTTAAAACAGGCATTCCAGGCACTTGGCGCAATGGCATTAGGTGCCCTGCTTTCTCCTTCTTCTTGGGAGTTACGCTTCTTAAATCATAAGGCTCCCGGACACAAATCTCCTTGGTGGGTGACCCTGAACTGGCAGGAGAGTCTCCGCTTCCTATCTCATCAGAGGACTTGAGTCCCCCTGCTGTGCTTGGACCTGACTCGGGACTTTCACTCGGGGTAGGGCGCTTCTTAGGCTGCTGTATCGGTATTTTCTGGGGCTCCTCTGCTGGCTCTACTTCAGGTCGTGGTGCTGTAGGAACTAACTTCTGTGGGTGCTGGGGTAACCTATCCAGAATATCTGGGGACTCTGGGTCAGAATACACAGGTGGCTTCTCTTCCTTAGCTTTTTTGGTTCCCCTAGTAGTAGCTACAAATATTTTACAGTGCTCCTCATAACAGCACTTCATCCATGAGGGCTGCTGTTCACACACACTTAACCAGGAATCTATATAGGGGAACTGGTAAGGATACACTCTTAGTATAAGTTGATGTATTCGTAAAACTGTTTCTAAATCAAAGGTGCCCCCCCCCCCCCCGGAGCCATGAAGCAGCTAACGTGGGCCACTACCTTTCACATAACATTTTTAATCTGGATGGAGTCATTTTCGTACCATAATCACCCAAAAATCCTTTACGGAAATTCTTGATCATACATGCCAACGGAGTTTGCGTGGACTCCGTCCCTCCCATAATCTGAACGTACCTACGTACACTACCTACGTACTCAACGTACCTACGTACGCTACGTACCCTACGTACACGTAATGACGTAGAAGACAACGAACAATAAGGATAGGTAGTATGGCTGTAGGTAAGGGGTCCGTACAGCCCACAGAACACTGGGGGGGACAAACACCACTCGCTTCCTCCTGTTCGCGACCTGGGCGCGGTCGCCCAGTCAGGAACTGCGCTACTTAGGAGTCCGCTCTCGCTCGGTCTGTATTTCAAGACCTCTCACTCACACAAGCAAGCATATTTCAACAAGATATCATATTTCAATATTTCAAGTGCCCAGGTTTTCTGACTAACTGACTATTCCAAACAAAAAGGGTCGATGGCTTCGGCTTCCGCTTTCCTTACGTGGAGCTTACTAGGACCGCCCTTATGGGAGGTGATCAGGCTCCCTTGTCTCGTCCACACTCATGCGAGATTTCCCAGTTAGTCTATACCAAATATACCAAATCAGTACTGCGCATGCAAGACGTTGTCCCAGGCTGTTCTTTCTGACTATTGAATCACAAAAATGTCTACTCACCGGATCCGGTCCCCGATACCACACCAGCTTCTGAGTTGGAACCTGGACTCCCCCGGGTCGGAGGTGTTGGCCAGCTGGACCCGATGGCCCAACGAGGCAGGCGGAACCCTCTCCGGCACAAAGGGGCTGGCGGCGCCTGAGGTTTCCCCCACGGTCGGACAGACACGGTTCCAACCGGGCCAAACCTCAAGGCGAATTGCGTGGATTATTCACTTGAATACCATTTACCACTCGCACTTCCCGGCCAACGCACCAAGAATATGCTGTAGCAAAGTGCAATCAATGAATAAGTCCAGGAGTCAATTGACAGGGTCCAAGCCAGTTTATTGTGCACAGGCCCAGTCAGTCAAAGCTTCAAAAGGAACTGAGCAAAGGTTTATACAGAGACATAACCATTTATACCTCTTTTTCAGTTTGATACATGAGAACTTTCTATTGGTTCCAACTCGATACATGCAAACTTCTCATTGGTTTTACATTCCCTTTATTTGTCCAATTAGAAATCCCTCCGGAGCCTAGCAACCGGCCCCTCCCTTAGGATTGCTCTAACAATGGTACAGTTCTTGACTTCGTTACTTCTCTACTGCAAGGTTATCCCTAGCTCCATGAATGCATATATTGAAACATTTCTGTTTTTTCACACACAAGAGAATAATGGAAGACTTATGAATTCATAAAAACTTCTTATTAAGCAGTTTAAAACAGTTTTCTCATTTTCCACAGATTTTTGGTTCTTTTCTAGCTATAATGAGAGTTAGGATCCAGGCCTAACTTACAGGCCTTTCATAGTAGCAGGCCATGCTAGGCAGGGCCGGATTTACCTATACACCATGTACGCCATGGCGTAGGGCCCACAGCTGGCAAGGGCCCACAAAAATGGAACAAGTTAGGCTTTTTTTTAAAAATAAAATTTTTAAAAAAACCTGCTGGCTGCCGCCGCGGGGCCCCCTCTGCTGCCGCGGCAGCATGGACTGACCCGCGGGGACCCCCTCTGCGGGCTTAACAGAGACGCGAGGGAGACAGTCTCCCTTCGCGCCTCTCACCGCCTGCACGGAGGGAGGGAGGGACCGACCGACCGAGCTTGCAGAGGGGGCCCCCGCGGGTCAGTCCACGCTGCCGCGGCAGCAGAGGGGGCCCCGCGGCGGCAGCCAGCAGGTTTTTTTAAAAAATTAAATTTTACTTTAGGCCGGGGGGGGGGGGGGTAGGACTGGTAATGGGCTATTGGGGGGGCTGGGGCTGGGAATGGAAAGGGGCTGGGGGGGTTAAGACGAAGTGGGCTGATGGGGTTAGGACTGGTAATGGGCTGTTGGGGGGGTTTAGAACTGGTAATGGGCTTTGGGGGGGGTTAAGACTGGTAATGGGCTGTGGGCTGATGGGGGCTGTCTGGTAATGGGCTATGGGGGGGCTAGGACTGGAAATGGGCTAGGGGGTTAAGACTGGAGGTGGGCTGATGGGGGTAGGACTGGTAATGGGCGGTGGGCTGATGGGGGGGGATAGGACTGGCAATGGGCTATGGGGGGGCTGACTGGAAATGGGTTGATGGGGTTAGGACTGGAAGTGGGCTGATGGGGGTTAGGACTGGTAATGGGTTATAGGGGGGGCTTAAACTGAAAATGGGGTGATGGGGGGTTAGGACTGTAAGTGGGTTGATGGGGGGCTAGGACTGGTATTGGGTTGGGGGGTTGCTAGGACTGAAAATGGGCTGATGGGTGGCTAGGACTGGAAATGGGCTGATGCAGGGACTAGAAAGCAATGGATGCTGGGTGAGGCTGGAACTAGAAGGGAGCTGATGTTGGGGGAGGATTAGAATGGGATGGGGCTGGAAGAGTAAAATGGAGAAGGGAAAAATATTTTGTGTGGGAGGGATAAAAAATCTACAATTGGCCGGGTATTGGGAGAGTAAGTGGGGATTGAGGATGGAGGGGTAAAATTTGAGTGGATGAAATAGGAATGAGGAAAGAGTAAAAGGAGAAAGATTAGTATGTTAAAGCAGATGTAGAGAGAGAATGGAAAAAAACTAGAAGAGAGAAGAAAGGACAAATGGACAGCAGACGATGGAGAGTTAGCAGAAGACACGAAGAAACCAGAAGAAAGTGGCTGGAGCAATTGCAGCTGAAAAAAATGCACAAAATGTAGAAAAATATCTCTTTATTTTGAATTTATTAATTGGAATATGTCAGCTCTGGTAAATGTGCATCATTAACGTCTGTGCTTTGTTTAGTACAAGAGCAAATTAATGTATAGTTTTATTTCTACAGTGTTGTACATTCCAAGTTTGACTTTTGGGATTGCCAGTTTAATTATTGTCTTCCTGTTTCTAAATTGTGATTACTTGTTTGGTGATGGTCTATGTTCTGCATGTGTAACTGAGCTGAGGTGTTCTGTTTATATAATTCCTATTTGACATTGCCACTTGTTCTCTTTCCCCAGTAGATCATGTATTGTTGTTCTCTGAAATGTATTGGTTTAATATTTGCAGTGTTGCCTTTTGATTGGTAGCGTATGGTGCTTTGTGAGTCCTGGTAGTGCTGTTAGGATACGGCGGGTTTGCTATGGGTTCTAAATGGGCAGTGTTTGTAGTAGTTCCTAATTTGTCTGGCAGTTGGCACTGGATTATAGTAATGTAGAAATCTTTTAGTCTTTCTTTATCCATACACTCATTAAGAGGCACGTTTACTAAAAGTTAGTATATGGTAACATTATGCAAATATTTATGCAAATGAGGCCCCTTATGCAAATGAGGCCCCGCACCCCCCCTTGGGCCGCCCCTGCTGGTGGCCCACAATTTTTGTTGGCGTAGGGCCTCACTCAAGGTAAATCCGGCCCTGATGCTAGGCCATAGCTTACCACAATATCAGTATGGATTGCAGGGTTATATCAATTGTAATGATATGTTCCAACTTCTTAGTATATATGTCTCTATGTGAATGCATACGTATTCATTGAGTTCTGAGATTAGGCCTGCAGACATATTTTATTATCCATGCTGTATTTGTAGGAATGGTTGTACAGTTTTCATAGGAAGGGTTTTAGGGCCTTAATTGAAGTTCTTTTGTCTTTGCTTGTCTATTGGATAGAGTGCTTTGGTTGTCAATCCTGGAGACTATGAGCCTGATTCAGAAAGGGGCATGTCTGGGCTGTCCAGAAGGCCCCAAGCAAGACTGGCCCATTTGGACCTAATTCTAGACTTCATCAACAAAGGTTCCCGTGGTGGCCAGAATCGGGCCCAAGGATGGCCCAGCATGCCCCTGCTGCCTGCAGGGATGTCTTTCCCGCAGGTGCCTCTGACTCCTGTGACTCCAGCCCCCCTTTTCCCCACCACCCGACCCAAGGCTGGCCTGCTATGGCCTGGATCAGGTGTCGGGGATGCCCCTGCATCCAGCCCCGGCCCTGGGGGAGGACTCCCGGGCCCGATTGCTGGGTTTGGTTTTCTTACTCCACCTTTGAGGTGGAATAAGCAGTGCGTCCCCACGGGCCTGGCAGGATGCTCAGGGCCGTGACCTGAATTAGTCCTATACGTGCTACCGGGCTGGCCTGCCCCCACTTCGCCCCTATCCTGCCCCCTCCTACTCCCCGCTGGCTCTCCCCATCCTGCTGGGATGTGCAGCCCCATAACCCGCGTCCTAGAATCATGCTCTATGTATCGTCTCCATAGTATTCTACAAACAGGTATGTTTTTAATTCCTTGTGGAATGTTGACACTTGCAGTAGTGTCTTGCATCTTGTCCGGTATGACAATCCATAATCTCGGAGCATAGAAAAGGCTCTAGTGCAAGCAAATTGACTACTCCTTGTTTTTTCTATTGGGATGGTTAGCATGTTCTATGTCAACTTCCTCTTGTCTCCGTTGTTCCTTGATTCTTGTAGTAGTTGCTTTAGGCAGTTGGCAGATAAATTGTGGATGATTTTGAATGTGGTAATTATGGCCTTATATTGGATTCTACTTTCTATGGGTAGCCAGTGCAGGTGTTTTAATATTGGGGCAATGTGTTTGGATCTTGTTTTTCCCAGAATAATTTGTGCTATTGTGTTTTGAGCCATTTGTAATGCCTGTAGTGATTGTTTGGGTATTCTGTGTAGGATGATGTTACCAGTTGAAGTGTGGGAAAATTATCACCTGGAAGGCTGTTTGTAAGTCGTATGACTCTAGAAATGGTCGGAGGTTGCGGAGAGATCTGATTTTGTTGTATATTGTTTTGAATATTTTGTTGAAGAGGCATTTTAAAAGAGTTGTCTAGGAAGAATCTGGGATATCCAGAGTAGAATGTCCAAAAACCAGTAAAGTGGCAGCAGTGCCTTCTGAAATCACTTCATCTCCACCCTGAAAAATGGATGTCCCAGTAACCATTTCTGGAGACAGGCCCTGCCCAGATAGCAAGGCCAGATACATGCATGGGTGTAACCCATTTACAAATGTGGACAACCCTAAAGTGCACACCCACAAAAACACCCCGGCCTGGGTAGATCAGAAGCAGGGTCATTTCCTGCCATTTCAGATACTCAGACATGCAGTGGCAGGCCAGAAAGATGTATGGAGTATGTACTTATGGACAGGTTTCTTCAGCCAAGAAATATTAACTGTGCTGATGGAAGTGCATTTTTCTCTTCCTCCTAGAAGCTTTACAGCTATGAAACAAGTAATTTTTTGCACCTTATTCATATCAGGAGCATATGTAGGCATGGACACCTCAACAACTAGGGCCTGATGTGGTTGTGCCTTTCTGAAATCTCACCGTGATGTGTAACTCCCTTACTCCGTCCAGGGCACGCCTCCAGCACACCCCTGTGCTACATGGACATTCTTGCACTGCAGACGTCGATATACTATTTATTTATTTATTTATTTACTTTGTTTATATATCACTTCATCTTGCAGCCAAAGCAGTTTGCATAAAACTCAACATAAAGTATTACATTGAGCCTTATAAACATTAAACGTGTATAGTTTACAATGGAAATTTAAACATGTGTATCTTTACATTGAAAGGCAGTTTGAACATTTAACCAAGACTTGGAAAATTAACAATGAATAGTATTTAGCTTATGGTTGAGAGTCATTCCTTAGGGGAAGGTATTGGCTCATGGATTGCACTTGGTGATGTTATATGTGGATTGGCTTGCGACTATTATGTTTGTTACGTTTCATTTCCAAAAAGTGCTATCTGAAAAGGTGTGTCATCAGTTTTCTTCTAAAGTCTTTAATTTCTGTTATTCTTCTTGTATCTACCTGGAGTGTGTTCCAGATGGATGGTGCATATAATGAGAATGTTCTCTTGCATGCAACTTGTGCGCTTCTTGTCTTTGCTGTTGATATTATGAATGTGTGTTGGGCATTCAGTCTTCTGGTTCGGTTGTTTTGTGTCTTGTGTAAAAGGGTTTGAAGGTGTTCAGAGGATAATTTATGTGATATTTTGAATTTGGTGAGTAGGGCTTTGAATTTTATTTGTGGTGTTATCAGTAGCCAGTGGAGGTGCTTCAGTGTTGGGGTTATATGATCAGATCTTGCTATTCTGTGTAGGATGCATGCTGCTGAATTCAGTGCCATTTGTAGTGGGTGAATGGCCTAGAGTTAGTACTAGATACTTGAATCTCTGTTTTGACCTCTAGATCTGTGCCCATGACTTTCAATGTGGCTGGTGGATTGAACACTTTGGGGGATGTTTACTAAACTGTCCTAATGTTACCGGCACTAGTTGCAGCGTTAACGTGAGGAATTCCATATAAGGAAGTGGGTGTTCCGGCGTCAAGGCAACAATAGCTGGTTATCGCGCGATAGAGAGCTCCTTGCCATCATCGTGCGATAGTGTGCGTGCTGTGGCTCGTTAGCGTGCGATAACCATAATTACGTAGCAGCGCCACAAAGATAGCTAAACAGGTATAGTACACTGGTTAATACAATGACTGCTGCGACAGCTGTCATGAGTTTGATCCCTCAGTGGGGTTCTGTAATAAGGCTGTCTGAGGGAATTCCTTTTAATTTAAATCAGTACTGCCAGCAAAAACACCCTCACAGTTCCGTAACCTAAGGTGCCTCATAAGTCACCCTATAAGGCACCCCATAGGTCACATTATAAAGTGCCCTGTCTGCCAAGGCACCATATAATGTGCCCTATAGGGTGCCCTATGAGACACCTTAGGTTACGGCACTGTGAGGGTGGTTTTGCTGGCAGCACTGATTTAAATTAAAAAGAAAACCATCAGACAGCCCTATTAAAGAACACCACTGCAGGATTGAACTCATGACCTCTGCCTCCACAGTCATCGTAATAACCCATGGGCTAAATCTCTATAGCTTCTAACACAGCGCTGGCTGACTACAGAAAGATTGCAGGTCACCACACAAACTGTCTGCTGTGATTACCAGAATAGGGCAAACCCACCCGTACCCATGATGCACTGCACATGCAGATCAGCAGTCTACATCTGCTCACAAGATTGGGTATGTGCCTCTACGGCACCCCGGCCTGGTAGGGCGAACTGACTGTGTGTGTTACTGGCACAGAGTAGCTACAGACTGTGACATTGTGTGGTTCCTGTGCTCACCCTGAGGGTGAGCTGGGGTGCCCAGCACCAGGTCCGCAGCACCTGGCTTGGTTGAGATAGGCTGTGCTGCAGGTCCCCATCAGTGCCAGTGTAGGACAGGTAGTCTTTGCAGACACACCTAGAATACACCTGTGTCCATCTGTATTTCCAAGTCATGTCTAGCCCTTGTGGACTATGCTGCACCCAGAATAGTGCATATCCTGTGTGGTTGCCATGGTCATATGTTATAAGAGAAGGGTGGTGTTTGGACCCAAAAGCGGATTATGTAGCACCAGCCAACCCACCCTCTCTGGGTCAGGGTGGGGGACAGGATTTCCCACCAACAGCTCCACATTCTACATCTCTGCAATGGTGGCAGTAGAGCAGTGTTTCCCAACCCAGTCCTACGGGGCACACCGGCCAGTCAGGTTTTCGGGATATCCCTAATGACTATGCATGAGATATATATGCATTAGAGATATCCTGCCAACCTGACTGGTTTGTGGCCCTCCAGGGCTGGATTTGGAGACCCCTGCCAAACACCTCTGTCATCTAAGATTGTGAGTGGGCAAGGTGCAGATGTCCAAGACATCAAAAAGGTATATAGAATGTGTCACATTCCTCCTCACTTCTCACCACCACCAAAATATTGTCTATTAGACAACTTTTTGGTGGTGGTGAGAATCGAGGAGGAATGTGTCACATTCTATATACCCTTTCGATGTCTAGGACATCTGCACCTTGCCCACTCACAATCTTAGATGATAGAGGTGTTAGGCAGGGGTCTCCAAATCCAGCCCTGGAGGGCCACAAACCAGTCAGGGTGGCAGGATATCTCTAATGCATATATATCTCATGCATAGTCATTAGGGATATCCCGAAAACCTGACTGGCCGGTGTGCCCCGTAGGACTGGGTTGGGAAACACTGTAGTAGAGGGCACCCTCCAGGGCAATCAATGCAGCTCTGTACTTATCACATAGGGCACTGGCAGTAGGCCTTGAAAAACTCAGCTGCCCCCCACTACAATTTGACATTCACCAGCAGAGGGCAGTCAGTTTCCACCTGCTGCACCCTGTAAGGCAGTGTTTCCCAACCCAGTCCTACGGGGCACACCGGCCAGTCAGGTTTTCGGGATATCCCTAATGACTATGCATGAGATATATATGCATTAGAGATATCCTGCCAACCTGACTGGTTTGTGGCCCTCCAGGGCTGGATTTGGAGACCCCTGCCTTACACCTCTGTCATTTAAGATTGTGAGTGGGCAAGGTGCAGATGTCCTAGACATCGAAAGGGTATATAGAATGTGACACATTCCTCCTCGATTCTCACCACCACCAAAAAGTTGTCTAATAGACAATATTTTGGTGGTGGTGAGAATCGAGGAGGAATGTGTCACATTCTATATACCCTTTCGATGTCTAGGACATCTGCACCTTGCCCACTCACAATCTTAAATGACAGAGGTGTAAGGCAGGGGTCTCCAAATCCAGCCCTGGAGGGCCACAAACCAGTCAGGTTGGCAGGATATCTCTAATGCATATATATCTCATGCATAGTCATTAGGGATATCCCGAAAACCTGACTGGCCGGTGTGCCCCGTAGGACTGGGTTGGGAAACACTGCTGTAAGGTGTTCCAACCATGCACATGCTAACTGTAGACAGTCTGCTAGCTAGTACATAGTGTATATCCCTGGGGGAACTGTGTGCACCCAAAAGTAGGATGTAAGCACACACACCAAGCAAGTATATCAGTGATTGTGCTCTAGAAAAGAAAAATCATAGATATCATTTGAGAGAAACACTGTATAGCACTATGAGGGGACCTAGCCATGCCATGGTCACTGCTCAGTCAGGGTGAGACTGACCTCCCAGCATGACATGCTGTGGCCACCCTGTCCGTGCAGGTGGTGGTCGGGCACTACAATGTCCCAGCCATTGCCCTATGCCCTGTGCAGATGCATCCTGCCCAGACCGCCATGTCCGGGCCATACCCACAATACCTTGCTGCTCATTATGCACATTGGCAGGCTAACACTGGAGACAGTGCAAGCATCGGGGGCTCAGTAAGGTGTAGGCAGCCACAAAACACTTGGTAGACATACACACACTCCTACACC
Source organism: Ichthyophis bannanicus (assembly GCA_033557465.1). Classification (NCBI taxonomy): domain Eukaryota; kingdom Metazoa; phylum Chordata; class Amphibia; order Gymnophiona; family Ichthyophiidae; genus Ichthyophis; species Ichthyophis bannanicus. The sequence goes on from CM066032.1 coordinate 1,711,628, forward strand.
TATTTCAGCATTTGTGCAATGATAGAAGTGGTTGGCAGCCCTGGCTGCCACACCAGTCCTGGGCACAGTGCAGGCACTGCTAAGGTATGCAGGTGCTAGTATTGGTAGCTGCTGCTCCGCGCAGGGCCCAACAGCCTGACTCTCCATGAGGCTTTGGATAGTGGAGCCTGTGGGTGTGGGTGTTTGTGTCCCTGTTGGCCGATGCTCTGGGGCAGAGGTTCCCAACTCTGGTCCTGGTGGGCGAAGCACGATTCAGGTTTTCAGGCTGTCCCTAATGAATATGCATGAGATACATTTGCATACAATGGGGGCACTGCATACCAATGCATCTCATGCATATTTATTAGGGACAGAATGAAATCCTGAAGGGTGTTTGGCCCTCCAGGACTGCAGTTGGGAACCTCTGCTCTAGGGAGTGCACATGTTTATGGTGTATGTGTGCTGTAGGGTAAAATATAGGGACATGGTCTGCAGGAGCCACAGCTGGGACTTGAACCTGTGACCTTCTGCCCCTGAACACACTGGCTGTGTGTACTGCACCAAACTGTTGCCACAGGGGCAGGTCATTCCCTGGGGATACCATTACTGTTCATCAGACAGACCTTGTCTGTTGTACTGCATGCCACCCACCTTAACAGGGCTTGGCCTTGGTGTGCTGTGGGCAGATGCCACTGCCCCCTCCACCACCAGCACCCTTCTGCCACCATGCTGACATGCCCTTATGCCGGTAGTGCTGGTGGTGTGCAGTCCCAGGCCATCCAGTGTGCCGGTAGGTGACTGCCTATGGTGTGGGATCTGGGGAAGGGGTGCCTACATAGACATCCACGCTTCCCCCTGGCACCGCCTGTCACTGTTATGTGCTGTTTGGGGTACCTGCTGGGTGATGTCCCCTGGGACACTGTGGGACACACACTCGTGGGCATGTTTGACCTTGGTCAGTTGCTGGCTTGCTGATTTGCAGTTTCTGCGTTCCTATGTGCCACTTAGGCATCTGCCTAGTCCACCCTTGCCCCAGCTGCCCCACTGCATGTCCTACCTGCAGCCCCCTGTACCCCATTTGCAGTCTCACCATAGTGCCCTTTCGTACTTGGGCACTATGCTGTTGCTGCACATGTATCATGTAATGGTGAAAGTCCCCAGGAGGAGATGGAGGTGGAGGAAAATCCTGTTGAAATAAAAGATACTGCACTTGTGCACAGGATTTCCAAGCCAGATAAGAAAAAAACACAGCTCTGTGCTGAGCTCAGGCCACGCCCCAGCTCAGAGGGAGAGACAGGCTTCCTCACTGATTGGTCACACCTGGGGGAAGGACAGGGAGTGCCGGGAAGCAAATGCTTTTTAAATCCACAAACAGAGCAGAGAGTAAGCACGAGAAGAGGCAAGGAAACAAGCACAGGAAGGAGCACGAGAAGAGGCAAGGAAACAAGCACGGGAAGGAGCAAAGGAAGTGGAGAGGAAGGAAAAGAGCAAGCAAGAAAGGAACCTTATGAAGAAGGTGAAGGAGAGAGAGAGCCTTGGAGAGGACGTTATAGCAAAGCAGAACCTTGGAGCAAGGAAGCTAACAAGGGAAGCCATTGGAGAGACGGCAATTGGACATACAGCAACAAGAGCTATAGCAGCTGTAGAGGAAAGAAGGAAGAAAAGCCTCTTCAGAGCAGGTACCTAACTGGCACTGGAAATAGACATAAGGAAGCTGAATTCCAGAACCTGGAGGATAGCAGGGAAAAGGGTTCAGCAGTTGTCTAAGAAACCCTGCCAAAGGTAAAGCTACCATTTCTAATGCTGAATCATTGTTAGAGAAGCCATTTGCCTTTGCTACTGTCCAGAAGGCAGACCCAACACCTTTAACTGATAATAGGTGGGGGGAGAGTCTTACATACGGGGAAAACTATAACACTGACAAAAACAAGACAGCCGAGCCTTCAGAGTTAGAAGCGATAAGCAAGCTGTTGTCAGAAGGAAAAGTTTTCTCTCCTAATGCTAATGTGCCTGTACACGCTGAATTGCTCCTGAACCAGTTCAAGGAATTTCTGGAGGAAAGAGTCAGAGAGAACTGTTAAACCTGATAGAGATGCCAGTAATTCTAATACTGTTGAAAGAATGCAAATAGACTCTTGTTTGCCAGCTTTAGAAAGTGAATCTTCTCCCATGGATTGCTCTTTATGTTTAAAGGAAGAAGGCATTGTTGAACAGCACTGAAACTGTATGAAATAATATAGAAAGTACTTGCCATACCTGCTGAAGAAGTGGAAAGGCTTGTTTTGGTTGGGTGGGAGGCGACAAAGGGGTATGTTTACTAAAGTGCGGTAAACGTGAATAACGCACGTTGTACGACATTAACGATCGTAAGTGCAGTATAACGCGAGTAATCACGCGCCAACGACCGTTAACGTCATACTACACGCGTTAACCGTAGTTAACGATCGTAAAGCCCCGCGGCGCGTTAAAACAGCGCAGAAGGTGGAGAGTGGGTGGAGAGAAGGGGTCAGTGGGCGGAGAGTGGGCGGGGAGAGGCTCACCTCACATTAATGCGCTGAAGTGCAGAGCTGAATTCCAACGCGAATGAAAACCTGTCGTTAAAGGCATATTAAAGGGAAGAGAAACCATTTCCGTCAGCAATGTACAGCAAAACCGGGGAAACCTACAAAACGTGAGCAGTGTGATACATGTGCACAGAACAAAATTGCAAATAAAACTTTAGAAGGAACACAAGAAACCAGTGTAAAAATTATAATTCAGCTGGGCAACAGTGATAGCAATGGGCAACAATAAAAAAACACTCCCAGGAAAGCTCCAAAAAAAAAGAAATGATGTGTGGAAGGGTCTACACTCCGTAGACCCTTTCAAAAATCATTTCATTTTATTGGAGCTTTCCTGGGAGTGTTTTTTAATGTTGCCCAATGATATCATTGTTGCCCAGCTTGGTTATGGGTGTGTGCCCCTGTTTTCGAGGTCGTTTTTGAGGTTTATGTGCACGTTTGTCTTCATACAAGGTAAATGAGCCCACAGTGAAATTGTGCAGAGCAGGATTTCTGACTCGTCAGGCCAGTTTTCCTACCTCCAGGGACGGCACTGTCTCTGTGGCCACAGTGTGGTGCAACGGACACAGCCAGTGCCTGTAAGACCAGAGGGTCACAGGTTCAAATCCCAGCTGGGGCTCCTGCCACCCCAGTCCCCATAGTTTTACCCACCACTAAACAGTGATAGTAATGACACTCCTTTATTGCAGAGAACATACGCATGGTTAATACGCCTATATTTTACCACACCAAACACAGACACCATAAACAGGCGCATTACCTAGAGCAGAGTCTCGCAAATGCAGTCCTGGAGGGCCCCACACCATTCAGGTTCCATGCTGCCTCTAATAAAGATGCCTGTGCTGCATATCTATGCACCACCCCCATTGTATGCAGATGTAGCTCATGCATATTTATGAGGGACAGCATGAAAACCCGAACAGTGTTTGGAACACCAGGACTGGAGTTGGGAAACTCTGCCGTAAAGCAGCAGCCAACAGGGCCAGACACACCCACACACACCAACAGGCCCCATTGGCCAATGCCTCCTGGAGAGGCAGGACATTGGGCCCTGCCTGTACCTCCCAATACTAGCAGTTGCATACCTTAGCAATGCCACCCTACACCTGGGTATATGGTACACAGCCATCAAACGTTTCCTATGATAACTGGCAGATATAAATGCCTACGTTAAGCACATTTTGCTCATTGAGCTCCACTATAACAATCATTCTGATGTCTGCGGTGTGTGCTGCAGGTCTGGTCTCTGATAGTGTTTACCACCCTGGGAAGTGACCCCCAACAGTATTGCATACCATATCCATGCCTGTACTGTGCCCAGGACTGGTGTGGTGGGTATGGCTGCTGAACACCCCTATAGTAGCACAATGCTGGCATAGGTGTGGGGTGGCTGTCTGTCTATCCAGTGTGTGGTGGCTGCAAACACCTTCCACAGCCCACACTGCCAGCAATGTTGCCAGTATTGGGCTGCCAATGTGCATAATGAGGAGCAAGGTACCATGGGTATAGGCCGGACAGGGTGGCCTGGCCAGGGTACATCTGCACAGGGCATAGGGCACTGACTGGGACATTTTAGTGCCCGGCCACCACCTACACAGACAGGGTGACCTCAGTATGTCCTGCTGAGAGATCACTCTCACCCTGACTGTGCAGTGACCACAGCATGGCTAGGCACCCCCATAGTGCTATATAGTATTTCTTTCATGTGATAGATATGGGTTTCTTTTTGGGGCCAAGTCACTGATTTATCTGCTTGCTGTGTATGCTGACATCCCAGTTCTGGGTGCATGCATCTCCACTGGGCACATGCACTATTGACTAACTAGCAGGCTGTTTGCAGCTGGTATGTGTCTTGATGGAGTGGTTTGCAGGGTGCAGTGGCTGATGGCTTGTAGCAGGAGAATATCAGATAGTGGTGGGGTGCAGCTTACCATATCCAGGCCTAATGTCTGTCTGCTATTGTGTTATGGATGTGTACAGAGCTGCATTGACTGCCCTGTCGGGTGTCTGTTCCTCAGCAGGACCGGGGATGATGTTCCCCTCTGCTGCCACCTTTGCAGGGCGGTAGAATGTGGATCTATTGTTAAGAGACCCTGTTTGTCACCTTTGGCCCTGGGGGAGGAGGGTGGTGGTACATGGGCCACCTAGGGGTCCATGGGGGCTACACCTGACTGAAACAGACAGAGATATCCAAGGTGTTTCTGCAGAAACTACCTATCTCACACATTAACACTGCTTTCGACCTGCGCCATGGCCTCTTTCAGCCATGGACGGTGCTGTGGACCTGGTGCTGGGCGCCTCACTGCACCCTCAGGGTGAGCACAGTACCCGCACAATGTGACGGTGTGTAGCTACTCTGTGCCAGGTCAACACATGGTCAGTACCCCCGTACCAGGCCGAGGTGCTGTGGGGGTGCACATGGTCAGTTCTCCCTACCAGGCCGAGGTGCTGTGGGGGTGCATTCCCCATGGTGTGTATCTGTGGACAGCTGATTTGCATGTGCAGTGCATCATGGGTGTGACTGGCACAATCCAACCCTGTGAAAATCCAGCACCTGCTCACAGGCTCTGATAAACCATAGGCCATCACACGTACATCTGTTAGCATAATGCATAGGTGCAAGACACCCTAAAGGGCCTGTAATATAAGGTGCCCTCACTGGTAAAAACACACGTACCCACACACAATTGTAAGCACGCACCAACGCACGCAGCTACACACGGGGCTACGCACGTACCAACGCACGCAGCCACGTACGCAGCCTCGCACGCACCAACGTACGTGGCAAGGCACACTCCGAGGGTGTGTTTCTGACACCACTACTCAACGTAAAGAAAAACATGCCTCCTCATTCCCTATGTAATGTACAGGGTGATGCCTGGGCCAGCCTTCTGCGTTAGGCACACTGGGGACTCGAACCCATGCTGCCTGTAACAGCGGTCAGTACCGTAACCATTGTGCTACAGCTCTGTTTCAGTGCTTTGTGTCTGTATGCCTTCTTACGATTAACGTGCAGTAACGCGCCATGGCGCCCTGTAACACTCGTTAGTTTTTGGAACGCGCGTTAGTGGTAACGATGTACCGCCCATGTCCTTATTTGGGGTTTCTGTCACTATCGCGGCTCCTAACGCGAATTGCACTAATGCAGTTTAGTAAACATACCCCAAAGAGTAAAAGTAAATGTAGCTCACTCTGAGGAAAAGGATGTTACCAGTGGTGTGCCCCAGGGATCTGTCCTTGGTCCGATTCTTTTTAACATCTTTGTTAGTGATATAACGGAAGGGCTGTCGGGTAAGGTTTGCCTCTTTGCAGATGATACCAAAATCTGCAATAGAGTAGACACCCAGGAAGGTGTAGATAACATGAGGAGGGATCTAGCTAAGCTTGAAGAATGGTCTAGAATTTGGAAGCTGGGATTTAATGTTAAAAAATGTAAGGTCATGCATTTGGGCTGCAGCAATCCAAGGGAGCAATACAGTATAGGAGGTGAAGTACTTTTGTCCACTAAAGAAGAGCGGGACCTAGGCGTGGTTGTGTCTGATGATCTTAAAGTAGCTAAACAGGTAGAAAAGGCGACGGCAAAAGCTAGAAGGATGCTTGAGTGCATACGGAGAGGAATGGCTAGCAGAAAAAAGGAGGTGATAATGCCTCTGTATAAGTCTTTGGTGCGACCTGTGATGCAGTGGGTAATATAGAGCCTATGAAAGTTAATGAAAATGAGGAACTTACCTCAGATTTGGCTGTAGAGAGAAACTCAGTGCATGGAGAAACAGCTGAGCAGCAAGGGCTGTCAGCGCAAGAAAAGCCAAAAGCCATTAAAGGTAGTTTTCCTTGTAATAGTTCTGACGCAGGAAGAAACAGAAATGCTCATCAGGAGCACCTGTGTCCTAACTGTCATGTAACGTGCAGGGCAGGGAAGCATATAAGTTCCTGGTTAGAACCAGGAAGTGGAGGGAGAAGGAGGAGTAGTGCTGGTAAGAAGGAAGAACCAGGAAGTGAATGCAGAAGCAGAGCTCGAGAGAAAAGTGTTGGAGCAAGCAGTGCTGGGAAAGGCAATGCTCAAGGAAGCAGACTTGGAGAGAAACCAGGAGGGGCCAGCAGCTCAGGAGGACGGTATGAGCAACCAATGAGCACAGGTCAGCCCAGAGGAAGTTTACCGGCTGAAGGAAACTTCAAGCGTGGCTGCAAGGCAAGAAACAGCTGGGAAGGTGACCAGGAGTTTGTTAGCTCTGAGCCTGACTGGAAAGCCAGGGAGAGAGTCCTCTACAACCCAGGAGCTAAAGCTAGAACCAATGTAAAAAGGTGGGAGCCTTGTTCTTTTAAAGAAAGGTTTAAAAGCTCTGCATGTTTTAAAGGGCGTGGCCATGAGTACAACGTTATAGCTGAAAGATATCCAAAGCTTTTATTTGGTGAGGAAAACCAGCAAGGAGCCTTTCTCATACCAGGCAGATATAACCCTGGGCTTAAAGAACCCTTTGCAGGAAGGGATATTGGTGTATCACAAGAGGCTGTGCCAGAATTCAGCACATGTGAAGAATGTGACTCAGATAGTTTGGGGAGTGAAGCTGAAGGGATGATATGGGAAAATAATAGCCACACTTCAGACCCCATTCCAATGGACTGTACCATATGTTTTTCGGACGACCTCACTTCTTTGTGTTAACCTTTGAGGAGAATAACTTTGTGACAATAACAAAAGAAAAGAAGATATTTTCTGTTGCCATTTTTGTTCAATGCTGTGTTTTGTGTTGCATTCCTGAGAATGTCTGTTCGGAAAGGGGAATAAAACCCTAATTATTTACTTTACCACTTGACCAAAAGACTGTTTTAATACAAAGAGCAGAGCAAAACTTCAATAACCCTAGGCAGCCGCCTAAATAGGGTTAAAAAGGGCTCTATCATATGAGCCCCATCACAGACCTCATTTGGAGTATAGTGTGCAATTCTGGAGACCGCACCTTCAAAAGGATGTGAACAGGATGGAGTCGGTGCAGAGGGTAGCTACTAAAATGATTAGTGGGCTTCATTATAAAGCATATGAGGACAGACTTAAGGATCTTAATATGTACACCTTAGAGGAAAGGCGGGATAGAGGTGATATGATTGAGATGTTTAAATGCCACCAGCACTCCGGCCCGCCAGCAGCTCTCCCGGCTGGGATCGAGCAGGCCGGAGCACCGAGAAGCAAGACCGTCCCCACCTGGAACTCTGCCCAATCAGGGCAGCCGGCAGTGAGCTTTAAAAAGAAACACCGATCGGGCTCGCCCGCGCCTGGCAGGCCCGCGCCTGAGGGCCTCGCCAGAGGGCCCTTTGGCGTGGCCCTTAGGCGGGGTAATCCTGAAGAAATGAAGCAGGCTGGCGAAACATAAGAAACAAGCAGCAGGCTCTCCAAAATACGAACTATGAACAGGTACACTAACAGCTAAAGACTTTAAATTCTATAATCTATACTATACCCATGAAGTGTCAATCTGACTATGTAATAAATATAGTTTTGTGTCTCTGTCAGGCATTCTCTCACACGCTTCGGCCTGCTAGGGCAGCACTACTTTACTCAACCTATCCACTCTCTCTGCCGGCTGTAACCAGACCATCTAAGAAACATAACCACCTACGCGTCCCTCTAAACCATCAAATAGAGACACAAAATGGCCTTCCTTGCCACTGCCTTAGCCAGCTTATACCTCCTTCTTGCAAGTTGGCTTAGCAGCTCCCTTGCCCTCTCCCCCTCATCATACCGAATTCCAACCCTTCAGAATCATGGCAGAAGATGGTCAGGGACCCCCTATAATTATCTTAGAGGTGAAGCCCACACACGTCACTCACACCTGCTACATATAGCACTCCAACACCACAAGAAAACCAAACACTGCAAAACCCCTTATACGCCAAACCTAAAATGTGCCCTCATAAATGCACGTTCAGTCCGCAAGAAATGGCCAGTAATTTCAGACGTAATATCCTCCCATGATCTTGATATACTAATGATCACGGAAACCTGGCTATCAGATGAAGACAATGTCACTCTCAACCAGCTTATACCTCCCAACTTCTCTAGTCACTCATGAAACAGGGACAATAAGAAAGGAGGAGGAGTGCTCATTCTCACTAAGACCGACCTACATTTCCACACAACTGACTCCACTAGCACAAGCAATTTGGATATAGTAACCATTGCAAATGAACCTCCCCACTATATTAGACCTAGCCACCAACACCCTCAATCCCAGCACTCCAAACTGGATACTTAGAGATTTCAACCTCCCATCTCTACAACACAATCAGGCTTCCGCCCTCCTTCAAGCCATTGAGGATCCGGGGTACAAGCAAATAATCAATGAATCCACACACCTAAAGGGAAATATCCTCGACTTGGTATTCGTCCCACTGACAGCCATCAATCCAAGCCACGATCTGGGGATATCGATTACCTCTGTACCTTGGTCGGATCACAGACTTATCAGCTTCCAGATACCCCTCAACAAAAAGCAATTACAAGACAACAAAAGGTTGAATAACAATACAAAAACCTCAGCACGAAGTTTCAGACCATTCAATAAGGAGCTCATCCTCTTAGAGACACGCTCATTCCTCAACGATACAACCCTCAACCTCGATAATATGGTATCTGCCTGGAATAGCAACCTCGGCGCTATTGCACAATGACCAACTCCTAACAATACCTTAAGGAAGAGAAATTCTGCACCATGGTATTCCCCAGAGCTGCGACTATCCCTTACTCATTTACGAAGGCTTGAAAAACGATGGAGAAGATCACTCTCCATCGAGGACCATTCAGCTTACAAACTCCACTTGATCTCTCACCGAGAAACCATCATGGCGAAAATGAAACAATATCACACTGACCTGCTAAAAAGATCCCTAAACAAACCACGTGATCTTTTCAACTTAGTCAAAACCCTCTCAAAGGAACCATCTCCGGAGCAACTGGATGAAATTCACCCACAAGATTTCGCCAACTACCTACAATCCAAACTGCTCCAGACAGATAAGCTCACAACAGCCTCTGTCCAAAAGTTAACCTGTACAACAGCCCTATCCATGTTCTCCACACCATCCAGAAAATATGTGGAAGACACCATCTCGTCTCTCAACACTACCACGGCACAAACTGACCCCTGATAAAGGAGCTACGCAGCGAGTTCAGTCCCTTCATTACGAAGCTTATAAATTTGTCATTCTCAACTGGTTCCTTCCCTACAGCTCTCAAACACACATCCATTAGACCTCTGTTAAAAAAACCCAAGCTTGATCCACTTAAGGTTGATTCCTATAGACCGCTAGCTAGTATACCTCTCCTAGCTAAAATAATTGAAAAGGAAGCACAACGACAATTGCAAGATCACCTAGACTCCGCTGCCACATTGGACCAGTGCCAACATGGATTCAGGGAGGCCCATGAAGTTGAAACCCTCCTCACCACCCTCTTCAATAACATAGTCACCTACATTGACAATATCCATCAAGGCTGCGTGCTCATCTTCCTAGACATCGCTGCAGCATTTGACTCAGTAAGTCACGAACTCCTCCTAGGGCGGCTAAGAGAGAGGGGTATCTGTGGCAATGCACTCGAATGGTGTAAGTCATATCTTACGGGAAGATGGCAACATGTCAAATCTGGAACAAAAACTTCGGAACCATTTCACCAAAAGCAGGGTGTTCCACAAGGGTCCTCTTTTTCATCTCTCATGTTCAATGTAAACATGCAGCCCATCTGCGATATCATCAGAATGTTCAAAATAGACTGCCTGATATATGCAGATGATATCCTGCTATATATAACGTTCTCTACAGAGCATTTTGACAACTCCCCTTTGATAAACTGCTTCGACGCAGTCTCCGAATGGCTTCAATCTAAAAACCTCCGTATTCAACACAAGAAAACGGAAGTACTTTTCATCACAAGGAACAACAACTTCAGCCCACCACCACATATAAGAGTCAAAGAAGCAGACCTCAAAACAAAACAATCCATACGTTACCTTGGAATCACCCTGGACCAATGTCTTGACATGAAGTCACACATAAATAACATAGTAAGAGCCATATACTTCAAGATCCACACGCTTAGGCACCTGCGCTTACTACTAGATCCAAACGACTTCCGAACAATATACCAGGCTCTAATCTTACCTCATTTGGACTATGCGAACGCTATTTTACAAGGCCTCCCACAGTCCACTTTACACCCTCTTCAACTCGCCATGAATGCCGCAGCAAGAGTCCTTCATGGTGCCTCTAGGAACGAGCATGTGACACCTATCCTGATGCATCTCCACTGGCTCCCAATACACGGAAGGATTGTATTCAAGACCTTACTACTCACCTTCAAAACAATTAATGGACTTGTGCCCTCCTCCTTAACAGAACTCATACACGTCATCCCATCTAACAGATCTAGAAGAACCATATCCATAAATACCTTAGCAACTCCGAAAACAGTAACAAAATGTACCATGACAACAGCAAACAGAGCTTTCAGATTCTACACCCCAAAATGTTGGAATCATCTACCATCAAATATCCGCGACATCACTGACCTTACCCAATTTAGGAAGGCTATAAAATACCACCTGTTCCTTAAATACTACCAATACAACAATACACCTAGATAATGCAACAACAACTTTAGAGACTCCACCTTCTCCTCAACCTCATTATCTTTCTCTGTGAAATTCATGATAGCATTGAACTTGTCATGACGCCTGATGTAAATACTACCTGTGAATAGTTACCCTATGTTATGAACCTTGTCATGATGTCGATATGTAAATATTACCTGTGAATAGTTACCCTATGTTATCCAAGTTCTACACACCTGTTCTATGTATAACAGAACAGCCTGTTGTTCTGATCGTTATGTTCCATGTAAACCGCGCTGATGTCGAATAGTGCGGTATATAAGAGATTGTAATAAATAAATAAAATAAATAATAAAATACCTCCATGGCATAAATGTTCAGGGAGAGAGCCTCTTTCAATTGAAAGCAAGTTCTGCTACGAGGGGACATGGGATGAGGGTGAAGGGAGATAGATTCAGGAGTGATATGCGGAAATATTTCTTTACGGAAAGAGTAGTGGATCCATGGAATAGTCTCCCAGTGGAGGTGGTAGAGATGAGGACAGTAACTGAATTTAAAAAAGCATGGGACCAACACAGAGGATCTCTAAAGGTAAAAAGTGGACTGTTGTAGTTGTTGATATGGAAGGACAGACTAGATAGGCCATGTGGTCTTTTTCTGTCATCATGTTTCTATGTTTTATGTTCAATAAGCTTAATTGTTTTCTGAGGATAAGAAGCCGTGTTGAGAGAAAGAAAATCATCTGTTGCAGTTTAATTGTTTTCCGTTGAATAACCACACGGGGCAGTGTCCTGTGGAAAGTTTATGGGACTGAGAAACAGCTGAGCAGTGCTGAGATATTTCTGTTACGTTTTCTTCTGTTCCTGAAATACCTATATGTTGGAGATGCATCCTTTATGCTTGCTTGTGTTTGAGCTTTGATGCGCTGGAAATTCCCCACAATAAATATTCTTGCAGCCTTGAAACACTCGTGTCATAACTACAATTTTGTCCTTAAAGAAATAAGCAAAACTACAAGTCCCAGAATCCCTGGCGACAATAGGAATAGCTTTATTCAGAAGAGGACATTCAAAGGCCACTTCCAGCTGGTAAGCTCTCGGGCCCCAGCGGAAGCGTCACAATCACTACTATCACTTTACTTGGTTTCCCTGCCTTTGCTGTACATTGATGACTGAAATAGTTTCTCTCTCCTGCAAATGTGCATCTAACGCGAGGTTTTCACTGGCGTTAATTTTCAGACCTTCATTTCACAGTGTTAGTGTGCCTGGAACCTCTCCCTGCCCACTCTCTGCCAATTGACCCCTTCTCTCCGCCCTCTGGGGAGCCTTACTCCACCCTCTGTGTGCCTTAACGCCGCCTGAGACGTTATCGCGCGAAACCTCACACTATTGCATGATAATGTTACTTTATCGAGCGATAATGTTACTTTATTGTGCGCTAACGTTACGTATCACACGGTAACGTTATGTATTGCGCGCAAACTGTGCTGCTGCAACGTTATCGCTGTTTAGTAAACATCCCCCTTTGTCTCGGTATATAGATAACTTCGTTTTTTCTATAGTTTATGAAGAGATTGTAGTTGTTAAGGCATTCAATTACTTCCCTAAGGCAGTTTGTGAGTGCAGTGTGAATACTAGATTTTCTTAAATGTCTCTGGGGACATCTATATGATTTGTACCTCTAAATACTCATTTTCAGACATCCAGCTGACAAACAGAGCATCTTAAACCCCCCCCCCCCCCCCCCCCCCCCCGGTTATCTTTTAGTTGACTCTGAAGTTTTGATGGCAGAAAATTTCTATGTAAAAAAGTACACTGAGGCAGTGTGTCTCATCCATTGGAAACTCCGTAAACAATACAACACTGCTTTTCCAGAAAAGCACTGGTATTATGACCCTAAAAGAATTAAAGAGGCTATGATCACCTGGGATACTGCTGTTCTGATGAATTAAAAGCTGGATGCAAGGAAACCCAATATAGAGATAATGGAAAAAAACATGAGAATGGTATTGATAACAGAGGTGTCAGTTCCAAAAGATCATTCTGTGAATCAAGTGGAGAGGAAGAAGATCCTCAAGTACCAAGAAATACAGTCAAAGGCCAATAAAATGTGGCAGAAAGATACAGAAATATTTCCCATCATTTTGGGACCCAGAGGCCTGAATAAGAGGAATTTCCAAATCTCCAGGAACAAGCAGGAATGTAGTCTTCACATATGGGTATCGTCAGTACCGACGGAGCCTGCGCGGGAACACTCCCCAGCATCCAATAGGAAAGCTTTTGGGAGCATTCCCGCGCAGGCTCCGTCGGTACTGACGATACCCATATGTGAAGACTAAATTCCTGCTGTTCCCGGAGATCACCTGTTACAGGTGAGTAACTACGCTTTATACCTTGACAAGTTGCCTATGCATGTTATATCTTTTAAACTACAGATATAAGCTCTCTTTGGAACAATACATTAGCAGTAAATTAGGGAGAGTGAGTTTATATTCAACATACTCTGGCTTAGGCAGGAGGTTCATTATTGTCATGGTAAATGCAAAGCTAACCCATTTGGAGAAATTGCCCACCAGAGATGAGGTCCATACAATTTCTTTATATGCTAATGATAGTTTGATTTACAAAAAGGATCCTTCTAAGTGTATTTTTTTTTCTGTTGAAACTGATCAGATATTTTGTAGTTTCGGCCTCTATTAATTTCACAAAGTCAGCAGTTATACCCTGTAGTACACATGCGATGGCTAGTCTGTGAAGCCTTCCTATCTTGTGTTGCAAGTAGATATTTTGGAGTGTTGATTTCACCTAATTTATCATCTCCTTTCTCTTTAAATTATGAACTCTTACTGGACAATGTTAAGGTTGAATTAGCAGGCACCAAGATCTGTATGTTTATTGGTTAGGTAGAATCAATGCATTAAAGATGTTGGTTTTGTCAGTGATATTTATTTTCTCTCATTTACCCATTTGCTTACCATTAAATCTTTTCTTAGCTCTTAACAAATATTTTGCACGTTTTATCTGGCAGAAAAAGAAGGACTGAATGTATTTTGATGTGAAGGCACATCTTAGAAAAGATGTCTAGGTGCAATCTAGGACATCCAGGTTAAAACATCTCTAAAATGGCCAGGTTTCACCCTGATTTTAGAAATGTGCCCAGGCCCGAAATGGACAGCGGCAGCCCTGGCCGAATAGGTGTCCCTGTGTAAAAAATTTAGGACAGGGACGTCTATCCTATCCTGAATGCATGCCCATGCCTTCTATTTTCAAAAGCAGAGATGTGCATCAGATTGCCAACCAGAAAACAAGTGTCCTCGTTTCTCCATAGTTTTCATTATCATCATGAAAAGTCTCTACTCCTTCCAAGTTTTGAATGGTAGAATGAGAGCTTTTCAGGTGCCTATTTGTGCCCTGGTGCAGGAATAGACATGGACATTACTTCTGGAGGGTGGAGTTGCGTTCGCTGTTTCTGAAATCAGGCATACTCTTGGACACACCTCTGCCATGCTCCAATTCAACATGGACTTTCTCGTGCTGTGGACCCAACAAAGAAGCACGATCCCACGTGCACAAGGAACCCAGTAAGAACCGTGGGATGCAATGGAAAGACTTGAAGCAAAAACCTTTATTTCTTTATTCAAGTTCAGCCACCGGCCCGACACTGGCCGTGTTTCGCAAAAGCCTTCCTCAGGGGCAAATGATGGCTGTATGTCGTGTGAATATACTATTGTGAACTGCTCTTTCTCTGAGAACACAGGAGAGCCTGTGCAACGATTTATATCTAAGGGCAATATGTTCTTAAAGTGCCAAAGTGCTAATCATACTACACCCGCGGACCACCGCGCTGCTAAGTGATAGAAATCGACCCTTCTACACACAAAACGCGTGCTGTGGACATCTATAGAACTGGTTTCTAAATTGACTCCGGGGATATCTCCATGATTTGGCTTGTAAGCCTTAGGGGACATTTTGCCATTTTAAGTGCTTCCCATAAATATAATGCATGTGTTTAGCACCAATTTTGTCATTTATTTATTTATGGTGTGAAATTTGCAGAAACTATTAACAAAGAAACAGATATAATCATGTTTTAAAGCACAGCATCTAATTACAATTTCAGGAAGGAACAAGGGATTCAAGTTTAATTGTGGTTTACATTTGTAAAAAAACATGTAGCTGAGAACATAACATTCTCCATGAAATGCTGAGGTCATGTTTAAGGGAATGCTCGCTGTGTAAACTAGCATAATGAGATTACACAAATGTTTCTCTATAGATTCAATTCAAGAGGGAAGATATTTATAGCCTACCTGTGGTTAATTCCCCTATTTATGAAGTGTTTAATGATACAAATACCCAAACCACAATCATTTATTGTACTTGGTGATTTTGAGTTTTCTAAGCTCAATAAACCAGACTTGAATAGATTTTTCAAACTCATTAATGCTAAAACTGCATTAATAAACCCCCTGCAGGTTTCACTTACACCACTTGAAATTAATTTCAACTATTACAGAATTACTTTTGAAGTGTTTTCTAATTATACTGCAATCTGATCAAAAAACATTTAGCGTGCACAAGAAGAGCCTAGTTATGAATTATGTTACTCACAGAAAGAACTAAATAATAAACATTATAAAATTTTCAAGGAATCCTATTTTACTCAGACTCCTTATTCTACACCCTTAAGGTGAACTTTACTTTCGGATTTGCTTATCTCATAGTTAACATGTAAGAGGCAGAGAAGGGAAGTTCCCTCTGACCTGAATCTTCTACTGCCATCTTGTTAGTGGATAAGTTTGTGGTTTGAACCAAGTCTTTGGCTGATTCCTCCAGATGTGAGCCGTTGAAATTACCTAAGGGAATGGGTTGGTCATCAGCATATTTGGACTTTGACACAGCTCTAAGCCCAAAAGGGTTTGGTCCCTATTATTATCCTAACTACTGTAAATATGACATGCTTCATCATCCCTCTGTTAACCCCTTAACTGGGGAAATAGAATGTAGTCTGCCAACTGCTGCCTGGGGAGTTTAGATGTGCTGACCTGCAGTAAGCGCCGATCAAGCCTATCCTCTGATCACCACCAGCATCCGCTATCACTCAGGGCAGTCTACTGGGCCCTTGGTGGTGTCTATCAAACAGCGGCAACCTTCCCACCAAAACTAGAGCAGCTCAGCTGTGTACGCCTGAGCTGCTACTGTTCTGGTGGGAAGGTACACTGCCAGAACAGTAGCAGCTCAGCCTCACGTAGACACAGCTGAGCTGCTCAAGTCTTTTTTTTTTTTTTAAATGTATTTATTTTGCAACCCAAATAATATAATACAATGAAAATAAGTAGTATACCAATAACAATAAGAAGATATACATTACAACATAATAAATACCACAGCACAACCCTCATCATGGAGAATACAGCAACACCCAAATACCGGAGCAGTTAATTAATTAAGGCTACAACCCCCAACTAAATCATAATAGTGAAAACTACTTAACTAGAAACAAAATATCCCTCTCAGACCTGTAATGAGACTAACAACGATTCGAGGTGAGAAGGGTCAGAATATACATAATTCACACCCTGCAGGGATACCAAACATTTGCATGGAAAACGGAGAAAGAAGGTCCCTCCCCCAGCCAACACTCTCGATTTAAGCTTTAATTTCCACCCGCGCCACTTTGGTGGTTACTCTGGTCAATTTTGGCGATAAGACTTCTATTATGAAGGCTTTTTTTTCCAAAAAAGATTTTCTTTTTTATGGCCAGAAGTTATCCATCTTCCCCGATGTCTCTCGATATACGCAATCTCGGCGAAGATCCTTCCTCGACAGCTTAAATCGAGAATTGAGCTGCTCAAGTCTTGGCGGGAGGGCTGCTGCTATTTACTGGGCCCATGGTGATGTCTGTCAAATAGCAGCAACCCTCCCACTAAAACACTGCTGGTGTACCTTCCCGCCAGAGCAGTAGCAGCTTAGCCACATGTAGACACAACTGAGCTGCTCTGGTTTTGGCGGGAGGGCTGCTGCTGTTTGACAGACACCACCGTGGGTTCGGTAGACTGCCCTGAGCAACCGCTGATGCCGGCTGTGTTCAGGGGACAGGCTTGATTGGCAATTTCTGCAGGGCAATAAAGAGAAAGAGAGTTAATTTGGCTTCCCCATTTGATAAATAGCAAAGGGAGAATGAGTTAATTTGTCTTCCCCAATTAAGAGGTTAAGGTACCTAAGGATGACATTGCTGTAGCCTCGCCGGGTTTTAGTCTGTTGCTCTTTAAACGGATAATACTAAGTAATCAGAAAATGCGTGCCGTTTAATGACTCACTCTGCAACCGGAGAACTTTAAATTATTGCATTCTAACTTTAGGCAATAGGTCTCAGAAAAAACCGCTGGCCCACAAACCAAGAGCTAAACGCTCAATGCTGGTGCCGGTTTAACATCAATGACCAGTAGCCTTTTAAAAGCCTTAATGTTCTGTTTTTGTGTTATTTTCAAATGGTTTCTTAAAAGATCGTTGTTTGTACACTCTCAGTGCAAATGGTAATCTTTAACTAAAGAAGCTGTGTTCCTCATATAACAAATCTTGCACAAAAATTCATATTCAATAAGATTCAATAAGAGGAAGCTTCAATCTTATAATGAAAAACTTAGCTTCAATCGAAGATTGAACGGGATTATTCCAACGCTCACAGCCAGGTACCCCAAGCGTTTCACTATTGTTTCTTCAGGGAATTGTCCCCATGAGGCTGTAGAATTGATGCTGTCGGCGTCTTTCTCTGCTAATAAAAGGTATTTCATATCAGTCCACTTCAATCGAACTTCAATAAACCATTCATGATGCGAAGAACGCATGCGCGGCATTCTTCGCATCATGAATGGTTTATTGAAGTTCGATTGAAGTGGACTGATATGAAATACCTTTTATTAGCAGAGAAAGACGCCGACAGCATCAATTCTACAGCCTCATGGGGACAATTCCCTGAAGAAACAATAGTGAAACGCTTGGGGTACCTGGCTGTGAGCGTTGGAATAATCCCGTTCAATCTTCGATTGAAGCTAAGTTTTTCATTATAAGATTGAAGCTTCCTCTTATTGAATCTTATTGAATATGAATTTTTGTGCAAGATTTGTTATATGAGGAACACAGCTTCTTTAGTTAAAGATTACCATTTGCACTGAGAGTGTACAAACAACGATCTTTTAAGAAACCATTTGAAAATAACACAAAAACAGAACATTAAGGCTTTTAAAAGGCTACTGGTCATTAATGTTAAACCGGCACCAGCATTGAGCGTTTAGCTCTTGGTTTGTGGGCCAGCGGTTTTTTCTGAGACCTATTGCCTAAAGTTAGAATGCAATAATTTAAAGTTCTCCGGTTGCAGAGTGAGTCATTAAACGGCACGCATTTTCTGATTGCTGTAGCCTCAGCAATATGAAGAAAAGATGGCTGTATAGCTACAATGAGACTAAGGACTGTTAAGGGTGCAAATGTGCCGTGTGCGTGCATTATCGATGCCTGGTAGTGATTACCGCTGCAGAAAGCGCCAATAACATGGGCTTAACAGGTGGTAACATGTTACTGGCTGATAAGTTTCAAAGGGGCGGAGAAAAGGCATTAACTGGGTGGAGTGTATGCCGGTTCTCTTGTCATGTGTTACAGGCGCAGCCACCAGGAACCTTAATGTCAGCATTTTGAAGCCAGATAGCCATTAAACACCACACATGTAAGCAGTATGCAGCAACCAGACTGGAGCTCTGAAATTAGTGACAGTAGTAGTCTATTGGCACTTTCAATAAAGGGCACTATGTTGTTGGTGCCAAAGTGGCAAAGGTGGTGCCATGTAAGTGATTGATTGGGACTGGTTACACCGCTCATGGACCAGGCAGCTACCTAGGGTATACATTCGTGATGTCTGTTTTAACTCTACTGTGACAATGGTGACACACATACATGTCGCTGCTGTTACAAAGGAGTCATGCCACCACCACTGTCACCACATAGCCATGTCAGCAGGGGGTGGGGGTGGCAGCAGCAGCACCTTCTGCCTGGTGCAGAAAAATACCTCAGTCCCTGCCCTGTGTCTCTGATGCAATACTGCTCTGTCTACAGGCAGGGGCATGGCAAGCATGTCAATGGCAGGTAAAACAGAGCCCATGGTGATTCCTCCCTTCCATGAGGGTGAGGCTTAAGACAGCAGCCCACATGCTCATGACATGCTGCTCCTGCCCCCTTCTTACATTAGAGGGGGCGGAAGCAGCATGTCATGATTAGCCACATGTGCACCACTGCTTTAAGGCCACCCACAATGCTGATGTGGCATCTGTGCCATGCCTGAAGGAAAGAAGGGATCGGCCAGCATGCTATCCACCATGTTAGGTAGACCTAGGAACCCGTCTAGTTCTAGTGGATGCACCGGTCCTGGGTACTGAGAGTCATGAGCAGCTGAGTTAGGACTGATAATGCATTTCCTAATGAGAGACAACAGTGTGTGACCTGTAACCTGCAATGTGAGAGAATGCAAGGACAAGCACAATTAATGGCGCCTATACACAGCACACACATGGCACCTATAACACCCAGAGACTGGGCATTTCTGTCTGCCTACCACTATTGTCTTCATGCCCTTATTGTGCATGTGGCGTCTCCTGGCTACATCATCAATCCCAAAGTGGTGCACAGATTGAAATCCTCACATACCTTGTCAGACAAGTATGGCAAAGAGCCTGCAGAGAGCTATGCAGAAATAAACATACCCCTTCTCATGCCCTCATGCATCCTGACAATGACAACTTATACACACATGAATTGATGCACCCATAGTCCCACATGGCTGCTCTGTGGCTCCCGACACATAGCCACTGGGTGTGAGAGAGAAAAGTCACAAGTTCAAGCCCAGCCTGTGAATCAGGAATGATAAGTCCAGGTGCATTAACTTTATCCTACATTTCCAGAGTTGTATCAGCATGTGACTGAATACATTTTGCTCCATCACATATATGCAGTACATGCAGGCATGGCACACTCCTGGGATGGCCACCTGCCCAGATCATCACAGGTCCTTACTTGCTTCATTTTATTTTATTTATTTATTTATTACTTTTACATACCGTGCTCTTTAAAATCAGTGCGGTTTACAGGTAACATTTGTGCATATCGATATATCAGATATGTCTTTACAGAAAACAGGGATACAACTTGGATTTCAACTTGGGTAGCTATTCACAATATCTACAATTCTGTACAACATAGCTACGAAATGTTTGTGGGTCATCGATGTTTAGCTGGGTGTGTTGTGGCTAATATTGGGCTGTGCATAGTGTAGGAGAAAGAGGTGATGTTTTAGAGCTTTTCTGAATTGTATAATATTGGTAATTGCTCTGATTGAGGGTGGGAGTGCATTCCAGCATGTGGGTGCATAGAACTTAAAAGCTCTGCTCTTTGTCGCTTGTGAGCATTTGGTTATTTCGTTAGGGATCAGGAGGGTGTTGATGGCGAATGATCTCCTCTCTCTGTTTGCCGGGGTAAGGTGGATCAACTCTGTAAGGGAGGAGGAGGACATGTTGTTGATGGCCTTAAATGTTATCAAGGCTACTTTATATGTTGTCCGACAGTAGATTGGTAGCCAGTGTAATTCCTTTAGAATCGAGGTGATATGGTCTCCTTTGGAGGCTCCGTGGAGGAAGCGAGCCGCAGTATTCATAGCTAGTTGTAGTGGACTTAATGAGCACTTGGGTAGGCCATGAAAAATCGTATTGGCATGGTCAAAGTGGGGGGTCACAAGTGCCTGAAATGTTGTCCTGAAATCGCCTGGTTGTAGTAGAGGTCGGAGATGTCTCAATGTTCGTATTTTATGGTGGATCTGCTTGACGGCGTTGCTGATGTGTGCTTTGAAATCTAGCCGCTGGTCTAATGTAACACCAAGGTAGCGAATCGTGGGTCTGGTTGTGAGCTCAGCATCTTTCGTCTTTAGCGCAGGTGGAGGGGAGAAGTTTTGATTTCTTGTAGTGAAGATTACGTCTGTTTTGCTAAAGTTTATCTTGAGGCCTTGTGCATGGAACCAGTCTGTTACAGCCTCAAAACAATTTATCAGAGGGGAGAAATCTGGCTTATCAGTCAAGAATGGGATTGCCAATGTTGGAGACACATCAGTTCAGAGACATGAATGGATACCAGGTGTGTAACATCACGCAAGTGACCTTGTTCCACCAGCCAGTATGAGTGTAGACTTTATCTGTACAATAGCACTTTGCGTTTGCATGCAGCTTCCATGGATGTGTGGCTTTTCTATCCTTGGATCATAGCCTACTTACTTGGCCAGCTTTTATATGCATATGTGTCATGAAGATTGTATGGTGGTTAGAGTAGCTGAGACATCTGTGACACCCAAATAGATGGTAATAGACTTTCCCTGTGGCACAGCAACTATTTTGCATACACACTGCAACTGAGGTTAACTGCATTTGTGAGGTCACATTGGGTACATTGGGGTAGGAAGTCCATACAGCACTCTCATCTACCCCTATATATCCTTCAGCATATATCCATCATTTTCACTCATGTATTCTCCTGCCAACTACTATACCATGGCCCACATGGCAAAATTTTACTCATTAGGACCTTTCACTCACACCTCTTCTGCGGCTGATGTGCACTTCACCACTCATAAGAACATAAGAACAGAAGATATGCCATACTGGGTCAGACCAAGGTCCATCAAGCCCAGTATCCTGTTTCCAACAGTGGCCAATCTAGGTCATACGTACCTAGCACTCCTGCTAGACATTCTTTTGATGCCCACATCATGGGCATGCAGGTGCCTCCAGGGAACACCTACCCAATCCTGTGCCATCCACTGACATCACAGCAGGTTACATGTGCACCCCTCACTGATACAGTCCAACTGCCTCTCACATTATCCTCACACTCACTGTCTAACACGTAAGGGACATATGGATGTGACATGTCCATCAGCTATTAGCTTTGCTCCCATCCAGCAGCTTAAATGTGGCTGGTAGATAGGTTCCCTTGACCTGCATTAAGAAAACCATCCTTGGCACCCTTACCGCCCGATGTTCTGTTGCCACCCAATAACCAGCTGCTCGTGCCCTTACCACCAGAACACTTACTCCCCACCCCATCCTTTAACGGATGTTGGAGCCCTTAACGCTGTCATTTTGTGCTTGCAAATGGTGCACCCTTAACGGTCCTTGGTAAACATACTCCTAAATATAGAGGAATCTGCCATGCAGCATGGCCAGCAACCTTCCACACACACACATGCACGGAACCAGTCTCAGAAACCATCATGTTTTATTAGTTGGTTCTAGAGAGAAGTCAGGATAAAACTCCTTAGTACCTAACATCAAATTATCTTCATGGAAAATACATCAAGTGATCATACAGTGGGACTTTTCTCTTATTTGCCTAACGTATAGTATAACAGTAGCACATCAATAGAAAGTCATACCATGATACATTTCTTGCAAACAAGGTCAGAATATTTATTTATTTATTTATTTAACAATTCTTATATACCGCACTATTTATGATCAGCGCGGTTTACATATAACAACAACATCCGACACTATACAAATGTCTGGTCATTACATTGAACAGGGAATGAAACTTGGAGAGAGGGGGCAACTATATACATACGAAGTTAATAGGGGAGGGACCTGTTTGGATCCTGTTTGGATCCTGTTTGGATCCAAACCCTGGATCCTTCAACAACATCCAAATACAAAATAGAAAAAGCTCCATTCCAAATGTTCCTTATGCTTAAGAAACAGAAAAGCTAACTAGCACTTCTTATTTGGTCAGAAGACAGGATAACTTGTAGTTAATCATTTTTGAACCAGGCAGATTGAAAAGGGAGAACATTAGAATAAAAGATATGCCATATTGGTCCATCAAACTTAGTATCCTGCTTCCAACAAAGACCAATCCAGGTCACAAGTATCTGTCAGGTTCTCAAAAGGTAGACAGATTGTATGCTGCTTATCCCAGGGGTAAGCAGTGTTTTTCCCCAGCCTACTTTAATAATGGTTTAAGACTTTTCTTCCAGGAACTTGTCCAGACCTCTTTTAAACCCAGCTATACTAACAGCTTTTACTACATCCTCTGGCAACAAATTCCAGCATTTGATTATATGGTGAGTAAAAAAATATTTTCTCTGATTAGTTTTAAATGTGCTACATTGTAACTTCATCGTGTGTTCTGCAATCTTTCTACCTTTTCAAGGAATAAACAGCCAATCTGCATTTATCTTTTCCATTCCACTCGTTATTATTATAGACCTGTATCATATCTCCCCTCAGCAATCTCTTTTCCAAGCTGAAGAATCCTAATCTTTTAAGCCTTTCCTCATATGGATATCCTTTCATCTGCTTTATCATTTTGGTCACTCTTCTCTGTACTTTTTCTAATTCTGCTTTATCATTTTTAAGATATTGGGACCAGAATTCTATACAATATTCAAGAAGTGGTCGCACCATGGAGCGATACAGAGGCATTATCATTGGGTTTATTCTTCTCTTCTTTCCTTATAATTCCTAGTATTTTATTTTCTTTCTTGGCTGCCACTACAACTGGGCAGAGGGTTTCAACCTATTCTCCATGATAATGCCCAAATCCTTTTCCTGGGTGGTGATTCCTATTGTAGAACCTTGCATCATGTAACTGTAGTTTGAACTGTTCTTCCTTAGTGCATAACTTGTCCACATTACATTTCATCTGCCATTCGGATGCCCAGTCTCCCAATTTGTCAAGGTCTTCTTGCAATTTGTCACAATCTTTTTTGATTTAACAACTTTGAATAATTTTGTCTCATCTGTAAATTTGATCACCTCACTCGTTTTTCCCATTTCTAGGTCATTTATGAGTATTTATTTATTTAACAATTTTTCTATACCACCTTCTCATTTAATCAAGGCGGTTTACATTGAAACAAACAAAAAAAACCTGTTACATAGAACTGTTGCATAGAACTTGCATATGAAAGAACATGATTCAAACCATTACAAGGAACTCTCTAAGGAGAACAAGGGGAGGGGGAACAAGCGGGAGGTGTGGAATAGCACAACATATATACAGTGGAACAGATGATTGAATTTGCTTGTGAAGTGAGTACATGAGTCCGGAGGTTACTGGAGAAGTTTGGTGTCTTTGGTGAAGAGGAATGTCTTGAGCTGCTTCCTGAAGTCTTTAATATCTGAGGTGGTTCTCAGACCTTCTGGAAGGGAGTTCCAGATAGTTGGGGCAGCAAGTGAAGGAGCCCTTTTTACAGTGGAATTGTTGACCTTGGTGAATAAGCTGGGTATAGGTATGGTATTTATGGTGCTATGTCTTGTTGGTCTCTTAATGGGCTTGGTACATATCAGGCCTTGTAAAATATCAGCTGATAAGCGGTTTTTAATTTTAAAGATGGTGAGAGTGGATTTATATTTGGCATGGGAAGTAATTGGAAGCCAGTGGAGCTGATTCAAGAGGGGGTTATGTGGTTGTGTTGGGATGATCCATTGATGATTCGGGCAGCAGTATTTTGAACTAGTTGCAGGGGACGGATGGTTTGCTTGGGGAGACCTTGGAAAAGGATATTACAGTAGTCCAGAGTGGGTGTTATGATGGCCTGACATACTGTCCGGAAGTGATCTTGGTTGTGGAGGGGTTTGAGTCTCCTAATAGTAGTGAGCTTTTGGAAGGCTGACTTAGCTGTCTTGTTGATATGGGCTTGGAGGTTAAGGCGGTTGTGAAGGATGACCCCAAGGTATTGTACTTCATTTTTTATCAGTATTGGGTTGTCAGCAATGTTGATTGAGGTCAGTGGGGTGAATGAAGTCTCTCGTGTGATGATAATTGCTTCAGTTTTTTTGACGTTTATGTTCAGGTTGTTGTTTGTCAACCAGTTTATCATTTCTTGAAGACATTCTGACATTGTTGTGAAGTCCGGGGAATCCAACTGGATTAGAGTGTATGCCATAATATCATCTGCAAATATGGCATATTGTATCTTGAACTTTTTGAATATGTTGCATATAAGTTGTATATATATGTTGAAGAGGAGGGCGGACAGCAAGGATCCTTGAGGAACTCCTTGTGCTATGTGGAAAGTGTCTGAGGTGAGGGGACCAGCTTTGACTCTCTGCTTTCTGTCGCAGAGATAGGACTGGAACCATTTTAGAGTGGTACTTTGATGACCAATCTTCGTTAGTCATTTCAGAAGGGTATTGTGCAATACTGTGTCAAAGGCAGAGGAGATGTCTATAAAGACAAGCAGAAATCCTTTCCTTATGTCATCTATTCCTCTGAGCAGGTTGTCAAATAGATGAGTGAGAAGATATTCAACACTATGATTAGGGCAGAAGCCATGCTGATGGGGATCCAGAGGGGCATGTGTATCAATGTGGTCTTGGAGTTGAATTTGAACGACTTACTCAATGATTTTGGAAAGGAATGAGAAGCTGGAAATTGGTCTGTAAGCTGATGGGTCCAGGCTGTGGGATGTTGTATTCTTCAGAATTGGGTGGATTGTAGCTTGCTTGAGTGCAGGGGGCATATATCCCTGAGTCAGTGAAGAGCTTATAAGCCTTTGTATGCAGGTGGTAAGGGCCTCCTTTGCAGCCCTGATCCATGTCACTGGACAAGGGTCTGAGGGAGATGTGCTTGAGTTTAATATGGTTATCGTGTGGGCTATTTGTTTGGTCATAGGGATGCAGAAGTCTGACCATCCGGAATTGCTGATAGTTTCTTCATGTAAGGTTAATGTGTTGGTGGTGGATGCATCTGTGAGTGGAGGCTTCAGGAGGGGTTTGTTCTTGGTTATGAGGTAGTCAGCAAAAATTTGAGTATGTCAAAAAGCAGCAGGCCCAGTACTGATCCTAGTAGGGATACTCCATTATTCACATTTCTCCACTGAGAAAATTGGCCATTTATCCCTACTCTCTGTTTTCTTTTAACCAGTTCCTAATCCACAATAGTGCACTGCCTCCTATCCCATGTCTTTCTAATTTCCTCAAGAGTCTCTCATGAGGGACTTTGTCAAAAACTTTCTGAAAATCCAATACACTATATCAACCGGCTCACCTTTACCTACCTGTTTATTCACACCTTCAAAAAAATAAACAGATTAGTGAGAGAAGACTTTTCTTTGCTAAATCCACATTGGCTTTGTCCCATTAAACAATGAGTACGTTTATGTTCAGTAATTTTGTTCTTTATAATGGCTTCTACCACTTTGCCCAGTATTGATATCAGGCTGAGTGGTCTATAGTTTCCCAGAACACTCTTGGAACCCTTTTTACAAATTGGTGTTATGTTGTCCACTCTCCAGTCTTCAGGTACTACAGATGATTTTAATGATAGTTCAGAGTTTACTAATAGTAGGAGGGATTCAGGCAAAATAAATTCCCCAGAAGGTTGCTCATACTCAAAATGTACTTAAAACAATAAAATTGAATTGTGCTTTATTAGTACACTTTTCATATTAGAGAACAGAACTGTGTTAGGGAACAAGCACTACAGGCTATTCACAGAGATAAACAGCCAGAACAGACTGAACACCTCCTTTTTTCAGTTTACACATTGGAAGGGTCCAATTAGAATGAAAGCCAGCTCAAAAATGCCTTCAGGAGAATTCACTCAACCTATAAACAAGAAAATAAAAATCCCATCAGAGTATATAGTCGGACAATTATTTCTCATATTATTTTTTTTTTCTTTTGCATCTGTTACACAGGCAAAGGTGATTTTGTGAGAATGTACAGGAAAATCCACTAACTTTCCCATGCCTGAGGACTCAAAACACTTTATAAAAGAAAAGAAACCTTGCCCAGACACAAGCAGATCATCTTTTTTAAAAGGTTGAGTTGGCTGAAGCTAGCTATATGGATAACAAGTACCTTATGTGGCATAAAACATGCAATTAGAGACACATCTGATATGGTAACCATGTGAGATATATGGTTTCATTTAGGAGTTATTGAATATTTAGCAGTTTATTGTAAGGGTTTTTTACCTCCTTTTTTCCTTATTGAGTTTTTTTCTTGTTCCCCTTGATGTGGGCTAATATTCCATTTCTTTGTTTTATTTATTTCTGGAAGATGTTAATTTTGTGTTTTTTGATGTAGTATGGAAGACTTCCTGTTTTTTGTGTTTTTGATGTATATTGTACAAATATCAATAAATATATTTAAAAAAAAAAAGAAAGGCATCTGATTAGAGCAGGTGCATAGATGTCAAAAACTGATCCAAAGTGCAGACAACAATCCCACATAAAAGTTACAATTGTACAAATTAGAATGCAGAAAAGCTAGGCATCTTTAGATAGAGTTTATTTGTGTTACTTAGGGCCCAATTACAAGAATGCACACCTATTTTATAAGCATGCAAGAGTAAGAGCGGGCCATGCTGGACTTGGTGGCGGCCCACAGCAGGCACTGCTGCAGTGGGGGGTCAACTGCTAGGTCGCTCTCTTCCTCCCCCTGGCTCCTTCCTGAATGGTGCAAAAATTTTGCATCTCTTCCCAAGGCCTCAAGACAGCAGCAGCAATTGGGGAGGGGCTGGGAGTAGGGATTGCAGCAGGCCTGGCCACTGTTTAAGCTCCGTGCCTGCGAGAGCTCACTTTCTGCAGGTGCTTCTTCAGCCAGCCACCCCAAAGAGCAGCGTCTTCCTCACAGTGTCTCATTGGCGATCTCAAGCAGCAACATCTTCATTGCAACAGCTCATCTGCAATCCCAAGCAGCATTGTATTCATTGCAGGATCTCATCAGTGATCACAAACAGTGGTTCCCAGGATGGCAATATCAAAAAGGGAAAAGGAAAAAGAGAGAAGAGCTCAAAGGCCACTGGTGGGTAGTGAGAGGAGGCATCCTAAAGCACCAGCCAGGACCGGGCCCTTTCACCGCTTCAGCAGGCTTCCATCAACAGTGATCAGACAAGCCACTCTACATCTCTTTCCTCTCCCTGCTCCCATCCTTAAAGGGACAGGTCCAATGTCCACCCCCTGGCTCAGAGGAGGCTTGGAACATTACCATCTTTCACCGCACCAGAAAATGCCCAGGAAACCCACCACTAGGTTGAGGAATGCTGCCAGTCAGATTTGTGACCTGCCAGCGCAATAGACACTGACTGTGGAACCACCACTCACAGCAAACAACAGCATGACCCAGACTGAACAGGGAAAAGATGCCACCATGCCCTGGGCATAACATGGCGAGGCTCACAGATAGAACTTGCAGACCAACACTGGGAGGCATCCTGGGAGGCAGCAAAAAATACCAGTAAGATACCGAGATACCCCTAAGACTGCAGCCAACCACATGTGAGCACCCATCAAGTTCCCACAACATCTCCCAGAGTCAGTTGGCTATGGTCCACATGATCAATACCCGGTCTGCTTTCTGCTCAGCAACAGCCAAGCTATTACAATCCCTAACATTGCAATGCTTGCAGCTCAACATCACAATGCAAGCAAAACATGTACCAGGCCTGAATAATTCAAAAGCAGATTCCTTCTCCCATTTCCAGTGGTACATCTTCCAGAAGCTCACCCCCACGGCCAATGAATGATCAATACCCATTCTAGATCACCTATGGCAGATTGGACACAAAGCACTCTCACACTTATCCAGCAAGCGCTAGTGCCCACAACTTAGGTGGCATACTTGCATATCTATCGGACAATAGATACCTATTTCATGTCCCTAGGGTGGACACCTCTACACCCCTACTCTTGATTCGTTACCAACTACATCCTTACGGCTTGGTTGCAGGGTTGCTCTCAGAATCTGGTCAGGAGAAACCTCATGGGATTTGCCTTCATTTCCAAGCTGAACAGATGGCCCTATCCAGTACGGGACTTTCTGGCACACACTGTGATGCAAAGTTGGGCCCAAACCATCCCAACGTTCCCTGATGCAAGATAGCCTATTACACTGGAGATTTTCCATTAACTTTGGACAAAACTCCTTGACATCTGCCCCAAACAGTCCTAGGCTCTTCTATTCTGGGCAGCCTTCACCTTGGCATTTTTCATGGCCCCGAGTGGCGAACTGGTCACTATGTCAAAAGCAGACATGCAGGAATGCTGCCTGTCCTTGATGGACGTACAAAGGACAAGTGGCAGAATTCTCATCATGATATGGAAGTCAAAGACTGATCAGAGGAGAATAAGACACACTTTAATGCTCACACAGGTGCCCTCTTTGCCAACTTGCCCATGTGCAAACCTGATCACCTATTTTCACACATACCTCTGGCATGATGGGTCTCTCCTCATACATGAGGATGCCACTCCACTAACATGCTTCTAATTCACAGCAGAATTCAGGCAGTCTCTGCAGGAAATTGGCCTAGACCCCACCAACTTCAGCACTCATTCTGGATTAGGGCAGCCCGACTGCCACCATGATTGGCTTTCCCACCAAAAACATTCAGCACATTGAGTGCTGGAAGTGTGGAGCATATAGGGGATACATTTGCCCACAGGCTCAACCTTAACCCAGTTTGTATCCTCTCTTTATCAATTTCATTACAGGGGCAGCAAGGCACATGATTCTCTGGATCATCGGTCACTCCTACATTAGCTGGCTGGTGCACAGAGTGGCAAACAGGCCCTTCAGAAAAGACCATGAACTCATGAAGCAGACAGCCAGACATGCACTGGAATGATCTATTGCCCTTGCTGATGGCTAGCTGTCAGGCCACCGCCCATCCTGACATCATCATCATTCACCTCAATGGCAATGACGTCAGTTCTCGCACATGTCAGCATCTCATCTGGACAATCAAGCATGATCTCACCGCAGCAGTTGGCATATTCCCGAATTCTCTTCATTTGGTCTGACATAATCCTGAGGCTCTGTTGGATCAATATCAGATTTCGGAACTGCGACCTGAAGAAGATAAACCGGCAGGTCAGTCAGTGGCACCTCGCATCCAGCGGACAGCAGATCCATCACAACTGGGCATACCCAATCCTGCCTAGAACCTATTGGAAGGATGCCATGTATTTGTCAGGCATGGCCAATAACTTACTCCTAAATGACTTCCTGGAGGCATTGGAGCAAACTGTTGCCCCTTGGCACATGTTCCCTGCAAACGAGCCATCAAGTTTTTGGGGACTGCATTTCACACAACAGTGCCACGAGCAGACTGGGATGGGGGCCCAACCATTAGGGGACACGGGGCAAACTATGCTGCCTCACATCAATGGTGGCACCTGAGCCAAAAAATACAGACTCAAATGATCGACAGACCAATGAGAGATTGAGCACTCTAGTTACCTGCAAGGCGGAGTGCCCCAGTGAACTCTCTACCAGGCAGTGGCCTTCTTGGCTCAAGGCAGCCCCCCAGCATGAAGAAAATTGATCATGACAGGCCCAGACCATCCAGCTGTGCCTGGTAGTGATAGCCTTTGGCTTGGTTAGACCCAGGGATCCCATCCTCTCTTTTCTTATTGTCTTGAATTTGCTATGTTGATATTTGGCAATAAAGCTGCCACCCAATTTCTATCCACAAGAGTTCTCAGTGTCTGTTCTTGCCTAAGTTGCCCTGTTCCCCCCCCCCCCCCCCGTGTGGAGCACGTCTCACCTGCCAGCTTTGAGAGCAGGCCATGCTGGAATTGGTGGTGGCCAGTAGCAACATGGCAGCAAGGGGGTCAACCACTGGGTCGCGCTCCTCCTCTCTCCCGTCTCCTTCCCAAATGGTATGAAAATTTCACATATCTCCCCAAGGTTTCACAAGTGGCTGGGGACGTGGATTGTGATGGGCCTGGCTGCTATTTAAGTAGTTTGCCTGTGAGAGCTCACTCTTTGCAGATGCTTCTTCCCCTGACTCCACCCTCCCACATTTGGAAGTGCGATGTTGCATGACCAAAGCTCTGTATTTTGCCATCCCAGCGGCAGGCAGCTCCCTACATTTATTGCAGCTTGTGAGGGCACCCGAGCCAAAACATTATGGACTCAGTCAATGGACCAATGAGAGGTTGGGCACTCTAGCTACCTGCAAGGTGGAGTGCCCCAGCAAACTCACTACCAGGTAGGGCCTGCCTAGCTCAAGGCATCCTTCCCCCGCCAGCATTAGGAAAATTGATCCCAGTGGCCATGGCTTTTGGCTCAAATAGACTCAGGGACCTCATCTTCTCTTTTCTTTTTTTAATTTTGTATTTATTGAATTTCAAATACAGCAAGATAACTGCTTACAGAAATGAGCCAAAGGAAACATAAAATGCAAAAACACAAGGAAATATTAACAAATTAACAGCTCATTAGTCCAATCAAGGGATGTGGATACAATTCGGAGATACTTATAAGAGGAAAAAAGAATCCATATGAGAAAAGGACAGCTGCAAACAGGTCTCCCCTAGCCCACTCCTTCATGAGAGTATTGATCCCAAATCTAAAGGAAAAGGATTAACTATGTTTTTAGAGGAAATAAAGGCAGTTAAGTGTGTAGTTTCAAAAAACATAAATATGTTGCCCTGAAAAATAGACATTTACAAGGATAATGTAATTGAAAGCTTGCCCCAAGCTGAAGAACTTGGGGTCAGAGTAATAGAAATTATTGCCTGCACCACTGGGTATGTCTGGCAAGATCTGGAAACATTCATATCTTACAGTTCCTAAACAACACATCTCTATATTTGAAGAACATTTTCAAAAAGCCAGTCACAATCAAGCATTCAAGGCTAATTGTACCATCAAAGTTGCTTTGTGCACCCCCTTCCTCCACAGATTTCTCAAGGATATCCATGATGTTCAAAAGGTCCATGCCAGACGCCTGTGCCCCAACAGAGGAAATTTTCCCAGGCGGAATATAATATACACTAGTAGTCAGTGGGGCAGACTGCTCAGGAACCTTTAAACACTCAGATACTTTTTGAACATCTCAAAGAAGGAAAAAGCAGCAGATTTAGGAAAATTCAATAACCGAAGATTCCTACATCGATCAGCATTCTCCAGGTTTTCCATTTTTTAATTGCATTGCCAAAATATCTTTCACAAGATCCACATTCTGTGACTCCAAAGCCCTAATTTTTAACTCCTGAGCACCAGTCCTCGTTTCCAAAGAGTAGAGATCTGAGCGGCAATGCACCATATCTGCAGAAAACTGTGTTGCATGCTGTGCCAAACTCTGGGATAACAAATTAACCGAAGCCTGGAGAACTTGAATGGCTTCCCACACAGTCTGTAAATTAATTTCAGTAGGACAAGCAGAAAATACCCCAGGAAGGGTAGTGGATCCCAATTGATCTGAAGAAACACTCATAGTTACTGATGAAATGCCCACAGAACTCTCCACTCCTCCCAAATGCTGTCCTGAGGTATCTTGAAATGCTGAGTTCACCGCCATGGCTCCACCACCCAGTTCTTTTGCTGCTCTCCCAATCCCTTTCAGAGTCGCAGCGTTAGGGCTGGTGTCTCCAGAGCCATATGCTGCAGCCAACACAGGGCTCACTTCTGAAATCCCAGCAACTACTCTCCCTCTGGGAGATCATAATTTTGCCTGTAAAGAGCCTGAGAAATTCTCCATTACAACCGCAGGCTCAATCAAGGCACCACAGGAGGTATTTTCCAACAAGGGAGTCTCCTGCATGATAAAGGAGGTGATTGGATGTTGGGTCAGCGTTGATGTTTCACCGGGCCCTAGGCCAGAAACCTTGGCTGGGTAACCCTGGTTTTTGCCTTCCGTTTGCCTATACTCAGGACAACAGTCCTCCATCATGCCTGCATGTGGCTGCCATCTTTCCACGCCCCCTGCCATTGTCTTTTTCCCCATGCTCTCTTTTCTGTTTGTATTGCATTTGCTATGTTGACATTTGACAAAATAAAGCTGTGGCCCAATTTCTACCCACAAGAGTTCTCAATGTCTGTCCTTGTCTAAGTCACACTGCAACCCCTGCATGGAGCACATCCCACCTGCCAGCATTGATTCTTCTCAGGAAGGCTGACTATGAACCAGGGAGTATGACCTTGGATTCAACATTTTAAAGAATTTTATGGGCCTACCTCCACCAAAGGAAGGGCATAACAAAAACAAAATGTGTGGCAAGGGATTTGCATGAAGCTTAATACCATCTTCTACAATAACTGTGGCATGAAGGATCTCTGTTAAAATGCAGAGACTTTGGGAAGAAATTCAAGGTTAAACAGACAGCCCAAGTTAAATAGGATCCTTCCAGATTAAGTGCCAGGTGCTGTTCACTCTGGATGATGCCACTACTAGTATCTCGAGATCAGCCAGTTGGATACTTTACACTTTGCGGTAAGAAAATGTAAGTACTGAACCATGCCTTATTTTGCTAAGTGGAACTTCCTACCATGCCTTGTTTCCTTGCAAGCCTGGCAGCCTTGTTTTATACCCTCACTATGGACCATATTGACTAAGGTGTACTAAGTGTTAGAGCAGAATTTGATATGTGCTAAGGACTTCTTATTAATAGTTAGCATGAAATTGGGTGGGGACTGGGCAGGTTAGGGGCATAACATAGGTGTTGAAGGCATGTCACGGTTAGTGCAAGTGTTTTGCCTATTACTGTTAGTGTGGATTGCTTTAAATGTACCCACATGCCTGTTAGCATGATGCTGAGTGTTAGCATCATGAAATTGGCAGGGGGACAGATGCACATGCCCCCAGACATTAGCACGGGCCTATACACTAATTTGGCAGAACAATTGCGTGTTACCAGTGCACACTTTAGTAAGCATGAAGGTGTGCACTGGTAAACGCCTCTGTCTCTGAATTGCTAAGGTGCTGCCAGCATCTCCAGGGTGCCAGTTTTGTGGTTACCTGAGACTGGTGTCTTAAGACCTTGCTAACTCTTAACTGAAAGGACTCTTTACAAAATGGACTGAAAACAAGGGTATATTTGTCCTTGCAAAATAAGTGATCTGTTACAAAATTATCCTCCATGTATAAATCACTAATTTATGTACGAAAGAGGACTCTTATAAAACAAAGTCACGCTTAAAAGTAAGTATGGTGCAAGAAGGCTCATACTTGTAAAATAGGCAGGGTTACAATTTACCTGTGTTTTTATAGAATATACACATATACATTTGGCCATGAATGGTATATCAAATTTCTTAAACAAATGCATTGTCCTTGATCTAGGCGTGATTTCTGCAGGATTTGTGTTAGTATTTTATACATGTATATATACACCTATGTGTCTTTATAAAATAGGTTAAAAATGGGTGTCTCCTCCTTCCCCAAACCCAGGTGCTCTGCTATAAATTTACCCCCAAAATTTCAAGACACCGCATTAACCAACAGCATATACCAGGCATGTCCAACAGGTAGATCGCGATCTACCTGTAGATCGCGGAGGGGTCAGAGGTAGATCGCCAGCCCCACTTGGCTCCATCTCTCCAGCAGCTTGCGCCGTCGCTAGGAGAGAGCTCGTGCCAGCAGGTCGTCTGCCGAGGGCTTGCCGCCACTGTTGATCCTTTCCCTGTCTTTTTTCCCTGCCTGCGGGAATCTTGCCTGTGGGTGCATTGGGGGCACTTGTTGTTTTTGTGCCAATAGTTTGTGGGTACCCCAGGGGGCCGCTGTACATGCCCTGCGACGAGACGCCACAGACCCGGTGTCATACCTGGTCTCCTGCCTCTTAGAATCATCCATTCCTGCCCCTGCCCCAACACCCCTTTGAAGTGTGTTATATACCGGGCGATATCCATTCGCCCGGGCTTTACCTGAATACACGTACCATTATTAGTTTGTGTCGTGTACTGGTCGTTGGTCGCTTTATAGTTCGCTTTCATTAAATGTTTTTGAGCAGACACAACAAAGTGTCAATAATTTGGTGATTTTGGCGGGCTTTTCCAATTTTGTTCTAACTTGCCTATGCCTTGCCTTCAAATTGGTTCAAACCACTGTGACTTTTGCTTGCCTCTGCAATTTTATTTTGCCTAGCCTTTGCGTTGATTCTACACTGCAATTTTATTTCGCCTTGCCTTTGCATTGATTCTACACTGTGTGCAGAATTTATTAAATCGCGTGTGGTGGTATTTGAACTTGTTTGGCGGTATTTGATTTTATCTGGTTTGCTGGACAGGTGTTTGAGTTTTTTTGATGATTGTTTGGTGGTATTTGATCACTGGTTTCCAGTATAATGAATTCTTATTTTTACTTTTAGAACTGCATGTGTGGTTTTGGCATCTCCAGTCCTTGTATTGCACATCATCCAGAGGTCTTCAGTTCCTGTTGATCTTTAATACTTTGGGACAGGGACAGTTTTGGACCAGATTCAGCCAGTGTTTATACTAACTTAGCAGATTTGGCTTTCTTAAATCCAGCCACCCCAGTTTAATGATGATGAGTATTCAAAAAAAAAAGAGCAAAACCTACCACTTTCATGATGAATGGGAAATGGACTACTTTTTCATCATGGTGAAAGACAAATGTTGTTGTCTAATTTGTAACGCCCCAGTATCCTTGCCCAAAAAGAGTAATCTGGAACGTCATTATAAGGCTCTGCATAGTAATAAGTTTGATGCTGATTTTCCACCCAAAAGTGAAATTCGTAAACTGAAGCTCAAAGAACTTAAATCAAAATTGGCTATTCAGCAACAGTTGATGGCGAAGCCAGGGTCACATTCGGTCAATGCAACCATAGCATCCGTCAAGGTCAGCAACCTGATCGCAAAGAAATGCAAACCTTTCACTGAAGGGGAATTTGTAAAAGATTGTTTTCTTGAAGCAGCTGACAATCTTTTTGAAGGTTTTAAAAATAAGAAAGAGATCATAGCTGCTATTCAAGATGCACAATTGTCAAGAAACACTGTCGTGCGGCGAATAGAAAAGATGTGTGGAGACAACTGAACAATTGTTGGAGGATGTTTCAAATTGTGTTGCTTTTTCACTCCAACTGGATGAATCTACAGACATAAGATACATAGCCCAGTTACTAGTCTTTATCCAGATGGTTTTTAAAGACGTCAGTGTTAAAGAAGAACTACTTGGAATGATTTCTTTAAAAGGGAGAACTACCGGTCAGGAAATATTCAGTTCTTTCCATTCTTTTGTGACAAAGTGTAATCTTCCATTGCATAGACTGCTTTCCATCACTACTGATGGAGCAAGAGCAATGACAGGTGAGGTTAACGGTTCCATAGCCCTCTGTAGACAGCATGACGACTTCCCAGATTTCCTTTCTTACCACTGCATCATTCACCAGCAAGTTTTGGCAAGCAAGAAACTCAATACAAAGACTGTCATGGATATCACTTTCAAAATTGTAAATTTGTTCATGGAAGATCACTTCAAAGACGGCTTTTCAATCTTACTCTTGATGAAGGGGCAGCAGAAATCATTTTGCACACAGATGTAAGGTGGCTAAGTAGACACAGATTTCTGCAAAGATTTCGTGATTTGCTGAATGAAATAAGAAGTTTTTTGAAGGAGAGGGGAGATGACCAAGCAGAGTTGGAAGATGAGGAGTGGTTATGTGATCTGGCATTTCTCGCTGACTTTATAGGCGAACTAAGTGATATGAACCTTGAACTACAAGATAAAAACAAATGCATTGGTGAGATGATGAGTACAGTTTCATCCTACAAGAGCAAATTTGAGCTAATGATGACTGACCTTGCAAACAACACTTTTGATCATTTTCCTAATACGCAGGACCATCTGGGACAATATCCAAATTTAGTTTTTTAGAACAAGAAGTATGTGACGGAAATCTGTTCTGTTATCCAGTAATTCGAAAATAGATTCTGTGACTTCCAAAAAATTGGAACAGTTGTGGAGTACTTGTCATACCCATTCAAAGTAGATGTGGACATTAAAGAAACTGCAGCTGCTATCAGTAAAAATTACTCATTGAACAAGCCATTTCTTGAAAATGAAATATTAACCCTTAAAAATGACATTTTTCTCAAGACCTGTGCTGAGCAAGAATCGTTTTGGAAGCTAGTACCTAACTAGAGACAAATTTTCCAACTTCAGAAGATGCAGTGAAGCTGTACAATCCTGTTTCGGTTCAACTAATTTGTGTGAATCTGCGTTTTCCCATCTGAAAATGACAAAGAGTACACAACGTTCCAACATGACAGATGAACATCTCCAGGATTCCCTGAGACTGTCCCTCACGCAATATTCACCCAACTTCAAAAAGCTGATGGATGAAATGCAGGCTCAGACATCTCACTAATGAGCAAGTGCGAAATATTAAAGATTGTGCAAGGTCAGCCTGGATCAATACTCGACCTAAATTTAACACAAATTACTCAATAAAAGTTAAAGAAAGTTATTACTCAATAAAATTTTAAGAAAAAATGTACTTTCCATTTCCCCTCGCAGTTCTTACTGGATCTTAGGGGTATGTTTACTAAACTGTCTTAACGTCGCAGCGGTGGTATTATCGCGCGATAAGTGATGTTATCATGCGATAATTTAACATTATCGCGCGAGAACGCAGCAGCGGTGTTAAGGCACACTAATGCTGTGAAATCCGGGTCTGAAGGGTGGAGTAAGGCTTCCCAGAGGGTAGAGAGAAGGGGTCAATGGGTGGAGAGTGGGCGGGGAGAGGCTCCAGGCACACTAACGCTGTGAAATCTGGGTCTGAACACTAATGCCAGTGAAACCCTCGCGTTAGGCACATTTGCAGTAAAGAGAAACCATTTAAGTCAGCAATGTGCAGCAAAGGCAGTGAAACCCATAAAAGTGCTAGTTGTGATACATGTGCAGGAACCAAAAAGGCAAATAAACATATAAAATGACCAGAACCACATTTAAAATCCCAATAACCAAGCTGGCCAATAGTGATATGAATGATAAACATAAAGAAACACTACTGACAAAGCGTAAAACTTAAGATTTCATGTATGGAAGGGTCTATGCTCTGTCCCCCTACAAAGTGAATGATCCCACATTGAAATAGCGCTGATCAGGGTTTCTGTCGTTTAAATTGGGCAGGTTTGTTATGGCGTGCACATGTGCAGCAACAGCAGAGTGGGCACGTAGGAAAGGGCAACTGTACTGATGCTCTAAATGGGATCAGGGGCTGCAGGCGGCATATGTTGTGGTCCAGCTGGGGCACAGTGCGGACTAGGCAGATGCCTAAGTGGCACATAGGAATGCTGAAACTGTAAAGCAGCAAGACAGCAACTGACGAGGGTCCAACATGGGCACAAGTGTGTGTCCCACAGTGTCACAGGGGATATTACCCAGCAGGTACCCCCAAGGGCACATAACACTGGCAGGCGGTGCCGGGGGAAAGCGCGCATGTCCATGTAGGCACCCCTACCCGAGAACCCACACCATAGGCAGCTGCCTACCGTCACACTGGATGGCCTGGGACTGCGCACCACCAGCACCACCGGCATAA
The DNA here is from genome assembly GCA_033557465.1 of Ichthyophis bannanicus. Classification (NCBI taxonomy): domain Eukaryota; kingdom Metazoa; phylum Chordata; class Amphibia; order Gymnophiona; family Ichthyophiidae; genus Ichthyophis; species Ichthyophis bannanicus. The sequence goes on from CM066032.1 coordinate 1,750,095, forward strand.
TGGCATGGCAGCATGGTGGCGGAGGGGTGCTTGTTGTGGAGGGGGCAGTGGCATCTGCCCACAGCAGACCATGGCCTAGCCCCATTTAGGTGGGTGCCGTGCACTGCAACAGACAGGGTCTGTCTAATGAACAGTCATGGTATCCCCAGGGAATAATCTGTCTCTGTAGCAACAGTGTGGTGCAGTGCACACAGCCAGTATGTTCAGGAGCAGAAAGTCACAAGTTCAAGTCCCAGTTGTGGCCCCTGCCAACCCTGTCCCCATATTTTACCCAGTACTAAACCGTGGTAATAAAGATGGAACCTTTATTGCAGATAAAATAAACATGCCTGAAACGCCTATATTTTACCCTACAGAGCACAGACACCATAAACATGTGCAATCCCTAGAGCAGAGTTTCCCAACTTCAGTCCTGGAGGGACAAACACCATTCAGGTTTCATGCTGACCCTAATAAATATGCCTGTGCTGCATTTGTATGTGCCACCCCTATTGCATGCAAATGTATCTCATGCATATTCATTAGGGACAGCATGAAAACCTGAACAGTGTTTGGCCCACCAGGACCAGAGTTGGGAACCTCTGCCCTAGAGCAGCGGCCAACAGGGGCACAAACACCCACACCCACAGGCTCCACTATCCAAAGCCTCATGGAGAGTCAGGCTGTTGTGCCCTGCACAGAGCAGCATCTCCCAATGCTGGCACCTGCATACCTTAGCAATGTCGTCCTAAACTTGGAAACACGTTCCATATATATCAAAAGATTGCTATGATTAATGTCAGCTAACAAATCCTAAGTTAAACACAATTTGTTGATAGAGATTCATCAAAGGAACCTTTCTGATATCTGTGGAGTGTGTTTCAGTTATTGATTCTGACAGTGTTTACCACCCCAGGGAGTGACCCTAAGAGTATTGAGTGCCATAGCAATGCCCACACTGTGCCCAGGACTGGTGTGGCGGCCAGGGCTACCACAAACCTCTATATTTGCACAATGCTGGCATAGGTGTGGGAGTGTGTGTCTGTCTTTCCAGTGTGTTGTGGCTGCCTACACCTTACTGAGTCCACATTGCTTTCACTGTTTCCAATGTTAGCCTTCCAATGTGCATAATGAGGAGCAAGGTACTGTGGGTATGGCCCGGACAGGGTGGCATGGGCAGGATGCATTTGCACAGGGCAATGGCTGGGACATTGTAGTGCCCGACCACCACCTGTACGGACAGGGTGGCCACAACATGTCATGCTGGGAGGTCGCTCTCACTCTGACTGAGCAGTGACCATGGCATGGCTAGGTTCCCCTATAGTGCTATACAGTATTTCTCTCAAGTGATATTTATGGGTTCTTTTTTCTGGTGCTCAATCACTGATATGCTTCTTTGGTGTATGTACTGATATCCCAGTTTTGGGTGCACACAGTTCCTCCAGGAACATACACTATGTACTAGTTAGCAGACTGTCTGCAGTTAGCATCTCTATGGCTGTACCACTTTGCAGGGTGCAGCAGGTGCACACTGACTGCCCTCTGCTGGTGAATGTCAGATTGTATTGGGGGCAGCTGAGCTGACTGGGCCCACTACCTCTCTGCCAGTGGCCCTGTACTAAGTGCAGATCTTCAGCAGCTGTCTGTTCACCATGAGGACTGGGGTTGCTGGTCTCACAGCCTGTCCTCATGTACCTCCACTGCCCCCCTTGCAAAGGGTGAGAGTGCGAGTCTGTTGGGAGAAGATCATGTCCTCCACCCTGACCCAGAGAGGGTGGTTTGCTAAGTACATTGTCGCCATGTGAGCCCTGCCACACCCCTGCTCCCTAAACAGGTTACCATAAGCAAGCAAGCACACTGGATATGCACTATGTTGTATGCATCATGGTCTACAAGGGCCAGACATGACTAGCACTTACAAATGGACATAGAGACCTCCTAAAGGTGTCTGCAACAAATACCTGTCACACGCTGGCACTGATGGAGATCTGCAGCACAGCTCACCTCAACCAACCCTGGTACTGCGGACCTGGTGCTGGCCACTCCACCTCACCCTCAGGTTGAGCACAGAACACGCACATTGGCATGGCCTGTGAGTACTCTGTGCCAGCAACATGCACGGTATTTCCCCCTTACCAAGCTGACGTGCTGTAAAGGTGCGTACCCCATCTGGTGAGCAAATGTAGACTGCTGTTCTGCATGTGAATTGCATTATGGGTACTGTTGGTTCTATCCTTTCCTGGTAGCCACAGCAGACAGTTTTATGGTGATGTGCACTCTTTCTGTAGCCAGCCATTGGTATGATAGCTCCTATAGTGATGTAGCACAATGGTTAATGCAGTGACTTCAATAACAGTAGTCATGGGTTTGTTTCCTCTCTGTTCCCCTTTTTTTATGGCTGTCCTACACAACTACGTTTCATTCGTGTAACAGTCATATCTGTGCAGATCTGTGCTGCTGCCACATTATACCCTCATCACTGTTGCCATCCATCCTTCTGTCTGTCTATGTGTGTGTGCCAGCTGTGTGGCGTCCTGCCCTAATGTGCAGGCTGCTACCCCATGTCCTGCACTGGCACACTTTTCTGCATTGCGGCTCTTCATGCTTGCCTCTCCTGTGTCTGCTCTGCATGGCACTGCTCTCCTCTGTCCTCCTGTCATTGCACGTATCCTGCCACCTCTACCTCCTCTGGTGGACACGTATCCCCATCCTCTGCCACACACTGTCATTGTTGCACTGTACATTACCATCACCCTGTACATCGGTACAGCTGCCCCCAATATGTTTGTCCACTTTACCTGCTGCCACATGGGCTGCACACAGATTTGGCTGGTCCATGAGCTCCATCATCTACTTCCTTCCATCACTTGTTCATTGCTTTTCCTTGGTGCTCTGTGCAGTGTTATGGTTACATCTGTGTTTGAGCCTTACATTTCAGGCTTGTGACTTTGGGGCACCTTTGTGCCCCTGGGCACCATCTCCTGTGTCACCTTGACATCCCTGGGGCATCTTTCGCGGCACCTTAGGTTTGGCCAGCTTATGGGGCACCTTATATGCTGCCTTGGAGGGTGCCAACCTTTCCTGCCTCCCTCTGTGGCACATTATGACCTGCCTTGGATGTGTGGTGCTTTATGATGTGTCTTATGGTGCGCCCTAAAAGGTGCATTAGGTTGCGGCACTGGGGTGAGGCTTTTTTGGCTGGCAGTGCAAATTGTTGGGATGTGTCTGAGTTTTACATGCAGGAAAAAGGGATTGCCTCAGACAGTCTTTTAACTGAGTCCACTGGGGGAATCAAACTCATGACCACTGTATCAGTGGTCAAAGTATTAACCAGTGTGCTACACCTCTGTTGCTGTGATTGTAGGTCAGTGTGCCTAATTAAGGCTAACGTGCGTTAACGTACCACGGCTCCCTCTATCGCGCGATAACAGACTTTATCGCGCGATAACCCAAAATGCTACCTTAAGACCGGAACGCCCACTACCTTATATGGCATTCATCACAGTAAGACTGCAACTAACGCGGTAACATTAAGACGGTTTAGTAAACATACCCCTTAGTCTCTCTGTTTTGTTTTTGCTTAATTTGCTTAACAGCTGATCACATCCAAGTAAATGACAGAAGGTTCATTAAAAATGGGGGTGGGGGAATCCTCCAACTTTATTGGGTTAAAATTTAATTTGAAACTTAATTTTCATGGTGGTAGATCACCAGCACTTTTGGCCAGAGAAAGTAGATCACGACCTGTTCGAAGTTGGACATGCCTTGCATATACTATTTCCAGCAATTTAACTACTAAATGAACTCTGACAGCTGTTTAAAAGCCCAAGTCTGGAGGGTAGGGAGGTTCAGTTTCTGAATTTCTGAGTAATCACAAATATGCAGATGGCAAGTACTTTTTGTCAAGTCTTACCTTTGGAAAGTTTTGGAAAGGTTTTTAATATATCAGGAGGTTTTAAAATCTATCAGAATTTTGATGATTGGGATTTGCTCTGACAGTTTTTACTATTTCTACTGTTTTAAAACAACAATGTTAATTTAATGCTAACCTTAAGCAAAGTGGTTTAATATTTTTAAAAATAGCAGTACAGTTAGGGCTCTCTCACTTTCTGGTTGTTCAGTAATGAACAGAATTAGAAAAAGTCCAGTTTGAATAAGTGATTTCCTTCAGTAAATATTTGTTTATGCCTCCCTAAGTACAATTACCAATTTTTATTCTTTAGATTCTTGTTTATTGCATGATTGGAGAGGTAAAAAAAAAGAGGAAAGTTGGAACTTTTGAAAAAGATGCATGGAGGGTTGAACTGAGGCTAGCTACAATGTCACAATTTTATTTGCCTTGTGCAGTCAAATCTCTTTTTTCCCCTTCTTTTTACACAATAAGGATAGCATTCAGAATAATCTCAAACATGATCACTCTGAATACTGCAACGCGGTAGCATTTTTTAGGATTGCATAGAATGACAAACCAACAATTTCACCAATAGTAAATGCAGTAATTTCAGAACAGGCCATAATGTTAGGAGTGAATTCATAGTGCAGGCATTTCAAAGTGCTGGGGAGGGGTCTTTAGAATGGTCAACATTCACCAACTTCTGGTTCCCTTTGTAGATAATTGGGGATATTTTGGAGGCTTTGTCTCTGAAAATATTTAATCAATACTTTTCAGTTCAGCATTCTACCATGTGAAATTTGGTGAATTTCAATCTCTGTTTTGAGGAGTTATGCCTACAGACAGATATTAAGTCCTTTTTATGTAATTCTTTCAACATTTCTTATGTTGGAAAATATAAAAATAGCTATAGTATTTAAAAATAAATTCTCAGAAAAATAAGTTATTCTTGACTTGAAGAGTGTGGCTTTTCCTTGAACTTTTTTATGGGCATTCCTAAGCCTATATTGAATCACATCTTTCCTAACAGGAAATTTTTGATATCTCTAGGGGGATCTCTATCAGGTTCTCAGTTAAGTGACTGTGGGGTTCTGCATAGATCATTTTCCTCCCACTGTTATTTAATATGTTTTTGTGACCATCGAGTGAATCTGTCTGTTCTCTGGGAATGCTGGGATACAAAGATTGCTGATGTTATTCAGCTGGAGATCCCAATAAGTCCAGATGACAGAAGGGCTATGAAGGTATTCAGTGTGTAGAAGAGAGTGTTTTGGCACTAAATAACAAAAACAGTGGGGCATTGTTTCTAAGACTTCCTAAGGTAATTTTGCCAGATCTTTGGCACTACCTCATTAGCCTTTTAAAAGTGTATCCAAAATACTTTATTAAAATGAGAGACTGGGTGGCCCAGAGCCAAAACTGTACTACAGCATCCTGCCAAATCTGGCTACCAGGTGCCAAAATCCAAGATGTTACAGAGAGTTTGCCGAGACTCATCAGGCTCACTGACTATTACCAAATGTTGCTAATCCATGTCGGCACAAATGATACTGCCAGGTATCCCTCTGAGCGTACCAAAAGTGACTTTATGGCTCTGGGACAGAGAGTGAGGCAGTTAGCGGCGCAGGTGATGTTCTCTCCATTCATTTATTTATTTAGCCATATTTATATACCGCTTTTCACCGGGTCAAAGTGGTTACAACAAACAAGGGGGGGATACAATGAACAGATACAAGGGGGGGGGGGGATACCATCACCCGGGAAGGGGGGATACCATCAACCGGGAGGGGGTATAGCATATTTACAATGTTATCATGGTATGGAGGCATGGCATTCTTTGACATTACTGTCCTTCTCTTCAGTCATATTTGCACTTCAGTAAAATTTACATTTCAGGTTCTCTCCGTTATCTCAGCCTATTTTGTGTAGTTTTGTTCTGTGTTGTCCCAAGATGCTCCCTGAAGAGGAGAGTTTTTATCTGCTTTCTGAATGCAGGGAGATCCTTGTTGTTGCAGATTAGGTTTGGGAGGGAGTTCCAGAGTGAGCGTGCATAAAGGTCGAATGCACGGTTACAGGTTTGAAGATTAAATTTTGTTCTGTCATGAGAAACAACGAGAGTATTGTTTGAGGTCTGCCGTGTAGGCCTTCCAGAGTTCATCCAGGATAGCAGGGTTTGCAGGTGAGATGATGGCTGTTGGTGGATTGCTTTATGTATGAGGATCAGTGCTTTATATTTTATGTGTGCTTCTAGTGGAAGGATGTGCAGATCTCTTAGGACAGGGGTTATGTGCTTGTGTTTCTTTGCCCTCTGTATGATCCGTGCTGTGGTGTTAAGGGCAGTCCGTAGTGGATTGATGGTGGTGGTGGTGAGTCCTTGGTATATTGTATTGCAATAGTCTAAGTGAGGTAGTGTCATTGCCTGCATAACTGTACGGACGTCTTGTGGGTCGATGAGCGGTCTGAGCCTCTGTACCATCTTTGCTTTGAAGTATACTGCTCTTGCATTTTTTGCAGCTTGCTGTTTAAATGATAGTGTCTTGTCAAGGATGATTCCCGAATATTTTACGTGCGGTTGTACTGTTATTTTAGTTGCGCCTAGGTTGAGGAATGGAGGGGGAGCGAAGGATTGGTCCTTGGTTACAAACAGTGCTTCTGTTTTTTTTTAAGGTTTATGGTAAGATTGTTTTCTTGTAGCCATCTGGAGACATCATTAAAGCAGTCAATCCTCCCTGTTGAGGGTAAAAGCCAAGGCAGAGAAGCTCGCATCCTGGAGATGAATGCATGGCTGCTGGATGGTGTCGTCGAGAGTGTTTTGGTTTCCTGGACCATGGGATGCTGTTCCAAGGGTTGCAGAGATGGCGTCCATCTGTCCAAGAAAGGTTGACGTGTCGACATGGGATGAGGGTGAAAAGGAATAGATTAAGGAGTGATATGTGGAAATATTTTTTTACAGAAAGAGTGGTGGATCCGTAGTATAGTCTCCCAGTGGAGGTGGTAGAGATGAAGACAGTATCTGAATTCAAAGAAGCATGGGACAAACACAGAGGATCTCTAAAGAAAAAAAGGGGACTGTTGTAATGGTTGATATGGAAGGACAGACTAGCTAGGCCATGTGGTCTTTTTCTGTCGTTATGCTTCTATGTTTCTATCTGACGTCCTAACCATGCAGTCACTGCATTTTAGAGCTGATAGTATCTGAAATACCATGAAGAAGTCAATTGAAAATTCACAAAAGATCCGAAGTCAGCTATAGTCCTCACATCTTTCACCGAAATGATTCCCTTCTGGTACCAAGCAGACCAAACAAAGGCTTACAATCAATGCTTATATAAGGATTAAACCATAAAGGTGCTTAACTAGATTTATGCCATGGAACATCCTGCAAGGCTTGAAATTACCATTGCTGGCAACCAACCCAAACCCAGTGACTTAGACAAGTTTTTTTCTTTTTTCTTTTTCTTTTTAAATTGAAATTTTACAATAATTACAAGTGATACATACTTGAACAGAAAAGTCCAAACTGAATAGACCATAATATTAGAAGAAAAAAGATTCAGGTAATTAATCCAAATACATCAAAAAGGACACTAGCCCACTATAAACTGGTGGGAATTCATTACATATTATCCAACAAATAAAACAAATTAGAGGCAGCTAATTGAAATAGCAAGACCGGCCTAAACTGCAAGTAATGTTGGTAGAATAGGAGCAGTTAGGCAGTTACAAAGGAAGCCAAAGCAGCAGAATCAGTAAATACATATTTAGCAGATTTGTACTTAATCACACGTTTACAAGGAAACTTCAAAAAGAAAAGGACTCCTAGTTGCAACACCCCTAGTCTTAGTTGGAGAAATTCCTTCCTTCACTTCTAGGTCTCCCTAGAGATGTCAGGGAAAATCCTAATCTTAAAAGCTAAAAACATCTCTATGATGAAAAAATAGACACATGAGCCAGTCTTGATCCATAGATAAGGCAAAACTCACAATCAAGGTCGCTGGTCTAGCCAAATCAGAATCTGATGTCTCAAGGACAGTTGAAACATCCAAAATATCCATAGAAATTGCCTGGTCCCAGGACTGCTCTTGACAGACTCTGCCATGAGGTAAATAATATACCTTGGATATTTGAGGAATGGCATCGGGAGAAACGTTCAAAGTTTCTACCAAATATCTTCTGAACATTTAATGAGGAGAAGAAAGAGGAACTTTTGGAGAGTTGATAATCCTGACATTGGCTTGCCTGTCAGCATTCTCCAATGCCTCCATCTTATTCCGCAGAAAAGAATTGTTCTTTACCAAAAGTTCTTCTGACCTGATAATCTTATCCAACCATTGTTTACACTGAAAAGTCTGTTTCTTCATCCTCTAAATATTGAACTCGTTTATCCAAAACAGAAACTTTTGCATTCAAAGAGTCCAGTGACAGAGCTAAGACAATGTTCAAATCAGCAATACCTGCCAAATAGAGTCTAAGAAAAAAAAGTCTGCACACTGCAAAGGGAGGCCAGATATGGAGGATGGAACACCCAACTGACCTGGAGGCTGCCCGGAGACCCTCTGTTAAGAAGAGAAGGAAACATTTGCCCCATTGGAATGCTCCAGCACCTCCGTACTCTGTTCAGATGACCCACCAATTCTATCAGTGATTAGTTGTTATAAGAACGCTGAGGCTTCTTTGACGGTATCATTGGCCCCCCTTGGGTAGGCAGAATGAGCACAGTATCGGCGTTCAATGCACCAACCTGACCAGGGAATGTCGGAGAAGCTGGTGTCTGCAGCAGCGGAACCCACTGCTCCAGGCTCAAAGATGTCTCGCAGCCAGAAGACGGGCCTGAGTTTTCAGAATCGGTCCATTGCTTCAGTGGCTATTCTCTGGAGGTGCTTTCCTGCATACTTGTAGAGTGAAGGAAAAGTAAAATCGAGGCAACAGAAAACTGGGGTTGTCCAGGCTGTGAGGGAGGCGTAGCCTTTGGATTTATCCTTGTGCTTCCCCATTAAGTTGACACACACTCTTAGTCAGCATTCTCCATCTTGGAACGCCCTAATAGACAAGTCTTTTTCAAGATCCAACCACACCAATGTTTCTTCAAATCTTTCCTCCTAATACTACCAACAAGCTGATGAATACTGAAAGCCTTATGTTAAGTATAGAGAACAGGGATCTCATACCCCCTCATATTCTAGCCAATTTAATTAGGTGCTACCCTGGGAGGTTTATTTGCCCATAATTAAGATATTAACATATTTTCCACCATCTTATAAGTATTGCCAGGAAAAAAAACATATTCAATTTGGAGTGCTATCATCATTTTGATGGAATCTAAACAAGCAAAGCTCCTAAAAGTTTGTTTTAACCACCTCCATAGCTACCACTATCGAGTCAGATAATGACCTTTTAAAATTGATCCCTAAAATCCCCTCTGGACTCCACCTCTAGTCTTCTGGAAGTTGAAACATTGGCAATAAACATTTCTAGGCATCACCTCTGTTTTATTCAAATTAAGATTATATCCAGATACAGTAGCATATTCCTGTAACATCTCCAATAATTCTGGCAAAGACATCCAGATGGGTAAGATATAAGATACCATCAGCATATATCAGTATTCTAGCTACGTGTGTCCAGGGCAAACCCAAGGGTTTCTGCTGCTCTAGGCAGAAACCCCGGCCATGGTGCTCACCTCCCAAGCTGCCGCCACCGCCACCTCTGATTCCATCTTGGGAGGGAGAGGCGGGTAGTGGCAGCAGCAGTATTTCTAAAAGCAGTGGCAAAAACCAGCCACTTTTGGAAATAATGATGCTGCTGTTGCCCGCCTTCCCCTACCGAGACACAATCGGCGGCAGCTGGGGTGGGGCAGTGGCAGCAGCTGGTGGGCAGCCGGCCGGTAATGTGTGCCACTGCAACCCCACCCAGGCCTGCTTCCCATCGGTTCTATGAACTTGAACAGACCGTCTGTATAACCTGGACCTACTACTCTGCCCACCAAGCTTTCTGATAATTAGCCAGTACTTTTTCAGACTAGTTGGCTCCTACAATACATAGTATTTTGTTCTAAAAAGAAACACATCCTTGCATGACTGTTGAGAAACCAAATTATTATACTGAAATTTCAATTTATGAATATGTAAGTAGATGTCTTTGTCTCTCGTATTTTGATGCTGTGTCTCTAATGCCTTCTTCTCAGCAAGCAGAAACCTCAGTTGTAGCAACCACTGTTGTTCGTGTTCAGCACTATAGCTAATTATGATACCCCCCCCCCCCCACACACACACACACACACACCAAAGAGATGCTTTCTAAGTACCCCATAGCACACTAAAACTTTGACTTTCTTGGGTATTTAAATGAAAAAACTCCTGGACAGAAGTTTTCACCGCTTTCTTGAAATCCTCCTTAGCCAAAGGCTCAGAATTCAGATGCCTAATCTCTCCCTCTGTTGTATCCTGTAACCTTTCCAGCTCTAATGATATATATCTATGATTGGACAATACTAATGGGGCAATCTGGGTCTCCACAACTGATGCATACAATGATCTTGATATCAAAAAATAGTCCAACTATAAGAAGGCATACTCCTGAGCCGTAGGATACAGCAATTACCACAGATCTAACAGAGAGATCTGTGAAGTATGAGGTTGATTCAGGAAAGGACAATCAGCCCTGGTGAAAATGTGCATGCCTGAAATGTGCATCTCCCAATGCCAATACCGTAGGCACATGGATATACGCACACATGCCTATGGAATTGCCCCTATGGCATCTTCGCACCTACATGAACAGCAGACCCCGCTAGTCATGCGAGCCATGTACATGTGAACACTGAACATGTCTCCTGTGGCCTTTCTAAACTGCCTCATAGTGTATGTGCACTGCCCATCTACGACCAAACCCGATTCCGGTGACTCCTCCATCCACGTGTTCCACCGAACACGTGTATGCCCGTGCACGTGTACAGCTGCAAACGTGCTCACCTTCAATGAACTGAGGTCTACGTGCAACAGGAAACAGGATGGAGTAGTGCCCCCCTCCCCCTGCAGCAAAATCCAGACCTCAAAGGAGAGAGAATGGCTATGAGGTAGCCAAAGTTCTCTGAAGAGGAGACCTGCCTGTTCTGCAGGCTTGTACTGCAGGAGGAGGAGTTGCTGCTTCCAAAAGGACATATGATGCCAGTCCATGCTGCAGCACAAAGGGGCTGGGAAAGAATAAGATCCACCCTTGCTCAGTAAGTACAGAAATAACAGCAAAGCTGGCACACATGGATAGATGGAAACAGGCAATCACAAAGTGAGGGACAGAGAGAGGGCATAAAAGGGAGGGACCAGCTATGTGTGGAATGCATGAATATGGAGGAACACCAAAAGGACAGAGAGCAAGGACAGCAGCACTACTGAACAACTCAAATGTGGGTGGCAGGATGCAAAGCCCACTGCCCAGTGTCCTCCGCTGACCAAGAGAGCAATTATATGGCTAGCCAATATCACAAAATGAATGGAAACACAAAACATGGCTCTGAATATGGAAAGCAGGGTGTCAACATCTGATTTTCATGTGGGCAGAGTGATCACCACTGAAACCATCACACAGTGAGCAACATGAAACAGATAACCCAAATCAGATATAATGTGGGAGGCTGATGACACAAGGGGAGCATGCAGGAAATGAACCCTGCATACCCAGTCACCAAGCCATTGCGAGAACCACAAGGCCACCCCACCACTCCATGATGTGTAGTCCTGGCTGCTACCAAGTATGCATGATAGGGGAAGGGTGAACATAAAATGTAAGGGGAACAGTCAAAATATGCTCAAGGAGATGGGACGCTTCCGCAACAATGAAAGGTCCACATACCTAACAGCATTGCAGTGTGCCATGCTGAGGGCTCAGGAAAGATATGAGAATGCTCCTTAAAGTCATGCATACAGAAGAACACATTAATGGGCTGCCATGTGTCCAATCCATATAGCCCCCTGAAGTCTATGCTGACATGTGGTGACCCAACAGCCCCAGTGCCTGATAGGAAACCTATGATCCAAGGTGATATCCAGGCCCAAGTGTGAGATCTGATGGAGGGCAAAGTGAGAATGCCAAGGTCACAAGAGACACCTGTGGGAACCCTACCCTAACAAGTTGTCATATACCTATGTCATGTATGTATGTATGTATCTGGTGTGTCACATCACCCTATCCCAGTGGAGGAGTAGCCCAAGTGAGCTAGGTCTGAATCCCACAGGCAGGCCGTGTAGGCTGGGACAAGTCACTGCACACCCTAGGCCTATTAATCCACTGATGCTGATATCATGTCTGGAAGAACCAGGGGCTGCTGGATTCCCAGGAACATGCATATAAAAGGAAGAAATACTTTAGTCAACATGTTATACATCGTTATGGCAACATTAAACAGGGACAATGTGACTCTGGAATCCTCTGAGGCAAGGGAAGGAAAGTGATATGGCAATGGCTATGAGGTGTAATAGTGGAATGTGAATGCTGGTCCTTTGGTTCCCAGGCCATTGCCAGAACAACTAGGCCCACCCCATTCTGAGACACCAACCCCCAGGCTAACAGTGAACATGCAATGAGGCCACTGTGGAAGCACTAGAACAGGTACTGCCGAAGAGATAGGTGCCACCAATGTGTCACACAATACTGCAATCTGTGACAGGATGTGGCTGGCCAAGCAATCAGTGAGGCACATCATAGAGAAGGCCCCACTCATTTAATTAACCAGCATTGTACTATAGTGTAAATAGCTCATTCTGTAAATAGTTGAAACCATGCCCATGCATGCCCCCTCTCCCAATGTTTTATGTAAAAGTTCCATTGTTAAGTTGTAAACTGCTTTGATTATAAGAGAAGACGGTATAGAAAACCTACTAAATAAATAAATAAAATAAATATCTGACAAAAGGACAAAAGAACATTAGAAAAGCCACAGTAGGTGAGACCAACGTCCATCAAGCACAGTATCCTGTTTCCAGCAGTGGCCAATCTAGGTCACAAGTACCTGGCAAGTTCACAAAAAGGCACACAGGTCCCACAATGTGCATCCTGGTGTGAGCAGTGAATGTCCTAGGTCCTCTATAACAGGGATGGTAAACCCCTTCTTGTGACATGGATGGTGGTGGACCCCTGGCTGCCCATCACTTCTCACACATTCTGCACCCTCATAGGGTGTTTGATGTGTGTCTGACTTAGAGTTGGTGTCATTTATTCCAGCTGCTCTACATGAGGCTCATGCATTGGAGTCCTGCGTTTTGGGGGACTGCTTCTATGGTCTGGCTTTCTGCCTTGCTATATCCTATGCACAATGTGTATACTGGACTGCAGTGGGCATGGTGTCATTATGTGGCTGCTGACCAGCACCTGTGGGGGGAGTGGTGCACATTAAGGCACATGTATGGAGTGTTGTCTTCTATCTGCAGCTCTGACTTGCATTGGGATATGACTGAGCACACTCTCCATCTCTGCCCTGTGCTGAGATTTGTCTACACATTACTGGCACCTGTCATGCTCAGACTGTGCATGCCCAAGGTGTGGATCTGGTGACACCCGTGCTGTGTACATAACTGCACATGGGGAACACTGGCCACAGCGGTTTTGGCTAGAGCATGTCATCAGTGACAGCAATATGTCTGTCATTCTGGTACCTTGGTTACAGTCTGCCGCACTCCTAGGTGCACACATGGACATCATTTGTTATGATCAGGCCATGTCACTGTAAGGCTCTGACCACACTCTTTTGTCCTTGTATCTCCACTAGCATGGGACATACCATATTCTCCACAGCTTTCTGTGCTTTCACTTGGCTTGTGACCCACCTGCAGACCACAGCTCCTGTCCTACCACTTTAGACTGCTCTTGGCTGACACTGCTCCTCATCTCTGACCTATGCACTATATATGTGTCTCTTCTCACAGTTTTGCCCCCAGTGTTGATGTGTTGTTGGTCTGGATCTGATGGATGGGCCCGATATGTCCGACCTGTCTTGGACATCTGGATACTGTGGTGCCTCTGCCTTATAGAGATGTGCTGCACATTGTTGCTAAGGGTCATGATTGAAAGCATGTTTGGTGGGGGCATCTTCACTTTCAATATGGACACTCACCTTGCTCCTGTTGCAGCTGCTGTCAGAGTTGCAGAATCAGCCTGGGTCTCATGCAGTGTTCCCTCTAATTTTCTGTAGGCTGTGTGCGCATAAAATATCAGCTGTGCAACTTTTGAAGGAAGGTTAAATTTTTGTGCGCCACATAACGACACTCGGAGTTATATACTTTAAAATTTGACTACACGTCAGAATATGGTATGTACACCACATTGATTGCACTAGAAAATATTGTAGAGCTTGTGAAAACCATAAATACACAACAACTTTTCAATTTTAAGAATGTCTGTGTTGTTTTCTATGAGAATCAGAACCGTAATTTTTGTGCGCTCTGTTGTAAAGTATGTGCGCTCACTCGGCGAGGTATGTGCACGCGCACACGCGCACAACTTAGAGGGAACAGTGGTCTCGTGTGGTGTATTGTCCGGAAACTAACCCTGTAGGCCTCAGTGTCCCTCATGATGTGTAAGCGTCTGTGGACAAATGATAGAGCCCTCCATGAGTGCATTTTCTAGGCTCTACTGGGCCAGACCAGCCTGTAACATGCCTACTATCCCTTTTTTAATGTTGGCCAATCCAACACATACTGAGCTGACACATGCCCGCTATTCCCACAACATAGACAATGGCTTGCCCTGGTCCTCCTGGCTTATTGTTTCATGTGTGGAGGCATGGCCTACTAACACTACTGGCCTACTATTCAATTCCTACTAACACTCCTTATACAGGTCACCATAGCCCATTATTATAGAGCATGGATGGTGAACTGGGGTGCCACAATCCAGACTGGTTTTCAGGATGTCCCTAATGAATATTCATGGAAAATATTTGCATCTACTGCTTCCCATTGTATCCTCACCCTCCTCCTGCAGCCCCCTCTACCACCAGCCCCTCCCATCCCCTTCCCCTTAAGGGACCACTGGACAGGAGCCTGGGCCTTAGCAATTCTGGATGCCTCGGAAAAGAGAAACCTGTACAGACAACATAGGGCAAACCACAGATCTATATCTATTTGTGCTTGCAGTAGAGCTGAGACCCCCCTCTTACCACACCTCCAGTTGAACTCTGGTGAAATATGTATAATATAAGACAGTTCCTCTTTTCCTTCTCTAAAAGTGTATCAGTTCACCCCATAGCATTAGGCTCCCCGCCCCCATGACCTGATAGATACGCTAGAGTTGATGGAAAATACCAGGACTGCAACCCCCCAACATTATATCTAGTTCTATGGTTCCTCTTTGCTTGTAGTGTATATCACATGGTTACAATACAATGCAAGTGAAGAGAGCAGTGGTCTTACTACTGGTGAGAGATTTGCATAAGCGCTGGTCTCCATCATTCATTTTGGGGTATAACATAGTCAAGACTTGATTACTTTGTTTCAGTTGTTCATATCTCATTAATAATGTTACTGTACAACACTAACTGTAATTAGGGTTGCCAACTTTTTCACCGAGAAAAACCCGACACCTGTGGCTCGCCATGCTCCACCCATTCTCCGCCCCTAGTCCCACCCCTGCCCCGCCCCCAGCCCCACCCACAAAAATTACCGAGGATACGTGTAGGCTAACTTCCTTGGTCAGATAATAATTAAACTGGGAACCCCAAAATCCAAACATGAAATGTACAACACTGGAGAAATAAAACTATAAAGTAATTTCTTCTTGCACTAAACAAAAACGCAAAGATGTTAGCAATACACACTTCCCAGACCATACATATTCCAGTTAATAAATTCAAAATAAAAAGTATTTTTCTACCTTCTGTTTGGGCATTTTTTCAGTTGCAATTGCTCCAGTCACTTTCTTCTGGTTTCTTTGTGTCTTCTGCGAGCTATCCATTTGTCCTTTCTTCTCTTTTAGATGTTTTCCATTCTCTCTCTATTTCTGCTTTAACATACTGATTGTTTCCCTTTTGCTCCTTCCCCCAATTCTTTCCTTATTCCTTTATCATCCATTTAAATTTCACCCTTCCATTTTCAAGCCCCTCTTACTCTCCCAATACCCAGCCCATCATAGACTTTTTTTCCACACAAAATATTTTTTCCCCTCTCCATTCTCATTCCCCATCCATTCTAGTCCTCCCCCAAAATCAGTTCCCTTATAGTTCTAGACCCACCCAGCATCCACTCCCTTCTAGTCCCATTCTCCCATGCCCCACATCAGCCCATTTCCAGTCCTATTCTAGCTCTTCATCAGCCCATTTCCAGTGCTAGCCCTCACATCACAGGCCATTTCCAGTCCTAGCCCCCCCCAATCACAGTCCAATTCCAGTCCAAGTCCCCCATCACAGCCTATTTCCAGTCCTAGCCCCCCCCCCCACCATCACATCCCATTTGCAGTCCGAGTCCCCCTGCACCATCACAGCCCATTTGCAGTCCTAGTTCCCCCCCCCACCATCACAGCCCATTTGCAGTCCAAGTTACCCCCCCCCCCATAGCCCTTTTCCAGTCCAGGTCCCCCTCCCCATCACAACCCATTTCCAGTCCATGTCCCCCCCCCCTAGCCCTTTTACAGTTAAGGTCCCCCCCCCCATCACAGCCCATTTCTTTCCAGTCCAAGTCCCCCCCCATAGCCCTTTTCCGGTCCAGGTCCCCCTCCCCATCACAACCCATTTCCAGTTCATGTCCCCCTCCCCATAGCCCTTTTACAGTTCAGGTCCCCCCCATCACAGCCCATTTCTTTCCAGTCCAAGTCCCCCCCCCCCCCATAGCCCTTTTCCGGTCCAGGTCCCCCTCCCCATCACAACCCATTTCCAGTCCATGTCCCTCCCCCCATAGCCCTTTTACAGTCCAGGTCCCCCCCATCACAGCCCATTTCTTTCCAGTCCAAGTCCCCCCCCCATTGCCCTTTTCCGGTCCAGGTCCCCCCCCCCCAACACAACCCATTTCCAGTCCAAGTCCCCCCCCCCCATAGCCCTTTTACAGTCCAGGTCCCCCCCCCCATCACAGCCCATTTCTTTCCAGTCCAAGTCCCCCCCACCCCATAGCCCTTTTCCGGTCCAGGTCCCCCCCCCCAATCACAGCCCAAGCAGTCCTTGCCCCCCCCCCAACCAGCACCGCAGCTGTCTGAGAGGCTTCAGAGGGAGCCGGGTAAGCTTGCGCGAGGCCCCGGCTCCCTCTGTACAGCCGCTAGCGTGAAGAGCCTTTTCCTTCACGCTGGCGGCTGTATCTGTGAAGCCGCGAATGCTGGGAAAGGTTAAAGGGTATTGCCTTTAACCTTTCCCAGCAATCGCGGCTTTACAGATACAGCCGCCAGCATGAAGGAAAAGGCTCTTCACGCTGGCGGCTGTACAGAGGGAGCCGGGGCCTCGCGCGAGCTTACCCTGCTCCCTCTGAAGCCCTCCGGTGTGTGGGCAGGCCCTGGGTGGGGGGTTTTTTGGATTTCGGGTCAGGAGAAAAGCCGGTTTTTTGCTCTGGACGCTCCCGATCTTGTGGCCAGAGCAAAAAACCGGCTTTTCAAGGGCCGGTTTTACATCTGCGCCGGCAGCCGGCCTGGCCATGGAAAAATAGGCCAGGCCGGCTGAAAACCGGCCAGTTGGCAACCCTAACTGTAATCCATTTGTAACTTCAGGGCTTGCAAACTAAAGGATATTGCTCAGCTACATGTACGAAAGAGGCAGGCCTGAGATGGGGAGCAGACAGGAATATGACACTGGATCAAGAGTACAGGACTATTATGCTTGGTCATGGTGATAGGGCACATGCTCTACAAACTGCTGAATAGGAAAAAGAACAGATATACTGCTAGCACAAGAGAGGAACATTGCAGTCAACAATACATTTTTGACACAGACATGGGAAATTATCAGGATGACACACTTGCACTGGGCCCCATTTTATTTATTATTTACATTCTCTTATATACCGTGCTATTCTGCATCAGTGCGGTTTACATTGAACAAACTGAAATTATATTGAACAGGGTGTTATAACTTGGAGATAACTATTTTTCAGGGAACATGGGCTATGGAGGGTTAAGTGGCTTGCCCAAGACCACAAGGAGCACCTGTGGGACTAGAAACCCCAATCCTTCTGGCCCAAGGTTGCTGTCCTCTAGTGGGATTTGAACCCCCAACCTTCCGGCCTGAAGTACCTTGCCCCAACCACTAGGCCACTCCTCCTCTCCAAGTCTGTTTCCCTGTCATTTAATTTAATTTAATTTAATTTAATTAGCAAGTTTTTATATACCGCACCTTCCATTGACCAGTTGCGGTTTTACATGGAACAACAGTAAACAAGGCAATGCTGTTTTTACAGATAACAATGTGAAACTACAAAAAGTTCAATCTTACAATTAACAGTTGTAAACTATATACAAAGAACAGAATTAGAACTATATACAAAATATATATGTTATCAAAAACATTGGTTTAGGGTTTCAGCACTTCATTCCTGTTCCGAGATAGATTATGTCAGCTGGTGTAACTATCCTTTTTCTTGTTGAAAAGGTGAGTTCGACAAGGATCCATAGTATGTTGAGAATAAATGTGTTTTGAGTTTTTTCCTGAACTCCATGATTTGAGGTAGGGATCTTAATTCCGATGGAATGTTGTTCCAAATTATGGGGGCTGCATGAGAGAATGCTTTCTTCTTTGTTGATTTTTTGGCCTTTATAAATTCCTTTGGTGTTATTATTTAGTTGGTCTCTCCTTTGAAGATTATGATTGGGTTCTTTATTGATAAGGTTGTTTAAAGTAAGAGGTGCTGTATTATTTAGGACTTTGTATGTAGTTAAAAGAGTTTTATAATGTATCCGGCATTGAATCGGAAGCCAGTGTAAATACTCTAAAATAGGTGTTATATGTTGGAAAGGTGCGGCTTTCATGATGGTCTTGGCTGCTGCATTTTGTGCTAGTTGGAGTTTTTTAAAATTATGTTTTGTTACGCCTAGTAGGGTTAAATTTGCAAAGTCAAAATGGGGAGTTATTATAGCTTGTATTATTCGTTGAAAATCCTGTAGGTGCATTAGGGGGCGGAGTTGTTTTAATACTTTAAGTTTAAAATATTTTTTTTTGTTATATTTCTTAAGTGTGTGTCCATACTGAGGTGTTTGTCTAGTATTACGCCTAGGTAACGTATTTCAGTTTTTATTTTGATATCATTATTTTGCAATGTAATGTGTGATGGGGGGTGAAAGTTGTATTTTTAGTTACTATTAGGGCTTCTGTTTTTGTGTGATTAATGTATAAGTTGTTTTCATTTAGCCAATTGTTTATTTCATTGAGGCAGGTATTAATAAGTAGTGTAGGAATATTAGGTATTGTGAATGGGACATACATCATTATGTCGTCCGCCTAAAGGTGATAGTAAACATTGAATTTTTTAAATATTTGACAGATGTGTTTAAGTATATATTAAATAGTAGCGCTGACAGTGCAGAATCCTGGGGGAGGCCTAGTTCCTGATTGTAAGTTTTTGAAGTGAGGTTGCCAATTCGTACCGTTTGAGTTTGGTCACTTAGGTAAGAGGTAAACCAGTTAAGAACAGTGGATTTTATTCCTATTTGTCTAAGTTTACTAATCATTGTTGCGTGGTGAACACTGTCAAAGGCTGCAGAAACATCAACGAATATGAGTAGGAATGCCTGTTTTGAATTATCAATACCTCTTACAAGGGTATCAATTAGAACTGTTAGTAGTGACTCCACCCCGTGTCGAGGGCGAAACCCATACTGTTGATCATCAAGGGGGGCTGAGCTATCAATGTATTCTTGGGTCTGAATTTGTACCGCTTTTTCTATTAATTTAGCCATAAATGGGATGCTTGATATGGGTCTGTAGGATTTAGGTGATGATTTGTCAAGGGTGGAGTTTTTTAAGATTGGGCGGATCTGTGCATGTTTTAGTGTAGGGGGTAAGTACCCATTTTTTAGCCAAAGATTTATTATGGGGAGGATGAATTGTGAGAGGATAGGTAGAGAGTTCTTTATCCAGGTTACTGGACAAGGGTCAAGGAGTGAGGTTGTTGTATTAATATTTGTTATGATGTTCTTGAGTGCAACGTTAGATAGGGGTTGGAAGTCAGTCCATTCATCTGCATAATGGATTTGAGATAGGTATTTAGATTTTGGTAAGGGGGGGTGGGACATGATTTTGTTCATGTAGTAGTTTGCTAAGTTCTGTGGGGAGATTTCTGTAATTTCATTGCTGGAGTTGTGGGTGTTATTCGTTAGCTTTTGGGCTATTGAGAATAGTTTTCTAGGTCTGTTTATTGCATTGTTTAGGATGGAAGCATGGTAATTTTTCTTGGCATTGTTAATTGCATCTTTATATGAGTTAAGTAGAGTGATATATGAATCTTTATTAATGGAGTTTTTATTTTTTTTTCCTCCATTTGCATTCAGCTTTCCTTAGATTTCTTTTCATTAGGTTTAGTGTATTATTGTACCAGGGGTCTTGACCAGCTTTAGAATGAGTGTTTTTCTTACTGGTCTGTTTATTAGCAGCTGCATTGTTGATGATTTCGTGCCAGTTAGTTACTGCTACATCAAGATTTTGTGGTGAAGTAGATAAGTTAGGAATTATCGTGTTTAGGAACTCCTCTTCATTATATTTTTTAAATCTGGAGAGTGGAACGTTAGTTGGGATTCGTTTAACTGTTCTGTTGTTGATTGTAATTTTAAAGTTAATGAAATGGTGGTCCGACCAAGGGATTGGGGTACATTTGAGGGAGTTGGGGTTATAAAATCTGTGAAGTACATTTGGCAGGAGGACCAAGTCAAGTATACTACTTTTATTGTGTGTGCTGGCATTTACTATTTGGTGAAAATCCATGTCTGTGGTGGATTCTAAGAAGAGGGAGGCATATGACGCTGGTAAAGAGGGGAGGTTAAAGTCACCAAGCATTAGTACTGGATTTTGGTCAGTGGAAGAGCTTAGGAATTCAATTAAGGGGTCTAGGTTTTCTGAATGTTGGTTTGGTGGTCTATAAATTAGACAGATTTTTATGTTGCCAATTTTCATAATGATTGTGTCAATGTTTGTGGGTAAGTGTGATTGTAGTTTTTTAGATTTTAGTTCTTTTTTTAACATTATTAGTACTCCACCACCTTTTTTGTGAGTTCTATGTGTATAAAAGGTGTCATAGTCATTATTGCTTAGTTGGTTTAAGTATACGTTATCTGAGTCTGTTATCTGAGTCATCAAGTCTGTTTCCCTGTCATCTTAATGTCTGCCTGTTCTGATTATAAGGGATGTGCCTGATCAGTACTGGGCAGAGATATGTATGTCATGCTAGAACCCTTGTACATATGTCTACTCCCTCAATTGCACAATGTACGTTCAGGACTGCTACTCCTTGTATTATAAGAGCAGCCCCGCTGAAGTGGAGAAATGAACATTGTATTTGCCTCACAGATATTCCAGTTTTATTTGTTCCTTCTACTAGAGACATGAACCTGAGAAGGTCTTGGCGGCTCTTCCCACAACACCCCCACCCCTATCTCACTCCCACCCCACCCTCCTTCCCCACCCTCTCAATCCTCCCTCCTCCCCCAGCCCATGTACCCTCATCTCCTTTCTCCTCCTCCCCACTCCCCGACCCCTGGCATCTGCAAGTTACTCTCTGTTCCTCACGCAAAATGAGTTTGCACCAGGTTCTGGTGGGCCACAAATCCTCTCCTGTAGGTCTGTCTGTGGGGCACCTGTGAGGCAACAGGTTTGTCATTATTGTCTTCTGGGGGTATGTCCACCCCATCTAGCATAGACTGCCTGCACCATAATGCATAGTTGTGGAACATGCAGCAGGCAAGGAATATCTGGCACACCTTCACAGGGTCATAGTGCAGCTCACCACCAGAGCGATCCAGGCATTGGAAGAAGCTCTTCAGTTGTCCGAAGGCCCATTCTATGATGCCCCGATCTTCCTGTGTGCCCGATTATACTGCTGTTTTTCTGGTGTGCAAGGATGGACAATGGGTAGTCATCAACAAGTCCCTCAGGAGGAATCCTCTGTCACCTATATAAATATGGGGAGGAAAACACTGGTCTCAGAGATGTGTACTGAAGCATATTGTGGGGGGTTTGGAGGTTTGCTTGCTGTGTGTGGGGGTGACATACAGCACCCAGGGAGATGTTGGCACATTGTCCATGGTCCAGTTGAGCGGGCAACCAGTGCACCTGCACACCACATGGGGGATGACATCCCTCCAATATTCAGGGGCCATAACCTCAACAGAGATCCGTTGAGACAGGACATGCCCTGTTAAATCCTGACATGGTGCCACCCACTGGCAGCTAGCAATGTTATACAGCTGTGGGGGACAGACAGACCTACTCAAGCAGTTCATTCATCCTGCGGCAGTGTGGATATGGGTCGGTGAGCTGGGCTGTCATCCGCAAAGTTCCCTTCATGCCTGAGAGGCCAACATGGGCCCCTACGAGATGTGGGACCATGTATATGTCTGTGTGAATGTTGTGTGTGCATGTGCATGGGGACGTGGGGTGCTGGAGCTTCTGGCACTGGAACTGGTCCTGGGGTCAAATGTGAAATGGCCCAACACTGGGGGATGGAGGCACAGGTACAGCAAAGCTACTGATACTGATGGGCTTGGAATGGAACAAGGCCGCTGCTGGAGGTTGGGGAGATTGGGACTGGGAGGGAGCAGAATCTGGATTGGCTGGTTCTGGGATGGGTTGGGCCATTTGTTGTTGTAGGGGCTGGAGGAGAGGATATAGGGACTGGGGGGGGGGGGAAGAGGATGGGGAGGGGGACAGATATGTTGTGTGGGAGATACGTCAGAGGTCCTATGGCAAGATGAGTTGACAGGATGGGGCATGAGATGGAATTCTGGGGTTACAGCAGAGTGGCAGAGACAATGTATGTCTTTGACAGAGGTAAATGAGTGATGAAATGGATCTAGGGGGCACAGAGGGGTATCAGAGACATGCAATAGTGTGGGAAGAGCAATGGGAGGGGGGGGGGCTCAGCTGGAGGCTAGATGTATAGCTAGTACGTTGCGAGATGAATGGTCCAAAGGGGGTTCAGGATGGAGGGCTGAACTTTTGTGGCTGACTGAGTACAGAGAAGAATTTAGGAGACCACAGCTACCGAATGTTCAGGATTGCAGAGGTGGATGTGCAATGGGCAAAGATAGGAAGAGATGCGGAAAACGGAGGATAGAGGGACTGGAGCCATTGCAATGGTGGCATCAGATGCCCAACAAAAACATGGGTATAGACCATAGATTTGATATCACATCTCCTCACTGGCAAATATCATCTGTGCTATTCTGCTGCTGTCCTTGCACTCTGTTCGGTATAAGCAAACATGACTGTAATTGGTCCATATCTCCAGTGTCAAGCTGTAGTAAAGGTTTGCCTTTTGGGGTTCCCATCTCCCATTTCTGGTAATGTTGTCAGCTGTCTTCTATTGTGCTCCCTTGTTCTGTATTTCCGGACTGCCTGTCAATTGTGCCTATGTGACAGATGTACTATGCTGTTCATCTAGTTGTTGTGTAGTAGACCCACTTATTCTGTATTCCGAGGATGAGATGTTTTGGTGTCATATTTACCATGCTACCTATTGATAATTGGGTTAGGTGCTGTGTGAGTCTTGGTATTGCTGTTCTGATGTGGCAGGTTTGCAATGGATCCAGTTGAGCTGGATCTGGAGGTCATGCACCAGACAGCTGACAATGGGGGTTGCTACTGCTGATATATGGCAGCATGTCTTTGAACTCACTGTACATGCAAATGGTTCTCAGACAGTCAGTATGGAACATGTGTACTATAGGTTAATGTGCCGTCACATATCTACATGTGTGGTCTGTGCTATAACACACAGTCATGTCTATGGGTAGAGTGGCAGTTGCCACACGGTGTCGGTCACACAACATCCCTGACCCTTATTGGTGGGTTCCCTTACCTACTCCATTGCTGTAGAGTTTTAAACTTTCTTTCTTTTAGTCTACCTGAGTGACTACCCCTCCCCACTGCTGAGGTATTGTTGTAGACCTCCATTTCCTGTTCTGCATGTGGGCTTGCTCAGATTGCCTTTCTGTTCCTTGAGAAGAGGAGTGCTCTCCAGAGCTCTCCCAAAAGATGATTTTTGCTGAATTTGCTGCTTAACTGTGAGTGCTATCTGTCTGTCTGTTTGTCTCTACATATTTATCTATTTGCCCTTGTTGGTGGGTTCCCTTACCTACTCCATTGTGTGTGCCTACAGTTCAGGAACAGCCTACTGGCCAGAGACACTTAGGTTCCCGCCCACCCTACCCCTCACCCCACCCACCCCAGGGGCTACATTGCCTATACAGTGGTCACATACGTGCCATCTGTCGTTCCTAACTTAGGTTAAGGCCCACATCTTCTTCATCTTTTCTTATTATTATTCTTCCTCTTCTGGGACAGCTTAATCAACATGTCATGTATTCAGTGCAATAACTGTGGTACTTTAATTCAAAGACAAATCATTTGGAGCCTAAGGGCTTGTCCTATATTCCTAAAGTCAGCTGCTATGCATGAAGAACTGACTCTACTAAGGAAAGACCTAGCTCCCATGCATAAAGAAGTGTCTCTACTGAGGGAGGAACTGGCTGCAATGAAGTGCACCTCTGCAAGGATACAAACTGAACAAAGTCCACCACCGCTCCCACAAAGAATCAAACATCACAGGAACAAATGGATCACAGTGGGTTCTGGTAGATTGCGACCTGTAACGCAGAGACATCCTATACATCAAGAGATATCCCTGCACAATGCCTTCTCTGCCTTGGCTAATGAGGATGCCCAATCCAAAGAAACTGAAGGGCCCTTAAATGAGTCAGACAATGCCCAATCTCCTGCTAAAGCACCAAATATGAAGAAAACCTCACCAAACAGAAAACTAACACTACTTGGAAATTCCATCATCAGAGGCACCAACCTGGGAACATAGTTCAAAGGAGAGAAGATAGTCATGTGCCTACCAGGCTCTTCAGCCAGCAGGAATACAAACCAAGTTGTTGAAATACTTAGCGCAAAAAGTGAACACTCCAAACTTGATGTTATTATCCACTTGGGCACAAATGACCTGGCTAGAAACAGTGCCTCTACAGCCCAAAAGGACTTTCAATCTCTGGGAGAGAAATTCAAGCCCATTGTTAACACTGTTGCATTCTCAGAAGTTCTACCTGTTCTTGGTAAGGGGACAAAAAGGCTGCATTGCATTAACAGCTTTAATACATGGCTCCAGACCTGGTGCAAACAAGAAGGATTCAGATTTATTGGCAACTGGGGCAACAGATGGACCAACAAGAGACTATACTGTGCTGATGGACTACATCTCTCTGTCGCAGAGAAAAGAAAACTAAGTGAAAAATTCAGGCAGTATATGGATATGCATTTAAACTAGGAAAAGGGGGTGATGGATGTGGAAGGTCAACATCTGCATGCCACCCCCTGCAAAAGCAGAATAACATCAGAAACAGCCACACTTTTAAACCACACATCAAAAACAAGTGGGAAGAAGTGGGCAGAACAAAATCAATGCAAAATACACACAAGCCAGGTAAATGCTGGAAAGCAATGAGCACAAATGCTCGAAGCTTAGCCAATAAAATTCCGGACCTGGAAGCCCTAATGGTGGAAACGGATTTGGACATCGTGGCCATTACAGAAATATGGTTTAATGAATCACATGATTGGGATATAGCCATAGCTGGCTATAATCTATTCTGAAGAGACAGAAAAAATGGAAAAGGAGGAGGAGTAGCCTTGTATGTCAAAAACAATATTAAAGCTACTGAAATGCAGGGGACATGGGGAAAAGAAGAAGCGCTCTGGATTGCGTTGGAAAGAGGAGATGGCACTGTCATCCATATTGCTGTAGTCTACAGACCTCTGACTCAGATTGAAGAGAAAGATAACGAATTGATTAAAGATATTGCCAAGATAGCAGCAAAGGGGGAAGCGATCATATTGGGTGACTTTAATCTACCTGATGTGGATTGGATTACTCCTTCTGCACATCTGGAAAAAAAGCAAAAAGAATGTGGATGCTCTCCAAGATGCATTATTTAGACAAATGGTGATGGAGCCAACCAGGGAAAGCTCAACGCTGGATGTAGTGCTCACCAACAGTGATAGTGTGTCGAATGTCTGCGTGAGTGCCCCTGTGAGCAACAGCGACCATCACACGGTGTGGTTTGAGATAAAAGCCATGGTACAGGCCAATCATAGCAAGCTCAAAGTCCTAAACTTCAAATACACTGACTTCAATAAAATGGCCGAGTACTTAAAGGAGGAGATGACGGGATGGAAGGAGATAAGGGAAGTGGAATTGCAATGGGCTAAACTAAAGGCGGCAATAAAAGGGGCAACAGATAAATATGTAAGAAAAGTAAATAAAAACAAGAGGAGAAGGAAACCTATTTGGCTTTCCAAAGAGGTGGTTGCTCAAATAAAAACACAGCTTTCGCAAAATTCAAAAGATTGCAAACAGAAGAACACAGAAATGAATACCGGATCAAGCTCAAAGAGTCTAAAAGAGAAATAAGGATAGCAAAATCAAAGGAAGATGAAAAGATGGCTAAAGATGTTAAGGGTGGCAACAAAACTTTCTTCAGGTATATTCGGGAAAGGAAGAAGATCAGAGTTGGAATTGCAGGACTCAGAAGTACTGGGAAATGACTTGTGGAAAGTGGCACTGAAAAAGCAAAATTGCTAAACAAATACTTCTGCTCTGTTTTTACTAAAGAAGATCCTGGAGATGGACCAGCTGTGACTCCCAAATATAAAAATGGGAATGAAGAAGATACCACACCATTCACAGAAGGTGAGGTGTTAGAACAACTTGCTAAACTGAAAGTGGACAAAGCCATGGGACCGGATGGGATACATCCCAGGATACTGAAAGAGCTCAGAGAGGTTCTTGCAGGGCCGTTAAAAGATGTCTTCAACAGATCCTTGGAAACAGGAGAGGTTCCTTAGGACTGGAGAATGGCTGATGTTGTACCTCTAAACAAAAGTGGTGACAGGGAAGAAGTGTCAAACTACAGGCCCGTGAGCCTTACCTCGGTGGCGGGAAAAGTAATGGAGGCGCTTCTGAAAGAGCGAATAGTGAACTTTCTCAAAACCAACAGGTTGCAAGATCCGAGGCAACATGGTTTTACCAAAGGACGGTCTTGCCAAACAAATCTGATTGAGTTCTTTGACTGGGTGACCAAGGAACTAGATCAGGGGCATGCAATGGATATCATCTACCTGGATTTCAGCAAAGCCTTTGATACTGTTCCTCATAGGAGGCTGTCAATAAACTCAGTAGCTTGGGGATGGGTCCCAAGATGGTAAACTGGATTAGAAATTGGTTGACTGACAGATAATAGAAGGTGATGGTACATGGAGCTCACTCGGATGAGAGGAAGGTGATTAGCGGGGTGCCCCAGGGTTCGGTCCTGGGCCCGGCACTGTTCAATATATTTGTGAGTGATATTGCTGAAGGATTGAATGGAAAGGTCTGTCTTTTTGCAGATGACACAAAAATTTGCAACAGAGTGGACTCCCCAGAGGGAGTGGTTAACATGAGGAAAGATCTACAAAACCTGGAAGACTGGTCTAATGCTTGGCAACTACGATTTAATGCGAAAAAGTGCAGTGTCATGGACTTGGGTAGCAGAAATTCAAGGGAAATGTACACGATAGGGGGCGAGAGGTTGGTATGCACGGTTCAGGAAAAAAGACCTTGGTGTGATTATCTCTGATGATGTCAAGGTGGCAAAACAGTGCGACAAGGCGGTGGCAAAAGCCAGGAGGATGTTGGGCTGCATACAAAGAGCGATTACCAGCAGAAAGGAAGAGGTACTTATGCCACTGTACAAGTCACTGGTGAGGCCTCACTTGGAATACTGTGTTCAGTTTTGGAGGCCATACCTTGCAAAAGATATAAAAAGACTGGAAACTGTTCAGAGAAAGGCGACCAAAATGATTTGGACCTGTGTCAGAAGCCTTATGATAAGAGACTTGAAGACCTAAATAGGTACACTTTGGAGGAGAGGAGGGACAGAGGAGATATGATTCAGACCTTTAAATACTTAAAGAGAAATGATGAACAAACAAACCTCTTCCAAAGACTGGAAGCTGTAAAACTAGAGGGTATAACATGAAGCTGCAAGATGGTAAATTGAAAGGCAATGTCAGGAAATATTTCTTCACTGAAAGGGTGGTGGATGCTTGGAATGCCCTCCTAATAGAAGTGGTGGGGGCAAACACGGTGACAGAATTCAAAACGGCATGGGACAAACACAGTGGATCCCTTTACAGCAACAGGATAAAAACAAAATAAACGGTACCATCTAACTTCTGAACTATCTAACTTCTCAACAAATAGGGGTGTCCTACATGGAGTGGTGGGTTCACCCCTAAACAAAGACATAGGGAGGGGTGGCCTGCACAGAGCGACAGGTGCTTCTACTCTTGCCATCTTGCTGGCCAGACTAGATGGAACATGCTGTTCTTTATCTGCCGTCACTTACTATGTTACTATGTTACTATGACATCATTGCTCACTAACATGAGGCCTGTGATGGTCGACTGCGACTTTGCATTTTTAATGGACAGCATACACAGTTTGGCATAGGATGTCAGTTCTCAGGTGGGGGGTGCAGGAGTGGCCTAGCAGTTGGAGCAACTGCCTAGTACCCGACAGATTTATTTATTTATTTAACTGTATTTATATCCCGCTTTTCACCGGGTCAAAGCAGCGTTACATGCATGGGTGGGGAAATTAAATATAAGGGTGGGGCCACCACCAGGGAGGCAACATTGATGCTTTTGACATGAGACAGACTTTGGACATGGACAGGTTAGTGCAGCTTTGGATCAGAGGTTCATGGTGGGCGAGATCAGAGGTTAATGCACTTATTGGTGGGAGATCAAGGGCTTTATTCCCACTGGCACACCTTGGGCATGTCACCTTACCCTCCATTGCCTTGGACGAAATGTCTGGTCAGATATTGCTAGCAAAACCTGGAGGCAGCTGGTTTACTTACATGTACAAAAATATAGAAAATATCTATCTTCATATTTACCACAATCAGGTCAGTGTGGTAACTTATCTGCAGTGACACTGGGTAGCAGCAGGAATCAAACCCATGATCAAGCAATTAATGGACAGCTGTAGTAACCACTTGGCTACTCCTCCACTCCCAATATGGACCAGCAAAACTGAGTCCCAGTAGATATGCTGCTAGTTCTGCTAATGAAGCCCACAAGTGGTCTCTGTACATGCCCCAGCAACACCCTTGTCCTGGCCCTGCATTCCTGTACATATCTGCTACTGGGGGGCACTGCCAGCCTGGCACCCCACTGTCCCCCATGTTCATATGATCCCCAGTGCAGGCCTGTGTGAGTATGCAAGGTGAGATCTCTGTGTCCTGTTACCTAATAGCCAGCCACCAGAGATGGTTCCATTCTCAAAAGTGGGATTTATCCCAGACTGACTGAGTATGTAGAATCATGGCAGTATCCTGGGTAGTGTGCCACATCTGTGATCTCGGTCTGTGCAGTACAGATGATCTGCAAATTCATGGAATGGTATGCCTTCCTGTTACAGTTTGTGGCTTCCTGCTGTTCTGGTGGCCTGAGGGTCCCTTGTGTTCAGTCTATGACCCCTAGGACTAACAGGAAGCCAGATATCTTGTAGAACTGCACCATCACCGTTTGCCTTGCAGTATCCCCCACAAAGGCACCCAGGAACTGCATGATGCATCTTGACACTGCTGCCTGGCTGAGACCGGTTGCTGATGAGTGATTGGAATAAACCTGTTCCCAGGAAGCCATGGGCTGTGAGCTCCTTCACATTGGCAGGCACAGCTTCCTGTCTGTGGAAGAGTGCAGCAAGGTGGGACTCAAGCTCCTGGCACAGGTCATGGGTGGCTGCATGGTCACACACAGTTCATCAGGCAGGTCCAGGTACTGGCTTTTCAGCCTGGGCACCCTTAGATATGGGTGCCTATGCGCTGCCCTTAGCTGTTCCTAGTCAGCATTCTGTAGCATGGACATAGCAAACCATGAGTTGATATTCTCCATGATAATTCCCTCGACAGGGCACCACAACCACTCCCACCTGCAGGGAAGAGTGCAACAACATTGTGAGTGATAGTGAGATTCCTGAGTAGGTCCACGTTGGCGGGTGAAAAATATTGCCCATCAGTGGCCATGTGCATCACCAGGCATATGTATGTTTGTCACCAGACTACACAATCACTGTACATACATACTCACTGATTGGCTTCCTGAGGTACACTCCTGCTCCTGTGCCCTCATATTGTGCTGGGTGCGGCATCCTCAGCAAAGTCACACAGAGCAATTATAGGAATGTGAACATTGGTTGCTAGGGTGTTGGCATGTAGTTTACCCCACTATGCTATAGCAGCACTCCAGATGCAGTTGGTGTGGCCAGGGGTATCATGAATTTTGCTGTTAGTTAACCGCGTTGTAATAAACAGGATATGTGCGTGATTGATGGGAGGCACCTATGACAGGGCAGCTCTGTCAATGGACATGGATGGCTGCTAGACACCTCTGGAAGGGCTGCACAGGGGGCACCTCTCCGCATGGCCTTCATATCTGCAACTCTTTGGGGGAGGCGTGGGGTCAGGGGGATGATTTCAGCAGCTGGTCGTGCCTCAAACAGCAGTCTGGCAAGTACACTCAGGTACAGTCAGCTGCCTGACATTTGGTGTTGAGTGTTGCTAGGCATGTTGTTCTTATCCTGCCACTGTTGCCCACTCCTGTTACCCACAGGGGCATCTGCACTGGATAACTAGCAGGGTGTGACATGTTCCCCATGCACAATCTCTTGGACCAATGCATTGTCTACATGACTCCATTGCCATCTACCTTGTATATCTCATCACTGTTGGGGATTCCACCTCTGTTGTGTCATCTTTATATATGATTGTCATTGGGGAACAGTTAGGTATGTCATAGTACTTCTCCTAGTGATGACTACAGGTGCATGCATGGACAGGGGTGTTGATGCGGAAATACAGGCCTAGCCTATGGAGCTTTATATATGCATGCTGGTCCAGACGTCCACATGCGGAATGTATTCTGGTGATTTCCAAGTCGCCACACATGCCCATCTAAATGCTATAAAATATGGATGCCATTGGCAGCCCCGCCCCCATGATTTGTTCATGCTTCTAGTTCCCCTCTCCTTTGACAGGGACATGGCTCTAAAAGTGGCCTCATGTAAGCCTAACTTCAGTGACGGAGATGACACTCCTCCTCGAGGAGATCCATGGGGACTTTGAGATTAGATTCAATGGGGATGGGTGAAGAAAGCCCCCAAGTAAGTGAAACATTAAATACCTTTATAGAAATAGGTAAAAGGGGCAACATCTGGAAAGCAGTGTCTATAAATGCCTGTAGCATAGGAAATAAGATCCCAGATGTTGAGACTTTAATGGGAGAGGCTGATTTGGATTTAATGGCAGTTACAGAGACATGGTTCACAGACAACCATGACTGGGATATAACTATACCAGGCTATAATGTTATTCAGAAAGGATAGGGTAGGAAGAAGGGGAGGAGGAGAGACACTATATGCAAAAAGTAATATTAAAGCTATGTAAATACAGGGCTTAAAAGGGAGAGAGGAGGCAATGTGAGTTAAACTAGAAAGAGGGAAAGAGAAATCCATTTGCAGGGAGAAGACGTGGATGGAGATTTAATAGAAGACATATGCAGCATTGCCAGGAAAGGGAAAGTGCTACTGTTAGGGAATTTCAATATGCTAGAGGTTGATTGGCACATCTGTGCTGAGGTGTCATCTAGAAGCAAGGAGATCCTGGATTCTTTACAGGAAGAAGTATTCAGGCAACTGGTAACAGAACCCACATGTGAAGGGGCCATACTGGACTTGGTGCTTACCAATGGGGAAAGTGCTTCTGATGTTATAGTGGGAGATCATTTCGTATCCAGTAATCACCAGATGGTGTGGTTCAGTATTAGGAATAGGGCTGATAAAATCCATGTAAAAGTGAGGGTTTTAAAGTTTAGGAAAACTAACTTTGCCAAGATGGGCTAATACCTCAAGGAGTTGTTAGCGGGATGGGAACAACTAGGGAATGTAGAAAAACAGAGGACAAAACTGAAATGGGATATTTTAAGGGCAACCAACCTTTTTATTAGAATGGTAAATAAGAGGAAAAGGCCACTATGGTTCTCAAAAGAGGTAGCTGAAAAGGTGAAGAAAAAGAGGGAGGCCTTCATGAAATACAAGAGATCACAGAGAGAGGAAGACAGACATCTATATTTGGAAAAACTTAGAGAGGCTGGCAAAGCAGTCTAGAAAGCAAAGGTACAAAAAGAAGAAGAAATAACCAATACAATAAAATGGGAGGATACGACATTTTTCAGATATATTAGAGAGAAGAGGAAGGACAAAAGTGATATTGTCAGACTCAAGGGTGAAGGAGAGGAATATGTAGAAGCTGATGAGGATAAAGTGGAATTGCTTAACAAATATTTCTCTTCTGTGTTCACAGATGAAGTGCCGGGAGCAGGACCTAAGACAACACCCACAAGGGGCATCTCAAATGATTTTCAGAAAACTGTGTTTGTGAGGAACTTGCTAAACTAAAAGTGGACAAAGCGATGGGACTAGATGGGATACATCCAGGAATACTGAAGGAACTTGGAGATGTTCTAGCAGCTCCATTGACTGACCTTTACAATGCCTCTTTGGAGACGGGGTGGTGCCAGAGGACTGGAGAGAGGCACATGTGGTCCCCTTACACAAAAGTGGAAGTAAGGATGTGGTTGAAAACTACAAGCTGGTTAGTTTAACCTCGGTGGTGAGTAAATTATTGGAAATGCTACTGAAAGAGAAAATAGTGAGGTTTCTGGAGTCCAACAGATTGCAGGATCCGAGGCAGCATGGGTTCACCAGGGGCAGGTCTTGTCAAACAAATCTGATTGATTTCTTTCACTGGGTGACTAGGTAGTTGGACAGAGGGAGAGCACTAGATGTGGTGTATTTAGATTCTAGTAAAGCATTTGACACTGTTCCGCACAGGTGACTTATAAACAAACTAAGTACCCTTGGGATGGCCCATAAAGTTACTGCTTGTGTTAGAAAATGGTTGAGTGGGAGGCGACAAACTATACAGGTAGATGGAGTTCGGTCTGAGGAGAAGGAGGTTACCAGTAGAGTGACACGGGGATTTGTTCTTGTTCTGATTCTTTTTAACATCTTTGTTATTGATATTGCGGAAGGGCTGTTGGGTAAGGTTTGCCTTTTTCCGGATGATACCAAAATCTGCAACAGAGTAGACACCCAGGAAGGTGTAGATAACATGAGGAGGGATCTAGCTAAGCTTCGATAATGGTCTAGAATTTGGCAGCTGAGTTTTAATGCTAAAAAATGTAGGGTCATGCATTTGGGCTGCAACAATGCAAAGGAGTGGTAAAGTATAGGGGGGACGTACTTCTGTCCACAAAAGAAGAACTGTACCTAGGCATGATTTGCCTCTTTGCAGATGATACCAAAATCTGCAATAGAGTGGACACCCAGGAAGGTGTAGATAACATGAGGAGGGATCTAGCTAAGCTTGAAGAATGGTCTAGAATTTGGAAGCTGGGATTTAATGTTAAAAAATGTAAGGTCATGCATTTGGGCTGCAGCAATCCAAGGGAGCAATACAGTATAGGAGGTGAAGTACTTTTGTCCACTAATGAAGAGCGGGACCTATGCGTGGTTGTGTCTGATGATCTTAAAGTAGCTAAACAGGTAGAAAAGGCGACGGCAAAAGCTAGAAGGATGCTTGGGTGCATACGGAGAGGAATGGCTAGCAGAAAAAAGGAGGTGATAATGCCTCTCTATAAGTCTTTGGTGTGACCTCATTTGGAGTATAGTGTGCAATTCTGGAGACCGCACCTTCAAAAGGATGTGAACAGGATGGAGTTGGTGCAGAGGGTGGCTACTATAATGATTAGTGGGCTTCATTATAAAGCATATGAGGACAGACTTAAGGATCTTAATATGTACACCTTAGAGGAAAGGCGGGATAGAGGTGATATGATTGAGATGTTTAAATACCTCCGTGGCATAAATGTTCAGGGAGAGAGCCTCTTTCAATTGAAAGCAAGTTCTGCTACTAGGGGACATGGAATGAGGGTGAAGGGAGATAGATTCAGGAGTGATATGCGGAAATATTTCTTTACGGAAAGAGTAGTGGATCCATGGAATAGTCTCCCAGTGGAGGTGGTAGAGATGAGGACAGTAACTGAATTCAAAAAAGCATGGGACCAGCACAGAGGATCTCTAAAGGTAAAAAGTAGACTGTTGTAGTTGTTGATATGGAAGGACAGACTAGATAGGCCATGTGGTCTTTTTCTGTCATCATATTTCTGTGTTTCTATGTTTCTATGATTGTGTTTGATAATCTCAAAGTAGCTAAACAGGTAGAAAAAAGCAATGGTGAAAGCTAGAAGGATGCTTGGGTGCATAGGGAGAGGAATGATCAGCAGAAAAAAGGAGGTGATAGTACCTCTGTATAAGTCTTTGATGCGACTTTATTTGGAGTATTGTGTGCAGTTCTGGAGACCACATCTTCAAAAATATATAAACAACTTGGAGTCAGTGCAGAAGGTGGCTACTAAAATGGTTAATGGTTTTCATTATAAAGCATATGAGGGCAGACTTAAGGACCTTAATATGTATACTTTAGAGGAAAGGTG
Source organism: Ichthyophis bannanicus (assembly GCA_033557465.1). Taxonomy (NCBI): domain Eukaryota; kingdom Metazoa; phylum Chordata; class Amphibia; order Gymnophiona; family Ichthyophiidae; genus Ichthyophis; species Ichthyophis bannanicus. The sequence goes on from CM066032.1 coordinate 1,784,732, forward strand.
TGACATAGGTGATATGATTGAGACGTTTAAATAATTATGTGGCATAAATTCACAGGAGGAGAGCCTCTTTCAATTGAAAGCAAGCTCTGCTATTAGGGGACAGGGGATAGGGGATAGAGGGTGATAGGGGATAGAAGGTGATAGGGGATAGACTCAGGAGTAATATGTGGAAATATTTCTTTATGGAAAGAGTGGTAGATGCATGGAATAGTGTCCCAGTGGGGTTGGTAAAGATGAGGGTGTCCAGGTTTCCAACATAAATGATTGATACTGGACACATCTATCCGCATATTTCCTTGTTCTTTGGACATTTTGGGGAGCAGTATCTTATTGTGTAAGGTTTCTGTTGGTGCCACTATGGATTGCTATTTCTCTTATGTTGACTGGATGCTGCATTTGTATGTGTTCTGTAGGATCCGCTGCTGCTACACCTATGCAGATACAGCAAGAGTTCCCAGTCACAGATGTATGGGGGTCTCAAAATGGGCATCTGTAGTGGCACAATTCACAGGTGACATGCACTGATGTCCCAGGCTGTCTGGTGGAGGGGAGTGAGGACAGTGGCAATTCAGGATCTGATGGCACACTGCCATCCACACCTGCCCATGCCATCATGCCAGCAGTTGTTCATGTGCCCTCTGGGACGGGGAGGGGCATGGGGAGGGGGGCCAAAGTAGGTGTTTCATGGGGTGCCTGGTGGGTGTGATTGGAAGGGGTGGGGTTGCCATTCTGTTGGTGCAGGTGGGGGTGTTGGGATTGCTGCAGGTGATGTACATGGGATATGTGGGGGGCAATGGGATGTGGGGGTGAGGGCACACTTGGGGGTCTGCGAATGCACATGAGTTTGACTGTGGGGTGTGTGGGCGGGATGGGGTGGGCTGGGATGGGCATTTGTCATCACATGCCTCAGAGGGGTGCTGTACCTCTGATTATGCCACTATTAAATGCATTATGTCAGTCCTTCTTGTCTCTCTGTCTCCTTATGCCTCATTCTGCACTGTTGCTCACTTTTGCACATCCTTTGGATTGCTACTGGTTGCCATTGGCTGGGCAGCTGCTCCCATCTACAGTAAGTGTGTTTCACTGGCCACAGTCATGGCTGTTTGTCCTTTTCCGGTAACAGTGGCTCTGTGTGCCGGACTAGCTTTTTTTCTAAGTCCTGCCCTTATACCACGTTTCTGCAGTTATAATGTGGACTTCTGTGGGGCACACGATGGGCATACACTTGCACAATCTGAATACACTTTATACATCTCCGGGGCACGCTACGCCCCTGTTCTACTCCTAATGTGCATGTTTTCAGATCCTCGTCTTAGCGTACGTACACAGGAAGTGCTTTGTGGAATATGGCTGTGGGCATTTTCAGCAGATATCTGTCTCCTGTGCATGTCCACATAGCTTCTTCGTATTTCAGAATGACCCCCCCTATATGTCTTCAATGTTCTTATCCTATTCTCAGATTGCCTGGGTCCAAACTCAAGTTAAAGTCTCCCCCATTATGATCGGGGCCACTTTGGTGAAAAATAATTAGGAAGAGAGTTTAGGAAAAAAAGTAGGATCATCTAAATTGGAATTGTATATATTAAATAAAAAGATAAGGTTGATGATCAACAGAGAAATAAATGATAACCCATCAATCTTCACTGCCTATGTGGGAAAAATGTAAAATAACTAAAACATTTTTTGCAAACAAAATGGCTACTCCCTTTTTTTCTTATGTTGCTGTAGTAAAAATTACTTCTTGCACCCAATCTCTTTTTTATTTAAGTGCAGTAAAATGATGTGTTTCTTGTGAAAACATCACCAAAGGTTTACAGTGCCAAAGGGATGTTAGCACTTTCTCACACTTAATGGCGCGATTTAAGCTCTAACAGGAAACAAACAAACGAAAGACAAATTCTGCAGATGTTACTCGGAACACAAAGAGCAGAGGACAACCAGGCCTTATATTACAATTTTTTGTATTAGAGAAGCCCCTTAACCCTGGAATTACTGAGATATTTTGCACACACTGAATACTGTTGGGGTCATAAATGACCCCACGACGAATTTTAATTGTTAATCATGAAAAATTTAAACTAAACAGACAAAATATTATTCTGAATTAATTATTTATTATATGAAGGTTAAATGTTTTTTGAAATTTAATGCTTTATCAAAAAATTACATGAATAGTTGCCATGAAAGCAGTTTTTGCATGCACTTGATGAACACAGTAAAGTACTACAGTCATTTGCATGAGAAACAAACAATTTCTGAATGTTCTTTGCAAACATTGCGCTTGCAGGAGGTGCAAACTATGTTGCTTTTCTTGTCTTTTTCTCTGGAACAGCAGTGACACCTTACCCTTTTCTTTGGGATCCCGACATTGCAAACAGCATCAGTGGCATCTTCAATGCTGGAAAAAGTCTCGCTGCAATTACTCTGAAGCAGCTGCTTTCCTAATTCCAAGAGAAATAGACGACGTCTGTGCTTTGACTTGGACTGCCATTCTGGATTTAGTGACATCCAAACAATGAAGGCGTTCAAAGCACTGATGTCCAACATGTTGTAGAAGATTGTCACTGGCCAGCGTCTTGTCATTCGTTTTGTGGTATACGTGCGCAACATTTGATCTGCCATATCTACTCCACCTTTACTAGAATTATAGTCCAAGATCATGCATGGTCTTTTGTCTGGACGTGTGTTATCTACTTCTTCTTGATCATGCAAACTGCTCAGAAGAACAACCACTTTTCCTTTCTTCGGGCAATAGGAAACTAGAGTGGCATCATCGCAAAAGGCAAACAGTGAAGTGAATACCTCTCGGCCCTTTGCTGTTACAAATTCTGAAGGTAATTATTTTCTGTTCTTTCGAATTGTCCCCAAAAGTGTCATTTGTTTTTCTAGCAATTTTTGTGACAGGGATAAACTGCAGAAGAAATTGTCATCAGTAACATTTCTGCCAGATTGTGTCAATCCTTCTGTGAGTTGCAGCACAACCCTTTCACCCTGATTCTGTTCCCTGTTTTGTCCAAGTTCCCTTCCTGTATATTTATTTACATTCTCTTATATACCATGCTATTCTGCATCAGTGTGATTTACATTGAACAAACTGAAATTACATTGAACAGGGGCATTATAACTTGGAGATAACTATTTTACAGGGGACATGGGCTATGGAGGGTTAAGTGGCTTGCCCAAGACCACAAGGAGCACCTGTGGGACTAGAAACCCCAGTCCTTCCAGCCCAAGGTTGCTGTCCTCTAGTGGGATTTGAACCCCCAACCTTCTGGCCTGAAGTACCTTGCCCCAACCACTAGGCCACTCCTCCACTTGAAGATACTTGAAGACACAGAACATATGACGTTGCACTGTCACACAGCATCCATAGCTTTCTGCCATATTTCCCAGGTTTGCTGGGAATATATTGTCTGAACGGAACACGGCCTCGAAATGTAAGCAGTTGCTCATCCACGGTAATATTTTCACCAGGAACAAAGGCATCACTTAGAGTTGCTTCCCAGGTATCAAAAACGTGTCTGATTGGAGCAAGCTTATCCACGCCTCGTTGTTCATGTCTGTTGGTTGCATCATCAAATTTGAGAGCACAAGAAATTTGCTGAAAACGGATACGGGCCATATTTTTGCTGAAAACAGAACGACCATCTTCAAGGTTCCACAACTGAACTATGGATTCATTTCATGACTTGTACACGCCTGAGAGGATTAGAAGTCCAAGAAAATGTTGAAATTCTCCATCTGTTAAATCTTTCCAGGTGTCGTCATAAATGTGTCTTCCTTATTTGCTCGTCCACATCATGAGAAAATAACACGACCCATGGACCTTCGAGCCGACTGAAAACCAACTACCAGCTGAAACCACCACAGGAACCTTGACCAAGCTTGAGCTCCCTTTGCAGGTTGAGCTCGCGGGAAACCGAACCGACCCCACAGCGACTAGGCCAGGTAAACACTCCACTCTAAATACTGGTGTCTCTACACCAACCACCGAAGCAACTTTGATAAATGTGACTCGAAGTTAGAACTATCACTACAAATCCATGTTACGAAATGCATTTCCATCTGTAACAAAATAATATTTGTCAGTCTCACACTGCCTAAATGTAAAACTTACTCTATGAAGCATTAGCACGATACTGACCAGCAAGCTATTTAGGGCAAAATGTAACAATTTTTTATTGCTGTGTGTACTAACGCATAGGATCTTTGTGTCAAAGCTTGGCTGCTTTTCCCAGACATAGTTCTAATTAGCAATCTGGGGTAATTTTGCATGACGTGGTAAACAAAGTTGTGTACATATTTGTGTCACGTAACGTGGCAATAATGGCTCCCCCCAGTTATGCTCTTCTCTTGTGCCTTTGTCTCATGATGTCCACATGTGCCACCAACCCAATCTTGCATTACCACCCAATTTTTATTTGTAGTCCGTTATATGCTTATTACCCCGTGTATAACCCTGTCATAGTGCCTACCATAGTACTACCCAACCTCCTTCCTAGGCCCATAAACGTGTATCTACAATCAAGCCAAGGCCCAACCACAGGCCACACCAGGAGTTCACGACCACAACACAGGGCAACACCAAAAAAGCAACAATGGATAAGCAACCTGGCAACAACTAAGCAAAGCGAGAACCCCCATCCAGGCAACTCTCCACAGGCTCCAATCTCCTTCATGCTACTCAACGCCAGGTCAATCAGAAACAAGACTCACATCATACACGATATCATCACAGATGCAAAACCCGACATCCTATGCATCACCGAAACATGGATCTCCGATACGGATTCAGCTATCATCAACCAAATTACCAATCCTGGCTACGAAATCTATAATTGTCCCCGATCAAACAAAAGAGGAGGAGGAGTCCTCATCATCGCCAAGGCCTCCTATCGCCTAACGAACACATCTCAAAGCTTAAATGACAGCATAGACTTTCTCAGAGTGGAAAACAAAACTATATCCATCTGTCTGATCTACAGACCCCCCGCATCACCACACGAAAGCCTAGCCACTGTCCTGGAACTCATCAACACCACCTCAATCAAAAAGCAGCAGATCATTCTAGGAGACCTAAACCTTGCATCAGTCCCTACAGCACAAGCAAGAAGTTTCCTTGAAGCCATGGAGCAACTTGGATATGAACAAATAATCCACGACGCTACACATATCAAAGGCAACACCCTGGATATGGTGTTTCTGGCCTCCAAACATCAGGAACCAAAGCAATCCAAACTGCAAATAACCCAAGTACCATGGTCGGACCATCACCAAATAGAATTCTCCTTACACCTCCCTGTCGCTCCAGACCGTTCGCAACCCAACTCTGCTGCAAACCTACGGAGGAGATTCCAAAAATTTGATAAAGAAGCCTTAACAACATCCATAACGTCCCACATTACCATGGAACACTCGGACCTCGAGAAATTAGTGAGACAATGGAATACAGGAATCGAAGCAACCTCACAACCATCCCTGAAACCCCCAACCAACCCATCCAAACCAAAAACCGAACCGTGGTACACCTCTACCCTAAGAGGGTTGAAGATAGATTTGCGTAAGCAAGAATGAAGGTGGAGAAAATCCAAAGCTGAAGAACATAGAAGTGAATACCTTAAACTTCTCACAACATACAAGAATGAAATCAACCTGGCGAAAAAACCCCACCACTCCAGCATACTCAATAAAGCCCTCAACAGACCTCGAGAACTTTTTGAACTTGTCAAATCCCTCACCAAGACGTCCCAAGCAACAAATCAAAACGGAACAATGACGGCCCAAACTCTAGCTGATCATTATGCCAGCAAGCTTAACCCTCAAGACAGCAAGCTAAACCTACAAACACCTGCACACCACACTCAAGAGATGGATACAGTCATCACCCAGCAAAAAACTCTCACGTCTGAAAGTGCAAACCAGTACCAAGAATGGGACACCTTCCAAAACATAGATGACAGACAAATCCTGAACATAATTACCAACTTAAACACCACAACTTCCCCCCTCGATCCATGCCCAGCTGCCTGGATTAAGGCTGTGAAGCAAGAAGCTGCCAAGTATATCGCCCATATAGTAAACCAATCTCTACTACAAGGGATCATGCCAGCACAGCTCAAGCAATCCCTCATACGACCCATCCTAAAAAACAAAACTCTTAACGAGAACGACCCTGCCTCATACCATCCGATTTCAAGCATACCCTTCTTAGCCAAGATTATCGAAAAGGCTGTCCAGCAACAATTGCAAGACCACATCGATGTCAACAATGCCCTTGATGATCACCAATATGGCTTCCGCCAACATCACGGCGTGGAAACTCTCCTACTAGCCCTAATGGACAAACTACTCAAGGGTCTTGAAAACAGAAGCAAAATGTATATGCTCATTTTCATAGACATATCAGCTGCCTTTGATTCGGTGCATCATTCCACGCTCCTGGACAGACTTGCTTCCATAGGCATATCAGGGACCCCCCTGAAATGGTTCTCATCGTACATAAATAACAGAATGCAGCAGGTCCAATTCAACAACGCAAATGCCTCTGCCTTCCCTCAAACCCAAGGCATACCACAAGGCTCTGCCCTATCCTCACTCTTGTTCAACCTATATATACGACCTATTTGTGAAATCCTACAGGACCACAAGATCAGTTACCATATCTATGCAAACGACTTGATGCTTTACACTCATCTCGACATAAACAACCCCAACCTCAACCAACTTGAAAAATGCCTAAGCGAACTACAAAATTGGCTGCAACGGAATAATATGTCAATAAACCATAAAAAAAAAGAAGTGATGTGCATTTCCAGAAAACCTGACTTTAACCCACCATCAACGGTTACCATGAACAATAACGTTTATACCACAAAGCCTGAAATAAAATACCTAGGCGTAACGCTGGACAGCAACCTAAATATGGAAAAGCACCTCCGAATTACCAATTGGGCCATCTTCCACAAATTAAGAGTCCTGCAACCGCTACGGAATATCATTGATCACTCCGACTTCAGGACAGTGGCACAAGCCCTCATCATTCCCCACCTGGACTACTGCAACGCTATATTACAAGGTCTGCCTAAAAAAACCCTTAACATACTTCATCTAGCACAAAACGTAGCAGCCAGATTCATCATGAAAAAAGGTCTAACCAAACACATCACTCCAGTACTAATTGAGCTTCATTGGCTCCCCATCACGGCCCGCATCCAATATAAGCTCTTAGTAACCACATTCAAGCTCGTTCATTACTCATTACCATGTAAATATCTCATGTATATCATAATTGACCCCTGTTATACAAGTTACTCCTCACCATGTAAATATCTCATGTATATAGTTACCCCTGTTATCCAAGTTTGATCACCTGTTCGATGTAAAACCAAACAGCATGTTGTTATGGTCGTTGTGTTATAATGTAAACCGCGCTGATGCCAAATAGCGCGGTATATAAGAGATTGTAATAAATAAAATAAATAAATAAATAAATAAATAAATAACGTAGCACCCTCATACCTCAACACCTTAATCTCCGCACAACCAACCATAAGAAGCATAAGAACAGTAAATAGCAACACCCTTCATGTCCCGAGTAGCCTGAGAAATTGCAACGCGAACACCACCAACAGAGCGTTCTCCTTTATTGCTCCAACACTCTGGAACCAACTGCTCTATGAACTGAGAGCAAACAAGGACTTGAAGGATTTCAGGAAAAAGCTTAAGACTCACCTCTTTCAGACACATTACAACCTAACCTAGTCAGGATGTCATATACTATTTGAGCAACATGCCCACTTAAACTAATCATAACAGCAAGAAATGCGTCCTGTATTTATGTAAAGTATGTATATAGGTAAAGCCGCTTCTCAAGCAATCAAATGTATATATGTAAAGACTCCTCTCAAACAATCATATGTAAATCTGTAACCGTTTGATGTGCCTATAACCCATCCCTCAATCTTACTGTATGTTCTAATTCTGGCCTGTACAGCCTCTCCCTTATGTATAGAAAACCGCTGCTGATCGCTGGAAGTAGCGGGATACAAGTGTACACTAAATAAATAAATAAATAATTTCATTCAATAAGTTCTTCCTCATGAACAAGTGGAATGCTGCGAGAGGGCATGACATTAGCTCTGGCGTATCTTCCAGCAGCTTGCTTTATAGGTTTCCTGTTCCATGATGTGGCATCCTTAGATACATAGGCTTCAATGGCAACATTTATGCTTATAGTTGATGACCTCTTAGCTCCTCTATGACCACAACTAAGATTCCTCACAGATGATACTGACACCGAGGACTCCTGCCTTCTTCCCCGTCCAGCACAGCCTCGACCTTTGCCTCGACCTGTAACTTGACTCTTTGCTGCAGGCGATGTTACCGGCTCAATATCAGTCTCACATTCACTTGGCGACCAACAGTTTTACTATAGGCATACAAAAATCATGATGAACGAGCTGAAAGCCTTTAGATTTCATTGGAAATAATGAGAGAACGTATGATATCAGTTACAGAAAATGTGTAATTTTCATAAAATAAGAGTACAGAAAATAAATGATACATAATTAATGATCAATATCTTTGTCAGATCAAAAAATTCACAAAACTGCAAATTGTATCACGATCCAAACTGGACGTAAGCAACTGGGGTCAAAAATGACCCCACTGGTACTCTGTGCTGCAATTCATCACTAGCTTCACCTAGCAGATGAAAATTATTCCTCTCATGGCGCAATATAAAGAGAATATTGACATGTGAAAAGTCATAAAAAGATTGCATTCTTGAACAACTAGTTTCCGAGATACGCATTGTGAAACTTGCAATGGTGTCACTTTTGACCCCATCGGTACTCCCAGGGTTAAGGTTGCTATCTCTAGAATTAAGCCAATCATAAAATGATGGCAAAAAGTTCTCTTTGCCTTTCCACAACATTAGCATGTCAATATAAAGACATTGGAACCCGATATTTAAAACAAAGTGGCAATAAATTTGAAATTGCTTTTCAAATTCCACCATGTATAAACTGGCTACATCTGGTACCCACTAAATTCATAATGGAACTTGCTTCTATTGCTTTAACAAAAAATTATTTTTGTTTTTGTAACCATTTTTACCAATAGTGTGTCATAAGAGCCTATACTTAACTATTATTCCAATCTACATCCAACATTTAGGGGTATGTTTACTAATCAGCGGTAGCAGTTTCCATGCGATATTGGAGCTGTGGCCCCATTGAAGTCACATGGTGAATTTGGGTTTCCTAGAAGGTAAGTGCTGACATTGGAGCCCCTTTTATGCTTGTGCCCTGTTCGACCGGTGGCCGTACCACTCATACAGCCCTTGGTTTGGCCCTGGGCTGAAAGTCTGATGGTACAAGAGAACATACTCCTGCTCTTCTCCTTATATTTCAAAAAATAATGTTGGTTCAGCTCTCCTATCACTTTGGAGGTGAAGGGAGGTGAGAGGCAGAAGGAACAGAAGGAAGGGTAAACCATCAAGCCATTTCTTTCTATCCTAGAGAAGGGGTGATAGCTCCACTAATAACTCACTATTTCAGAACAATTTTAATTGCAAAGTATAAGACCATCTGGGTCCTGTAAAAATGTAGTGTCTGATCCTAAGCAGTTAATACATTTTCAGACTTTACTAAACCTGCATAAATGTGTGGCAGCAACAAGCATTTTTAAATTCGGCACCACTATACCATAGGGGCCCTTTTACTAAGTGCTGCTAACCAGTTAATGTGCTTTACAGCGTGTTGTAAATGGTTGCGGCGAATGCCAATGCACGAGCATACCAGAGAGTGCGCGGGTTAGAGGCCAGAGAATGGACATGGAGAGTTCATTAGTGTGCGGTGGTTAATGCGGCAATTAGTGCAGGTGCACCTAACCAGCACAACTAGTGATGTCATTAGATACACTCACATTAATTGCCCTGCATGTTATGATACTCGGCCGTGTGTTAACTGTTGGAAATATGTTGATCATGCCCCTGATAGCTAACATGGAGACTTTGCACTTAATGTGCATTTGCAATGCATGTGAAGTGCAAAACCTTAGGCTTTAGTAAAAGGGCCCCATAGGCAGCTATACATATAGCGAAAATATTCATCTACTACACATATAGCTGTGCAGTTCAAGTTAGGACAGCATTTTTCTGTAATACCTTAAACCATTTAACTATATAGGCTAGCCGCTGACTATTGCCATTATCTGTATAGTTGGATGAAATATCTTCACTCCACCCTAGCATTACATGGTTAGAGCCAGAAGAATCAGAGGAAATTTTCAGCGGCATTTTCCATATAACGCTGCTGAAAGTTCCTAGACAGGGAATTTATATGTTTAGTGGCTGCTGCTATACAAACACAAGTCCCTTTGAATATCTGGCCCCCATAGAATAGCAAGTATGGAGAGCGCACCATGCTATTTTCCATGGGTCTGGTAAAGCCTCATTCACATGTAATGTTCTTTCATTGTTTCTTGTGCCCGATTACAAGCATCACAGCGTACAGCTTTTTATTTTTGGGGTCCTTCTCTATGGAATTCCCCACCACTTTTTTAAAAATCTAGGGCCCAATATTCAGCGGAGGTGACTAGCACTGCTTAAGCGGCTAGTTGCCACTGCTGAACATTAGACCCAGATATTCAATGCCACGGCCATATCCGCATCCCAGCATTGAAGATACTGGTTGCCCATATTGCCATGAAGCTAACTGGGCAGTGGCAATATTCAGCTGCTGGCCAGTTAGGTTCAGCAGTAAAAGTTACGCCAGCCTTTACTGCGCCTGACTTTCGCTGCATTACCAAAATCGACCTACTCTGCTTTATAATATAGAGGCATAAATGTCCAAAAATGTACATTAAATCTAGGCACAGGCATTTGCGCTAGCTATAGGATTAGGGTAAATTATCCCCTTTATGTATTCTGCATGTACATGAAAATGCCTTTATCAGATTAACCTTATTCTTAGCAAAGAACTCCAAAGGTTTTATAGCACAGTTGAAAATCAGAATTACAAAATGTGACTTACCAAACTTTAATATCTCTAATGCAAAGACAATTGACAGGAGAAATATAACTAACTTTCAAGAAGGCCCCAAACATCTTAAAAATGTCAGTTGAGATTATATCAAATGATAGATAATAAAATATATTGTATACAGTTATGATTAAATAAACATGCATGCCATTCAAGCCTTTTTCAATCAGATCACCAGACTGTTATTTTGTACTTATATGTCTTCACATGAAACACTGTGTGAACAAATTAGAATATATTTCATGTGATTACCAAATGGGTGGTAACTACTTTATCTAGTAAAATAAATATCTATGGTAAATGACACATAGCTATTTAATGACACTTGGAGTTCATGTGAAGTTTGGCAGTATAATAAAAGTCTTATCGCTGCCTTTCACTGTTTCTGCACAGATTTAGACTGCTGTCTCACAGGCAGTTTTACTATCTTTGCTCAATCTATCTCATAAAAGCAAGACTTGATTTACTCAGCATGAGAACAGATCAATAAAAGCAAAGTTGCATGGCAGATTAGGTCACTTACTTTGAGATCAAAGATGTTATACTGTATGTTGTGCACAACAGATTAGATCAAAAGTTCAGCTGAAATATACTTTCTTTTTGTTTTTGCAAAAGAAGCCTAAAGAATCATTTTGACTCATTATACAAAGACGGAGGTTTATTTCTTTGCAGATTTTCTTTCAAAATAGGTTTTCTGTAAGGAATTGGGTTCCTTTTGATAAAATATCCTTGGGACCATGGTAGGAATCACATTTTAAACAAATTTATTACTGAAAGAAGAAAAAAGTCGGATTATTGCCAAGCATGCTTCTAGAAGGGGGAGGATAGCATAGCATATGATGGGAAATAAAAACCAAAACGGCTGTTTACTCTGCCCACTAAGTACTGTGTTTGTGTTGTTGTCACAAATGGCTTGTTGATTGTTCTGTTATTGATCGCTGTGTTATTGTTCGCAGTGTTGTTGTTATGGATGGGTCACCAATCAGTATGCTGTGATTGGTGTATACATTGAGATGGTTGATGGGAATAGCTGCATAAAAGCAGGGAGACACAGGCAGTGTCTCCCATTAGACTTCTGAAGTGGCTGGACTGAAGTTGGTATGTTGTTTATGTTGTGTGGGAATATGTGGTTTGTAAGATTAAGTTATTAGAAATCTTTTTTGGGGTTTGGGAATTTGATGTGAGAAATAAGAATTTGTAATATTGGTGTTGGGCGTCAGATTTATTTGTATTTATTTTATTTAATTACTTTTCTATACCATCTTATCCTTCAATCAAAGCTGTTTACATTATGTAATCACTACAAACAGTTACTGGATACATTCCCTTATCCCCAAAGGGCTCACAATCTATGTGTACCTGAGGCAACGGAGGGTTAAGTGACTTGCCCAAGGCCACAAGGAGTGCCTATGTGACTAGAAACCCCAGTCCCTCTGGCCTGAGATTGCTGTTCCCAGCTAGGACTTGAACCTCCAGTCCTCCAGCCTGAGATACTGTATCCTAACCCCAGGCAAGGCCGGCCCATCCATTGTGCGAGAATTTTGTTTGCACAGTGGCCCGCGCTTCCGGGGGCCCCACGCCAACAACATCCTGCACATGTTCAGCTCTCCCTACAGTGGCCCCCGGCTCCCAGCAGATTCAGCAACAGCTCCCTACAGCTGAAGTGAAGAGCGTTGTTTTCCTTCACTTTGGCAGCTGTATTGTAATGTGGATCACTAGCGCACCGGAGGTCAAAGGATATTTCCTGTGTCCTGGCTCTCTGCGCGCCAGCAATCTACATTACAATACAGCTGCTGAAGTGAAGGAAAATAACGCTCTTCACTTTGGCGGCTGTAGGGAGCTGCTGCTGAGCCTGCCGGGAGCTGCGAGCCACTGTAGAGGTGAGCCGGGGCCTCTAAAGCCTGTGGGGGGCTAGGGGGGCCTAAGACTGGAAATGGGCTGAGTGGGGGGGGGGGATAGGATTGGAAATGGGTTGAGTGGGGGGTGGTGGCAGGACTGGAAATGTGTTGAGTGGGGGGGGGGCTAGGACTGGAAATGGGCTGAGATTGGGGGGGCCTAAGACTAGAAATGAGCTGATTTGGGAGGGGGGGCTAGAGCTTCAAATGAACTGATGGAGAGGGCTAGGACTAGAAATGGACGTTTGGGGGTTAGGATTGGAAATTGACTGAGTGGAGGGGCCTAAGATTGGAAATGTGCCGAGTGTGGGGGGAGGGGGGGCTAGGACTGGAAATGAGCTGACTGGGGGGGCTAGGACTGCAAATGAACTGATGGGGAGGGCTAGGACTGGAAATGGGCTTTGGGGGGGCAGGAATGGAAATGGACTGAGTGTGGGGGAGCTTGGACTGGAAATGGGCTGATGTGGGGCTGGAATAGGATTGGAAATGGCTGATGGGGGTCTAGTATTGGGAATGGCTGATGGGGTGAGAATTGCAAATGGGCTGTTGAGGGGAGCTTGGACTGGAAATGGGCTGATGGGGGCTGGAATAGGACTGGAAATGAGCTGATTGGGAGCTAGGACTGGAAATGGCTGATGCGAGGGGGTGGGAGAATGGAACTAAAAGGAAGCGGGATGCAGGGTGGGGCTGGAACTAGAAGGGAACTGATGTTGGGGAGGACTAGAAGGGGATGGGGCTGGGAGAATGAGGATGGAGGAGGAAAAGATATTTTGCGTGGGAGGGAAGAAAAGTCTACGATTGGCCGGGTATTGGCAGAGTAAGTGGGGATTGAGGATGGAAGGGTGAAATTTGAATGGATAATAAAGAAAGAAATGGGGGAAAGAGCAAAAGGGGAAAGATCAGTATGTTAAAGCAGATGTAGAAGAGAGAATGGAAAAAAATCTAGAAGCGAGAAGAAAGGACAAATGAACAGCTAGCAGAAGACACGAAGAAACCAGAAGAAAGTGACTGGAGCAATTGCAATTGAAAAATAAATGCCCAAACAACAAAAGGTAGAAAAAACTTTTATTTTGAATGTATTAACTGGAATATGTCAGCTGTGGGAAATGTGCTTTGCTAATGTCTTTGTGTTTTTGTTTAGTACAAGAGGAAATTAATTTATAGTTTTATTTCTCCAGTGTTGTTATATGTTCCAACTTTGGTCTTTCGGTTTCCCAGTTTAAATTATTGTCTTTCTATTTCTAAATTGTGATCCCTTGTTCTTTGTTTGCTGATGGTCTTGTTCTGCATGTGTAACCGAGCTGAGGTATTCTGTTCATGTAGTTTTTATTTGACAATGCCACTTGTTCTCTTTCCCCAGTAGGAGATGTATTGGTATTCTCTGAGATGTATTGGTTTAATATTTGCAGTGTTGGCTTTTGTTAGGTAGGATTTGGTGCTTTGTGTGTCCTGGTAGTACTGTTATGATATGGTGGGTTTGCTATGGGTTCTAAATGGGCGGTATTTATAGTACATCCTAATGTGCCTGGCAGTTGGCACTGAAGTATAGTAATGTAGAAATCTGGTAGTCTTTCTTTATCCAGACACTCATTAAGAAGCGTGTTAATATTATGCTAATATTTATGCAAATGAGGTTCCTTATGTAAATGAGGCCCCGCAATGAGTCTCCGCACATGGCACCGTGCCCCCTTGGGCCGCCCCTGACCCCAGGGGCGACTCAAGGCAATCTGCTGCCTAAGGCAAAGGATGAGATGGCGCCCCCCCCCCCAGTAGAGGGGGCGGGGCTTTTTCAAAGCTCCAATCAGGGACTGAACCAAATCAAAAAGCTAATTAGAGTATATGGAGGAAATGCAAGATATTTGCACACCAAGGAACTAAAAGAGAGCAAGAATCACAGCACAGTTTATAAAACTAAATTATAACTCATTTTTATTTTGTTGTTATAAACTGTGTTATTGTTCTTGCTTTTTCTTTTTCAACATATATTTTGCATCCTCAGAACCCCCTTCAACAATGGGTGCAGAGCAGAACCAGGACATTCACCCACAGAACTCAATATCTTAAAAAAAAATCTGATCTGATCATCTCACTAACAACAACAACATTCTCCAGTACCAGGTATATTGTAAACTAATACAAAACCCTACAACAAAGTCACTGAGTATCTATAGAGCAAATCTACCATACCATACCATATCAGCAAAAACTTCCAAAAATCATATAAGGAGCACATCCAAAAAAAGTGTCACTGTAAATGCTACAGTGGGCCCTTGAACATCCATACACCTATTTCAAAAGCTGAACAAGTTAAATTACTACAGTACAGTATAGATCTTTATGTACAAACTCCATGTTAACAGAACACCTGGCCTCAGTCACACACTCAGAACACAGACCCTCATCAAGTACAGAATTAGTGACTTACAATCTAAAGTAAAAATAAAAATATGTAGATAAAATTTAAACTGAGACCCCAAGAAGCCAGGCTCCGCATGCAGTGCAACATCAGATAAATAAGAGATGCAGTTCCCCCATACTGTGTAAAATAGAAAGATAGCACAAAGTCCAATCACTAAAATGAAATAAAATTATTTTTTCTACCTTTGTTGTCTGAACATTTTATTCTCTGACCATGCTGGTCCCAGTCTGAGGCTTCTGCTTTCCTGTTTTCTCTTAGCTCTCTTTCTGTGGTCTTTGGTCCATCTGCCATTTCTTATCTATTATTTTGTTTTCTTCACTTCTTTCCATCAGCTTATTTCCAGTCCCAGTAACCCTTCCCAGTATCAGCCCCTTTCCAGTTCACCTTCCAATGTCAACTTGCATTCCCATGATTGCCTCTGGTGTTCATTCCCTTCCAGTCCCCATCCTTCCCCACTGTCCAGCCCCTTCTGGTCCAAATACCATGGCAGCACCTCTCAGCATCCACTCCTTTCCACTTCCATTCTCCCATCCCCTCGCATTAGCCCATTTGTAGCCCTAGCCCCCAGTTTTCTTCCAGGGCCAGCAGCTCTATCCTCTCCTCCCCACCATCAGCCCATTCCCAGTAGAAGCCCCCCAATCAGCTCGCTTCCAGTGCTAGTCCCCCTTCAACCCCATTACCAGTGCTAGCCTCCCCTAATAGCCCATTACCAGTCCTATCCCCATCAGCCCATTACCAGTCCTAGTCTCCCTTAATCAGCTCATTTCCAGTGCTAGTCCCCCCTCAGCCCATTACCAGTGCTAGTCCACCTAATCAGCCCATTACCAGTCCCAGACCCCCCCCCCAGATCAGTCCATTCCCAATCCTAGCCTTCCCTAATCAACCCATTACCAGTCCTAGCCTCCCCGACTGCCCATTACCAGTGCTAAACCCTCCCCATGAGCCCATTATAATCCTAACCTGCACTGTCTCTCCCCTTTATCCTCCATTTATCCCCTTTCTGTCCAGTATGTCCCCCTGTCTCTCCCCTTTGTCCAGTATTTGCCCCCTTTCTCTTCCCTTTGTCTAGTACTTGTCCCCTTGTCTCCCCCTTTGTCCAGTATGTCCCCGTCTTTCCCTTTGTCCAGCATTTTCCCCTGTCTCTCCCCTTTGTCCAGCATTTATCCCCTGTCTGTCCAGTATGTCCCCATGTATCTCCCCTTTGTCCAGCATTTGCCCCTCTGTCTTTCCCCTTTGTCTAGTACTTGTCCCCTTGTCTCCCCCTTTGTCCAGTATGTCCCCGTCTTCACCTTTGTCCAGAATTTTCTCCCTGTCTCCCCCTTTGTCCAGTATTTGTCCCCTGTCTCCCCCCTCTGTCCAGCACTTGTCCCCCTGTCTCCCCCTTTGTCCCCCCCTGTCTCTCACCTTTGTCTCTCCTTGTCCTCCTCCTGTCCCCACTCCCTCCACCTGCACCTCTCATCCGGTGGTGGCAGGGGCACGCCTGCTGTTTTTACTTTAGATTTTGCCGCCTCTAGCCTGCCTCTGCCTTCCCGCCATGTTTTTTTCCCCAAGGATGCTTGCAGCAAAAAAAAAGTAAAATAAAAACAATCGGAGTGCCGCCACTGCTGCCGCACAAATCAGTCTGATCGCTTGCAGGGTCCTGCAAGCGATCAGGCTGATTTGCCTGATGTCGGCGGCACTCTGGCTCTATTTTAATTTTAGATTTTGCAGTCTCTGGCCTGACTCTGCCTTCCCGTGTGGGAAATCAGAGGCAGGCCAGAGGATGCAAAATCTAAAATTAAAACAGATCCGGTGTGCCTGCGATTGCCTCAGGTGGCCTAATGGAAGAACTGCCCCTGCCTAACCCCATATCCTAACCCTCAGGCAGTGAGGCTAATTCCGTGCTGTACGTGCCTGGTCGGTTCGGGTATTCAGAATCAGGACGGCCTGGAGTTGTACCCGATTCTGATCCCACGGGAGCTAGAAGTCCCCGTGAGATCAGAATCGGGTGCAACCGGCCTGGACGTGCAGGCTGGGCCCCAATTCTGGGCTTCTGGACATCCGGTACACTACCTGGCTAACTCAGCCAGGCTCCTACATGGATAGAGTGAAAAATCTAAACGTGTGAACTAGCGTGTATATGAATGTATTTATATCAGAAGATCAGCCATGAGGTTAAATCGACCTCTCAAAGCTATACTTTCATTTTGCTCAATTTTAATGAGCTCACATCATAGGTAAAAATCACCATAAATCAGTGCTACCTACATCAAAACATTATGAATGTATGTGCAAGGGTCCAAACAGAAGGATCAAAAAACCATTACTTATCTCAACTGCTTTTCCCATAAATCAGAATTTTTGTATAGAGTGTCAGTTATTTTGCTAGTTTTAGGCTCCTACATGGAGCAGCAGTGGCATGGCGTCTTATTGCCATGCCACCATGGATCCATGCAGGAGCCGTGTTAAACGGCCACCCGCCAGACCCTTCTTTCCCCGCAGCCCGACCCCCGATTTGGCCTTCCATTGCCAGGGTTGGGGTGTAGGTAATCCCCTGCATCCCCTCACCTTTCCTCTGTGCCACTGTCCCCCTGACATCCCTATTTGGCTGGGTTGTGCGCCCCTCCCCCAGCCTGCCCACTCTCCTCCCCGTCACCTCCCCTGTCCGCTCCAGTTTAGAGCTCCCCATACATCTCCTATGAACATGTGTGGAGCTTTGGGCAGGGGATATGGTCCCTGGGATTTAGCAGGGATGGACATCTGAACTGGACATCCAACCTTGCTAAACATGACTCATAATCTACTCCTGTGTCTTTAAGGGCTCTGGGTTAGTGATGCAGAATTTGCCTACAAATAATTGTTTGATGTGATTGGTGCCTCTCTGTATTTGAAAAATTCCTGCTTACCATAAATATTTGTCTAGGTCCCCTGAGGAATGTCCCATGCATTGTTTTTGAAAAGTTTAGTGGGGCTAAGTGTTCTTTTATGTTTCTCATTTATGATCCGTCTTGTTTCTATTAAAATGTATGTTCTTCATTTAAGGTCTATATTGTTTCCATTGAAAATGTTTATGCATATATTTTTCTTTTGCTTTTTTTTTTCTCTTTGTGAACCTCTGGTGAATCCTTATAGTGGATATGTGCAGTATGTATCTCTAAGGGTGGTTGGTAGGGAATGTTGGGAGTAGAAGATGGATGCATTAACTATGTACTTGTCTTGATAGGTATGATCCCTGGTGCAGCCTCTGTGAGACGCTGTCAGCACTGCAGTGGGAACTTAATGATGAAAAAATCATCCTTTAAAGATAAGTACTGGTTGCATTTTCTTGAATCATTGAACCATTTCTGAAGGTATATCAATCTTGTGGGATTGTGTGGAAGATTTTTTCTGACCACTGATAGACTGAAATTGTTGAGGCTGGATTAATGGTTCTCTTTTCACAGTGAGGTCTTTTTCCTTCCTTCACCATTGATTGTTCAGTTGCCACTGCTGTAGAGAATTCTAATTCTATTTTGAAACTGTATTCAGTATTCTCTGGAGTCTATTGTGTTCTGTTCAGAATTCAAATATTTAAGCTATAATATCTTTCTGATGACCAATTTTAGATTGCCTACACATCTTATCCTAGCCAGCATGAACAGTTACTGATGATCACAATAAGTCTTCCATTAACCTATAAAAAAGCTCACAAATAAGCATAAAACAGTGCATTGCAAAAGTATTCATCCCCTCTGTGTTTGTCCTGTTTTGTCGCATTACAACCTGAAATTAAAATGGAGTTTTGGGGGTTAGCACCATGTGATATACACAACATGCCTACAACTTTGAAGGTGCAAAATATCCTTTATTGTGACACAAACAATAATTAAGACAAAAAAACAAAACCTGAAAGCAGGAGTGAGCATATGTATTCACTTCCCAAAGTCAATACGTTGTAGAGTCACCATTTGCTGCAATTATAGCTGCAAGTCTCTTGGGGTATATCTCTATTAGCTTAGCACATCTAGCCACTGGGATTTTCACCTATTCCTCAAGGCAAAACTGCTCTAACTCCTTCAAGTTCGATGGGTTGCATTGATGTATAGCAATCTTCAAGTAATGCCACAGATTCTCAATTGGATTGAGGTCTGGGCTTTGACTAGGCTATTCCAAGACATTTAAATGTTTCCCTTTAAACCACCCCAGTATAGCTTTAGCAGTATGTTTAGGGTCATTGTCCTGATGGAAGGTAAACCTCCATCCCAGTCTCAGATCTCTGGCAGGTTTTCCTCAAGAATTGCCCTGTATTTAGTGCCATCCATCGTTCCTTCAATCCTGACTAGTTTTCCTGTTCCTGCCAATTAAAAACAACCCCACTGAATGATGCTGCCACCACCATGTTTCACTATGGGAATGGTGTTCTTGGGGTGATTGGAAGTGTTGGACTTGCGCCACACATGGCGTTTCCCATGATGGCCAAAAAGTTCAATTTTCATCTCATCTGACCAGAGAACCTTCTTCCAAACACCAAAAAACACCAGTAGCTACCACTGGCAACTATATTCAAAATATTTTCCCACATTTTTTGTCAGGATCAATCGACCCAAGTAGGAGGGATGGCAGCCCTCTCCTCACCGTCGGAAAAACCCTTTTATTCAGGTGAGCCTCAGCACACCATATTGTAAAATAGTGCAACACACACTTAACTTGGGTAAGGGCGGTTCATGTCCTCCACCAATACCGGGTTGTCAATATCACCACTTAACTTGAGTGAGGGCGATTCATATCCTCCACCACTACCAGGTTGTCAGATTCACGACATGCATGTTTCGGACCCCACTAGGGTCCTGTGTCAAGTGGTCCCGTTGAACAAACCAAAGTGGGTGACCACTTAAAAGGGTTTTTCTGACAGTGAGGGGAGGGATGCCATCTCTCCTACTCGGGTCGGTTGATCCCGACAAAAAAATGTGGGAAAATATTTTGAAAATAGTTACCAGTGGTAGCTACCGGTTTATTTTCCAATGACTTTATGACTTTAGTTCACTTGGGTGTCATTGGTACAGGAGGTTTATTTGATATAAGGCAACCTAGCAACAACATTTTCATTTTCTTTTTGGCTCTTTACCTTGGTGGCTGCACCAGACGGCACGGGTAATAGAACTGCGGAGGCCCTAGAGTTATGGGAGGGATGCAGACAGTGGCACTAGAACTCTTCACCTGCCAGAAGAGGAAACCAGGAAACCTGCTGCAGCACTGTTGGTGCTGGTGAAAAGTCTGATCAAACGAAGGAAGCAGTAAGCACCATAAAGAGAAAGCACAAACTCCCCAACACTCTCAGCAACTAGATATCCTGTAATTGGCTCTTTTCTCTGCTTTAGAGCTGCCGGAATGAAAGAACGCTTTTCAGTAGTGTTATATTAAATTCCTATATTCTCCACCTTGAAAAAAAATATTTTCACAATACTAGCTGAGTATTATCCAGAATATCATAAGATACTTTCTGACCCTGTATAATTTTATTCTGTTAATCAGTGTCTCTTTTATGTAAACTGCTCCACTGCTCTTCCAACAGAATATTATGTTTCAAGCTTAACCCCATGTACTCAGTTCTGCTTCTGGAAAAAAAATCATACACTTATCTCAGTGCCATCTTCTTATCCATTGGGCGCAATCTTAGCTATATCTTCCAACCACTTCACATCCCTATTTGCTCAGTGACACGTGGACACCCATCCGTTTCCAACTCCTGCTCTCCTCTTGATATATTTATGTCTCTATGAATAATGTAAGCATTTGCATGCTTTATATCTCATTAATATTTAACATGCATTGCTATAAAAATATCTGATGTTAAGCAGTGTTATTGGCAAATAACATATGGTATTGCCAGGACAGGTGCTGAAATGAGGTGAACTAGGTGGTTACCTAGAGTACCAACCCTCCAGGGGCACCACTGGGAACATGCAGCAGCGGCAGTGATTTTAAAAAGACACCGAAGAGCCAGAGTTCCCATCAGCTCCGGCGCCATGTCTGCTTTGGCCTCCTTCAATTTTACTTCCTTTTGCATGGGGATGGAAGCAACATCCGCCCCCATACAAACAAGAAGTGTAATCAGAGGGGGGAGGGAAGCAGGAACAACAGCACAGCATCAGAGCTGAAGGTGACTCCGGCGCTGATTTAAAAGCATTTTTGTTGCTGCACTTCCCAGTAAGAGGTAGCAGTGGTAGCAACCAGACCAGTCTCTGGAGAGGAGGGCGCAAGGGATGAGATTCACCTAGGGCATCTCATACTCTTGCACCAGCCCTGGCTATTGCCAAGGAAGATATACTAATTACCTCATTGATTGTAGGAATATATGTGAAGGCACATTTTAGAAAAGACAATTCTGGCGGCATTTTAAAAAAGGCTCTGCTAAGCACGGAGCTTTTTCTAAAATACAGAATGAGGAGGTGCAGGCGTGCACATGTATGTTCCAATACTTGAAACCATTTACAAATCCACACATATAGCAAAAACCAACATGTTAGACATGGCCACCATACACATGTAATTGCCGGATTTCACAACTTACATATATATGTGTTAACACTTGTAAGTGTATGGTGGTTATTTCGCAAGCCTGTTTAAAATAGATGCCACTATCTCTTTCTAATTGAACTTTTAAGGGGGAAAGCAACAACAAGGGATTAAAGAGGATAATCTCCTTAATCTTTCTTGTAAAAGGCTGGCCGAAGCAAGCACTCTTGCAAAACCTAAATATGCCAGGGAGCAGGTCTAAATCTAGACATGGACAGTAGAAATCATATGTATGCATTCTTTATATGAAATGGGAAATACACTTGTACATGTTTGATCTACCCAGGCCATGCCCTAACCATGCCTACAGCATTCTTCCTTGCAATTTCAACATAGTAAGGGCATCCATGTGTAAATTTTGCCCTTTCTGAAATCACCATTTACATATGGATTCCATTTACATAAGTGAATGCCTTATTTTTCACATGGAAATTGCAAATGCGGTTTCTAACATAACCCCGTTTCTGTAGCTGAATGCAAGTCACCTTGATCTACCACTGAAAGGGCATGAGCTAAATAGAAAAATAAAAAAATCTTTCTGCTTCTTCTGTTCCATCCCTTTCCCAACTGACAATCTGACAATAAGAATAACATGTAAGAGATTCTCTGAGACAACCAGCTCTATGGCTGATGTAAATGTCCACAACTGCAATGAAGCCATACTTTAGGCCACTTATGCAACTATTTTATAATTTAATTTAGTGTATTAACATTCTTGCTTTGACACCTTTCAGGAACTGCAAAGTGACTTACAAAGAAAAATAAATAAAATAAAACTGTAAATAGCAGAGCAAATACTAGCAGCAATAACAAATAATACAAATTTAAATGTAAACATATTTAACAATGCAAAGGACAAATACTGCATTTACAATAATTTATATGTGACAGGAAAAATAAAACTTAAAAGAAGCTATATAAAATAATTCAATGCCTTAGATAGAAAGATAAAGAACAAAATAAAATAATAAAATAATAAATGTAGAATACAAAAAACAATAGTTGATCATTGACCATAGCTCACCTCTCACATGGATCCATTCTTGTAAATATGTATATTAATCACTATGGGGTATGTTTACTAAACTGCGTTAGTGCAAATCGCGTTAGGAGTCGCGTTAGTAAAAGGAAAGCCAAAAAAGGACATGGGCGGGACATCATAACCACAAACGCACGTTCCCAAAACTAACGAGCGTTACAGGGCGCCGTGGCGCGTTACTGCGCGTTAATCATATGAAGGCGTACAGACACAAAACACTGAAACAGAGCTGTAGCACAACGGTTAGTGTACTGACCGCTATTACAGGCAGCATGGGTTCAAGTCCCCAGTGTACTCAACGCAGAAGACTGGCCCAGGCATCACCCTGTACATTACATAGGGAATGAGGAGGCATGTTTTTCTTTATGTTGAGTAGTGGTTACAGAAACACACCCTCGCAGTGTGCGTAGCCATGTACGCTGGTGCGTGCGTGGCTGCGTGCGTTGGTACGGGCGTAGCCGCGTGCGTTGGTACGGGTGAAGCCCCGTGCGTAGCTACGTGCATTGGTGCGTGGGTACGTGTGTTTTTACCAGCGTGGGTACCTTATATTACAGACTCTTTAGGGTATCTTCCACCTATGCATTATGCTAACAGATGTACGTGTGATGGCCTATGGTGTCTCTGAGCCTGTGAGCAGGTGCTGGATTTACCCAGGGTTGGATTGTGCCAGTCACACCCATGATGCACTGCACATGCAAATCAGCCGTCCACAGATACACACCATGGGGAATGCACCCCCACAGCACCTCGGCCTGGTAGGGGGAAGTGACCATGTGCACCCCCACAGCACCTCGGCCTGGTAGGGGGTACTGACCGTGTGTTGTACTGGCACAGAGTAGCTACACACCGTCACATTGTGCGGGTACTGTGCTCACCCTGAGGGTGCAGTGAGGCGCCCAGCACCAGGTCCAAAGCAGTGTTAATGTGTGAGATCAGTGGTTTCTGCACAAACACCTTGGATTTCTCTGTCTGTCTCAGTCAGGTGTTGTTGCCCCCATGCACCACCACCACCCTCCCCCAGGGCAGCAAACAGGCTCCCCAAGCAATAGATCCACATTCTACCTCCCTGCAGAGGGGAACAGCAACCCCAGTCCTGCTGAGGAACAGACACACCACAGGGCAGTCAATGCAGCTCTGTACACATCCATAACACAATAGCAGACAGACAGCAGACCTGGATATGGAAGCTGCACCCCACCACTATCTGATATTCACCTGCTGCAAGCCACTCCATCACAACACATACCAGCTGCAAACAGTCTGCTAGTTAGTCAATAGTGCATGCACCCAGAACTGGGATGTCAGCATACACAGCAAGCAGATAACTCAGTCACTGGGCCCCAACAGGAAACCCACATATATCACATGAGAAAAATACCATAATAGCACTATGGGGGTGCCTAGCCATGCTGTGGTCACTGCACAGTCAGGGTGAGAGTGATCTCTCAGCAGGACATACTGAGGTCACCCTGTCTGTGTAGGTGGTGGCCGGGCACTAAAATGTGCCTGTCACTGCCGTATGCCCTGTGCAGATGCACTCTGGCCAGGCCACCCTGTCCGGCCTATACCCATGGTACCTTGCTCCTCATTATGCACATTGGCAGCCCAATACTGGCAACATTGCTGGCAGTGTGGGCTGTGGAAGGTGTTTGCAGCCACCACACACTCGATAGGCAGACAGCCACCCCCACACCTATGCCAGCATTGTGCTACTATAGAGGAGTCCAGCAGCCATACCCACCACACCAGTCCTGGGCACAGTACAGGCATGGATATGGTACGCAAGACTGTTGGAGGTCACTCCCCAGGGTGGTAAACACTGTCAGAGACCAGACCTGCAGCACACACCACAGACATCAGGATGATTGTTATGGTGGAGCTCACTGAGCAAAATGTGCTTAACGTCGGAATTGATATCTGCCAGTTATCATAGGAAACGTTTGATAGCTGTGTACCATGTACCCAGGTGTAGGGTGGCATTGCTAAGGTATGCAACTGCTAGTATTGGGAGATACAGGCAGGGCCCAATGTCATGCCTCTCCAGGAGGCATTGGCCAATGGGGCCTGTGGGTATGTGTGTGGGTGTGTCTGGCCCTGTTGGGTGCTGCTTTACGGCAGAGTTCCCCAACTCCAGTCCTGGTGTTCCAAACACTGTTCGGGTTTTTATGCTGTCCCTCATAACTATGCATGAGCTACATCTGCATACCATGGGGTGGTGCATAGATATGCAGCACAGGCATCTTTATTAGAGGCAGCATGGAACCTGAAAGGTGTGGGGCCCTCCAGAACTGCATTTGCGAGACTCTGCTCTAGGTAATGCGCCTGTTTCTGGTGTCTGTGTTTGGTGTGGTAAAATATAGGCGTCTTAACCATGCGTATGTTCTCTTCAATAAAAGTGTGTCTTTACTATCACTGTTTAGTGGTGGGTAAAACTATGGGGACTGGGTTGGCAGGAGCCCCAGCTGGGATTTGAACCTGTGACCCTCTGGTCTTACAGGCACT
The DNA here is from genome assembly GCA_033557465.1 of Ichthyophis bannanicus. Classification (NCBI taxonomy): domain Eukaryota; kingdom Metazoa; phylum Chordata; class Amphibia; order Gymnophiona; family Ichthyophiidae; genus Ichthyophis; species Ichthyophis bannanicus. Next base: position 1,810,166 of record CM066032.1, read on the forward strand.
GGCTGTGTCCGTTGCACCACACTGTGGCCACAGAAACAGTGCAGTCCCTGGAGATAGGAAAACCGGCCTGTCGAGTCGGAAACCCTGCTCTGCACAGGTTTACTGTGGGCTCATTTACCTTATATGGAGACAGAGGTGCAAATAAACCTCTGAACAGACCTCGAAAAAATGGGCAAACACCCATAACCAAGCTGGGCAACAATGCTATCATTGGGCAACATTACAAAACACTCCCAGGACAGCTCCATTACAATGAAATGATCTTTGAAAGGGTCTACGGAGCGTAGACCCTTCCAAACATCATTTCTTTTTTTTGGTGCTTTCCTGGGAGTGTTTTTCATTGTTGCCCATTGCTATCACTGTTGCCCAGCTGGATTATAATTTGTACAATGTTTCTTGTGGTCATTTTTAACATTTTAGGTGAAATTTTGTTCTGTGCACATGTATCACACTGCTCACATTTGTAGGTTTCCCCGGTTTCGCTGTACATTGCTGACGGAAATAGTTTCTCTTCCCTTTAATATGCCTTTAACGACAGGTTTTCATTCGCGTTGGAATTGAGCTCAGAAATTCAGCACGTTAGTGTGAGGGGAGCCTCTCCCCGCCCACTCTCCGCCCATTGACCCCTTCTCTCCGCCCACTCTCCACCTTCTGCGCTGTTTTAACGCGCCGCGGGGCTTTACAATCGTTAACTACGGTTAACGCGCGTAGTATGATGTTAACGGTCGTTGGCACGTGATTACGCGCATTATACTGCACTTACGATCGTTAACATCGTACAACGCGCGTTATTCACATTTACCGCACTTTAGTAAACATACCCCTATGTATATAGTTCACCGATAAAATCTAGCACACTGCACCTTTCAGCACTCTTCTTAAAGCTCCACTGCATGCTTCTGAACACACAATATTATTGATTGTTTGATGTGCTAAACCGCTTTGATTTTAATGATAAAGCGGTATACCAAAACCGTCTAAATAAATAAATAAAAAACACCACTACTCCGGCCACCTCTCCTGTGCTCCCAGACCCTTACAAGGACATCGGAAATCAACAACAGCCAGGTAGCAAGCTACATCCACTGCCCCCATGTCCTCTCATCACACAAGCACACCATATACACCCAGGAGACCCTTGGCCATAAATACCAGGAGACCCTCGACTGTGAGGAACACTCGCACTGAGAATCCCTTCAAGCAAGTCATCCGAACCCTCTGCCTACCAGATCCTTGGGCACCACCCCACGGTCAATCTCCCAAGTAGCCGCCATGAGCCATCACAGTCAAAACAACCTCAGCATGTTCCAGCTATACGCACTACTATACTCCCTTTTCACCCTCCTTATCCTAACTTCCACCACCAGTGCCCTTCTATTCCCTTCCTCAAGCCCTCCAGCTTCCCTTTATTTCCACACCCACGACACATACACATATTGAGGGCAAAGACTATGCAGAATGAGATAGATAAGTATTCAGGAATATATTGAGAAATGACTCTGTAAACTAGTAAGAAACCTTTATTTTAATTCAATACATTATTGGAAGCCAGGACAGAGGAATCAGTAAAAATGTGACATGATCGTATGTGTGCACAAAAGTTATAAATTTAATTGCAGTATTTTGAATGATTTGAAAGCATTTTATAGATTTCAGCTTTACTCCATTATATGAGTTGCAATAATCTAGTTTTGCCAAAATAAGAGTGTAGATCCGTGGGGGCATGTTTTCCAGAGGTGCAGTAAGGTTTTGCATCTTCCATGCAGCAGGTGCTAAAATACAAGCATGGTAGGTACAAATCCTGTGTAGTGAATTCAGGGGTCATGCCCAGCATCTACCCTACATTTACCACACAGCAAAAATACTTCATGGACCCATGTTTCCTGGGGAGGTGAAAGTGTGGGGGAAGGACAAGCATCTGCAGCAGCAATGCCCCCTTCCCCAATACAGCCCTCGCCCTGGATTGAGCCAACCTAGTCTTAGGCCCTACTTCTCCAAGCAAAGGCCAATCCCTGGATGAAGACCTCCTGCAGAGTCCATCCCCTCACCGATCCCCCCAACGTTGGTACACACATCTTGGACAGTAACCAGAACAGTACCACCTTGCCTCAGGCCGCCCTGCCTGATAAGTCCCCCCCAAATGAAGGATGCACCTTTCCCCTCCCCCACCCCCCAGGGCTTACCAGGAACTTCCTTGGTGATCCATTAATTAGCAGGAGCAGTCCCCCCCCACTCCTACTCCATTCAAAATGCCACTGGTCTCAAAGAAGTGACCCATAGCCATAGCTTGTGGGAGGGCAGAGGTACATCCCTAGCATAAGGTGGCCTGATTGGGGGAGTTCAGAGGCAAAATGGTACTGCTTTGGCTGCTGTACAGAAGGGTGCCACTGAATTTGGGGGAACCAATGAAGAGCACACTGATGCAATTCCACTAGTACAACTGTATAACCTGTAAATAGCAACATGTATATAGCTATCTACTCTTGTAAATAGTTGCTAAGCAACACTGGTCATTACTGTATTTGTGACCTGAGTGCCCAGCCTGTATATAGTTACCCATGTTAGTCCCCAAGTTACACCACTTGTTCATTGTAATGTACAGTGCAGGTTTCCACCGCACTGTACAGGCTACTGTTTACCTGTAAACCGCACTGATTTGCGGTATAGAAAAGATATTAAATAAAAAAATAATAAATAAAAATAATAGAGGGGGACATTTCAGGGGCTCTTAATCTGAGGGTTGGCCTTTGTTCTGTGGAGGAGGCCTAGGATAGGGGGGCTAGATCTGGGAGGTAGGGCTGGATCAGGCAGGGGGTGACAATCAGGGGGACTGATTGGTGGCAGGGCTTGAGGGGGAGGGGCATCCACAGCAGCCTGCTTGGACTCCCTTCTTCCATTGGCAGCAGCCATGCTATGGGGCTGTTGGTAGTGCAGCTGCTTTCATGCCACCTCTTGACAAGCAGGAAATAAATTCTCATGCATAAGTGATGTTCTCCAATGGACCCGATACAGGAACGCTTCTATTAGAAGTTTTTGGGAGGCACCACTATGCCTGCGCGCCTCCTTCCCTCCTGCCTCTGCGGTGCCATATTGATTCAGTATTCATTTTTCTGTGAAGCCCAGCGGACGTGTTACGGTCATCCTCTGCTTCAAAATCAATTTTTCTCCCCTGTGAGGGTTCTGTGCTTTTGGGTTTCTTCAAATTGCCATGCCCCTGAGTTTCTTTTCCTTTCAGTTTCATTGGTCTATTTTCTCCACTATTTTGTGGCTCTTAGGCTCCAGTGCCTCATCCAAGCCTTGATTTTCAGCTGCTTGATTTTGCTGCAGGGACTGGTCACTGGTTTAGATGCTGTTCCTGTATGCTAGGACCATTTCTGCCAGATATAGTGCTTCCGGAGCCCCGGATGTTCATCAGCAGAGGTCATGAAAAGCAGTGCAAATTGCAGATCGAAGGTTTCTGGGAATGCTTTGGATGGCTGGAACATCAATATCGAAGAGATTCGAGCCCAAAAGGAACTGAGCACCCATAGTACCCCAGAGCATTGGTCATCAATTGATGTCCATCCAGAGAGAGGACAAATTTGGCATTGTGGTTCTCAACATCGCAGAGTCATTGAACTGATCACTGATTCTGGAGCATTGACATCGGAAGCCACTGGGGCACAGTGTCAAAAGTGTTGAGAGTCCACAGGACCACCCTTTGATATGGGCTCAATAGGAGGCTTATCCTCCTGATCATCAAGGGGGCACCAAAAGCTAGTCAAGAGCCATGATTGAGCCATTGATATCCTTGTAGAGATACCGAGTACATAGGTCAGAGTAGCTGGGGTCCCACTGCCTTCGAAATCAGCAGACTTGGAGAGGTGCTTTCGGCCTGCTGGAGACTAGATGTCATTGGCATTGACCAACCAGCCTTTTAGTGCCTTTGGAATCAGAGATCTGAAGGGCTCTCAAGGAGTGCACTACAGGGTTCTTGCAGAGTCAGTGTGCCGAGGCCTCAGCATCTGCTGAACCGACATTGACAGGCCATTCTCTAGGTCACACACCTTGCCTGAAAAAGGTGCTTTAACATCAAGGCATCAAAGACCTAACACCGATGCCAGTCTGGCCGTTATCCCACCCATGATGCTTGAGTCGCTGCCTGGGGCACCCATGTAACAAGCAGAGTATTGGTGTACCCTGGCTCTCGATTCCTTCAATGTTCATGTGGAGTTCCAATCGAAGATTCACACTTTGTCCAGGAGATGGATTTCATGGCCGGGTAACCAATAGGTCTCACTGGAGGACGATTCTCCAGAACCTCCATTAGACCCTTCTCTGCCTCATGATCATTGAAATTCTACTCCTGAAGACATTACCTTCCAGAATTTAGTGAGAGATATGGCAAAGGCCATACTGTTCTCCCTGCAGATGGAGGATGAACCCAGGACAGAGGAGTTGGAAATCTTGCAGTATTCCTCTGCACCTAATGAAGTGGTGTCCATGCCCTTACATTGCATCCTGTAGAGGGTGCAGATGAGAATGTGGGAAAAGCTCCTTATGGTACCTCCAGTGAGTTGAAGACTTGACTTGATGTGCAGGGTCCAAAAAGCTCCTGGTTTTCAGAAATCTCAGCTCTCGCACTACTCTTAGTGGTAGGGTCTGCCCTGAAGAAGACTAAGGGGTATGTTTAATAAACCTTCTTAATGTGCGCCCACCGTTAGTGTGCAGGATGCCATATAAGGAGTGGGCGTTTCAGTTTAAAGTAGCAAAACGGGATTAGCGTGCGATAACGCGCACTGCTGCGCACATTATCGGGCAAAGCGCCGCTAAGCGCGTTACCACGCGGTAATCTTAAGTAGGCGCACAGACATCTAAACACAGAAAGAGAAGTGTAGCACAATGGTTACTATACTGACTGATGATACAGGGGTCATGAGTTTGATCCCCCAGTGTGCCTAATACATAAGGCTGGCTGAGGCATCGGCTTTGACATGTAAGTATTGTTTCCTGAGGCATTTTGTTTGTATTTTAATTATTGCTGCTAGCAAACACACCCTCACGTGCCGTAACCTAAGGTGCCGCATAAGGCACCCTATAAGGCACCCCATAGGGCACATTATAAAGTGCACTGTCTGCCACGGCACCCTATAAGGCGCTCCATAGGACACCTTATAAGGCATCTTATACGGACTGTAACCATAAGGTGCCTCAGAAGGCACTTTATAGGGTGCCCTATAAGGCGCCTTATAGGGCGCCTTCTGAGGCACCTTTTGGTTACAGTACCCTGAGGGTGTTTTGCTGGCAGCACTAATGTACATTAAAAAAAGACAATGCTTTGGACAGCCCTATTAACTAATCCCTACTGTGGGATTGAACCCATGACTTCTGGCTCCACAAGTAGTGAAGTAACCAGTGGGCTACAGCTCCATAGCTGCTAGCAAGCCCCTGGCTGGCTGCAGAAGGACTGCATGTCACCACACAGTCTGCTGTGGTCACCAGGATAGGGTTAACCCACCCATACCCATGATGCACTGCACATGCAAATCAACAGTCTACAGATGATCACAAGATGGGGTATGCACCCCCACAGCACCTCGGCCTGGTAGGGGGAACTGACCGTGTGTGGTACTGGCACAGAGTAGCTACACACCATCACATTGTGCAGGTACTGCACTCACCCTGAGAGTGAGGTGGGGCGCCCAGCACCAGGTCCACAGCAGAGATAGGCCATACTGCAGGTCCACAGCAGTGCTAATGTGTGAGATAGGTAGTTTCTGCAGACACACCTTGGATATATCTGTATGTCTTAGTCAGGTTTAGCCCCTATGGACCCCTAGGAGGATTATGTACCACCATCCTCCTCCTCCTCCTCCTCCTGGGCTGAGGGTGGTAAACAGGATCTCCCACCAACAGATCCACATTCTACCTCCCTGCAATGGTGGCAGAAGAGGGGACTATCAACCCCAGTCCTGCTGGGGAACAGACACCCTACAGGGCAGTCAATGCAGCTCTATACACACCCATAACACAATAGCAGACAGACATTAGGCCTGGATATGCTAAGCTGCACCTCACCACTATCTGATATTCTCCTGCAGCAAGCCTTCAGCCGCTGCACCCTGCAAGGCACTCCATCAAGACACATACCAGCTGCAGACAGTCTGCTAGCTAATCCATAGTGCATGTTCCTGATGGAAATGCATGCACCCAGAACTGGGATGTCAGCATACACAACAAGCAGATAAGTCAGGGACTGGGCCCCAAAAGGGAACCCATAAATTTCACAAAAAAAAGATACCACATAGCACTATGGGGGAGCCTAGCCATGCCATGGTCACTGCTCAGTCAGGGTGAGAGTGATCTCCCAGCAAAACATTCTGTGGCCACCCTGTCTGTGCAGGTGGTGGCCGGGCACTACAATATCCCAGCCAGCGCCCTATGCCCTGTGCAGATGCATCCTGGCCAGGCCATCCTATCCGGGCTATACCCATGGTACCTTGCTCCTCATTATGCACATTGGCAGGCCAATACTGGCAACAGTGCTGGCAGTGTGGGCTGTGGAGGGTGTTTGCAGCCACCACACACTGGATAGACAGACACACACTCCCACACCTATGCCAGCATTGTGCTACTATAGAGGTGTTTAGCCGCCCTGGCCACCACACCAGTCCTGAGCACAGTGCAGGCATGGATATGGTACGCAATACTGTTGGGGGTCACTCCCCAGGGTGGTAAACACTGTCAGAGACCAGACCTAAAGCACACTCCACAGACATCAGAAAGGTTGCTATGATGGAGCTCAATCAGCAAACTGTGCTTAACGTAGGAATTGCTATCTGCCAGTAATCATAGCAAACCTTTGATAGCTGTGTACCGTATTCCCAGGTGTAGGGTGGCATTGCTAAGGTATGCAAGTGCTAGTATTGGGAGATGCATGCAGGGCCCAATGTCCTGCCTCTCCAGGAGGCATTGGCTAATGGAGCCTGTGGGTGTGGGTGTGGGTGTGTCTGCCCCTGTTGGCTGCTGATTTACGGCAGAGGTTCCCAACTCCAGTCCTGGTGTGCCAAACACTGTTCGGGTTTTCATGCTGTCCCTCATGAATATGCATGAGATACATCTGCATACCATGGGGGTGGTGCATAGATATTCAGCACGGGCATCTTTATTAGAGGCAGCATGGAACCTGAATGGTGTTTGGCCCTCCAGGACTGCATTTGGGAGACTCTGCTCTAGGTAATGCGCCTGTTTATGGTATCTTTGCTCTGTAGGGTAAAATGTAGGTGTTTTGGGCATGTTTACATCATCTGCAATAAAGGCTCTGTCTGTATTAGCACATTGTAGTAGTGGGTAAAATATGGGGACTGGGTTGGCAGGCACCACAGCTGGGACTTGAACCTGTGGTCTTCTGCTTCCAAACACACTGGTTGTGTGCACTGCACCACCGTGTTGCCACAGAGACAATGCATTCCCTGGTGATACCATGACTGTTTGTCTGGCAGGGCCTGTCTGTTGCAGTGCATGGCACCCACCTACACAGGGCTAGGCCATGGTCTGCTCTGGGCAGCTGCCACTGCACCCCTCCACCACCAGTACCCCTCTGCCACCATGCTGACATGCCCTTCTGCTGGTGGTGATGGTGGTGTGCAGTCTCAAGCCATCCAGTGTGCAGGTAGGCGGCTGCCTATGGTTCATGTTCTGGGGTAGGGGTGCCTGCATAGACGTCCACGCTTCCCCCCAACACCGCCTGCCAATGTTCTGTGCCCTTGGAGGTACCTGATGGGTACTATCCCCTGTGACACTGTGATAAACACTCTCATGCCCATGTTGGGCCCTCATCAGTTGCTGTCTGGCTGCTGTACAGTTTCAGCATTCCTAAGTGCCACCTAGGCATCTGCCTAGTCCGCACTGTGCCCCAGCTGCACCACAGCATGTGCCGCCTGCAGCCCTCTGTATCCGCTTTCCCAGCATCTGTCCAGTTGCCCATTCCGACATGCCCGCCCTGCTGTTGTGGAACATGTGCATGCCATAGGAAACCTGTCCAATGGAGAGGGAAACCCTGATCAGTGCTATTTCACTGTGGGATCATTCACCTTGTATGGGGACGGAGCGTAGACCCTTCCAAAATTCATATCTTTTTTGGGGGGCTTTCTTGGGGGTGTTTTTTGATGTTTCCCAGTACTATCACTATTGCCCAGCTTGGTTATGTTTTTTGTATATTTTGTTGGGGTCCTTTTCAATGTTTATTTGTACTTTTGTTCCGTGCACATGTATCACACTTATCACTTTTTATAGGTTTCCCTGGTTTTGCTGTACATTGCTGACAGAAATGGTTTCTTTTCCCTTTAAATCAGCTCTAACGCGAGGTTTTCACTTGCGTTAGTTTTGGCCTCGGATTTCACATCGTTAGTGTGTGGGGAGCCTCTCCCCTCCCACTCTCCACCCATTGACCCCTTCTCTCTGCCTCTGGGGAGCCTTCCTCCGCCCTCCGGGAGCCTTTCCCTGCCTTCAGCGCTCGTTTGTGCCGCTGCGCACGTTAGCGCGCGCTAAGGCACATTTGTGCCCCTTAAAGCGCCATTATCGCGCGCTAAGGTACCTTAGCGCGCGATAATTGCACAGCGCGCACGTTAAGAAGGTTTAGTAAACATACCCCTAAGAATACCAAGACACATTCTTCAGTGCCCTGGGAAGGGATGCTCAAACCCAGGACTCTTTCGGGAAAAGAAGTTGTCAGTGCTTGATGCTCATAGCTCAAGTGCCCCCATACCAGCTCTACATGAACATGTTCCTAAAGGGCATTATGTGAGACCTAGCAGTCCCAGTTCCTTCCTCCTGAGAAGTTGGAGCAGTTTTGTGCCCTAGTGTGTCATGGCAAGGACTGCTCAAAGTTCCTGGTTTCGATGACCTATGACGTCTTTAAGGGTGTCGAGAACTGCTGCAGTAGATATTGGGGCCTGAAACTCGCCTGGCGCAAGTCCTCTGACTTAGAACAGTCAGTTCAGAATAAACTGGTGGGCGTACCATGCTGTGGTGAGACTTTGTTTGGAGAGCAGGTGGAGGAGAAGGCTGGCATTATAGAAAAGCAGCATTTCACTCTTACCAGGCTCTCAAGGTGACACAAACCTACCAGCAGAAACAATGGGCTCCTTGCCAGCAACAGAGAAGCCCCAGAAGGCCCAACCAACCCCACAGCCAAAGCCCAGAGTGGGGTTTTGACTAGTTCTTCTGAAGCATAGCCAATCTACCAAAGGTCACCATGAGAAACCCTCCAGTGGGAGGAAGGCTCACTTTCTTTGCCCAGAGATGGCCCTCCATAACCTCAGTCTCATGGATGCTACAGATAATCCAGCTACCTCAAGTTTGGCCTCCGAAGGCACATCACCTCATCCCTCTGCATCAGGAACTCCTTCAGAAGGAAATCTCCACCCTCTTGGCTGATCTAGCCATTGAGCTTGTGACGCATGAGCAATTAGATTGGGGGTTTCACTCCAGGTACTTTCTCATCCCCAAGAAAACAGGAGGATTTCATCCCATTCTGGACCTAAGGGACCTAAACACTTACTTGATAAGAGAAAATTTCAAGATAATTTCTCTGGGTACCCTGTTTCTATACCTTCAAAAAAGAGATTGGATGTGCTCCCTGGATCTAAAGGATGTGTATGCCCATATACTGATCCATCCCACTCACAGGAAGTCTCTTGGATTCGCCCTGGGAGAACAACATTTTCAGCATTGAGTGCTACCTTTAGGCCTAGCCTCTTCCCACAATGTCTCACAGTAGTGGCAGCCTACCTCAGAATACTGGAGGCATTTGTATTCCCTTACCTGGATGACTGGGTGATAAGAGAGGAGTTTGAGAGTCCACACAGTTGACCATTCAGGTACTGGAGCTATTAGGGTTTTCGATCAATTACCCCAAGTCCCACCTTTAGCCCACCCAACTTCTAGAATTTATAGGAGTCCTGCTCGACACAACTCAGTGAAAGCTTTCCTTTCGCAGGACTGGTTCCACAGCCATAGTACTGGACACTCAAATGAATCAGTGAGTGGCGGCTCACAAGATGCTAACCATTCTAGGCCACATAGCTTCTACAGTGCATGTCACACCCCTAGCATGTCTTCAGATGGAGCAGACTCAATGGACTCTGTGGACTCAGTGGACCCAGACCATGGGTTGCCTCCGGGATTGCGTATATGTAACCAATCTCCTGGTCCAATCACTGCATTTGTGGACAGTTCCTCAAAATTTGCTCAAGGGTGCTGGATATTTTCTAAGGGGTATGTTTACTAAACCATCTTAATGTGCGCTCTGTGACGTTATCGTGCGATAAGGTACCTTATCGCGCGATAGTGGTGCTTCATCAGGCGCACAGGTACCTTATCGCGCGATAACGCGCTCAGCGGTGCAAACGAGCGCTGAAGGCGGGGAAAGGCTCCCGGAGGGCGGAGGAAGGCTCCCCAGGGGCAGAGAGAAGGGGTCAATGGGTGGAGAGTGGGAGGGGAGAGGTTCCCCGCACACTAACGCTGTGAAATCCGAGGCTCAAAACTAACGCCAGTGAAACCCTGGCGTTAGAGCTGATTTAAAGGGAAAAGAAACCATTTACGTCAGCAATGTACGGCAAAACCAGGGAAACCTACAAAAAGTGATAAGTGTGATACATGTGCACAGAACAAAAGGGCAAATAAACCTTGAAAATGTACAGAGGAAAATGTAAAAATAAAATAACCAAGCTGGCCAATAGTGATATCAATGGGAAACATCACAAAACTCTCCCAAGAAAGCTCCAAAAAAAAGATATGAATTTTGGAAGGGTCTATGCTCCATCCCCATACAAGGTGAATGAGCCCACAGTGTAATTGCGCTGAGCAGGGTTTCCGACTCCATTGGCTAGGTTTCCTATGGCATGCACATGTTCCACAACAGAAGGGCGGGCCTAGTCCTGTGTAGTTGGGTGCCATGCACTGCAACAGACAGTCCCTGTCTGACGAACAGTCATGCCCTATCAAGCGCCTTATAAGATGTCCTATAGGGGACATTATATGTGCCTTGGTGGACAGTGCACTTTATAATGTGCCCTATGGAGTGCATTATGGGGTGCCTTATGCGGCACCTTAGGTTACGCCACCGTGAGGGTGTGTTTGCTGGCAGCACTAATTAAAATAAAAGTAAAATGCTACTTAAATGTAAAGGGTGATGCCTCAGCCAACCTTATGCATTAGGCACACTGGAGGATCAAACTCATGACCCTTATACCACCAGTCAGTGTATTAACCATTGTGCTACACCTCTGCTTCTAAGTTTGCATGTCTGCGCGCCTACTTAAGATTATCACGCGTTAATGTGCTTATCGGCGTTTCGCCCGATAATGTGCGCAGCGTGCGTTATCACGCAGTAATGTGCACAGCACGCATTATCACGCAATAATCCCATTTTGCTACGTTAAGACCGAAACGCCCCCTCCTTTTATGGCATCCTGCACACTATCGCCGGGCGCACGTTAAGACGGTTTAGTAAGCATACCCCTAAGTGTTATGATGCTGGGCTCAGTGAACCCTTGTTCTGACACTTATTATGTTATAATATCCATGCAAGGTCTGCATATTTTTTGAGCGAGTCTATTTGGTTCTTGGGAAGTAAATACTAAACAGTCAGATAACCCTGGTCAACCAAAGCAGTAGACAGATATCCAGAAGATCCTAACAACAGATGCATTCAAATTGGGATGGGGAGCTCATCTCAATGGCTTCCACATTCAGGGCTTCTGTTCTGTTCAGGAGAATCTTTACCAGATCAGCTTCCTGGAATTGAGAGCCATAGCAAATGTTCTAAAGGCCTTCCGTGATAGGCTAACCAACCACATTGTCCTCATTCAGGCTGATAATCGGTGCTGTGTTCTATAGCAACAATCGAGGGGAGGGGGGAGGGCGGCAGGCACTGGCTCCTATCTCCTGTGCTGAGAATCAGTTGGTTGTGGGAGAGTAATGGTTAGAGCATCTGACTTGGGAACCAAGAAACTAAGGTTCTATCCCCACTAGCACTCCTTGTGGCTTTGGGCAAGTCACTTAACCCTCCATTGCCTCAGAAAAATCTAAGTTAATAATGCCTCTGTTTAATGTACATTACAATTTTAAGTTACAATGTAAACTGATTTAACTGAAATGATAAAGTGGTATAAAAAACAGTTAAATAAAATAAATGACTCACAGAATGGAACTGAGGGCCACATACCTGCCAGGAGACCAAAACACTCTGACAGATGGCCTGAGTTGTGTCCTTCAGTCAGATGAATGGACGTTGAACAGACATGTGGCGGCCCATATCTTTCAGAAGTGGTGCACTCCATTGATAGACCTGTTTGCCAAGTAGATTTGTTCTGCTCCAGAGTGGGATCCTATAGCAGACTGGAGGAGGGTCTTCAATATGCTTACCCTCCTATACCTCTCATAGCAAAGACCCTACTGAAGTTCAGAACAGACAAAGGTATGATGATAGTCATCATGCCACATTTCTCAGATATATTAGTGAGAAGTGGAAGGGCAAAAGTGGTATTGTCAGACTCAAGGGCGCAGGGGAGGAATATGTAGAAGCTGATAAGGATAAAGCGGAATTGCTTAACAAATATTTTTGTTCTGTGTTCACAGATGAAGAACCAGGAGCAGGACCTCAGAAAACACCCACAAATAGGAACAGAAGCGAGGGACATCTTGAACAATTTTCAGAAGACTGTGTTCGTGAGAAACTAGCTCAACTTAAAGTAGACAAAGCGATAGGACCGGATGGGATACACCCTAGAATACTGAGGGAACTTGGGGACGTTCTAGCAGCTCCACTGACTGACCTTTTCAATGCCTCGTTGGAGTCAGGAGTGCTGCCAAAGGACTGGAGAGAGGCTCATGTGGTGCCTTTACACAAAAGCGGAAGTAAGGATGTGGTTGAAAACTACAGGCCGGTTAGTTTAACTTCGGTGGTGAGTAAATTATTGGAAACGCTGCTGAAAGAGAAAATAGTGAGGTTTCTGGAGTCCAGCGGATTACAGGATCCAAAGCAGCATGGATTAACCAGAGGCAGTTCTTGTCAGACAAATCTGATTGATTTCTTTGACTGGGTGACCAGGGAGTTGGACCGAGGGAAAGCCCTAGATGTGGTGTATTTAGATTTCAGTAAAGCCTTTGACACTGTTCCTCACAGGCGACTTATAAACAAACTGAGCACCCTAGGGATGGACCCTAAAGTTACTGCTTGGGTTAGAAATTGGTTGGGTGGGAGGCGACAAAGAGTACAAGTAAATGGAGCTCACTCTGAGGAGAAGGATGTTACCAGTAGTGTGCCCCAGGGATATGTCCTTGGTCCGATTCTTTTTAGCATCTTTGTTAGTGATATAGCAGAAGGGCTGTCGGGTAAGGTTTGCCTCTTTGCAGATGATACCAAAATCTGCAATAGAGTAGACACCCAGGAAGATGTAGATAACATGAGGAGGGATCTAGCTAAGCTTGAAGAATGGTCTAGAATTTGGCAGCTGGGATTTAATGTTAAAAAATGTAAGGTCATGCATTTGGGCTGCAGCAATCCAAGGGAGCAATATAGTATAGGGGGTGAAGTACTTTTGTCCACTAAAGAAGAGCGGGACCTAGGCGTGGTTGTGTCTGATGATCTTAAAGTAGCTAAACAGGTAGAAAACGCAACGGCAAAAGCTAAAAAGATGCTTGGGTGCATACGGAGAGGAATGGCTAGCAGAAAAAAGGAGGTGATAATGCCTCTGTATTAGGGTGGTCCATAAAAATGAATTCCTGAATTCCTTTGCTCCCTGGCCTGATTCTGGTTCCGTTTAGGTAGAAAACACTGTGTACAAAGTTTGAAGCCAATCAAATAATATTTAGGGGTGGCTCAACAAGTCTTGATATTTCCCCCTGGGAGCAGATGACGAAATGTTGCATCATCTTGTATCATCCACTGAGTTCCACGCTGATTACATTTGATTGCGTCATATTTGAACTAATCTCGTCTCTGAGAGGTGGCAAAGACATTGTACTATTATCTTTGTATCTTTATTCTTTTCAGATGGCGAAAAAACGTGGTTTTTATCTCATTGAAGAAATGTCCACCACAATTCTGGGGGCCAAGCTCCCCAGCAAGGAGCAAGTGTTAAGTGTATTTTTACATCACCATATGACATTAAACAAAGGCGTTAGTGAAAGTGCATCTATTGTAACAAGTGAAGTAGAAGCTTACTGGGAAAAGGCCAGGCTTCCTGTTCAAAGAAATGACAAAATTCAAGAAAAAGTAAAGAAATTGTTCAATCAGTGGAAACTTTTGAAGAAAAACAAAGGGAGAGGAGGGAAACAAGAGGTAAATGAAAAAGAATTCCAGGTTGCAATGAAAAACCTATTTGATGTGGCGCATGCCAATGCAATGTCTTTAATTCATATTCAAGAAGACAAAGAATTCTTAATAGCGCAACGAGAACCAGGGCGCCGCTGCTCAATGTGTGCGATGGACAAGAAACTGGCCAACACGGAAGCAAGATCGCAACAGCGAGAAGAAGAACTGAAAAGGCGCAGACAAAAACATGTTGCCGAAGCCGAGGCAACTACAAGCCAAGTTCAGCTGGAAGGATCTTCTTCCTCAGCAGAGTCAGGTAAAGACTCGTCGACATCTGCGGATTCAGATAACGGACAGAAGAAAGCAACTCCACAAACGAAGCAGTATCGACCTAACAATGTCTGGACCCCAGAGCTTACAGCAGCCCTGGATCGGACAGAGACAACGGATCGCAATGCTCTGTTTGTGGTAGCTGAAACCGCCAGAAGTCTGGGACATTATCCTGGGGAGCTCAATATCAGCCGCTCCAGCGTCAAGCGCCATAGAGAAAAGCACCTTCAGCAACAATGGACGGACCTGCACAACGCATTCAAAGCTGAAGGTAAAACATGCATTGTGCATTGGGATAGCAAGTTATTGCCATCTCTCCTCTGTTCAACCACATCCGTTGACCGCCTTCCAGTTTTGATAACGGCTGTCTCCACTGGAGAAACACAACTTCTTGGTGTACCAAAACTGACATCAGGAATGGGCGAGAATCAAGCTGCAGCAGTTTATGAACTGTTACAGGAATGGTGTTTGGATGAAAAGGTTGCAGGCTTCTGCTTTGATACAACTGCATCGAATACGGGACGTCGATCAGGAGCATGCATTCTTCTAGAACAGAGACTCCGTCGCACAGTTCTTCATTTGGCATGCCGCCATCACATTTATGAAATAATTCTTGGTGTAGTATTCTCTACATGCTCTGGAGCTTCATCGGGTCCCGATGTCCAACTCTTTCGCCGGTTCCAAAAGAATTGGGGCTCCCTTGACAAGTCCAACTATCAAACTGGAAAAGACTTGGAGGTGCTGCAACCTGACAGGGATCGCATCATGAAGTTTGCGGAATCCAAGTTGGCACAGGGCAATCACCGAGATGATTACCTGGAATTCTTGGAGTTAACGATTGTCTGCCTTGGAGGGAATCTTCCTAGTTTCAATTTCAAGAAACCCGGAGCTTTCCATCATGCCAGATGGATGGCAAAAGTCTTGTACTGTCTCAAGATTTGGATGTTCCGAGGACAACTCAAAGATCTTACCCAACGGGAGGAGTCCTGTGTTCGTGATGTGAGCATTTTCTCCATCCTGATTCATGTGGAAGCCTGGTTTTCTGCCCCTGATGCCGCAGTTGCTCCTCGAACAGATTTGGAGATGCTGAAGAAACTACACTCTTACCACAATGGAAGCCCCCGCTACCACCAGCAGCTCTCCCCTACCCGGGGATCGAGCCACCAGCGGCAGGAGGGGCCAGCGATCATCGGAGCCCAATCCGGGCTCAGCAGCCAAGTTTTAAAGCTTCGCGCCATCAGGCGCGCCCGCGACTGGCGGGCCCGCGCCTAAGGGCCTCGCCAGAGGGCCCTTTGGCGTGGCCCTTAGGCGGAGCACGATAGGCGGAAAACAGAGTCATCACCTACTACTCACCTAACACTACTGAACCAGCGTTTGCCAACGTCTGAACCTTTCTTCATCGTCATGCTGTTTAGGCAAGATTTCAGCTCCACATAACAGTTTCTCTCCCAGTCGGGGTAGAGCGGGCCGGAGTCTCCAACACCACCACCCACGTGAACGCTTTGGCTGGGCATGACTCACATCCACTCCCTGCATACTCAGGAACTTTGAAGTTACTGCTCTTTCTCATTGCCTCAAGTAAGATTAGATAGACCCCTTATGTATCTGCTATTTTGCCTTATACCTGGAGTTTCTCATGTAATGGTACACTGTTGACTAACCATCTCTCAGTAAGCTCTCATATAATATTTACCTGCTAATTTGTACCCCACCGAACAGCCTTGTCTCTAAAACTCAGTCAGAAATAGATATATTCTGAAATCCGTCATATACTTTGTGTAATACTTAATAGCTTTACCTCTAAATACTGTCTTATTGATATGTTTGATCCATTTTTGCCTGTTGTACACTACTAGAACTTGCATATTTTACATCTGTTTACACTCTGATCTCTATTCACTTCCAAACCACTACAAAATATTGCATTTGCTCCCTTGGCAACTCCCAGCAGTCAGTAACACCCACTAACACAGCATAGACTTACCACCAATACACTAACAACAAGGCTGACACCAGATCTTCAGCATCCAAGATCAACACTGAAATGGCCCCACCCATCACGGCCATAATGAGCGGCCTCATGATCTTTTCTTGGCTGATTGTTGAGTCCCTAGCCTTATTCCACGCTACTAATCATATTCCAATACTCCAGCACCATGCCAAAACATGGACAAACTCTGCCTACCCTAACCACCTAAAGAACACACACACGTCAATCATATTTGTTACACATAGCCCTCCAACATAACAAACAAACTAAACCAGAGAAATCCACTCTAGTTCTTAATTGCGCCCTTATAAATGCGAGATCAATTCGTAATAAATGGCCAGTTGTCACTGAATTAGTTGCATCCCACAACCTGGATATTCTCTTAATAACTGAAACGTGGCTTTCCGACGTAGACAATGTAATTCTCAACCAACTATTACCCAACAACTTCACAAGCCACTCCCGGCATAGAGGAATCAAAAGAGGAGGGGGGGCCCTTATCTTGACCAAAACGGACTTGCATTTTCATACAACAGACTCCTCCAGTACCAACAATCTTGATATCATATCCATTGCAAATGACCAATGCGCCATCAACCTTCTATATAGAGCACCCTCATCCTCAACTGACGATCTCTGCAACATCCTCGACCTAGCAGCCAACACTCGCAACCTCAACTTATCAAACTGGATACTAGGAGATTTCAATCTCCCTTCACTTCACTCCAGTCATGCCACTGCCCTACTAGAAGCAATTAATGATCTGGGCTACAGACAAATCATCAACGAACCCACCCACACCAAAGGGAACATACTGGACATGATTTTTGCCCCTCTGTCAGTACAAGATCCAAATGAAAAACTGGTGACATCACTCACCTCTGTACCATGGTCAGATCACAAGCTTATCAATTTCAGCATACCTATCAACAACAATTCACTACACAACAATGGAACTTTAAGCAACACCACTTCTCGAAACTTCAGAGCCTTCAACAAAGATCTCATACTGGCTGAAACTCTTCCCCTATACAACAATGCAACCCTCAACCTCGACAATTTAATCTGCTCATGGAATAAGAATCTTAGCTCTATTGCCCAAAAACCTACGAAGAACAACATCGCAAATAATAGAAAACATTCTCCTTGGTTCTCTCCTGAACTATGTATCTCCCGCTCTCATTTACGGAAACTAGAGAAAAGATGGAGGCGTTCCCACTCCGCCGGAGACCTGTCAGCTTACAGAACTCACCTTGCAATCTACAAAGAGGCTATCCTAACAAATATGAAACAATACCATACTGACACCCTCAAAAGATCTCTAAACAAACCTCGTGACCTCTTCGAACTAGTTAAATCATTCTCTAAGGAACCATCCCCAAGCCATCCTGAAGAGATCCACCCACAAGAGTTTGCCAACCATTTACAATCCAAGCTACTTCAAACTGATGAAGTTAACACGTTCATAACACAAGGCACCACCAGTCCAACTTTACTTTATAAGTTCTCCACACCATCCAAGAAACATGTGGAAGATACTATTGCAGCCCTCAACACCACGACTGCACAAACCGACCCTTGCCCCGCATATTGGATTAAAAATTTACGATCAGAACTCAGCCCACTTATCACAAAAATGATGAACCTATCATTCTCAAATGGATCCTTCCCTGCAGCACTCAAGCAAACATCCATCAGACCTCTGTTAAAGAACCCTAAACTGGACCCAAGCAAAGTTGAATCCTATAGACCCATAGCCAGTATACCTCTATTAGCCAAAATAATCGAAAAGGAAGCACAAAGGCAACTGCAAGACCATATAGATTTAGCCTCCCCACTAGACCATCGGCAACATGGCTTCAGGGAATACCATGGCGTCGAAACCCTACTTACCTCTCTCTTCAATAAAATCGTCACAGGTATCGACAACATCCATCAAGGTTTCGCTCTCATCTTTATAGACATTGCGGCAGCCTTTGACTCTGTACACCATGGTCTGCTAGTAGAACGACTAAAAGAAAAGGGCATAAGTGGTGTCGCCCTCGATTGGTGCAGATCGTACCTTGATGGCAGATGGCAGCATGTAAAATCAGGTTCAAGATCTTCCGAACCCTTCCATCAGCGACAAGGCGTTCCCCAAGGGTCCTCCCTCTCATCTCTATTATTTAATATTTACATGCAACCTATTTTCAACATTATCGAATCATTCAAGGTCGACTGTCTAATTTATGCTGATGACATCCTCCTATTCATGCCATTTTCCACAAAACAAATGGACCTTTCGCCACTGATTGAATGCTTCAACACAGTCTCCGAATGGCTTCTGTCACAAAACCTCAGGATCCAACACAAAAAGTCTGAGGTGCTATTTATCACCAGAGACCAGAATTTATGCCCTCCACCTCATATAAAGGTTAAAGAAGCTGAGCTCCACACCAAATCAGCAATTCGGTACTTAGGGGTCACCCTCGATCAACGACTAGATATGAAAACCCATATATCCAACATAGTCAGAGCCGTATATTTCAAAATCCGGTCACTCAGACACCTGCAATCCCTTCTAAGCCCTGAAGACGTCCGGACAATATACCAAGCCCTTATCTTGCCACACTTTGACTTTGCCAACGCTATTCTCCAAGGTCTCCCTCAATCATCTCTAAATCCGTTGCAACTTGCCATGAATGCCGCAGCTAGAATCTTAGTAGGAGCAGCAAGATGCGACCATATAACGCCTATCCTAATACAACTTCATTGGCTCCCCGTACAAGGAAGGCTTACATTCAAATCTTTGTTACTCACCTTCAAATCCATCCATGGCATCACCTCCCCCTCATTAACCAACATCATCCAGCCCGCTCCTCCCAACAGAACAAGGAGAACCCCATCTACAAATGTGCTAGTAATTCCAAAGGCTTCAATAAAGTACACAACCGCAACATCTAACAGGGCATTCAGTATCTATGCCCCAAAATGTTGGAACGCATTACCACCAGGCATCCGTGCGATTACTGACTTAACACAATTCAGAAAGGCTCTCAAATCCCATTTATTTACTCAATACTACCAGATTAACCCTACCCCTACATAAGTGCCTCTCCCTCACCCCCTCAAGTTAACATATCAACTCTATTGTACACATGTTCACACTGAATTCCCAATACTCGATCTCATTGTACATATGTAAGTAGTTTAGTTTGCATACCCCGTTTATCCAAGTTATTACTCCTGTTCTATGTAAAGCAAAAGCATGTTATCCAAGTTGTTTTCTCCTGTTCTATGTGAAGCCAAACAGTTTGTTATGGTCATTTTGTTGTATGTAAACCGCGCTGACAATAGTGCGGTATATAAGAAATTGTAATAAATAAATAAATAATAAATAACAATGACCGTGTTGGAAGAGCGGCCAGAGACAAACTGCAACAGCATCTGTGGTATGTGTCAGAGGAGCTTGTGGCACTGTCACTGTTCGATGAAGCTGTTTCAGCACCGACAAAGCGGGCCATAGTGTCGGCCATGATCCCGGCAGAATCAGATGAAAGCGATGAGGATGATGACGAAGATGAAGATCCCCCAAAGCGGGTCGAATTGAAAAGTTCCATGATTCCACCACTTGAATCTTTTGCAACTCGCAAGTCAATCCGTTTCCTGAAACACCTCGACATCAACAGTGATTTTCTTAATGCAGACCCAGAAGACTGGGAAGAGAATGCATCATTCAAAGACGGTCTGAAGAAAGTAAAAAATCTTCCAATGATCAACGATGTGGCTGAGCGAGGGGTCAAACTCATTGAGGAGTTCAACGGCCGACACACCACAAAAGAAGAGCAACTCCAGTTCCTTCTGGGTGTTGTCTCGCAACACCGTAAGATGTTCCCCACATCGTCAAAGTCCTTACTAGCATCTGGACCACATTGAGTGCTTGGCAAGCATGATACCCCCGTCTATGAGCGGATAATACCCAGTGGTCTGACGAACCCTGGGGGGGATCCAGGGGCCTGATAGATAGGGACCTTGAGCCACCCCTAAATATTATTTGATTGGCTTCAAACTTTGCACACATTGTTTTCTACATAAATGGAACCAGAATCAGGCCAGGGAGCAAAGAAATTCCTACTTTTATTTTTTCCCCTATGGCAGTGGACCACCCTACTCTGTATAAGTCTTTGGTGCGACCTCATTTGGAGTATAGTGTGCAATTCTGGAGACCACACCTTCAAAAGGATGTGAACAGGATGGAGTCGGTGCAGAGGGTGGCTACTAAAATGATTAGTGGTCTTCATTATAAAGCATATGAGGACAGACTGAAGGATCTTAATATGTACACCTTAGAGCAAAGGCGGGATAGAGGTGATATGATTGAGATGTTTAAATACCTCCATGGCATAAATGTTCAGGGAGAGAGCCTCTTTCAATTGAAAGGAAGTTCTGCTACGAGGGGACATGGGATGAGGGTAAAGGGAGATAGATTCAGGAGTGATATGCGGAAATATTTCTTTACGGAAAGTGTAGTGTATCCATAGAATAGTCTCCCAGTGGAGGTGGTGGAGATGAGGACAGTAACTGAATTCAGAAAAGCATGGGACAAACACAGAGGATCTCTAAAGGTAAAAAGGGGACTGTTGTAGTTGTTGATATGGAAGGACAGACTAGATAGGCCATGTGGTCTTTTTCTCTCATCATATTTCTATGTTTCTATTGGCCCAGACAGCCCTGATTCCTGCTCCTGCTACAGCTCTCCACTCAGGAACCCCTCCGGCTCAGCTATGCTCCAGATCTAGTTTCGCAGGACGATGAGAGGTTGCTATGGTCCTTGGCCCTCATGGCATGGATGTTGACTAATCCTGTTAGATCTCAATCTGCCGGACAATGTAATTGATGCCCTGTTTTCCTCCAGGAAGGCCTCAATGAGGAAGTCTTATACCTGTAAGTGGAAGAGGTGGCTCTCTGTTGTTAAAGCCAGGCCCTGGATCCTTTTGTCTGTCCCAAGAGGAGAATGCTCGAGTATCTTCTCCACCTCTGACTCGGGCCTGAAGTCCAACTCTGTCTGAGTTCACTTCACTCGACTGGGGCATACCATCATGGGGTAAATGGGAAATCCATTTCTGCATAACCTTTGATTATTTGCTTCATCCGAGGACTACTCCTCTTGAAATTTTTGTATAAGCCCCCCACTGTGGCTTAAGACTTCAATGTGGTTCTAACACAGCTCTTGAAAGATCCCTTTGAGCCACTCAACTCCTGTCTACTGAAGTTCTTGACCTAGAAGGTCTTCTTTCTGGTAGCAGTAACTTCAGTGTACTGAGTGAGCGAGCTTCAGGCTCTAGTAGTTTATCCACTGTATACTAGATTGCACCATAATAGAATGTTTTTTCACACGCATTTTCATTTCCTTCCAAAGATAGCTTTGGATTTCCATCTCAGTCAATAGTCTACCTACATTTCTTCCTAGGCCTAATGCCTGCAAGGGGGAAGCAGTATTGCACATGTTGGACTGAAAATGGGCTTAATCCTTCTACTTGGAGAGGACAAAGGACCATAGGAAGTCCATACAGCTTTTTGTTTATTTTGGCCCCAGCAAGCTGGGGGCTGCAATTTCCAAACAGTGTCTTTCAATTTGGCTAACAGTTTGCATTTCCTTCACTTATGCCAGGCTGGCCTGAATCTTGATGGTCATGTCACAGATCACAATGTGTTTCGATGGCAAACTTATGCTCGGTCTCCATGGAAGAAATCTGCAGAGCTGCAACGCGGGTTTCTGTCCACACTCACATCTCACTACTGCCTGGAAGAGGATTCCTGACATGACAGTAACTTCGGCCAATCTGTAGTCCGACATCTGTTTGAGGATTAGAATCCGGCTTTGTCCCCCCAATGCCCTTCTGTCCATCAAGGTTACCAAAAAAAAGTGAAATAATAAAGAAAGCAGAAGATATATGGTGCCAGTTGCCATCTCTGTACATGGTTATTTTGATTTTGCTTGTTCCACAGTTAATGTTGACCCTGTTAGGCTTCTCAGTAGCCTCCTTGGTTTTTAGTAGCCTGTAGCTTGGGAGTCCCATGCAGGAGGACTTACTTCCTGCTTGTCCATGGAGAAAAGGTAGTTACTCATCGGTAGCAGGTGTTCTCCATGGACAGCAGTTAGAAGTTCTCACAACCATCCCACATCCATGAGGAGTTGTCTTCTGCTACAGCTATGTTATCTGACTAAATCAAGATGTCATCATGGAGGCAGGCAGGAAGGAGTTGCGCAGACACAGTGGACCCTCCCAAAAGCTTTCAAAAGAAGCTGGGAAGTGTTCCTGTGCAAGCTCCATCAGAGGACATCACCCATGTGTGAGGACTTATTCCTGCCGTCCATGTAGAACACCTGCTTCAGGTGAGTAACTACCTTCTATTGGCTGGCATGACAACTAGTATGCAGTAATGTCCCATGCCCTGGCTGTCACAAGCCACCATACCAATTCTCTGCCCCAATCCCATCCCTGTGGTATGTTCAGCAGATAGTAAGGAATTTACCCTATACTGCCTGCTTAGAGACCATAGCAACTGTTAGCTCCGGTTGGTGTGTGCCATACAATGTGCACTGGAGCACAAACTAAGGGGTATGTTTACTAAACTGCGGTAATGTCAACCTCGTTAGGTTCCGCAGTAAAGGTAGAGATGCCCATATAAAGGCGTGGGCGGTGCATCGTTACAGCAAGTCGTATCAGCTAACAAACATTACAAGGCGCCTTATAAGGCACCTTTACAAGATGCCATGTTAGGTGCCTTATAAGGTGCCTTGTAAGGCGCCCTGTAAGGTGCCTTGTAAGGTGCCGTATAAGTGAGGTGCCTTGTAAGGTGCCTCGTAAGGTGCCTTATAAGGTGCCTCATAAGGTGCCTTGTAAGGCGCCCTATAGGGCTGCTTAGGCTAAATGCCATATTAGGCACCCCTGGACAAGGCACCGTAGAAGGCACCCTGGGCTATGGAACCATAGGTTAAGGTGGCCTAACAAGCTTATGGTGCGCTAGGTTAGTGTGCCCTAAGGGCTGCAAGGTGCTTCAGGATGACATGCATGACCTGTGAGGCACAGAGACAGATGTAGCCCTAACACTAGATAGAGTACTGAGGAAAGGCAATGAACAGTTGAGTGAAGGAGGGAGAGCTGGGAGGTGCTGGACCTGCCATATCTGCGGGCATCCCATGTGGCTGCCAGTACTGTTGACAAACATGGTGGGGGCAATTGTACCACAGCACAGGGTGTTGGCAATGTAAAGTACTGGAAAGACAGTTGGTGGCAGACGATGGGAATACGTGTCCCCCAGTGGAGGCGGAGGTGGCAGGATAATTACAATGATGGGTGGTCAGAGGAGTGGTGGTCCCATGCAGATCAGGCACAGGTGAGGCAAGCATGAAGAAGCGCAGTGCAGGAAAGGGTATCAGCGCAGGACATGGGGTGGCAGCCTGCACAGGAAAACAGGATGCTACACAGCTGACAGATGCAGAAAGTTGGACCGAAGGATTGTTGGCAACAGTGGTGAGGATAATATGGGCTGGCAGCACGGATCTGCAAAGATATGACTGTTATAGGCATGAAAATTATCTGAGTTGGACAGGTATGAAAAGAGGGAACAATGAGGAATCAAACCCATGACCACGTTTTAGAATGTCATTGTACTAACCAGTAGGCGATATCTCTATGGCTTGTTGCACAGCAATAGCTGGGTACAGAAGGACTGCAGGTCACCGCACAAACCGTCTGCGCTGTGTGCCAGGATAGGGTAACCCTACCAGCACCCATGATGCAATGCACATGCAGAACAGCAGTCTACAGCTGATCACTAGATGAGGTCTGCACCTCTCCGGTACTGCAGCATGGTAAGAAGGACTGACAGTACGTGATACTGGCACAGAGTAGCTACAGACCATGCCATTGTGCAGATTCTGTGTTCACCCTGAGGGTTAGGATGGGCACTAGGTCTGCAGTACATGTAGTGATAGAGATAGGTTCTGCTTTATGTCACCAGCACTGTCAGTGTGTGCCAGATGTTCCTAGCAGTGCAAACAAAAGTACTTCTGTGTCCTACAATCACATGGGGCCCTGTGGGGCCAGACACCACCCAGATTAGTGCATACCCAGTGTTAGGGTCTGGTTGTCATGGGCACCTGTTATCAGGGCAGAGAGGTGTCTAGACTCGCATGAGGTGGATGTAGCACTGTCTCAACGCGTCAACGTGGTATATACTATATACCCCAAAAGACCCACAATCACCCATTTTGTAGGTGAGGGGGTGGAGAGACAGGTGCCTGAGCCCTGGCTGTAGGACAAGCAACCACCATCCTGCTGCCAGAGGACAGCTCTTCAGGGCTGGCGGGCCAGAGCCATACCAGCAGTAATGCTTGGAATAAGTCAGGGAAACCTCAACTGTCCCACACCACGGTGTGTCACTCACCAGAAAATGGCACCATCAGACTGCATCTGCAGCACCCTATGAGATGTTCTAACCAGGCGCAGACTAACTGCAGACAGTCCACTAACCCATCCATAGTGCATACTCACAGGGGAATCCTGTGCACCCAAAGATGGGATGTACAGTACCAACACCAAGCCATCAGCTCAGTGATTGAACCACAGAACAGGGAACACACAGGTATAACTGAGAACAAACAGGGTGGAGCACTATGTGGGAGCATAGACATGCCATGGTCACTGCTCGGTCAGGGTGAGAGTGACCTCACAGCATGCCATGCTGTGGCCACCCTGTCCATGCAGGTGGTAGTTGGGCACTACAGTGTCCCAGCCATTGCCCTACAACCTGTGCAGATGAATCCTGCCAACCTGCCCTGTCCGGGCCATGCCCATAATACCTTGCTCCTCATTATGCACATTTGCAGGCTAACGCTGGTAACAGTGGGGCATTGTGGGCCCAGAGCAGTGTCGGTAGCCACAAAACAACTGATAGACACACACACACACACACACACCCCTACTGCAGCATTGTGCAATGATAGGGTGGTTGGCAATCCTGCTTGCCACACTGATCTTGATCGCAGTGCCGACATTGATAAACTGTGCAGGGGGTAGTAGTAGTGCTCTGCTGATAACTGCAGCTCCATGCTGGGGCCAACAGCCTGACTCTCCATGAAGCTTTGGGTAGTGGAGCCTGTGTGAGTGGGTGTTTTGACCCCTGTTTGACGCGGCCTTGTGGTTTGCACATGTTGATGTTGTATCTGCATTGTAGGGTAAAATGTGGGGAGATGCTCTGTAGGACCCACAACTGGGGCTTGAACCTGTGACTTTCTGCATCTGGACACACTGGCTGTATGTACTGCATCACACTATTGTCACAGAGGAGTAGTGGTCCCTGGGGCTACCCTTACTTTCCTCAGGCAGATTATTTCTGTTGCACTGCACACCACGTACTGGTACAGGGCATGGCCTAGGTCCACTGCAGGCAGGTGGCACTGCTCCCTCCAGCACAAACACCCCCCCCCCCGCCATGCCTACGTGACCATATGCTGTCTGTGCTGGTCGTGCGCGGTCCTGGGCCATCCACTGTGTAGGTAGGCGGGTGCCTAGGGTGCGGGGTCTGGGGTGGCGAGGCATACATGGACATCCACACATCCCCGCCATCACTGCCTACCAATGTTATGGCCCTTCCACATGGGGGAGTGATGGCTGGGGGGATGTCAGGCTAGTGCTCTAGCAACTATTGGCTAGGGTGGACTGGGTAGATGTAGGTAGAGTGTGTTGTTACTGCTGACTGTGGACAGGCTAGGGTATGCACCTCAGGTACGGTGTACCCAGTTTGGCTTACTGGGTGTATATATGTTTCCGACAACATATGGGCACAGCCTGCAATCCCTTACTAGGGGCTGCCATAACATGTGATCAGTTAGCTGGGTCTACGAACTGTTTGGGACCCATCCTGGGTGTGGTCTATGGACCCTTGTTAGTGTGGACCCCAGATGTGCACTGCTTGCCCTTTTACAGGCCTTCAACCTTCCCACCCCTTTTGTGTGAACTCCTTTTCTTGGTCTACAACTTTTCTTTTTCCTAATCTCTTTCTTCTGTCCTTTGAAATATTGTAATTTCTTTTCAATTTTTCTGGCCTAGTGCCTCACTTTGTTAATTTGTATATTGTACACCGCTCTGACTAACATAGAAGGGCGGTTAATCAAGTAAATAAACATAAACATAAACATAGTGGTACCTGTGTGACTTTTGGGTTACTTGCTGGGTAATGTCCCCTGGATTGGGACACTGTGGAACACAGACTATTGGGCATGTTTGGCCCTGGTCAGCCGCTGTCCTGCTGATTTCCAGTTTCTAGGTTCCTAAGTGCCACCTGGGCGATGGCCTAGTTCACCCTGTGCCCCAGCTGCCCCCATTGCATGTCCCGCCTGCAGTCCCCCTATTCCCCATTTGCACCATCACCATAGTGGCCTTTCATACTTGGCCACTATACTGTTGCTGCAGATGGAGCACTACTATCACCTTTCTCGGGCTCCCTGCCTACGCTGTACATTGCCGACACTTAAATGGTTTCTCTCTCCTGCAAATGTGCATCTAACGGCAGGTTTTCATTTGCGGTTGGATTCAGCCCTTCAGTTCAGCGCGTTAGTGTTCAGGGAGCCTCTCCCCACCCATTGACCCCTGCTCTCCGCCCTCTGTGGTGTGTACCGTGCCGCGGAACGCTTCTGTGTGGATTGTAACGTTACTGCACGGTAACGTTACACACCGCATGGTAATGTTACCTAACGCGCGGTAACATTACCTAACGCGCGGTCTGTAATGTTACCGCAGTTTAGTAAACATACCCCTAAGAGTTATTGCAGCTCAGTAGACCTGAATGGAATGTATATGACAAAAAGAGAAAAACAGTCTTACAAGATATGCAATCTGCTATAAAAACAAGTGCCTACTTATATTTATAAAAAGTTAGCTTAACAAAGGTGTCATAAAACACACTTTAACTAGGCACCCCCTTTTGAAAGTATCCTCCACATGCTTATGTTGTCTTTCCTTTCCTTCTTTAGATCTTTAATTCTGCTTCCATATACTTTACAGTTATGTTGCTAAAATAAGAATCACCATCATGACAAAAAGAAAGTATATATCTATATCCACATATCTATGTCTAATATCTCTCTATATATACAGAATATAATCTATTTCTGATATAATAAAATATATATGAATGCAAAATTTGCTTCTTTTTCAGTTATCATCCCTACTCTTTCCCTAAACTGTGAACTATGAACTTTGACTTGTTTTCATACTAACAAGAATAGATCACAAAAATCAAAGGAAATAAAAAAATCACAGAACAGGGATTTTGCCTCTTTTGGATCTTGAATAATAGGTTTTTCTTCTGTTCCACAAAGAGTTCCTACAAAAATGATCAAATATTCAAGAAGAAAGTGTCCATAAAATCTCAGGACTTGTAGATATTACTAACTAAGTCGAGTCAAATAAATGGTCCAGGATTAATGCTTTGTCAGTTGTTGCTAGAGCAGTGGATAATTTTACCCCTCTGTTAGTGATGGGATTTGGCCAATTTGGCCTAGTTTGTGCAAATTGGTTCCTGCCTTGCCCCCGATGCTGTTAACCAACTTACAGGTGCGGAAATGGGGCCGCCGGGCTGCCAGGGTGTTGCTGCTCTGTGGTGGCTGCCAGTAGTGTCTGAGTCGGATCAAATCCTGCCACTGCCCTCCATAGATCTTTCTCTCTCTGTCTTAGGGGTATGTTTACTAAAAGGCACTAACGTCGCAGCTACAATGTTATCACATGATACATGACGTTATCGCGTGATAATGGTGCATTACCATGCGAGAACGTCACATATCGCGTGATAATGTCTCCGGCAGCATTAAGGTGCACAGAGGGTGGAGTAAGGCTGTCCAGGGGGCAGAGTAAGGCTCCCCAGGGACGGAGATAAGGGGTCAATGGGCAGAGAGTGGGTGGGGAGAGGCTCCATGCACACTAACATCGTAAAATGAAAGTCTGAAAATTAGCGCCAGTGAAAACCTCTCGCTAGAGGCACATTTGCAGGACAGAGAAACCATTTCAGTCAGCAGTGTATAGCAAAGGCAGAGAGACCCAGAAAAGTGATAGCAGTGATGCATGTGCATCAACCAAAAAGGCAAAAAACATAAATAATGACCAGAACCAAAAGTTAAATCCAAAACACCGAGCTGGCCAATAGAACAAATAATGACAAACGATAATGAACACAACCTATAAAGGATAAAAAGGACGAGCTCACTTTTGGAAGGATCAATTCTCAGTCCCCCCACAAAGTGAATGTTCCAACATAGAAATAGTGTCGATGAGGGCTTTCTGTGGTATGTATGGGGTAGCTTGCTTTTGTGGCTTACACATGTGCAGCAACAGCAGAGTGGGCATGTGGGAAAGGGCACTATGGTGATGGTGTAAATGGGGTACAGGGGGCTCATGCGTCACATGCAGTGGGCCAACTGGGGAACAGTATGGACTAGGCAGATGCCCACCTGGCACATAGGAATGCAGAAACTGAAAAGCAGCAAGATAGAAACTGACCAGGGTCCAACATGGCCACGAGTGTGCATCCCACAGTGTCCCAGGGGATACCACCCAGCAGGTACCCCCAAGGGCACATAACATTGGCAGGCGGTGCCGAGGGGAAGCGTGGATGTCTAGGCAGGCACCCCTACCCCATATCACGTTACGAGGTGGCTTGGAAAGTTTTGCACAAGTGGACCTGAGCGCTTGATACAGGGGTTTACCTCCCGAAACATGCACGTCACGCATGGTTATCAGATAAGTGCCGTTTTTACCAACTTGGCTTTGGTTTTCTGAGAAGTTTTAAATTTACATAACCTATTGGTTTGAATAAAAGGGATATGTATTGTGCATTGGGGCATGGTTTTGCAATACCTGCCCTGCACGATTTATGTCCGACAAAAAAAGAACAAAGTTAAAAGTTTGTTGGGGGATTCACGGGATCTGTTTCTTCACTACTTTGTCTTAAACTTGGAAACACGTTCCACATATATCAAAAGTTTGCTATGATTAATGTCAGATAACAAATCCTAAGTTAAACACAATTTGTTGGCAGAGATTCATCATAGCAACCTTTCTGATATCTGTGGAGTGAGTTCAGTTCTTGTTTCTGACAGTGTTTACCACCCCGGGGAGTGACCCCAACAGTACTGAGTACCATTGCAATGCCTGCACTGTGCCCAGGACTGGTGTGGTGGCCAGGGCTGCCAACTACCTCTATATTTGCACAATGCTGAAATAGGTGTGGGAGTGTGTGTATGTCTATCCAATGTTTTGTGGCTGCCTATACCTTACTGAGCCCCCAGTGCTTGCACTGTTTCCAGTGTTAGCCTGCCAATGTGCCTAATGAGGAGCATGGTACTGTGGGAATGGCCCGGACAGGGCGGCCTGGGCAGGATGCATCTGCACAGGGAATAGGGCCATGGCAGGGACATTGTAGTGCCTGATCACTACCTGCCCGGACAAGGTTGCCACAGCATGTCATCCTGGGGGGGAGGGCACTCTCACTCTGATTGATCAGTGGCCATGGCATGGCTAGGTTCCCCCATAGTACTATGCAGTATTTCTCTCAAGTGATATCTATGAGTTCCTTTTTCTGGGGCCCAAACACTTTCTCCAAGAACATGTTCTAGCTAGCAGACTGTCTGCAGTTAGCATATATATAGCTGGGACACCTGCAGGGTGCAGTGGGTGGAGACTGACTGTGCCCTCTGCTGGTGAATGTCAGATAGTGGTGGGGGGCAGCTGAGCTTTTACAGGCTAACTGCCTGTCTGCTAGTGCCCTATGTGAAGTGTACAGATCTGCATTGACTGCCCTGTAGGACTGGGGTTGATGGTCACCTCTAATACCACCATTGCAGAGATGTAGAATGTAGATCTGTTGGTGGGAGATTCTGTCCCCAACAGGGCAGGTTGGGTGGTGCTACATAATCTGCTTTTGGGTCCAAACATCACCCTTCTCTTATAACATGTGACCACAGCATCCACACATGATATGTACTATTCCAGATGCATCATAGACCACAAGGGCTAGATGGGACTAGAAAACACAGGTGCATCCTAGGTGTGTCTGCAAAGACTACCCAGCACAAACCAATATTCCCTCTAATTTTCTGTAGGCTGTGTGCGCATAAAATATCAGCTGTGCAGCTTCTGAAGGAAGGTTAAATTTTTGTGCGCCACATAACGACACTCGGAGTTATATACTTTAAAATTTGACTACACATCAGAATACAGTATGTACACCACATTGATTGCACTAGAAAATATTGTAGAACTTGTGAAGACCATAAATACACAACAACTTTTCAATTTTAAGAATGTCTGTGTTGTTTTCTATCAGAATCAGAACTGTAATTTTTGTGCGCTCTGTTGTAAAGTATGTGTGCTCACTCGGCAAGGTGTGTGCACGCGCACAGCTTAGAGAGAACAGTGGCACACACTGGTGCTAATGGGGACCTACAGTACCGCCTACCTCAGGCAGGCCATGTGCTGCGGACCTGGTGCTGGACGCCTCACCTCACCCTCAGGGTGAGCACAGGAACTGCACAATGTGACGGTCTGTAGCTACTCTGTGCCAGTAACACACATGGTCAGTTCCCCCTACCAAGCCGGGGTACTATAGAGGCGCATACCCCATCTTGTGATCAGATGTAGGCTACTGATCTGCATGTGCAGTGCATCATGGGTATGGGTGGGTTTACCCTATCCTGGTAACCACAGTAGACAGTTTGTGTGGTGACCTGCAGTCTTTCTGTAGCCAGCCAGCGGTGTGTTAGTAGCTATAGAGATGTAGCCCACTGGTTACTTCAATGACTGTGGAGGCAGAGGTCATGGGTTGGATCTCACAGTGGTGTTATTTAATAAGGCTGTCTGAGGCTTTTCCTTTTAATTTAAATCAGTGCTGCCAGCAAAAAGCACCCTCACAGTGCCGTAACCTTAAGGTGCCTCATAAGGCGCCCTATAAAGCGCCCTATAGGGCACATTATAAGGTGCCTTGGCAGACAGGGCACTTTATAATGTGCCCTATGGATTGTCTTATAGAGCGCCTTATGCGGCACCTCAGGTTACGGCACTGTGAGGGTGTTTTTGCTGGCAGCACTGATTTAAATTAAAAAAGGACGTGCCTCAGACAGCACTGATTTAGATTAAAAGGAAATGCCTCAGACAGCCTTCTTACATAACACCACTGCAGGGTTGAACCCA
This sequence comes from Ichthyophis bannanicus, assembly GCA_033557465.1. Taxonomy (NCBI): domain Eukaryota; kingdom Metazoa; phylum Chordata; class Amphibia; order Gymnophiona; family Ichthyophiidae; genus Ichthyophis; species Ichthyophis bannanicus. Next base: position 1,842,015 of record CM066032.1, read on the forward strand.
TGACCTCTGCCTCCACAGTCATTGCAGTAACCTGTGGGCTACATCTTTATAGCTGCTAACACTGCGCTGGCATGAACTTAGGGTTAACGCGCGTTAATGTGCCACAGCACCCAGTATCACGCGATACAGATTCTTGCTACCTTGCCGACGGAACACCCACTCCTTATATGGCATTCTTCACATTATCGCTGCAACTAGTGCCGGTAACATTAAGACGGTTTAGTAAACATACCCCTTAGTTGTATATTTTGATGTTATTGCACATGCTGGTTTGTTACTTACTTAGAAATGTATATGATAGACAAGCTATAAATAGTGCAATCATCGTCATCATCATGATGACCAGAAGATCAATTGATTGAAAAATCTCTATATCTTTTCATAAATATCTTCATGTTGTCCCAAGCCCAGTTTCTGCCACTCAGGCCAGTTAAGACTGGAAATGCTGGACAAGAAGTATAACACAAGACGTTGAACGCCTGATACATAGGAAAACATTGAACACCTGATACATAGGAAGTATAACACAAGACGTTGAACGTAGGATACATAGGAAGGAGATGTGGTCTGTGGGCTCATGGCCTAGAATTTCACAACATTGATTAGGTAAGATAATAAGGGAACTTTAAAATTGGATAGAACTCTTGCAATATGCATATGAATACTCAAGGTGTAATAACCCAGAATATGTTCTTTTTGATTCTGTTGAATGACTAAATGAGCTAGAGAAAACTGCCCCTTATTCTTTCTCACACACACACACACATATCAAAAAAGAAAATTCATATGTGTCAAAATATAATAAACAACTGACTTGACCGTGATCGCTCAGATCTATCATATTCTGTTCAATGGATGACTATGAAAAGATTAATTTGATTTCTTCAGTTGGAAAAATAATAATAGACAATATTTTGGTGGTGGTGAGAAGTGAGGAGGAATGTGACAAATTCTATCTAACCTTTTGATGTCTAGGACATCTGTACCTTGCCCACTCGCAATCTTAAATAACAGAGGTGTAAAACAGGGGTCTCCAAATCAAGCCCTGGAGGTCCACAAACCAGTCAGGTTGGCAGGATATCTCTAATGCATATATATCTCATGCAGATTCATTAGGGATATCCTGAAAACCTGCAGGGTTGCGGACCTTCAGGACTGGATTTGAGTAGCTCTGATTTACACAGTATTTTGTACCCATCTCAAATCATATAATATATATACATATTTATATATGTACACCTACAAGATGATACGTACTTATAGACATGCCAGCCTGTAACCATTTCAAGGGGTATGGGCAGATCACAGGCAGGGTTGCAATATTCATATGTATAAAATGGGCAGGTACTGTACATGCAGAGAGTACACAAACACATTTCAACTAGCTTAAGAAGAGGTGTAAATTTTTGGGACAATTTTGGAAGTTTATTCTATAAAGGTACATGCACCTATGTTGCCTTTCTGAAATAGGCTTACTGTAAATACAGGACCAGTGCTAGGGTTTCTGGTGTCCCCCTGCAACCTATAGATCGATGCTCCCTTCCTCATTACTATTAATGCTGGCTACACCCAACTCTCTTTTCCCAAAACTCCTTTCTGAACTCTTTTTTTACATAAGGCACCTTACTTATGAGGCACATTACAAGGCGCCTTGTAATGTGCCTTATTAGGTGCCTTATAAGGTGCCTTGTAATGTGCCTTGTTAGGTGCCCTGTTAGGTGCCTTGTAAGGTGCTGCATAAGGCGCTTTGTAAGGAGCCCTATAGGGCTCCTTACACTAAGTGCTGTATTAGGCACCCCTGGACAAGGCACCTTAGAAGGCACCCTGGGTTATGAATCCATAGGTTAAGGTGGCCTAACAAGGTTATGGTGTCCTAGGTTAGTGTGCCCTAAGGGCTGCAAGATGCTTCAGGATGACATGCATGACCTGTGAGGCATAGAGACAGATGTAGCTCTAACACTAGATAGAGCACCGAGGAAAGGCAATGAACAGTTGAGTGAAGGAGGGAGAGATGGGAGCTGCTGGACCTGCCATATCTGCGGGCATTCCATGTGGCTGCCAGTACTGTTGACAAACATCGTGGGGGCAACTGTACCACAGGACAGGGTGTTGACAATGTAAAGTACTGGAAAGACAGTGGGTGGCAGACGATGGGAATACATGTCCCCAGTGGAGGCGGAGGTGGCAGGATAGTTACAATGATGGGTGGACAGAGGAGTGGTGGTACCATGCAGATCAGGCACAGGTGAGGCAAGCACGAAGAGGCACAATGCAGGAAAGGGTAGCAGTGCAGGACATGGGGTGGCAGCCTGCACAGGCAGACAGGACTCTACACAGCTGACAGACGCAGATAGACAGACCGAAGGAATGTTGGCAACTGTGGCAAGGGTATTATGGGCTGGCAGCACAGCTCTGCAAAAATATGACTGCTTTAGGCATGCAAACTATTTAGAGTAGGACAGGCATGAAAGGAGGGAACAATGAGGAACTGAACCCATGAATGGCATTGTACTAACCAGTGGGCTATACATCCATGGTGTATCTCACAGCAAAGGCTGGGTACAGGTCACCGCACAAACTGTCTGCTTTGAGTGCCAGGATAGGGTAACCCCACCAGTACCCATGATGCAATGCACATTCTGAATAGCTGTCAACAGCTGATCACCAAATGGGGTCTCCACCTCTCCGGTACCTCAGCTTGGAAAGACAAACTGACAGTGTGTGATACTGGCACAGAGTATCTACATACCATTCCATTGTGCAGGTTCTGTGTTCACCCTGAGGGATAGGGTGGGTGCTCAGCACTAGGTCCGTGTGGTGCTAGAGATAGGTCCTGCCGTACATCCCCATTGCTACTAGTGTGTGACAGGTGTTCTTTGTAGTGTGTCTGAAGGTAATTTTGTCCCCATCTGTATTCTGCAGTCACATGTGGTTCTCTGGGACCAGGTTCCACCCAGATCAATGCATACCCAGTTTTAGGGTCTGGCTGACATGGGCACCTGTTATCTGGGCAAAGGGGTTTCTAGACTTGCATGAGGTTTGTGTAATAGCAGGTCAAAGTGATATACACTATACCCCAAAGGCCCCACACTCTCCCTTTTTGTAGGTAAAGGTCAGGAGCCTGAGCCCCAGTGAAGGAACCTCTCTCCTGCTGGTATAAGGCAGCCCTCCATAATTGGTGGGCCAGAGCCTTACCTGTGACTGGGGCAGTGGCAGACCAGCAGCAATGCTGGGATTAGTTCTGGAAAACCCCCAACTGCCTCACACCATCATCTGCCAGCCACCAACAGCTAACACAGTCAGACTGCACCTGCAGCACCCTACAAAGTGTTCTAAACATGCACAGTCTAACTGCAGACAGTTGACAGTGCATGCTCACAGAGAAACTATGTGCACCTTAGCAGATATATCACTGATTGTGCCCCAGCACTGGGAACACACAAGTATCACTGAAGGCATATAGTGTAGAGCGCTATGTGGGAACCTAGATATGCCATGGTCACTGCCCGGTCAGAGCGAGTGCCCTCCCAGCATGCCATGCTGTGGCCACCCTGTCCATGCAGGCAATGGTCGGGCAGTACAGTGTCCCAGTCATTGCCCCACACCCTGTGAAGATGCATCCTGGCCAATACGCCCTGTCCGGGCCATACCCACAATACCTTGCTCCTCATTATGCACATATTCAGCCTAATGCTGGTAACAGTGGGACATTGTAGGCCCAGTGAGGTGTGGGCAGCCACAGAACAATGGATAGACATACACACACACACTCCTATTGCAGCATTGTGCAAAGATAGGGGTGGTTGGCAACCTTGCCCACCACACTGGTCCTGATCACAGTACTGACATTGATAAACTGTGCAGGAGGTAGTAGTAGTGCTCTGGTGATAACTGAAGCTCCGTGCTGGGGCCAACAGCCTGACTCTCCATGCAGCTTTGGATTGTGGAGCCTGTGTGAGTGGGTGTTTGTACCCCTGTTCACCGCTGCTTAGGGCTTTGCACATGTTGCTGGTGTATCTGCATTGTAGGGTAAAATGTGGAGACATGCTCTGCAGGATCCACAGCTGAGACTTGAATCTGTGACTTTCTGCTTCTGGACACACTGGCTGTGTGTACTGCACCACACTGTTGCCACAGGTACACAGTGGTCCCTGGAGCTACCTGTACTTTTCCTCAGCCAGACCTTTTATGTTGCACTGCACACCACGTACTGGTACAGGGCATGGCCTAGGTCCACTGTAGGCAGGCGCCACTGCCTCCTCCAGCACGGGCACATACACCCCTGCCATGCTGATATGACCATATGCTGTCGGTGCTGGTAGTGTGCAGTCCCAGGCCATCCACTGTGTGGGTAGGCGATTGCCTAGGGAGCAGGGTCTGGGGTGGGGAGGCATACATGGACATCCTCACATCCGCCCCATCACCGCCTGCCAATATTATGTCCCTTCCACTAGGGGGTGGGTTGGCTGGAGGGATGTCAGGTCAGTGCCCTGGCAACTGTTAGCTAGGGTGTACCAGGGAGACGTAGGTGGATTGTGTTTGGCCTTTGTCAATTGCTGTCTTGCTGATGTCCGGTTTCTATGTTCCTATGTGCCACCTAGGCGACTGCCTAATCCACCCTGTGCCCCAGCTGCCCCCACTACATGTCCTGCCTGCAGCTCCCTATTCCCCATTTGCACCATCACCATAGTGGCCTTTCATATTTGGGCATTATGCTGTTGCTGCAAATAGAGCACTACTATCACTTTTCTTGGGCTCCCTTCCTACGCTGTACATTGCTAACACTGAAATGGTTTCTCTCTCTTGCAAATGTGTGCTAACGCCAGGTTTTCAGTCGCAGTAAGATTCAGCCCTTCAGTTCCCCGCGTTAGTGTGGAAGAGGCCTCTCCCCGCCCACTCCCCGCCCATTGACCCCTTCTCTCCGCCCTCTGTTCACCCTCTGCTGGACTTACCACGGCCGGTAACGTTATCATGCGTTAGGTAACGTTATCGCGCAGTAGCATGTTTACACGCGTTAGCTTTACCTAACGCGTGTTAACATAGCATCTGCTACGTTAACGCGGTTTAGTAAACATACCCCTATATTTTCTGTATAGACAGCTCAGAAATATTTTACTTATTGAAAAAAATATGCAGGAGTAAGATTTTGTACACAATGTAGGAATCAGCAACATGATAACCATGCAGTCACTGTACATCTAGAAACTATAAGCAAAACTGCTATGTTGAAGCAAAGAATAGTCACAAAATAAGTCTGTCATTGTAGGTAGAGAGCCACAAAATTAACATACTACTGATTTAAACTACATGTGTCAAACAGGTTTCAATATCAAACCAGTAGGCTAGAAACTGTAGCTCTGTGAAGAATAATTAGCAAAATAGGCCAACAGTAAACAAGCATGTCATTAAACTGCTGTAAAAAAAAAAAATACTCTCTATATACTTGGAGTGGAGGAGTAGCCTAGTGAAAACCAAGAGACCAGTATTTGATTCCCATGCTACTCCTTGTGGCCTTGGGCAAGTCACTTTACCTCCCATTGCCTTGGCAGAAAGACCTGGCCATCTACTTCTGGTCACACCTTGCCAAGAAAGCCCAGGGGCTTCTGGATCACCAGGAGTCAGCACTGACTCAACGGCTTGCATTACTGAGGCAATTCACTTTTAATAAACTGGACCAGGAAACTCAAACACTGGTGTTGATAAAATATGTTAAAGCAATATGATTACTATTTTTCCTTAAAATGTTTTTCTGTGCCTTGCTTTGACAAACAGCCTTCCGCAGACTCCCAAGTGTGAAAGTCAAATCCCTAAACAGCCAACCAGTATTGCACAAGATTATCTTTTAGGACCATCCTGATCCTGCATTGCTAAAACAGCTCCCAGAGCTCCAATGGGGTCGCAAAATCGGTTGCCATTGCCTCCCTAATAAATCCATGCCTTCACCTAGCCGAATCACAGGATTTGTTTTCATTTCTTGACTGAGCCTGTGTTATTCTGGCTTTCTCTTGTTCTAGCTTCACTTCCTAATGGCAGTCATGCAGTCAATGTACTGGTAGTAGGACGGGAAGCTGGAGTGAAAGAAAAGTAAAGATAACACGGCCACTTTCCAGCCAGACCAGGGAGTAAGATCCATGCTTTTCCATTACTGCTAGGTTTTTAGAATTTCTTCCTCAAAATTATACTTTCCTCCAGAGTGAGGCGAAAGAAAGAACTCTCACACAGGCATTTGCATTATCGGCAGAAACTAGCATAATGGCTCAGTGCAAGTAGCATGGGTGCAACTAATGCCACCACTAGCATGGTAATTGCAGAGGGATGTAGCTGCCCCCTCCTGTAGTTAGCTTACAGCCTTGCACTGGTAATGCAGCCCACACATGTTATTAGCGTAGAGTTTAGTAATCATGCCACTAAATGTACCAAACAACAAGAGACACTTGGCAACCCAAAATAACCAGTGGAGGTGGTGGACACGAGGACAGTATCAGAATTCAAAAATGCATGGGACAAACACAGAGGATCTCTAAAGGAAAAAAGGGGACTGTTGTAGTGGTTGATATGGAAGGGCAGACTAGATAGGCCATGTGGTCTTTTTTCTGCGATCATGTTTCTATGTTTCTCTGGGGTATGTTTACTAAAGGGCATTAAGGTAGCAAGTGTTAATGATAGCAATAAGGGGTTTTACAGGCATAAAGGGTGCTGGGTGGGTAGGAGACATTCTGGCATTAAGGGCACAAAGGGCCATTTAACATGTGTCAACAGGACATTGAGTGTTAAAGTGTCAAGTATGCACCTTAACTTCTGAAAATGGCTGTCACTCTAACACTGGATAAGGGAGCACCAAGGAAAGCCAATGTAAAGGTGATGGATGGAATGACAGGTGGGAGCCAATGGATCTGCCATTTCCATGGGCATCCTACGTAGCAGCTAGTAATTTGTATGAGCGTGTGGAAGACAGCTTTACCGATGCACTAGGAGGTGCCAATGTAAAACGGCGCAATGTCAGTATGTGGCATAGGATGGGGAAGACATGTCCACAAGAAGAGTGAGAAAAGGCAGGATGTGTGCAGAGAAAGGAAGATGGAGCAGGAGTGGTGACGTGCAGATCAGGCACAGGAGAGGCATGCTTGAAGAGCTGAAATGTGAAAAAGAGTACTTGTGTAGACCATTGTGTAGCAGCTTGCACGAGAAGACATGACTGCACACAGCTGACAGAGGTGGATGGATGGGATGAAGGAAGGATGGTAACAGAAGAAAGGGTGGTATTGGCTGGCAGCACTGCTATGCCATAGATGCTATCCCCAATGTATTTGTACTGTGAGGGAATATGTGTGTCAGTGCCATGTGGAAGGCCTGACACCAGATATGTGGGTCTCGCACCTGTCCCAGCCACACAACCACCATAGAACACCTCAGACAAATGTGCAGATAACAACTGGACAGGTGAATTCCAAACTGGGCAAATGGGGCACGTACGGACATGAGGTAATACCTGTAGGTGGCTATCCGAGGGGTAGAATATGTCTGCATGTACTGCAGAGATGTGACAGAGCCAAAGCTGTACAGTCACAGTCATGATGTCATATATGACTCATGTCTCACATGTATGTTACAACTGTATGCATGTAACTGCCTGTTAGTATACCGCTATATCAGTGCTTACCAATGCTGAAAGTGTCTCTAATGTTATAGTGGGAGAGCATTTCATAACCAGTGATCACCAGATGGTGTGGTTCAGTATTAGGATTAGGGCTGATAAAATCCATTCAAACGCGAAGATCTTAGATTTTAGGAAAACTAACTTTGCCAAGAAGTGCCAATACCTCAGGGAGATGTTAGGGGGATGGAAACAGCTAGGGGATATAGAAAAATGGTGGGTGAAACTAAAAAGGGATATTTTAAGGGCAACCAACCTTTTTGTTAAAATGGTAAATAAAGGTAAAAGGAAAAGGAGACCACTATGGTTTTCGAAAGAGGTAGCTGAAAAGGTGAAGAAAAAGAGGGTAGCTTTCATGAAATACAAGAGATCAGAGAGAGGAAGACAGGCATCTATATTTGGAAAAACTTAGGGGTATGTTTACTAAACTGTGGTAACATTACATACCGCGTGTTAACGTTATTTAACGATCGTTAACGTCCCCGGCCGCGCTAAACACTGCAGAAGGTGGAGAGAGGGCGGAGAGAAGGGGTCAATGGGCGGAGAGTGGGCGGGGAGAGGCCCCTTTCACACTAACGCGCTGAACTGAAGGGCTGAATCCTACCGCGCATGAAAACCTGCCGTTAGATGCACATTTGCAGGAGAGAGAAACCATTTAAGTGTCAGCAATGTACAGCCAAAACAGGGAGCCCAAGAAATGTGATAGTAGTGCTCCATTTTCAGCAACACCATAGTGCCAAAGTATGAATGGCCACTAGGCGATGGTGCAAATGGGGCATAGGGGGCCACAGGCGGGACATGTATCACGGGCAGCTGGGGCACAGGGTGGACCAGGTGAGTGCCTTGGTGGCACATAGGAACATAGAAACCGGAAATCAGCAAGATAGCAGCTGACCAAGGCCAAACACAATCCACCTATATCTACCTGGTTCACCCTAGCCAATAGTTGCTAGGGCACTGACCTGACATACCCCCAGCCATCCCGTCCCCATGTGGAAGGGACATAATATTGGTAGGCAGTGATGGGGGGGATGTGAGGATGTCCATATATGGCCCTTCACCCCGGGATCCGCTCCCTAGGCGGGCGCCTACCTACACAGTGGATGGCCTGGGACTGCGCACTACCAGCACCGACAGAAAATGGCAATGTCAGCTTGGCAGGGGGGTGTGCCCGTGCTGGAGGGGGCAGTGCCACCTCCCTGCAGTGGACCTAGGCCATGCCCTGCATCAGTATGTGGTGTGCAATGCAACATACAGTCTGGCTGAGGAAAAGTACCAGGTAGCCCCAGGGACTATTGTGCATCTGTGACAACAGTGTGGTGCAGTACACCCAGCCAGTGTGTCCAGAAGCAGAGGGTCACAGGTTCAAGCCCCAGCTGTGGTTCCTGCAGAGCATGTCCCTATATTTTACCCTATAATGCAGATACAACAAAAACATGTGCAAAGCCCAAAGCAGCGGCGAACAGGGGTACAAACACCCACCTACACAGGCTCCACAATCCAAAGAGGCATGGAGAGTCAGGCTGTTGGCACCAGCATTGAGCTGAAGTTATCACCAGAGCACTACTACTACCCCCTGCACAGTTTAGCAATGTCGGCACTGTGATCAGGACCAGTGTGGCAGGCAGGGTTGCCAACCACCCCTATCTTTGTACAATGCTGCAATAGGAGTGAGCGTGTGTGTATGTCTATCCATTGTTCTGTGGCTGCTCACCCTTCACTGGGCCCAAAATGTCCCACTGTTACCAGCGTTAGCCTGAATAGGTGCATAATGAGGAGCAAGGTATTTTGGGTATGACCTGGACAGGGCAGATTGACCAGGATGCATCTTCACAGGGTGTGGGGCAATGGCTGGGACACTGTAGTGCCTGACCACCAACTGCATGGACAGGGTGGCCACAGCATGGCATGCTGGGATGGTACTCGCTCTGACCGAGCAGTGACCATGGCAGGTCTAGGTTCCCACATAGCATTCTGCACTATTTGCCTGCAGTGATATGTTTGTGTTCTGTAGTCTTGGGGTCTCAATCACTGAGTTGCTTACTTGCTACACATAGTTCTTCTGTGAGCAGGCTGGTGGACTGTCTGCAGTTAGACTGTGCATGGTTAGAACATCTTTAAGAAGCAGTCTGTCTGTGCTGGTGATTGGCAGACAGTGGTGGGAGGCAGTTGGGGTTTTCCAGACCTAACCCCAACATTGCTGCTGGTTTGCCACTGCTCCTGTCATAGGTATGGCTCTGGCCCACCAACCCAGGAGGGCTGTTTCATACAAACAGGCTGGAGATTGCTTCCCCAGGGCAGTGGTAGAGATGGGGCTGTACAGCAGGACCTATCTCTAGCACCACATGTACTGCGGACCTAGTACTGTGTACCCATCCTATCTCTCAGGGTGAACACAGACCTGCACAATGGCATGGTCTGTAGCTATACTGTCAGTTTGTCTTTCCAAGCTCAGGTACCGGAGAGGTGCAGACCCCATTTGGTGATCAGCTGTAGACTGCTATTCAGCATGTGCATTGTATCATGGGTACTGGTGGGGTTACCCTATCCTGGCACTCAGAGCAGTTTGTGCGGTGATCTGCAGTCCTTCTGTACCCAGACATTGCTGTGACATACACCATGGAGGTATAGCCTACTGGTTAATACAATGCCATTCTTGGCAGTGTTCATGGGTTCAGTTCCTCATTATTCCCTCCTCTCATGCCTGTCCTACTCAAATAGTGTGCATGCCTGCAGCCCATAATACCCTCGACACAATTGCCAACATTCCCTCCGTCCGTCTATCTGCGTCTGTCAGCTGTGTAGAGTCCTGTCTGCCAGTGCAGGCTGCCACCCCATGTCATGCCCTGCTACCCTTTCCTGCATTGTGCCTCTTCATGCTTGCCTCACCTGTGCCTGATTTGCATGGCACCACCACTCCTCTGTCCACCCATCATTGTAACTATCCTGCCACCTCCGCCTCCACTGGGGGACACGTATTTCCATCGTCTGCCACCAACTGTTTTTCCGGTACTTTACATTGCCAACACCCTGTGCTTTACATTGCCCCACCATGTTTGTCATAAGTACTAGCAGGCACATGGGATGCCCGCAAATATGGCAGGTCCAGCGGCTCCCACGTCTCCCTCCTTCACTCACCTGTTCATTGCCTTTCCTGAGTGCTCTATCTAGTGTTAAGGCTACATTTGTCTCTGTTCCGCACAGGTCATGCATGTCATCTTGAGGCACCTTGCAGTCCCTAGGGCATACTAACCTAGGACACCATAACCTTGTTAGGCCACCTTAACCTATGGTTCCATAGCCCAGGGTGCCTTCTACGGTGCCTTGTCCAAGGGTGCCTAATATGGCGCTTAGCCTAGGAGGCCCTATACGGCGCCCCATGAGGCACCTTACAGGGCACCTTACTGGGCACCTTGTAAGGCACCTTGCAAGGCACCCTGTAAGGTGCCTTACAAGGTGCCTTGCAAGGTGCCTTAAAGGGTGCCTTGCAAGGTGCCTTACAAGGTGCCTTGTAACGCTCGTTAGCTGCTACAGCTTGCTGTAACGATGCAACGTCCACACGTTTATATGGGCATCTGTACCTTTGCCGCGGAACATAACACAAATGACATTACCGCAGTTTAGTAAACATACCCCTTAGAGAAGCTAGCAAAATAATCAGGAAAGCAAAGAGGAGGAAATAGCCAATGCCATAAAATGAGGGGATAAGACATTTTTCAGATATATTCGTGAGAAGAGGAAGAGGAAAAAGTGGTATTGTCAGACTCAAGGGTGAAGGGGAGTAATATGTAGAAGCTGATGAGGATAAAGAGGAATTGCTTAACAAATATTTCTGTTCTGTGTTCATAGATGAAGAACCAGGAGCAGGACTTCAGAAGACACCCACAAACAGGAACAGAAGCGAGGGGCATCTTGAACAATTTTCAGTAAACTGTGTTTGTGAGGAACTAGCTAAACATAAAGTAGACAAAACGATGGGACCAGATGGGATATGCCCAAGAATACTGAGGGAGCTTCGGACTATTCTAGCAGTCCCACTGACTGATCTTTTCAATGCCTCATTGGAGTTGGAAATGTTGCCAGAAGACTGGAGAGCAGCACATATGGTCCCTTTACACAAAAGCGGAATAAGGAGGTGGTTGAAAACTACAGTCCGGTTAGTTTAACCTCGGTGGTGAGTAAATTATTAGTAGTGCTGCTGAAAGAGAAAATAGTGAGGTTTCTGGAATCAATATGATTGATTTCTTTGACTGGGTGACCAGGGAGTTGGACCGAGGGAGAGCGCTAGATGTGATGTATTTAGATTTCCGTAAAGCCTTTGACACTGTTCCTCACAGGCAACTTATAAACAAACTGAGCACTCTAGGGATGGACCCTAAAGTTACTGCTTGGGTTAGAAATTGGTTGAGTGAGAGGCAACAAAGGTGTACAGATAAATGGAACTCACTCTGAGGAGAAGGAAGTCACCAGTGGTGTGCCCCAATATTCTATCCTTGGTCCGATTCTTTTTAACATCTTTGTTAGTGATATTGTGGAAGTGCTTTTGGGTAAGGTTTGCCTTTTTGTGGATGATACCAAAATCTGCAATAGACACCCAGGAAGGTGTAGATGACATGAGGAGGGATCTAGCTAAGTTTGAAGAATGGTCTAGAATTTGGCAGCTGAGATATAATGTTCAAAAATGCAAGGTCATGCATTTGGGCTGCAGCAATTCAAGAGAGCAATATAGTATAGGGGGTGAAGTACGTCTGTCCACAAAAGAAGAGCGGGACCTAGGTGTGATTGTGTCTGATGATCTTAAAGTAGCTAAACAGGTAGAAAAGGTGACGGCAAAAGCTAGAAGGATTCTTGGATGCATAGGGAGAGGAATGGCCAGGCAAAGAAAGGAGTTGATAGTGCCTCTGTATAAGTCTTTGGTGCGATCTCATTTGGAGTATTGTGTGAAATTCTGGAGACTGCTCTTTTAAAAGGAAATAAACAGGTTAGAGCTGGTACAGAGGGTGGTTACTAAAATGGTTAATGGTCTTTGTTATAAAGCATATGAGGACAGACTTAAGGATCTTAAAATGTTTACTTTAGAGGAAAGGCGGGATAGAGGTGATATGATTGAGACGTTTAAATACCTCCATGGCATAAATGTACAGGAGGAGAACCTCTTTTGATTGAAAGCAAGCTATGCTAGAGGGGATATAAGATGAGGGTGAAAGGGGATAGACTCAGAAGTAATATGTGGAAATATTTCTTTACAGAAAGAGTAGTAGATGCATGGAATAGTCTCCCAGTGGAAGTTGTAGAGATGAGGACAGTATCTGAATTTTAAAAAGCATGGGACAAACACAGAGGATCTCTAAAGGACAAAAGGGAACTGTTGATATGGAAGGGCAGACTTGATGGGCCATGTGGTCTTTCTCTGCCATCATGTTTCTGTGTTTCTATCAGTGCAGTCACATTGGGGTACATCTTACTGATGAATTGGTAATGTCAGCTGATAAACAAGGACTGTATAGACCTGCAGTCAGTTGAGCCACTGGTCGGTTAAGTGATCTGCTCAAGGTCATAAGGAGTTGTTGTCAGTCCATGAAGTTTGTGGCAGACATAAAATATGACAGTAACACATTCTGAAATGTCACATAAGAAGTGCTAGTGGGCCTCAAACACTGGTATTTTGGTTCCCCGGCCATTGTCATAACCATTATGCAACACCTCCAAGCAGGTGTCTGACATCTGCAGGGTGAACATGTCTGACACCCTGGAATGGGCTGCAGCAGAGCTAATAAAGCTATGCTCTCAGAAGGGCATGATGGGGAATAGCATGTTTGCTGACACAAAGTTTGGCCGGAACACAGAACAAAGTAGAAGGATGTGTGCCTGTAAGTCACAGCAGAGCCTGGACTGTTACAGGCAGGGAAATGACCTGAGTAGCAAATAGGCACAAAATTGACAAATGGGAACCAAACCCTTGCCCCCTGCTTATAAAGACATTACACTAACCAGTAGGCTATACTTCCACACCTCTTTGTACAACGATGTCTGGATCCAAAGAGACTGCAAGTCATTGCCCAAATTGCTGTGTGTGCTGGCATAGGTTAGCTCCTCCAGTACCCATGAGGCACTGCACACACAGGACAGCAGTCTGCAGCTGATCACCAAATGGAGATTGCACTGATCCATCACATCAGCTCAGTAAGATGCACTAACAATGTGTGCTACCAGAACAGTTTGCAGTGTTGGAGATGGCCTCTGTTGGCCATGCTGTTGATCCACATCATTGCCAGTGTGTGTTATGCTGGTCAACCTTGTTTCCTGCACAATTGCAAGATTCTGTAGGTGCCTGTCACATCTGTGTCCTGTGTCCTGCCCCTGTTGGAGAGGGACCCTACTAGAACAGTGTATGTCAGTGGCCAGCATTGAAGCAGCTGATGCCATAGATGCCAAATGCAGTTGAGGCTTCTAGGCTTACTATGACCCTGTTGGCCCTACCATGTCCACAGCGAGCAGGCCAGGACCAAGTACTGCTCCAACCATATGGAAATACCAATCCACCACAGTGAGCACAGGCAGACTACACTTGCTGCCCACCACAGGGCTGTTTCAGCCATGCACATGTCATCATTCAGCACACAATGCATATACACACTGGCTTATGACAAATAGCATAGCCACCCAACATTTAAACTCCTAAAACAGAGCAAGCACCTGCATCACTGGAGCTATACACTATATAGCACTATGTGGCTACATAGCCGTGCCATGGTCACAGCTTGGTCAGAGTGAGAGTACCCTCACAGCATGAACTGCTGTGGCCACCCAGGCCATGCAAATGGCAGACAGGCACTATAAAGTCCCAGCCTTTGACCCAACCTCCAATGCAGACACATCCTGGGCAAACCGCTCTGTTTCAGGCCATACCCATAGTCCTCTGCTCCTCATCATGCACATTTGCAGACTAATGCTGGTAACAGCCTAAGCAATGTGGGGCACAGTGCAGTGCAGAAAGCCACAGATCTCTGGAGAGACATACACACACAAACACACCCACTCACTCACATTGCTGTGCTGTGCAAAAGTTGGGATGGTTGCCATGTTGGTGTCCATATCAGCTCAGGCATTGTTAACATGTGCTCAATGTGCAGGTGCTAGTAGCATGCTCTGACATTCATGCCCATTGTTAATGCCCACTTGGTGTGCCAGTGCTATTAGTCTGCCTTTCCATCCAGCTGTGGATATTGGAGCCTGTCTGTGTGACTGATGGGTATTTGGATCCTTGCTGGCTGATTCATTGGGGTTTGCACATGCTGGTGCTATACCTGCACTATAGACTAAAGTTTACCCACAGGGATATGCAAGACATGATCCGCAGTCAGGTCTTGGACCTGTGACCCTCCACTACAGAGCTGTCACATGGGTTCAACAGTCCCTGTGTGGAGCTGTGGTCATTGAGAGAGTGAATGCAGGCATGAGTAGGGGTCTTCCTATGTCTGCTGTGATCTCTGCATGCACTGTGTCAATACCTGTCTGACAAAGTGTGTTTGGTGGGTATTGGAGGGGGACGTGCTATCTGGTCTGCATGTTACCATGGCTCTGTATGCTGCTGGTGGCTGATGCTGCACCTGCTGCCAACACCCTCACACCATGCTGACATGGCAGCATGCTGTCAGTAGGGGTGGGGTGCAGTCCCAACCTGTCCGCCATGTGGCTTAGTCGTGTACCTACGGTGCCAGTCTTGGATGGGGGGGGGGGGCAAAGCCACACATGCACAGCCACACTACCTCCCCAAACAACCACCATCAGCGTAATCCCATTCCCGCCAGCTGCAAATATGTCTCGGGGGAGGCAGACAGCTGCAGTAGTAGTATTTCCCTGGTTGGGGGGCATAAGACATTCCCCACAGCCCCTGGCCGTAGGAGGCCAGATTGGGGGTTGGGCTGTGAGGAATTACCTTTAATTTCCGGCGGTCGGCATCGGGGCTCTTCAATGGAGCAGCGGTGCCATAGCAACATGATGCCATGGTGCCGCAGCTCCATTGAAGAGCCTTGATGAGTTAGCCAGGGGCAGTCCTGGACATACAGGTCAGACTGAATCACAGTCCCGGTCTACATGTGTGGGACTATTTGCGATTCTGATCCCGCAGGGCTAGACATGCCCCGCGGCATCTGACTTGCAATCGCCTTTGTACGTCTGGTTCAAACTGGACGTACCAAGGGGATTGACGTCCAGGATGGAATCGGGCCCATTTCTCCATCCACAGAAACCCCTCCCTTGACAAGCAGAATGTCCTAGTTCTTGCAGAGCAGAACTAGGACATTCACCCATAGAACTCAATATATATATATTGTGGCGACCACACCCCTACCATCTTGTATTCCTTTTCCAAAGGGTTGTAGTTGTGTAGTCAGAAATGAACCAAGTGGATGTTTCAAAGCGCACAGGAATTTTTATTAGCTTCCTTTAGGTAAGATGGTAACAATCTTCAAAGCAACTTTACACTCAGGACAAAGAAACAAAGGATAATCTTCTCCAATTAAAGCAAATGTCAAAACAGTGTTTCCGTGAAATTATTTACAATGGCTTTCCTTTTCTTTCCCTTTAAGATGCTTCTTACTTCAGCAATAATAAAGGCACATATATTTACAACTTACAATCAAAGCCAGTAGGGCTGCTAGCTCCTTCTTTGCTGTTTTGAGTTAAACAGTTCTCAGCTGTCTAGCCCCGCCTTGGTTGCACTAGCCACTTCTTTAGGAAAGAACCTTAGTGCTTCAATATGAGACTCATTCTCTCCTTACTTCAGGCTTTCAGCTATAACAAAGTTGTAACAGCTTTCTTAATTTCTTTCTGCTATTTGGCTTCCATTACTTAGCATCAATACAAACTGCACAGTCCATCTCAGAACAAGAAGAACCCATGTCAGTTCCTCTACCATCCACCTCCATACTTTCTTCTGAGCTGCATATTGGTAAAGCTTGGAAACGTTCAGGCACTTTTTCCTTTAAGTCATTTAAAAGCTCAAATAGCCTATTCCACTGCACTGCCCCTCCTTCTCTTGGCAGAACTTCAACAGGCTTCTCCTGTTCAACTTTTCTTGAAAACCCCTTCTTTCTAATCTGGGTTTTCCCAGGTACAAATCCCTCTTCAGAATCAGAGCAAGAGATATAAGCCTTAGGCTTCACTGCTTTCTTTCTCCTACCTTGGAGTTTTACTGCAGGACTTCCATATCTGGGGCTTCTGTTGGCTGTAGCTATCTCTGCCTCAGAGCCAGTCAGGGAATCAGGGTAAGATTTCCTCTCCACTTCCTGGGGCTTCTTCTGCCTGGAGACACACCCTTCACCCAAGGAGTCTAGGCTCTCTTGCCTTAGTTTTTCCAACGCCAGCCTTCTCTCTCTCTCTTGCCAGTATACTTGGTCCTCTCCCTGGAACCTTCTCTGTAGCTCTCTTGACTGCAGTCCTGGCTGCTCTTGCTCTCCTTGCACTTGTCCTTGTTCCTGTTCCTGTTTCTCCTTCCGTCTATCTATCTGTTTGTTTGCTCAAATTTAAATGTGGAGCAGGGCACCTCCCCTTCTGACTCCACCCCCATGTACCTCCTACTCTTGCTTAGGGTTGCCATGGAGTCTGGGTGTGGCCTTAGCCTAGCTCTACCCTCGTAGTTTCTCTCACTGCTTTTACTAGGGTGTATGTGTTCTGGTGCACCCATCCCCTGCAAAGAAGAAAAAGTTCCTTTTCCCTTTATTTCTTCATGCTGGACTGCACTATCCTTACCACAATATATACAGGGTGGCCCAAAAAAAGTGAGAACATCTCATAAATTAAAAGCTTTAATAGTTTACTTATTTACCTTTTTAGCTATATAGCGTCTTTATTTCGACAATTTCCGGTCGCCATCTTTTTCAAAAACATTTGTCAATCATTTACATCTGTCTTTTTGAATTTTTAAATAACTTATATGCTACAAGATGTTCTCACTTTTTTGAAATATTCTCCAGTAGCAGGCATATTCTGAACTAATACAAAGCCCGACAAAAGTCACTGAGGATCTACAGAGCAAATCTACCATACCATACCATACCATACCATACCAGCACTAGCTTCCAAAATTCACACAATAAGGAGCCTACCCAGAAAAATGCAACACCATAAATACTACAGTGGACCCTAGAACATCCATACACCTATTTGAATAGCTGAACAAGTCAGATTACTAGAGTAGAGATCCCTATGTAAAAACTCCATGTTAACAGAACACCTGGCCTCAGTCACACATTCAGAACACAGACTCTCACCAAGTACATAATAAGTGATAACAATATGTAGACAAAATTAAACTGAAACCAGACACTTCATGCAGTACAGTACCATAGAAATAGAAAGAGATGCATTTCCCTGTACCATATATAATATAAAGATAGCGCAAAGTGTGATCACTAAATTGAAAATAAAATTATTTTTTTCTACCTTCTTGTTGTCTGACCATTTTATTCTCAGATCATGTTGGTCCCAATCTGAGGTTTCTGCCTTCCTCTGTCTTCTCTTAGCTCTCTTTCTATGGTCTCTAGTCCATCTGCCATTTCTTGTCTCCCCTTTTCACTACTTTCCAGCTTGGATATTGATCTTTTCTTTTCAACATTCTTCCATTTATTTTTCTATTTCTCTGTCCATTCACATTTCACTACTTCTTCTTACTATCCATTCCTCAACCCCCCTACCACTTTTCAAACCTCATCCCAACCCTCTTATTCCACACCTCTTCTTCCCTGCTCCATTATGCCCCACCTCTACCTCCCTGCTCCAATATTCCCAAGTCTTTTGTTCATTCTCTCCCCTACATGTTTAGCATCTCTTCCCCACCCCATCCAATATCTCCCCCTCTCTATCTCTATCTCTGTCTCTATCTCTTACTCTCTCTTTCCCTTCATTCAGCATCTCCGCTCTCTCTCTCTCTCTCTCTCCCTTTCCTTCTGTGCCTCCCTCTCCCTTCCTATCCCCCTGTTTCCAGCAAATCCCCCTCTCCATTCCTATCCCCGTCTCCAGTATCTCTCCTGTCACCATACTATCCCCTCCCTATTACGCCCATGTCCAGCATTTCTTTTATTTTATTTTTTTTTTTTTTTTAATTTTATTTTCCATTTATAACACAACCAAAGTAAAAGACATACAGAAAGATACAAATACAAAACCATACATATAAAAGCAACCCCATATTTCCCCCCACCCCCATGCTTCTTCTCTAGGAAAGGAATACAACGTTCGGGTAATCAATGATTAATTCTCATTCTTTGTGAACCAGTATAGAGCAAGTGAAGATCATAATAAATGAGTGTACATGATAAATGGAGTTAAACAGTTAGATGAGAGCATTTGGCAGTTTGCACATAATCATTGAGCATATTCCATTTAGAAACATGATGCAAGGTTTGAGCGTGGGGAGCCATTCGGCGTGGTATCTGTTCATATTTACTATATAAACATACAAGAGTCCACCACGCATGGGGACTTAGATGGGAGCTATATTTCCAGTGTTTCGTGATTAAAGATATAGCTATACCCATCAAGAAATTTAGCAAAAAGCGGCCCGACTTTGGAAGAGAGGGGATCCCCGCCGCAAAGCGAAGTCCCACTATCCGCCAAGAGAGAGGCTCGTGAAACTGTAAAATGAGTTGAATACGACC
Source organism: Ichthyophis bannanicus (assembly GCA_033557465.1). Taxonomy (NCBI): domain Eukaryota; kingdom Metazoa; phylum Chordata; class Amphibia; order Gymnophiona; family Ichthyophiidae; genus Ichthyophis; species Ichthyophis bannanicus. Next base: position 1,861,329 of record CM066032.1, read on the forward strand.
CCAGACCCGACTCCAGAATTGTTGTATTGTAGAACATTCATACATTATATGAGCTAGTGTGCCTATGGCGGTGTGGCAATTCCAACACCTGTCATTAACATTGGCATTCCATTTGGCAAGCTTCACAGGCGTATAGAAACTTCTATGTGCAAAATAGAAAAGTGTCTGGGTTATCGATGCTGACCGAGAGACCCGAACAACTTTACTCCAGAAGAGGCTCCATTGCTCAGGAGTCAGTGTGATTTGTAGTTCCCGTTCCCATGTTTGTTGGACTGCGGGAATGCTACTGTTCTCATGATTGCTTAACATTTTATAAAAGTTAGAGGCTACGCCAGATTGACTCCCAATAGAGCGAATTATCTCTGCTAGACCTTCATCATTAGTTTCAGTTAGTGGAAGAATCCGAACACTCCTAAGGCAGTGCTGAAGCTGCACCCACTGGAAATAATTTCTTGCTAGTAAACCAAATTCCTCTTGCAATTCTTTAAAAGTTTTCCAGCGCTCACTGGCAATCAATTGGTAAGGCATCCATATCCCTTTGGAATACCAGGGGGTCCATGCTATCGGTTTATTTTGTATTTGAAGGCGCAAGTTATGCCATAGCGGGAGTCTATATGGCGGGCACTGTTGTGGTCCCTGAGACTGAATGAAAGTGTTAAAGGCAAGTAGTGTATCCACAACCATTGGTGGATGGTGGGAATCTAGTTGGAAGGTCATGCCGGGAAGGTAGGTAAGAGGAATGGGCCTACAGAGTTCCTCCTCAATGTCGAGCCAGACTGGCCTACCTTCTACCGGGGGATCTAACCAACGGGCACCCTGTTTAAGAAGGAACGCCTTATGATATTTAAGAAAATCTGGGAACCGGACCCCTCCCTTTTCTTTGTCCGCCTGTAACTTACGCTTAGCTATCCTTGGTGGTTTGCCGTGCCACAAATAACGAATCAGGAGACCTTCTATATCTTTGTATATGTGTGCAGGCAGGAGGCATGGTAGCATTTCTAGGATATAATTTATTTTGGGAACTATCATCATTTTGATTGTTTCCAGTCGGCCCCACCATGTGAGTGTTAAAGGAGACCACCGGTTGGTAAGATCGCGCGCTTTGGAGATTAGCTCTTTAGCATTATGGCTAAGAGTATCTTCTAATGGATAACAATAATGAACCCCCAGGTATTTGACCATACGGGGCTGCCATACAAAGGGGAAAGCCTGCATGTCTGCAGCATGGACTCGATGATTCAAAGGGAAGGCAACAGATTTAGTCCAGTTAATCTTGTATCCCGAGAGTAGGGAATAGCTATCAATCTTTTTTAAAACAGCAGGGACGGAGTCCAAGGATACAAAAAGCATGAGATCATCTGCATATGCAGAAATTTTAATATCTCTATGTTGAAAGGGGGCTCCATGGATATCTGTGGCCTGTCGGATGAGGAGGGCTAGGGGTTCAAGTGCTAGATCAAAGAGCAGAGGAGATAAGGGACATCCTTGCCGAGTGCCCCTATGAAGATTGAACGGTTGAGACTTTGTGGCATTGACAGAAATAGTGGCTGTCGGATGTGCATACAGAGTTTGAAGGTATCGGAGAAAGCCTTCCCCAAACCCATACCAGCGGAGAACCGCATATAGAAAGGGCCATTCTAAGTGGTCAAATGCCTTTTCGGCATCAAGAGAGAGGCCGACGAGGGGTTGATCATGATGCGCTGCTGCAGCTAGTATATGACACAAGGTCCTGGCATTATCAGCAGTGGACCTACCAGATATGAAACCACATTGGTCTGGGTGAATTAGAGCAGGCATTTTATCGGATAATCTAGTGGCCAGAATGGTTGCAAATATCTTGTAATCAGCATTAAGAAGGGAAATTGGATGGTAATTTGCAGTCAGCATCGGGTCTCTCCCCTCTTTCTCAAAGACTACAACATTTGCCGTCGAGAAAGATCCTGTAAAGGAGCTATCTTTGGCCAAAGCAGAGAAATAGAGTTGTAGGAATGGGGCCAAATCAGCGCTGAAAGTTTTGAAAAATTCTGCCGGGAGGCCATCTGGGCCGGCAGCCCGACCCGATGCACATCGCTTGAGTGCGATTTGAATTTCTGAAAGAGTAAATGAATGATCTAGTGACTCCTTGTCCTCTACAGAAAGGGTCGGTCGTTGTATACCAGCTAATAGCCGGTCAAAAGCCTCTGGGTCAAATTCACATTCTGATTGATAGAGGCGGGTGTAGAAATCCCGAAAAAGCTCTACTATCTCTGTATCATTTGTGACTAAATTCCCCCCCGTTGGACTACGCAGGGCCGCTACGCGTTTGGCTTCTTTTTGACCTTTCAGAGCGTTAGCTAAGAGTTTACCGGCACGATTGCTTTCCCGATAGTACGTCCCTTGCTGTAGTTCAATATTTTTGGCCGCTGCAGTCGTTAAGAGCGAGTTATATTGGAAACGCAAGCGTTGCAAGCGAATCAACACACATGGGTCAGTACGAGAGGTAAGAACACGTTCACCGGCCTTGATCTGCTGCTCTAGTGCTAAGAGTTGCCGTTTACGCTGCTTCCCTAAACGGATTTGATAGCTAGTGATGGTTGCACGGATAGACGCTTTAAAGCCCTCCCACCATGCCCAGTTCATTGTATCATGGGGTGAATTAAAGTGGAAGTAATCTTGTATGGCAGCCCGTATGTCAGCCTGAAAATCCTGCTGTTCAAGCAGGGTCCGATCAAAATACCAATCCCGTGGATTATCCCTCTGTGCACTAGTGTTCAAAAGGAAGGAGATAGCAGCATGGTCTGAGATGTGCAGAGAGTGTATCTTAGCTGTATCCGTGCTGGAGATTAATGCTTTGGATACGAGGAAAAAATCTATCCTAGATTGTGACTGATGTGGGGGGGAGAAAAACGTGAATTCTAAGTCCGAAGGGTGTAGCAGCCTCCACAGGTCTACTAAAGCTAGATCTTTAATCAAAGACGCTAGCGTGAGGTGACTCTTGGTGGGACCACTCGTTCTGGGTGGTCGCCTATCTACCAATGGATCAACCACCTGGTTAAAGTCGCCTCCTATTACTAACGAAGTATTGGCAGAAGCTTGCGCAACCTGGGCAAGGTTAGCAAAGAAAATAGGATCATCCACATTAGGAGCATATAAACATATACATGTCAGTTCAAGATTACCCACTTTAAGGTGGACTCGGGACCACCGACCCTCAGTATCAGAACTGCTATCGATAACAGTGGCTTGTAAGGATTTCCTAATCAAGATGGCTACCCCACATCTCTTCGCTATAGCGGGAGAGTAGGCGGCCACCATGTAGGGTTTAACATTGAGTTTCAGTGTCTCCTTGGCATTTAGATGCGTTTCTTGGAGAAAAACCAAATCAGCATTTTCGTGACTTAAGTAGCCAAGGATTTTCTTCCTTTTTATCGGATTATTAATACCTTTGACGTTCAATGATAAAATCTTACATGGGGCCATAGAAATAGCTGAGTCTATTCAAGACAAAAATATCATAATGCACACAATTTCCATTATCCCCCATCTTGACTGCTTGATTCAGAGAAGACCTAACCAAATCATATACAATAAGCACTATATCTGGTATTCCCCCAAACCAAAAGTAAACACCGAAGTGTAGTAGAGAAGAAGCATAACCCCAATGATTAATGGTGACCATATGTCTGCGGGAGGAAGCCCCAACGAGGGCCAAACATTCTACATATTAACTGTAATAGCTACATAGGCTCCGGAGCCCACCGAGGTGCATGCTATGGAAAGGTCCCTCACAGGAGAGTCCGACGGTCAGCAGGCCACGATAAGCTAGGCCGCAGGGCCTCCGATCCAGGCTGCATGTGCAGCGTCGACGACACAAAATGGCGATCAGTTCCAAATCGATGGGCAAATGAAAGGCCCCTGGTTCAGCGCATTTGGTCCGCTTCTTTGGCTTCCAGATAGGCCGCAAGCACGTCCGGATCCTCAAAAGTCCTGGTTTGATTATGAAGAGTAACTCTAAGTTTCGCCGGGTACATTAGGCCATAGCGCGCTTGAAGCTGCTGCAAACGCGGTCGAAATTCAAGGAGTCTTTTCCTGCGGTCCACTGTGGGCTTCGCCAGGTCGGGGAAGAATGAAATCCGATGGCTCTCATAATCCAGCCGGGGGTTTGCACGGGCAGCTTTTAGAATTTGTTCAACTTGCTGATATCTCAACAACCGGAAAATGATGGGCCGAGGGGTTGTCCGGTTGAGCGCCAAAGTCGTGGGTACTCGATGGGCCCGATCAATCTCCAAATCCTTGGTGAACGTTGTTTTAAGCAAGGAGGGAAGCAATTTAGAGAGGAACTCTTTCATATCTCCTGATTCTGCTCCCTCCGGAATTCCCACGAGCCGTATATTGTTGCGACGGGCTCGGTTGTTACTGTCCTCCAGCTCCTTCTGAAGTGCCTGCATTTGTCGTTCGACCTTGTCCAATTTTGCCAAGCGGACCGCATGCGAGTCAAGAGTACCCTCCATTTTGTCCTGTCTCAGCGATAACCCCTCTAGCCTGTCCTGTAGCTTGCCGAAGTCTTCCCGCATGGATCTGAGTGCTTCACCGTTGGATTGCACAAGTTCTTTCACGCCGCGGATCTCATCTAAGATCTCCTGCTGCATCGCGGGACCCTCCCGGAGTGGAACCATCTTCTGTGGGGACGGCGGCTCAGTTTTAGAGCGTTTGCCATGTGAGTTCGTTGAAGAGCCGAATTCTAGACGCGCTGGCTTGTGCCCCTCCATCTCCCCGAGGCACCCCGGTAGGATCAGAGCCCAATTGAAAAGATAAGTTGTATTAAAGTCAGGAGTCTGAGTAGGCCACTCGGGAGCTTCAGCGTTAAGCGTCCATCCCGCTGGACATCAGGCTCCACCCTCCTCATGTCCAGCATTTCTTTGTTATCCTATTTACCCTGTCTCCATCTTCATCCCCTTAGCTGAATATAGAAACACAGAAAAATGTTGGCAAATAAAGACCATAAGTCTATCTAGTCTGCCCATTCATGCCAGCAACTAACATTACAGTCCCCTTTTTTCCTTAGAGATTCTCTTTGCTTATCTCCTGCTTTCTTGAATTCAGATACAATCCTAGTATCTATCATCTCCACTGGTACGGATTCACCACTCTTTCCATAAAGAGATATTTCCTTAGATTACACCTGAGTCTGTCCCCTTTCACCTTCATCCTATGTCTCCTCATTGAAGGATACTACCAAAAGCAGAGAGGTTCCACAAAAGAGTAAAGTAGCCCAAATGCCCTCAAGTATGGAACAGACAGAGCTTAAAGATCCCAACTTACCCATGTCTAACAATAGCCAAATTAACATGAATAAAATACATTCTCTAAAATGCTTGTATGCAAATGCTAGAAGTCTAAAGAATAAGATGGGAGAGTTAGAATATATAGTACTAAATGAAAGGTTAGATATGATTGGAATATCAGAGACATGGTGGAAGGAGGACAACCAGTGGGACACTGTGATACCTGGGTACAAACTATATCGTAATGATAGAGCTGATCAAATTGGTGGAGGGGTTGCGCTCTATGTCAGAGAGGGCATTGACTCAGAAAGGATTAAAGTTTTGCAGGAAACAAAATCTGCTGTAGAATCTATATGGATTGAAATTCCATATAAAAGGGGGAAGGCAATGGCAGTGGGGGTGTACTATCGAGCACCTGGCCAGAATGACCAAATGGATGATGAAATGCTCAAAGAAATCAAGGAAGCTAACAAAAGTTACAGCGCAGTAATAATAATGGGTGATTTCAATTACCCCGGTATCGACTGGGTCAGTGTCACGTCAGGACATGCTAGGGAGATAAAGTTCCTAGATGAAATAAATGACTGCTTCTTGGAGCAGCTGGTTCATGAACTGACCAGAGGGGAAGCCATATTAGACCTAGTCCTTAGTGGAACACCAGATCTAGTGCAAGAGATAAGGGTGTTGGGGCCACTTGGCAATAGTGATCATAGCATGATCGCCTTTGATTTAATTAGTGGAGGAGGGATAGTAAGGAAATCCACAGTATTACCTTTTAACTTTCGAAAGGGAGACTATGATAAAATGAGGAAAACAGTTAAGAAAAAACTAAAAGGAGCAGTTGCGAAGGTTAAAGACGTATATCAAGCTTGGGTGTTGTTGAAAAATACTATCTTGGAAGCCCAGACCAGCTGTATTCCACGCTTTAAGAAAAGTGGAAGGAAGTCCAAAAAACTGCCAGCATGGTTTAAAGGTGAGGTCAGAGAGGCTGTTGTTGCCAAAAAAGCATCTTTCAGGAAATAGAAAAAAGAGCCAAACGACGAAACCTGGAAACAGCACAAGCACTGGCAAGTCAAATGCAAGGCATTGATAAGGCAGGCAAAGAGAGAATTTGAGAAGAAGCTTGCTGCGGAAGCAAAAACGCGAAATAAAGACCTTTTCAAGTACATTCGTAGCAAAAAACCTGTGAGAGAGTCAGTTGGTCCATTAGATGATAAAGGGGTTAAAGGAGCACTAAGAGGCGACAAGGCGATAGCGGAGAGACTGAATGAATTCTTTGCTTCGGTCTTTACTGAGGAAGATGTAGCGATGTTACCCATGACTGAAGTGGTATTTAAAGGTGCGGAAGAATTGAAGGAAATATCGATACATCGGGAAGATGTCTTACAACTATTAGATAAACTGAAGAGTAGCAAATTACCTGGGCCGGATGGTATACATCCAAGGGTGTTGAAAGAACTGAAATATGAGATTGCAGAACTGCTATCAGTAATCTGTGAACTATCATCAAAATCATCTCTAATACCTGAAGATTGGAGGATCGCCAATGTAACACCAATTTTTAAAAAGGGTTCCAGGGGTGATCCGGGAAACTACAGACCGGTGAGCCTGACGTCAGTACCGGGAAAAATGGTAGAAACCATCATAAAGAATAAAACTACTCAGCATGTAGATAGTCACAACCTAATGGGAGACAGCCAACATGACTTTCGACAAGGAAGATCTTGTCTTACTAATCTGTTATGTTTTTTTGAAGGAGTGAATAAACAGGTGGACAAAGGTGAGTCGGTTGATATTGTGTATCTGGACTTTCAGAAAGCCTTTGACAAGGTCCCTCATCAGAGACTTTTGGCAAAACTAAAGAGTCATGGGATAGGAGGCAGTGTACTATTGTGGATCAGGAACTGGTTAAAAGATAGAAAGCAGAGGGTAGGGCTAAATGGCCAATTTTCCCAATGGAGAAAGGTGAATAGTGGTGTACCCCAGGGATCTGTGCTGGGTCCGCTGCTTTATAACATATTCATAAATGACCTGGAAAGTGGAATAACGAGTGAGGTTATCAAATTTGCAGATGACACAAAACTATTTAAAGTTGTTAAAACCCAAGAGGATTGTGAAAAATTGCAAGAGGATCTTGATAAATTGGAAGACTGGGCATCAAAATGGCAGATGAAATTTAATGTGGACAAGTGCAAGGTTATGCACCTAGGGGAAAAAACAACCCAAACTATGGTTACACGATGCAAGGTTCCACATTAGGAACCACCACCCAGGAAAAAGATTTAGGCGTCATTGTGGATACCATGTTAAAACCCTCGGCCCAGTGTGCAGCGGCGGCCAAGAGAGCAAATAGAATGCTAGGTATGATAAGGAAAGGAATGGAAAATAAAACAAAAGATATTATAATGCCTCTATATCGTTCCATGGTGAGACCGCACCTTGAATACTGTGTGCAATTCTGGTCGCCGTATCTTAAAAAGGATATAGCGATTTTAGAAAAGGTACAGAGAAGAGCCACCAAAATGGTAAAGGGGATGGAAGGATACTCCTATGAAGAAAGGCTAAAAAGGTTAGGGCTCTTTAACCTGGAAAAGAGACGGCTGAGGGGAGATATGATAGAAGTCTATAAATTAATGAACGGACTGGAATGGGTAAACGTAGATCGATTGTTTACCTTATCAGAATATAGAAAGACTAGGGGACATGCAATGAAGCTACAGGGTAAACTATTTAAGACTAATAAAAGAAAATATTTTTTCACTCAACGTGTAATCAAACTCTGGAATTTGTTACCGGAGGATGTAGTAAAGGCTGTTAGTGTAGCTGGGTTTAAAAAAGGTTGGGACAAGTTCCTGGAGGAAAGGTCCATAAACCATTATTAAGAAGTGACCGAAGATATCAATGCTTGACCCAGTACAAGCATTGTGGAACTTGTGTCTCTTGGGGAAACTGCTAGGTACATATGACCTAGATTGGCCACTGTTGGAAACAGAATACTGGGCTTGATGGACCTTGGTCTGACCCAGTATTGCATATCTTATGTTATGTTAAGTGTTTTCTTTCAATTGAAAGAGGCTCTCCTCCTGTGCATTTCCTCTCCTGTCTTTCTTCCAAAGTATATACATATTGAGATCTTTAAATCTGTCCCCAAATGTCAAAGACCACTGACCAATTTAGTAGCTGTCCTCTGCACCAACTCCATCCTTTTTATATCCTTTTTAGGAGCAATCTCCAGAATTATTCACAGTTATTAATAAGTGAGTGGAAGAGTAGCCTAATACCCAAGATATCAAGGTTCAACTCCCACTGGGCACTCCTTGTGACCTTGGGCAACACACTTTATCCTCCATTGCCTTGGAAGAAAGGCCTAGCAATCTCCTTCTGGTCATACCTTGCCAAGAAAACCCAGGGGCTGCTGCATTGCCAGGAATCAGCATTGACTTGAAAGCACTTAAAAAGAAATAATTATGTGTGTTTTGAAGATACATGATAAGAGCAAATTTACAAAAACAAGCCAACTTTGCACTTTGAAAAAGACATGCAAACAGACACACAATTTTACAAAAGGCCTTTTCCTCACAGACTGTAAAGCCAGCTTTATGAAAAAATAAACCTTTATAAAATTATCCCCACAAATGTTTATTTTTGTTTATTTTTAGGACTAACAATGGAAGAACTATTTTCAGCAGTTGTTCATCTCTGCCCAAAAGTATGACCAGGCCCACACATGTCTGGCCTAGCATTTATACCATGTGAACGATTATATTTTTATTTTAAAGTGATGATTAGTTTCCTCTGTTTATTTTAACCAGTTCTAATGAAAAGGAAATGAAACAAACAGTCATGAGTGAAGTCTGAATGTCTCAGCTTCAATCACATTTTTAAACACAATGAAACTTTATGTTCAGTCTGCAACGACAAAATAGCTAATTGGTTTCCTCAAAAACCTAATGACCTGTTGACAAATACCTATAAGATATTTCAAAATAAAACACTCAGAGCTCATGTACTCTTCCTCTGAATGGACAAGAGTTCCCAGAAAATATGATGATGAAGTAAATACCGCAGACACTCTAGATAGATTTCCTCAGTATTGTGGTGTATTTTTGTAAAATCATGTTATGTTTTGAGAATATAGTAGCATAGTAATATACTATTTGATGATAGGAAAGACTGAAATGGTATTGCTAAAGATGGAATACAACAAACCTCTTAATACATATATTTGTCGACTGTAAAGCTAACCATTTTAGAAGCAAGTTAATGAAGCGTTATAAAATAGGGTGAAGGGCATATAGTCATTCAAGTATGTATGCCAAGGAGAACATGCATATATTTATGCTATCTCTGCATAGGTGTTCCAGAGCTATAAGGTTTATGATTTATTTATTTTGATAGACCATAATTACGATACACACAAAGCAGTTTATAATAAAATAATACATAAAGATAGAATATGAACACCCCTTGAAATAGGATAGTGAGAAATTTAGTAGTAGATGTGAGAGCCTGAGAGGACTTGGGAGTGGGACTAAGTAGGTAAGGGACAGGTAGAGAGTGTGAGAAACCAGGATGGATGAGGGCAAGTAGCAGCAAATTGCCACTGCTCGTACCTAGAAATTTAAAAGCACTGCTCTAAAGGATGTGTCTTTAAGGCAGATTTGAATTTCTGAAAAATGGGCACCAGACATGTGGGGACAGGCTATTCCAAAGACTGTGGGCCATGAAGAAAAACACAGACTGACACATTGATTCCTACTTGGCCTTTGAATGGGGGTACAAAAAAACGACTAAAATGGAAAAAATGGAGACAACAAACCTGAATATACAGACAAACTGTTTTATTCGGGACCTTATAAGTTAGAAGCAGCATATGAGGACAGACTTAAAGATCTTAATATGCATAGTTTAGAGGAAAGGCAGGATAGGGGCACTATAAAAGAGACATTTAAATACCTCCATGGCATAAATGCACAGGGATGGTCTCTTTCAATTGAAGCTTTCCTACAAGGGGTCATAGAATGAGAGTGAAAGGGGATAGACTCAAGAGTAATATGCGGAAATATTTATTTACGGCAAGAGTGGTAGATGTATGGAATAGACCCCCAGTGAGGTGGTGGACACGAGGACATTATCTGAATTCAAAAAAGTATGGGACAAACACAGAGGATCTCTAAAGATAAAAAGGGGACTATTGTAGTTGATATGGAAGGGCAGACTAGATAGGCCATGTGGTCTTTTTCTGCCATCATGTTTCTATGTTTCTAGAACAAATAGTGCAAAGCGACATAGGACAAGAAATGAAGCCTTTACCACTTGGCTGATCTGTAGAGAAAAAGATTAAGGGGTATGTTTACTAAACCGTCTTAAAGTGCGCCCAGCGTTAGTGTGCAGGATGCCATAAAAGGAGTGGGCATTCCAGTCTAAACGTCACAAGCGTGCGTCAGCGCACGATAATGTGCGCTGCGCACACTATCACGCGATAAGGTGCATAACGCACGTCAACGCGTGGTTAGCACAAGTAGGCGCACTGACCTGCAAACAGAGCAAAAAAGGTGTAGTGCAATGGTCAATACACTGACTGATGGTACAGGGGTCATGAGTTCAACTCCCGAGTGGGCCTGCAGAAGAAGGCTGTCTGAAGCAGTACCCATTCAATTTACCTACTGCCAGCTGAGGCTCCTCCCCTTTTTAAAATTAAATCTGTGCTGCCAGCAAACACACCCTCAAAGTGCCATAAAAGAAGGTGCTGCAGAAGGCGGCTCCCAAGGCGCCCCAGAGGGCACCTTTTAAAGTGCACTGTATGCCGAGGCACCCTATAATGTTGCCTATAGGGCACCCTAGAGGATGCTGTATAGGGTGCCCGATGAGCCGCTGCAAGGGTACAGCACTGCTTTGGATGGTAGCACTGCACATGGTAACCCCTGGTCATCCTAAGTAGGTGAGCTGACATGCATGCAGCAACAGCAGTGTAGCACAATGGTTAATACAATGACTGATGGTACAGGGGTCATGGGTTCAACTCCCAAGTGGGACAGCTGAAGAAGGCTGTCTGAGCCTGTACCCATTGCATTTACCCACTGTCAGCTGAGGCACCTCCCCTTTTTTAAAATAAATCTGTGCTGCCAGCATACACACCCTCAAAGTGCCGTAAAAGAAGGTGCTGCAGAAGGCGCCTCCCAAGGCACCCCAGAGGGCACCTTTTAAAGTGCACTGTATGCCAAGGTACCCTAAACTGTTGCCTATAGGGTACCCTAGAGGGTGCTGTATAGAGTGCCCTATGAGCCGCTGCAAGGGTACAGCACTGCTTTGGATGGCAGCACTGCACATGGTAACCCCCTGGTCATCCTAAGTAGGTGAGCTGACATGCATGCAAGCAGCAACAGCAGTGTAGCACAATGGTTAATACAGTGACTGATGGTATAGGGGGTCATGGGTTCGACTCCCAAGTGGGCCTGCTAAAGAAGGCTGTCTGAGCCTGTACCCATTGCATTTACCCACTGCTGGCTGAGGCAGTACCTACAACATCTACCCATTGCAGTCTGAGGCAGTACCCCTTACCTTTATGTAGTGCTGTCTGAGGCATATGAGGTCGTAATTTAAACCTGTGCTGCCAGTAAACACACCCTCAAGGTGCCGTAATATAAGGTGCCCAATAAGGCACGCCAGAGGGTACAGTATAAAGTGCACTGTCCGCCAAGGCACCCTATAGGGTCTCCTATAAGGCGCCTTATAGGGTGTCCAATGAGGCACGGTAAGGGTACAGCACTGTTTCTGATGGCAGCACTGTGCATGTAAAATTGTGGTAAGCCTAAGAAGGCCCCCCCCCCACCTGCAAATACAGCAACAGTGCTGTAGCACAATGGTCAATACATTGAGTGATGGCACAGGGGGTATGAGTGCAAGTCCCCAGTGTGCCAAATAAGTAAGGCTGATAGAGGAAATTACCTCTTCTGTTATCAATCTGTGCTGCCATCAGAAACATAACCAAACCCGAGTGCCATAAAACCATGCACCTTTTCAGGGTGCACCAGAGGGCACATCCTAAACAGCCATGTCAGCGAAGATGGGTTATGATGTGCCCCAGAGGCCATGTTGAAAGGTTGCAAACCCCCAAGGCACCATAGTAGGCACGCCAGAAGCTATTGAACTGACAGTGTGATGCAAGATGCCCCAAGGATATATAGGTGAACCCCAAAACATTGCCCAAGTGCAGTACGGTCCCCCAATGTGAAGGGCAAGAGAAGTATGTGGCAAACAGACATGTAACCCTAACACTACACAGAGCAACAAGGAAAGACAATGCATAAATAAAGGAAGGACATAGAGCAGATCTGATGGACCAGACGAATCAGCGTCCAGCCCATGTGGCTGCTTGAAAGCTGCACAAACATATCGGGGGCAGCTGCAGCGATGCACAGAGGGAAGGTAATGTACCATGCAATAATGACAGTGTGTGGCAGAGGATGGGAAGACATGTGCAGCTGAAGAGGTAGAAGTGGTAGGATAGGAGGAATGTCATGATGACAGTGGAGTAGCTGTGCCATGCAGAGGACACACAGGAGATGCAACTAGAGAGAGCCGCAATGCAGGAATGTATAGGAGTGCAGGATGTGGGGGTAGCAGCATGCACATCAGGGTAGGACGGCACAAAGCTGGCAGACACACATAGATGGACAGAAGGATGGCTCACAACTGTGATGAGGGTACAATGTGCTCACAGCACAGATCTGCGCAGATATGACTGTTACAGGGATGAAAGGTGGTTGTGCAGGACAGGCAGACAAATGAAAGAGAACAGAGAGGAGCCAAGCCCATGACCAGTAGCACAAATGGCAATGCACAAACCTGTAGGCCACACCACCAGTGTCAACACAGTAGCAAAGGCTGCATACAAACGTATTGGAGGGCATCACAAGACACCTGCTGGCCCTCAGGATAGGCAAAGCCCCAACAGTAACAATGATGAAATGCATATGCAGATCTGCTGTGTAAAGAGCAGATCACAGTCAGTAACTGGGATCACACACACATAGGGCCACATGTACACACACAATGAAAGGTCATGCAGTGGATACAGCATGCAAAAGAGGAAAGAAAAGAATCCCCAAGGGCAGCAGAGGATGCTCTGTGGAGTAGGCGCAGAAACTGTACCTGGAGAGGAGAGAAGTGAACCTGCAAACAGGTGCACTACACACCAGCTGAAACACAGCAATATGAAACCCCCAACTGGACTGCCATGTACACACCTTAAATAATGAGACATATGTAACAGCTAACATGTGATGGGTAGGCAACTCAGAGGGCACACCTTGGTGTTCTGTGAAAGGATAGAGGTGTGTGTGCAGAGGTGATGAACCTGCTGGTAATTAGTGGTCATATTAGCACAAAAGCCAAAAGAAAAATCCATGAGGGGATCAAACCTGCAACCAATGATGTTAGATCATATGCTGTAAACAACTAATCCAAACAAACACAATGAGAACACAGAGCACAATGCAGAAATAGCCCCACAAGGGAAGGGTGTGTATGGGTTATGTTCTGTGTAAACCGCCTTGACTTGCAGAAAGACGGTATATAAATCTTGTTAAATAAATAAATAAAAATAAAATAAATGGGGACCTGTAATACCCAGTGATGTTGCAAATGGCTAGCAGACAGACAGCTGACACCATACAAGGATGTGAACACAGGTAGGCCATGTACATGACCAGAGAAATACTACATACAAGTGTTGGTGGGATGAAAGATTGTTGGAGTAGCCCAGTGGTGAGAACACTGTCAGGGTCACCAACCAAACAGGTTTAAAATTCAACTATCACCCTGTGTGGCCCTGGGCAAGTCACGTCACCTGCCAGCACCTTGGAAGACGTTCTTGGCAAACCACCTCCAGTGACACTGCCAAGAAAACCTTGGGGTCTCTGGGTAACAATGAGTCTGGACTGACACAAAGGCACACATGGGGCAATGCATGTTTGTCACCATGATCAAGCAGCAGCAGAGACAAATGGCTGTAAAACACATATGTCCATTTGGAGAAGCATGACAGATAGTGTGGATAAGGCCATAATACTATCAATGTGAGGGGACCCCTGGTGAAAGACGGGAACACATTTAGCAGGGTAGCTACCCACATCCCACAGAAAGGCCACTGGCCCACCCACAAATGAGGGGCAGGAGACACAATGTGCATCAGGTGCATGGTGTGCAGTATGCATTAGGCCCTGCCCCTCCCCCTACTATTGTACCTCTCCAATGTGCCACCCACGTATGAGGGCACGTAGACAGTAGGACGTGCATGATGAGGGCCCAACACACATCAATCATGATTTGTGTCCACAAACATATATATCTTGAAACACAGGAGGCACACAAATGGAAACAGCATGTATTGAAACGTAATTTAAAAAAAAAGATGAAACCTCATGTTACAGCACCCACATAATCCTTGACATAGGAATCCAAGATGCTACAATGTAACCGTAAACAATCAGCTAATGCACGTTGAGGATATGCGAACAGGTAGCAGAGGCACATGAACACAGACAGCATCCAAAAGAAAATACCTGCAGAAACTTGCATAGGTAACACTGTGCAGGAGGTCCCCCTGCACTGGTTGGTGTATAGACAGTGTCTGTACACATATATCATGGTACATGGAATGCACAAGTGAAGGAAGACAGATACTCACAGCGTCACACACCAAATATAATGTGCCAATGTGAGTGTAGGTACCTCAGGGCATACCTAGGAATGTCCAGACATGCAATTCAAGGTTTGTAAATCAATTTTTATCGCCATGTCTGTACAGTAAACATACACAATAACTAGTATATAGAGATGGAAAGTAAGGGCAAACATGTTTCAGGGAAACACACAGAAACCATATTGCCTCGTGCTGTGTTTCCCCAACATAGTCAGCCATATGCACATGCCCCATCCACATTTCAACATGATACAGTGATACCACACATGCAGGGAAACACCCTTGGTGATTGAGAACATCAATTCAGGATGATGGTGTGTATGAAAGCAGTGTCGTGGCAAAACCTGCATCATGTCCAGGTGGAGAGTGTGTGGACATAGACAACATGACCTCTCCATTGCTCTCCATGCATGGCTGTATGTTTGTGTTGGAACAAACAAATGCATGTATCCTGTATCCCATGTCACACACATGGCTGAAACACATAAACAACACAATTGTGAAGGACTGTACAACATACGTTGACAATGGCAGCCCTTGCTGCACACGTGGGGACCAGTATACAGTGTCCAAAGTGCAAAGCGTATCTGCTATCCCACACGTAACCTAAATACTGTCCCCGCAACACTGGGCATGCATAGTCTAGTGCCACATCCCAATATGCTGCAGTCCGTGAAGGTTCATGTGTGTATCCTGCAATGATCACGACTCCCAGCCAGAGCACGGCAGCAGCATTGTGTTGGACAGGTTTGTCATGTCCAAAGTAGCAAGTCAACAAGAATAATGTCCATCCGAGGCATGTGTCCCACTCGCAGAGGTCGAACATCCTATGGCACAAAATTCCAGGAAAGGCTCCATGGTGTTGGGTACCCCAACAGGTGACTGATGGAGACGCCAGATGCATTGTAATAGATGTGTCCTGTATGTCCCTGCCCTGTGTCAGAGGAAGAAACATATTGTATTGGTATGCTGCTGTTAAAAGCAGCACAAATTGCAGAGTCTGACATTGAGAAAGACATAGGAAAGGGACGCACTGGCAAACATGACATCACAACACGTAAAACACCGTATGTGGGTAACATCCCAAACTGGAATAGCAGACACAGGTGTCACATGGATATGGACATGTCCATGCCTGTGTCACACAGGTGTCACACTGCTCCACCCTATGTGCATCAGTGCCCGTGAACAGAGATCACGCCAAATATGTATATGACAAACAGTAAAACACCAACATGTAAAGGCTAATGTCAGCACCGAGCATACTATGGTGCAAACTACCTTGTGCTTGCATCAGGTGTATGTCCTGGATCCCCAGAGCTGGCCAAAGGCTGTAACAGGTCCAAGTGATGGGAGGCATTGTCGCAAAAATGTGTAGAATCACCAAGTCACCATGTTATGCCACTGTTGATGTATGTCCACATGATGAAGCTATCTGTGATACAAAACAGCTGGTCAACAGTGGTCAGTCAGAACACAGGACATAGGTCTGCCCCCAACATGCAACACATGCCCACAATGTTCAGATGGTAAACATCAGTGCGGTATAGATAGCACACTCACCCCCGCCACCCAGGTGTCTAGCCACTCAACACATGCGAATGTGAAATGCCTGCACATTGTATCATCACACAGCCAACCACAGAAAAAAGATTCACAAAGAATGTTAAGGGCAGCGTGCCAGCAGTAGGAGATGGCCTCAACATGCATAAGTGGATAGTGGTTGACATACACGCCATGTGAAATACAATGATACACTGGTGTTAGCTGATGGTACAATGTTGGCAAAGGGTGCAGGTGAAGCCCACCACAAAATCCCCTGGACCCACACACACATGCAGCTCTGTTGGCCATATCCCAGAGACAGTGTTGCTGAAGACCTACTGTGCAGGAACACATGGGGAATTGTGTGCGCACAGAACGATCTGGGGTATGGAGGTGCAGGGAAAAGTGGTCAATTATAACAACAGGGCGATATGACATATCACGGAGGACATGTGTACCCCCTGTTTGCTGACACAGACAGGGCAGCCGTAGATCCACCTACCCCTGACCACTGCCTGTTGGTCGACGCACAGTCACCAGCCAAAGCTCCACAGCACCCGGAGTCCCACCAACTATGTCCTGTGCATTGGGAAACACAAGGACAAAATACATCTGTTACACCCTAGCTGTGCAACCCGCACCACACCTTCCCATAACCAGCGTGCAGACCCACCAAACCCTGAACAGACTGTCTGTTCACCATCACACTGCACAGATCACACCCATGTGACGGTCATCATTGATGTTTCCCTGGCAATCTACAGGGATCTGTATGCTGTCTGTCCCTTCCCTCACTTCCCAGCTGCTGTACAGAGTGGTGGACAAAGGTGTTTGCTCCTCACTGTGTTGTGTCACGCCAGGGTTGCTGTTATATCCTGGCCCTTCCAAACTGCTCCCTATGCTCCAGCACTGTGTGTATTGCTGTCTCAATGTCCTTCCCTACCCTGCTGTCATGCCCAGTAACACAAGGAAATAGGTAGGGTCAACCCCCGTATCCCCTGTGCATACCCATATTCGTGCTGTGGATAGCCCACACCATAGCTAACATTAACACATGTGTGCTGATGCTATAATTTATTCATGTACATCTCCTATATCCCGCCCTATTAAAATCAATGTGGTTCACAATGAACAGAAAACCTCTACAATGCGACATAGTGCGTCTACAGAGAACAGAGGTTGAACTGGGGAGAACTGGGGAAACCAATCACAGGTCATATTGAAATAACAGTGTATGCACAGTTGGATACAACAGGGTATTCACAGTTGGGCAGAGGTTGGTGGTACAGGAGAGGTGTACCAGAAGGTGTGCGCTGACTATCCACCTCTCCTGTACCCTCAACCCCTGCCCAACTGTAAATACCCTGTTGTATCCAAATGTTGCTCCTGCCTGGTTCGCCTCTGTCTGTGTGTAACTAGGCAACACTGCAAGTCCCGGCTATTCAAAACCCCATAAATTGGGAAACAATCCCCCCCCCCCTGGCTTGACAATGCACGGGGCCCCTATCCGCCACAGCATCCAAGTCACGACTACATGATACCCTACACAGGCACACTGTAGTGTCTCCGTAATCTCCATTATGGACCACACAGAACTGTAATCCACATACCACAGATCACGAAGGTACCACAACATAGCAAAAGGAGCGCCATACAAACACAGCACACACATGGACCCTGCAACTTGGAGCATACCAACCTCACAAACAGCTTAGAGGACATACTGATAAGCACACACATCTAGACAACTGGCCCAGCCATGCTCTTCTCCCCACTGTGAAAGTCATACCATATGCCTGTCACCCCGCTGCAAACCATTTATCGAAACCAACAACGTGTGTCTGCACAGCAGCCCCTATCACATGCACCCACAAACCAGGTATGTCAGGCAGACACCTCCCACAAGCCTAAAGCAACACACACACACACACATACCACCTCCACATGCTGCTGTACCCTGCCCACAGTTACTGTGCATCAGGCATGAGTATATATGATGCTGGCATGGCTAGCCACCGTAGGTTACATGTCCGTGCAGTGCTGCATATACTGTGATACAAATGGACACTAGTAGTAGCTGTACACACATATTCAAACAAATGTAGGTGGTAACAAATTAAGTACGTACATGTGAAGAGCTCCGTAATCAGCTGCCTCCTGACTGCTGTCCCCTCGCGTGTGTCACCACAGGCACATGCTGGGGGGCACACAGGGTCATCCTCTAGATCCTCATTAATGTCGACAGGGATACGGTGCCTGAGAGCAATGTGCAGGATGCAACAGGCTAAGATGATCTCTCCACGGTCTGTGGACGGTATTGTAAGGCACCATCTGTCCTATCCAGACACCTGAAGTGACTCTTTAATACGCCAAAGGTGTGCTCTATGATGGAGCGGCTGGTGGCATGGGCCTCATTGTACCTCCACTCTGCACGTGTCCGTGGATGACACACAGGGGTCAGCAACCAGGGGCGACACCCATATCCTGCATCACCTGCAAAAAGAGGAATGTGTAATATTAAAGGAGTGCATGTTCCCTCAAATTGATACAGGTACATATGTGCTAAACAAATGCATACCACAATTTGACATACACATATGACAACACATGGGACAGCACAGCTATGCATCAGGGTGCGAGGGCAGACACACAGGGCAAGGGCTAGGTGCACAGATTGGAATCAGTAACCATGGCACATATGCTATGCAGCAATTCAACTATTACGACAAAGCTCCATAGCAAGGTGGACTGTGAGGCCACCCCTATTAAGTCACATACAGTTGACATACCCACACAACAAGTCAGACATCTGCACATACGGTTAATAACATGAATAACATGTGCACGTAAGAAATGAGAAATACACACCCAGCAATATACAGTCCCCATACTGTCCAGCCTCAAATTGAGTGAACAGTGCCAAGTTCTACAGGATATAGGAGTCATGGGTGGACCCTGCAAACCTGGGAACCACATTCAGAATATGCTGATGTGCATCACAGACAACCTGAACATTCAGGGAATGATAGTGTTTGCGGTTGCGGAACACTACCTCCCTGTCTCTGGGCGGGACCAGGGCAACATGTGTGCAATCAATAGCTCCCATCACGTGTGGTATTCCGGCTAACACCTCAAAGGATTGGTTCAGGTTCCCCCACTGTTGCCTAGTGTGGGGAAGGGCTATGTAATCCCCCACCCGGCTGACCATGGCACGCAGTACCTGGTGGAGACAGCATGAGAAGGTGGGGCGGCTCATGCCACCCACTGCGGCCACCGAAGACTGGAAACAGCCGGAGGCAAAGAAATGTAGGGCACCAAGGAGCTTGACCAAACCCGGTATGGCATGTGACCGACCAGTCAGGGGCTCGAGGTCAGGTCTGAGATCCTCGTACAGCTCCAGAATAGCTCCCGTGCTCAGGCAGTAGAGGGAGATGACCTGGTCCTCAAGCATGCCCTGGAGCTGGGCCCTGGGTCTGTAGAGGCGAGGCCGGCGAGCCTGCACCCCTGCACGTCTCCTGCCCCGTGCGGGTACAGCCCCTGCCCGGCCCGCCCCCACAGCTGCAGGCCTGAGTTGAAGTGGGTCCACACCCATGTCCTGTGCCGCAGCCCCATCGACACCATCTCCCCCATCAGGCAACCGCAGCCCCTCCTCAACAGCAACCGCAACCGCAGCAAACGCAAAGGATGCCATACACACAACCTGTCCAAACGCACAATGACACACAGACAATGACACCCACCTCACTGACCAGGACACACAGACAAACACACAGGCCAAACAACACTCACAAACACA
This sequence comes from Ichthyophis bannanicus, assembly GCA_033557465.1. NCBI lineage: Eukaryota > Metazoa > Chordata > Amphibia > Gymnophiona > Ichthyophiidae > Ichthyophis > Ichthyophis bannanicus. The sequence continues at coordinate 1,881,640 of CM066032.1, forward strand.
GCCACTACACACAAAGAACCATCCTCCAACACTCGTCAACCTCCACAAACATGTCACCAACTCTGTCTCTCTCCAACACAATCCCATCAATGTGTCCCAGATGTGCAGCTGAATTTAAAGGGTAGAGGTATGTTGCGCGTGTTGCGCATGCGCTGTTACATGGGCGCGGCCGTTATGTGCGTTACGCATGCGCTGAGACGTGGGCGCGGCCGTTGCACGCATACGCAACGCGCGTTACGTGGACTCTCCCTATAAAAACCTCTGCATACCTAGGCCACTTCGAGGGTTTTGTGTAGGAGAAAGAGACAGAGAGAGAGAGAGAGAGAGAGAAGGAGTGTGGTATTGGTTAGTGTTTGGCGGAGTAGTGTTGGTGTAGAGAGTGAGCGGCAGTTGGAGAGGAGTTGCAGGGGCCAGAGGCAGGTGCAAAGGGTAGTGAGACAGCAGAAGAGAGATAGAGGAGGGGTGTTGAGCAGCAGGTGTGAGAGACAGCAGAGGGGAGAGGGGGCCAACAGGGGGAGGGGGGTGGTGGGTAGGTGTGGGGGGAAGCCCTATGGGTGGGGGAAGAGATGGCTGATCGGGAGGGGGAGGGGGGCCCCATAGGGTGCCTGAGCACTAGCACATGGCTGGTCGGGAGGTGGGGTGGCCACCTGCTCATGCGGGAAGGAGTGGTGGGCAGGGTTTGGGGGAGGCGGGCACATCAGGTGGGTCACAGCCCACACAGGGGCCCCCCACTGCCAAGAGAAGGAGGATGCCGCATGTGCCTGTTGCTGCCCGGAGGAGGGCAGTGCGTTTCAGCCCCCAAGAGAACCACACCCTGCTGGCCTGTGTCCTCGAACACTACGATGTTCTGTATGGGCGGCTCAGCAACAGCACCACAATTGCCACATGGACAGAGGTGTGGGAGGAGGTGCGGGTGGCCGTGGCTGAGTTAGGGAGGCCACCAAGGGACCTGGACAGCCTCCGAAAGAGATTTAATGACATCAAGTTTGGAGTGCGAGCACACATAACTGCAGAGAGGCAACATGCCATGGGTACTGGTGGGGGTAGCCCCTTCACCCCAACCCTCACCCCCTTGGAGCAGGAGCTGGCAGACAGACTCAGGCCAATCTACCTGCATGGCCTTCCAGAGGCCCTGGACACCGCCCATCCCCGGGCAGGTATGTATGTAAGCCTGTGCACCCTCTCCCTCACCCCCCACCGCACCTTCCGCTGCTGCTCCCCCCCCACCCCCTACTCCCCTGGTATGTCTCTGCCCCCACCTATCACATGGTGTGGCCGAAGTGTAACGTGGCTAACATGAGCTACATCACCCTCATTACTGGCCCCCAAACCCAAACTCTCACTCTGTGGGGGCAACCACCCACCCCTAACAGACCTCTCATGTTGGAACTGGGCCTACCACAATCCCTTAAACCCCATCCACATACCCCACCCCACCCCGCATGCCCCCCTCCCGGCCCCTGGAATGTGCACACAGGTACAGATGAAGTCGCCTTTGTACATGACCATTTGAATCACGCTCCCCTCACCTCTCAACTCAGCTGCGACCTGGCCCCTGCCTGTGGAAAATGTTTCCACAGCCACACTGTTCAAGGGGGGCCTCCAGGTCCCCCACACTCACCGGTCCTCTGGCCATGGCAGGGGCAGTGGGCCCCCTCTGTCTCATATGGGTCACAGACAGTCTCCCCTCCCACCCCTAACTCTCCCCTCACACTCTGTAGGATTCCATCTGAGCTGCTGCTCCACACAAACAACACCCCGAGTAGCTGGTGTCCACTGTCCCAACAACACCTCCAGACCCACCATCCTCTCAGATAGTGAGTAATGTCTCTCAACCCTCCACGCCCATCCCACCCGCAGTCATGGTGACATGAAAAGTCATGTCGCGGACACCTCCACCCCCAATGTTCGCAACCCCCTCTGCTACCCCCGTATAGCCCCCTGCTCTCACCCATTGCACCAACACACCAGCAGGGTCATAGCCTGTGCTGCCTGTCACCTCTAACTGTTCACCCCCAACTGCTCTGACTCTGTGCCCCCTATACCCGACAACCACCTGTTAGGTCTCATCACTCCCCATCCCCAATATCAGCCGTGCACGGGATCCACTACTCTAATGAGTGACCCCCCTGCCACTGACCCTCCAGCTCTCTCCCCCACTATGTCCACACCCCCTCATCCACTATGTCCACCCATTCCACTGCTGAGTCTTTGGCCCCCTTAACAGCTGTACCCACCGCTGCTGTGGCGCCTCCTGCTCCCCACATCCTGTGCCCTGTTAGGCGTTCACCACACAGCCATGCCTCTCTCAAGTTACCCGCTATTTGCGTTCATGTGCCCGCTCCGCTGAGCAGGCCTGGCACACAACCTGCTCCAATGCTGACCATCCACACAGTAGATGCATGCCCCTGTCCTGACCATCAGCCATTGGCGCCTCCAAACAACAGGTCCTGGCCAGCTGGAAACCTCTCCTGTCTCTCCTCCCCGTCATCTGTTCTGTACATGCGACCCTCCCCTATGTGTTAACGCATTCCGGGCACCTACCTCCTGTTGTACGCAAACTGTGGCATGGTGCCACCATGACCAAATCCAGGCCAGCACCCTCCCTGTTCCCACCCCCTCCCCACCCTCCGTTCCCCACCCTTCGTTCCCCCTGCCCCATCCTACCCCTCGTTTCCCCGACCCCCTGCCCTCCTGTCACAGATGTGGATACAACACCCCTCCAATGTCCACTAGGCTGACCACCTGGCACTCCGGTCCCAGGGCCACCCACCTCCCTAGCCACATGTGTAACACACCTGTCACTCCCCCATTACTCTGAGTTGCGTCCCGTTGCTCACCACTGCCAATGTACCATCTGACTAGCAGCATGCTATTGTCACGGCCCTGCCCATGAACCCCACACACAATCCCTCCCATCCCCTGACACCCATACTGAAAGAACTGCACTGGCTCCCAATCATCGCACGCAGCAAATACAAAGCTATCATGAACATCTGCACTATCATACCACAGTCCTCCACCATACGCCTACACACACCCATACAACCCGACACAGGCACACTGGCAAGAAGAAGAGGCACCTCCAATCGGGTAAACACCCCAAACGGCATCACCAGAACACGCAAAAGACACCGCACAACGAGCAATCTCCCTGGCTGCTACATCCATATGGAACGCTATCCCAGATGATCTGAGACTAACCACAGATAGCAAGGACCTTTGCAAAAGGCTGGTGACAAACCCTGTTCAGCAGTTACTATGGACACACCCCCAGAACCAGCATACAGGCCAGTTCATCCACCCACCCCCTCATCCCCCCATAACTGTACATATGACCGTATAATAGCTCATAATGTATAATAGCACACTATTTAACTACACCAAATCTAATCGCATCCCCACCACCACACTGTCATGTGCAAACTACAGACCCATCTCATCTCCCTTGGCGTTGATATTTCATCCCACCGTGTGTGACCCACTCCCTGCATCTCGTGCTGTCCCCCTCCCCTCCCAGTCTGCCATTGGACATCTGTGACCTCCTTTCTTCCTTCCGGCCCTGCGCCCCCTTGTGTGTACTGTATGGGCAGGCTACATAGCTTGACAGAAACACTGTATGTGTATGTCCGAGACCCGGATACACAGACATTAGCATTGCGGAGCAATAAAGTATGAGACGGACCTGCTATTTTCACGTGTTGAGAGAGTGAGCACAGCTTGCCCTCCTTCCTCCATGCATGGCTGTGTGGAGGACTGAGCAGGTGGCATGTGTGTGGCATGTGTATGGGTGACATAAGGGGTCACGAGGGTATCTCACACATCACCTTGTGTCCCACCCACAGGTACTCAGCGGGCTCACCAGCAGCTACACGAGAATATGGGGGCTATTACTCGTGAGCTGCAACAGACGAGGGCCGCATTCACTATGATTGTCGATGAGCTCCAGAGGAACAGGGCCACAAACGCCATGATTGTGGAGGAGCTGCAGCGGAACAGGGCCACAAATGATCTTAAGGTGGGGGCGCTCCTCAGAATTGCACGTGCTCTGGAGACCAGAATGGACCTGATGCAGCAGCCTGCGTCAACCCCGCCACCGGAGGCTACATCACCTGAGCAACTACAGGGGGGTGGGCCGCCATGTGGGCGGGCTGTGCAGGGCGGGAGGGGCAGGAGGGGCAGTCGGGGAGGGCGGCGCGGCAGGCAACGTAGGATGTGATGTAAACAAAATCAACTTTCATGTACTTGTACATACTGTGTGTTGTTTTCCGATTTTTGGGGCAGGGGTGCCCGACAACGCACACACCGCATGTTGTCTCCCCATCCACGTGGCCACCATCATGCCCCTCAGTGCAGGGGTGGCTATACTGGTGGTTCACAGTGCATAGTGGACCGGCCAGACCCCGTGTGTCATGGACGGTGTCAGGTCCCAGCCACCGGGCCTGAGCATTGGGGGATGGCCATGCTCCCCAGATGCAAATGGCACATGTCCTGATGCCACATGCCTGGTGCTTGGCTCTGTCACTGTCATGCCCCCCAGCTCCCCCCAGCAGGAGCTACACAAGTGCATACCGTCTCCTTGGCCCCACACGGCCTATGTGGCAGGGCTACCATGTTAACCTGCTTGCAGCACTGACAGACATGGCTTGCTTACATAGGTCAGTTGCGCATTCCTACATGCACCTATGGTCACCCACTGCCCATCCCTGGGACATGCATGTCCCTGGGGCAACCGCATATGCCATCCCCCTGGGCAGTTCCTTGGTTCAGAGGCACACCTTCCCCACAGACCACAGCCATCGCTATCATCCGGTTCAGCTATTGACACACATGCATCGTGCATCTGATAAGGCTCTCACACATTCCACTCAGCATACACGTAACCAGGGTTTGTGCGACATGATCCACATTGGCACACCACAGTGTCTACAATGCACATACATGCCCGCACACATGGCCATTCCCCCCACCAACATGTGGGGACAGGACATGTCTGCTACACATGTCGCCCTTGCATACACATACCTCCCTGAACATATGTCCCAGGAACATTTCCGTAGCCTGTCTGGTGGAATGACGAAGGACCAATGGTTTTGGTTCAGACATGTTGTATTTATGAACAATTAAACATATAACTTTGCCATACATCAAACATAGCGCACTACATCTGTATACCCTCTGTACAGGCCTACCATGCCATGCGGGGTCACACCAGCTGCCGTGCGGGGTCGGGGGACACAGGACACCACAGGGCACGTGTGTGGGCATCACAGGAGCCATCACATGCTCCTGGGACGCCCGTCAGGGGATGGCCACCGAACGGGCATCCGTCCCATCTCGGTGACCATCCACTGAACAGCCGCTGTCAGCCACCGGTTGCTGTGAACAACCTGATGCAGGGTGTGCTGCATGCCAACCAGGGCCACATGCATGTCGTGCATGCACATGCCACCACACACACACATGGTGCCAGGTGTCTGCGTGGTGGCATGTGCATGCAGGCTGTGTGAGTCCATGGCTGGCGCGTCCTCTCCTACCCATACATCCTGTACAGGCACACGCGGTGGCTGGCAGGGGCCCATGCTGCCCTGTGGTGTCCTGTTTTCCCTGGCACCCTCCCAGGGCCCTGCTCCTCCCCCCTGACAGCTCTCCCTCACTCTCTGCCTCCCCCATGCTCCCCCCTCTCCCCCACCCTCCCACACATCAGACACACTCACTCCCTCCCCTTCCGCCCCACCCCCAGCCCCTCCATGCCCACATTGTCCCCCCCTGCAGCATCCACCATCTCCTCAGCCACCGCCTCGCCCTCTGCCTCTGTGGCTTGCTCCTCCTCCTTGTCCTCGGTGGTGTGGCGGGCAGTGGGGCATGGTAGGGGCCGCTCAGGTGCCGACGGGCCCTCACTGGCAGCATTGCGCTCTGTGGAGGATGACAGGCATAAGATCATTGTCCTGTGGGTCACCTGGCACATGTACATATTGAGGCACCACACAGGCTAGTGCGCCAGCGTGACATCCCTTATGGATCTGCATCAACAGCCCAACTCACCAACACCTTGGGCCATCGCCCTCCTTTGGAGGTGGAAGAGATACTCTGGATGGCGCAGACGTAGCTCCCGGGCCTTTTTCCTGAGGTCCTCTACCTGTGTGTGGTGAGAAATGAGTGGGGGCATCAGTGACCATATATCTCTGGTGTGTGGCCGACACAACGCTAACCTCTCTGGGGGCGGTGTCTCCTGCCACACTGCTCCATGTGTCAGGTCTTGGCTTTTGCCAGTGCCACCTCAATGTGTGGCTGTAGGTACGGGCATGTCTGCAGTGACACCTATGTGGCCTGTGCACTTTACCCTCGACAGACTGTTCAGTGTTCTTATGCTCTCTCTGCATGACATGGCAGCACATTGTCACGTGTGATTTGCCGTGATGGTGTCCAGGGGACCCCTTGACCCCTTCTGTGGCCATAGGCCACATTGGCTGTCCCCCTGTCCTGACCACTTCATCCAACGCATCCCCGATGGCAACACCATATCCCAGAACACATGGGTGATGTGTCCCCACATGGAGCAGTGGGTAGGTGGCCCTGTGCATTTTGCCAGGGGTAACTACCCTGCCATTTGCCCCTCTAGTATACCTATGGCCCATGACCAGGGACCTGTCTAGGTAGGTCAATGGTGGTTGGCAGCCACAGGGGCCAGGGCCTACACAACGGACTGGCCCATTGTCAACTGTGCTCCTGTCTGGGTGTCGGGCAGTGTAGTGCAGACCTGACAGGTGCATAGATCCTTCCAAAAGCATCAGTGATGTTCCTCTGCAACCAGGGGTGGCATTGCTGCTGAGTGGATGGATGGGTGTCCTGACTCAGCATACAGTTCTGAGGACATGGCTCTGTTACAGGCCTCCATAGTCAGATCCCATTGCCCATGGGGGTGGGGTGCTGCTCAGCACATTCACATCTGCACCCACCACACCATTGGGGTACCTCACATACGTGTGTGGAGTGGTATTCCCCCAATACTAGGGGTTATATGCAACCTACCCCGGTATACGTTAAACCCGGCGCTGAGGAACATACCAAACGTTGCATTCAGGTCCCAGGCACCCTCCGAGTCTGTTATCCTAGCACACATCAGCATCACACACCGTATCACCATGGTGACTGAGAGCCCACTCTGATGGGCCCTCAGCCCTCTTGGGGAGAAGGAGGATGTTTTAAATTACAAAGGCACACACACAAATCCATCTCACCAGGGTGACTGAGAGCCCACTCTGATGGGCCCTCAGCCCTCCCGGGGATAGGGAGGTTGCTTTGAACTGCAACTGCACACAGATCCATCTCACCAGGGTGACTGAGAGCCCACTCTGATGGGCCCTCAGCCCTCCTGGGGATAGGGAGGTTGCTTTGAACTGCAACAGCACACAAATCCATCTCACCAGGGTGACTGAGAGCCCATTCTGATGGGCCCTCAGCCCTCCTGGGAGAAGGAAGATGTTTTAAATTACAAAGGCACACACACAAATCCATCTCACCAGGGTGACTGAGAGCCCACTCTGATGGGCCCTCAGTCCTCCCGGGGATAGGGAGGTTGCTTTGAACTGCAACTGCACACAGATCCATCTCACCAGGGTGACTGAGAGCCCACTCTGATGGGCCCTCAGCCCTCCTGGGGATAGGGAGGTTGCTTTGAACTGCAACAGCACACAAATCCATCTCACCAGGGTGACTGAGAGCCCATTCTGATGGGCCCTCAGCCCTCCTGGGAGAAGGAAGATGTTTTAAATTACAAAGGCACACACACAAATCCATCTCACCAGGGTGACTGAGAGTCCACTCTGATGGGCCCTCAGCCCTCCTGGGGAGAAGGAGGATGTTTTAAATTACAAAGGGGCACACACACAAATCCATCTCACCAGGGTAGCTGAGAGCCCACTCTGATGGGCCCTCAGCCCTCCTGGGGATAGGGAGGTTGCTTTGAACTGCAACAGCACACAAATCCATCTCACCAGGGTGACTGAGAGCCCACTCTGATGGGCCCTCAGCCCTCCTGGGGAAAAGGAAGATGTTTTAAATTACAAAGGCACACGCATAACCGTATCAACAGGGTGACTGAGAGCCCACTCTGATGGGCCCTCAGCCCTCCAGGGGAGAAGGAGGATGTTTTAAATTTCAAAGGCACACACACAAATCCATCTCACCAGGGTGGCTGAGAGCCCACTCTGATGGGCCCTCAGCCCTCCTGGGGATATGGAAGATGTTTTAAACTGCAACAGCACACACACCCATATCACCAGGGTGACTGAGAGCCCACTCTGATGGGCCCTCAGCCCTCCTGGGGACAGGGTGGGTTATCTGATTTTGACAACTACATACACCATATCACCAGAAAGACTGAGTACCCACTTTCATTGGACTCTCAGGGCAACTGGGGATAGGGCTGATGTGTCACCCTGGAAATGCAGACCCACCATATGGCCATGCTGTTTGGACCACCTCCTTAGGCATATATATGGGCTACCTGTGTTACTGTTATTGTTTGGACATCAACGGCAGCAGCTGCCAGGACACCAGGATGGCATCAGGGCCCATGTAAACAGGGCTTTGGCCCCCTGGGTGATGGCCGGAGCAACCAGATGTGCTACATAGACAATATGGCAGATGGGTTTACCTGCAACACACAACTAATTTTGATAGACTAGCTACACACACCAGCATGCGCAGCTGCAGTCAACACTGGATATGTGTATGGTTCAACTGACCTGTCCCCATGCACTTACCTCCCGTGGGTATGCAGCTGCACGGTTGTAGTGCCGTGGGACTCTGTCCCATGCCCTCTTGACCCTGACCAGGTCCTGTCGCCTTGAGGATCCTGGAAAGAGCTTCTCCTGCTTTAGGGCTATCAGCCCTGCCAAGTGCCGCAGCTCCTGCCTAGTGAAGGGAGGTTTCCGAGATCTGGTTGCCATCTTCACCTTTTCCGTGCGTACGCATGCACGCTGCAATGTACACGCATGCTGCGCCTACGCGCCACGGCCATCTGTCCCCTGTACTATTCTATGCTATGTGAGTTACACATGATTTGGTGTCGCCAACAATGTCTACATGGATCTCTGCTGCATACACACTTTTCACTGATGTGTATGCCATCTAAAAACTACAATTTGCCATCTGTGCATTTAAATGGTTCCATACCCACCGGGGTCTGGAACCCATCACCACTGGCTCCTGGGGTAATGTTTTATCCGTTGTGCTATGCCTTTGCATGTAGCAGGGACTGCTTACACAGAGACACTAAGGAGGACTTTTCACTGATCTGTCTTAATGTGAGCCCTGCAATAATGTGCAGAATGACGTTGGGGGGGGGGGCTGTTATCTGGCATACATGTGGGATGCGCACATTAGGTGGCATGGCGCTCAGTATGGCACTATGGGGGTAGGCGTGCCACGTTAATGCACGTCATTCATAGGTAGGTGTGCTGACATACCGACCTAGTGGTACAGGTGTGGCGCATTGGTTTACAGACTGCCTTATAGTACAGGCGTCATGGGTTCAAGCACCCAGTGGGGCTATTGCATCTGACTGCCTGATGCATTGCCCTCTACTATCAGCGGTGATTTCTGAGGCAGTTTCCTTTTATTTTCATATGTGCTGCCAGCAAACACACCCTCACAGTGCCATACCCTGATGTGACGCATCAGGCGTCCTATGGGGGCTATCCAGCAGACACATTATAAGGTGCACTGTCTGCCACAACACCTTATACTGTTCCCTTATAGGGCGCATCATAGGTCACCTTATGTTGTACCGTTTTGGCGCTTTCTGGTGCGCTTTTGAGGCAACCTCGGTCTACAGTACTGAGGGTGTTGCTGCTGGCAGCACTATGTAGACGTAGGGAACATAAAAGCCTCATCTAGCACTATAAGAGACCCCCACTGTGGGTTCACACCCATGACCTCTCGCACCTCAGGCAGTGAGGTCACCAATGAGCTACATCTCCATAGCTGCTACGTAACTGCTGGCTGGCTACAGTGGGACCTCAGGTCATCCCACGAACTGTCTGCTATGGTTACCGGGATTGGGGCTATACCACACATACCCATGATGCACTGCACATGTCAATCGGCACTCTTCAGATACCCACGGGATGGGGTATGCACCCCCACAGCACCGCAGCCTGGTAGGGGGTACTGACCGTGTGTGTTACTGGCACAGGATAGCTATAGGCCATCACATTGTGCAGGTCCAGTGCTCACCCTGAGGGTGAGGTGGGTCTAACGGCACCATATCCAGAGCACCTGGCGTAGCTGAAATAGGCTATGCTGCAGGACCCAATCACTGGCAGTGTGTGATAGGTAGGTCATACATCTGTGTCCATTAGTATTCCACAGTTACGTTTTGCCCTTGAGGACTATGATGCACACAGATTAGCGCATATCCTGTGTGGGTGTCATGGCCGCATGCTGGGGGGGGGGGGTGGTTGGACCCATTGGCAGATTATGTTGTACCACCCATACTGTCCCCTACAGCTCAGTATCCCTGCGATGGTGGCGACCATCCACCTCAATGCATATGGGGTACAGACAGCTTACAGAGAGGCCCCAGCAGTTCTGTACGCACCAATAGGACTGGAGATGTTCAGCTGGCCCCTACCACTATCAGACTTTCCCGAACAGCGAGCACAGGGGGTCTCCAGCTGCTGCACCCTGCAAGGTGGTTGAGCAGTACACATAGACACTGCATGCAGCCTGCTAGCTAGTCCATAGTACTGGAGGTGAGGTGTTCACCCCAAACCTGGGATGTGAACACACTCACCGAGCAGATAGGTCGGTGATTGGGCCCCCAGAAGGGGAACCCATATATATCACCTCATGGCAAAACTACATAGCTCTATGGGGGCACCTAGCCATGCCATGGTCACTGTCCAGTCATGGTGAGGGTGCCTCCCAGTGGGACATTATGTGGCCACCCTGTCCCTGCAGGTGGTGGCTGGGCACTACACTGTCCCAGCCATTGCCCTATGCCGTGTGCTGCTGAATCCTGCCCAGGCCACCCTGTCCAGGCTATACCCACAATACCTTGCTCCTCATTATGCACATTGGCAGACTAACACTCTAAACTGCAAGCAGTGTGGTCTGCATAAGGTGTTAGCAACCACCACACATTGGATGGGCAGAGACACTCTCTCACACCTGTGGCAGCATTGTGCCAATGTAGAGGCATTTTGCAGCCCTTCCCACCTCACCAGGCCTGGTTACAGCACAAACATGGCTATGTTATGCAGCACTGTTGGGGTCACTCCACAGGGTGCAGGACACTTCTGGACAACAGACCTGCTACACGCTCCACAGACATCGTGGAGGTTGGTGTGCTGCGGATCAAGGGGCAGTTTGTACCTAACTTAGGATTAGATATCAGCCATTGTTCATAGCAACCTTTTGATATATGTTTACCTCATCCCCGGTTTTAGGGTGGCATTGCTAAGGTATGCAGGCGCTAGTATTGGGGGCGCCACGCAGGGCCCAACATTCTGCCTCTCCAGGAAGCTTTGGGAAATGGTGCCTGTGGGTGCAGGTGTGTCCGGCCCTGTTGGCCGCTGCTCTCAGGCAGAGCCTCCCAACACCAGTCCTAGTGGGCCAAACACTGTTCGGGTTTCCATTCTGTCCCTAATGACTATACATGAGATACATCTGCATACCATGTGGGCGGTACAGTGTCATGCAGCACAGACATCTTTATTCGGGACAGCATGGGTCATGATTGTTGTTTGGCCCTCCAGGGTCTCATTTGGGGGACTCAGGTGTAGGTGATGTGCATGCTTATGATGTCTACGCTCTGTAGGGCAAAATATGGGCCTTTGCAGCATGTTTGTGTTCTCTGCACTGGAGGTCCATTTTGACTGCCACGGCTTAGTGGTGGGTAAAAAATAGGGCCTGGAATGTCAGGCCCTCAGCTGGGATTTGAACCTGTGAACTTCTGCTCTTGAGCGCACTGCCTGTGTGTACTGCACCACAATGTGGCCACAGAGATGTTTTCCTCCCTGGAGATGCCATGACTGTTAGCCAGGCAATGTACGTCTGTTGCACTGCACGGCACCCACCTGAACAGGGCTTGGGCACGGTCCGCTGTGGCCAGCGGCCAATGGTCCCTCCTCCACCCGTACCCCTGCGACGCCATGTTGACATGTTCTTATCTTGAGGACAGCGTGCACCCTGTGTGATTTGTGGCCCTCCAGGGCTGCATTTGGGGGACTCAGGTGTAGGTGATGCGCATGCTTATGATGTCAATGCTCTGTAGGGCAAAATATGGGCCTTTGCAGCATGTTTGTGTTCTCTGCACTGGAGGTCCGCTTTTTACTGCCACGACTTAGTGGTGGGTAAAATATGGGGCCTGGAATGTCAGGCCCTCAGCTGGGATTTGAACCTGTGACCTTCTGCTCTTGAGCACACTGCCTGTGTGTACTGCACCACAATGTGGCCACAGAGGTGCTTTCTTCCCTGGCGATGCCATGACTGTTCGTCAGACAGGGCCTGTGTGCTGCAGTGAATGGCACCCACCTACACAGGGCTGGGCCATGGTCCGCTGTGCGCAGCTGCCACTGCCCCCTCCCCCACCCTCGGCCACCCTGCCGACATGCCCTTCTGCTGGTGGTGCTGGTGGAGCACAGTGTCCAGCCGTCCAGTGTGCGGGTAGGCAGCTGCCTATGGTGCGGGTTCTGGGGTAAGGGTGGCTGCATAGATGTCCGTGCTTCCCCCCAACACCGCCTGCCAATGTTGGTACTATCCCCTGTAACACTGTGGGGGGTAAACTCGTGCCCATGCTGGACCCTCATCATTTACTGTCTGGCCGCTCTACTGTTTCAGCATTCCTATGGCCCACCTAGGCATCACCCTGATCCGCACTGTGGCACAGCTGCACCACAGCATGTGCCGCCTGCGGCCCTCTGTGTCCCCTTTCCCAGCATCTGTCCAGTTGCCCATTCTGACATGCCCGCCCTGCTGTTGTGGGACATGTGCATGCCACAGGGAGCCTGTCCAATGGAGAGGAACACCCTGCACAGCACAATATCCCTGTGGGATCATTCATCCTGTATGGGGATGATGCGTGGACCCTTCCGCAGTTCATATATTTTTTTTGGGGTGCTTTCTTGGGGGTGTTTTTTCCTGTTTCCCATTACTATCACTATTACCCAGCTTGGTTATGTTTTTTTCTATATTTTGTTGGGGTCCTTTTCACTGTTTCTTTACCCTTCTGTTCCGTGCACATGTATCACACTTATCACTGTTTTGTAGGTTTCCCTGGTTTTGCTGTACATTGCTGACATAAATGGTTTCTCTTCCCTTTAAATCATTTCTAACGCCAGGGTTTCACTGGCGCTAGTTTTGTGCCTCGGATTTCACAGCGTTAGTGTGCGGGGAGCCTCTCCCCTCCCACTCTCCGCCCATTGACCCCTTCTCTCCGCCCCTGGGGAGCCTTTCCTCCGCCCTCCCCCGCCTTCAGCGCTCGTTTGCGCCGCAGAGCGCGTTATCGCGCGATATGGTACCTGTACGCCTTACACAGCGCCATCATCGCGTGATAAGGTACCTTATCGTGCGATAATGTCGCAGAGCGCACTTTAAGACGGTTTAGTAAACATACCCCTAAGTATACTTCAGGCAAAGATGGTGTGAATTTGTGATGCATGTGTATATTTTATAAACTACGAGCCCGATATTCATTTAGGCAGGCTATGTGCCGCGTCAACACATAGCCGGCCTGCTGACCCCCTTAACCTGAATTTACATTTCGGTGGTGATGGAAGTGAAAATCTGGGTTGACTGGACACGCCAGCAGACACTGAGGCTAAGCGGGTAGCAGTGATTTTTGATGCTACCCGGTTAGCTCCAGTGTCTCAAAGATAGGCGAGGAAAACCCATGCCTATCTTTAAGGTGCCGAGGGCTAATTGGGTAGCATCGAAAATCGCTGCTACCTGCTTAGCCCTTCCCTCCACTCTTGCTGCACTCTGGAATGTCCCCAACATGCCCCGATGCTAACCATATAGCATTGGGGTGCATAAGGGACAAACCAGGGAATTTTCAAAGCCACTACCTGTGTACTATTTCCAGTTTTACTTCAAGTTTAAGTTAATGTTTTAATTTATCCCACCCTGTTTAACCCTCCCTAGTTACATTATTTTAAGTTGTATATACATCACTGTACCATGATTTTATCACTCTAAGTTGAAACCCTCATTGTTCTATGTAAATGTTTTCATGATTTATTTGTATGTACACCGCTTTGATTCTAATGAAAAGTCTATAAAAATAGTTAAATAAATAAATGTATATCTTTCAAGTGGCCCATGACATATTAGCAGCCTGAAACATACTAGCCACACCCCCAACAGCTAACACAGAGGCTTTGCAATTGATGTGCATTTAATTGCATGTTAATTGCAAATCATTTATGGGCTTTAGTAAAAGAGGCCTTTTATAATAGGAGGTATAGAATTTTTAGGAATTTTCTGTATCTTTCTATAATATAATACCTTTTAACATTTCAATCAGAGAAAAAGTAGGAGATTTTGGAAAGTTTAACAATTTCTAATTGAACCTTCTAGAATACTTTTCCAAGTTCTCCAGCTTGTGATGGATAACCAGTTTATCTTTACCAAGCTTGATATTGCAAGACCGTAGCTGAGAACCTTGGCAAAGACATTGTCCAGTCTGCTTCGTTTTAATATCCTACAAATTCAGTCTAACTAGAGTTCCTTATCGTTCCTCCAGTTCAGTCCTCTACCTCTGGGTTGTCAATCTCCTCCTGCAGCTTGGAGACTGGTATGTCAGAATGATGACATCACTGGATATAGCCTGCTGCAGTCACTCCTCCATCCCAGTGTGACCAGTCTCCATGCAGCAAGAGGACTTGGCGAGCCCTAGGAGAGGGCTCTCTGGAGGAACTAATAAGGAGCTAGTTGTTAGTTAGGGTAGTTGATTTACTTATCTGGTTGACATTTTTATTTGGGTTCTGTTGCTTTAAAAAAAAAAAGGCATTCTTGCTCCCTGTCTCTGCACTTTCCCTGCGGGTTTTTTTTCAGAGCGGCGAGTTTTATTGCCCGCTGGTGCAAAGAGGTTCTCTCCCCCCCGGACACTACGGGGGAGAGCCCTTCTTCCTAGACCTGTGCCTTCCGTTCAGCTGTAGCGGTGTTTGGCGGCTTCAGAGGCTACAGCGTGTTAGTGCTGCTGCTGTGCTCAGGGGCCGGGGTTCCTCGAACAGACCAGCTATTTACAACACCGGAGCAGCAGACCAGCTATTTCAGGCACCGGAGCAGCAGACCTGGCCGGTAAGCTTTTCACCGGTGTCAGGCTGCTTGTCTAGGTGGCGAAAAGTCTTCAGTCCGGTTTAGGCCAGTCGCGGCTTATTTTCACGCCTTTTTGTTTGCCGGGATAGCTTTGCGGCGGCCATTTTTAGTGCCGCGGAGAAGCCACGTGTGGGCCAGCAGGGCTTCCAATTCCGTGCCATTCAACGTAGGGGGTCCCTTACTTATTTCTGGGCTGGTTTTATTTGTTTTCTTTGTTTGATTGCGTTCTTTTATGCCCCTTTATTCAGCCACTTCACAGGGAAGAAAGGGGGGGGGCTGAGGGGGGCTCGTTTCCCTTGAGAGCAGGGCGTCTGAAATTAAATGCTGGCCTAGCCTGCTAGATTGCGGTAGTGGATAGACTGCCGTGTTCCTAAAAAACCCCAAAAAGAAAACAAAGGGAAAGCAAAAGAAACAATTAAGGTTAAGCCCCTAGGTCTCGGCTGGGCTGCCTTATGGCTACTAGACCCCAGTGTCTTGTCTGTGGCACTAGGAGGGGCACAGTAGCTGATACCGGGGTGTGCCAGGGCTGTGCTTCCCTCCCATCCATGGTGGAGCAACAGATTGAGTCTAAGGGATCCCCAGAGGTGCAGGGTGCGCCCACAGCGATAGGGGCTGCTTCCCCTCGGCCACCGGTGCACGGGACACCGTTGGAGGAGCTGGCGGGTCCCTCCAGCACGTCACTGGCAACCCAGGTGTCAGGTATCGGGGAATTCAGTCCTGAGTTTGTTTTGCTTATGCATCAGGCCTTTTCTCTGAGGCGCCAGGGCAAGGGGTCTGACACTGGGACGCTGGTTTCTCAAGCTCAGCAGTTGGAGGCGGTCGTGGCAGTGGGCGAGGAGCCGATGGCGCCTAAACGGGCTTGAACGAAGGATCTGGCATCGGCGGAGGGCGAGTGGCCAGAAGCTCAAGACCCAGAATGGGATTAAGACCTGGGTATGCAGGACCTAGAAAAAGGAAAGATTCCTGAACCCGAGGATCAGGCTAAGATAATTAGGGTTTTCCGCAGAGAGGAGCTGGCGGCTTTGATCACGGAAACTTTGCAGATGTTGAATCTTGCTCCGCAAACCATGGTGGAGGAGGAGGTCGAAGATCCCGTCATTCAAGCGGTTCGTCAGACGCAGGTGGTTTTTACGGTGCACAGAGTGGTCGACAAAATGATTCAAAAAGAGTGGGATAAGCCTGAAGCGGGTCTACGGGGTATACGGACGCTGAATAGGCTGTATCCTCTGGCCGATAAGGATAAGGAAAGATTCCGGGCCCCGTGGGTGGATGCGGTAGTGTCAGCGGTTACTAAAAAGACCACCATCCCGGTTGAAGGTAGTGCGGCCTTGAGGGATGCCCAGGACTGTAAGGTTGACGGTTTGCTGAAGCAGACCTTTGAAGCGGATTTCCTTTCGCTGCAGGCCTCCATCTGTGGAGCTTGGATGGCCAGGGCATGTCTGCGATGGGCTCAGCGACTGCGCCAGTCTTCGCACATGGATACTGAGGAGTTGAAGGAGCTGGACCGGCTGGAGTCCGGAGCAGCCTACTTGGCAGATGTCCATTACGACTTGATCAGGGCACTGGCCAATAGCACGGCGTCTGTGGTGGCCGCCCGTCGGTCGGTGTGGTTACGGAATTGGGCGGCGGATGGGCCTTCTAAATCCCGCCTTAGCAAGCTTCCCTTTAAGGGTGGTTTGCTGTTTGGAGAAGATTTGGATAAGTTGGTCAAGGATCTTGGTGAGTCCAAGGCAGGTAGGCTTCCGAAGGATAAGCCGAAACCCGGAAAGTCCGGCCAAGGCTTGCGAGGCCAGTTTTGAGATTTCAGGAGGTTTCGTTTGTCGCGGTTCGGTAGTTTCCAGAGGGGCCGGTATCAGTCTCGAGCCCAGGGCTTTAGGGGGTTTCGAGGGGCGAATCGAGGGTTCTCTTCAACCCCTGCATCCGCATCTCGTAAGCCACAATGAAGCGAGGCGGGTCCCGGCGGAGGGGCCTCAGTGGGTGTTAGAGATAATTCAATACGGCTATGCGCTGGAGTTGGCACAGCCCGTGCGGGATTCCTTTGTCATGTCCCCTTGCAGGGGGCCCAAGAAATCGGCGGAAATTTGCGCGACTTTCGAAAGACTGCTTCATTTGGGAGCGCCCAAAGCCGAATGCGGCATGGGTCAATACTCAATCTATTTCGTGGTGCCAAAGAAGGGCGGAATTTTGCGGCCCATTCTAGACCTCAAAGCTGTAAACCGTTGTTTACGGGTTCCGCATTTCCGGATGGAGACATTGAGATCGGCCATCGTGGCTGTGCATCACGGAGAATTCCTAACGTCTCTGGATCTTACGGAGGCGTATTTGCACATCCCCATCCGGGAAGCTCATCAGAAGTTTTTACAGTTCGCTCTTCCTTCGGGTCACTATCAATTCCAAGCCTTGCCTTTCGGTCTGGCGACGGCGCCGCAGACCTTCACCAAAATCATGGTGGTGGTGGCGGCGGCGTTGCGCAAAGAAGGAATCCTGGTTCACCCTTATCTCGACGATTGGTTGATTCGGGCCAAGTCCGAGGAGGAGAGTGTCCGAATGACGGACAGGGTGGTGCAGTTTTTGCAGAGTCTGGGTTGGGTAGTCAACCCGACAAAGAGTCATTTGCAGCCCACCCAGGACCTCGAATATCTCGGGGTCCGGTTCGTTACGCTGACAGGTCAGGTGTTTCTGCCGCACAAAAGGGCCGTGGCCTTGAGGTTGCTTGTTCGGAAGTTCTTGTCAGTACCAGCGCCGTCGACTTGGGATTATCTCCGGGTGCTGGGAACTATGGCGGCGACGTTGGAAGCGGTGCCTTGGGCCAAGGTACACATGCGGCCACTGCAAAGAGCGCTGCTTCGCCGTTGGTCACATCAGTCCGATTCCTTGAGCAAGCGTCTTCCTTGTCCGTTCAAAGTCAGACAGTCTCTTCGTTGGTGGCTTCGCCGGCCGTCGCTAGCGGCCAGCATGCCGCTGGACCAGCCAGAGTGGATTCCGTTGTTGATGGATACCAGCCTTGTCGGATGGGGGGCTCACTGCGGAAGTCGGTTTGCGCAGGGGCTCTGGTCTCCCCTGGAGACAACATGGTCGATAAACCGTCTGGAACTTCGAGCTGTATTCCGGGCCCTTCAGGCGTTCGAAAATGAGGTGCGGGGGAGGGTCGTGCGAGTGCTCTCCGACAACTCGGCGACGGTTGCATACATCAACCATCAGGAGTGCCTCAATGGAGGAGGAGGCGGACGAGCTGTTCGCTTGGGTGGAGATTCGGTTGTACGCGATCTCGGCTGTGCACATTGCAGGAAAAGACAATGTCACAGCGGACTTCCTCAGCAGAGTTCAGGTGTATGCGGGAGAATGGGAGCTGCATCCCGACGTTTTCGAGCAGATAATTTATTTATTTATTTATTTAATAATAATAATAATAATAATAATAATAGTATTTCTATGCCGCCTAATCTTACAATCAAGGCGGTATAACAGCAAAACAAACAAAAGTGGTGATGGTGTAATAATGCAGTAAGAGTTATAACGTAATATGAGGGTATAATGTGATGTGTGAGAAATAATGGCACGATGGGGAACTCCAATCATGGATCTCATGGCGACCTTCCAGTCGGCGAAGGTCAGCCGGTTCTTCAGCAGAAGACGCGAAAGGATGTCGGAGGGCATAGATGCGCTGTTACATCAGTGGCCGTCCGAAGGTCTTCTGTATGTCTTCCCCCCCTGGGCGCTGATAGGCTGGGTGGTTCAGAAGATCGGAGCTCACTCGGGAAAAGTCCTATTGGTGGTGCCCGACTGGCCGAGTTGTCCGTGGTATGCAGACATGGTGCGTCTCCTGGATGGCAACCCCTGGTGGCTCCCGGTGAGGGAGGATCTGTTGCTTCAAGGTCCGCTGTTCATGCCCCAGGTGGATCAGTTCTCGCTTACGGTATGGCCATTGAGAGGGCTAAGCTGAACAAGAAAGGCTACTCGTCAGCAGTCGTGGCAACCTTGCTTAGGGTGCGGAAGCCGTCTACTTCCTTGGCATATGTGCAGGTCTGGCGTATTTTTGAGGATTGGTGTTCGCGACGTCAGGTTCATGCAGCTGCTGTGTCCATCCCGTTGGTCTTGGAGTTTTTACAAGGCAGCCTTGACAAAGGTCTTGCAGCCAGTTCCTTGCGCGTCCAGTTGGCGGCTCTTTCTTGTTATCGTGGCCGGGTCAATGGAGTACCTTTGGCGGCTCACCCTGATGTGGCTCACTTTCTGAAGGAGGCCTCTAGGTTGCGGCTGGCGCGTAGGGTGTGCGTTCCTCCGTGGGATCTCAATCTCGTCCTGGCGGTGCTATTTAAGTCTCCCTTCGAACCATTGCGTCATGCATCGCTGAAGGATTTGATGTTGAAGACGGTGTTCCTGGTGGCTATTTGTTCGGCTAGGAGAATTTCGGAGTTGCAAGCATTGTCGTGTCGGGAACCATTCTTATCTTTTTCCTGGGAGAAGGTGGTTTTGCGTCCGGTGCCGTCCTTTTTGCCTAAAGTAGTGTCTCCCTTTCACTTGAATCAGGCGGTGTGTTTGCCCGTGCTTGGGTCGGTGGACGGCGGTGAGTCGGCTCGCCACCTTCGTCATCTTGACGTGAAGAGAGCGTTGCGACTCTATTTGAAGATGACGGAATCCTTCCGCAAGTCTGATTGGTTGTTTGTATTGTTCAGGGGCGTGCGCAAGGGTGAGGCAGCAGCTAAAGCTTCCATCGCCAGGTGAATTCGAGAGGCGATTGCATCTGCTTCACGGACGAGTGGTACCCGCTGGTTTGCGGGCACATTCTACCAGAGTGCAGGCGTGTTCCTGGGCGGAGCACAGTTTGGTTCCACCGGAAGAGATTTGTAGGGTGGCGACTTGGTTGTCACTACATACTTTCAGCAAGCATTACCGACTGGATGTCGCAGCGACTAGCGATGCTCATTTTGGGTCGGCGGTACTATCTGCTGGCTGGAAAGGTCCCTCCCAATGATTACTGCTCTGGTACATCCCAGAGGTAGAGGACTGAACTGGAGGAACGATAAGGAAATGATAATTACACTTACCTGGTAATTGTAGTTCCTTGAGTGACGACAGTTCAGTCCTCCTTCCCACCCAGTTGCTTCGAGAGGGATCCAGGATTTCTAGCCAGCGGGTGAGTGTTGCAGGTAGGTCTGTCTTAGTTCTTTGGTTGGGTGGTTCACTTTCTCTGCGGCAGGGAAGGGGGTAAGAAAGCCTTGCCGGAGGGAGTGGGAAGTTTACGTTTAGTATAAGCTATGCTCCATGTTTAATTTTAGCTACTTATTTGTTGCTCCTTTGAGTCTGCTTTGTTAATAGTTCACACTGGGATGGAGGAGTGACTGCAGCAGGCTATATCCAGTGATGTCATCATTCTGACATACCAGTCTCCAAGCTGCAGGAGGAGATTGACAACCCAGAGGTAGAGGACTGAACTGTCGTCACTCAAGGAACTACAATTACCAGGTAAGTGTAATTATCATTTCCACCAATCAATTGTAAATAATTATCCATATGTGTAGCCAGAGCTTGTTCCATACTTGAAATGGCAGACCTCAACAAGTTTAGAGCCATTTTTTGGAGCTTCATGGTTAACACTTACGGGTAAGCCAAGAGATCTTCATTCAAGGAGCTCTTTCCACTACGAGTTTGACAACTCCCTTAGATGATAACAAAAATGTTACTGTCACACTTGGTTCACCAAACAGTGTATTGGACTGTTCGCCAGCTTGAACACTCATCTTCAGAGTGGATGGGGCAATCAGTGACTCCTCCAGTTTGATTTCCCTCTTTAGTCTTTCTGAGTGTCGCAAACTCTGACCCCCAGCATCAACTGCAGTCATTCCAGTAATGCTGCTCTCCGGTTGTGATAGACAAACACAGTCCTTTGGAATGAGACACCACATGCCCCAACAGTTAGGCAGCTCTTATAGCCAGCCAGAAACCCATGGAGTCCTTTACAATGGTGGTGAAGCCTGCAAACTGGTTAATTGACATCTGCACGAGAAAGGTGTCTGTGAAGGAAGAGTGAGAAGCTCTTACATAACACTTCCTCAAATGCCTTCCCATACTTGGGATGCATCTCCAGAGTCAAGACTAAAATGGAGCTCTACAGCATACGTCCATTCCCTCCATCATCTTAGACCCAGTTCTATTTTGCAATTTGAGTCCAGGAAGGCAGCTTATATTGCTGCCAGCAATTGAGAGGGATTGTGACTTTCACTGATCATATGTGATGATGTTTTCAATTATTTTTAGTAATAAGACAACCTTTGGGTGAGTCTCAGTTACTACTGATGTATATTATATAACTTCCTTTGAAGTTTGATTGTTCTTAATTGTTGTCAAGAATGGCATCATTATGTTTCTGATGCAACACTGCATTTCTTTGGGCAGATCTGCATAAATATGACAGACCTAACGGAACTCGAACTTGATATTTTGTCAAACAGAAGTGATCCCTTGATGCCATTAAAGAAGTGAATCTTGAAGCAGTTTAACATAAAGAAACTTGAGTTGGGACAGAGGATTTTAGGATTCACGTTTGAAATTGCTGGCACACCAATGTCATTTTTATATTTACAATTTTTGAAAACAAAACAAAACAAAAAAAGAGACATTAGAAGATCAAGCAGTTTGGGAAAGGCTGGACCAATGACTGCAATCCAGCAGAAAACTGAAGTGCTGAATGTAGCTTTTTATTATGAGGTCCCTTGATATGTAAATGTAAATTGTATTACTTTTATATGATTTCCTTACCATTCCCCTAGTCCCCAGTTGCGTTGTGTTATGTTGACTGCCTTCACTATACTGTAAGCTCTTATGAGCAGGGACTGTCTCTTACATGTCTCTGTACAGTGTTATGTATGCCTTGTAGCGCTATACAAATGATAAATAGTAGTAATAATACTGTAGTATCTGATTACACGTATTGGGCCTTTATAAAATAGGCATATGATAGGTATTTTTTGGACATTTCACATAGGCTCCATGTTATGAAATTACCTCCATATTACTATTACTACTGCTGCTCTCCAGCCAATTGGATTTTCAGGATATCCACAATGAATATCCAGGAGGTAGATTCGCATGCAGTGGAGGCAGTGTATACAAGGGTCTCTCATGAATATTCATAATGGATATCCTGAAAACCTGACTAGCTGGGGAAGCCCCCAGGACAGATTTGGGAAACATTGGACTTGGGTAATTCTTAAGGGAAATGATTAAAAGGTATATAGATGTGAACAGGAGAATAAGAGGGTCAGAATCCCAAAGCAACTTAAGAGATACATTTTTGGCCTGGATTTGAATTGGACCAGAGATAGAGCCTGACATAACAACTCGGGTAGTCTATTCCAGGCATATGGTATAGTAAGATGGAATGGAGTCTAGAGTTGTCAGTAAAGGAAAGGGCATACACACCATCGGATCTATGTACATACTTACAACAGGTTGCTCTGTAATTAGTCTTGATACCTTATGGGGGTAGTTTTTAAGGATCTACCTAGATTTAGGCAGCAAGAATGTGCCGAAGTCTCAACACTTTGATCATATACACGTGAAAGTGGCCATTTTGGTGCGTGAGTTCTCTCTTTTACACTGGGTACTATCATGAATATGCATGAGATAGATTTGCATGCATTGCCTCATTGCATACAAATCATTCATTGTGGCTAAAAAAACAGACTGGCTCGGGGATACATCAGGAGCAACTTGAGAAACACTGCTATAGGTATGTGGGTAGATCAGATGACACATACTTTCATTGTGGCTTTGCTTATTAATTGCAGAAAGACCCCCAGAACCCTGTATACATATATGAATTAACAGAGCAAAACAAGCCCTGGACTTAAAAGGGAAGCCTGTAGAATATAAGTAAAAAAGAAAACAAGCCACTGCAAATTAACGTTCAGCTAATTTTTTGTGTGCATTTGAAATGTGATTTTGGTTTGAAAACAATCCAAAATAAGGTAAGCAAATTGTGGTGTTCTTTGATGCCATAATCAAGTCAACAAAAGTGAATACTGTATAATATGTGTCATGGTTACAATTATAAATGTTACATTACAGTGCATTATTTTTAAATGTAATATACAAAAAATAACTAACAAAAAAAAGAAAAAAACCCCTAAGTTAAAATATTCTTGTTTTGTTCAAAAAGCCCAAATATACATATACATTAAATTAACCTCTTTTTCAAGAACAAAAAATGTGTTTTGCATTGTTCTGTTTAGCTTGTACACTGCTACATATACCGTCATTGATGATAAGGCAAAGAATTCACTTATATTCTTTTTTGATTTCCAGAGGCCTAAATGGAAAAATCCCATCCAGCAAATATACTTGGGAGATAATCTGGCATCTGTGAAAAAAGAAAGCATTCATCGTGATTCCAAAGAAAAGATACCCAGAAGGAGCATAATAAGAAGCAATATTTGCAGCTTCAATTAGGCTAACAACTCTGCAGACACATGTGTCAGAAAGCGCCCATTCACTTAAATGCATATGTACATTTTATTTGCTTCCAGCAGCTCTCAGACCCAAATATATTTACTTCTGCTTAGTGCTAATGTAAGTCCTGGTTGGTAAGCAGGTACAGCCAAACACCTCATGCTATTCCCTATGAGAATGATTTAAAACATCTTTACGCTCTGTCAGATAACACACCTGAACGAAAATTTAACAACATTCTTCTATTAAATATCACTTTTAAAGCATCATATCTGTTTTCTGTGATGGAGATGAATATCTATATCTATATAATATCCTTCAATTTATTCTCCTTTTTTATGATTGTTGGCATTTATGATTGTTGGAGTGGAGGAGTGGCCTAGTGGTTGGGGCAAGGTACTTCAGGTCGGGGGTTCAAATCCCACTAGAGGACAGCAACCTTGGGCCAGAAGGACTGGGGTTTCTAGTCCCACAGGTGCTCCTTGTGGTCTTGGGCAAGCCACTTAACCCTTCATAGCCCATGTTCCCTGTAAAATAGTTATCTCCAAGTTATAATGCCCTGTTCAATGTAATTTCAGTTTGTTCAATGTAAACCGCACTGATGCAGAATAGCACGGTATATAAGAGAATGTAAATAAATAAATTCTATTTGCTTTCTTGGTCATGGCTGCATAATGGGCAGAAGGTTTCAATGTATTATCCACAATGATGCCCAGATCCTTTTCTTGAGTGATTCCTAATATGGAACCTTGCATTGTGTAATCGTAGTTTGGGTTGTTGTTCCCTAAGTGCCTCTGGCACACCAAGAAACCTGCTGCCCACGGATGACCCGTCTGACACGGAATAGAGACACTAAAGACAAGCAGCTAAACATGACCTCTGCCCACCACAATGGCAGCACAGCAGGAGGAGGACTTCCAACCTCCATCCCCAGATGACTCCACCCCTGACACTGTGGAGGATGCCGAAGCAAATACGCCCCCAGCCATAGCGGGAGCTGCAGCATGGCCACCAGCAGGTGCAACCGCAGTGCACCGTCAAGCCCCATCCTCCTGTCCAGCACAACACCATCTGTGGATGATGAGAGGGCCAGGCAGGAGAGGCACTATTTTCTCCTCCACCTCCTGTGAAGAGAGCAGAGCTGATGGCAGTGGGCAGGGGGCCTATGTCCCACACCACACCTGGGGGATAGTGTGCAGCGGTCAGAGGCCAGGTCCCACTGGTGCCATGCACAGATGCTGTGGAGACAGGGGGCAACCTCTGGACACTCATCTTCCAGCCCCTGGTGGAGGGAGAGTGTGGCATGCCAGGGAGGGCAGTGGGGGAGGCCCCATGGAGTGTTGTGGGGGAGGTCACAGCGACACAGGCAGAAGGATCAAGCAAGAGTGGGGAGGAGTGGTGGGTGAGCTCATGGAGGAGATTGAGTGGCTGGAGGGTGGGAGTGAGTGTGAGGGATGGAGTGCATGCAGGGGGAGCGTGTGAGGGAGGTAAATGGCTGGATGGCAAAAGTGAGGGTGAGGGGATGGAGTGCATGCAGGGGGAGTGTGTGGGTGAGGGGGAGTGACTAGAAGGTGGGAGTAAGATTTGGCAGTTAAGATTTAATGTAATGAAGTGCAGTGTCATGCACTTGGGAAGCAGAAATCCAGGGGAAATGTACGCGATAGGGGGCGAGAGGTTGGTGTGCACGGACCAGGAGAAGGACCTTGGTGTGATTATTTCTGCAGATCTCAAGGTGGCAAAACAGTGTGACAAGGCAGTGGCAAAAGCCAGGAAGATGTTGGATTGCATACAAAGAGGAATTACCAGCAAAAAGGAAGAGGTACTAATGCTACTGTCTAAGTCACTGGTGAGGCCTCACTTGGAATACTGTGTTCAGTTTTGGAGACCATATCTTGCAAAGGATATAAAAAGACTGGAAACTGTTCAGAGGAAGGCAACCAAAATGATTTGGAGCCTGCTTCAGAAGCCTTATGAGAAGAGACTTGAAGACCTAAATATGTACATCCCGAGGAGAGGAGGTACAGGGGAGATATGATTCAGACCTTTAAATACTTAAAGAGAAATAATGAATAAACAAACCTCTTCCAAAGACAGGGAAGCTGTAAAACTAGAGGGCATAACATGAAGCTGCAAGGGGGTAAATTGAAAGGCAATGTCAGGAAATACTTTTTCGCTGAAAGGGTGGTGGATGCTTGGAATGCCCTCCCGATGGAAGTGGTGGGGGCAAATACAGTGACAGAATTCAAAATGGCATGGGACAGACACAGTGGATTCCTTTACAGCAACAGGATAAAATCAAAATAAACTTAACTAACTAATTTCCCAACATACAGGGGTGTTCTACATGGAGCGATGGGTTCACCCCTAAAACAAAGACATGGGGAGGGGTGGCCTGCATGGAGCGGCAGGTGCACCTACTCTTGCCATCTTACTGGGCAGACTAGATGGACCATACTGGTCTTTATCTGCTGTCATTTACTACAGTGTGTTACTATGTAAGGGTGAGTGGACAGAGTGAATGCAGGGGGAGCATGTGGGGGAGGGTGGGTATGCAGCGTGGATGGAGGTACCGAGTATGGGGCTGGGGTGGAATGTGATGTTGCGGCCAGAAGTAGACAGTAGGAGGAGGCAGTGGGGGGCCCAGAGTATGGAAGCTGGGATTGCCAGGAGGCAGTGGTATTGCCAGGTCATGGCAATGATGAGGGTGGGGATGTGGAAGAGGTGGTAGCGACTGGGTGCATGTGGGAGTGTTTTGCCCTTGTTGGTGGACCACAAATCCCACCCTTATCTGATGTGGATCCTGATGAGGGGGGCCAAGAAGCAGGTGGAGGCCCTGAAGACACACCAGCAATGGCCTGTCTGGAGCGTGTGCTTGCACGCGGCCTTGCCTGGCTGTGCAGGACCCTATCCCACCTCTCACACCATGTGAAGGGCCTCAGGGATAAATTGTAGGGCCTAAGGGGCAAGCTCAGGGACCTGCGACTGCTGCTGGAGGCCCACCCGCAGCCCACTCACCCCCCTCCCCAGTTACATAGCAGGCAGTTCCTGTGGGGCACTGAGGGAGTCCCACCATCTGGGAGGTGCATAAGAGCAGCCATGCCACCAAGCAGCATGAGCCATACCAGTGCCCACTGGTGCAGTGACAGCCACCAGGGCAGACTGCTCTGCAGTGGTACTGGCCCTGTAAGTGCAGCCAGGGTGGGAGTTATATGTCGTGGTGTGCCTGTTAGCCTCTGTGTGTGGGCACTGTTTGCCCATATTCTCTGCCCCATGTATGTTTGCTGGGCAAATAAAGTTTTATGCTGTTTTACATGTGATCTGTGATCTCCCCATGTCTGTTGCACACCACTTGCATGTTGACCAAGTGGAAGGCCTTACAGCCTCACTCTGGTACAGGGACTGGAGGGTGCCATGTGTGAGTCCACCATGCCTAGCAAAGATGGTAATCCTGCAACAGTGTAAAAGTCCTGCATGGCCTGGTGCTGTTGCTGCTCTGTTTCTGGGAAGCAGTTGGTCTATGCCATGAAACACAGATAGGCGCCCAGAAACTGGGTTAGGCACCATGATACTGGAGGCTGGTTGAGTCCCCCAGCAGCTGACAGCACTGTCTGGAATGTGCCTGTCGTCAGGAAGGCCAGTGCTGTTGTCACCTTCAGTTGTGCTGGTATTGGCTGTCTCCTCTGAGTGGGGCTTTCAAGCCATGGCTCCAGCTGCTGGCAGAGTTTGTGTATGGCAGCCCTGTCAAATTGGTACCTTGCCGCGCAGGCTCAGCGATGGGCCAAGGGTGCACAAGGGGAGCAGTTTTCTGAACTCGAACAGCACATACTTCAGTGGTTCTAGGCCCTCTTGACATATCTCAGGCATCCCAGGGGCAAGGTACATGTGTGCCGTGTGTGTCCCTGCCCTTTACCCCATGTACACCCCTCCGACTGTGTGCATGCACACATGTGCACACAGCCACCACCACTGGCTGACATGTTGTCCCAGCCACGTTGCCTATGCTGGGTGCCCGCACATTGTGTGTGGCTGCTCTAATGGTGGCCTGTATGTTGGGGGCATTAGCAGCATGGCCGCAAGTTGGTATGGCGGGGCTGACTGCACAGAGCACCAGGGTGGCTATCTGTACAAATGCCTTTGTGGCCATCTTGGTTCACAACTTGTGAGAGGGTGTGTGGCCAACAATATCAGCAGCACCTCTGTGCCTGCGCGGCCTACTGGCTCATCCGCATGACTGCAGTACTACCATCCTGGTGTTGTCTTGGTGACAGTTGTGTGTTCTGACCTCTCGATGTTGTCTGTGTCTTCACAGGTGCCCCAGTCTACCGATAGCCTGCCCTTCCGATATGGTCCATGGAGGATACCACAGGACATGGGGAGGGGGTCCCACATAACGTCCCACTGCTGTGCATCTCTGGTGTCGCCACACTGCTACAACTGCCTACTGGACCTGGCCCGGATGATCCTAAGATCCAGGTCCCCTCTCAATCACCTCCACCACAGCAGCCTATTGATGACAATGACGATCTGAGGGGGGGGGGCACACCCACAGGCGTGCACAGTGACATCTGTGTCATTGTGCTGAGCATCTGCTTGCTTACAGCACTGCCTAGCAGGCATGGTTCAAGCAACAGCTGGAGCTGCTGTGCCAGTCTATGGCATTGCAGGAGAGGCATTTTCTGGCCACAGAACAGCTAACTGTGACTACCAGCACCCTACAGGCTACCATAGTAGAGATCCTGCTAGAGCTGCACTATGTCCCTGGGTGTCCTGTCCCTACTTGGCCCCATACACATTCCACTGTGCCTCCCATGGTGTCCAGGCAGAGACATAGTGGAGGAACTTCCACAGCTGCAGCTTCCTCAGCTGCATGTGCATCTGCACCTCCGCACCCAGGCTCCAGTGGTGACACAACGCAGGCCTCTGCATGTACCCACACCACTTTTAGCCAGCCCACCACATAGGCAGCTCCTCTCCTTGGGCCTGTTCCACCAGCCTGTGGCCCCTGGATGTGTTTCCCCCATTCCATAAGGGTATCATGGAGTAAGGTAGGACTCACCACCATGCACATGGTGACTGAGGCACAGGTGCATTTGCCCTTAGAGAAGGGGAGGGGCAAGGGATGGGCATGGAAAAGGGACCACAGATGGGGGATCATATAGCACCAGGGTTGAGGGGGCATGATTGGTGGGTGGAGGTTTGGGCTCATGGGGGTAAACAGGCAGTGTGGATTTGGGCACTGGTGTGTGGGATGGGTGTCATCACGTTCCTGGGTTTATTTTTTATTTTATTTAACTGCATTTATATACCGCTTTTCACCGGGTCAAAGCGGTGTAACATATAACATAAGGGGGGGCAATTTTTCAAGGTGGGGCCATCACCAAGGGCAACAATTATTGATTTGGGTAGACATAGACATGTATATTTCTGCTGAATCTAAGTATTAGATCATGCGGAAAGGATGGTATTTCTTTTCAGAGGTGTTCACGGAATAGGATTGTTTTCAGCTGTTTCTTGAATGATGTGATGTCAGCGTTGTTCCTGATGTGGTTTGGTAGAGAGTTCCAGAGGGATGGAGCATAAAGTTCGAAGGCTCTGTTGCAGGTCCGTTGTGTGGATTTGGTTCTTTTGTGGGGGACGGCGATGGAGTTATTGGAGGATTGTCTGGTTGATCTGTTGTGGGATGGGCGAGGCAGTAGGGGGTGGAGTGAGGTGTTCCGTGTTTGGTGGATAGTCTTGTGGATGAGTAGGATAGCTTTGTACTTGATCCTTGCTTGAATTGGAAGGAAGTGGAGGTCTCTTAGGATTGGGGTGATGTGATCCCGCTTTTTTGCATTCTGAATAATCCTTGCTGTAGTATTTAAGGCAGTTCGGAGGGGGTTGGTGTGTGAGGCGGGAAGTCCATGGTAGATTATGTTGCAGAAATCCAGATGAGGGAGTGTCACAGCTTGCATTACTGTCCTGAAGTCGTGAGGTTCTAGGAGGGGTCGGAGGCGTTGAACAGTTTTAGCTTTGTGGAATATTGTCCCAGCAGTTTTGTTGATTTGTTGTTTAAAGGTGAGAGCTTGGTCGATGATGACGCCTAGATATCTTATTTGGGGCTGGATTTGGATTTGCGTGGTTCCCATGTTGAGGTGGGTAGGTGGTTTGAAGTCAGGTTCTTTTGTCACTATAAGGGCTTCGGTTTTCTTTATATTGATGGATAGATTGTTCTCCTGTAGCCAGTTGGCCACGTCGGT
The DNA here is from genome assembly GCA_033557465.1 of Ichthyophis bannanicus. Classification (NCBI taxonomy): domain Eukaryota; kingdom Metazoa; phylum Chordata; class Amphibia; order Gymnophiona; family Ichthyophiidae; genus Ichthyophis; species Ichthyophis bannanicus. Next base: position 1,911,651 of record CM066032.1, read on the forward strand.
GAAGCAGGCTGATAGCTGGTCATTTTTTGGGTTGGTGGTTGTAATCGGTGCGTAGAGCATTATGTCATCTGCGTATATGTGGAAGTTGATGTTGCGGGTGCGTATGATTGAGCATAGCGGACTGAGATATATATTGAACAACATGGCTGATAGGGTGGATCCTTGGGGTACTCCTTGATGTTGTTGGTAGGGGGGCGAGGTCGTGGAGAAGGTGCGTATCCGTTGCTGTCTGTTGGTTAAATAGGATCTGAACCATTGGAGTACAGTGTCTTTGATTCCAATTGATTGGAGTCTGCGTATGAGGATTTCGTGTTTAGAATTTGGCAGCTGGGATTTAATGTTAAAAAATGTAAGGTCATGCATTTGGGCTGTAGCAATCCAAGGGAGCAATATAGTATAGGGGGAGAAGTACTTTTGTCCACTAAAGAAGAGCGGGATCTAGGTGTGGTTGTGTCTGATGATCTTAAAGTAGCTAATCAGGTAGAAAAGGCGACGGCAAAAGCTAGAAGGATGCTTGGGTGCATACAGAGAGGAATGGCTATCAGAAAAAAGGAGGTGATAATGCCTCTGTATAAGTCTTTGGTGCGACCTCACTTGGAGTATAGTGTGCATTTCTGGGGACCGCATCTACAAAAGGATGTGAACAGGATGGAGTCGGTGCAGAGGGTAGCTACTAAAATGATTAGTGGTCTTCATTTTAAAGCATATGAGGACAGACTTAAGGATCTTAATATGTACACCTTAGAGGAAAGGCGGGATAGAGGTGATATGATTGAGATGTTTAAATACCTCCGTGGCATAAATGTTCAGGGAGAGAGCCTCTTTCAATTGAAAGCAAGTTCTGCTATGAGGGGACATGGGATGAGGGTGAAGGGAGATAGATTCAGGAGTGATATGCGGAAATATTTCTTTACGGAAAGAGTAGTGGATCCGTGGAATAGTCTCTCAGTGGAGGTGGTAGAGATGAGGAGAGTAACTGAATTCAAAAAAGCAGGGAACAAACACAGAGGATTTCTAAAGGTAAAAAGGGGACTGTTGTAGTTGTTGATATGGAAGGACAGACTAGATAGGCCATGTGGTCTTTTTCTGTCGTCATATTTCCTCCCATCTGGGTCTGCTGGACACACATCAACTTCTATAAAATTAGGTGCTTCCTCTGAGGCTCTGTCCTTAACTGATCTTGCTAGGGTGTTGTTGACACCAGTTAACCAGATACTGCAGCCTCCACAGGTTGCTGGGGCTGGTACCTGTGCTCAGGGTATGTGTGCCAGCTACGTTGTTTCATGTCCTTGGTTTCACCTATTACAGGCAGAGACCTATAGCCTCTTTGATTTTAGAAATTGCTTTGCACTAAGGTCTGGGGGTGTAGCCTAATGGTTAGAGTACTGATATAGTAAGCAGCAGACTAGAGTTTGAATCCCTATTGTTCTGGGAAACTCGCTTCTTTTTACTGCCAAAAATAGTCCAGAGTCTGAATTGACTGGAGGAGACACATTTATATGCTTTTTTATGTGTTACAAGAGCACATTGGGTCAGCAGACATGCACATTGCAATCATGGCCATCTGACAGCATGCCTTTATTGACTCTGCTGTTGCCCATTGCAAAGGGTGTGACATGCTCACTCTGCAGGTGTATGATACATGAGTTTTCCATGATTGGAATCTTCCATCATCACTGTGAGTAACCATCTTTGGCTCCATCACATCTATGCAGTACATGCAGACACATCCCACAGCCACCTGTAGAGATCATCACATGATCTTATGTGCTCCATATGACCAATATGAGAGACACTTGCCAAGTTGATATACATACATGATGCCAGTAGGATTGTGATGGATTAAGATGCTGAGACAACCGTCTTAGCCAAATAGTTGGTATTGGGACTTCCCCATGGCACAGCAACATTTTTTCATGCAAACCACAAGTGCATTTGTATGGTCACATCAGGTACATTGGGGCAGCAAGGCCATACCGCATTATCATCTACCACCATCCATCCTTCAGCCCATTCATCAGCATATGTCCATTCTGTACAGTCATGTATTATCCTGCCAGCTGCTACATCATTGCCCACACAGGAACATTTTTTTCACCTCTCCTGTGAATGATCTGCATCTCGCTACTCCAGCTTAGACATCCTTTTGATGCCCACATCGTGGTGATGCTGGCTCTGCCAGGAGACACTTCTTCCCAATCCTATGTCACACACTGACCTTACTGCAGTTTACATGGGTACCCCTCACTGATACAGTACAACTGCCTCCCACAGGTTCATCCCACTTAGGGGTATGTTTACTAAACCATCTTAATGTCGCAGCGGTGGTATTATTGCGCGATAAGTGATGTTATCGCGTGATAATGTAACATTATTGTGCAATAATGTCACTTATCGCGCGATAATGCAGCGGCGGCGTTAAGGCACACTAACGCTGTGAAATCTGGATCTGAAGGGTGGAGTAAGGCTTCCCAGAGGGCAGAGAGAAGGGATCAATGGGCGGAGAATGGGCAGGGAGAGGCTCCAGGCACACTAACGCTGTGAAATCTGGGTCTGAACACTAACGCCAGTGAAACCCTCACGTTAGGCACATTTGCAGGTAGAGAAACCATTTAAGTCAGCAATGTGCAGCAAAGGCAGGGAAACCCAGAAAGTGATAGTAGTGATACATGTGCAGGAACCAAAAAGACAAATAAAAATATAAAATGAACAGAACCACATTTAAAATCCCAATAACCAATGGCCAATAGTGATATTAATGATAAACATAAAGCAACAGTACTGTTTGGAAGGGTCTATGCTCTGTCCCCCTACAAAGTGAATGATCCCACATTGAAATAGTGCTGATCAGGGTTTCTGTTGTTTAGATTGGGCAGGTTTGTTATGGCGTGCACATGTGCAGCAACAGCAGAGTGGGCTTATAGGAGAGGGCAACTGTAACGATGCTGTAAATGGGATACAGGGGGCTGAAGGCGGCACATGCTGTGGTCCAGCTGGGGCACAGTGCGGACTAGGCAAATGCCTAGGTGACACATAGGAATGCCAAAACTGTAAAGCAGCAAGACAGCAACTGACGAGGGTCCAACATGGGCACGAGTGTGTGTCCCACAGTGTCATAGGGGATATTACCCAGCAGGTACCCCCAAGGGCACATAACATTGGCAGGCGGTGCCGGGGGGAAGCGCGCATGTCCTTGTAGGCACCCCTACCCAAGAACCCACACCATAGGCAGCTGACAACCGGCACACTGGATGGCCTGGGACTGCGCACCACCAGCACCACTGACATAATGGCATGGCAGCATGGTGGCGGAGGGGTGCTGTTGGCGGAGGGGGCTGTGGCATCTGCCCACATCAGACCACGGCCAAGCCCTGTTTAGGTGGGTGCCATGCACTGCAACACAGGGTCTGTCTGATGAACAGTCATGGTATTTCCAGGGAATGATCTGTCTCTGTAGCAACAATGTGGTGCAGTACACACAGCCAATGTGTTCAAGAGCATGAGGGTCACAAGTTCAAGTCCCAGCTGTGGCTCCTGCCAAACCTGTTCTCATATTTTACCTAGTACTAAACCATGGTAATAAAGACAGAACCTTTATTGCAGATAAAATAAACATGCCTGAAACGCCTGTATTTTACCCTACAGAGCACAGACACCATAAACATGTGCAATCCCTAGAGCAGAGTTTCCCAACTGCAGTCCTGGAGGGACAAACACCATTCAGGTTTCATGCTGACCCTAATAAATATGCCTGTGCTGCATTTGTATGCGCCACCCCATTGTATGCAAATGTATCTCATGCATATTCATTAGGGACAGCATGAAAACCTGAACAGTGTTTGGCCCACCTGGACTGGAGTTGGGAACCTCTGCCCTAGAGCAGCGGCCAACAGGGGCATAAACACCCACACCCACAGGCTCCACTATCCAAAGCCTCATGGAGAGTCAGGCTGTTGGGCCCTGCGCGGAGCAGCATCTCCCAATACTGGCACCTGCATACCTTAGCAATGCCATCCTAAACTTGGGAACATGTTCCACATATATCAAAAGGTTGCTATGATTAATGTCAGCTAACAAATCCTAAGTTAAACACAATTTGTTGATAGAGATTCATCATAGCAACCTTTCTGATATCTGTGGAGTGTGTTTCAGTTATTCATTGACCCTAACAGTATTGAGTACCATAGCAATGCCCGCACTGTGCCCAGGACTGGTATGGTGGCCAGGGCTACCACAAACCTCTATATTTGCACAATGCTGGCATAGGTGTGGGAGTGTGTGTCTGTCTATCCAGTGTGTTGTGGCTGCCTACACCTTACTGAGCCTACATTGCTTGCACTGTTTCCAGTGTTAGCCTGCCAATGTGCATAATGAGGAGCAAGATATTGTGGGTATGGCCTGGACAGGGTGGCATGGGCAGGATGCATCTGCACAGGGTATAGGGCAATGGCCGGGATATTGTAGTGCCCAACCACCACCTGCATGGACAGGGTGGCCACAGCATGTCATGCTGGGAGGTCGCTCTCACCCTGACTGAGCAGTGACCACGGCATGGCTAGGTTCCCCCATAGTGCTATACAGTATTTCTCTCAAGTGATATATTTTTTTTTTTTTGGGGGGGGGGGTTCTGGGCCCAATCACTGATATACCTGTGTGGTGCATGTGCTGATGTCCCAGTTTTGGGTGCACACAGTTCCTCCAGGAACATGCACTATGTATTAGCTAGCAGGCAGTTTTCAGTTTATCTCCCTGGGACCAAGGCTCTTTTCGCAGTTTTCCATGGGCTCAAAGTGCTTGTGGATTTTTCTATCTGCTTTTTATGCATATGGTTCACTGAAAATGATGTATATATAATTGAAAATACAGTCTATGTATATTGTTTCCTTCCCCAGTCTAAGCCACCCCTAGGAATGTCTTCTCTCATTACAACCACTTTGAGAGAAGAGAATTTTTGGACCGCTGATTATCACCATTGAAACATTTTAGACCTATATTAATTGCATTACAAAGACACTAATAAAGAATAAAAAATAATATTCCTAAAAAAAGCTTTATTATAATTGTGCCAGTTAACTCTCTATCAGTCTCTTCTGTTTGCACTGAGATACTTCAGGAAGTTTTAAATATGACGGACTCTTGAAACAGGAAGGGGCCCTTTTATTAAATGCTGCAAAGAATTTGCACTAAATGTGCATTACCAATGAATGTAAAGTGCCAAGCCTCTGTCTTAGTTGTCAGGGGGACATGACCTGTATGTTTTCCAAAAGCTAATAAGCATAGGGGCACCTAACTCTAACTATGGAAGTGCCAGTAGGTGTACCTGCACTATGTGCCACAGTAACTGCACTCTCCCACTACTGTGTTCACCAAGTCCATGCTCCCTCTCAACCTGCCCACTGCCCAAAGCAGCCAAAGAGAGCCAGTTAATGTGCATTTCAGCAGTCTGTAGTTGGCCTGCTCACTCATCAGGGTTTACTATAGCCAGTTATCGCTCACTAAAACACGCCTTGACAGTTAGTGGTGTTTAGTAAGGTTCAGTGCACAAGATCATAGCATGGACATTTTCCATGATTAGTAATTTCAAATATGATGAACACTTTATTTTATTTTATAGTTACAGCAGTTTACAGATAGACTACAGGCATTAAAATCTTGTGCAGAAGCTAGCAAGGTACCCTAAGCAGCAAAAAACATATGAGACAAGACCAAAACCATGAACTGCTGCTTTTGGGTCTTGACTCACCTGATCTCCTTATTTCTTTACCATTCCCCTAGATGTATCCCTGTTTACACCTTCTGTGTTGTCTGTCTTGACTAGATTGTAAGCTCTGATGAGCAGGGACTCTCTCTTACATGTCTGTGCAGCTCTGCATACATCTTGTAGCGCTATTCAAATGCTCAGCGTTACTAATAGTAGTAGTAGTAACCCAGTAAATCCAAAAAATGATATCAATTCCCTTCAGAGCCCACAATATCAAAAAATGACTTGAAGAAAAGATAACAAAAGGGTTATTATACAAGAAGTAAAAATAGGCAAATAGAAAAAAGCAGAAACCTTTCTTTTGCTTTAAACATTATCCAGCTAATTACTTCCCTCCCCCCTACCCCCACTGCCCATTACTAGGCAGCGCAACTGCTTCTTGTTGTTGTGCAAAGTTATTATCGTTTCAAATCAATGGAGTCATAGTACATTTTTGGCAAGCATTTTGAAGGATATCTCAGAAAAAATTCCCCACTTGTGGCAAGAACCATCTGACAGAGCTGCAGAAAAAGTCCCTGCCTTCTCCTCATCGCCCTACACAAATCTCGGAAACACTAAGGGGTATGTTTACTAAACTGTCTTAATGTTACCGGCGCTAGTTGCAACGTTAATGTGAAGAATGCCATATAAGGTAGTGGGCGGTCTGGAGGAAAGGTAGCAAGGAATCGGTATCGTGCAATAGTGTGTGCCGTGGCACATTAATGCGCGTTAACCCTAAGTTCATGCCAGCGCAGTGTTAGAAGCTATAAAGATGTAGCCCACTGGTTACTGCAATGACCATGGAAGCAGAGGTCATGGGTTTGATCCTGCAGTGGTGTTATGTAAGAAGGCTGTCTGAGGCATTTCCTTTTAATTTAAATCTGTGTTGTCAGCAAAAACACCCTCATAGTGCCATAACTAAGGTGGCACTCTATAAGGCACTCCATAGGGCACATTATAAAGTGCCCTGTCCGCCAAGGCACCTTATAATGTGCCCTATAGGGAGCTTTATAGGGCGCCTTATGAGGCACCTTAGGTTACGGCACTGTGAGGGTGTTTTTGCTGGCAGCACTGATCTAAATTAAAAGGAAAAGCCTCAAACAGCCTTATTAAATAAACACCACCATGGGATCAAACCCACAACCTCTGCCTCCACAATCATTGAAGTAACCAGTGGGCTACATCTCTATAGCGTCTAACCCATCACTGGCTGGCTACAGAAAGACTGCAGGTCACCATACAAACTGTCTGCTATGGTTACCAGGATTGGGTAAACCCACCCGTACTAATGATGCACTGCACATGCAGATCAGCAGCCTACATCTGATCACAAGATGGGGTATGTGCCTCTATAGCACCCTGGCCTGGTAGAGGGAACTGACCGTGTGTGTTACTGGCACAGAGTAGCTACAGTCCGTGACATTGTGTGGTTCCTGTGCTCACCCTGAGGGTTAGGCGGGGCACCCAGCACCAGGTCCGCAGCACATGACATGGTTGAAATAGGCTGTGTTGCAGGTACCAGTGTGTGGTAGGTAGTCCTTGCAGACACACCTAGGCTACAGCTGTCCATCTGTATTTCCCAGTCATGTCTAGCCCTTGTGGACTATGATGCACCCAGAATAGTGCCTGTCCTGTGTGGTTGCCATGGTCACATGTTATAAGAGAAGTGTGTTGTTTGAACACAAAGGCAAATTATGTAGCACCACCCAACCCACCCTCTGTGGGTCAGGGTGAGGGACAGGATCTCCCACCAACAGATCCACATTCTACATCTCTGCAATGGTGACACAGTAGAGGGGAGACAAAAACAGGAAGCGGCAGATTCAACACCCAATGAATTTATTATAACCAAATAAGTGGCCTATGCCCAACACAGGCTGTGTTTCGTATATAACTTCCTCAGGGGCTATCAGGACACACTAAAAAATAAATTGTAAAACCACAATACCTTGCTCCTCATTATGCACATTGGCAGGCTAACACTGGAGACAATGCACGCATTGGGGGCTCAGTAAGGTGTAGGCAGCCACAAAACACTGGGTAGACATATATACTCTCCCACACCTATGTCAGCATTGTGCAAAGAGAGAGGTGGTTGGCAGCCCTGGCCGCCATACCAGTCCTGGGCACAGTGCAGGCATTGCTATGCTACTCAATACTGTTAGGGTCACTCTCCAGGATGGTAAACACTGTCAGTATCAAAATAAGAAACACACTCCACATATATCAAAAGGTTGCTATGATGAATCTCTGTTAACAAATTGTGTTTAATGTAGGATCTGTTATCTGACATTGATCATAGCAATCTTTTGATATATGTGGAACGTGTTTCTATGTTTATGACGGCATTGCTAAGGTATGCAGGTGCTAGTATTGTTAGATGCTGCTCCGCGCAGGGCCCAACAGCCTGACTCTCCATGAGGCTTTGGATAGTGGAGTCTATGGGTGTGGGTGTTTATAGCCTGTTGTCCTATGCTCTAGGGCAGAGGTTCCCAACTCCAGTCCTGGTGGGCCCAACACGATTCAGGTTTTCATGCTGTCCCTAATGAATATGCATGAGATACATTTGCATACAATGGGGGCAGTGCATACAAATGCATCTCAAGCATATTTCATAGGGACAGCATGACTCCAGGACTGCAGTTGGGAAACTCTGCTCTAGGGACTGGGCATGTCTATGGTGTATGTGCTCTGTAGGGTAAAATATAGGCGTTTATGGCGTGTTTATTTTATCTACAATAAAGGTTCCTTCTTTATTACCATGGTTTAGTAGTGGTAAAATACAGGGACATGCTCTACAGGAGCCACAGATGGAACTTGAACCTGTGGCCTTCTGGCCCTGAACACACTGGCTGTGTGTACTGCACCAAACTGTTACCACAGAGGCAGGTTATTCCCTGGGGATACCATTACTGTTCGTAAGACAGACCTTGTCTTTTGCAGTGCACGGCATCCACCTAAACAGGGCTTGGCCTTGGTCTGCTGTGGGCAGATGCCACTGTCCCCTCCACCACCAGCACCCCTCTGCCACCATGCTGACATGCCTTTATGCCGGTGGTGCTGGTGGTGCGCAGTCCCAGGCCATCCAGTGTGCTAGTAGGCGGCTGCCTATGGTGCGTGATATGGGGTAGGGGTGCCTGCATAGACATCCACGCTTCCCCCCGGCACCACCTGCCAATGTTATGTGCCCTTTAGGGTACTTGCTGGGTAATGTCCATTGTGGCACTGTGGGACACACACTCGTGGACATGTTTGCCCTTGGTCAGTTGCTGTCTTGCTGGTTTTCCATTTCTACATTCCTATGTGTCACCTAGGCTTCTGCCTTTCCACCCTATGCCCCACTGCATGTCCCATATGCAGCCCCCTGTACCCCATTTGCAGCCTCACCATAGTGTCCTTTCGTATTTGGGCACTATGCTGCTGCTGCACATGTATCACTACTATCACTTTTCTTGGTCTCCCTGCCTTTGCTGTACATTGCTGACTGAAATGGTTTCTCTCTCCTGCAAATGTGCCTCTAATGCGAGGTTTTCACTGTCGTTAATTTTCAGACTCTGATTTCACAGCGTTATTGTGCCTGGAGCCTCTCCCCGCCCACTCTCCGCCCATTGACCACTTATCTCTGCCCTCTGGGGAGTCTTACTCCACCCTCTGTGTACCTTAACGCCACCGGAGACGTTATCCGCGATGTGACGTTATCGCGTGGTAATTATCACACGATAACGTCACTTATCGTACGATAACTTCGCCGCTGCAAAGTTAGTGCTGTTTAGTAAACGTACCCCTAAATCTTCTAGCCCATAATCATTAATTTCATATTTCTGGAAAACAAATGCATGATAGAATTCTTATCACGTTCAAAAACAAAAGCGACAAGCAAAGTAGCTCTCTCTTGAGCTTCTTCCACTGAGACCTCCAAGATAGCAGAAACATCAAGACTGTCAGGAGAGGCCTAGGCCATCCTTCTCCTCATTCTCTCTCCCATATCACCATCTTACAAATTCAATAGAACACTCTATAGAATAGATTGACTCCCTACATAGGAACCTTAGAACAGTTTACCAGATAGTTTCCGAGCAATTCTCAGCAGTCAATTTTTGAAACAAGTTCAAAATTTTAATTTTTAACTGTCTCTGTTTATTTTCTAATATTTCCATTGTTCTTGCAAACGAGAAGCAGTCTTTCATTATTAGCTGGGCAGTTTGTAATCTACCCTATTCAGTCTCCAGTTTTCCCAAACACACATGCGGACTCTTAAATTATTCCCAGCTGCTAAAGGACACTGTTCAGAATTTCCCACCACAGACTGTGTCTGTGGTCTCCTATCTTGGAGACCACAGACACCTTCAAGCTTACAATTGCCTTACAAATGGTTTCAAGGGTGATTACCTCTGCACACGCCAGCCCCTTTGACTGCAGAAACATGTGGTTTCCCAGAGAGCTGACTCTCCATGGGCAAGTAATCTCCCACTGATGTTGCTACTGCCTTTATTTATTATTTTATTTACATTCTCTTATATACTGTGCTATTCTGCATCAGTGTGGTTTACATTGAAAAAACTGAAATTACATTGAACAGGGCATTATAACTTGGAGATAACTATTTTACAGGGAACATGGGCTATGGAGGGTTAAGTGGCTTGCCCAAGACCACAAGGAGCACCTGTGGGACTAGAAACCCCAGTCCTTCTGGCCCAAGGTTGATGTCCTCTAGTGGGATTTGAACCCCTGACCTTCTGGCCTGAAGTACCTTGCCCCAACCACTAGGCCACTCCTCCACTCCAACTCCACCTCCACTTGGAACCAATACTAGTGCTTGCTCAGTAACCTTGCCATTTCCAGGTTTCCTCCAACCATCCTTCTGAGCACAGGGGTTAGCCTGACATCACTCCCCTGTGTTCTGTCCTCTGGTTTAGCTCCTTTTACCGCTTAACTTTCAAGGGATGAGCTCAACTGTGGAGGCAGGGGGAAGATTGGGGATCATGGCTGCAAAATATTTGCTGTAAGCTTGGACGGCTTCCCTCTCCCTACAACTCAAAGACATGCAGCGGAGTCCTGGAAACAGCTAACAATGCCATCTTGGATTCCCTGCATGTGAAATTTTATGGTAAAGTAAATTTCTGATTCTATAATTTATAATCTACTTTTCATCTTTGTGCCTATTAAAAGTTATTGGGCTTAAAAAAAGTTATCATGTCTTGTTTTGTTCCTATACTGTTCAAAATATTCTATATCAGTAAACTTGGTTTTGTTGAATTATTTACTGTAATTCATATAAAGAGAATAATGTTTCACATGCAATTAGACATGCAGTAGCAGTTTCCGTTTCAAATATAGCCAACATGTCCACATAAACTCATCTGAAAACAAACAAATGCCAACCAGTGTACTATAGGAATCCATTTTTCCAAAGAACAGTCATGTCATTTTTCTGATCCCTTTGTTCTGTTAGATTTCATGAAATGGCAAGCCGTTTTAAAGCAATAAACCTCAATGCCCCATGGAAGCAAAGAAGACTAGAGGAAAAAATTAAGTCATAATTAACTACAGCTGCTTCTGCCTTACATTTCCAAGAAACAATCCAAGATGCCACATATTTTTTTAAATAGAATAATTTGAAACCCTTATGATTTATAGACCAAGTAAACTAAGGAAGCCTCCAAGTAGTCTCTGGGGGCTTCTTTGTTGCCCATGCTATGATCTGACATCTAAACAAAGTCAGTGATTGATAATGGCTTTGATGGCTGTTTGCTTGTTACATTCAGTGGTCAGGATCAAAGTAAAATGACAATAATTTTCTTTACTCACGTATCATTATAAACTTGATGCTACGTTCGGCCATCAAAGCATAGGGAAGTGTTCAATCACCTTTAGAAGGAACTATTAAAATATAGAATGGAACCATCACATTTTATTGGCTTAGCCTTTCTCTGCACTGCCTATAAAAACAGACATTGCTTTAAAATCTCTCTCTAATGCTCTTTTTCCATGAGGCACAGATGACCTCAAGCAGTTTACAACCTGACTTATTTAAGACTAACTAACTTTGTTGTTAAGGTATCCTAGTCTCAGACTGCTGTTGGAATTAATTTAAGAAATTATGGAATACATTTAAATTTTGGACACAGGATCAAAAATAGTATGAAAGTCTACAAATAGCTTTGCTCTCACCTTCTTGAAATCAATTCCTGCAAATTTGGAAGGGAAAAATGTACAAAAAACTGTTGATTATTGGGATAGTATGGGAGTCCCCCCTCCCCCTCCACCCCCACATATTCTATGCCCCATAGGCTAAGACAGGACCCATAAATCTTTGGGTACACACAGACAGACCAACAGACAGGCACATATGTATAAGAAATGCTTGACTGTGCTGACACCTTCGTCTACCTGTTTAAGAAAAAAGCTTTCTAAAAGAAAAACACACTGGAAGAGGGTGGGAGGGATATTTAAAGACATTTACATGGTTTGCAGACCTGCAATCTGTGTAAATGCTGCTCTTTGGGATATAAAGTGGAACTACCATAGTTGGTGCTGCTGAATATCTCTGGGTGCAGATGCTACATGCCCCAAGGCTAACCAGTTAGCATCGGGGCTTTCTGGGGAGGTACCCATCGCTAACCAGGCAGCGGCGATATTGAGCTACTGCCCAGTTAGTAACGTGGTGAAAATCAGGCACAAGAAACCCTGGCCTAACTTTCACCGCAGAAACTAACTGGGTAGTGGCTGAATATCGTCACTGCCTGGTTAGCTTCGTAGCAATCCCGGCAACCAGGATATTCAATGCCGGAGCCCAGATATGGCCCTGGCACTGAAAATCCAAGTCTAAAGTTCAGCGCTGGTGGCTAGCCACTGAATATTGAGCACACTGTTTTATTTTTAAGAAATTCAATGTCCTGAGTGTCTTTAAGGGGCATGTTTACTAAACTGCGGTAATGTCACTCGTGTTAGGTTCCGCGGTAAAGGTACAGATGCCCATATAAAGGCGTGGGCGGTGCATTGTTACAGCAAGCAGTATCAGCTAACGCATGTTACAAACTAACGCGCGCTACAAGGTGCCTCATAAGGCACCTTACAAGGCACATTACAAGGCGCCTTGTAAGGTGCCTTGTTAGGTGCTTTATAAGGTGCCTTGTTAGGTGCCCTATAAGGTGCCTTATAAGGTGCCTTGTTAGGTGCCTTATAAGGTGCCTTGTAAGGTGCCTATAAGGTGCCCTATATGGTGCCTTGTAAGGTGCCTATAAGGTGCCCTATATGGTGCCTTGTAAGGTGCCTCATAAGGTGCTTTGTAAAGTGCCCTATACAGTAGGGCTCCTAAGGCTAACAGCCGTAGTAGGCACCCCTGGACAAGGCACCTTAGAAGGTACCCTGGGTTACGGAACCATAGATTAAGGTAGCATAACAAGGTTATGGTGCCCTAGGTTAGTGTAGCCTAAGGGCTGCAAGGTGCTGCAGGATGACATGTATTACCTGTGAGGAACAGACAGATGTAGCCCTAACACTAGATAGAGCACTCAGGAAAGGCAATGAACAGGTGAGTGAAGGAGGGAGAGCTGGGAGCCGATGGACCAGCCATATTTGTGGGCATCCCATGTGGCTGTCAGTACTGATGACAAACATGGTGGGGCAATGTAAAGCACAGGGTGTTGGCAATGTAAAGTACTGGAAAGACAGTTGGTGGCAGACGATGGGAATATGTGTCCCCCAGTGGAGGCGGAGGTGGCAGGATAGTTACAATGATGGGTGGACAGAGGCGTGGTGGTGCCATGCAGATCAGGAACAGGTGAGGCAAGCATAAAGAGGTGCAATGCAGGAATGGGTAGCAGTGCAGGAGATGGGGTGACAGCCCTCACAGGCAGACAGGACTCTACACAGCTGACAGATGCAGATAGACGGACCGAGGGAATGTTGGAAATTGTGGCGAGGGTCTTATGGGCTGGCAGCACAAATCTGCCTGTTAAAGGCATGCACACTATTTGAGTAAGACAGGTATGAGAGGAAGGAACAATGAGGAACTGAACCCATGAACACTGCCAAGACTGGCATTGCATTAACCAGTAGGCAATACCTTTGTGGTGTATGTCACAGCAATGGCTGGGCACAGAAGGACTGCAGGTCACCACACAAAGCTGTCTGCTCTGAGTTCCAGGATAGGGTAACCCCACCAGTACCCATGATGCAATGCACATGCTGAATAGCTGTCTACAGCTGATCAGCAAATGAGGTCTGCACCTCTCCGGTACCTCAGCTTGGAAAGACGAACTGACAGTGCGTGATACTGGCACAGCTTAGCTACAGACCATGCCATTGTGCAGGTTCCGTGTTCTCCCTGAGGGATAGGATGGGTGCCCAGCACTAGGTCTGCAGTACATGTGGTGCTAGAGATAGGCCCTGCTGTACATCCCCATCACTACCAGTGTGTGACAGGTGTTCCCTGCAGTGCGGTTGAAGGTAACTTGGTATCCATCTTTGTCCTACAGTCATATGTGGCCCTCTGAGACCAGACACCACCCAGATTAGTGTGTACCCCCCGTGTTAGGGTCTGGCTGACATGGGCACCTGTTATCAGGGCAGAGGGGTTTCTAGACTTGCATGAGGTTTGTGTCACAGTGCCTTTATAGGTCAAAGTGGTATACACTACACATCCCAAAGGGCTCACATCACCCTTTTTGTAGGTAAGGGACAGGTGCCCAAGCCCCCATGAAGCAACCTCCATCCTGCTGGTATACAGCAGCCCTCCAGGGTTGGTGAGCCAGAGCCATGCCTGTGGCTGTGGCAGTGGCAGACGAGCAACAATGATGGGATTAGCTCTGGAAAATCCCAACTGCCTCACACCACTGCCAGTCACCAACAGACAGCACAGTCAGACTGCACCGTATAGGTGTTCCGACCATGCACAGTCTAACTGCAGACAGTCCACTAGCCAGTCCATAGTGCATGCTCACAGAGGAACTATGTGCACCAAGCAGGCATCTCAGTGATTGGGGCCCCAGCACTGGGAACACAAAAGTATCACTGGAGGCAGATAATGCAGAGCGCTATGTGGAAACCTAGGCATGCCATGGTCACTGCTGAGAGTGAGAGTGCCCTCCCAGCATGCCATGTGTGGCCACCCTGTCCATGCAGGCAGTGGTCGGGCACTACAGTGTCCCAGTCATTGCCCCACACCCTGTGAAGATGCATCCTGGCCAATCTGCCCTGTCCGGGCCATACCCACAACACCTTGTTCCTCATTATGCACATATTCAGGCTAACACTGGTAACAGTGGGACATTTTGGGCCCAGTGAGGTGTGGGCAGCCACAAAACAATGGATAGACATACACACACACACTCCTATTGCAGCATTGTGCAAAGATAGGGGTGGTTGGCAACCCTGCCCACCACATTGGTGCTGATCACAGTGCCAAAATTGCTAAACTGTGCAGGGGGTAGTAGTAGTGCTCTGGTGATAACTTCAGCTCAATGCTGGGGCCAACAGTCTGACTCTCCATGCATCTTTGGATTGTGGAGCCTGTGTGAGTGGGTGTTTGTACCCCTGTTCGCTGCTGCTTTGGGCTTTACACATGTTGCTGTTGTATCTGCATTGTAGGGTAAAACATAGGGACATGCTCTGCAGGAACCACAGCTGGTGCTTGAACCTGTAACCCTCTGCTTCTGAACACACTAGCTAGGTGTACTGCACCACACTGTTGCCACAGATGCATGGTGGTCCCTGGGGCTACCTGTACATTTCCTCAGCCAGACCTTTTATGTTGCACTGCACACCACGTACTGGTACAGGGCATGGCCTAGGTCCACTGCAGGCAGGTGCCACTGCCCCCTACAGCATGGGCACACACACACCCTGCCATGCTGACATGACCATATGCTGTCAGTGCTGTTAGTGCGCAGTCCCAGGCCATCCACTGTGTGGGTAGGTGGTCGCCTAGGGAGCGGGGAATGGGGCATGGGGCATACATGAGCATCCTTGCATCCCCCCCCATCACCACCTACCAATAGTCTGTCCCTTCTGCTTGGGGGAGGGTTGGCTGGGGGGATGTCAGGTCAGTGCCCTGGCAACTGTTAGCTCGGGTGGACCAGGTAGATGTAGGTGGATTGTGTTTGGCCTTTGTCAGCTGCTGTCATGCTGATTTCCAGTTTCTATGTTCCTATGTGCCACCTAGGCACTCGCCTAATCCACCCTGTGCCCCAGCTGCCCCCAATACATGTCACACCTGCAGCCCCCTATGCCCCACTTGTACCATCGCCATAGTGGCCTTTCATACTTGGGCACTATGCTATTGCTGGAAATGGAACACTACTATCACGTTTCTTGGGCTCCCTGTCTATGCTGTACATTGCTGACACTTAAATGGTTTCTCTCTGCTGCAAATGTGCATCTAACGGCAGGTTTTCATTCGCGGTAGGATTCAGCCCTTCAGCTCAGCGCGTTAGTGTGCAGGGAGCCTCTCCCCGCACATTGACCCCTTCCCCCTGCCCTCTCTCCACCTTCTGTGGTGTTTACCGTGGCCGGGAACGTTAACGATCGTTAGGTAACATTAATGAGAGTTAATGTTACATACCGCGCATTAACGTTACCTAATGATCATTAACATTACATAACGATCATTAACGTTACATAATGCGCAGTCTGTAACATTACCGCAGTTTAGTAAACATGCCCCTAAGCAACAGTTAGCCCTTTCACAAAGAAAATCTGAAAATAGTGTTGTCCAACTTGATTACCCTGTGGGTAGAGTGCCGTCACGTGTTCTTAACACTCTTTTGTTGTCATTTTGACCAATTATAAGGTTTCACTTACTACTAATACTACGTAGAGACTGAGGTAAGAGAATGGTACACATTTGTTACTGTTTAAGTTAAGGAACTCAATGGCATAATAATTTACTCTAGGAAGATTTAATTTCCTTATTTATATATGTGGAGAGTAATTTTTTAAAGGGGTGCCTAGATTAGCGGGGATGTCTCATATCTAGATGGATCACTTGCACGTGCCCTTTGGCTGGCATAAGTGACCATGTGTAACTTATGCACATATACCCATATCTTATGAAGTATGCACCTGATTTTCATTTAGGCAGGCTATACGCCGCATCAGCACATAGCCTGCCTGCCAATCCCCTTAACTCGGATTTTCACTTTCGCGGCAACGGAAGTGAAAATCTGAGTTGGTTGGACATACTGGCAGTTGCCAAGGCTAAGTGAGTAGCAACGAATTTCAATGCTACCCAGGTAGCCCCAGTGCCTAAAAGATAGGCGAGGAAAACCCTTGCCTATCTTTAAGGCACCGAGGGCTATCCAGGTAGCAATGACAATCACTTCTACCTGCTTAGCCCTTTCCTCCACCTCGCTCCATCCCAGAATACCCCCAACACGCCCCGGTGCTAAACACAAAGCATCGGGGCATGTAAGGGATAAACCAGGGAATTTTTGAAGGCACTACCCGTGTAGGTGCCTTTGAAAATTCCCTGTTAAGGCATTTACACAGGTAACTAGGGTAATTACCTGTGTAAATGCCTTTGAAAATCGGGCCCTCTGTGCTTAAGTGCATATTCTAACCTTCCTCAGTCCAAGCTCTGCCTATCTGAAAGTACATGCCACAACAGTGATAGTATACACCATTAGCCTAATGCACATGCTTACAGATTGGTTAAAGTAGTCACGTAAAGGCCCATCAATACATATGTTATTTAAAATACATGATTTACGTGCATTGATGGCACATCATCTTTCCACAGCGCCTTATAAAATTACCTAAAAATTACCCCATGATTATCCTTTCTGACAGTAACCCCCTGATATGATTCCCCCCTAGACAGCAGGACTCCCCCAATCCAGACCCTCCCCAATCATGAAACTACCACAAACAAGAACCCCAAACAAGAACCCCCCAGATCATCCCTCCAACATAACCCTCAAAAGGTCACCTCCCATAACAATCCCCCACAATACTCTGATCCTCCTTCCCCAGGACTTCACCAGAGATTTCCCTGGTTGTCTAGAGGACTGGGGCAGCATCGGTCCCTAATAGTTGCCAAGTTTGAAAATAGTGGTGATGCCTCTCAGTACTAGTCTCATGGTATTATTGGTAGGGTATATAAATGTCCATGGTTTCAATCTAGTTCTTATTTCTTCTGGATTTGTGCTAGTATTTTATAAAGACATAGAGGTACCGATATGCCTTTATAAGACAGGATAAAAATAGCCACCTATGTGGCCTTCACACTTAGGCAACCTATTATTAAATGACCCTTAATGTACACTAAGGGCATCATTTTAAAAGTCTTGGATGTCCTTTAAGACATTTTATAAATGACTTTTAAAGACATCTCCAGTGTGGGGATGTCCAAGTAAGCAAGGGGCTTGGTAGAGGTGCAAACAGCAGGGACTTCTGCAACCCTGTAGACATTTAGACCTCCTCCAGAGAGGAATAGGTAATGGGAAAGTGCTTGTTTGGCCTTAAAACATCCAGGTGGTGTAGAGTTAAGTGGGTTGTCTAATATCACATTGGATATGTAGAGTAGTATTGGATATGTAATAAAAATAAGAGCGTTAGAAGAGTGCATAGGTATGAATTTTCACTTGTTTTTTGTTCATGATGTCAAAACATTCATTAAATATATAGAGATTTTTGAAAAGTTCTATGACAGTTGGGTTGGAGCACAGGAGACGTCTGACCTCTCTGAGTACTGTTTTTTTCTATTTGGCTGTACTTTTACATGGCTATTAAAGAATTCTATCTTTTATAGAGCAGGATAGATTTTTTTTCTTTTGCCAGTAGTTTAGTTTATAGGGAAGGTAAAGGAGTTGTCAGCTGTGGGAAAGAGTGTCATTTGAGGAGTATAACATATATCCCCGTCTTTTACAACATTTGGTTGACCATAGGGAACCTTATCTGGTCACCTCCTGAAGAAGCTTCAGTGCAATGCCTTTTGGTGTCATCTGTTGCGCTGGGGTATGCCGCACGGCGTTCATATAAGTGTGCTTGTTATCAAATCATTAAGTGATCTAGGACCTATCCTATAGTATAGAGGATATGAGTTGTTGAATGAAGTAATGATATACAATGAAAATGAAGTATTAATGGTAATTAAAAATTAGCTTGAAATTTATGGAAATTATCTCTTATTACTAAAAGGAGTTTTTTGGATCTGTGATGTGAGGAGCAATGATTATGAGCTAACAACAAACATATGCCCATGAACAAATGCTGAAGGAGATCTGAGATCCCTTTTCTCCTACAATCTATATCTGTATAATCAATGTAAATGAGATGCATATGAAGAGAATGAGTACTCCCACAACAGTAATTTGAATGAAGGTGTTTTGAAGTGGTTATTGTCATCATTTCCACCATATGGAGATCAGGAGTTTTGTGTGTGATTAAGATCACATGAAGCAGCACTGGGATTCAAACCCTTAGGTATCCTGCTCTGAACCCACACTACTATTAGACATCCCTCTTCTGAAATGCTATTCCGGGGACTAGGAGCCCGATTCAGAGAGGGGCACGTCCAGACCGTCCGGACAGCCCCAAGCAAGACGGACCCGTTTGGACCCGTTTCTGGATCACGGGAACAAAACATTCCTGTGGTAACCAGAATCGGGCCTGAGGATGGCCCAGCGTGCCCCTGCCACCTGCAGGGATATCCTCCCTGCAGGTGTCCCTAACTCCGGCATTCCAGGCCTCCCTTTTCCCCACTGCCCGTCCCACGGCTGTCCTGCCGTGGCCTGGATCGGGTAGCAGGAACCCCTCTACATCTGGCCCCGGTCCTGGGGGGGATCCCCAGGCCTGATCACAGCAAAAGTGCTGCTTGTTCCACCTTTGAGGTGGAATAAGCAGCATGTTGCCACAGACCCGGCAGCACATTCAGGGCAGTGACCTGAATCGGTCCTGTACATGCTGCCGGGCTGGCCTGCCCCTGCTCTGTCCCAATCCCACCCCTCCTGTCCGCTGCCAGCTCTCCCCATCCTGAGCATCAGGACATATGGGGAGATCCAGAGAGGGAATCGGGCCCAGATGGCTTGAGGGGCTGCACTTCCTGCAGAGATGTGCAGCCCCGCAACCTGCATTTTTGCATGAGGCCAATATTGGGCACATCCACGTTTGTGAAATAGTGCCTGACCTTGCACATACCTGCTCTTTTTTCAGATGTTCTGGCTTAGACATCCCAGATTTCACTTGGATATTCTTTAAGCTAGTCTAAAGAGAATTTAGCACACATGATAAAATGTGCATTACTTTCATATAAAAAAATGAAATTTCATTTGCATATTAAAATATAGTAGATCCATATACAATAGCTTGGTATACTGTCTTACATTAAACATTTTGAGGAAGGATATAAGAAAGGTTAGCAATGGTTAAAGGTTTGCAGAAAAGGGTTAATGGTAAAAAAATATGCAGGATCTTACATTTGGGTTTCAAAAAAACCTGTAGAATAAAGAGAGTGAAATTTTGTGCACAAAGCAAGAATGGGATCTGGGAGTGATCATATCTGGTAATCCTAATGTAGATAAGGCAATAGAAACTGACAGAAGAATGTTTGGGTGTATAGGAGGCATGTGTATTAATTTTTGACAAAATAGAAACGTTTATGAGACTTGCTGTTTTGATTCATTCCAGTGTCAATTAAGTGAGCGTGCATGCTCATAAAATTTGCACAAATCACCATTTTATAACTATGCTTTTGTCATGCCTGCACAGCCAGGCACATGGGAGGAAATCTAGGAGGGGGAGGAGGTCAAGGAGGGGTCACCAGCAACCAAGAAGCCAGCACTAAACAATTTAGCTAATCATTCTGCAAATCTTCAACAAGCAGCCAGAGAAACATATCCTTGCCTGAATTCTGTAAATCCCATCATTGATGAGGTCACAGCAGAACTGGAACACATAGCCAGCCCTAGCATCAGGGAACCAATATATCTCTGAATTTCAGAAAGTGAGCAAGGAGTGCTGGCTGGGGTTTAGGATTGCAAAGGAGAAATAGTAGTTTGCCAGTAGATGGGGTAGGTTTGAAAAGAAGAAATCATCATTTCATGCCCTCTGCTTTTACAGCTATAAAACTAGATGGCATGAAATGAAGCTGCAAGAAGGTAAACTTAAAAGAAACGTCAGGAAAAACAGTTTCACAAAAAGGGTGGTGAATGCCAGGAATGTCCTCCTGGTGGAAGTGGTAAGGGCAAAAACAGTGACAGAATTCAAAGAAGAGGATTTCTATATAGCAAATTAAATCAACAAATAACTTTTATATTTCAATAAATAGAGGGGTGGGGCTAACTGCAGAGAATAGTGGTACAACCTCAAACAAAGGCATAGAGGGAGTAAACTGCACAGAGTGGATCATAGTGGTCTTTATCTGCCATCATTTACTGTGTTTCTATGGCTACTGGCTAGAGCTGTGTCTGGAGCTGAGGAGGATTTTAAGGAAGAAAAAATACAGAAAGCTTCAAGCTTGTCTTTGAACTATTAAGCAGGGTCCTGTGTCTGGGGTTTGCTTGCCACGCTACTTCAAAACACAAAAGAAAAAGATATTCCGTGTTTTTCTTTTCTGAGAGTGTTTCTTCCTCCCTCATAGTTGTGGAGTCTATTGCCACACAAGCAGGGGCTTGAAAGGTTTGCATAAGGCAGAGAGTACCTTTGCACTTTGATACAACAGAGACAGTGGTAGAAGGAGAGGTTACTGAAAATCTAAATCTTTGTATTCCATTTCGGAACCAGAAAATACAGTATAATAATTATCTTGGCAAACATCTGGTTCATCTATTGTTTGTGACAGCAGCTGTGGAGGTGGGAGGGCACCTTATCTAAAAAGTAAAAGCTACAAGACAAACATTATTTGGGAATCCAGTCCATTGGGGCATTAACTGGACAAACACATTCCACTTCTCCAAGCTCCTTTGAAGAGTAGATGGGCAGAATGGATAGTTCATACATATTAGTGGTAATTATATTAGGAGCCGCATAAAGTTACAAGACATCTACGCACATACATCACATATTTTCAATGACTTATACATATACTTTAGCTGGTCGTTATTCTATACGTATGAGCATTATGCATACTTTGGGGTCAATTTCTCCAAATGCCTTTTACAGCAATTTCTCCAAATGGGTAATGGCTTTCACATGTGCAGCAACGGCAGAGTGGCCATGTAGGAAAGGGCACTATGGTGATGGTGTAAATGGGGTACAGGGGGCTGAAAGCGGCACATGCAGTGGGCCAGCTGGGGCACAGTGTGGACTAGGCAGATGCCTACCTGGCACCTAGGAATAAAGAAACTGAAAAGCAGCAAGACAGCAACTGACCAGGGTCCAACATGGCCACGTGTGTGTGTCCCACAGTGTCCCAGGGGACAGTACCCAGCAGGTATCCCCAAGGGCACAAAACATTGGCAGGCGGTGCCAGGGGGAAGTGCTGATGTCCATGTCAGCACCCTACCTCATATCATGCACCATAGGCAGCCACCTACCGGCACACTGGATGGCCTGGGACTGCGCACCACCAGCTCCACCAGCATAAGGGCATGTCAGCATGGAGGCAGGGAGGGGTGCTGATGGTGGAGGGGGCAGTGGCATCTGCCCACAGCAGACCAAGGCCAAGCCCTGCTTAGGTGGGTGCCATGCACTGCAACAGACAAGGTCTGTCTGACGAACCGTCATGGTATCCCCAGGGAATGTCCAGCCTCTGTGACAACAGTTTGGTGCAGTACACACAGACAGTGTGTTCAGGGGCAGAAGGTCAGAGGTGACAGTCCCAGCTGTGGCTCCTGCAGACCATGTCCCTATATTTTACCCAGTGCTAAACCGTGGTAATAAAGAAGGAACCTTTATTGCAGATAAAATAAACACACCATAAACGCCTATATTTTACCCTACAGAGCACATACCCCATAAACATGTGCAATCCCTAGAGCAGAGTTTACCAACTGCAGGCCTGGAGGGCTAAACACCATTCAGGTTTTATGCTGTCCCTAATAAATATGCCTGTGATGCATTTGTATGCACCGCCCCCATTGTATACAAATGTATCTCATGCATATTCATTAGGGACAGCATGAGAACCTGAACCGTGTTTGGCCCACCAGGACCGGAGTTGGGAACCTCTGCCCTAGAGCAGCGGCCAACAGGGGCACAAACACCCACACCCACAGGCTCCACTATCGAACGGCTCATGGAGAGTCAGACTGTTGGGTCCTGCGCAGAGCACCATCTACCAATACTAGCACCTGCATACCTTAGCAATGCTGTCTTAAACTTGGAAACATGTTCCACATATATCAAAAGGTTGCTATGATTAATGTCAGATAACAAATCCTAAATTAAACACAATTTGTTGACAGAGATTCATCATAGCAACCTTTCTGATTTCTGTGGAGTGTGTTTCAGTTTTTGTTTCTGACAATGTTTACCACCCCGGGGAGTGACCCTAACAGTATTGAGTACCCTAGCAATGCCTGCCCTGTGCCCAGGACTGGTGTGGCAGCCAGGGCTGCCAACCACCTCTATATTTACACAATGCTGAAATAGTTGTGGGAGTGTGTGTATGTCTATCCAGTGTTTTGTGGCTGCCTACACCTTACTGAGCCCACAATGCTTGCACTGTTTCCAGTGTTAGTCTGCCAATGTGCATAATGAGGAGCAAGGTACTGTGGGTATGGCCTGGACAGGGTGGCCTGGGCAGGCTACATCTGCACAGGGCATAGAGCAATGGCTGGGACATTGTACTGCCCGACCACCACCTGCACGGACAGGGTGGCCACAGCATGTCATGCTGGGGGGGGGGGGGGGGGTTGTCACTCTCACCCTGTCTGATCAATGACCAAGGCATGGCTAGGTTTCCCCATAGTGCTATACAGTATTTTTCTTAAGTGATATTTATGAGTTCTCTTTTCTGGTGCCCAATGACTGACATACCTGCATGGTGTGTGTGCTCACATCCCATTTTTGAGTGCACACAGTTCCTCCAGGAACATGCACTATGTACTTGCTAGCAGACTATTTGCAGTTAGCATGTGTATGGGTAGCACTGTGCAGGGGGTGGAGAATGACTGTGCCCTCTGCTGGTGAATGTCAGATAGTGGTGGGGGGCAACTAAGCATTTTAAGGCCTACTGCCTGTCTGCCAGTACCCTATGTAATGCATACAGATCTGCATTGACTGCTCTGTAGGGTGCCTATTTCCCAGCAGGACTGGGGTTGTTGGTCCCCTCTACTGGCACTATTGTTGTAGAATGTGGATCTGTTGGTTGGAGATACTGTCCTCCACTCTAACCCACAGAGTGTGGGTTGGGTGGTTTTACATAATCTGCTTTTAGATCCAAACACCACCCTTCACTTATAACATGTGACCATAGCAACCACACAGGATATGCACTATTCTGGGTACATCATAGTCCACAAGGGCTAGATGTGACTGGGAAATATAGATGGACACAGGGGTATCTACAAGGACTACCTATCACACACTGGCACTAACAGTGACCTGCAGCACAGCCTATCTCAGCCATGCCATGTGCTGCGGACCTGGTGCTGGGCGCCCCACCTCATCCTCAGAGTGAGCACAGGAACCACACAATGTCACGGTCTGTAGCTACTCTGTGCCAGTAACACACATGGTCAGTTCCCCCTACCAGGCCGGGGTGTTATAGAGGCGCATACCCCATCTTGTGATCAGATGTAGGCTGCTGATTTGTATGTGCAGTGCATCATGGGTACGGGTGGGTTTACCCTATCCTGGTAACCACAGCAGACAGTTTGTGTGGTGACCTGCAGTCTTTCTGTAGCCAGCCAGTGGTGGGTTAGATGCTATAGAGATGTAGCCCACTGGTTATGTCAATGATTGTGAAGGCTGAGGTCATGGGTTTGATGCCACAGTGGTGTTATTTAATAAGGTTTCCTGAGGCTTTCCCCTTTAATTTAAATCAGTGCTGCCAGCAGAAACACCCTTACAGTGCCGTAGCCTAAGGTGCCTCATAAGGCACCTTATAAGGCACATTATAAGGTGCCTTGGCAGACAGGGCACTTTATAATGTGCCCTATGGAGTGCCTTATAGGGCACCTTAGGTTGTGGCACTGTGAGGGTGTTTTTGCTGGCAGCACTGATTTAAATTAAAAGGAAATGCCTCAGACAGCCTCTTACATAACACCACTGCAGGATCAAACCCATGACCTCTTCCTCTACAGTCATTGAAGTAACCAGTGGGCTACATCTTTATAGCTTCTAACACTGCGCTGACATGAACTTAGGGTTAACGCGTGTTAACATGCTACGGTGCCAACTATCGCATGATACCGATTTCTTGCAACCTTCCCTCTGGAACGCCTACTACCTTATATGGCATTCTTCATATTAACTCTGCAACTAGTGCAAGTAACATTAAGACGGTTTAGTAAACATACCCCTTTGTTTTCTTATATTATTTTTTTGTCTGTGTTTAGGACTCCTGATGCAGGTGGGCTGCCAGAACATGACCGTTTTGGGTCTTTTTAATAAACATTTGTTTTCTAACATTCCTTGAGTGGTTTTTGCATAGCTTCTGAGGATGGAGCACATGATGGTTTTGTCAGTCTTCTGAACTTACCTACCAACATATTGCAATAATTATTCTTGTCATTGCTCAATCTGTCTGTTCTAAAACGGCAGGCATCTTGATATTCAAGATAACAGACACTGTGTGCCATTTTTGTAAATGTATACAGATGTGTACAATACTGTTAAACCGCCCTTGATCTCTGGAAGGGGCGGTATAGAAGAAAATAGTTAAATAAATAAAATAAATAAATAAAATTTTTTGCTCCAATACTATAGGATACTCATGCAGGAGAGATGGTCAGAGGTTGGTGTCTTTCCGCTCAAACAGACAAATTTACCTCATCAATGGGCTGACTGTGTTGGAGTTGGCCAAGGCAACTCCTGATGCTAGTCTTTCTCCTATCACCAAAACCACAATATAACACTTAGCCGTCTAAGGCCATATGCTATCTCATTTGATTAATCCAAATCAAGTGGATACCAAATGATCAATACATGGCACTTATTATATAACTCTATTACAAAAAAAAATATTTTCCCAAATGATATCAAAATATATAATTACAATTTATATTCATATTTTATTCCTGTTGCAAATTATTTTATATAATCCCTAATTAATGTAAAACCAATGTTCCTGTTTACCTATCTATAATTGTAACTTCCTTTCTTCCTTCTAGCCTCGTGCCTTTTTCTTATGAAGTTTTGTATATTGTAAACCACTCTGTTTTTCCAAAGGGTGGTATATCAAATAAAATAAACATAAACATAAACATGTACACACATAGATCCACTCATATAAATCACACATAACAGCACAATTTAAAAATTTATATAACCCCAGCTAAGTGCTATTACCAGCTATAAACCCAACAGAAAATACAGCACAATAAATAACTCAAGAAAATGACTTCAGCAGAGTTCAAAGTAACCAGAAAAGGGGGTACATGCTTTACATCCTCCCTGAATATATACCACTGTCCTCAGGTCAAAATCATTCTTCACATCTCAAGTTCTTCAGGTGTCAGATATAAAATGTTCTGAAATGCTCTAAGAACATCTCTGATGCAACTCTTATTGCCAAAAAATCATGCGAGACTTTGTTGCCAAAAGCTGGGATCACCCCCATACAAAGCTGGAGCGATTCTCACACCATCAGCTACCATCATAGCCAATACCAACAAGGGCCCACAGTTTTGCCGCTACCGGCTTTATCAGGGTATCTGTACTCCATGTATCACCGGCCCCATTGGCATCACTAATATGCTGGAGCATGCACCTTAGACCTCATCAGTCCATCTTGATCTCCTATGCTTCCTTTTTAAATTGTGCTGGTATGTGATATTTGTTTGAGTGGATCTATGTGTATGTGGGATTATTTGTACATTGGTTTTGGGTACTTATTTATTTATCTTTTTATTTATTTAACAGGTTTTATATACAGCTTTCTCATCAATTCAAAGCGGTTTACATATAACAGTTATAGCAACGAGCTTTACATAGAACAGGGAGTTACAAATAGGAGGGTTACATGGGTTATAATGAATACATTTAAATTATCAACTATATACAACTATATACAGAGATATGGGAGAATGATATTATGTTGATGAGGAGTGACATGATTTAATGAGAGATCTTGGTTATTGAGTTGCTTCTAGTGAGGTCATATGATTTGTTTCTTCATAGGAGGGACCATAATGGGACCTGAGGGCCTTGCCATGCTGGTTCATAATGCCCAAAAGTTCTAGAAAGAGGAAAAGGAAATGCTTCAGGACTGCTACTCATCTACCCCGAAGTTAATGGTAGGGACTATGGATAAGCATCTCCAGGTGGGGGGGGGGGGCGTTATTTCCTTTGCATTCTGCCCTGCCACTTCCCTTCTTCTTCCCTGTCTGGGTTATCGTGAAGCTCATCTGCCAGTTCTCCTCCAACCCCTCCAGCAGAGCATCTAGATAGGGCAATCACCTTCCACACTGATAACTTGGTGGTGGTATGGGTAGTGAATGGAATGCGCGCCAAGAGAATAAAATGAAGGATATTATAGTGCCTCTGTATAGCTCCATGGTTTGACCTCACCTTGAATACTGTGTGCAATTCTAGTCACTATGTCTTAAAAAGGATATAGCAGAATTAGAAAAAGTATAGAGAAGAGTGACAAAAATGGTAAAGGGGATAGAAGGATATCCCTACGAGAAAAGGCTTAAAAGGTTAGAGCTCTTCAACTTGGAAAAAGATGACTGAGGGGAGATATGATAGAAGTCAATAAAATAATGAATGGAGTAGAACAGGTTATTTATTTATTTTTATTTATTTGAACAGGTTTTTTTTTATACTGCCCCTTTCAGCGATCAGGGACAGTTTACATGGAACAAAAACTTGAAGATAAATGAAACATTCTTAATAAAAACATAACATAATAGGAACTAGGTATCTAGTTGAAACACAAACTATATACACACTGGTAAACACGAGTTGCAGAGGCATAGTGATAGCCGGTTCTCTTATCTATTTACAAAGATACATCTTGAAAAAAGGAAGGATTAAGGCATCTGGGTGGTAGAGAAGTGGATTGACGAATTGAAAGTGTTGTTGTTGGAGGGTGTATTAAAGTATTCCACAAATAGAAGTGTCTTTAATTCCTTGCGGAAAGTTAGGAGGTCTATGATTTCTCTGAGATTTTTGGGTATCGCATTCCAGAGTGTGGGGGCTCTAAATCTAAAAGCTCTATTGCTTCTAAGTTGTTTAGTTTTTCGAATATAGGATGGTGTTTTTAGTAAGTTTTGAGTGCTTTTCCTCCTGTGCCTAATGTCCGTTTGAGATTGCATTAGAGTGGATAGGTAGGAGGGGGAGATATCATTGTACAGTTTGAAGACAGTGATTAATTGCTTTATTAATTACTTTATTCTGAAGGTTATTGGGAGCCAGTGGAGGTCCGGCCCAAGGTTGCTGTCCTCCCACTAGAGGACAGCAACCTTGGGCCGGAAGGACTGGGGTTTCTAGTCCCACAGGTGCTCCTTGTGGTCTTGGGTAAGCCACTTAACCCTTCATTGCCCATGTTCCCTGTAAAATAGTTATCTCCAAGTTATAATGCCCTGTTCAATGTAATTTCAGTTTGTTCAATGTAAACCACCTTGATATCATGAAAGGCAGTATGTAAGAAATGTTAAATAAATAAATAAATAAATAGGCGCAATATGTTTGGTTAGGTTAGCTTTGGTGATTATCCTGGCAGCAACATTTTTTGCAAGTTGGAGTGTGTGTAGACTTTTTTGGGATGCCTTGAGGTATACCATTACAGAAATCCAGATGAGAATTTACTAGTGCCTGGACTATTGTTCGAAAATCATAAGGGTCGAGAATTGGTCTAAGATGTAGAATGGTTTTTAAGGTTAATGTAGATCAGTTGTATAACCCTTCAGAAAGTAGAAAGACTAGGGGACATGCAATGAAGTTACAATGTAGCACATTGAAGACTAATCATACAAAATATTTTTTCACTTAACGCATAATCAAACTCTGGAATTCGATACCAGAGGATGTAGTAAAACTGTTTTACTGGATTTAAAAGAGGATTTAAAAATGGTTCAGACAAGTTTCTGGAAGAAAAGTCTATAAACTATTATTAATAAAGACCAGAGAAATTTGCTTACCCATTGGACAAGCAGCATGGAATCTGTGTGCCTTTTGGGAACCTGACAGGTACTTGTGATCTGGATTGGCTACTGTTGGAAACTGGATACTGGGATTGATAGATACTTGATCTGACCCAGTATGGTATATTTTTTAAACTATTTTATCTGTATATTTAGTACAGATCAATACAGAAGTCAAAACAATATTCAATACTGCAACCATTACCCAAGAAGAACAAGAAAAAGAAAACAAGATGGGGGAACAAGAAGGAAAGGGCAGAGGCCAAGATACAAACAATTAAGGGCTCGTCAAATGCACTTCTTATATTACATATTATGGTGCTCATGGTATCAATGCTGCTTGCCAGCATGCCTTCTACTTCAGTCACCAGATTTTCTTTCCAGTAAGTCAGTGAGTTGCAGTACAGAGTTTGAACATCTTTACCATAGAAGAAGTCCATCATCACCAGAATATCTGCTGTGAATCCCTGTTGCTACCAAAAACCTTTTTAATTCCCTATAAAATATTCACTACCGGACTGAGAAGACTTGATATATCCCTTATGGAACTCATTTCCTTCATTGCATCCTTAAATAGCTTTAGGACTTCCATCACGTCTCTACTAAACGTTGTTCTGCAGGGTACTTGGTAATTAGGAGTTAAGAAAGGCAGCAGTCTCTTAAACCCCATCTTCAAAACTATGAATTATTCAACCCGCCTGGGGTAGGCCCTGCACTACCCAGTTACCCTGCCTTCCTGCTCACACTCTTCAAAGGACTGGGGAGAGGGGGGATATCTTTGCCTAGCTAATAATCCTATTGGACTGGATTCCCAGTTCTTCATAGCAGGGAGTGCTTGTGTCTTTAGCTTTTATTTAATTTTTAACTTTATATAACTGTAGTCTTTGAAGATGAGATGGAATAAATATATTAACGTACCCTCTCACCACCACAGCTCAGGTTACAGACAATATGGGGTCATTCAAAACAACATTTAGCAGGGACGGACATCCAGTTTGGACATCCAGCTCTGCTAAATGCCCAGGACCATATTCCCTGCCCAAAGCTCCCCACTCATACAGCGGAGATATGCGCGGAGCTCTGGACCGGGGCAGGAGGGGGTGGGATGTAGGAGGAGCAAGGGCAGGGAGTGGGCAAGATACTGACCCTGAACATATAGGGCCGATTCTGGTCTTGGCCCTGTATATCTGGGATCAGCAATCTAGAGAGGGGGCTATTCTACCTTGGAGGTGGAAGTCCCCCTAGATGGCAGGACATGAATGCTCTGGGGCCAGAAAGTGAGATAAGTGGATGGAGAGGTGCCCTAAAGTTACCCTGATCAGGGTCAGGAGGCAGAGAAAGGACATTTTCAGGGTGTGCCAGGGATCAGGGCTCCTGCACAGAGCCATGGTGCAATGGCAACTGGATGCCACAGCACCACCGCTCCATGCAGGAGCCTGGCTAGGCCAGCTGAGTAAGTGTCATGATGTCCGGGGTGTCTGAATTGGGGCACATCCTGGACTTATGCCATGATTCTGCTCCCACAGGGATGTCTAGCCCCACAGGAGCAGAATCGAGTGCATCCCCGGGCAGTCTGGAAGTCTGGATGGCCCGGGGATGCATATCTCTGAATTGGTCTTCATGTGAAAAACATTGTTACAATTTTTTTTTCACTGTATTCACAATATTTTCTCATTCTGCAATGGAATAGATAGATTAGATACAGTAATTTTCCTTTCCCACTACCACTGACCTTTCCTTCAAATAATGTGCACATACATCTTCAACTAAAGCTTAGGACACTAAGCAATTGCCAGTTGGAAAAGTAGTCTCTCTCTGCATTTTCTGATCACCCCATCCCAGAGAGACACTTCCTGCCTACCAAAACTTTCAACTATCTAGTTGTTAAAGCAGACAGACACAGCATTACCAGGGGAAGCAAGAATACTCTGCTCCCTTGAAGGTGTTTTTTTTTTCTTCACAATCTTTTTTTTTTTTCTTCTTTCAAATAGAAGCCCCACCAGTACCACCCTTCCTCAGTAGCTCAAATACAGACTTGAAACTTTTTGTTTTATCTGCTTTTAAGTCTTAAGTACAAAGAAGTTCTTCCCCACTCCCTCAATGACAGACTTAAAGCTGCTGGTTTTTTCACTCCTTTCTTTTCTCCTTTTCAATCCTAACCCCCAACACCCCTTCCTTTATCACTCTTTGAAAATCAGAGACAAAACTGATCTTTGAAGCTTGGGCTAGGATGTGTCTTGAAGCCCTGCTGTGATCTCATCACCATTGGGGTTTGCTGAACTCAGGCAGGGATAGGTTTCTCTGAGTGCCTGTCAAGGATTTGCAGCATGATTGACTCAATTGCCTTGTGCTGGTTGCTGGTCTCCCTTCCTTGACCTTCAACACCTTCCATATTGTCTCCAGTTTGTTTGACAGTGCCTGTGCACTTGACAAAAACAAAGTTATGAATGATGATTCAGATTTTTCTTATGAGCATACAGTTGGTAAGTTGGCCCTGGAACGAGCTTAAAATCATGATTTTCACTGACGTTTTAATTCGTAGAAAAATTATTGCACATGCTTAGAATATAGTAGCGTTTACATAGGAAGATTGGATTACATATGTAAATTGGATTTTAGAAAGCCATGACCCTAGTGGTAATACATTTTACACTTATTTGGCAGCCTGACCTCTAGAAGTAGTACTATGAGATTACTACTAGGAGTCATTGGCACCATTTTGATGCCCAGGACCGGCATAAGCAGGAATCATTAGGGATTGCTCCAACCCACATTAAACAGCCAATAAGAGCAGTGTAGGAGCTGAAATGCCTTGCCAGTGGAGACATTGGAAGAATCTTCATGCAGGGTGGGTTGGAGGGGAATTGATTGCCATGGGGGGTGTCAGGGGTTTTGGATGTTGTGGGAGGATTAGATTTCAAGGAGAGGGATCATTTGGGACTTCTACTGCTAGATTTGGATGTTTGTGGTAAGCATCCCCATGTGTAAATAGCAGCTTTCTAAAACTGCATTTTAAAAAGCTGCTTCCATGCATTGTGAGGCAAAGCTACATGTTTTTCTCATGTACTGTTTTTTAAAATCATTGTTCCCGCTGATCTTGGTGAGACATTAATGTGTAGTCCTGCACATCATTACACATACAAAATGTGCTTGGCAGAGCCTTTTTAAAATACAGGAGGATTCTTTCCGCACCCCAGCCTGGATGTCTTAGTTCCCCTCTCCATGTCCTATCTAAAAGTTGCCTTCATATTTACTGTATTTTTTATATTTCAAGAATGCAACAGTGTTTCCCTTTTTCATGTTCTTTTTTAGAAATTTACAATTGAATTGTTTATGATATGTTGATATAGAGCATCACATTAGGACTAAGATGTATTGAGTTTGATTACAGTTGAAGTAGTTTTGCAAAAATATTAACAATAATAAGGCAGATACTCAATAATGAAATGACAGTCACAAAAAATAATCCCCTGCTTCCGTGATATGTGTTAATATTGCTGTCTCCACCACCTCCATTGGGAGGGTGTTCAATCTGCCCATGACCATTTCTTTAAAAAAGATATTATCTATCATTACTCCAGTGCCTGCATGGTGTTATGAATTTGGTACCAACCCAATTTAGCTCCTTAATGGTAGAAGAAGATAAGAAGGAAAAAGTCTGACAAACTTAAGAACTCCCCACTAATATGTTGTAGGGAATAAGATACAACTTTAAACAAAAAGGGACATGTTGCCCTTATTTGGCAGCCTAATCTCTGGTGCTAATATCACAATTACATTAAGAGATCATGGGTACCATTTTGGAACCCAGGACAACCATGAGCCAGAGTGACTGGGATTCGCCCTTGCTCCTATTACACACCTGGTACCCTTATAAGAGCTGGCTATGGGTTTGGGAGATTGGGAAGCTCTGCAAAGTGCTCATTGGGGTTGTTTTTTTCTGCCACGGAGGGTTCAGGTGGGGGGATCATGATGCCTCAGAGTGTGGATCCGGCAGGATTGGATGCATTGAGGGGTAGGGGGGATCAGATAAGATCCTATGCTCGATGTCTGGGAGGTTAGACATGGGGGGTGATCAGGGACCAGATCTCAGCATTTACTGTATACCTGTTCCTTGAAGCAAGCACATATTTTTTGCCTGGGGGTAGCTGTAAATGTTGATGCCTGGCTTTACATGGATCCCCTTCTAAAATGGAGATTATGCCATAATTGTAGGTCCACTCAGACAACGTGCCCTTGACATCTAGACATGGTAAACATACCCATGTGTAAATAGCAGCTTTCAAAAACTGCATTTACACATTTATTCCAATCTTCATGTGTGAATGCTGTTATTTATACATGGGGATGTTTCTAAAATAGCTCCCTACAAGGGCTAGTTTCTAAGGTGTGCTAGCATTAATGTGCATTAATTCACCCTAACACATGTTGTTTAAGCACAGGTCCCATTTTATTCAACGGGACCTAGTTATTAATTATACACGTTAATGGTGAATTAACATGCTTTAGCATTAGAAACATAGAAACATGATGACAGAAAAAGACCACATGGCCTATCTAG
This sequence comes from Ichthyophis bannanicus, assembly GCA_033557465.1. NCBI lineage: Eukaryota > Metazoa > Chordata > Amphibia > Gymnophiona > Ichthyophiidae > Ichthyophis > Ichthyophis bannanicus. Next base: position 1,945,144 of record CM066032.1, read on the forward strand.
TCTGTCCTTCCATAACAACAACTACAACAGTCCACTTTTTACCTTTAGAGATCCTCTGTGTTGGTCCCATGCTTTTTTGAATTCAGTTACTGTCCTCATCTCTACCACCTCCACTGGGAGACTATTCCATGGATCCACTACTCTTTCTGTAAAGAAATATTTCCGCATATCACTCCTGAATCTATCTCCCTTCACCCTCATCCCATGTCCCCTCGTAGCATAACTTGCTTTCAATTGAAAGAGGCTCTCCCTGAACATTTATGCCACGGAGGTATTTAAACATCTCAATCATATCACCTTTATCCCGCCTTTCCTCTAAGGTGTACATATTAAGATCCTTAAGTCTGTCCTCATATGCTTTATAATGAAGCCAACTAATCATTTTAGTAGCCACCCTCTGCACCGACTCCATCCTGTTCACATCCTTTTGAAGGTGCGGTCTCCAGAATTGCACACCATACTCCAAATGAGGTCGCACCAAAGACTTATACAGAGGCATTAGCACCTCCTTTTTTCTGCTAGCCATTCCTCTCCGTATGCACCCAAGCATCCTTCTAGCTTTTGCCGTCGCCTTTTCTACCTGTTTAGCTACTTTAAGATCATCAGACACAACCACACCTAGGTCCCGCTCTTCTTTAGTGGACAAAAGTACTTCATCCCCTATACTATATTGCTCCCTTGGATTGCTACAGCCCAAATGCATGACCTTACATTTTTTAACATTAAATCCCAGCTGCCAAATTCTAAACCATTCTTCAAGCTTAGTTAGATCCCTCCTCATGTTATCTACACCTTCCTGGGTGTCTACTCTATTGCAGATTTTGGTATCATCTGCAAAGAGGCAAACCTTACCCGACAGCCCTTCCGCTATATCACTAACAAAGATGTTAAAAAGAATCGGACCAAGGACAGATCCCTGGGGCACACCACTGGTAACATCCTTCTCCTCAGAGTGAGCTCCATTTACTTGTACTCTTTGTCGCCTCCCACCCAACCAATTTCTAACTCAAGCAGTAACTTTAGGGTCCATCCCTAGGGTGCTCAGTTTGTTTATAAGTCTCCTGTGAGGAACAGTGTCAAAGGCTTTACTGAAATCTAAATACACCACATCTAGAGCTCTCCCTCGGTCCAACTCCCTGGTCACCCAGTCAAAGAAATCAATCAGATTTGTCTGACAAGACCTGCCTCTGGTGAATCCATGCTGCCTCGGATCCTGTAATCCGCTGGACTCCAGAAACCTCACTGTTTTCTCTTTCAGCAGCGTTACCAATAATTTACTCACCACCGAAGTTAAACTAACCGGCCTGTAGTTTTCAACCACATCCTTACTTCCGCTTTTGTGTAAAGGCACCACATGAGCCTCTCTCCAGTCCTTTGGCACCACTCCCGACTCCAACGAGGCATTGAAAAGGTCAGTCAGTGGAGTTGCTAGAACGTCCCCAAGTTCCCTCTGTATTCTAGAGTGTATCCCATCCGGTCCCATCGCTTTGTCTACTTTAAGTTGAGCTAGTTTCTCACGAACACAGTCTTCTGAAAATTGTTCAAGGTGTCCCTCACTTCTGTTCTTATTTGTGGGTGTTTTCTGAGGTCCTGCTCCTGTTTCTTCATCTGTGAACACAGAACAAAAATATTTGTTAAGCAATTCTGCTTTATCCTTATCAGCTTCTACATATTCCCCCCCCCTGCACCCTTGAGTCTGACAATACCACTTTTGCCCTTCCTCTTTTCACTAATATATCTGAAAAATGTCTTATCCCCCCATTTTATTGCATTGGCTATTTCCTCCTCCTTTTGAATCTTTGCCTTCTTGACTACTTTGCTAGCTTCTCTAAGTTTTTCCAAATACAGATGCCTGTCTTCCTCTCTCTGTGATCTCTTGTATTTCATGAAGGTCTCCCTCTTTTTCTTCACTTTTTCAGCTACTTCCTTCGAAAACCATAGCTGTCTCCTTTTCCTTTTGCCTTTATTTACCATTTTAACAAAAAGGTTGGTTGTCCTTAAAATACCCCCTTTAAGTTTTGCCCACTGTTTTTCTACATCCCCCAGCTGTTCCCATCCCACTAACGACTCCCTGAGGTATTGGCCCATCTTCGCAAAGTTAGTCTTCCTAAAGTCTAAGATCCTCACCTTGGAATGGATTCTAACAGCCCTAGTCCTAATACTGAACCACACCATCTGGTGATCACTGGATGCAAAATGATCTCCCACTACAACATCAGAAACACTTTCACCATTGGTAAGCACCAAATCCAGTATTAGCACACCTTAGTAAGTAGCCCCCATAGTAACTAACTACAATTTTCAGTACTGCAATCCGGATAACAAACTACATGATACAAAACAGCTAAAAAGATGTTGTTAGTTGTATATGTATTGGCTTTCAGGATAGCTGCTAAATATTTTTGCTAGCTAAATACTGCCAGCCCTGACTACTGCATCCAGATGTTTACTAGTATCCAGTAACTGGATACTGCCCCTGAATATCCAAGTGTCTTTTTGACCTGTGGCAGCCAGAGTTGTGGATGAGTCAAAATAGCTTGAAAATTAATCCTTGTAAAATAAAGGTACTCTGAGATGGGAGAGAGGATATTGAGTTCCCAAGGATGGGGCCTCATATTGATGGCGTAGCCATCAAATTAGAGTCAGAACTTAGAAGCCCGAGGATAATTCTTGATTCAGGATAAGCAATGGATAAACAAGTCAGTAAGATTACTAAAATGGCTTATATGAATTATACTTAATTGAACAAAATAGAGCCTATTTATCTTAAGATAACTTAAGAACCATTATACAGGCTGTGGTTATCATTATTATCCATATTTCCCTAGTAATATTAAATAACTGAACAACTTTAACTAGCTAACCAAATCATCAAAACTAAGATGCAGACAAAAACCCAGAAGTGAGAAGGTAGCTATCAAGTCTTTTGCACTGAGCATCGCATGTATGATTATCTCCAAGTTGGTGAGAGGTCTTATGTGTGCATTAGGTGCAAAGAGCAGACTTAAAGGGCCTGAAATAGACAAATAGGAACATAGAGGAAACCTACAGGGACATAGTAGTGAAGTCCCACTTCCATTCTGGCAGCCTCTCTGCTGCCTTGGAGGAGAGAGATCATGTGAAAAGAGAACATCACCTTGGAGTGGCAGGAAGTGATCCTGTAGTTAGGACCTGCCCTCCAGGTGAAGCAATACCTTCTTGCACCAAGGAGGTGTCATCAGGGCTATGTGCCCAAGAACGAAGAATTAGAATGGCCATTATAGGTAGTGATTTGATTATTAGGCATGTAGATAGCTGGTTGGCCAGTGGACATGAGGATTGCCTTATAACTTGCCTTCGTTGTGTAAAGGTAGCAGACCTGATAAGCCACCTAGATAAAGTTTTTGATAGTGCCGGTGAGGAGCCTGCTATCTTAAGAGCTGAGGAAGACATCAAAGACTATCACATATCTTTAAAGACTTATTTATTCATAGAATCATTTGGTCAAATAACTTAAATTTATCAACTTGTATATCCAATTTCACTATGAGATGCTATTATAATTTACTGTTTGTACTGTATTTATATTGTAATGTATTGTATTTGATCCTCCCATGCCCTCAAAATGTAAGTCCTTTGTTGTCTTGTCAACCACTTTGATTGAAGGATAAGGTGGTATACAAAACTGGTTAAATAAATAAATAAATCTTGGTACATGTTGGTACTAATGACATAGGAAAGTGTGGGAGTAAGGTTCTGGGAGCCAAATTTAAGCTTTTGGTAGAAAGTCGAAATCCAGAACTTCCAGGGTAGTGTTCTCAGAAAGGCTTCCTGTTCCACACCAGGACCCAAGAGACAGACAGAGCTCTGTAGTCTCAATGCATGGATGAGATGGTGCAGGGAAGAGGGTTTTAGATTTGTTAGGAAATAGGCATTTGGGGGAAGCGGAGGGGGCTTTTCTGAAAGGATGAGCTCTGTCTTAATCAGGGTGGAACCAGGCTGTTGGCATTGACCTTTTAAAGGAGATAGAGCAGCTTCTAAACTAGATAATGGAGGAAAGCTGACAATTACCCAAGAAAGCATGGTTTGGGGAAGTCAGAGCATCCCATTAGAGAGGTTCCAAAATGGTAAAAGTAGCCTAGATGCATTTAAGTAAAGAACAGATGGAACTAAAAGATCCCAAATTATCCTTGTCAACTGATAATCAGCTTGTTAATATGAACAAAAAATAAATTGTGAAAAGCCTGCATGCAATTGCTAGAAGTCTGAAAAATAAGATAAGAGAGTTAGAATACAGTATATACACTAAATGAAAGGCTAGATATAATTGGCATCTCAGATACCTGGTGGAAGGAGAACAACCAGTGGGACATTGTGATACCTGGGTACAAATTATATTGCAAGAATAGGATAGATCAAATTGGTGGAGGGATGGTGCTATATGTTAAAGAGGGCATTGAGTCAAACAGGATAAAGGTTTTGCAAGAAACAAAATACACTGTACAATTGTTATGGACTGAAATTCCATGTAAAATATGGAAGACAATAGGAGTGGGGGTACACTATCATCCTCCTGGCCAGAATGAACAGATGAATAATGAAATACTAAAAGAAATTAGGGAAGCTAATGAAAATTTCAAATTAGTAATAATAGGTGATTTCACTTACCCAGGTATTGACTGAGTAAATGTCATATCAGAACATGCTAGGGAGATAAAGTTTCTAGGTGAAATAAATGACTATTAAATGGAGCAGCTGATTCAGGAACTGACATGAGGGGAAGCTATTTTAGAACTAGCTCTTAGAAGAACACAAGATCTGGTGCAATAAGAGGTCCATTTGGCAATAGTGATCATAACATGATCACATTTGTAATAGTTTTGGGAACCTGACAAGTACTTGTGACCTGGATTGGCTGCTGAGCTTGATTGATCCTTGGCCTGATCCAGTATGGCATTATTTTGTGTGCTTATGTTCTTAAATGGAAGGAGAACAACAAGAAAATCCACAGCGCTAGCTTTTAACTCAAAATGGAGACTACAATAAAATGAGGAAAATGCATAAGAAAAAAACCTAAAAGGAGCAGTTGGAAAAGGTTAAGGGCCTGATACTCCAACCATTAAGTAAGGTTGGTAAGGCCGTGAAAAAGCATTGTTACCTGTGTAAGTAGCGCATATCTGGGTATCCCACATTTTCAGTCAACTGTTGATGGACCAATATTCGTGCAGTATGCATGGCATTAGCCGGATATCCACAGGGGCTTAACGGGGACATGGCATGACCGCAACATACCTGGTAAGCAAAGATATTCAGCGGTGCACAGTGCCAAGCCAAACACCATAAACTGTATATCTTTAGGCCAGGTTTTTGGGTGCATTTGGCCTGGTGATATGGCAGTGCACCTTGCATATGAAGCAGCAAGGTGGAAATAACAAAGTCTGGAGTTGGCAGTGGCAGAGAAGGGTACAGATATAAGGGATCTGCCAGAGGAGTGGAGCTCCCGAGGAGTGTACAGTGAGATAAGAGCTGTGTCTGGGACTTCATTCTGTGCATCCAGAAGCACATCAGAGCTGTTCCCCCATAGGCGATGTGACTCATACCTGTGAAGTATGCTTAGGGACAGTTATGAGTAAGGGTTATGCCCCCACAGTAGACTTCATGGCGTGTTTGGGTATGTGTAGGTATGAAGGACATCAGGGCTCTTTACATTGTCTGATTACCATGCCCTCGGCACATGTGCTGTACACACAGATGAACAGACAGTGTCATGTAGCCCTTCCCCCTTGCAGCCTGCTCCTTGATGTGTAGCTGCTTGGCAGCTGGCTGCCGCCTTGGACATGTGTTGTGGGAATCTGTAGCAGGTGAACTAAGTGGCTCTTGGTAGAACTGTTAAGTGAACATAGACCCCGATTGAATACAAAAAATGTAGCAGCGCCGATTGTGGACCTTTGAAGCATAATCATGTTTTTTCAGAATTGACATGGCAGATTTTGGATCACATATGAACTGGAGAGGAGGCGATCAAAAAGCAAAATTAAATTATCGTGAACTATTTTGGATATTTACATTGGATACTGTTAGCCCTCGGGGTTTAAATTCACAGATAGAATGGAATAGATTAATTTAAGATGTACATTCACAGGACTAAATTAAGTTTTGGATGAATGGAATTGAGTCATCAGAGTGTGAACCTATCACATTTAGGATGGGTGGAGTCTTATAGCATTTAAGAATAAAACGCCACGGCCATCTTTATATAGCTAGTGAGCTCAAAAGGAAAGCAAGAATACTGTTGGTGCCTTGCTGGAGCAGATGATTCACTGATGATGGGAAATGTCACAGTGAGAATAATGCTGGTGTTTTGTTGGATCAGATACGTTTTCAATATAAGGAAATGTTTAAGCCCTGATGCAAAGTAGCATGTAACATTTTTGAATCACGACAGTCATAGTTGGCAATAATGACTATTTCCTTTATAAAAACATTTTTAAGATATTAATCACAAGATTTTATGTTGGGCAGTGAATCACTTTATATTCATGAGAAAAAAAGGACATACGATAGAAGTAGCTTGTCAATAGCAATTTTGAATGAAAAAGTCCAACAAACTTACTAATTTTACAAATGAGCATTTATATTTAGTGTGGAGTTAGTAACAGTCACTGTTGTGGAATAGTTACTCTGATACGGGTCCATTTTTTAAGTTTATATTGGTAAGTGGACACCACTGTGAACAAATGCGATAGAAATGTGAGTCGTGCAACTATGTGGGGAGGTACCTCAGAATGGGAGGCAATATAGTGAAAATATGATATCTGATGCGTCCCAACATGGTGCATAGTCAGAAGGGAGAATTGAAGGGTCAGAATGAGAGACCTCACATTAGTGATGCAGTCACAGGGGAAACACATGTGAACAGTAGCAGGTGACTCCAATGGACAAAAGCAAGCCAGAGGTGGCAAAGCCTCAGAATGTTCTGAAGCAGTGCATTTTGGAGACATGGCAAGAGTCTGAACATCAGCCAAACAATGACATGCTGAATAGGGCTCTGCAGATCACCAGAATGCACTCCTTCATATCCCACTCATATGAAGGGCACCGTAAATATTTCCACCACCCACCCACACCTCCAGCCCCATCATACCTGGCACAGTTGTACTGAAATATGTCTGTCCTCTGCTCCCACAGGTGACCATGGCTTCTGGCACCTGTGCACCACCTACAGACTCTGCAAGAGGAGCGATACAAGCAGGCCCATCAGAGCATCAGAGTGGTGGTGGAACAGGCAATCAGGGTTCTTAAAAGCGACTTCAGATGCCTAAACTGTTGTGGGCAAGAGCTGCTGTACAGCTCTGAATGTGTGTGCAGGATCTTCGCAGCCTACCTCATCCTGCATAACCTTGCTATGTAATGTGACATCTCTATGCCTGAGGGTAAAGTGATTCAGGGGACAAATGCTACAGAGGCTGCAGAAGAGGAACGGGCACAGAGGGGGAACCAACAGCAGATGGCATTAGCACTTGCTATCAGGAACAGACTCATCTATGAAACCTTCTAGAGTAAGTGCTGTCATAATTATTACAGTGCAGTTAAACATTACATAAATGGTGCCCTTTTACCACCCCCACCACCTAGCTTCCCCACCCAGCACTGCATCACAGCGGCACAGTCTCAGAGGCTTTGCTCATGTCCTCGTTCTCCCCTGTGATAGAGCCTGTTTCATGTACCTTGGTGACCTCTGATCCTGCTGCAGGGTGCCCCTCTTGAAGGATATATGCATCCTGCCTCTGGCAGGAGGCCAACAACTGGCAAAAGGTGTTTGACATGGAGGCCATGTAGGCTGACATCTCCCTGAGGAGCCAAACCTGTGCCTCACTGTACCTCTGCTCCATCATGTGGTGGTCCAGCAGCATCTGATTTCTTGCCTGCAGCTCCTGGAAGATAGCATGCAACTCAAAGTGGATGCCCTCTGTGCACTCCAGCAAAAATGATCCCTCCCAAAGCATTTGTTGGTCCACTTTGTCTGCCTCAATATCTCCCAAGGCCTCCTGGATGGGGAGGCCAGTTCACCAGCTGCAGACTGTGCATGGTTAGGTTGCTGATCACTGCTGGCCATAGTGTGCAGATCTACTCCAGTATAAATGGGAGTTGTCTGAGGTTCCTGTGCTGTACTTGCAAGAGCGCAAGAGCTGCCACTCCCTGGTTGGACACATCTGCTTGAGCCACTGTGGGCTGCATTGGTCTTTGCTCTGGCTGGTCTGTAGGAGAGCAAGAGTGAGAGAGCGGACCAAAAAAGAAGCAACAGGAGGATCTGTAAAATGCGGGGGAACAAAAGAACAGATACCAAGACTGGCAGATATTTTTCAGGTTATGCAAACCCCTTTTATTGTCCCCTACGCATTACGGCCATTGGCCTTCCTCAGGGGGTATCAGGTGAGGGAGCAAGCCTTCTTGTCAAAAAACTCTCTTTCAGATAAAAGACATATGTCATGCAATCGCGTGAACTTCTGTATGAAGGCAATGTTAGAGCAAGAGTGATACAGGTCAGGCCTCGACACTAGCCAATGGAACACCATTGGGAAGGAATGCATGGAGTGCACACTAGCCCTGATAAAAGAGGGGCCAGTGGCCCCAATGCATTACCTTGCCATTGTAGCCACATCCCCACATCATATAGGTGTGAGAGGTGCAGTTACAGTGTGTTTCAAACAGTGGAGAAGTGGCATACAGCAGCAGTATGTAAAGCAGGTCTGAACCGAATGCTTGAATGTCCAGGTTTTGCATGCAGCCTGCAGAAAGCTACAAAGGGTGGATGTGTGTATCTGGCAACATAACACCTGCCTGCTATAGATTACCACAGCATATACCCAAGGTGGCAGCCAGCTACCAAGTGTTAAAATGTAATCTTCTGGTATGTAATCTTCTGGATCTACCCTCCGTTTGGTCCTGGGTTCATTTCACAGAGACAGTAGGGTAAGCAGCACAAATAAGACAACCAAAACTGGTGTGGCTTGGAAAAAGAGTTTTATATAGAAATAGGCTTATTACATAGGTACAGAACAGAGTTATATAGTGGTTGTTATAGAGCTGCTTCAGTGTGCATCAATGAATCTGTGTGTGTGTGTGTGTGTGTGTGTGTGTGTGAGAGAGAGAAAGAGAGACGCAGAGAGAGGGAGAAAAAGGGGGGGGGGAAGAAGTGTGTGTCAGAGACTCATAGACAATTACAATCAAGGAACATTATTGATTTTTATAGATATATCAGCGGCCTTCGACACAGTGGACCACAGTATCCTACTAACCAGACTCCAAAGCATTGGCATTACTGGCACTGTCCTAAATTGGTTTAAATCTTATTTAACTGATAGGCAGTTCAAGGTAAAAATTAATAATGTCACCTCTCTACCCACTAAGATTAAACAAGGTGTTCCCCAAGGTTCTGCGCTTTCGTCTCTTCTTTTCAACATTTTTATCCAACCCAATATGCAACATCATGGTTGCCCATCAAATAGATTATACTATTTATGCTGATGACATAATGATTTACACGACAGTCAACCTGAACAGCCCCGATTATAACAAGATTACGAACTGCCTCGACAACATGTCTGCCTGGCTTACTCTCAACAACCTGGCCATGAACCATAACAAAACAGAAGCTCTTATCATTACTCGAAACACTGACTTCAGCCCCCCACCTTTTATTAAATTTAAAAATACAACAATACCGTTAAAGGACGAAGTAAGATACCTCGGAGTAACCCTTGATAAGCGACTCAACCTTCAATCTCATATCAGAAGAACTGTTAAAAGCGCTTACTATAGAATGAAAATTATTAGACGCCTGAAGCCCCTTCTCTCCCAACAACATTTCCGCTCAGTCTGTCAAGCTCTAATAACTCCAATTCTTGACTTCTGTAACCCTATTTACAACGGAATCCCGAAACACTCCCTAAAGCCACTTCAGATAGCTCAGAACACAGCTGCCAGAATAATCGCCGGCTCTTCTACTCAAGCCCACATCACCCCAATTCTTAAAGAACTCCACTGGCTCCCAATAAGCCTCCATATCAGATACAAGTTGGTCATCAATATATTCAAAATCAGACATAAGACTTCAGCAATCAGTCTCCAAGCCCTCTTATTCCCTAACACCAGCAAAAGACCTAGAAGGAAAACCACAGCTGACACCCTCGGCACTCCAAGTAGCTATACTAAAGTCTGTAAACTCACCTCACAAAGAGCTCTTTCCTTATCGGCCCCTCAAATATGGAACTCTCTCCCCCCCGACCTACGATCCATTGAGGAACTGAAGGAATTCAGAAAACAACTAAAGTTCGTTCTTTTCATTGAGCACTACGGCTATGACACTTAACCAACTCATATTAATTGTAACCTCTCTACATTGTGTTTTTTGTAATAGTTCACCATGTTATGTATCCCACCTTTCACTTCCCATGCCTATGTTTAGCTTTTGTATGTCTTTGTAACCGCTTTGATTTAAGGAAAAGGCGGTATAAAAAACCTGTTAAATAAATAAATAAAGAGAGAGAGAGAGAACAAGGGGGAGGAGAGAAAGAGAGAAGTATGGGTCAGAGCCTCATAGTAGGAAGTGTCCCATCAACAGAGAGAGAGCTATTTTTGTGTTTCTGTATTTATAGAGAAAATCTCCAGCACCTCCCTTTGTCATAATTTTGGTCAGTTTTGCTATCATTTGATTAGCAAGGAGGGGCTGCAGACTAATCTCATCAGGCCTGGAGACGTCCTATCTGACATCACCAGAGGGTCAAAGCTAATCTCATCTTGTAAACTACACTCATTAAGTTTGGAGACTGACATCACCAGAGTAACAAAGCTGCTTGTAATCCAAGGTCTGGGAAAAGCCATGACACCTATGCTAGGCATAATGTCATGCTGATGTATACTGACACCAAGCAGCTACACATCAAGGAGCAGGCCAGAAGGGGAAAGGGCTACATGGCACTGACTGCTCACCTGTGTGTATAGCACATGTGCCCAGGGCACAGTGATCAGACAGTGGCTCTGATTCGACTGAATCAGATTCAAACATTGACCTACATGTTTGTGCAGGCGTAGAAGATTTGACTGGTTCAGACTACAGCAGAAACACTGATGAAAGTGATGATGATGCTCATTATCCAATAATCGCTGAAAACAAGAGCAGGACGACAGGGTCAACAGTGGTAGCAAAAGATGGGACTGAATGGAAGATCATGTCACAAGGTGAAAGCAGTGGCAGACTGCAGGCCCAAAATGTATTCATTGCTAAAAGTGGGGTTACTGCATATTGTTGTAATGCTGAAACACCAGTGGATGCATTTAGATTGATCATTGACCCCGGTTTTGTGAGTCACATCAGGAGCTGCACTGTGGGGTATGCCCGTTTATCAGACCCATCATGGGATGTAGCCAAAGATGAAATAGAAGCGTTTCTAGGACTGGCATATCTAAGAGGTTTCATGAATGCCAAAAACTTTCCAATTGATTTGATGTGGTCCGAAACTTCTGGCTGTGCAGAATTTAGGCAAACAATGTCACGAAACAGATACGAAGAAGTAAAGAAATTCATGTGATTTGATGTCAGAGCTTCACGGCAGGAAAGAGTGAAGTGTTATCCAAATTTGTTGATAACAGTCAAAAGTGTTATGTACCAGAAGAATCACTTACTGTAGATGAACAACTATTCCCAACGAAAAGCAGATGCAAATTCATGCAGTGCATGCCAAATAAGCCAGATAAGTTTGGAATAAAGTTCTGGATCTTAGCAGAATTGCAGTCCAAATACTGTTTGAATGTGAAACCGTATACTGGGAAAGATGATGAAAGAGTTGGCAGTTTAGGAACGCATGTGGTCATGACTCTAATGCAGCCATATTATCAGTGAGGATACAACGCTACAGTCGATAATTTTTTTACAAGCCGTGACCTTGCTGAGAAACTATTGGAGAAGCGCACTCTGTTGGTCGGGACCATTCGTCTGAATCACAGAGAACTACCATCACTTACAAAACTCGAAGTGTACCAATCCAAATTCTACACCAGTGGATCAATGACCGTAGTACAGTACCAGACGAAACATAAGAAGACTGTTGCCGTTTTGTCGACTTTGCACAAAGGTGCGATATGTGAAATCAGCGGCAAGCTGAAGCCTGAAAGTGTGTTGTACTACAAGAAGAATAAATGCGATGTCGACATGCTGGACTCAATGTGCTGTCAAATGTCCACCAAATCTGCATGTCGTAGATGGACAATAGCCATTTTCTTCAATATTCTCGACTTGGCGGCCATCAATGCCTGGATTATTTTCTGCAAGCAAACTGGTGTCTCCATGCCTAAGGAGACAGTTTCTTCACACACTGTCGGAGCAGCTGTGACAAACTTGTGCTGCTCAATGTTCGTACTCCGAGTCAATGCCAGCCACTGTTGTGACAAATAAACTGGCAAAGAGAGTAACGTGTGCAGTCAAGGCCAACTGCAAACGAAATCGCACTGTCATGCTGTGCAATAAATGCAAGGATCCAGTTTGCGAACAGTGTCTCTCAACAATCTGCGCCAGTTGCGCATAGACTCTAAATGTACAATAGCAAACCGTACATGCTTATCCTGTTCATTTGTTAACTGACATGGACTTTGCAGTTACTTTTGAATTTGCAGTTACTTTTAAATTTAGTTAACGCTGTTCTTATGTTAGTCGTTGTAAGAAAACTTGTGAAAACCACTCAATTTCTTGGTTGCGTCAATTGACGTACTTTGGGGCTTCTAGGTATAAATTCATTTTCCTGCTAGGTGGCGCATCTGTCATTAATTTTTGATGCACATATTTGAATATCTTGACCTCGCTAACAAAGTCATGGAATATAACTGACATGGTTCTAGCAGTGGCGCTGGTATACAACTTCAAAGATGCATTTGCATCAATTGACGTATTTGGGGCTTCTAGTGTTAAGGGCATCTGAATTACTTTTATCTTTTTTCGAACCTCTCTGTTAGGATGCCTAATTTCCCTCTTTTGCTAGTATCCTTCAAGGATACATGCTTCTGAACCATTCACTCTTGGGCAACTATGACATACCAGCCATGGAGAAGGTGCTACTCACCCTCTTTTGTTGCAGGAGCAGAGCTACAGTATCATGACCCGCAATGCTAGTGATGATGAATCCGTTCATGAAATGCAGCACCTGTTCTTCCAGGGGGGCTCAGTGATTTCTGCCACTCTAGTTGCAGCTTGCAGTTAGCTGACTTCTTCTCCTTTGCACTCTGCCTTGATACCCGCTACTTTTTTTCAAGTCCTTCATATCCTCGTTGAGGTGATGTACAACATTCACCTTGCGGGCAATCTCCTGAAACCCATGGCTCCTGCATGATGAGTCCCAGGGCCATGGTGGTCTCTGAATGTGTGAAATTAACCTTATGGGTGTGTTTATGGCTGTTTGTGCTGGCTGTGGCATCCTAATACCTTAACTGTGAATGAGACGGAAGGCTACCCGTGCAAAGTTTTCAAAATACTTGGTTATAAGGCCATGCCCATGGACTTACCCCACCCAAAAGGATAAGAGAAACTCACCTAAGAGTCATAAACAGGAAAGCCAAATATCAGCGCTAATGCTGCATGCCAGAGGCCGCCATATCCATTAAGGCTAACTGTCGATATTCAGCGTATTGACCTGTTAGCCAAGGCAACCGAGAAAGTGGAATATTGGCCCTTGCACGGCTAGCAAAAAAACCCAGGTATGATGCAGTTAACCAACAAAACTGGGTAAATGTAATATTGAATTTACTATGGGCATCATTCCAAACAGCGAATAGAGAGGATGTACGTCCGGTTTTGACGTACAACCCCCGCTATTCACCTGTGTTGTTTTCTGACCCAGGAGCTCCCACACACACAGGGCCTTTGCACATGGAGCTCCAGACGGAGGTGGGAGGGTGTGGCAAAGGGGCAGAGAGTGGGCAGAGCAGGGCGGGCCATACAACCCGGACATACAGGGCCTATTCAGGTCATGGCCCTGTATATCCGGTACTTGCAAGATGGACATGGGACTTATTCCACCTCAGAATGGAATAAATCTCATACGCAGCAGAGATCAGGGCATGCAGATCCCCAAAAGTCCCAGGGCAGCCAAAGATAAGGCCCTGCTGCTCGATCCTGGCCCTGGCTGCCCCCTCCGAGGGCCAGGCTGTGGGGGAATGAAGAGCAGGACCAGTGTCCGGGCTGACTGTGCTCCTGCTGGGCGTCTGGGGCCATGGCGATGGGACGCCATGGCACCAGAGCTTCAGCAGGAACATAGGAAGGGCTGGGCAGGCAGGTGGTTGGATGTCTCCTGTGACAGAATCGGGGCAGGTCCAGCCCGTCAAAGTGCCTGATTCTGTACCCGCAGGAATGTCTAGCTCCCCTGTGTGCAGAATTGGGTACACTTCCGGGGTGTCCATTTTATGGATGTCCAGATGGCCCGGTCATGCCCCGATCAGAATCGGCCTCCACACGGTTAGCAAACCAAAATGGGTAAATGGAATATCTCATTTACTACATGGTTAACAAAAAAATGGATAAATAGAATATCTGGTTTTCTGTGCAGTTAACAAATAAAACTGGAGCCACCATCCAATGCTGCCGTACATAGAGCCGCCGTCCAGTGCCATGGATATGCTGAGGTATCAGCTGCTATGGAATGGTCCATGCACCAGGCAGCCAGACCATGCTTCTGCTGGATAGGTATGGGTGGCTGTTTTGGTGTAGCTTGGGATTGGACATTGTTAGGGGGGCATGTGTTGGGGGAGGGATTTGAGGGAATCAAAATGTTTCCTAAACAGATGAGTTTTTAGTTTTTTGCGGAAGGAAGAAAGGTCAGTAGTTTCACTTAACTCAGTTGGGAGTTCGTTCCAGATTATGGCGGCGTAGTAGGAAAAAGCTCTATTATTGGTCGCTTTATTGAGGCCATACATGTCATTTGCTGTATTTCAGGCGAGATGTGTAACATGCCATGTGGCTAGCGTACCTTGGGATGCTGCTACCTCCTCCCTGAGGTGCTGGATGAGCTTTGACCTGTATTAAACCAGCACTTCAGTGCCTTGTGGGACCAGCGCACACCAAAGTCACTGTTGGAGAGAAGTATGTGATCAGATCTGCGCCCTTTGGTGCTTACATTGACCCTCCATTACTAACACTTTAACAGTTGTTCCAATGGCCCCTGTCCACCCTTGCAGAAGCATGTGTGCCCAATCACAGTAGGGATTTGAACATATTTGTCACTACATTGACCTCTGTGTACCCTCTACCAGGGTTTCCCAAAATCCCTGTGTACAACTGGTATGATGGTAGTGCTCCCTGATCAGGCCATCTACAGGTTTTAACAATGCATCCAGAACCTGTGACAGATGTTCAGATATTGATCCCTTGCAGGGCATACAGTTGTGGTCAACATTATTGACACCTTTGAATTTTAGGCATGTTGGGCTGAATATTTTGAGAAATAATTTGAAATATTCCAACTGTATGTCATCATAATATTTTAATAATATGTTCAAAGGTATACAAAAAAAGATGTCTTTGTAGATGTAGCAATTTCTGAGAAAAACACAAAATGTGACCTGGATAAGTTTAATGGCACCCTTCACTAATATTTTGTTGCACAACCCTTGGCAGTGATGACAGCTTCCAAACATTTCTTGTAGTCAGCTATAAGTTTCCTACATCTGTCTGCTGGTAGTTTCTCCCACTCTTCAACTGTGATTTGTTCCAGCTTATGAATGTTTCCAGGATTTCTTTTACGGATGGCAGATTTCAGCTCTTCACAAAATTCTCGAATGGATTGAGATCAGGACTCATTGGCGAGGCCCGCGCCTGAGGGCCTCGCCAGAGGGCCCTTTGGCATCGGCCCTTAGGCGGTAGGCACAGAAGGCAACGCACCAACCGACGGAGACAAAACACAGGCATAATTACAGACTGTCCCAAGCAAACGAATTCCCGCCAACGCACAGAGGTCAGAGTGCAACGCACAAACCACCCGACGGCTTGAGCTCCCTAGGCTGGGTCCGAGCTCGCCGCACTCGACCGACACGCAACTCGGGTCCCCAGTGGAGATTTGAGCCTGCTATCAAAGGACCAGCCTCAATGACAACACACAGTAAGCAGCCCAGCTAAAAAGCTTGAGCTCCCTTTCACAGGTTGAGCTCGCTTAGAGACTCATCCCAACCGGCACCAGCAACCCCAACTGTAAGTACCGCTCCGCTTAAGAGTGACTACACCCACCAAAGTTTGTACAGGTACCGCACTACCTCTCTCTTGCTGAACACAATCACTACAAAAGTTCATCTTTGGCATAATAATAGCGATACCATACCGTATTATTGTACATGTAACCCTGCATGCCTTTGAAACCACATCTTTACCTGTAACTTTGCATGCCTATAGTTATCCTTGTACCTGTCCCTCCACCCACCTGTAGTCATAAGCATTGTTACCTCCAGCTCTGCATGCCTTTAACTGCATATAGACACATTTAAAAGTTCTAAACTCAGTTATTTTAAAAATCGTTGTCAGCCTCACATTGCAATATATGTTGTGCAGATAGAAACACAGTATACCCCACCTAATCCCAGACCCACCGTTTAGAGAAGAAATACATACTCTAGTAGTGAACAAATAACATTCTATCCCAAAAGATAGTGAGCGTTACACCACAACAACGAAACATCCAATAGAATAAAAAAAAAAAAAAAAAAAAATGGAACTCAAACATATACTTTTCCTATCCTTGTACCTAATCATACCCACACTGACTCTCAACCTCAACCAACCCCATACCATATATCACATAATGAATCCACTCTACCTCATATACCACCCTCTATTAATAACAGCACTGCCTCAACAATTTCAATATCCCTCACACCACCCCCCCCCACCAAGATCATACACTCCATCCAAATCTTCAACCCCCCCTCAGAAACCAGACAGCAGCACCCCGAGACCCAAAACACACCAAACAGAAGAGAGCGAACCATATCAAATACCTAGCAAGAAAAAACAAAAAACATAACAAGCCAACAGACTACCAGATGAAAGACTACCATACCATCATCCTTATCAATGCTAGATCAATAAGGAACAAAACACACATTATACGTGACATCATCACAGACGAACAACCAGACATCCTATGCATCACTGAAACATGGATCACAGACACCGACGCCGCAATAACAAACCAAATAACCCCCCACGGATACAAGATATACAACCGCCCCCGCATATCTAGAAGAGGAGGTGGAGTCCTGATCGCAGCCAAATCCACATTATCACTTACCAGCACCACACACAACAACACCAAGGACATTGACATACTCAAAGTAGAAAACAACACAATAGCAACCTGTCTAATATACAGACCACCGTCCTCTCCCCCAGAAACACTGGCCACAGCACTAGAATGCATCTCAACCACAGCAATCAGAAAATACCAAATCATCCTGGGAGACATAAACCTTCCATCACTACCACAATGCCAAGCCAACACCTTCATGGAAGCCATGGAACAACTTGGTTACAAACAGATAATAAACGAACCGACACACAACAAAGGTAACACCCTAGACATGGTATTCACACCCGCAGAACAACAACCAAACAAGGAAAACAATCCTGTAATAAAAATAACCCAAGTACCATGGTACGACCACCACAAAATTAAAATCAGGATCTACACACCGCCCAGTAACCCAAAACCGGAACTACCAACACACACCGCCGAAGATTTAATAAATACAACAGCGAAACCCTTATAAATTCCATCACCTCGCACGTAGACCTACAAAGCACCGACCTCGACAGCCTAATAACCAATTGGAACTCAGGAATTCAAGAGATGTCTGAACCCAAACAGAAAGCAACAAACAACAACCCCAAACTCAAAACGGAATCATGGTACACTGAAACCCTGTCCACCTTAAAGAGAGAGCTACGAAGAACAGAGAGAAAATGGCGACAAAGCAAAACCAACGAACGTAAAACACAATACCTAACCATTCTCTCCAAATACAAGAACGAAACCAACCTAGCAAAACGTAGACACCACACAAACTTACTAAGTAAAGCATTAAACAAACCCAGAGAACTATTCGCCCTGGTCAAATCCCTCACCAAAACAACACAAGAGGACCAACACAACGATAAAATCAAGGTCCAGGCCCTAGCTGATCACTATGCTAGCAAACTAAACCCACAGATTGGACCCAAACATGCACTTCCACTAGACATGTACATCACAGAGACACAACCCACCGAGACAGCCATACAAACACACATCACCCGCTGGAACAAATTTTACAACATTGGGGACAAACAGGTCATTAATATAATCTCAAACATCAACACCACCACCTCTCCCCTAGACCCTTGCCCAGCCTCATGGGTTAAAGCAACAAAAGCAGAAATCACTCACCAAATTGCACACATAATAAACCAATCACTCCAACAGGGCACCATGCCAAACCAACTCAAGAGATCCATCATAAGGCCAATACTAAAAACAAGACCCTCAACAGAGAAGACCCTGCATCTTATCGCCCAATATCCAGCATAGCCCTTCTAGCGAAAATTATTGAAAAGGCCGTTCTACAACAACTACAAGACCACCTGGACAACAACACAACACTGGATGAACACCAATACGGTTTTAGGCCACACCATGGGGTCGAGACCCTACTTATTGCACTGCTGGACAATCTACTCAAAGGGATTGAAAACAAAAAGAAAATGTTCATTCTCATATTCATTGACATCTCCGCAGCTTTCGATACTGTTCACCATCAAACACTACTGAACAGAATGAAGGATATAGGAATAACAGGAACCCCACTAAAATGGTTCTCATCATATATCTCCAACAGAATGCAACAGGTACAGTTCAATAACGAAAAAGCAGAGGCTTTCCCACAAACACAAGGCATACCTCAAGGTTCAGCTCTATCCGCGCTTCTCTTTAATGTGTACATGAGACCAATCTGCGAAATATTCAAAAAGCATAAAACCTATTATCACATATACGCCGATGATATTATGCTCTATACCCAACTCGATGCAAGCAACCCAAACTACACGCAGCTAGAAGAATGCATAAAAGACATGCAAACATGTCTCCAGCGAAACAACATGGCCATTAACCACAAAAAAAACCGAAGTCATGTTCATCTCAAGAAAATCGGATTTCAACCCGCCAGCGTTAATTACACTAGGTGAAAACACATACCACACAAAAAATGAAATAAAGTACCTAGGAGTAACGCTGGATAGCGAACTAAAGATGGCAAAGCACCTCCGTCTAGTAAACAGGGCCATTTTCCACAAGCTCAGGGTTATACAACCTCTCAGGAGCATCATAGAACCCACTGACTTTAGGACAGTAGCCCAAGCCCTCATCACACCACATTTCGACTACTGCAATGCAATCCTGCAGGGCCTTCCAAACAAAACACTAAACATACTCCAGATGGCACAGAACGTCGCAGCCAGAATCATCACTAAAACAGGTGTGGCAGAACACATCACCCCGGTGCTGATGGAATTGCACTGGCTCCCCATCATAGCCCGTATAAAATACAAAATCCTGGTGACAACTTTTAAAACCATCCCCAATTTGGCACCAACCTTCCTCACAAACCTAATCACCTTACAACCTGCTAACAGAAACAGGAGAACTGCCACCATAAACAACCTGCAAGTACCAATAAGTATAAGATCAGTTAATGTAGCCACAAGCAACAGAGCATACTCCTTCGCTGCCCCATCACTTTGGAACCAACTCCCACCCGAGTTGCGATCAATCACTGACCTGATGGGTTTCAGAAAAGATCTGAAGACACACCTATTTCGAGAGGCCTACAACATATCATAAATCAACAACGCACACACCAAGTGACCTACAGTGTATCATAAATCTGCGTTAAAATATATATATGTAAAAACACAAATGTTTATATACTGTAGAAAAGTATAATTGTAATCGCCCCACCCCCCCCACATAACCATCCTGTTGTAAACTTAATGAAACATGTCATTAATCTTGTATACTTCAATGAAATCCTGTTATAATCCCATTTGTTTTAATCTTGTAATCTTGTAATTTGTTTTAACCTTGCAATTTGGAAATCTATTGTACACTGTAATGAAACACGTTTGATTTTTGTTTTGATAACCTATCACATAACCTTGTTAATCACACTGTAATGCTTTGAAATTTCTGTCATTGATCTGACACTCTCTGTTCTCTTAATCAAACCGCTTCTGATCGCTGGAAGCAGCGGTATACAAGTATGTGCTAAATAAATAAATAAATAAATTGCTGGCCAGTTTAAAACAGTTCATTTGTTCCTTTTTAACCGTTCTTTTGTACAATTAGATGTATGTTTTGAGTCATTGTCCTGCTGGAGGGCCCATGACCTTCGACCCAGACCTAGCTTTCTGACACTAGGTAGAACATTTTGCACCAAAATGCCTTGGTAGTCCTATGACTTTGTGATTCCTTGCCTTTGCCCATGAAGTCCTCCTTTGTTTAGTATGCAGCGCATGGTGTGGGTTGAAACCACCACTCCAGATTGCTCCATGTCAGCCTTAAGCTGTTTGGATGTTGCACATGGTGTTTTTCCAACAGTTCACATTAACCTTCAAAAAACTTCTTGGATTAATTTTCCTCTTCCCTCCACGTCCTGGGAGTTTATTGACAGTTCTACGAGCAGAAAACTTCTAAATAATGTTGCAAACTGTAGACAATACATTGTACGAACAACTTGTGTTTTTCAGTATGGAATTGAAAGTCTCTGCAATGAGCATTGGCACTGGGAGACTCTCATGGCTCCAGGTCTTGGGTATACAACCCAGCATGCAGGAGAAGCCTGCTCATATGCTGTACCATGGAAAGAATCTCTTCACAGATATGGTGCAATAAGCTACTATCATGTAGCACATTTGACACTTTTTGCACTTTCTCCAGGCCCACTTCTGATCCAATCTCCTCAACATCTTGGAGGTATCACAGTGGAGGGCACAGGAAGACCTTATTCTCAAAAGCTGTAGGTATCTTTTTTCCTTCATTGCTGGTCCCATGCTGAGTTCTCTTTTCTGGTCCCAGACAGCAAAGGACTCAGAAGCCCCAAATGACATCCCAGCCAAAACCAGGGGTAGAGTTTTGACTGGCAACTGGAGAACTTAACTGAGATTCCAGGACAGCCTTGTGGTAGGAAGGAGGCTCGGGTACTTCTCAAATCAATGGCCCATTATAACCTCGGACCCAGTGGTATTCAAAGTCTGGAATGGGTATAGATTGCATCTTTTTGAGCTTTCCCTATATTGCCCCTGAGGAGGAATACCATTCCTCCTCAGGACCAGGAAGTTCTTCTTCAAGAGTTCTCTCCTCTGACTAGCCAATATAGTTGAGCCCATTGCCAAAAGGGCAGGGATTTTACTTGAGGTACTTCCTGGTGACAAAATAAATAGATGTATTCTATCTCATCTTTGTTCTGAGGAATCTGAACACAAGTACTTGGTTTGAGAAAAGTTCAGAATGATTTCCCTCAGCACCCTGCTCCCATTTCTCTAAAAGGGAGATTGACTATGTTCTTTAGACCTCAAGGAGGCTTACACCCACCTATCAGATACATCTACTTTGCAAGAAGTATCGAATTAGCCTATTACAATACAGTAGTCTCTGCTTACCCTGTAGGAAAGATAAAATAAATCAAATCATAACTTATCAATCTTCCTGTTTCTCATGGGCCTGAATTAATGCCAACAATTCCGCTGGTTCCAAATATGCATAATCATTACCCAAATATTTCACTAAACATTTTCTAGGATACTTCAAATAAAATGTCATACCCAAAGCTAACACTATAGGCTTTAATTAAAGAAAACTCCTCTGAATCTATTGTGACTTAATAGAAATATCCGGATATACACATATAGAAGAACCATGAAAAGGTTGAGGTCTCACCTTAAGGAAGGAAAAAAAAGATGTTCTCCTCATCTGGCAGATACCAAAAGAAGCCATCACAGTACCCTTGTTAAGTGTCTCCTCTACCGATGACTCCAGGAGTGGCATCAAATCCCCTTCTAGTGGACGAACCAAATTACCCCACCAATATTTCTCACAGAAGATAAGACATAATATGCATGTACAATCTCAGGAAGTTGATCATCCACCAAATGTAAATTATTCAAAAAATATGACCTAGGCATTTCCACAGCGGAAATCCTAGCACAATACAGAAAATTAACAAATCACAAATTCAATACTTTCAAAGAGTTCTCCAACCTATCAATCCTGTTCTCCAACAACAAATTACCCTTCAATAATGCATTATTAGCCCCCTACAAAACAGACAATTTGCTCCTAGTATCCTCCAATAAACTCAGTTGGGACTGTAACTCCCCCTCAAGGACAGCCACACGGTTCGCGGCCTCACCTGAGAACTGACATAATGGCAAAAAACAGCCAGATAAAGTAACATCCATCTTGGCTAAAATCTGCAGATCTCCAAATTTGTTACTCCTTGGGGGGAGTCATTGGGATGGGTGATTCACTCCCCAAAGCCCCACTAAATACTACAGGCTTTAAGGGAGACGATGACCCAGAAGGGACAGTCCCTCTTATCCCAGCCATCCTGGGGAATACCGGAGCAATACCCACTCCAGTAGAAGCAGAACTAGAAATATTAACATTTAGTCCCTGATTGCCATTGAGGCTGGCTGGACTACATCCTTGTCCCAATGGAGTAGAAACCAAACCAGAAGCAATCTGACACCCTGCTGGATCAGTAGCAGTGTCGCCCAGCTCACACCTTTCCCCAGAGACCAATACAGAAAACAGCACAGGGTCCAAACACGCCTCAGCACAGCTCTCTCCAGGCTCCTCAGTGCAGGTGGAACAGCCTCTCCCCAGTTCGCAGGAAGTATCTGCAATTAGTTCTAGAGGAACACCACTGTCAGTATTGCATTCTGTCTTTTGGTTTCTCTGCCACTCCTCCATGCTTTTACAAAATGCCTTGTGCCAATCTCAGCATATCCATGCAAACTGGGTGTACATGTATTACCCCTAATTGGGCAATTGACTGATCAAGAGTGCCACTCAGACTGGAGATGCAAGGATCCATATAAATTATCCTCTGGGTGTTGGAGTTCATCATAAACTATCCTTAGTCTCACTTGACTCATTCAACTCAATTGGAATTCATTTAAACTCTGCTAGACATGACTGGGTAAGGACTTCCTCCCAGTAGACCCACCCGCCTAGTTGCGAGTCAGAGGACATCAGCAAGATATATGTAAGGATTTTGGGCCACATATTCTCAACAGTGCATGCAACTCTCTTGGCCCGCCTCCAAACAAGGCAATATCTGTGGACATTGAGTATTTCACACTGTGGCATAAAAATTATTATTATTAGATAGGAGAGTCCATTTTAAGAACCAAGAAACTTGGTCTAGTGGTTTTAAACTCCAATCCTTTAAAGCAAACAATCAAAACAGAGTGGTAGGGATGAAAAAAGGCTTTTATTCCCTTTACGCATGGGGTCATAAATTGGTCACAACTGAAAATAATGTCCTTAACTTCAGGCACAAAAGAAAACACAAGGTTTAAGGAAAACTGTTAACTTCACAGTTGTAGCAGGGCACAAACATAACTTCCCGTTTAAAGCACATTTGTACAATTCTTCTGCTCAGCACATAATAGACATTCTGCAGATACCACAAGCCATTCATATGTCCTCCAAAGACTCTGTGCTATGGGAAATGCAGAGAGAGCAATCCATCTCCTCTGGGTCTGGCAACTGTTCCATCAGTTCCACTTGCATCCCCTCAGGAATTGGTATGTCTAATTCTGTGTTAACAGTCTCTGGAATATTGTATTCTGGAGCTTTGTATATTTCCCTTAATACTTTCCAGTGCCTCGGGCCTAGCCTGGAGCACTGGCCACGTGTCCCCTTAGTATTAACTGGGCTTTCTCTTCTTAGAGATTCCACACTTCTTCCACAAGAACTTTTACAGGGCAAAGGTTTCTTTGTAGGAATATAATTCTCATACCTCTTATTGCAGCAGCACGATGAGGAATGGTTTTTCCCTTGGGCTGACTTCCTCCCTTCAGAAGCTTTGTGCCAATCTTTCCTCTGAAAGTCTGATTCCTCTCTCACCCGTGGGAACAGCTCTTCTGGTAAAGGCCTGCTCTTGCAACAGCCCAAATCCTGGCTTCCTTGCTCAGCCTGGCTTTTCCTTCCCAGCTGATTCCTCCTTGCTTCTTGCTTGCAATCCGTATAAGTCTTCCCCCTCTGCCAACAAACATCTTTCTCTTTCTGTTCCTCCTTCTGGGTCCGTGTCTCTGTCTGTGTCTGTGTCTCTCTCTCTGTCTCCTTTTCTTTCTCTCTCCCTTTAACTTGAGGCAGTGCTTCCTTATAAAGGACTCCTCTCCTTGAGGCTTGTGAAATGTTTGTCATGTGCTCCTGACCAGCTAGGTGTGGCCCTTCAGTCTTCTTGACTGCACTCCTGCTCCCTCTAGCTGGTCCCAGTGAATATTGCATTCTGTGCACATCTTTTCCTTGCTGACAAACAGGTTCATTTCTCTCATCAGGGCTCTCATCAGCCTCCGCTGCATCACATTTCCCCCTTCTTAAAATATTACGCGCTGGGGAAGCCTCTTCCGCGCAGCACGTAATCTTCAACACCGCATTCGTCCGACACTGCAGCTGTCTCGCCTTACACTTTAGTCTGCTGTCATCTGCTTGCACCGTCTTAGGGTTGGATATGCATTTTG
Organism: Ichthyophis bannanicus; assembly: GCA_033557465.1. NCBI lineage: Eukaryota > Metazoa > Chordata > Amphibia > Gymnophiona > Ichthyophiidae > Ichthyophis > Ichthyophis bannanicus. Next base: position 1,969,940 of record CM066032.1, read on the forward strand.
TAGACGCTAGCAAAACCAACCATTCATGCCACGGCCGGAGTAGGTTCACATGATAGACTTGATGGTGTCCCTTGTTGTCCTGGATTAGATATGAAGCTGGACTGATGGGTTTGATGACCCTGTAAGGTCCCTTCCATTGAGCTTCAAATTTTGGAGACGGACCAGACACTAGGACTATCACCTTCTCGCCCACACTCAGTTGTCTTGGTTTTGTGCGTCGGTCATAATATTGTTTTTGCTTTTTCTGACTTTCTCTCAGTTTCTCTTCGGCGAAACAAGAGGTTCGTTCAAGGCGAGTTCTGAAACTCTTCAGAAATTGGTGTATTCCTACTTCATCCTCCACTGGTTCCGTCCACTGTTCTTGCAAGACGTCCAGTATGCCCCTTGGTGCTCGTCCGTACATGATCTCATAGGGCGAGGTACCTAGGGAACTCTGCGTTCGCTCCCTACAAGCATACAAAATAAAGGGTAGCGGGGGCGGAGCCTGATGTCCAGCGGGTAGGACGCTTTGCGTTGAAGCTCCCGAGAGGCCTACTCAGAATCCTGACTTAATACCTATATAAATTTACTATTTTGCTCCGAGCTGACCGGGCACCTCGGGGGGGATGGCGGCCCACAAACCAGCGCGCTTGGACTTCGGGTCTCCTTCTTCTTCTCACGGAAAACGCTCCAAAACGGAGGTATCCTCCCCGCAGAAGATGGTTCCATTTCGTGAAAACCCCGCAATGCACCTGGAGATTTTGGAGGAAATACGCGGCGTGAAGGAATTGGTGCAGTCTAATGGAGAAGCGCTTCGAGCCATGCGAGAAGACTTTGGAGTGCTCCAAGACCGACTTGAAGGTCTTTCATTACGGCAGGACAATATGGCGGGGGTCCTCGACTCGCACGAGGTGCGCTTGGGCAAACTGGACGAGGCTGAGCGCCAGATACAGAATCTTCAAAAGGAGTTGGAAGATAGCAATAATCGCGCCCGTCGCAACAATGTGAGGCTCCTTGGAATGCCGGAGGGAGTGGAAGCAGGAGATATAAGAGAATTCTTGCTCAAAAACTCTTCCCTCCTTGCTGAAGATTACTTTTCACAGAGAACTGGAAATCGATCGAGCACACCGTGTTCCCGCCCGCATGGCGCTCAACCGCACGACCCCCCGGCCTATTATCTTTAGCTTGCTACGATATCAACAAGTGGAACAAATTTTACATGCTGCCCGAGCGAATCATCATTTGGAATATGAAGGTCGTAAGGTCTCCTTCTTTCCTGATTTGGCAAAGCCTACCGTTGACCGTCGGAAGAAACTCCTTGCTCTTCGCCCTCGACTTCAACAGCTACAGGCTCGCTTTGGCCTGTTGTATCCAGCGAAGCTCCGAGTGACTCTCCATAACCAGACCAGGACGTTCGAGGATCCTGATCTATTATCAACATTTCTGGACTCTAAAGAAGCAGAACAGATGCGCTCATCCCAAATTTTGGACTCTTATCTGCCGGCTCTGTCCGCCATTTTGAAGGGCCCGATGCGGCGGTCATAGCCCAGCACAGAAATAGCCTGGACTTTCTTTCTTTCTCTGTATGACTTTTGTCTTTGGTCTCCTATCCCTTCATGATGTGTGCCTCGGTCGGATTCGGAGCACGCACAGTCCTACAGGTTATATGTTTTTTCAATTTCGGCCTTCTCTGGGGTTTCTCCCCGCAGACACATGGTCGCCAGTAATTTTGGGGTTTTGCTTCTCCTCTACCGTACTGCGGTTATCTTTGTTAATGTGGGGCGCTTCATTGTATTATATTAGCTTATTTTCCTATGTCATGTGTACAGCCAGATACAGTCAGTTTGAGGGACACAGTGAAATTATGTGTGCTATTATGCTCAGAATTTTAACTTTTCTGAATGGCCTCATGTAAAATCTTATTATTCATCGTACAAGGCATTGCTGGTCCACTCAGCAGAAAGAAAATCCTTAGCTATCTCAGCCACGAGCACGTTGATTAGGTGTTTCTTCAGGAAACGCATTACACTCTGCTGAAACACTGAAACTCAATGCTAGGCCTCACATGGTAGCTGCCTACTCTCCCACCGTTTCCAAATGGTACGGGATAGTCATTCTGGTCAAGAAGTTTTTGCACGCTACTGTACCTGATATTAGCGCTGACATGGAGGGTAGATGGGCCCGTGTACACCTTGAGGTTGGAGATAGTGAATTCACGTGTATTTGCACTATGTCCCGAATGTGGACAACCCTGCTCACTATGCAAGTTTTGCGCAGTTGGCCTCGGCCTCCGCTAATGCTCCATTAATACTTGGTGGCGATTTTATTCAAGTGCTCCCTCAATCTTTTCTTCTCAAACAAGGTGCTTGTTGGTTGGAAGCTCCAGTACCGAGCAGACCTGTGTGGCTAGATATAGTAGCGGGCCTTTGCTCACCGATTCCCCTTACCTTACTCCCTGGTATGACTTTCCCATTAGACTCCCACTATCCACCAATGTTTTTCGACACTTTAGGTGCCTTTAATATTCCTATGCAACCTTTCGACTCCCGACTCTGGTCAGTGTAACTTCAGCATTGCATTCGGAGCACTAGAGTACTCCCGCCATCGGCACTCTCTGCATAAGGTTGATTGGAAACTTCTGATCTCTCGGTAGTTTACCGGGTGTGGCATACAATTTTACTAAACCTTATGTAATGCTATCACTAGAGATACCTCTATAGCGCAGAAAGTATGGGAGAGAGAATTGCATGTGACTTTAACCTCGGAGCAATGGAGCCTTACCTGGAGCAGAGGGACACGGGTTTCCGACCCGCCTCACTCACTCAGACCCTCTTCTTTCTAGCCCACCGATGTTTTCACACTCCTCACAGTTTAGACATATGGAACACTACTCAGGGTAATGGTTGCTGGACACGTCCTGTGGCCATAGGTTTATTACTTCATTTCATGTTATGCATGAATATCCCGCACTACAGTATAACTGGCGTCGGGTCTGGGGTTGTATTTAGTCTATATTGCACTCCCAGGAGTCCCTTTCTCGGAGGATAGTGGGACTTCGCCCAGTTGCGGGGATCCCCTCTCTCCCAAGGAATGGCTTATCTCCTTTTGAACTTTATGCTTGGCATTGCTGCTTCCCTCATTGAGTAATACTGGGAAATTAGTTCCCATCTGAGCCTCAATGAATGGTGGAATCATGCCTGTCTCTACAGTAAATATGAACAAATACCTCGTCTATGTGCTTCCTCCGTTCAGACTCCTTCTTATTGGTCTTAATGGAAGATGTTCAATGAATATGTACATTTTGCTAAATGCTCTCATCTGACTGTCTAACTTTGTATATATCTCTGTCTCATGATCATGCTGTATTGTGGATATTTTTGATTGTTTGATGTATAATCACTGTTAACTGGAAGCGCTCACATGCTGATACAAATGGGTAGAGAAGAAGCACCGGGGTGGGGGGTAATGGGTTTACTTTTCCTTATTGTATACTTGTTTTGTCTCTTTTGGTGTGTTGTTTCTTTGTTTGTTGCAAAATGAAAATAAAAGTTTCAAAAAAAAAAAAATAAAGGGTAGCATTGTATCCCATTCGGTTGTTTCTCCATCCAAGGCGCATCTAAGCATCTGCTTTATGCTTTGATTCATGTGCTCAACCAACCCATTGCATTGGGGATGGTAAGCCGCGGTTTTGAGATGGTGAATGCCGAAGGCATCCCACACCTGTGGCAGGTACCTGGACATAAAGTTGCTGCCCCTGTCCGTCAATACCTCTTGCGGGAATCCTACCTCGCAAAAGAGTTTGATCAATTCAGTAGCAATGGACTTCGCCGAAATATTCCTCAAGGGTACGGCCCATGGGAATCGTGTGGCCTGGTCAATGATCACCAGTATATATTGAAATCCTCTTGGCGTTTTTATAAGAGGTCCCACTATATCCATGGCGAGTCTTCTTATTGGGTCAGAAATTACTGGCATTAGGATTAGAGGTACCTCTGGCGGGCGCACAAGAGTGACCCTTTGACAAGAGGCACAAGACTCGCAGAAGCGGCTGGTTTCTCTAAAAACTCTTGGTCAATAAAATCTAGCCAATATCTGATCAAGGGTGCCTTGTGCTCCCTTGTGACCCCCTACTCGGTGATCGTGTGCCAGATGTAGAACAAGAGATTTGAAAGTAGTTGGGACCACCAGTTGCTTCCGAATGTTTCCTGTTCGGAGGTCCTTACTTTATCTATATAATATATCCTCTTCCATGATAAACCTAGGAAAGGTATCTTTTTCCTCTTGAGCGTGCTCAAACGCTCAAGTCAGCGTAGGGTCCTCTCTTTGTTCATTTTTGAAGGAGGGAAATTTCTCCATCAATTCAGAGGGTACCCATGGCATTCCTTTTCCCGCTGCAAGCTCGGCTCTGCCCTGAGAGCGACACTTTCTTTCCTTCCGCTTCTCACCCTTTGATTTCCTTTCCCTCACTGCAGGCTCATTTATCAAACCTTCATTTATTTATTTATTTATTTATTTACATCTCTTATATACCGCACTCTTTGGCATCAGCGCGGTTTACATCAAACAAAAATTCAGCACTATAAGCAAGCGTCTGAGTTACAGTAAACAGGGGAATAAAATTTGGATAACAGGGTAAAATCAGTAAATGGGGTCATACAACCTGGTTAACAATGTGATTAAGAATAACGGAAATATAACAGTGAACTATTAACATCTTAAAGATAGCGCAGATGAGATAGAAGACAGGCACGTAGAACCTTCTACCAAAGGTCTGTGGAACCTTTCTATGTGGGGAATTCTGGTTCAATAGGTGAATCGGTGTGTCCATGATTCACAGAGAGGGGTCGTGCCTCTGCACTCACTGAGAAGTATTTAAGGAATAGGTAGTGTTTGAGGGCTTTTCTAAATTGCAGTAGGCTGTTGATTGCTCTGATATCTGGCGGTAGTGCATTCCAGAGTTTAGGGGCACGAAGGCTGAAAGCCCGGTTTGCTGTTGCTGAGGTGCTTCTAGTAAGTTCGCGGGGAACCATTAGCGAATTTACTGCAGTAGATCTCCTTGATCTATTCGGGGCTATGGGTTTGATGAGTTCAGTTAATGATGTGGGGGAGAGACTATTTACTGCTTTGAATGTGAGTAGTAATGTTTTGAATATGATCCTGGCATGTATAGGAAGCCAGTGTAACTGCATTAGCAGGGGTGACACATGCTCACATCTAGATGCCCCATAGAGAATCCTCGCAGCGCTATTCATTGCGAGCTGTAGGGGGTTCAGGGTGGATTGAGGGAGGCCTAGTAAAATGACATTAGCATAGTCAAAGTGAGGCATGATCAGAGCCTGGTAGATGGTGCGAAAATCCTCAGGTTCGAGCAGGGGGCGAAGATGTCTTAGTGACCGGATTTTGTAGTATATGATTCTTACAGTGTTGGCTATATGTGCTTTCATGTCAAGGTTCTGGTCGAGTGTAACACCCAGATATCTTATGTTGGGTTTTGATTGTAGCTCAGCATCCTTCACCTTCAGGAACTGTGGGGGGCTGAAGCTCGGGTTCCTTGACATGAAGAGCACCTCTGTCTTCTTGTGTTGAATCTTTAGGTTTTGTGACAAGAGCCATTGTGATATGGCATCAAAGCAGTTACTTAGTGGGGATAGGTCCAATTTGTCTATGTTGAAAGGCATATAAAGCAGGACATCGTCCGCATATATCATGCAACTCACATTGAAGGACCTGATGATCTTGCAAATAGGTTGCATATAAATATTGAACAGTAAGGCAGAAAGGGAGGAACCTTGCGGGACTCCCTGTCCTTGGTGAAATGGATCAGACATCATTCCACCAGACCGAACGTGTTGCCATCTTTCAGACAAGTACGATCTGCACCATTCAAGGGCAGTTCCGCCAACACCTTTCTCTTTTAGACGTATTAGGAGGAGGTCATGGCTCACCGAGTCAAAGGCCGCGGCTATGTCCAGGAACACAAGTGCGAAACCTTGTCGGACATTGTTGATACCGGAAATTATGTTGTTGAGGAGAGATGTAAGGAGCGTTTCTACTCCGTGTGACTCTCTGAAGCCATGTTGGCAAGGGTCCAGAGGAGCCGTGGTATCAATATGGTCTTGCAATTGGCATTGGACCTCCTTTTCTATTAATTTTGCAAGAAAAGGAATACTAGAAATGGGTCTGTAGGATTCTGCCTTTTGAGGATCTAACTTACAGTTTTTTAACAATGGTCTGATGGACGTTTGTTTGAGGGCAGAGGGGAACGTACCAGACTTGAAGGACAGGTTTATGATTTTATTTATTATTGGGCTGAATTCGCAACGAAGTTCCTTTATCCAAAAAGCTGGACAGGGGTCCGTCTGAGCAGTGGTGGAGTTGAGAGACATGATCAGATCTTCAATTCGCTTCTTATCCGGCGTAGTGAAAATGCTTAGAGCTGTTGGGCAGTTATGGACAGTGGGGGTAAATTCTGAGGGGGGTTTACTTGTTTGTGTAAGTTTGGACTGCAGGTAGACCGCAAAATCTTGGGGATGGATCTCACATTGCTTTTCAGGGGTTGGTTCCTTTGATAGAGTCTTGACTATGTTAAACAAATCGTGGGGCTTATTTAAGGCCCGCTTCAGGGTGTCCGTGTGGTACTGCTTCATTTTATCAGAGATGGCTTTGCGGTGGATGGATAGCTGGTTGAGGTAGGCTGCCCGGTCTACGGAGGAGTGTGACCGACGCCAGCGCTTCTCGAGGCTCCGTAATTGGGATAGTGATAGTCTCAGATCATCAGTGTACCATGGTGCAGAAGCTCTTTTCCTAGTCGGTCTATTGAGAGGTGGTCGCAGTGCAATTGTATTAAGACTGTTGTTCCAGCATGCGATTAGGTCTTCTATCTCTAGAGGGGCTTCGTTATGAAGTGAGCAGGTTGCAGCAAGGATGCGCTCTCTGTTGAATGGAAGAAAGCTCCTGGTCAGCGATTTAAAGTTGTTATTTGGAGCAATGTTGGTCTTTGAGTGTCTGAGATGAGTAGGGATCTGGAATGTAATGAGTCTATGATCTGACCACGGTACATCAGATATCGATATCACCGAATTGTGTGATTGGTCATGTAAAGTCTGTGGTGCGAATATAAGGTCAAGGGTGTTCCCCTTCACATGTGTAGGTTCACGTACTAATTGTTGATATCCAAGGGATTCGAGGGCTTCGAGGAATGCAGTTGAATGGCTATCTTGGAGGGCTGGCAAGTTGAAATCACCAACAATCCAAACTGGAGTATTAGGATTCTGTGTGTTGGAGGCTAGGTCTATAATGTCTGGAAGGGCATCTGGGGCGGCTGAGGGTGCTCAGTATAGGAGGTTTATAGCGCATATCTTGTTGGAGATAGAGACTAACTCTAGGTGGTCCGTGCTTGGGGCATTTATCAGTTGGAACTGAAGGTCTGATCTGGAGAGTATGAGCACACCTCCTCCGCGCTTGTTCTGTCTGTGACTAGTAAATACTGAAAAATTTGGTGGAAGGAGCTGGTTGAGTAGTACATTATCTTCTGTGGACAACCATGTTTCAGTAATCATAAGGATGTCAAGGTTGTGGAGGGATATTATGTCTGCGATCACAGGCCATTTCTTACGAATTGAGCGGGCGTTGATAAGGGCGCATTTTAAACTATGTGCATGTGCATGGAGGCTTTCATCCAGTTTGGCTCTCATCGTGTGTTGGAGTGGAATGTGAATTAGATGCTTGTGATGTGGATGTGGGTTCCAATTGTAACTGAATTTGGGTATATCTGACCATCTCTTCCCTTGGCCGTATAAAATAGGTATCCTGTTAGCTTCAAGGGATAGAGCTTGGGAGAATGAGAGGCAGACAGAGAGGAGTAGGTAGCAACCAGTTAAGGTGGTGGAGGGACCCATTTTACCCTCTCTGAAAGTAATCACAGAGATTGTAAGATGTTAACAGTGATTGAGGGAGATTTGTGAGAATTCGATCAGGTCTGGTTCCCACTGGCTTTGAGACTTGCAATTCCTATTAATCTAGGTATAGACAGGGTATGGGATGTAAATCTATTGTCCCTGATAACAAAGCATAGACAAGCAATTTATAAATTCACAGACTAGCAAGATAGTGGCAATAGTAAACTTCGACAGAGTAACATACTACTAAGATTACTGGCAGTAGTGTAGTAACAATGTAGCAATGAAGTTGTGGGTTATACTTGAAAAGGAAGGTCTTCCAAAGTAGCATCTCGGGAACAAGAGGGAGTTTCAGAGGTCTGAGCTTGTGAGCGCATCGAAACTAGAGCTTCCCGTGGAAACCTTGTCTTCTTTACTTTTTCCACCAGTGGACTGGGAATTGCTCTACTCTCAGAGCGAATGCAAGTGGACACTGGAGTTCCCTGCGGAGACAACCCTTCTTTCAGACTTCTTCTGAACTGAGGCCAGTCTCGGCCGAGCACTAACTCCTGGGGTAGTCTAGGTATTACAGCCACAGACATCTCTTTTTCTATACCTAAACCCTTTATCCACAATTTATACATTGGATAAAACGTAGCAGCCCGTGTATACACTTAATTTTAACTCTTCCCTCTGGCTGATCTGGTGCAGACTTGCCCTGATCCCTGATCGCAGACCATAATTTTTGAGAAATCATGGTCTGGTCAGCACCAGAGTCCAAAAGTGCCTTTGCATTCACGCCCTGTATTTCCACACTCAAAACAAACCCCTCACGTATTGCTTTCATGTTCTCTCCCATGAGAGCAGTACGTAAGAAACATTCATTTTTCAAATATCCCTTTTTCCCACATGAAAAACATTTTTTTGAACTTTCTTTTGAAACAGCAGTAACATTTTTCAAACCTTTCTGAAAAGGATGTGAGACCCTTTCTGATATCTGCGCTTCCATACCCACTGCCAGCCTTGGAGACCCCACCTTCTGCTGGGTGACCATCTCTGCCTCCAGGTAGCGCTCTGTCAGCGCAATCGCTTGAGCAGTTGTGCGGCAATCTTGCAGAATAAGAAAGTTCTGTACATTCTTAGGAACTGCCAACATATACTGTTCTAATATTATTTCATCCATTAGAGCATTGACAGACTTATCCTCAGGTTTTAACCATTTGTTAGCTAAACTGCTGATCCTATGGCCCAACGCCTTAGGCGTCTCGCCTACCTTGAGAACAGTGTCTCGTAGCATACGGTTATACAAGAATGGTGTAAGGCCCAGGCGATCCCTGATTGCCTTTATCACTTCATCGTAATTGTTAGCCAGAGCAGGGGGCATTGCCCTGTAGGCGGACAGCGGTTCCCCTGTGAGGGACGCTGCTAGGCGGATTGCCCACTGCTCTTTTGGCCAGGCAGCAGAACGTGCGATTCTGTCAAAGGAATCCAGAAAATTGTCCACGTCATCAGTGGCACTTAATTTCCCTACTGATAAGGCATTACATGTCCACTGTCCTTCCAGAGGATTACCCAGTCCAGCAGACTGTCCTAGCTGCTTGTTGGCCATGTCCAGCGACTCCCTCTGCTGGGCCAACCATGCCTCCATTACTTGCAGGACAGGTCTCTGCTGCTCTTGCAAGGCTTTAAGGGCTTGTGACTGGTTCTGACGTGCGAACTCTGCCTGCCGGTCAAATTGTAGAGCCATCCAAGCACACAGCTCCTTCTGCTCCATGCTGCTTTCCTACAAAAACACAAGAAGAAAAAAAAAAACAAGTGTGGCTCTACCAACACTTTTTTTTTTTCCTTCTGTTTTTTTTTTTCCACGGCTTACAAAACAAACATCCAACACAAGTCAGGTATAATTACATTTTACCTGGTGTGAATGTTGCATCAGCTTTTGGAATGACCGTTGCTGCGTCTCCCTGCAGTTCTCTGCCTCGGTACCAGCAACAGGATACTTCCTCCAATCCAGGTGTCTCCCACTCTGGGTCTTTGCCTTCCGGTCCGGTGCTTTGCGGCTCCACCCCGGGTTTTGCCTTCCGGTCTGGTCTTTTGCCGCTCCACTCCGGGTTTTGCCTTCCGGTCCGGTCTTTTGCCGCTTCACTCCGGGTTTTGCCTTCCGGTTCGGTCTTTTGCCTTTCCACTCCGGGTTTTGCCTTCCAGTCTGGTCTTTTGGCTATTCCAGTCCGGGTTTTGCCTTTTTAAACCTTGGAAATATTTTCCTTCTGTTGTCTCCTTTTCAGTTGTACAAAACCAAAAATCCTGCCAACTACACCATATATGTCACACTGTGGCATAAAAATTATTATTATTAGATAGGAGAGTCCATTTTAAGAACCAAGAAACTTGGTCTAATGGTTTTAAACTCCAATCCTTTAAAGCAAACAATCAAAACAGAGTGGTAGGGATGAAAAAAGGCTTTTATTCCCTTTACGCATGGGGTCATAAATTGGTCACAACTGAAAATAATGTCCTTAACTTCAGGCACAAAAGAAAACACAAGGTTTAAGGAAAACTGTTAACTTCACAGTTGTAGCAGGGCACAAACATAACTTCCCGTTTAAAGCACATTTGTACAATTCTTCTGCTCAGCACATAATAGACATTCTGCAGATACTACAAGCCATTCATACGTCCTCGAAAGACTCTGTGCTATGGGAAATGCAGAGAGAGCAATCCATCTCCTCTGGGTCTGGCAACTGTTCCATCAGTTCCACTTGCATCGGCTCAGGAATTGGTATGTCTAATTCTGTGTTAACAGTCTCTGGAATATTGTATTTTGGAGCTTTGTATATTTCCCTTAATACTTTCCAGTGCCTCGGGCCTAGCCTGGAGCGCTGGCCATGTGTCCCCTTAGTATTAACTGGGCTTTTTCTTCTTAGAGATTCCACACTTCTTCCACAAGAACTTTTACAGGGCAAAGGTTTCTTTGTAGGAATATAATTCTCATACCTCTTATTGCAGCAGCACGATGAGGAATGGTTTTTTCCCTTGGGCTGACTTCCTCCCTTCAGAAGCTTTGTGCCAATCTTTCCTCTGAAAGTCTGATTCCTCTCTCACCCGTGGGAACAGCTCTTCTGGTAAAGGCCTGCTCTTGCAACAGCCCAAATCCTGGCTTCCTTGCTCAGCCTGGCTTTTCCTTCCCAGCTGATTCCTCCTTGCTTCTTGCTTGCAATCCGTATAAGTCTTCCCCCTCTGCCAACAAACAGCTTTCTCTTTCTGTTCCTCCTTCTGAGTCCGTGTCTCTGTCAGTATCTGTGTCTCTCTTTCTCCTTCTCTTTCTCTCTCTCTTTAACTTGAGGCAGTGCTTCCTTATAAAGGACTCCTCTCCTTGAGGCTTGTGAAATGTTTGTCATGTGCTCCTGACCAGCTAGGTGTGGCCCTTCAGTCTTCCTGACTGCACTCCTGCTGCCTCTAGCTGGTCCCAGTGAATATTGCACTCTGTGCACATCTTTTCCTTGCTGACAAACAGGTTCACTTCTCTCATCAGTGCTCTCATCAGCCTCCGCTGCATCACAGTATTCAGTGGACTCTGTCCATTCACAAGCTCAGTGACATCATCTGTCATGATGTTCCTCTGGGACTCTGTCCTAGTGGCTGGAATGCATCCAAACGCTTGCCCCTTCCAAATGCCTTCCTACCAAAACTGACTCATAACAGATGCATCCAAGCTGTTTTAGGGAGCCCACTTCAGTGGTTATGCCAGGACAGTCTCCTTCAGATCAACTTCCTGGAACTGAGAGTAGTGTCAAACACTCTTGAGGGGTTTCAGATATTGGCTAGCCAACCAGGTTGTCATGATTCATACCAACAATCAAGTTGCAATGTACTACGTTAGCAAGCAGGGAGAAACAGGGTCCTACTCCTGTGTTGGGAGACAGTTTTTATACTGCTTCCTTTTTTATTTGATCTTTTTTATTTGATTTTTTTTATGTGTCAAATATGTGTGCATATATAGTCCAAAGCCATTTCACTGGCCACTTTTCTTTTAGGAAAGATTGGATATTAAGGGGTTTGAGTGCAAGGGTGCCAATAATATTCACCACAACTGTATGTTGCTGCTCTGTATGGATCTTTGTAGTGTATGCCATTACATGTGGGGCTTCATGGACACTAACTGGTAGCTTTCACTATCATCTCCACATCACCTGTATCCTTTCTCAGTCCTTTGAGCATCAGCTTGGTCCTGCATATGTTTCCTCACGTACCTTTCTTTTACCTCTGGACACCATAGGGCCGTTTCCCTTCTGCAGCTGTCCTCTTACTGCCCCTTCCAAACACCTTCTATGCCCCTACTCCTTGCTCTATGCCTCCACTTTCACTCCCCATTTCTTCCTCACTTTTCCCACCCCGCACCCCATTCTGTCCCATCCCTTCTCATCCATGCCTGTTTTTACTATCTCCCTCATTCTGCTACCCAGCCCCTCCTTTTCTCTCTTCCACTCTACCTAAGCCCCTTGTCCTCCCTATCTTGTCCCCACCCATTCTGTACCTCCTTCTTTTGACTCCATCCTTACCATCTGTTATTGACCCTGGGCACCACTCTTGGAGCATGAGGCCCTGATTTGTGTGTCGTAATGTTTGTTAGGTTGCATTTGTGTGATTGTTGCACAGATCCACCTTGTCATGTTATATACTGTATCACGTTCTAGTTCTGGAACATGTGGTGATATGTGGGGAACATAGACTTAGGTTACATCATACTGGGGAATGGCAAGGTGCAGGTTCTTTAGCTCCCAGTCCTGTGCAGGCAGAGGGGACATATCAAAGAGTTGTGCATGGAACCAGCCTTTGCAACATGATTTCCCTGCTGTTTATTTCCATATTCTCTGAATGTTCATAGCTAACGTCATTATGTGCTCATTGTGTCTGGCCAGTTGCACCAGGCCACAGGACTACAAAAGGGGACAGCTACTTCTGGAGAGAGATCTGCAATTGTAAGTATTTACTTCTGGGAATTTTTTTAAATCTTGGGGAAAAAGGAATTCTTTAGATTAAAGCTGATTAATCTGCGAACCCAGTGTATTTGTTAAATCAATCAGGCTTAGTAGCAGCAAAGAGCTTTCAGTTTAAATTTAAAACACAGAAGAGAGCTTTCTGGTTAAATTTAGAACCCAGCAGAGAGCTTTAATTTAAATCAAATCAGAATATAACTTAGCATAAAAGGAGAAGCAGGGTCAGTATTCTTTGAACAATAAATTATTTCTAGAGACCTTTACAAAGAGGCCTTCTACATAGGGGGCAAGAGACCTGTGAATTTTTTAAAATAGGTTTTAAAGCTAGGTGGCAGATCAAAGGGCCATTTTGAAAGACTCCCTCTATCCAAACAAGGACTGTGTTAATCACCAGGAAACTGGTCACAGCTTACCTCAGATGCACAGTCATAAATAGTTCAACCAGAGTTCTGTGATTCTCAGTCTTGAAGGACTACAAAAGGGGACTGCTACTTCTGGAGAGAGATCTGCAATTGTAAGTATTTACTTCTGGGAATTTTTCTAAATCTTGGGGACAAAGGAATTCTTTAGATTAAAGCTGATTAATCTGTGAACCCAGTGTATTTGTTAAATCAGTCAGGGTCTAGTAGCAGCAAAGAGCTTTAATTTAAATCAAATCAGAATATAACTTAGCATAAAAGGCAAAACAGGGTCAGTATTCTTTGAGCAATAAATTATTTCTAGAGACCTTTACAAAGAGGCTTCTACATAGGGATACAGAGACCTGTGAAATTTTTAAAATAGGTATTAAAGCCACGTGGCAGATCAAAGGGCCAATTTGAAAGACTCCCTCTATCCAAGCAAGGACTGTGTTAATCACCCAGGAAATTGGTCACAGATTACCTTAGAAGCACAGGACAGTGTACTATATAGTAACCAACTTTTAATGTCTTCTTTCCCTCCCTCCCTCCCCGACACCCACCCATCCCTGGGATAATCATAGCTTTATAGGTGCTTAAACCTCTTAAAGGAAAGGAGGTGCCATATTCACTCTCAGGTGTAGCTGTTTATCCTTATCAGGCATACATTAAGGACCTAAGACTAATTAAGCTTCAGGTGAACAAAGTACATTACACGTATTAGGTATAGTTTTATTAATATAAGTATCCCCAGCAACCCTTAGTATGTAAAGAACTTAAATATCTAAGCACAACCTCAAAATTAAGATGCAGGCAGGAGTCCAGCAGCGAGATGGGGGCTTTTCATTCTTTTGCATTGAGTGTCACATGTATGATTTTCTCCCAGTTGGTGAGGGGTCTTACATGTGCACTAGGTGCAAGGAGCTCTTTGCTCTCAGGGAATGAGTCTGATCTCTGGAGGCTACAGTAGCAGACTTGGAGGACATAAGGAAGACAGAGAGGTACATAGACAAGACTTACAGGGATATAGTCCTGAAGTCCCACTTCCAGTCTGTCAGCATTCCTGTTGCCATGGAGCAGAGAGGTCACGTGACAGGAAAGCATCACCCTGGTGTGGCAGGAAGTGATCCTGTAGCTAGGACATGTCCTCCAGGTGTTGTAAAACCCTCTCACGCTGAGGTGGTTTCTCCAGGGCCATGTGCCCATGAGGGAAGGGTTAGGACAGCCATTATAGTTGGTGATTCAATCATTAGGCATGCAGATAGCTGGGTGGCTGCTGGACATGAGGATCGCCTGGAACATGCCTGACTGGAACAAAAGTAGTGGACCTCATGTGCCACCTAGACAAGGTCTTAGATAGTGTTGGGGAGGAGTCTGCTGTCATGGTACATGTTGGTACCATTGACATAGGAAAATGTGGTAGGGGTTGTTCTGGAGGCTAAATTTAGGCTTTTAGGTAGGAAGTTGAAATTCAGAACTTCCAGGGTAGCATTCTCTGAAATGCTTCCTCTTCCACGCGCAGGACCCAAAAGGCAGGCAGAGCTCTGGAGTCTCAATGTGTGGATGAGACGATGGTGTAAGGATGAGGGTTTTGAATTTGTTAGGAACTGGGGAACATTCTGGGGAAAGGAGGGGCTCTTCCAAAGGGATGGGCTTCACCTTAACGAGGATGGAACCAGGCTGCTGGCAATAAAAAGGAGATAGAACAGCTTTTAAACTAGATAATAGGGGAGAGCCGGCAGTCGCCCAAGAGTGCATGCTTCGGAACAATGTATCCTTGAAGGATACTAACAAAACAATGAAGTTAGGGCATATCAGCAGAGAGGTTCCAATAAAGACAAAAGTAGCCCAAATGCCCTTGAGTATGGGGCAGACAGAGCATAAAGATTCCGAATTACCCCTGCCTACCGATTGCCAGATTAATATGAATAAAACCACCCTCCACCACCAGGACTGCCCCACCAGCGCACCCAGCACACAATGATGCTGCCTCACCCACTGGCGCATCCGCATACCATGTAAATAGTAGCGTGTAAATAATAACTACTATTGAAATAATCTCTAATCAAATATGGTCCTCACAGTGGACCTGTGACTTGATTCATCTACTTGTATATAGTTACCTTAGTTATGTCCAAGTTACGTCTCCTGTTCATTGTAAATACAGTGCCATCTCTACTGCACTGTATAAGTTACTGTTTTATGTAAACTGCACTGATTCTAAAGAGCACGGTATAGAAGGGACATTAAATAAATAAATAAATAAAATGCTTGTATGCAAATACTAGAAGTCTAAAAAATAAGATGGGAGAGTTAGAGCATACAGCACTAAATGAGAGGTTGTATATGATTGGTATCTTAAAGACATGGTGGAAGGCGTACAACCAGTACAACCACTGTGATACCTGGGTACAAACTATATCATAATGATAGAGCAGATCAAATTGGTGAAGGGGTTGCTCTCTATGTTAGAGAGGGCATTGAGTCATAAGGGTTGAAAGTTTTGCAGGAAACAAAATTTGCTGTAGAATCTCTATGGATTGAAATTCCATGTAAAAAAGGGGAAGACAATGACAGTGGGGGTGTACTATCGACCGTCTGGCCAAAATGAACAAATGGATGATGAAATTCTCAAAGAAATCCAAAAAGTTAACAAAAGTTACAGCACAGTAATAATAATGGATGACTTCAATTGCCCCGGTAATTACCCCTTCAATTACCCCTGGGTCAGTGTCACAGCAGGACATGCTAGGGAGATAAAGTTTCTAGATGAAATAAATGACTGCTACTTGGAGCAGCTGGTTCATGAACTGACCAGAGAGAAAGCCATTTTGGACCTAATCCTTAGTGGAGCAACAGATAAGGGTGTTGGGGCGACTTAGCAAAAGTGATCATAGCATGATCATGTTTGATTTAATTAATGGAGGAGGGATGGTAAGGAAATACACAGTACTACCTTTTAACTTTTGAAAGGGAGACTATGATAAAATGAGGAAAATAGTTAAGAAAGCTAAAAGGAGCAGTTGCAAAGTTTAAAGACTTACATCAAGCTTGGGTGTTGTTTAAAAATACTATCTTGGACGCCCAGAACAGCTGTATTCCATGCTTTAAGAAAAGTTGAAGGGAGTTCAAAAAACTGCCATCATGGTTTAAAGGTGAGGTCAAAGAGGCTATTGTTGTCAAAAAAGCATCTTTCAGGAAATGGAAAAAATAGCCAAATGATGAAAACTGGAAACAACACAGGCACTGGCAAGTTAAATGCAAGGCATTGATAAGGCAGTCGAAGAGAGAATTTGAGAAGAAGCTTGCTGTGGAACCAAAAACATATAATATAGACTTTTTCAAGTACATTTCTAGCAAAAAACCTGTCAGAGAGTCAGTTGGACCTTTAGATGATAGAGGGCTAAAAGGGGCACTAAAAGGGCACTAGGCCATAGCAGAGAAACTGAATTAATTCTTTGCTTCGGTCTTTACTGAGGAAGATGTAGGGATGTTGCCTATGAAGTGGTATTTAAAGGTGATACTATGGAAGAATTGAAAGAAATATCGATACACTGGGAAGATGTATCACAACTATTTGATAAACTGAAGAGTAGCAAATTACCTGGACTGGATGGTATACATCCAAGGGTGTTGAAATATGAGATTGCAGACCTGCTATTAGTAATCTGTGAACTATCATTAAAATCATCTGAAATACCTGAAAATTGGAGGATAGCCAATGTAACGCCAATTTTAAAAAGGGTTCCAGGAGTAATGTGGGAAACTACATACCAGTGAGCCTGATGTCAGTACCGGGAAAAATGGTAGAAACCATCATAAAGAACAAAATTACTGAATATGTGGCTAGTCATGGCTTAGTGGGAGACAGCCAACATAGCTTTAGACAAGGAATATCTTGTCTTACTAATCTTTTATGTTTTTTGAAGGTGTGAATAAACAGGTAGAAAAAGGTGTCAGTTGATATAGTGTATCTGGACTTTCAGAAAGCCTTTGACAAGGTCCCTTATCAGAGACTTATGGCAAACTAAAAAGTCATGGGATAGGAGGCAGTGTACTAGTGTGGATCAGGAACTGATTAAAAGATAGAAAGGAGAGGGTAGTGCTAAATGGACAATTTTCTCAGTGGAGAAAGGTGAATAGTAGAGTACCCCAGGGATCTGTGCTGGGTCCGCTGCTTTTTAACATTTTCATAAATGACCTGGAAATGGGAATAAGGAGTGAGGTTATCAAATTTGCAGATAGACACATAGAAATATGATGACAGAAAAAGACCACATGACCTATCTACTCTGTCCTTCCATATCAACAACTACAACAGTCCCCTTTTTACCTTTAGAGATCATCTGTGTTTGTCCCATGCTTTTTTGAATTCAGTTACTGTCCTCATCTCTACCACCTCCACTTGGAGACTATTCCACGGATTCACTACTCTTTCCGTAAAGAAATATTTCCGCATATCACTCCTGAATCTATCTCCTTTCACCCTCAACTCATGTCCTCTCATAGCAGAACTTGCTTTCAATTGAAAAAGGCTCTCTCCCTGAACATTTATGCCACGGAGGTATTTAAACATCTCAATCATATCACCTCTATCCCGCCTTTCCTCTAAGGTGTACATTTATTTATTTATTTTATTTAGACAGTTTTGTATACCACCTTATCCTTCAATCAAAGCGGTCACAGCACAATTGGGGGATACATTTAACACGCGGGAATATGAGACACATATACTAATACTTACAGGGAACATGGGCAATGGAGGGTTAAGTGGCTTGCCCAAGACCACAAGGAGCATCTGTGGGACTAGAAACTCCAGTCCTTCCGGCCCAAGGTTGCTGTCCTCTAGTGGGATTTGAACCTCCGACCTTCCGGCCTGAAGTACCTTGCCCCAACCACTAGGTTACTCCTCCCTCTATTAAGATCCTTCAGTCTCTCCTCATATGCTTTATAATGAAGACCACAAATCATTTTAGTAGCCACCCTCTGCACCGACTCCATCCTGTTCACATCCTTTTGAAGGTGCAGTTTCCAGAATTGCACACTATACTCCAAATGAGGTCTCACCAAAGACTTATACAGAGGGATTATCACCTCCTTTTTTCTGCTAGCCATTCGTCTCTGTATGCACCCAAGCATCCTTCTAGCTTTTGTCATTGCCTTTTCTACCTGTTTAGCTACTTTAAGATCATCAGACACAACCACGCCTAGGTCCCGCTCTTCTTTTGTGGACAAAAGTACTTCACCCCCTATACTATATTGCTCCCTTGGATTACTTCAGTCCAAATGCATGACCTTACATTTTTTAACATTAAATCCCAGCTGCCAAATTCTAGACCATTCTTCAAGCTTAGCTAGAATGCTCCTCATGTGTCTGGGTGTCTACTCTATTGCAGATTTTGGTATCATCTGCAAAGAGGCAAACCTTACCCGACAGCCCTTCCACTATATCACTAACAAAGATGTTAAAAAGAATCGGACCAAGGACAGATCCCTGGGGCACACCACTGGTAACATCCTTCTCCTCAGAGTGAGCTCCATTTACTTGTACTCTTTGTCGCCTCCCACCCAACCAATTTCTAACCCAAGCAGTAACTTTAGGGTCCATCCCTAGGGTGCTCAGTTTGTTTAAAAGTCGCCTGTGAGGAACAGTGTCAAAGGCTTTACTGAAATCTAAATACTTCACATCAAGTGCTCTCCCTTGGTCCAACTCCCTGGTCACTCAGTCAAAGAAATCAATCAGATTTGTCTGACAAGACCTGCCTCTGGTGAATCCATGCTGCCTCGGATCCTGTAATTCGCTGGACTCCAGAAACCTCACTATTTTCTCTTTCAGCAGCGTTTCCAATAATTTACTCACCACTGACGTTAAACTAACCGGCCTGTAGTTTTCAATCACATCCTTTCTTCCGCTTTTGTGTAAAGGCACCACATGAGCCTCTCTCCAGTCCTTTGGCACCACTCCCGACTCCAGCGAGGCATTGAAAAGGTCAGTCAGTGGAGCTGCTAGAACGTCCCCAAGTTCCCTCAGTATTCTAGGGTGTATCCCATCCACAAAACTATTTAAAGTTGTTAAAACCCATGAGGATTGTTGAAAATTGCAAGAGGATCTTGATAAATTGGAAGACTGGGCATCAAAATGGCAGATGAAATTTAATTTGGACAAGTACAAAGTTATGCATCTAGGAAAGAACAACCCAAACTATGGTTACACGATGCAAAGTTCCACATTAGGAACCACCATCCAGGAAAAAGATTTAGGCATCATCGTGGATAACATGTTAAAGCCCTCCGCCCAGTGTGCAACGGCAGCCAAGAGAGCAAATAGAATGCTAGGTATCATAAGGAAAGGAATGGAAAATAAAGCAAAGGATATTATAATGCCTCTGAATCGTTCCATGGTGTGACCACACCTTGAATATTGTGTGCAGTTCTGGTTGCCCTATCTTAAAAAGGATATAGCGTTATTAGAAAAGGTACAGAGAAGAGCCACTAAAATGGTAAAGGGGATGGAAGGATACCCCTATGAAGAGAGGCTAAAAAGGTTAGGGCTCTTCAATTTTGAAAAGAGACGACTGAGGGGAGATATGATTGAGGTCTATAAATTCATGAATGGAATGGAACAGGTAAACATAGATCGACTGTTTACATCATCAGAATATTTGAAAGAATAGGGGATATGCAATGATGCTACAGGGTAACCTGTTTAAGACCAATAAGAGCAAATATTTTTTCACTCAACGTGTAATCAAACTCTGGAATTTGTTACTGGAGGATGTAGTAAAAGTTGGTAGTGTAGCTGGGTTTAAAAAAGGTTTGGACAAGTTCCTGGAGGAAAACCGTAAACCATTATTAAAAGGTCCGTAAACCATTATTAAAAGGGACCCTGGATATCACTGCTTGACCCAATAAAAGCATTGAGGAACCTGTGTCTTTTGGGGAAATTGCTAGGTACTTATGACCTAGATTGGCCACTGATGGAAACAGGATACTGGGCTTGATGGACCTTGGTCTGACCCATTATTGCATATTTTATGTTCTTATGTTCTAATAGGTACAATAACAGTGGCAATACCCCAACAACATGCAAAATCTGGAATTGCTTCCACAACAAGCAAGTTCAACACAAGGAGTGGAGAAATGGTAATATTTGTTGTGCAAGTTTGATCCCCCTGCTTTTGGTTTTGCTTTTGCACAACAGTTCCCCCGGGTGGTCTTGAACCTTTGACCCATGAATTTGGAGGACATTCTCTAACAGGGGGAACTCTTGCATACTCTTGTGTGATGTCTGAAGCTGCATACTGTTCTAGGATCCCTCCTCTCTCCTCTGTGGAGCTCAACCTCCCATTGGCTACTCACCTCTGCAGACTGAGTTGGACCCCCCTCCAAATGGCGGTGGGCAGATGCGGGATGGCCCTACAGTGGCCCCTGGGGTAAAGAACCCTCTCCTATCTGAGGACCATTCTGGCCAGGGCCTCAGTCTCTGCAGGGCTAAAGTTGTCTGCTCTCCTTGCACCATGCTGCTGTGTATCTGGAAAGTGTTCTATAAGGTGGTTTACACCTTCTGTCTATGAGGTTTTCATGATAAATCGGTTACCATAAAATTATATATATATATAGTCAGTGTGCAAATAAGTTCGTCTGATCTGAACAGAGCCATTCCAAGGAGAGGAGTTGAAAGTGAGTTTGGATTTAAGTGCATACTTCAAGAATATGAAATAAACCATGAAATTTGGCATAGTAAGGAACAGATATAAATATATATGTGCACTTTCTGTAGGATACTTTTCAAAGGGAAGATATATACATATTTTACCTTGAAAATCAGTATTATTTATGCATATACCTGCCTCACAAATTTAGAGACCTGTTATAGAATTGCCTTCTTTATACACACCCTTATTTATTCCCCAAAGTTAATCTGGAAAAGTGAAAGTCAATCCATATCAGATAATCCAAAACTTCTGTTTTCTTTCTAATCATGGTCATGTTTAAAATGTACAATGTGTTTTAAAAATATTAAAAGTGAGAATAATTTCTAAAGGCCAGTGATGCAAACAGAGTGTTGTGTTTCGAATTTCTGTTTCAGGAGTTACAATACTACCTTGTCCTGACTATCATTCGGGATAATGGCACCAGCTGACTTGAAGATCTCCTTGGATCGGCACATTAAGGCACTGTAGTAAATAATTCCTTTAGTCTGTGTGTTATACACGTAAATGCATTTTTCTTTTCTGAATGGACACATCTAATAAAAAGGAAAGATGAAGACTGAAGAAATATATTGAAATCTGAGCCATTCAAATGCTTCTTATTTGCTTATCGATTAAACCCTAAAAAGACAATTATTACAAATATTTACATGTAGTGCTTTAGATATGCATGAGAATCACAATATTACCAATTTACTATTTATTGTTAAGACACTTTTAACCAGGAATAACACAAATGTTTTTTTTTTTCTTCCAAAGACCAAATTTAGAGGGTGTTGATTTATGTAAATCAATAATTTATCAACTTGCTCTCGGTCTGTGCTGCCAGCCAGATGCTTCTTGCTTTGCACTGTCAGAGGATGTCAGCTGCAAAGCATAATGGCCTCGTGCTTCATGAAGAAACAAGAGCATAAATATTTAAAAATTCCTGCTGCAGGAAATAAGGGGAATTGGGGTGGAGATGAAAGATTTCACTGGTTTATGGTGAAAGTAGTCAAGTCTGCATATTTTATAGACTGATTTGATTTTTTTATCAGAAGTGGAACAGGAACATCTTTTAGTCTGATTTCTATCTCCTAACAAGTCTGAGAGACCAAAGTCTTTTTGTGGCAATTTGTTGAGGACATCTGGGGAAGCTTTCTAAAGGATGAATGCACTCCAGAGTGTTCCTCTGGTATCTGTTGGCATGGAAACCATTATAAGACCGTTCAATATCAGCAGGCTTCAAAAAGGTTGAGGCCTAGTTTAAAATCCATTTGGACACCCACTTGTAAAAACTTTCAATTTCAAAAATGTAGTGTACTAAATCTTTTCTCAGACTTAACCAGTGTATACAACTGTGGTGCCATCCAGCTCCGTTTTGAAAGCATGGTATTAATGATTTCAGTCTGAAGGGTCTTAATGTAAGAGGCAGTATTACGGGTCCTATGTTAGCTGGTGTATTCTCTAAGTGTAGACCTTCAGTGGATTTTAGCTAGCAAGAAATTCTCATACTTATATAAAGTACAGCTAAAATTTCCTCAATTACATTTTTTCTATGAGATATACATTATTGACAAGAATGCATTTTTCTTGAGGAAAAGAGATTATCACACTTCACAAGAAAATAGTTTTCAAAATAATTTTATGTTTGGAGTCCTCCTTGATTTAGTGGCAATAATGGCAAATTTATTAAATACCTTCATTTATTAGACAACTTCAGCACAGCAAATGAGCCAACTGTGATTATGTCTGACTGTTTAAATTGTCAAGCTGTGTATATTGCCTTTGGAAATAAGATTTAAATCTTTGCACAGAACAACATAAGTGAAATTACAGTAAGTCATATCTGGCGTAGACTCATTAGCAGCAACAGAAAATATGTCTTCAAATAAAAAGTAGCGGCTGCATGGGGGGAATTTTATAAAGCTTTAACCATGCGTAAAACATATTTTGCACACATTAAATGGCTATTGTAAAATTGCACAGCTATATGCATGAATAAGCAATAAGAACACCTCATTTTACATGACCTGTACATAAACATTCCCAGGGTTTTGTATGGGGAAAGTTACAGTGTACAAACATACTTCATGTTCAATCTATTAGGCCTTCCAGCACTTGTTCCATGTAAAGTTAACGTAACCGGGTAAGGCGGACATGTCGCTTCTCGCCCCTCCCCCCACCTCAATAACTTACCCTCCAAACCACAATATTCAGCACAAAAACACATGACACCTCTTGGTCTTAACTGGTCGCAGCTTTAATAACCTTTTCCTTATAACAAACCAACCAATACAACTTAACGCATTATAACTCCCCCCTCCCCCAAAGCAGAGCGAGCCCTCACCAGCCATGTTAGTAGCAAGGTGACGCCGCTTCCGCTCCCCGGGCACAAGCCCAACAAATTTTCCACGCCCTCCCTCTTCCGGCTTCGCCATATTATTAGCAAAAACCTGAGGGATTAACCGGGTTGGGGGTACCCCACCCCTGCCCTCATGCTTGCTTCCGGCTCCGGACCCTGCCAAACCCTTCCCCCCCCCAGCTGCAACAACCCACCACCCCAAAAAACACATCTCGCGCCCCTCAGCAAGGGTGGGATGGCGGGCGTCCGGCTCCCCTCGCCTCGGCAAACGAAGAGGCAGAAGGCGCCGAGTCCCCGCACTACCTCCCCCCCCGCCCGAGGTCCCTTCTTCTCCATTGGCTCCCGCCCATTCAAAAAACGCTAGCAGGAGCCAATGGGGATGCCAGCCGCCGCTCTCTTCTTGGCGTCCTAACGCGCCGACGAAGCGCATGGGCGCGAGCGAGCACGCCGCCCCCCGGTTACCGGCGGCCGCGTGGACGGGGACCCGCGGCCTTTCACTTCCTTGTTATAATTGTTCCATGTAAACTGCCATGATTGGTAGATATGGCGATTGTTAAATAAATAGATAAAATAAAATAAGCATGTATATAAACCTGTATGCACACACATTATGAGCCTGGCTCTGAGCGGATGTAAATGTGTATAAAAGCAGTAGTGCACTTTTGGGGAAATAATTATCAGCAAAAAAGACTCAAATAATCCGTAATAGAAAATATATGTGTGGATCTCAAACACCAAGAGTACAATGGCAGATAGTTGATTATCCCAAATAATAAAAGCTCTTAAATTACAATATTCCGCATTACAAGCACATTCACCATAGGCTCATAAGCAATGTGACCTCAGCAACACTCGATATCTCACACAAAGTGAAAATCTCACTTAAAGAGCAGCTGACGCTTACATCATTGGTCACCAAAGCCCATCACAAATTCATCCACAATACTCATACATACCAAAACTTTATAACAACCCAATTAAAGAACTCCAAGGGAAAATTCCTAATTGTATCATACACTTATTCACAACCACACTACCACACCACACATACAAATAGCGTCAAACATACTTTAAAGTATTTTTCCAATTAATTTTCAAAATACATCAATCTACAACAGGATCCGTCGAGACTACATAAAACCCCTAAAAGAAAAAAGGGGAAAACAGATGGTAAATATATAGAAGAATCACTAACCCAAGCGGGTCTGCAATTACTTATCTTTAAGAAGAAACTCTCCAGCAGTCACGAACGGGTCCATTAGTGAAATGCAATCTTCAACAGCTATTAAGCTATAAATTCAGCGAAGAAGGAAATAGCATTGAACTTCCATCATATAGAATCTAAACCACAACCCTACAGAAGCTGCTGTTTCACCAACCAAGAGGCGTCATCAGGGGTTACACAGTAATCAAAAGTTACTTCGTAGCCATTTTAACTGCCAGCCTTCCTCCAACAACTTGCCCAAACCATTTTTAAATCCAGCTACACTAACAGCTTTTACTACATCCTCTGGTAACGAATTCTAGAGTTTGATTTCATGTTGAGTGAAAAAATGTTTTCTCTTATTACTCTTAAATAGGGTTGCAAACTAGCTTCAGATGTGCTCGACAAGCTTGATCAATCCTGGGTTTATCCCATCACATGCAGGGACTTGTAGTCTTGTTTTTCTTATAGAGTGCAATGGAGAAATTTGAATACATGTCCCTGCATACAATGGGGTAAACCCAGGACTGGATCAAGCCTGTTGGGCGCATCTGGAGCCAGTTGGCAATCTTAGTCTTAAATGGATTGCATTGTAGCTTCATTGCATGTCCCATAGTATTTCTACTTTTTGATGGTATAAACAATGTATCTACGTCTACCCATTTTACTCAGTTCATTAATTTATAGACCTCTATCATATTTCCCTCAGCCATCTCTTTTCCAAGTTGAAGAGCCCTAATCTTTTAAGTCTTTCCTCATAGAGGTATCCTTCCATCCCTTTATCATTTTGGTGGCTCTTCTCTGCACTTTTTTTTAATTCTGCTACATCCTTTTCAAGCTATGGTGACCAGAACTGAACATATTATTTAAGGCATGATCACACCATGGAATGATATAGAAGCTGGTTTAAGAAGCCCGTTTGGCAAATTCCCTTACCAATAGAGGGAGCTTTTTTGGTTGAAAGGCATTCTATGATACCAATTATATATTTTTTGCCTAAAGTAAATAACAATTTATTACAGCCCCCTGGAAGACCTGTAGTCATAGTCTCTACTTGTGCTCCAGTACTAGAGACATTGTCAAAGTTTATAGGTCTAATTTTAAGACTGCCAGTCAAGGCTTAATTTGTGTCATAACAGGATGAAATGGTGTTCCAGCACTTCTCCAGCTTAGGAAGTGATGCAACTTTGCCTGGAGCAGAGGTTGATGTGAGTTGCATGGCCATTTCATTATTGATCATTTTCAATCTGAACATGGCATGAAAAGCCCAAAATTCTGGAGACATATTCCTCCTCCAACTGTTGTTATAGCTTGGCCTCAGGCTGGTGATTCTTGAATTAGAAGGCAGGAATCTTGCAGGAAGAGCTATACTGTCTCCAGGAGGGGCTAGCTCTAGTCAGCCGCCTCTTAACTGTTTCTTGTATTTCTGGTGATCTTCATTCCTTTTTTCTTATTGGTCCAAAGTTTGTATAGTACTTTTCTTTTGCCTGGTTATGGATCAGGCTCAGTAAATGTCTCTGATAGTATACTTTCACAGAGGTTCTGGCACAAGAACATGGGAAAAGTCTCGGAGTAAGTCTCTAGAACAGGAGTTGATAGATTCACAAGGCAAAATATCCAATTAGCGATTCCCATTGAGATCAGGACCAGACAAACTTTGGGCCAGTGAGGAAACAGGAACTGAGATCAAAAGAAATACAAGACACATTGAAGAATAAGCTGGCTGAAACCTCCCTAGAAATATAGTAGATTCTCTTTAAAGTCTCTTTCCCTTTAACCCAACTGTTATTTATTCAAGGCCAAGTTATGATGACAATTTGCTTGTCTTTAATTTGCCTGAAACCTCTAGCAACAATTCAACTGTGTTTTTGATTAGGGCCGCAGCCATAGCTACCTCTTAATAAACTTGCCCTGAAATGAAACTTTATGAAAACAATATTAAACAAAATGAAAATTTACTAAAACAAAAACAATTTTTGCCTGCACATCCCTATTGTTTAGTACCTCCACTTTCTGCAGAACTGAAGACCACAGCAGCTATCAGGCATTAACCGAGGTAGCCAGGACCGGGTACTTCACCTTTTGACCTTACCTCCAACCCCACCCCTACTTACCCTCTCCCTTTCATTCCCCTTCTCCCCTCTCCCCTCCACAAAATTCCTTTTGGGAATAAACTGGTCGCAGCTTTATTAACATTGATAACGTTATCAACATATTAACATCAAACAACAATCATCATAAGAACCCAACTAGCGGAACCAATACCTCCACCAGCCATGCCATTAGCAAGGTGACATGGTATCCGCTTCTGCCGTGGACAAGCCAACGGCAAGCTTCTGACCCCCCTCCAGCATCTGACCTCGCCATATCATTAGTAAAGGCCAGCCAGGGGTTGTCTGGGTCAGGGGGCACCCAACTCCCACCCCAAGTATTGCCCAAAGTCTCCGGACCCCAGAAACCTCCGAGATCCTGCCCCCCCCTACCGCTGCTACACCCCCTATTGACCAACCGTCCCCAACCCAATCAGGGTGGGAGGGTGGGAAATCATCCCAGGAGGACCAGCCACGAACAGGGCTGGAGGCAGAAAATGTGAGGAGCCATTGCCGTCGCCCGGCTCCTCCCCACCAGCCCTGCACCCGCCGCCTGTCCTTCCATTGGCTCCCCGTGCACTCGCACGCGCCAGGGAGCCAATGTATTTCAAAAACACACCGCTCACACGCCGGCCATCACCCGCTGCCTGCCATGCGATCCTTGCCACGGGTAGGGTCCCCGCACTGGGCTGTGCACCCAGTTAAGGGGCAGCCTCCAGGGACCCTGCCCCACGGCCTCAATCTAACAAAGGTAGCCCGGACCCGGTACTTCCCCTTTTGATCTTACCTCCAACCCCACCCCACCCCTACTCTCCATTTCCCTTTCATTCCCCTTTTCCCCTCCCCCCTCCACAAAATTCCAG
Source organism: Ichthyophis bannanicus (assembly GCA_033557465.1). Taxonomy (NCBI): domain Eukaryota; kingdom Metazoa; phylum Chordata; class Amphibia; order Gymnophiona; family Ichthyophiidae; genus Ichthyophis; species Ichthyophis bannanicus. The sequence continues at coordinate 1,997,404 of CM066032.1, forward strand.
ACAACCTTTTGGGAATAAACTGGTCACAGCTTTATTAATATTGATAACTTTATCAACATATTAACATCCAACAACAATCATCATAAGAACCCAACTAGCGGAACCAATACCTCCACCAGCCATGCTATTAGCAAGGTGACATGGTATCCCTTTCTGCTGCGGACAAGCCAACAGCAAGCTTCTGACCCCCCTCCAACATCCGACCTCACCATATCATTAGCAAAGGCCAGCCAGGGGTTGTCCGAGTCAGGGGGCACCCAACCCCCACCCCAAGTATTGCCCAAAGTCTCCTGACCCCGGAAACCTCTGGGATCCCACCACCAGCGCAGGTGATGCTAACCTTCCCTCGCCGCCCACCCATAAAGCTGCGACCAGCGAGCATCTCGCCTAACCACACATTCCAATGCCTCCTGCCAGTCATTGAGCAACAAATCTAACCCTACTGGGGACAAATGCACTCCATCTTGCCTGTACAAGCCCTTATAGTCAATCTCCACCCAGGAATGCATAATCTGGTAACCCCCTTTCTCACAGACCCAGCGGCCAATCTGGTGATTAATCTTCACCAATCCCCTTGACCAGCGCCGCTGATCCTAGCATGCAGGCCTTGGAATGATATCGGACCACAATTACACCACATCCGGGAACATTTGGAGAACTTTTGCCAGGTCCTTCTTCGCCATTCTTATCAACTGCTTGCAAGTCCAGGATACGAGGTCATTGCCCCCCAAATGGAGAAGGATCACTACCGGCCTACTCCTCATCCGCTCGTGATGCCACAGCAAGGGTAGAAGCTGAGTCCAATGTAGACCATGCTCGTTCAGTCATAGAATGGACACCACAGCAGAATCCAGTCCCAGGTTACACCCCAAAGGTCACACTGCCACATGCTGGCCAGCCCAATGGACGAAAGAATGACCGATCAGCCAACAGCAAGGATGACATGGCCCTCCCCCATCTGCAAAAGGAAAATATCAATTAGAGGCATTCAACGTCAGTACCCCACCAGCTCCTAACCACACATAGCCCCGACAAGCCTGTGACCGCCATCTGCTGATACGCTGAATCTCGCGCTCTGATAATCCAGCAGACGTCACACTGGTTGATGCTCCAATGCGGCAGGAATGTGGAGCAAACAAGCTAGGGTCCTTGCCTACGTACCGCAGGACCTTGCGCAGCACCGCTGAAACTTGAAAATGCGTCAATGGGCGCGCATCCTTGTGCACAAATAGTAATCCCTCAGTTACTGGTCTCCCATCCAAGAGTGCCCTCAAACTGGCCACTGGGCAGGTAGGGAGACTATCAATCGCCTTCAATGCCACCCACAGTCTTTTCCCTAACTGGTCCATCTTAGATCTAGCCAGCAGGATACGAAGCTGCCCTCTCTCTACCCGCACATGCTGGCGCAACATACCCGAGCCAACGGGAGACCGTCTGGAGTTTGCTACCAACTCACCTATCCTAAAAGCAACAAAAAATGCCAAACAAAAAAACATCCGGAAAAAAGTAGCCTCATAATGTGACACCGCCACCATGGGTAAAGCCACGCATAGCCGCTGGAGCAGGTCATGCGTAAATGGACGCCTGGCGTCCTGAGGGGTTGGCTGAGAATGCTCCCAGCCCTGCATCAGCCTGCGTGCCAAGAACCCTCTCGCCAGGTAACCCCAGCCCACTGCCCTGGCGAAAAAGGCAAACCCAGCTAAGTGAGTTTGCACTGCCGATCTCGAGAGCCCCTTGGTCTTAGCGTACACTATATATTGTCCAATGAGCTGGTCTGAAACCAGACCTTCCCACCAACCTCGCACCACCAAGAAGTCTGCCACTCTGTCAGAACCCCAACGATATGCTGACCATGTGGACGTCGACACAGAGCTCCTCAACAGATTCAGCATCTTCGTTGGCCAACTTGCCACAAGTGCTCCGGGAACACCAACCCCTCGGCGTCCGCCTCTGGTGCCAAAGTCCGGAACAGGTCCCATTTGAAACGAGAAAAAGAATCAGCGATCTTGTTAGTGCATCCCAGAATATGCCGGGCCCTCAGACACATTCAGATGCAAACAGGTTAACACCACCTGCCTCATCAACGCTGCTATATGGGCACAACGCGGTGCATAATGGTTAATTACGCTGACCACCGCCGCGTTATTGCACCATCAAACTACCCTGCAGTTGCGAAGCCTGTCCAGCCACAACTCCAAGGCCACCACAATAAGAAAAACCCCGATTCATGCCAAGCCTTTGGCCAAGGATTCGCATACCATGACACCCGAAATTAAATGCCCAGGCCCATACTGCCCGCTGCATCCGTGAATAGCTCCAAGTCCATGCTGGAGACCTCCTCCTCCCACAAAACCAACGTCCCATTGAAGTCTGCCAAAAATACGTCCCAAACCCCCAGATCCACTCGCATACTCATTGACACCCTAATACGGTGATGCGGCTTTCGGACTCCCGCCATAGCTGCAGCCAGCTGTCGTGCAAACACCCAGCCCATTGGAATGACCCTGCAAGCAAAATTCAGAGAACCCACCAAGGACTGCATCTCCCTCAATGTTACTTTGCGGGAAGCCAACACGGTTGCTATTAGCGCCCACAATCTGGACATTTTCTCTGGCGGGAGACGAGCCACCATCTCTACCGAATCCAATTCCACCCCCAAGAATGTGATCCTCGTCGCTGGGCCTTCTGTCTTGCCTGATGCCAAAGGCACGCCCATTCACAGGCCAACTCCACAAACCCTCCGAGGAGATCCTGGCATACTGCCGACTGGGCCACTCTGACGAAAAAGAAATCATCCAGATAATGTACCACATTCGAACAGCGTACCCACTGGACTCGTGCCCAATATAAAAACGTGCTAAACATTTTGAAGTAGGCACAAGAGACCGAGTACCCCATAGGCATGTATTTATCAAAATACATTTTGCCCCCGAAAGAAAACCCCAACAGGTGGAATGCTGATGGGTGCACTGGCAGCAAACCAAAAGCTGACTCAATATCTACTTTCTCCAGTAAGGCCCCGGGTCCACATTTCCAAACCAACTCCACCGCCGAGTCAAAGGAAGCATAGCGAACCACAAACAACTCCTGGGGAATGTGATCATTCACCGACGCTCCCAAAGGAAATGACAAATTATGAAACAGCCGGAACTTCCCTTTCTTGGGTATGATTCCGAGGGGAGAAACCACCAAATTTGGCAGAGGCTGCTCCGTAAATTGCTCTGCAATTCTGCCTAACTCAATCTCCACTGCCAAATTATCTCGCACCATGGCAGAAAAGTGCTGGACCGAAGGCGTATTTTGTGCCCTCCCAGCCAAAAACATCCCCTTGTACCATTTTGAACCCCCCCTCTAAACCCCCCGATCCCCCCGCCATGGGTAACGCCGCAGCCAAGGCCTTAACGCCTCTACTCGTATGGGAGTAGGAGCCAAGCTGAATATGTCATTATTGCTCGGGGACAGGCAACATGGCCACTGTGGCACCTTTCTTACCATACTTGACGGCTGAGTGTCCCCCGCTACACATGGAGCACACGTGATGGAATTTGCAGTCGGGGAATGGCAACTCGACTTATTAAATCTCCAACAAATGTCCCCTACTTCCTCTCCCCTAGTTCTCTGCTGCGATATGACTGGCCCCTGCCTGAAAGGAATGGCCCACCCCTACAGTAGTTGCTGAACCCCATATTGCCCCACACACTCCAGCAGAAACCGCCCTGGCCGACATATGCATTAGCCACAAGTTAATGTCCTGCATACCCCACGACAATAATTTATTCTCTTCCATCTTGTCTCAAAACTTCTCGCTGTAATTCAGCCAGACCAACCCCTTGTGAGTCTCCAAAATCGAATCTGCATACGCCAGCAACATCCCGTACTGCTCCGGAGTGTGGTGGCCACACACACTGGCTAAACACAAGAAGGCTCTCGTCCAATTCACCACATTACATGACACCTTCTTGATCCGACCTGCCTTCTTGTCGTCTTTCCTCTTTTTCTTGCTCTCGCCCGAACTCCGCCTACCCTCAAGCAGGCAGAACATATCTATATATCGCTGCTTCCAGATCCTCCTGCGCAAAGCCTTAGGAACTCCCTCCCATAGTTCCGAAAATGCCGCTAACATAGGCGCCCCCACCTCCACCATAGACGCCACAGCAGGACTACCCCTCGCGGCCTGCCCTGCCAGTTCAGACCCCGCCAAAAATGTCAAGGAGTACGAAGATGATGAGGAGGAGTAAGCCGAGCTATGACGATGACGATGTGAGTGCTTCCTTTTGTTATGTGCCTTACATCCCGTACCCTCCCCCGAGCTATTCCCTTGCTCCTCCGCGGCCTCCCTATGATCAATCGGTAACTCACCCGCTGCCATCGGAGCTGGAGAAGATGCTCCCACTGGAAGGGCTGCTGGCTCATGGACATCCACCACCCGCTGAGTCCGACCATCACTTCCTGCACTGGCATCCGACTCCAATAGCTGCAGTTCTGTTTGCTACCGCACCCATGTTCGACGTCCTCAATTGGCCTCCTCCTTCTTGGCCCGCAGGGGGCTGACATGCTGGAGATCCCTGTGGAGAGATAAAAAGAAAAACGGGGGTGGGGGGAAACGCTGGAGGCCATAGTGTTGCCAAGCCCCCAGCCACTCAGCCCTGGATGGACCCTGTCCCCCTCCCAGCCAATGCTCCCATGCCGTTAACCCCCCAAACGGGTGATATCCACCCTGAACTGCTGGCCATCCCCAGGGGGAGTTTACCCCCCAGCTCCTTGACCTGGGGGCAACTTGCCCTGGTGCAACCCCCCCCCCCCCCGCCTCAACTCTGCCATGACACCCTACCCCTTCTCCACTGTGGACCTCCAACCCACTGCATTCACTGTGCAATGGCAATCCCACCCCCGGCCCGCCTGAGGCCTCACCTAAAGCTCCCCTGGACTCCGCTTCTGGCACCATAGCCCCCAACCCCCCAGGCCAAGACCCTGCTCACATCCCAATGGGTGGCCCTGCCCCTGTGTCCCACGGCCCTTGGACCTGCCTCTACCCTGCTGAGGTGAGGCCGAAGACCCCCTGTACCTCCTTCTCCTGCACCCCATCTGGAACCCGACCGGCCAAACGCCACTCTCTCCACCCCTTGATTCACCCCATCCCCCACCGGACCCTCAGCCCGACCGCCTGTTACCCTCTCACCCCACCCCACAGTGGGGGTGTTGGGCAGCCGGCTCACAGCCCCTGTCATCCTGCTAGACCCCCTAGCCCCTTTTGAACGGCCTCCACAAGGAGGCATCAGGCCCTTCCTTTTCCTTTTTTTTTTTTCTTTTTTTTTTACTGGGTTTATTTTTTTTATTTCATTTTTTTTGGATATCCCCAAAGACTCACCCTCTCTTCTTCCTCTCTAGGCACATCTATCCAGTCTTCCTCTCCTCCTGCAGCAACTCACAGCCCCAACTGCAGACCCCTCGAAGCCCCACAACCCTGAGCCACAAATTTCTCCTTTTTTTTTTTTGAACGCTCCGCAGGAGACAGACCGCACCGGAGGCTCAGATGCGAGCCCCCTCGCTTTCCCTTTCTTATTTTTAATTATTTATTTATTCTTTTTTATTTTTTAAACCATGACTGCGCAGGAAAAATCGTCCCAGGAGGACAAGCCATGAGCAGGGCTGGAGGCAGAAGACATGAGGAGCCGTTGCCGTCACTCAGCTCCTCCCTGCCAACCCTGCACCTGCCTCCTGTCCTCCCATTGGCTCCCCGTTCACTTGCATTCGCCAGGGAGCCATTGTATTTCAAAAACCCACCGCTCACACACCGGCCATCACCCGCTGCCTGCCATGCGATCCTTGCCACGGGCAGGGTCCCTGCACTGGGCTGTGCATTCGGTTAAGGGGTGCCCTCCAGGGACCCTGCCCCGTGGCCTCAATCTTCTGCTGTTCATGGCTTGGTGCAGAGTTATGTCCTGCTGTTGTACCTCAAATCATGCCTGCTGTCTGCCAGCTTAGGGGTTTAAAAGCTGGGATTCAGAAGCTTCTGCTGGGACTCAGGAGTAGGGAAGCTGATCCTTATCCACATATCTCCCTGGACCTGCAGCAGGACTGATATAAGAACAGGAGGGATGATGCTTGCACAAGGGGGTGGGTTGCAGGCAGAAGAAGGATGTCTTAGGAAGTGGAACTGACTTTTCAATGATCATGCTATGACTTTTCTCAGGGTGAAATGATTATGCAGTGGCTGTCTGTTCTTATATATAGTGGTTCTCAAACCAGATTGTTGAGATTGTAGCAAGAAATTTGAATTTTTGTGGGAAATTTGAGTTTTCATAGAAACGTTTATTGGAGAAAAGATAGGGCACTTGAATTTTGGCAGGAAAGTTTGTTAGAGGAAAGGTGGGAAATCTGAATTTAGATGGGGAAAATTCATTGGAGATGGGGCAGGAAAAGTGGAAGGCAAGTATTTTGAATTTTAGTGGGAAGGTTTGTTGTGACATTCTCCAATTATAGAAGGTGGAAAAAAACTTTGATCTTGGGCGCTAGTCTTTGTAGCGTTAAACCTTATGTGAAAAGAGGTTTGCTGTGCTTTGTTTATGTTGAGTCCTTTGTCTCCATTGAGGATTCAGGGGTGTCTTGCTATCTCTATCATCTCTTTGATCCTCCTTGGCCCCGGTGTTGTTCTTTTTTTAGAATCCTTGTGTCATCAAATCTGATCATATGGACATTTTCTATCACATGGAGGGCTACATCAGATTTCTCTGTGTTACTGAGTTTGTGATGTCTTTTATGTTCTTGAAGCCTTTTTTCTATGTTGTGGCCAGTTTCTATGTTGTGATGAAGTATGCCATCTTTTGTGGTATACTATTTACTCTATGATGTCATTCTTTTTAAGCAATTTACCCATGTAGTCTTCTATTCTTTGGACATAGGGGAGAACCATGAATCTTTGTTCTGTCATGGAGGTGTCATAGTTGTTGGTTGTTGCTATTACGTCAGTTGTTTGTTTTTCCAAATGTTCTCCGGCTTGAGACACTACCATTTTGCCATTCTAGTGCCCTGTTTACTAGTCCCTCAATACCTTTGGTAGCTTTTAATATATTATATTTTACATTTTCAGGCTTTGCAGCTTACTTGACTGCACTTATATAAATCAAGAGAGCATATTCAGTGACATCAGCTAGTCTATTTAAAGTGCCTAGCTGCCATTGCTTTATTTAAACCTGAATAAATATTGTTGGAACTTATTCGGTTTCCGATGCTTAATCTCCAGGTTTGCCAGACAGCAATGTTTCTATCTTGTTAGTGGATATTCAACTGCTAACTGGATAGTGAAATCTGGTTAAAGTTAGGACAGCTATTGAGATGACCTAATTTTGGTTGGTTTAGCTATTTTTTTAGCAGCTCATTATCACTGCTAGCTAGAGAGCAATAGGCACCGTCCCAGTTTTAACTGGCCATTTTTTATGCAGCCTTCTTGTATTCAGTGGCACTAACCAATGGTAATAACCGGCCACAGAATAACAGATTGAGTGTGTTTTAGCTGCTTAGGAGATCTGCTAACTGGCTAAAATGCTTAGAATATGACCCTTATACCAGTGATTCTCAACCCAGTCATCCAGTACACCCTAGGCCAGTCAGTTTTCAGGACATCTACAATAAATATGCATGAGATAGATCTGCATAAAATTGATTCAGTGCATGCAAATCTATTCATTGTGGATATTCTGAAAACCTGACTAATCTAGAGGGTACTGGCGGACTGAGTTGAGAACCACTGGTATAAGAGGCATAGAGCCTGATTCAGGAAGGGGACATCCGGGCCGTCTGGACATCCCCAAGGAAGACAGGCCAATTAGGACCTGATTCTGGACCATAGGAACAAAACGTTTCCATGGTGCACAGAATCAGGACCGTGGATGGCCAAGCATGCCCCTGCTGCCACAGGGATGTCCTCTCCACAGGCATCCCTAACTCCTCTAGCTTAGGCCCCCCCCCCCCCGCATTCAGCCCCGGCCCTTTGAGATGGAATAAACAACATGTCCCCTTTAACCCAGCAGGACGTGCAGGGCCATGACTTGAATCAGCCCTGTATGTCCTGCTGGGCTGGCCCACTCCCTTCTGCCCAGATACTGCCCCCTCTCGCCCTCCACCGGCTCTCCCTGTCCTGCTGCTCAGGATGTATGAGGAGAGCTGGAGGGGAAATCGGGCCAGACAGCTTGCGGGGCTGCACATTCTGCTGGGACATGCAGCCCCAAAACCTGCATCCCAGAATCGGGCCCATGATTTATTTATGTTTCTTAACCGCAAATCTGATCCTCTCTTTGTGGTGTGCAATCAGAATGACACTTATTAATAGTATCAACAGTATCCTCTTGCAAATGCCTCTGAGAACAAGTCTTTAACCCCTGCCAAATTCTTGCACTTCCCCTCCCCTCACCCATAATTCAGCTGGGGAAACATTCCATAGGAGTGAGGTATAACTGAAAAGGTCTTATTTCGGAGACATACTTTCCATACAGTTTCATTCCTGGAGCAACTAGGTGCCTATTATTCTGCGACCACAATACCCTAATTGGGGCATACAAATGTATTTTTAAAGCCAAATATTCCGTTGCCAACTATTCGTTACACTAAAAACCAATAACAGAACTTTAAATAAAGCATTTTAATTATCCAGGTGCAAAGCAAAAACAAACCCTTTACCAGCCTGCTCACATGATCCTTCATCCGCAACTGTGTATCCAAAGTTACTCCCAGGCAATGACATGCTTCTTGAAAGAACAGGCTAGCTTGCATAGGTAAGTCACAACTTTTGTCATTTGATAACCACAAAAGCTCTTTTAGAAAAGTTAAACTGCAACCGCATTAACTAGAAACAATCTCCCAGCAAGATCATCTTCTCCGAGATCATCCTGTTTATTTCATCAACCCCTGGGCAAGGCAATAGAACCTGAATTTCATCAGCGTAAATGTAAAATTTAAGACCAGCCTGCCTTCATAGATTTCACAATAGGATCATGTAAATTTTAAACAGGTAAGGTAAGAGTACATTCCCCTGCAGAACCCCTTGCTTAAGAGTACAACGGGCTAAATATCTCTCCCCAATTTAACCATTTACTCTTGGCCACTGCAAGACTCCAGATGCTATGCCTTCCACAGACGGATATGCCAGCAATTTCTCATGACATACCATGTCAGATGGCACAGATAAATCGAGAGATAATAACGTCCCACAGGAACCATAAGAACATAAGATATACCATACTAAGTCAGACTTAGGGTTGATCAAGCACAGTATCTTGTTTCCAACAGTGGCCAATTAAGGTCACAAGTACCTGTCAGGTTCCCAAAAGGAATAGAGATGCCATCCTGCTTGTCTCATGGGTAAGCAGTGGATTTGTCCAGTCCTCTTTAATAATGATTTATTGGACTTTTCCTCCAGAAACTCATCCAAACCTCTTTTAAATCCAGATACACTAAGAGCTTTTACTACATCCTCTGGTGATTCCTAATGTGGAATCTTGCATTGTGTAACCACAGTTTGTGTTTTTCTTCCCTAAGGGGGTCATTCTGATCCCCAAATAGTAGGTATGTATGTCCGGGTTGGGCGTGCAACCCCTGCTATTCGCTGCTGTGTGGGGAGCACTGGATAGGAGTGGGAAGGGGCGGGACAAAGGCAGAGAGTGGGCGGATCGGGGGCAGGCTGTGGCACCCAGGCGTACAGGGCCTATTCTGGTCAGGGCCCTGTACATCTACTGGGCAGGATGTGCGTCTGACTTATTCCACCTCAGAGGTGGAATAAGTCCCGTGAGTGGCAGTGATCAGTCCAGGTAGCCCCCACAAATACACAGAGCGGATGAAGTTGAGTCCCTGCCACCAGATTCTGGCCCTGGCAGACCTCCTGAGGGTCAGGCGGCAGGGAAAAGAGATATATTATGCTGTTGGGCCTTGCTTGCTCCTGCTGGGTGATCTGTTGCCATATCAATGGGATGCCACAGCACCGACAAAGAGTGTCCAACCTTCATATGGCACAGCTGTTTGCAGCCTTTGATCAAAATAAAGCCTGTATCTCCTCTCCCCTTGCCTATTTAGACCTAACAAGATTAAGCCCTTTCCATCTCTTTAAATAACCATGCTACCTTAGTCTCAGAGAATTTGGCATAAGGGTCACTGGTTCAAGGGCAAACTGCAAAGACATTGGGGGAGAAAACAAAACATCTATTAACTTCTATGGAAGTAATTTGACAAAATATTTCTGTATGGAAAGAGAGGTAAATGCATGGAAGCTTGAGACATACACAGAGGATGTCTAAGGGAAAAAGGGATTGTAAAGCTTAGTAGTTGGTATGGAAAGGAAAACTGGATAGGCTATATGGTCTTTATCTTCCATCATTTCTCTATGTTTGCATGTGGTATTTACAAGAGAAAATACTGGCAAACTATCCTTATACATAGTTAACAAGCACACCGCCACAAATAATGCCTTAGAGCTGAATAGGGCTGTGTCTATTTGTTGTTAAAAATAAAGTTTCTTTGCTATAGGCAATCCAGCTCTCCCAACCCCCCCCCCCCCCCACCAACCTCCTCTATTTCTTCTCTAAATTACGTAGCTCTTGTTTCTTAATCTAAGACCTGTGGTGTACCAGTGGGATGACTGGCGTCTGTCCTGCATCATGCGCACTTTCTTAGCTGGTACTAGGTGATCCCACTCTTTCATCAGACTTTTAACATCTTGATGATCTGACCTAAAGGGTATATTTGTAATCACCTCCTTAGCAGACAAAGTCAAAACCTTATTAATTTCTCACCATACAGTATCACCATGCTAAATATTCACTCCTAGCCTTGACTGAAATGGCAAGATTCAGTGATCCGACCAAGGCACCGGCCATGGTCTAAATTCTGATAGACAACTCAAACCATTATTTGTACTCTGCCTTGAAAAGATCATCTCCAACGTATGGTCTCTTATATGGGCCTCTCCTACCACAAGTTGAAGAAATCCCATATCTAGCATCTTCACCTGCAATTTCAATTCAAAAGGGTACAGAGGTGACTAAAAATGAACATTAAGATCTCCCAGTGCAATCAAATGATCAAAATCAACCATAACCTCACCAATTAATTGTAACAATGCCTCCATCTGAGCTACAGAGGCATCAGTTCCCCTGTATACTACACTTAATTCCCAGCCCCATCCTCCCAGTTGAATTCACCAACAAATATTCCATCCCCAAATTGCCCACAATGGAACCACATGAATCTCAAATATATGTGGAAGTAGTATAAATTCAAAAGTCCCATGTCAAGTTACCAGTATTGTACATGGAATATACCAAGTGATGCCACTCATTTTCTGTAGATATATGTTCTTGAAATCATTGCTCCAGTTTACATGCTGACAAATTAGCATGTTTTACCAGCTTCCTTATACATATTTCACAAAAGGCTTCCTCAATGCCTTTTGCAAAATAGGGTTTCACAGTTCCCAATGAAAATGTTCCTTAGTAAATATGATCATATCAGGACTTGAATGGTATTGCGTAGAAGGATTTAGGTAGTGGTTGAACTAATATTTTGAGGTATATTATTTTTTGTTATACCATCAGTCTTTTACTTAATGGTTCTATTTCACATTTTGTGGACTTATGGGGAACTATTTATAGGATTTTTTGTTTCCTATTTTTTCCTGGATGCATGGTAGAATTGTTTTATTATATTTTTCTTTCTCTGTAATGTGTTTAATTTTTTTTATCATTTAGCTAGATGGCATTGATTCAACAACACACAATAAGAACAACAACAAATTTAGTAAACAAAAAGTTAAAAAAGAAATATTGTGCTGTTTGCAGTATTTATGAGATGTAAAAACCTTTTTTTGCAATCTTCAAGTGGAAAACATCTGAGGCATATTTGTTATTTCAGTCTTAACATGTTCAGCACTTATAAATGATACATGGACTGTTCCTGCCATGCAACCTGTTGTTGGTTACTGTAAATGTGGACATTTCTCTCTGCGTACTCATTAAACTTTATAGATCACCAATTTTGCAAAACAAAAGCATTTTTCAATATGATGACTCCTTTTTGGGGGGAAATGGAAAAAGAATATTGCATATGTAACTCAATGACCTTGCCCGTGGCCCAATGACAAAGATAACTCCAGTGACTCAAGTCAGAATGTATAGACATTTAAAATAAATTGACACGGTAAACATCCCTAATTTATTCTTTTCAATCACCTAGATATGCCTTAGCTGTTTTGTGACTGAGGTGGTCAAAAGCAAACAAAGGAATGGCAGTCCCCATAAAACATTGAGACAAAAGAAGTTCTGGATTTTGCAAAGTAGTCACTGATCAAAGTGTTCTGAAGATACAGAGAGTATGCCTCTGAAAAAGTAAAGATGAATATTGTTTATATTCATACGCATCCTTACTGAAAAAAACATATTATATACCTTTCCAATATATTTCTTTTTCGTGATCAATTTATATTTCACATCTTTTACCTAGGGACTTACATTTAGGAGGAAAAAGGCTACTCAATCCATTAGCTGAACTGAATTTGTGATGATAAATCCTGTGATGTTTAGTGATGACAGGAATTACTCCACTCTAATGAGTGATAAATGTGGATAAGTCATGAGTCTCTGTGGATTACTTGACCAGAAATTGCATTTAGAAGAAGGATAATTGTTTAAAATTTATCCCAAATTCAATACAAATTTTATTGCCACTAATTGCCTTTCTGTGTTTAGCATCATAAAGGATATTCAAATGCATTTGTTATAGTAGTTTTCTGTGTAAGTAATGCACGAACATAAAAACAAAAGCCTTATTAAAGAAGTATTGCTGCTATTAAATATTTTATTTTTAAAAAATCAGCACTGAATCATTTTGACTTTGACCACAGTATTCCAAATTAATATTGAAACAAATCATGTTTTAAAAATCTGTAACAATGTTCTTGTGAAAAAAAGAGTAGATGTGTTAAAGTGCAATGCCTTATTGGCATAAATGTATTTATTTAAACTTGATTTACACACCTTCTCATAACATGCAAGGCGAGTTACAATAAAAAGCAACATACAAAAAGAGATGCATAACCTACCAACAATACAAATGATACTTCAAACCTCTCCCTTTCCACCAGCAAACAACCAAGCTTTCACTTTCTTACGAAAAGTCAAAGAAGACTCTTCCCGCCAGATAGACAAAGTAAGCATATTTCAAAGTCTAGGACCCTGAACGGCAAAAGACCAGTGATGGGTACACTACAATCAAATGCCCGAAGGCACCACAGGAAACGCCTACTGGGAAGAGCTCAAACTTCTGCTAGGGATGTAGAAAGACAGATGCGATTTCAAATAAGCTGGACCATCACAGTATAAAGCCCGATACACTAAGCACAACAATTTAAACTGAATATGAGCCTCCACAGGTAACCAGTGAAGAGCTGCCAGAATAGGAGTCATGGGATCCTGTATTTTCGTAAAACCGAGCAGCTGTGGGGCTCTTTCAGCTGGAAAGACGTTCTAGAACAATGAGACACAGGATGAAAGTGAAAGCGGATAGAGCAGAAAAATCTGAGGAAATATTTCTTTATGGAAAGGGTGGTGGGTACATGGAAAAGTCTCCCAGCAGAAGTGGTGGAAACAAGGACTGCATCTGAATTCAAAAAATTGAGGGACAAGCAAAAGAATCCCTGTGAGAGGAAAGGATTGTAGAGATTCGTAGTCTGTATGGATGGGCAGACTTGATGGGCTATATGGCCTTTATCTGTTGCAATTTTCTTCGTTTCTATGTTTAAGATACTATGCATATTTTGGATGACATCAAAATTAGCATAAAAACAAAATGGGTCATCCGTCCTGAATAAAGTTATCAATAATATGTTACTGCATGCTATCATAATTATCACATAAAAACTCACTTATGTGATAAAAAAATACCAGGCAGAATATTGAGGCATTAATTGAGACACACACAATATCATAGAAAATCAAACCTCCTCAAGAAAATGTAAAAGCTAGCAGGCTGATATTCAAATGGATTTATCTGGTTAGCAGGACCTGCCAACTGGATAGATCCTGCTGAGAAGGACTATCCGGATGGTACTACTGGATATCCATTCTGACCACTATGGCACCATCTGGAGAGTGCTGAGCTGGTCCATGGACATAGTGAGGGTGATGCAAGAACCCATCCGGGTAGTGAAGATATTCAGTCCACTAACCAGATAAATGGCCACATAAAGTTATATCACAAAAAAGGAGACCTAACTTTATGTGGTCTGGCTATCTGGATAGTGGCTAAAAAGTGCCACTATCCGGATAACCAGTAGTAATCACAACTGAAACTGGATGTTCAGCAGAGGCCACTATCTAGAACCTTCACTGAATATCTGGTTGCATTTTTGCCTGCAGCGGCTTGAACTTAAAAAATGCTGGCCACCGTGGGCTGAATATGGGGCTCTAGGTTTTTAGAGGATAATTTTATAAAGTCTGGTCCAGCTGACGTGCTCTATCAAATCTATTTTATAAAGACACCTACAATACTTTAGAGAATTCTTTTTTTTTGTTTTGTTTATTAGTTTTCAAACCAAAACAATACATGATCCTCAGTCACTGCTACCAGCAATTATTACAAAAAGAAAAGGACTGGAAATGCGTAATACAAAAAACAGAAGAAACACCTAGGTCAATAAAACCTATGAAACCCCCCCTCCCCCCTCCCTAGGTTGGACCAAGAATAAAATAAAATAAAATAGAGATATATAATACAATAAAACGTAATTAAGCGGACTCTCTAATATGACCCTCCATTCTATGAAGAAAAGGAAACCCCCGAACATTTCGCCCCTGCTGCATAGTCATCTAAATATGCCGACCTATTTATTTGTTTGCTGCTCACACGCATATTATGGCCCCTATGAATATACTTCTTCTCATACGCCTTCTCATATTTAGCGTATAAGCAAAGCATATTCCACCACTGATACACATTTAGCAGAGAAAAATCCTTCCAGTGAGAAACAATAAGCTTTAAAGCAATTGACATCATAAAATTAAATAAAAAGGCCTTTTCTTTTGGCATATCCACTCCACCCACCGTTGAATGCAGTATTACAGTTTCCCATAACAAAGGGGCACGAAAACACAAAACTCTTTGGACCCTCTCCCATACCTGACTCCAAAATCGTTGTAGATAAGGGCATTCAAAAACCATATGTTTCAAAGTGGCTGGTCCACCTGCACAGGTCCAACACTTGTTGTTTGTCATAGGGCGCCACCTGGTAACTCTGACCGGGGTGCAATAAGCCCTATGCATTAAAAAGAACAAAGACTGGGAAAGGGCCGCAGCTCTCGATACCCTGTTTACTTGACCCCATATTTGAGACCAGGACTGTGCCAGAATAGGGAGGCCCAAATCCAACTCCCACGCCTTTTCCAATCCTGCCAATGAGTGTTCCGCATTATCTCGTAAGACAGCATAAAATTGGAAGCTGTACCCTTCGAACAGTGGCATATTTCCACTACCTGTGTCAGCCCCCATTGATCACTCACCAATCCAGGGTCCCCCAACCTCTCTATGAGACAATGCTTTAGCTGGATCCATTGATAACACCATGCGCTGGGTAGACCGAACTCACATTGCAAGGTCTCAAAGGTTTTCCAGTGACCCCGATCAACAAGCTGACCAACTGTCCAAATTCCCTTCTCTTGCCACTTTTTCCACCCTATCACTTTATGACCAATTCTAAACTTCGGATTAAACCAAATCGGGAAATTGGCAGATGAATACCCTTCCTTCCGTACACAGCCCTCCAAGAAAAGAAAAGCTTCCTGAGTAGCCTGGATCGTCTGAAAGCAATTAAATGAATCCGTAAACCGCATGCCTATCCACAATGACAGAGGAATGGGGGGGCCCGATTGTCTTTCTACTTCTACCCAGACTTGCCTCAACCCTTCCTCCTTAGGAGAATACCATTCCACCCCTTGTTTTAACTTAAAAGCCATGTGATACCGATGAAAATCAGGAAAGCTAACTCCCCCTTCTAGTTTGCTGGCCTTTAACTTACAGGTTGCTATCCTGGGCGGTTTGCCCTGCCACAAAAAAACCCACCAGTAATCTCTCCAGCTTCCTATAAAATACACTGGGAAATGCCAAAGGCAACATTCCTAAAACATAGTTTATCTTGGGAACCAACACCATTTTCAAGGAATCTAGCCTACCCCACCACGACAAATGAAGAGGAGACCACCTAGAGGTAAAATATAGGACCGTATCTATCATTTCTTTACAATTTATCTGTACCGTTTCATCCAAGGAGCAGGCAAACTTCACTCCCAGGTACTTTATAGCTTTATCTTCCCAAAGGAACGGAAAACCGCCAATCAGCGAGGAGAAAGTCAGTTTATTTAGTGGAAAGGCAACCGATTTACTCCAATTTATTTTGTACCCAGACAGACTGGAATAGGCATCCATTAACCTCAAAGCCTCCCCCACCGAATCGGGCTGGAGGAACAGCAGCAAATCGTCCGCATATGCAGATAACTTTACATGTGTATCCCCAATGCGTAGACCTTGAACCTCACTCGAGTGCCGAAGCAGTAAGGCCAGCGGCTCCAAAGCAATGTTAAACAAGAGGGGCAAGAGAGGGCAACCCTGACGTGTACCCCTAAACAATGCGAATGGAGCAGATAATAACCCGTTCGCAAGAATACGCGCAGTAGAGTTAGTATATAGTAATTGAACATAGCGCAAAAACTCATCTCCAAATCCGAACCACGTCAGGGCCTGCTGTAAAAAGGACCATTCTAACCTGTCGAAAGCCTTTTCGGCATCGACTGAAAGCCCAACCACAGGGGAGCTCAAAGTTTCAGAAAATGCCAAGAGGTTCAAAAGAAGACGGGCATTATCAGCGGAGGATCTCCCAGCAACAAAACCACACTGGTCCGGATGCACAATACAAGGAACTACTTTCTCTACTCTACGTGCAAGAATAGCTGCCAATAATTTATAATCCGCGTTCAATAACGATATAGGTCGATAATTCCCTACTCTCTGAGGATCCCTACCTGGCTTCTCAAGCATGACAATTGTCGCTTCACTAAAAGAACCTGTAGCTGGGGACTGTGCCAGTAGACACTGAAAATATTGTTGCAAAAAGGGAATAAGATCATCCGCAAAAATCTGATAAAACTACGACGGCAACCCATCCGGCCCAGCCGCTTTCCCCATAGCCTGCCCTCGTAACCCTTCTCTAATCTCCCCTGTACTAATTGGACTCTCTAATTCCCCCTTTTGTGAGAGAGACAAAGATGGGTGCGGAATTTTCCCAAATAGAGCTTGAAATTCATCATGGCCCGCACAATTATCAGAGGAATATAGCTGAGCATAAAAAGATTTAAATGCCTCGGTTATCTCCTCTGAACTTGTGAGTAAAGTTTGATTCTCGCCATAGAGGGCCTCAATCCTTCATTTAGGAGGCCTAGGCCTGAGGGTATGCGCAAGAAGGGACCCAGCTTTATTCGACTCAATATAATATTTAGCTTGCTGAGCCGTATCTAACTGTGCAACATCCGAGGAGATGATACAATTATACTGATATCTCAATTTCTGGAGTCGCACTAGAATCCAAGGGTCTGACCTATCTCTCAACAGCCTCTTGCCCGCACGAATTTGAACATCTAAGCCCTCTAGACAAGCTTTCCTCTGTTTATCTAACTTAATTTTATAACTCGTACACTCTGCCCTCATATACTCCTTGAAGGCCTCCCACCATGCCCATCCGGCTGTATCTTGAGGGAGATTTATTTTGATACTTGGGAAAGTGCGGTATAGAAATAAGTGTTAAATAAATAAATGAATAAATAAATACCCCTGAATTGCGTTCTTAATAAACTTAATAAAGCCTGAATCTGTTAAGAGCTCTCTCGGAAAAAAACACGAAGGGCTCCGGACTTTAGGGACCCCTGATTGCAAGACAAAAGTTACCGCTGCATGATCTGATATGTGAGTGCAACATATATCAGATTGCAAAACTGAAGAGACCAAGGATTTAGATATTAAGAAAAAATCTATACGTGAGTGCAAGCCATGGGGCAAGGAATAAAAGGTATACTCTTTGCCTTTTGGATGTTGAAGACTCCAAATATCCGATAATGCACAAGACTGCATTATAGAAAGCAAGGCTAAATTCGCTCTCGACTGTTTTAATGATCTACACGGTTGTCGATGCAACAGAGGATCCAGCGTGAGGTTGAAGTCTCCTCCCATAATGGAATCCCAAGCAGCCCATTCTTGCGCCTCTTCAGCAAGAGTACGATAAAAGACTACATCATAATGGTTGGGACCATACACATTAATAATAGCAATTTTCTGACCACCCAACTGGAATAAAGATTTGGCCCACCGCCCTTCTAAATCTGATCTGGCATGCTCAATCACTGGTGCCAAAGATTTCAGGACCAACGTGGCAACACCATTATTTTTTTCTGAGCGGGTGAATGCCCCACCAACATATATTGTCCCACTCCCAATTTTGCAGTTTCAAAAGACGAGAGGTGGGTCTCCTGTAGGAGAACCACGTCCGCCCTCTCCTTTTTACAATATAGCAGGATTTTTTTCTGCTTGGCCGGATTCAGAATGCCCTTAACATTTAGAGACAGAAATTTGAGAGGTTTCAACATATTCTTACTTTAAATATCTGCCATCACACACTAATATATTATCAATAATCATATTTACAAGGTCCAACCTAGCCCACATAAACCCCAACAACAACCCTAACACCCCCCAGGTGTCTAACACCCCCCCGAAGGCAGCAAAATTGGGTGAACCAGCGCTCAAGCCAAGAAGCCACCCAGCCCCTCCCCGCTCAAACCGACAATAAAAGGAAATACCCCTCCCCTCCTATCCAGACCAAAAGTGAAGCAAAGAAACTTTACCCCCTCCTGTTGATAATTACTTAGTTATTCCAATTTCCCCCCCCCTTATACTTTTTTGCCATCCCCCCTCTCTATGCCTTCTCTCATCCTTTGCCCCTTTCTCCTATTTCCCCCTGTATCCTTTCCTTTCCCCTTCTTCTACTTTCCCCCTTTACCACCCCCCATTTCCCGGCAAAAACAAAGGATACATAAAGCTCGATTTCTGCACAGTACAGAGTTCACAGCTTATCTTTATTTCCCTCAGCTTATGCACTTGTCAAAAATGAAATATGTATCATTAGACAACTTTAAGACATACAAAACAACAGGGGTGAAAAGAGAGAGAGCATTAACCTGCACCCCTAAAGCTAGGCAACTCGGGCAGTCGAAGCCTTCACCACATCACTTCTGCTTCTTTCTCATCAAGGAAAGCCTGAAGAGCCGCAGGGTCTTCAAAAGTTTGCGTTTGATTGTAGAGAGTGTTTCTCATCCGTGCGGGGAAAAAAAGCCCATATCTGGCCTGAAGTCCTTGAAGCCTAGGCAGCAAAGTCAGGAACTGCTTGCGTCGTTCCACGGTGAGCTTGTTGAAATCTGGAAAGAAGGCCACAGTATGCTCCTCATATTTTATCGGCGAGCCGGCTTTAGCTGCAGACATAATCTGAACCACTTGAGAATAGCGGAGCGCCCGAAGTATAATTGGCCTTGGATGTCGCCCATGCGAATTGGCCTGCATCGGTACTCTGTGAGCCCGATCAACTTCAAACGGAGGAGAGAAATTAATCCGCAAGATCTGGGGAATCACTTTCTCCATAAAGGCAACCGTATTAACTCCTTCTGCACCTTCCGGTATACCTATCACCCAAATGTTATTTCTACGGGATCGATTATTAAGATCCTCCAGACTTCGTTCAAGGATCTCAATCTTTTTCACCTGCTTCGTAGCAGATTTCAGCTTGTCCTCGTGCACAGCCACTCGGTTCTCAACTTCTTCCATCCTAGACGTAATCGCCGTCAACTGATATTTCAATTCTTTTAGTTCCATAATGTCTGTTTGAACGCCCGCCAGTGTCTCTCCGTTCGCAGCAACCATCTCACAAACCGCTCTAATCTCTTGTAGAAGCTCTTGTAGGCCCTCCGCATTTTCACAAACAGACGCCATCTTATGAGGAGATGGAGGATCCGGCTTAGATCTTTTAACTCCGGGGTTTGGTCCAGCCCCAAATTCAAGCTTTGTCTGCTTACTGACCGCCATGGTGCCCCGTCGAAGGAAGGTACGTGATCACAATAGATAGGAAGGGAGAGCAGGATTTAATAAGGATATAGCAGGGAGCTACCAAGCTACGCGGCCATCTCCCTCGGCTGCTGGCTCCGCCCCCCAAGTACTTTAGAGAATTCTAATGTAAGAGACTAAATACACACGTCAATCTAACATGTGTTCACTTATGATAGCCCTAACACTGGTGTATATGCCTGTATCTAGATTTTTCAAGAACATGCATACATTTTATAATTTATATACATATTTGTATGCTTCACTCAAACTCCATTCATGCAGATAGCCACATTGAAAGTATGCACCATTTAGCACGATGTGCATACTTTCAGAATAGTGAATGCCTTAGTTGTGCAAGTAAATGTCCATTTACATGTGTAACTCACTAAAATCCTATGATTTATGCAAATAAATGGCATGCAACTTTAGGAAGCTCATAAAGTTACCTTCTAGTCACTTGCTTTTAGTGCGAGGAAATATAAAGAGCTAGAGTACTTAGCCAGTTGAGTCTACATAGATGCAGGTGAAGGCCAAACAGTTGGTCTGAGAGAGTCTGTAACCGTAAGTTATTCTACTTCACAAAACAACAGTAGTTACCCCACAACTTACAATTCAGAGTGAGAAAACAAGCAAGGTTCTCTATTTTAGTCAAACTGGACTATGCTACTAGATATCCGGAGGCCATTGCTCTGAGAAATATGAAGACCACTATGATCAGGAATGGCCTCTGGGAAGTTTTTTCATGGGTAGAAATACCCAGTGGGACCTTCATAGACCAAGGAACACCGTTTGAATCTAAGGTGATGAAGCAAGTGTGTGCCTTGGTGAAGGTTAAGATGCTGAAAGCATCGGAATACTTCACAAATGGATGGCCTCGACAAATGATTCAATAAAACTGAAGAAGAAGTTAAAAATGTTTGTGCAGGAGGACAGGAAGAACTGTGATATTCTCCTATCCTACTTCATGTTTGTCATCTGAAAGGTGCTTCAGAGTTTCACTTGTTTTTTTTATCTTTTGAATTGCTCTTCGGGAGATGGCCAAGAGGCATATTAAATGTGGTGAGGGAAATCTGGGAAGAGGAACCCTATACCAAGCGTAATCTGGTGGAGTGCATCATACAAATGCAAGACCAGCTGAAGAAAGCCAGAGAGGTGGCCAGACTCAGTCTGGAAAAAGTCCAAGCTGAACAGACCAAAGGCTACAACTGAGCAGCCATGCACTGCACCTTCCAACCAGGCAACAGAGTTTTAATCTTGCCTCCCTCATCCAAGAACAAGTGACTCTGTAAATGGCAGGGGCTCTATGAGGTAGAAAAGAAAGTGGGGCCTGCTAAGTACAAAATTGCCTAGCCAGATAAATTGAAGGCGGCCAAAATTTACCATATTAATCTACTGAAAAAGTGGACTCCAGCGATGGCTGTAGTGGTACAAGAGGACTTTGGGCCAGAAACCTCAGCTCTGTCTGATCCAGCTCGAATCGCGATGGCAGACCAGCTTTCCACGGCTCATAGAAAAGGCCTAGAGGGTCTGATCCACTGGAACCTAGATGTGTTCTCCACCTGCCCAAAACGAACCCACTTCACTTTTCATGATATCATTACTGACCCTGGGATTGTTATCTGACAATGACCATATCAAATTCCAGAGGCCTGACGACAGGCTGTCACCAAGAATGCCCCAAATCAAACCCGACACCTCTACTCTACCCTCCGGTCTCTTACTTCCCTTCACTCCTCAGCTTCAGCTCAACTGGTCCCTCCCTCCCCCCAGCCTTCTCTTCTAGCCTCCTGCTTTAGCAATAAGATTTCTTCCTTGAGAGCGTCTTTACCTTCCTGCCCCGCTCCGATTCTTTCTCCTCCCCCTGTTGCCTCCCCCCCCCCGCCCATCTCTCAAACCTCCCACTTCTGGGCATCTTTCTCCTTGATCACTCCCCCTGAGCTTCACCATCTCATTTCTTCCTCAAAGAAGACCTCCTGTCCCCTAGACCCCATTCCTTCCTCCTGGCTCCTGGAACCCTCTTTAGCTCTCCTTCCCCACATCCTTACTATGTTCAATTCTAGTCTTTCTACAGGGTCCTTTCCCCGCTCTTGGGAACATGCTTTAATTCGCCCCATCCTCAAAAATTCCTTACTCGATCCCTCGGTTCCCATTCACTACCACCCTGTCTCTAACCTTCCTTTTCTCTCTAAACTCTTAGAGAAATTTGTCTTTGCACAACTTTCACATCACCTTGACTCTACTAATTTTCTTCACCCTCGTCAATCATGGTTCCGCCAGGGTCACAGTGTTGAAACTATCCTTCTTGCTTTTACTAATGCACTGCATGTAGCTCAAGATCGTGGTGACATCTCGGTGGCGGTTGCACTTTATCTTTCCGCTGCATTCGACTTAGTTGATCACTCCCTCCTTCTTCTTCGCTTACGGGAGGCGGGTCTTTGTAGTACTGTTCACCGCTGGTTTCACTCTTTCCTCTCCTCTCGATCCTGTGCAGTCCTCTCCTCTTCCTCCTCTGCCCCTCCTTCCGACTCTTTCCCTCTTCCCTGTGGGGTTCCTCAGGGTTCTGTCTTGGTTCCCCTTCTTTTTAACCTCTTCTTGGCCCCCCTAGCCCTCTTAATCCAACAGTCTGGAATATCTGCGTTTCTCTATGCAGATGACATTGTTCTGCTTCATCACACCTCCCCCTCTTGCCCAGACCTCTCCGCGCTAAACTCCTGTCTTTCTGATGTGGCTAATTGATTGACACTTAACTGTCTTCACCTTAATCTTGCTAAGACTATCGCTATCTGGTTCTCTCATAACAGTCCACCTCCCACTCTGGCCCCTTCTTTCTCTGGTTCCCCTGTTCCTCTAGTCTCCACCTTCCGTTATCTTGGTGTTCACTTTGATTCTGACCTATCATTCCATGCCCATATTTCACACGACACTAAATCATCCTTTTTCTTCCTCCGTCAAATTTGTGCAGTCTGTCCCTTTCTATCTCCATCAGCCCTCACCACTTTGTTGCTATCTCTGGTCATGTCACGTGTGGATTTCGCTAACTCAGTTTTCACTGGTCTCCCTAAATCTCAACTGTCCCGGTTACAACGTATCCAAAACACTGCTGCCCGCCTTGTCACCCATTCCTCCCCCCGAGACCACATAACACCTCTGCTATTCCGCCTTCATTGGCTACCCTTTCCCTATCACTCAATTCAAGCTTCTTACCCTGGTCCATAAAGCTCTCTACACCGGCACCCCTCAATACTTAACAGACCTTCTTTCTTTTCACTCTCCCAGATACACTCCTCGCTCCTTCCACCTCAACCGCTTCACCCTTCCCTCCCCCTTCCGTGCTCACTTACAATCTACTCGCTCTTCTGCCTTCTTTTTTGCTGGCCCCGCCCTTTGGAATTCCCTTCCCTCTTCACTTCGTCTGGAACCTCATCACCCCACATTCAAACAAAACCTGAAAACCCACCTTTTTTCCATGGCGTTTGATGTCCCCTCCCCTTTCATGTAAATTCCACTCCCCCTATCCTCTATTTACCTTTGTGTACTTTCCTTACTTATGTTCGGTCATGTCTCTCTTGTGTCTACTGCTTTCCTGTAAAGAAATTGTAATTCCTTTTCCATTTCGCTGGCTTTGGCCTTCTTTTAAACATGGTTTTTAATTGTACACCGCTTTGCTTGTTATAGAAAGGCGGTTTTTATCAAATGAAATAAACATAAACATAAGAAACTTGAAGAAATGCTTAACCTGGGAATAATAGAAAAGTCTATGAGTGACTGGTCATCACCCATCATCTTGGTTTCCAAATCAGATGGAAGCACCAGATTCTCACTGACTTCCGGCAGATCAATGCCATTTCTAAATTGGACAATCAACAACTAGTGGGACCATTCATGATGTTCAAAAAAATCTTAACAAAGCACTACTTAGAGAATTCAAGGAAAACTAAGTTCAGCGTCTTAAGGAATAATAAGGCCTCAGATGAGGGACCTGGCTCCTGCTGGGCTTCTCAGCAGTTGCTTAAAAGCACAGGAAAGAACCCTAAATGTATCATTCATCAGCCTATTGCTAAGAGTTTTTTGAATTTCTGAAATACATTTAAAAAAACAAAACCACTTAGCTGGCAATAGTAGTAGTCTTCTAGACAGAGAATTTCAGAAATGCTGGATGATATTGTCAACTCGAGTTTCGCCAACAGAAGTTCTTATGTCTGCCTCGGGACTCGTCTACCATATCCCAGATGTTGAAGCTTTAATGGAAGAGGCCAGTTTGGAGTTAGTGATGGTTACAGAGACATGGTTCACAGACAACCATGACTGGGATTTAATTATACCAGACTACACTTTATTCAGGTAGAATAGAGTAGGAAGAAGGGGAGGAGGAGTGGCATTACATGTAAAATATAATATTAACACTCCAGAATTATGGGGCTTAAAAGGGAGAGAGTAGGCACTGTGACTGTGGGTTAAACTAGAAAGAGGGAAAGAGAAAACATTTGCATTGGCGTGATATGCAAATCCCCCCTCCCCCACCAGGGAGAAGTGGACAGAAATTTAATAGAAGACATACACAGAATTGCTAGGAAAGAAGAAGTGCTACTGATAGGTGATTTCAATAAGCTGGATGTTGATTGGTAGATCCCTGAAACACATTGTTTTTTTTAATAAAGCTTCACAAATATCACCATTGGTGCACCTGTTCCTCTACTGCTTGCATTGTTACCTATGGGTGCTTTTGCTCTCCTTTTGTTGATATTTTAAGGGCAACCAACCTTTTTGTTAGAAAGGTAAATAAAGGTAAAAGGACAAGGAGGCCACTATGGTTCTCAAAAGAAGTAGCTGAAAAGGTGAAGAAAAAGAGGGAGGCCTTCATGAAATATAAGAGATCACAGAGAGAGGAAGACAGGCATCTATATTTGGAAAATATAATATATAAAAATACTACTTCACTGAAAGGGTGGTGGATGCTTGGAATGCCCTCCCGATGAAAGTGGTGGCGGCAAATACAGTGACAGAATTCAAAATGGCATGGGACAGACACAATGGATCCCTTTACAGCAACAGGATAAAATCAAAATAAACTTAACTAATTTCTCAACATACAAGGGTGTCCTACATGGAGCGGTGGGTTCACCCCTAAAACAAAGACATGGGGAGGGTTCACCCCTAAAACAAAGACATGGGAAGGGATGGCCTGCATGGAGCAGCAGGTGCACCTACTCTTGACATCTTACTTGGCAGACTAGATGGAACATACTGGTCTTTATTTTCCGTCATTTACTATGTTACTATGTTACTATAAAAAACGTAGAGAACCTAGTAAAGAAGTCCAGAAAGCAAAGATACAAAAAGAGGAAGAAATAGCCAATGCAATAAAATGGGGGGATAAGACATTTTTTCAGACATGTTAGTGAGAGGAAGAAGGGCAAAAATGGTATTGTTAGATTCAAGGTTGAAGGGGAGGAATGTGTAGAAGCTGATGAGGATAAAGTGGATTTGCTTAACAAATATTTTTGTTCTGTTTTCACAGATAAAGGGCCAGGAGCAGGCCTCAAAAAACATCCACAAATAGGAACAGAAGTGACAGGGATCTTGAATAATTTTCAGAAGACTGTCTTTGTGAGGAACTAGCTAAACTTAAAGTAGACAAAGTGATGGGACCAGATGGGATACATCCGAGAATACTGAAGGAGCTTGGGGACATTTTATCAGCTCCACTGACTGACCTTTTCAATGCCTCTTTGGAGTCAGGAGTGGTGCCAGTAGACTGGAAAAAGCCACGTGTGGTCCCATTATACAAAAGTGGAAGTAATGATGTGGTTGAAAATTACAGGTCGGTTAATCTAACATCTGTGGTGAGTAAATTATTCAAAAAGGTGCTGAAAGAGAAAATAGTGAGGTTTCTGGAGTCCAGTGGATTGCAGGATTTGGGGCAGCATGGGTTTACTGGAGGCAGGGCTTGTCAGACAAAATTGATTGATTTCTTTGACCAGGGAGTTAGACTGAGGGAGAACCCTAGATATGGTATGCTTTGATTTCAGTAAAATATTTGACACCATTCTGCACAGGCAACTTATAAATAAACTGAGCATCCTAGAGAAAAACCCTAATGTTACTGATAGGGTTAGAAATTGGTTGAGTGGGAGATACCAAAAGGTACAGGTAAATGGAAGTCACTCTGAGGAGAAGGAGGTTACCAGTGGTATGCCACAGGGAATTGTCCTTGGTCCAATTCTTTTTAAAATCTTTGTTAGTGATATTGCATATTTTTGTCCATGGTAGGTAGCTACTGCCACCATGTACTCTGTGTTGTGGTGGTTGCCATCAGGGATCTATTGAACCCCCTAGTATGTACATATCTAGAAACCAGAGTTGCCCAGGGCTGGGCTTACCTAGCAGCCATCCAACTATGATCAGTCTCCTTTAAAATCACTCAAGGATGCCAAGGTGGGTTACGATATAGGAGTCATAGAATGATCCTGGGAACCTTGAAAACACATCAGTTATTTCACTCATTGCATTGCAGACCACCTGCATGTTGAGGAGTGAAATGTGTTTCTACTGTGGTAAGTCACCTCCCTCTCTCATGGAGATCTGATAGCCACATGTATGCAAACTGGGATGCCAAATATGTAAAGGAATCTGGCTATATCATACATTTGGTTGTATTTAGGTGCCTCTGCTGTACAGTCTGAGGGAAGGCCATATAGTTAGAGATGTGTACAGGAAAGGCCCTGAGAAACTGATGTGCACTGTAGGGTAAAACAGCTGACTCACAGTGGTCTAATTGCAGTTTATATTCCCAATTAGTGAATGAACTATCCAATGCTTGGTGAATGAAGCTGATTTCAGAAGCTAAACTGGGTCAGTGCTTAGATGGGAGAACACCTTGGAATATCAGGTGCTGTAGACGTACTTGTGGAAAAATGGCCTGGCAATCTACTTCTGGTTGCACCTTGCCAGGAAAACCCAGAGGCTGTGTCGCCCGTAGTCAGCATTGACTTGACAGCACACACAACACAACATTGACGAATCAAAAAGCAACACCAGTATGATGCTTGGCCACCATAAGTCAGTTATCTCTGTGGTAACTTTAATAACACCTCGTGCTTAAAACCCCCAAAGTCCGGAGGATTGTGAGGCTTCACATTCATGATCTATATTTATACTGAAAATCAAGATGAAGTGAACGCTTCCCTTCTGCTCCATGGAAGGTTTCCATCCTCCATGAGCTTGCCTTAGGACACCTTGCATTATGATTTTATAGATGTACCACCCCAGTCAAACTTCCCACCTGCTGCCTTCCCTAGAGCAGGTTGGGCCTAGAGCATGCTGGGCACTTGGAGCCAGAAGTGAAAGCCCCTCAGTGCTTAACCTCCTGCCTCACAGGATAAGTAAAACCATGATAAAAATAGTGTGATTTGATGACCAACACAGACAGAAAGCTGCCATTAATGAAGAATGCAAGGACTGTGGTGACCTTCAGGTGGATGGACAAGAGCTGGCCCCTCTGTGTGGTAGAGCAGAGGTGCATCTACTAATACTACTACTAAGCATTTATAAAGCGCTACCAGGCGCACGCAGCGCTGTACAATGAAAACATAAAAAGACAGTCCCTGCTCAAAAGAGCTTACAATCTAAAAAGACAAAGCAAGAAAAGGAGTAGAAAAAAGATAAGAACAAGGGCAAAGAGACAAGAGCAGGAGAGACAGGACAAAGGAAAGAGGTAAGAACAAGTGTAAGAGGAAGAAAGAAAGGTGAAATAAAAGAGGGGAAGGAAGGAAGGAGAACAGCAAAATCAAGAACCAAAAGCAGAGGTGAAAAGATGAGCTTTTAACTTGAATTTGAAGAGGGGCAAAGAAGATGCCTGATGTATAGACAAAGGAAGTTTATTCCAAGCGTAGGGAGCAGCAAGGTGAAAAGAGCGGAATCTGGAGTTGGCAATAGAGGAGAAGGACACAGCAAGAAGCAACTGGGAAGAAGAACAGAGTACACGAGGAGAGAAATAGGGAGAAATTAGAGAAGAAAGGTACTGAGGAGCCACAGAGTTAATGCACTTATAGGTCAGAAGGAGAAGCTTAAAGTGAATACGGAAACGGATAGGGAACCAGTGAAGAGATCTGAGGAGAGGAGTGATGTGGACAAAATGAGGCTGACGGAAAATCAAACGGGCAGCGGAGTACTGAATAGACTGAAGAGGGAAGAGATGAGACTGAGGGAGACCAGCAAGAAGGAGGTTACAATAACCAAGGCGGGAGGTGATTAGGGAATGGATGAGGGTTTTAGTAGTGAGCTCAGAGAGAAAGGGGCGGATTTTGCCAATGTTGAAGAGAAAGAAGCGACAGGTCTTAGCAATGAGTTGGATATGAGAGGAGAAAGAGAGCGAAGAGTCAAAAATAACACCCAAATTGCGAGCAGATGAAACAGGTTGGAGAACAGAGCCATCAACAGAGACTGAAAAAGAAGAAGGAGAAAGGGAAATTTTAGGAGAAAAAACGAGAAGTTCAGTCTTGGCCATTTTCAATTTCAGGCGACAATGGAACACCCAGGCAGCAATGGCAGAGAGACAGCAAGAGATCCGGGACTGAAAAGCAGAAGAAAGATCAGGAGTAGAGAGATAGATTTGGGAGTCATCAGCATAGAGATGGTACTGAAAACCATAAGAGGAAATAAGCGCACCAAGGGATTGGGTATAGAGAGAAAAAAGAAGGGGACCCAAGACAGAACCCTGGGGGACACCAACCGAGAGTGGGGTAACAGAGGAGGAGGAGCCACCAGAACATACACTAAAGGAGCGATGGGAGAGATATGAGGAGAGCCAGGAGAGAACAGAGTCCCTAAAGCCAAGCGAGGACAAAGTGTCAAGGAGAAGATTATGGTCAACAGTGTCAAAGGCAGCAGAAAGGTCAAGGAGGAT
Organism: Ichthyophis bannanicus; assembly: GCA_033557465.1. Lineage (NCBI taxonomy): Eukaryota > Metazoa > Chordata > Amphibia > Gymnophiona > Ichthyophiidae > Ichthyophis > Ichthyophis bannanicus. The sequence continues at coordinate 2,026,487 of CM066032.1, forward strand.
AAGGACAGAGTAAAGGCCTTTAGATTTAGCCAGGAATAAGTCACTAGAAACTTTGACAAGAGCAATTTCAGTAGAGCGCAAAGGACGAAAACCGGATTGTAAGGGATCGAGAAGAGCATGGGAAGAGAGGAACTCAAGACAATGGTGGTAAACTGCACGTTCGAGCAGTTTAGAAATGAAAGGAAGGAGAGAGATGGGGCGATAATTAGAAGGACAAGAGGGATCAAGTGAAGGTTTCTTAAGGAGAGGCATGACCACAGCATGTTTAAAGTCAGACTGGACAGTAGCAGTGGAGAGCGAAAGGTTGAGAATATGAGAAATGGAGGGGACAACGGTAGAGGAAATAGAGGAGAGGAGATAGGAGGAGATAGGATCATAGGTGAGCTTGGAGGAGGAGAGAAGAAGAGCAGTTTCATCAATAGAAATCGTGGGGAAGGAAGAGAGGGTAGGATGAGAAGGGGGAGAGAATGAAAGCAGGAAAGTGAAATCGAGGATTTAGAGGGAAACTGGAGAGTGATCTTATGGATTTTATCATGGAATTAATCAGCCAGAGACTAGGCAGAAAGGGAAGGAGGGATCAGAGGCGGAGGCACTTTGAGGAGAGAATTGAGAGCAATGAAGAGATGGCGAGGATCAGAGGCATGAGAATTAATCAAGCAAACAAAGTAATCTTGTTTGGCAAAAGCTAAAGCAGTTTTGAAAGAACAGAACATGAATTTGAAATGAAGGAAATCTTCAGGGGAGCGGGATTTGAGCCAGGTACACTCAGCGGACTGAGCACAGGAGCGAAGATAGCAAATAGTGGGAGAGAGCGAGGGCTGAGGTAAGGAATGCCTTACAGGACGAGGGATGAGAGGAGCGAGAACATCCAGAGCTGAGAAGAGCGCAGCATTATAGGACATCAATGCCATATCAAGAGACTTGGAGGACAAAAGAGAGGATAGAGAAGGAGAAATGGTAGAGGAGAGAACCAGGGGATCAATGGCAAGAAGTTTCCTAAAAAGAGTGGAGGAGACAGGACGAGGCGGGGGGGGGGGGAGGGAGGTGAAGATTAAAGGAGAGAATGTGATGATCAGATAAAGGAAGAACAGTATTACTGAAGTAAGAGGGAGAGGAGCAAGAAAAGAAAACCAAATCCAGACAATGGCCATGAAGGTGAGTGGGGGCAGAGGAACAAAGTTGAAGGCCAAATGAGGAGGTAAGAGAGAGGAGCTTCAGAGTAAGAGGATCAGAGGGGTTATCAACATGGATGTTAAAATCACCAAGAATAAGAGGAGGGGAGATAGGGATAAGAAAGAGTGAAAGCAAAGAGTCAAAGTCAGAGAGAAAAGAAGAAAAAGCCTTGTCAGGAGGACAATGAACAACAGTAATCCATAGAGTAAGTGGGGCAAAGAGGTGAATAGAGTGGACCTCAAAAGAGAAGAAGGATAGAGAGTGAGGCAGAGGAAGAGGTTGGAAATGACAGGAGGGGGAGAGAAGAAGGCCAACCCCACCACCACGTCCTGTAGGATGAGGAGTATGGGAGAACACCAAAGCAGAGGGCAGCAGCAGCGGCGGTATCATCAGGGAGGAGCCAGGTCTCAGTTAAAGCAAGAAGATGAAAAGTGTTGGAGTTGAAAAGATCATGTGTAAAAGAGAGTTTATTAGAGACAGAATGTGCGTTCCAATGAGCACAAGAGAAAGGGAGAGAGGAAAGGGAAAGAAGGGGAATATGAATAAGATTGGACAAGTTGTGAGAGGAACTCAGTACAGAATGAGACAAACGTCTAGGAGGGGAAGGAATAGGGGTGAAATCACCAGAAGAGGGAGGTGGAGGAGAGGGAGAAGGAGAAGCTAGAGGGATATGGATGAGATTAGCCAGATTGCGCATCACAAAGGAAGGCAGAAGTCAAGGGAGCAGCAAAAGGGAAGGAGGAAGAGAGACCTAAAGTGGAGCCAAAGTAAGGACAAGAAATGAGGAGAGAATGAAAGCAATGGGGGTAGGAGAAGAGAGTAGGTTAATAAAACATCAGAGGAATCAACGGAAACAATAAGTACAACAGGCAGTGAAATACCAAACAATCAGGAGGCAAAGGGAGCAGACAGTCAATGATGCAGCGGAGGATCCCAGGAGAGGATGTCAATAGCAGAAGGATCAGACAGCGATGCAGCAGAATAAGGCCAAGGTGCAGAAAGCCACAGATCCAGAGCAGAAAGACCGCCTGCGGACCTCGCCAGTGGATGCAGTTCAGCAAAAAAGACTCCACAAACACCCTGCTGTTTATGTAGTTTGTATGTTGAAATAGCCGTATGATTTCTCCCACTAAAGCACCCGCACCTAAGGACCACGCCAAAGGGCCCTCTGGTAAGGCCCTCAGGCGCGGGCCCGCAAGGAGTGGGCACGCTTGATGGCGGCAGCTGATTAATGGTAGGAAGGCTGCTCCCCCAGCCGTGATTGGAGCAGGCAGGTCAGCCAGAGAATGCCCCGCTCATGATCGAGTAATGGGCTGCTTGATGGCGGCAGCTGATGAACATAGAAACATAGAAATGACAGAAAAAGACCACATGGCCTATCTAGTCTGTCCTTCCATAACAACAACTACAACAGTCCACTTTTTACCTTTAGAGATCCTCTGTGTTGGTCCCATGCTTTTTTGAATTCAGTTACTGTCCTCATCTCTACCACCTCCACTGGGAGACTATTCCACGGATCCACTACTCTTTCCGTAAAGAAATATTTCCGCATATCACTCCTGAATCTATCTCCCTTCACCCTCATTCCATGTCCCCTCGTAGCAGAACTTGCTTTCAATTGAAAGAGGCTCTCTCCCTGAACATTTATGCCACGGAGGTATTTAAACATCTCAATCATATCACCTCTATCCCGCCTTTCCTCTAAGGTGTACATATTAAGATCCTTAAGTCTGTCCTCATATGCTTTATAATGAAGCCCATTAATCATTTTAGTAGCAACCCTCTGCACCGACTCCATCCTGTTCACATCCTTTTGAAGGTGCGGTCTCCAGAATTGCACACCATACTCCAAATGAGGTCGCACCAAAGACTTATACAGAGGCATTATCACCTCCTTTTTTCTGCTAGTCATTCCTCTCCGTATGCACCCAAGCATCCTTCTAGCTTTTGCCGTCGCCTTTTCTACCTGTTTAGCTACTTTAAGATCATCAGACACAACCACGCCTAGGTCCCGCTCTTCTTTAGTGGACAAAAGTACTTCACCTCCTATATTGTATTGCTCCCTTGGATTGCTGCAGCCCAAATGCATGACCTTACATTTTTTAACATTAAATCCCAGCTGCCAAATTCTAGACCATTCTTCAAGCTTAGCTAGATCCCTCCTCATGTTATCCACACCTTCCTGAGTGTCTACTCTATTGCAGATTTTGGTATCATCTGCAAAGAGGCAAACCTTACCTGACAGCCCTTCCGCTATATCACTAACAAAGATGTTAAAAAGAATCGGACCAAGGACAGATCCCTGGGGCACACCACTGGTAACATCCTTCTCCTCAGAGTGAGCTCCATTTACTTGTACTCTTTGTCGCCTCCCACCCAACCAATTTCTAACCCAAGCAGTAACTTTAGGGTCCATCCCTAGGGTGCTCAGTTTGTTTATAAGTCGCCTATGAGGAACAGTGTCAAAGGCTTTACTGAAATCTAAATATACCACATCTAGAGCTCTCCCTCGGTCCAACTCCCTGGTCACCCAGTCAAAGAAATCAATCAGATTTGTCTGACAAGACCTGCCTCTGGTGAATCCATACTGCCTCGGATCCTGTAATCCGCTGGACTCCAGAAACCTCACTATTTTCTCTTTCAGCAGCGTTTCCAATAATTTACTCACCACCGAAGTTAAACTAACCGGCCTGTAGTTTTCAACCACATCCTTACTTCCGCTTTTGTGTAAAGGCACCACATGAGCCTCTCTCCAGTCCTTTGGCACCACTCCCGACTCCAACGAGGCATTAAAAAGGTCAGTCAGTGGAGCTGCTAGAACGTCCACAAGTTCCCTCAGTATTCTAGGGTGTATCCCATCTGGTCTCCTCCCCCAGCCCTGATTGGAGCAGGCAGGTCAGCCAGAGAATGCCCCGCTCATGATCGAGTAATGGCCTGCTTGATATGATCAGAGTCAGCTGTTTCTCTATCTTCTGGCAGAGGTTCTAGATGGCTAATTTGTCAAAGTAGAATCTGATGAGGTACTGCTCATCAGTGAGGTCTAGATATTGGGACCTAGGCAGAGGAGAAGATGGGTGCCAAAAGAATGACAAAGGTTGGACACAAGTCACCAGGGCCTGTAGAATCACCAATCCAACTTCTCCAGCCCTTGATTTGAAGAACCATTATGCAGCCCTGGAAGTAGAGGAGGTGTAAGCATCCATGGAAAGGGAAGAACCAGAGCTCAAGTACCCCAAAGTTGCAGAATCAGTGACCACAAGGAAGTGAAGAGTAGTGGTGGTTGGTGACTCTCTTCTGAGGGGTACTGAGGCGTCCATCTGCCAACCAGATTTGATGTACAGAGAGGTATGCTGTCTGCCAGTTGCCAAAATCCAAGATGTTACTGAGAGTTTGCTGAGACTCATCAAGCCCACTGACTATTACCCAATGTTGCTAATCCATGTCGGAACAAATGATACTGCCAGGTATCCCTCTGAGTGTATCAAAAATGACTTAATGGCTCTGGGACAGAGGGTGAAGCAGTTGGGCACACACGTGGTGTTCTCTTCAATCCTCCCTGTTGAGGGTAAAGGCCCAGGGAGAGAGGCTCACATCCTTGAGATGAATGCATGGCTGCATGGATGGTGTCATTGAGAGTGTTTTGGTTTCCTAGACCATGGGATGCTGTTCCAAGGGTTGCAGAGCAGAGATGGCATCCATCTGTCCAAGAAAGGTTTGTTGGGGATTGGTGAAGAAAGCCCCCAAGTAAGTGAAAGCCTCCAGGTAAGTGATACATTAAATAACTTTATGGAATTGGGTAACAGGGGTAACATATGGAAATCATTGTGTATAAATGCCCGTAGCATGGGAAATAAGATCCCTGATGTTGAAGCTTTGGTGGGAGTGGCCGACTTGGATTTAGTGGCAGTTACAGAAACATGATTCACAGAACACCATGACTGGGATATAACTATACCTGGCTATACTTAATTCAGAAAGGACAGGGTAGGAAGAAGGGGAAGAGGAGTGGCACTGTATGTAAAAAATACAATTAAAGCTTTGGAATTACAGAGCTTAAAAGGGAGAGAGGAGGCATTGTGGGTTAAACTAGAAAGAGGGAAAGAGACATCTATTTGCATTGACGTGATATACAGACCTCCCTCACAAGAGGAAGAGGTGGACGAAGAGTTACTTGAAGACATACACTGCTTTGCTAGGAAAGGGGAAGTGCTACTGATAGGGGATTTCAATATACCAGATGTTGATTGGCACATTCCTGCTGCAGTATCATCTAGAAGTAAAGAGATCCTGGATTCTCTACAGGGAAAACTATTCAGGCAATTGGTAACAGACCCCACACGTGAAGGGGCCATACTGGACTTGGTGCTTACCAATGGGGAAAGTGTTTCTGATATTATAGTGGGAGATCTTTTTGCATCCTTAGGACTAGTGCTGTTAGAATCCATTCAAAGGTGAGGATCTTAGACTTTAGGAAGACTAACTTTGCCAAGATGGGCCAATACCTCAGCGAGTCATTAGTGGGATGGGAATAGCTGGGGGATGTAGAAAAACAGTGGGCAAAACTGAAAGGGAATATTTTAAGGGCAACCAACATTTCTGTTAAAATGGTAAATAAAGGTAAAAGGAAAAGGAGACCGCTATGGCTTTCGAAAGAAGTAGCTGAAAAGATGAAGAAAAAGAGGGAGGCCTTCATGAAATATAGGAGATCACAGAGAGAGGAAGACAAGCATCTATATTTGGAAAAACTTAGAGAAGTTAGCAAAGTAGTCAGGAAAGCAAAGATTCAAAATGAGGAGGAAATAGCTAATGCAATAAAATGGGGGGATAAGACATTTTTCTGATATGTTAGAGAGAAGAAGAAGGGCAAAAGCGGTATTCTCAGACTCAAGGGTGAAGGGGAGGAATATATAGAAGCTGATGAGGATAAAGCGGAATTGCTTAACAAATATTTCTGTTCTGTGTTCACAGATGAAGAACCAGGAGCAGGACCTCAGAAAACAGCCACAAACAGGAATAGAAGTGAGGGACATCCAGAACAATTTTCAGAAGACTGTGTTCGTGAGAAACTAGCTCAACTTAAAGTAGACAAAGCAATGGGACCGGATAGGATACACCCTAGAATACCGAGGAAACACATGACCCTCTCTCCAGTCCTTTGGCACCACTCCCGACTCCAACCTTTTCAATGCCTCGTTGGAGTCGGGAGTGGTGCCAAAGGACTGGAGAGAGGCTCTTGTGGTGCCTTAACACAAAAGCGGAAGTAAGGATTGGTTGAAAACTACAGGCCGGTTAGTTTAACTTCGGTGGTGAGCAAATTATTGGAAACACTGCTGAAGGAGAAAATGGTGAGTTTCTGGAGTCCAGTGGATTGCAGGATCCAACACAGCATGGATTCACCAGAGGCAGGTCTTGTCAGACAAATCTGATTGATTTCTTTGGGTGACCAGGGAGTTGGACCGAGGGAGAGCCCTAGATGTGGTGCATTTAGATTTCATTAAAGCCTTTGATACTGTTCCTCATAGGCGACTTATAAACCAACTGAGCACCCTATGGATGGACCCTAAAGTTACTGCATGGGTTAGAAATTGGTTGAGTGGGAGGTGACAAAGGGTACAGGTAAATGGAGCTCACTCTGAGGAGAAGGATGTTACCAGTGGTGTGCCCCAGGGATCTGTCCTTGGTCCGATTCTTTTTAACATTCCTGAGAGAAACTGGGGCATGCTTACTAAAGTGGGCTAAGCATTTAGAAGACGTTTAACTACATACTAACAGCGTGGGCCCATGCTAATGGTGATAAAAATACTTTCACAGTAAGAAAGCCACACTAAGGGCTTAGCATGCGTTTGGGTGGGATTGTAGCAGAGAACGGGCATGATAGCCAATGGCAGCTAGCATTCAGGATGTTACGCATGCTAGCTGTCACAACTGCCAATAGCACAGCAGAGTTATATCTGCTTTCTTGAACCCAGGCTCCAATAGGTCGGGAGTGAAAGGTTATTGTTCCTGCCCCATCTATTGGACACCAAGGATTGTGTCAAGGTAAGTGCCAGTGGTGCATCAAGGATAAGGGGAAGGTTGGGTCTTCAACTGAAGGGTGGATGTGATCAGGGATAGGGTTGTTGTTGGGGGGTGTGGGGGTTCTGACATTGTGGACTGAGGATTGGGGGGTGGCAGAGTGCACCTATTAGTGACTCTTCTTGATTTTATTTATTTAACAGGTCTTTTATACTTCTTCATCACTTTTAGTCAAAGCGGTTTACGTTGTAATTTAAACTTGGTAATGTACATTAAACAGGGACATTGATAACTTGGATTCTTCTGAATCAATGGAGGGTTAAGTGACTTGCCCAAGGCCACAAGGAGTGCTAGTGGGAATTGAACCCTGGTCTCTTGGTTCCCAAGTCAGTGCTCTTACTGCCTTTACTTTTTTTGAGGAAGGGGGTTGAGGCTGCATCAGGTTCCACATTACATGTCAATGAATGTAACAAGGGGCCTATACAATAAGTGCAGTATATGCCTTGTTCAGTACATGCAGGGTAGATGCTGGGCACAGCTTTTGTACTTACCATATCTTAAGTTTTGCATTTATGGTGTGGTAAGTGCAAAGCCTTACTTACGTTAGCAAACAGGTCCCTTAGTATAATATTGCATGGGACATTTTAAGTGTTTTTAAGGTTTTTAAGACAGAATTTTACTAGTTGAACTCAGAAAATGTAAATATAACTACGAGTAAGAAACATTCGCATGGAAGGGAGGTTTGACTTATTGGGTTGAATGATAGAAATGTAGGGGGAATATTCAGCGATGACGGCCAGCACTTGGAAAGTGCCCAGCTGTTGCTGTTGAATTCTATTTCCGGATACTCAATGCCAGGACCACATCCAGCCACCAGCATTGAAAATCCAGGTCACTGCAGAGCCTGCAAGCTAACCAGGCAGCAGTGATATTGAACTGCTGCCCAGTTAGATTCTGCAGGTAAAGTTAGACTGCCATGCCTTACTTTACCCATGTGTCACTAACCGGGCAGCAGCTCAATGTCTCTGCTGCCTGGTTAGCAATAGGAGCTCAGACCCATGACATGCCCCAATGCTAACTGCTTAGCATCGGAGCATGCACAGTAGTGGCAGCATTAACCATGTTAGTGCTGCTGAATATCCCATTCAGTGGCATTTACATGGTTTGCAGACCTGAAGATTGTATAAATGCCTTTGAATATCCCCCCCCCCCACCAGAGTTTATTATATTAATTGTAAGGAGGCTGATATTCAGGCTTGGCAGTTGATGTGTTTGTTTTTAAATGCCAGCCGCTGTGGCTATAAAAGAAACCAGAAATTCAGTGTCGGAATTCAGATAGTGGCTGGCGTTGAATATTCCGATTCAGCAGCGACTGTTGGCACTATCCACATAGTAGCAATAATCAGTCTATCCATATAGCCAACAGGAAGATGTTATGCCAGTCTTTTTGAATATCACTGCCCCAGTTCCGCTGCTTATCTGGATATTTTTGAATATTGAGCAAGATTCTTACTGAGTTGGATGATATAATTGTTGTTTGATATTTTGTTCACCACTGTAAAAGTGGGGTATAAATGTCACTATTCTTCTTCTCCTTCTTACTATGGGGCTAAAAAAGTGATTAACGCAGGTTAGTGCTGCTAAATATTGGGGTATTCTGGAGGCGGAGCGGAGGTGGTACCCAGGGATAACTGGGCAGCAGCGATATTCAACTGCTGCTTGGTTGTCTCTAAGAGACAAATGTTAGGCACCTTAAAGGCTGGCCTCAATTTTACCACAGAAGGAACCAGGCAGCCACTGCTATCCATCCAACCCATATATTGAATGCCAGTAGCCGGATATTTCCCGGCATTGAATAGCTGTGTTTTAAGTTAATGGCAATGGCTAGCTGCTTTACCAGGGCTAGTTTCTGTCGCTGAATATCCCCACCACCCTATAACTTTAGGTACAAAAGAAAACAGTAGGAACTTTTACCATATGGTATAGGTCAGTTTGCCAGACATGCATTTTTCCACCATTAGATATGTTCTTAAATTGTCTTAAAAAGAAAGAAACTCTAGTGACCTCATATATAAAGGTAAACTCATTAAGGGCGGTATATCAAATGAAATAAACATAAACATAAACATTATCTTAAAGACTAAAAGTCACTTTAAGAAATGCTTTGCACTTTGACTCACTGGTATGCTTGTAGGAATTTAACATTACTCTTCGTCCAAGGCTTCAGAATGCTTTAAAATCTAATTGATAGTTGCTAAATAGTAATCAAGTCTATGTCTACATTTGGATTATTCAGATTTAGAACTCTGGAATTATATTGGAATAATTAAGGTTAGACAGTAGTGAAAATTCTGTAGTGGCTGAAGGCATACTCGTCTCGGTTTCATAAAAGGCTGTCTGCTTGTAGAGTTGTTGCTAATCAGAAGCAGTTCCTCAGTCGTTCATTGTTTTAGGAGATGCTGTAAACATGTCTCTGGTGAGTACATGGAGCTGAAATAAAAAGAATGTTGCCATTAAATATTTAAAATGTACCATAAGTGGATGGCTTACGGCTGCATGAATTAACAGTCTCAGACAAGATAAGGACAAAAGAAATTTTCTTCAAGAGCTCCACAATTTTTCCCTTTTACTCAACCAATTCCTAAGGGTTCAAATAAAGTTTGAACTAGAATATAAAATAAGAATGGCAACTGTCACAGGCTGCAGCTCTTAAAATAACTGATAATACTGGTAAACATTAAAATATAGATACTGGGTTGGTGTGCTTTTATTAATGTGCAGTAATGGTTACTGTGGATTTTGGCGTGCACTAATGGCCCGCAATAATGACTATGTTATGCTAAAAGCACCCAGTGTGATAAAATCCTTGTGCTAACTGTTTTGTGTAAGGGGGGGGGGGGGGGTTGTAGTAGAGAGAGGGTTTGACAGCTCGCATGCAGGATGTTGTCATGCACTAGCTGTCACAAAGGCCAACAGCATAGCTACACTTAACAAGGTCCATCAAGCCCAGTATCCTGTTTCCAAAAGTGGCCAATTCAGGTCACAAGTATCTGTCAGGGTCTCATACTGTAAGGTAGACAGATTGCATGCTGCTTATCCCAGGGGTAAGCAGTGGTTTGCCCCACTCTACTTTAATAATGGTTTATGGACCTTTCCTCCAGGAACTTGTCCAAACCTCTTTTAAACCCAGTTATACTAACACATAACTACTCTATCATTGGTAATGAATTCCAGAGTTTGATTATGTCTTAAGTGAAAAAATATTTTCTCTTATTAATCTTAAATGGGTTACATTGTAGCTTCATTGTGTATCCCCTAGTTTTTCTAATTTTTGATAGAGAAAACAGCCGATCTATGGTTGCCCATTCTACTCAATTCATTAATTTATAGATCTATATTATTTCTCCCTTCAGATGTCTCTTTTCCAAGTTGAAGAGCCCTAACCTTTTAAGCCTTTCCTTGTAGGGGTTCCATCTCCTTTACCATTTTGCTGGCTCTTCTCTGTACTTTTTCTAATTCTGCTATATCCTTTTTAAGATATGGCAACCAGAATTGCACACAATATTCAAAGTACAGCCACACCGTGGAACAATACAGAGGCATTATAATATTTTTGGTTTTAGTCGCCATTCCTTTCCTTATGATTCCTACATTATTTGTTTCTTGGCTGCAGCTGCACACTGGGCAGAGGGTTTAACCTAATTATCAACAATGATGCCTAAATCCTTTTCGTGGATGACAGCTCCTAATGTGCAAACTTCCATCATGTAACCTTAGTTTGAGTTGTTCTTTCCCAGTTGCATAACTTTGCAATTGTCCACATTAAATTTCATCTGTCATTTGGATGTCCAGTCTTCGACTTGGAATTTTCTTACAATTCTCTTATGTTTTCACAACTCTGAATAATTTTATTTCATCTGTAAATTGGATCACTTCACTCATTATTCCAATTTACAGGTCATTTATAAATATGTTAAAAAGCAGCAGGCCCAGCAAAGATTCTTGGGATAATAGGGGAGAGCTGACAGTCGCCCAAGAGTGCATGGTTTGGAACAATGTATCCTTGAAGGATACAACCAAAAAAATGAAGTTAGGGCATATCAGCATAGAGGTTCCAATAAAGACAAAAGTAGCCCAAATGCCCTTGAGTGTGGAGCAGATAGACTTAAAGATTCCAAATTACCCCTGCCTACCAATAGACAGATTAATATGAATAAAATAAAGTCTCTTAAATGCTTGTATGAAAATGCTAGAAGTTTAAAAAATAAAATAGAAGAGTTATAATATAAAGCACTAAATGAGAGGTTAGATATGATTGGTATCTCAGAGACATGGTGGAAGGAGGACAACCAGTGGGACACTTTGAAACCTGATCAAATTGGTGGAGGGGTTGCGCTCTATGTTAGAGAGGGCATTGAGTCACAAAGGATTAAAGTTTTACAGGAAACAAAATTCGCTGTAGAATCTCTATGGATTGAAATTCCATGTAAAAAGGGGAAGGCGATGGCAGTGGGGGTATACTATCGACCACCTGGCCAGAATAAACAAATGGATGATGAAATGTTCAAAGAAATCAGGGAAGCTAACTAAAGTTACAGCACAGTAATAATAATGGCTGATTTCAATTACCCTGATATTGAATAGGTCAGTGTCACAGTAGGACATGCTAGGGAGATAAAGTTTCTAGATGAAATAAATGACTGCTTCTTAGAGCAGCTGGTTCATGAACTGACCAGAGGGGAAGCCATTTTGGACCTAGACCTCAGTGGAACACCAGATCTGGTGCAAGAGATAAGGGTATTGGGGCCACTTGGCAATAGTGATCATAGCATGATTGCGTTTGATTTAATTAATGGAGGAGGGATGGTAAGGAAATACACAGTACTACCTTTTAACTTTTGAAAGGGAGACTATGATAAAATGAGGAAAATAGTTAAGAAAAAACTAAAAGGAGCAGTTGCAAAGGTTAAAGACGTACATCAAGCTTGGGTGTTGTTGAAAAATACTATCTTGGAAGCCCAGACCAGCTGTATTCCATGCTTTAAGAAAAGTGGAAGGAAGTCCAAAAAACTGCCAGCATGGTTTAAAGGTGAGGTCAGAGAGGCTGTTGCTGTGAAAAAAGCATCTTTCAGGAAATGGAAAAAAGAGCCAAATGACAAAAACTGGAAACTGCATAAGCACTGGCAAGTTAAATGCAAGGCATTGGTAAGGTAGGCAAAGAGATAATTTGAGAAGAAGCTAGCTGTGGGAGCAAAAACACGTAATAAAGACTTTTTCTACATTCGTAGCAAAATATCTGTGAGTCAGTTGGACCCTTAGATGATAGAGGGGTAAAAGGACACTAGGAGGGGACAAGGCCATAGTGGAGAGACTGAATGAATTCTTTGCTTTGCTCCTTACTGAGGAATATGTAGGGATGTTACCCATGACTGAAGTGGTATTTAAAGGTGATACTGTGGAAGAATTGAAAAGAATATTGATACACTGGGAAGATGTATTCAAACTATTTGATAAACTGAAGAGTAGCAAATCACCTGGACCAGATGGTATACATCCAAGGGTGTTGAAAGAACTGAAATATGAGATTGCAGACTTGCTATTAGTAATCTGTGAACTATTATTTAAATCATCTGTAATACCTGAAGATTGGAGGATGGCTTATGAAACACCAATTTTTAAAAAAGGTTTCCAGGGGTGATCCTGGATACTACAGACCAGTGAGCCTGATGTCAGTACTGGGAAAAATGGTAGAAACCATCATAAAGAACAAAATTACTGAACATGTAGATAGTCATGGCTTAATGGAAGACAGCCAACATGGCTTTAGACAAGGAAGATCTTGTCTTACTAATCTGTTATGTTTTTTTGAAGGTGTGAATAAACATATAGACAGAGGTGAGTTGGTTGATATAGTGTATCTGGACTTTCAGAAAGCCTCTGACAAGGTCCCTCATCAGAGATTTTTGGCAAAACTAAAAAGTCATGGGATAGGAGGCAGTATACTATTGTGGATCAGGAACTGATTAAAAGATAGAAAGCAGAGGGTAGGGCTAAATGGCCAAGTTTTCCAATAGAGAAAGGTGAATAGTGAAGTACCCCAGAGATCTGTGCTGGGTCCGCTGCTTTTTAACATGTTCATAAATAACCTGGAAATGGGAATAACGAGTGAGGTTATCAAATTTGAAGATGACACAAAACTATTTAAAGTTCTTAAAACCCATGAGGATTGTGGAAAATTGCAAGAGGATCTTCATAAATTGGAAGATTGGGCATCCAAACGGCAGATAAAATTTAATGTGGATAAGTGCAAAGTTATGAACTCAAGAAAGAAAAACCCAAACTATGGTTACACGATGCAAGGTTCCACATTAGGAACCACCACCCAGGAAAAAGATTTAGGCATCATCGTGGATAACATGTTAAAACCCTCCACTCAGTGTGCAGTGGCAGCCAAGAGAACAAATAGAATGCTAGATATCATAAGGAAAGGAAAGGAAAATAAAACAATGGATATTATAATGCTTCTGTATCATTCCATGGTGTGACCGCACCTTGAATATTGTGTGCAATTCTGGTCACCGTATCTTAAAAAGGATATAGTACTATTAGAAAAGGTACAGAGAAGAGCCACCAAAATGGTAAAGAAGATGGAAGGATACCTCTATGAAGATAGGCTAAAAAGGTTAGGGCTCTTCAACCTGGAAAAGAGACGGCTGAGGGGAGATGGAACGGGTAAATGCAGATTGATTGTTTACATCATCAGAATAGAGAAAGACTAGGGGACATGCAATGAAGCTACAGGGTAACCTATTTAAGACTAAAAAGAGAAAATATTTTTTCACTCAACGTGTAATCAAACTCTGGAATTTGTTACCGGAGGATTTAGTAAAAGCTGTTAGTGTAGCTGGGTTTAAAAAAGGTTTGGACAAGTTCCTGGAGGAAAGGTCCATAAACCATTGTTAAAAGGGACCCGGGATATCACTGCCTGACCCAATACCACTGCCTGAACCTGGGTCATTTGGGTAAACTGCTAGATACTTATGACCTAAATTGGCTGCCTTTGGAAACAGGATACTAGGTTTGATGGACCTTGGTCTGACCCAGTATGACATATCTTATGTTCTTATGTTCTTTTGTTCACCTTTTTCCATTGAGGAAATTGGCCATTTAGCTGTACTCTCTGCTTTATATTTTTTGACCAGTTCCTAATCCAGAATAATATACTTCCTCCTATCCTTTGCCAAAAATCTCTCATGATGGACCTCGTCAAATGCTTTTTGCCCGATTCTGACTCCGATGTAGATCTCCCTTGTATGTCTGGGCTGACCTGGATGTAGAAAGGAGATTGCAATTCTGATCCTGTGGGGCACGTCTAGCCCCATGGGATCAGAATCATGAACAGCACTATACGTGTAATTCAGTCTCAGCCTGCACTTATAGCCAAGCCAAACTAACTCAGTCAGGGCATTAAATGGAGCCGCAGCGCCGTGGTGTCATGTTGCCATGGCGCCGTGGCTCCATTTAAATGCCATGATGCTGGCCGCCTGCTAAAAAGTTAATTCCCTGCAGCCTAACCCCCGATCTGGCCTCCTAAGGCCAGGATCGGACTGTGGGAATTAACTTTTGCCCCCCAGCCCCTTCCATGCCCTGGAGCTGACAAAAGAACACGTCCAGGAAAGTTATTCCACCCAAGGGCTGGAATAACTTCCCCGGACATTTTGCCGGCCCTGGACATACAGGGCCGACATCAGAATCGGCCCTATATGTCCAGGGCCTGCAACCACCCACTGCCCACCCAAGAGCCGCCCCTTCCCTGCACCCTTATATCTGTCCCCGCACAACCGACGGGGAAGTTATACAGGGGCAGGAGACAGCACGAATAGCTATTCATGCCTCAGAATAGCATCCTTTCTGAAAAACTAGATATACAATACCTTCAGAAAAATATAACAGATTAGTAAGACAAGATATTCTTTGGCTAAATCCATGTTGGCTTTCTGCCATTAAACCATGACTATCTACATGTTCAATAATTTTATTCTTTATAATGGTTTCTACCATTTTGCCCGTTACTGACATAAGGCTCACTGGTCTGTAGTTTCCCAGATCACACCAGAACCCTTTTTAAAAATATTCATTACATTGTCCATTCTCCAATCTTCAGGTACTATTTTAATGATAGTTCACAGATCACTAATAGTAGGTCTGCAATCGCATATTCTAATTCTTTCAGCACCCTCAGATAGAAACATAGAAACATGACAATAGAAAAAGACCACATGGCCTATCTAGTCTGCCCTTCCATATCAACCACTACAAGAGTCCCCTTTTTACCTTTAGAGATCCTCTGTGTTTGTCCCATGCTTTTTAGAAGTTAGATACTGTCCTCATCTTTACCTTCTCCACTGGGAGACTATTCCATGCATCTACCACTCTTTCTGTAAAGAAATAGTTCCACATATTACTCCTGAGTCTGTCCCCTTTCACTCTCATCCTATGTCCCTTCGTAGAAGAGCTTGCTTTCAATCGAGGCACTGAGATATTATTACCTCTGAGTCACTAAGGTATTTAAATGTCTCAATCATATCACCTCTGTCCCGCCATTCCTCTAAAGTACTAAGGTTCTTAAGTCTGCCCTCATATGCTTTATAATGAAGACCACTAAACATTTTAGTAGCCACCCTCTGCACCGACTACAACCTGTTTATATTCTTTTGAAGGTGCGGTCTCCAGAAATGCACATAATGCTCCATATGAGGTTGCACCAAAGACTTATAGAGGGGCACTATCACCTCCTTTCTTCTGCTAGCCATTCCTCTCTCTATGCACCCAAGCATCCTTATAGCTTTTTCCGTCATCTTTTCTACCTGTTTGGCTACTTTGAGATCATCAGACACAATCACGCCTAGGTCCTGCTCTTCTTTAGTGGACAAATGTACTCCCCCCCCCATACTATTTTGCTCCCTTGGATTTTTGCTGCCCAAATGCATGACTCTACATTTTTAACATTTAATCTCAGCTGCCAAATTCTAGACCATTCTTCATGCTTACCTAGATCCCTCTTCATATTATCTACACCTTCCTGGGTGTCTACTCTGTTGCAGATTTTGGTATCATCCACAAAAATGCAAACCTTACCTGACAGCCCTTCTGCAATATCACTAACAAAGATTAAAAAAAATTGTAGCCTCTTTCTCCTCAGAGTGAGCTCCATTTACCTGCATCCTTGTTGCCTCCCACTCAACAGATTTGTTTATAAGTCACCTGTGAGGAACGGTGTAAAAGACTTTACTGAAATCTAAATACACAACATCTAGGGATCTCCCTCGGCCCAACTCCCTGGTCACCCAGTCAAAGAAAACAATCAGATTTTTCTGAGAAGACCTGCCTCTGGTGAATCCATGCTGCCTCGGATCCATTTATCCATTGAACTCCAGAAACCTCACTATGTTCTCTTTCAGCAACATTTCTAATAATTTACTCACCACCGAGGTTAAACTAACCAGCCTGTAGTTTTCAACCACATCCTTACTTCTGCTTTTGTGTAAAGGAACCGCATGTGCCTCTCTCCAGTCATCTGGCACCACACTCAACTCCAACAAGGCATTGAAAGGTCAGTCAGTGGAGCTTCTAGAACATCCCCAAGTTTGCTTTGTCTACTTTTAGTTTAGTTTGTTCCTCACAAACACAGTCTTCTGAAAATCGTTTGATGCTCCTCGCCTTTGTTCCTATTTTGGGGTGTTGTCTGAGGTCCCTCTCGCGGGCCTTCATCTTTGAACACAGAACAGAAATATTTGTTAAGCAATTTCTCTTTATCCTTATCAGCTTCTACATATTCAACCCCTTCACCATTGAGTCTGGCAATACCACTTTTGCCCTACCTCCACTCACTAATATAGCCTTTATCCAACGGTCCCTTAACAAACCCAGAGAACTCTTCTCCATTGCTATATCCTTAATAAATGAACCCTCCCTGTAGGACCAGCCACCGAAAATAACCACACATGGTATAGCCAACCACTTGATCTCTAAATTCCTCCCGCCCTCCTCATTAACTAATAACCCCCAATATACCCCTGAATACAGCACCCAACCACACGAACTAACCCTCTTAACATCTTGGGATGAATTTGATCCCCTCATACTAGAAAATATTTCTAATGTTATAAAAGATCTAAACGCCTCCACTTCTGCCCTTGACCCTTGCCCTGTCCCTTGGATCAAATCTACTAGAGGTTCCCTCAGCCCCTACATCCTGTCTGTTATACAAACCTCCCTCCAGACTGGATCTGTACCTCCTCTACTTAAGTGTGCTACTATCCGGCCAATCCTAAAAGGAATAAAACTTGACCCTACATCCCCTACCTCCTACAGACCCATCTCTAGCATCCCTTTCCTTGCTAAAATAGCCGAAAAACTAGTTCAAACCCAACTTCAAAACTATATTGATGATCACTCTCCCCTCGACTTATTCCAACATGGTTTCAAAAAGAACCATGGAGTTGAAACCCTCCTTACCTCCCTCCTAGACTCCTTGTACTTGCACAACCTGAATCCTACCCAAGGTTGCATACTCATATTCCTTCACTTATCCGCTGCTTTTGACTCCCTTCCCCACCATCAACTCTTAAGCAGACTCCACAAAATAGGACTTAGAGGAACAACCCTAAACTGGTTCCGATCCTACTTAGATGACAGAACCCAACAGGTCCGTATTGGTAATAATACCTCCCTCCCATTTACCCTAAAACAAGGTGTCCCCCAAGGATCTAGTTTGTCGGCTCTCCTATTTAATATTTTCCTTCAACCTGTTTGCAACATCTTCCAAAGCTATGACATTCAGTACCATTTATACGCGGACGACATGATGTGCTTTACACCATTTAATCTCGCTAACCCAGACTTTACTAAACTAAGCGATTGCTTAACCACCCTAAAATCTTGGCTCTCCCAACACAACCTCCTAATTAATCAAGCCAAGACTGAAGTCCTACAGGTGTTTTTCAATACCTCATATACCCCACCTCCAACCATTACTATTGGAGATTTCACTGTTGCTATAAAAAAACAAGTGAAATATCTTGGTATTATCCTTGATCAGAACCTCTCCTTCACTAATCAAATAAAGAGAACAACCAATGTAATATACACAAAGCTACGTACCCTCCGAAACCTCAAACCCCTCTTAAGCTCTAACTCTTTTTGTTCTGTCTGTCAGGCCCTCACTATCCCATCTATTGATTACTGCAATCTTATCTATCATGGCCTTTCCAAGAACACCATACAGCCGCTCCAACTAGCTCAGAACACGATTGCGCCACTTATAACCAACAACCCCAGATGATCACACATCACCCCAGTCCTAAATGATCTCCACTGGCTCCCCATCCAATACAGGATTAAATTCAAAGTGCTTACCCTTATACATAAAATCATATCTAATGAGTCAGCTCCTTGCCTCTCCCCTCTCCTTCCCTTCTCCACTAACACTAGAACCCGCCGTTCTATTACTAAAAACCTCCTGACTATCCCTACAACCAAAATATATTGCAAACAATCTATCAGTAACAGGGCCTTCTCCCTCTATGCCCCATCCCTATGGAACTCTCTTCCTCATGAGCTGCGGAACTGCCCAACCCACTCTGAGTTCCGTAAGAAGTTAAAAACTCTTGTTTTCCTTGAACATTTCTCCCTGCCACCTTAGTACCTAACTTTCTAATGCCACTTCCCTGCATTTGCCTTCTCTAATTCTCTAAATCTATTCATGCAGCCAATTGTATTCGGTATGTACCGCTGTAAATAGTTGTTCATAGTTCTTGTAAAACGTTCTCCTTGTTATCTGTTACTTTGTTTCATGTAAACAGTTGAAACATACTGCCTTTATTGTTTTATGTAAACCGTCTTGATTTGTAGAAAGACGGTATATAAATTCCGTTAAATAAATAAAATAAATAAATATCTGAAAAATACATTTATAAATTTCTCATTCTGACACATAGAGCCATTTATACATCTAATCCCCTCTATTTAGCTAATCTTATTTCTCTTCACACACCGTATCGCCAGCTTCGCTCATTGCATGCCAACCGCTTGTCCTTACCCTCCCCTTCTCAGGCACACTTAGAACAGACTCGTCACTCGGCTTTCTTTTTTCTCAGCTCCTCACTCTGGAATGCTCTGCCACCCCTCCTCCATCTGGAACCTTTATATCCAAAGTTCAAAGAATTATTGAAAACTCACTTGTTCCAACAGGCCTTCGACCTCACTCCTAACATCCCTCCCTGAGTATTTTTTTGTTTGTGTTTTGTTTAGTTACTGTGTTTGATCTTGCACTGTTTCTACCTCTTTCCTATTTTTTTTATGGCGTTCCTTTTCCATAGTTTAGTGGCGTAGACCTTTTTATTGTAAACCGCTCTAATGTAACGACAAGAGCGGTATATAAAATGGAGAAATAAAGATAAAGATAAAGAAAGACACTGCAGCAGGGACCTGTCATCCAGCATATTGAAATCCCCTATCAGTAACACTTCCCCTTTCCTGGCAATGCTGAGTATGTCTTGTATTAAATATCCATCCACGTCTTCTCCCTGTGATGGAGGTCTGTACATCATGTCAATGCAAATGGATTTCTTTTTCCCTCTTTCTAGTTTGACCCACACTGCTTCCTCTCTCCCTTTTAAGCCCTGTATTTCCATAGATTTAAAATTATTTTTTACATATACTGCCACTCCTCCTCCCCTTCTTCCTACCCTGTCCTTTCTGAATAAAGTATAGCCTGATATAGTTATATCCCAGTCATGATTGTCTGTGAACTATGTCTCTGTATCTGCCACTAAATCCAAGTCAGCCTCTCCCATTAAAGCCTCAACATCTGGGATCTTACTTCACATGCTATGGGAAATATAGACACTGCTTTCCAGATGTTGCTCCTTTTATTTATTTCTATCTGCTTCGCCCTCTGTCCCAGAGCCATGAAGTCACTCTTGATATGCTCAGAGGGATACCTGGCAGTATCATTTGTGCCAACATGGATGAGCAACATCGGGTAATAGTCAGTAGGCTTGATGAGTCTCAGCAAACTCTCTGTGACATCTTGGATTTTGGCACTTGGCAGACAGCATACCTCTCTGGACATAAAGTCTGGTCAGCAGATGGATGCCTCCATACCCCTCAGAAGAGAGTCACCAACCACCACTACTCTTTGCTTCCTAGTGGTTACTGATTCTGCAACTTTGGGGTAGTCGAGTTCTGGTTCTTCCCTTTCCTGGGATGCCTCCACCTCTTCTACTTCTAGGGCTGCATAATGGCTCTTCAATCCAAGGGCTTGAGGCGTTAGATTAGTGATTCTGCAGGCCCTGGTGACTTGTGTCCAACCTTTGTCCTTCTGTAGGCTCCCATCTTCACCTCTGCTGGAGAGCTTGGATATTTCAAGAAGCATCTCATCAATGTAATTCTCACTGTCTTGAAAGCTTCTCAGCCTTGCCACCGCTTCTCTAACCTGTTTCCTCCATCTTTTTTCTGATAACCTCATCATGTAGGCATCCTGCATGGGGATCTCTGTCTGGACAGAGGCAGAAGCTGTAATGTGGGTAACAGCTTTGGCAATATAATTTTTCCCAGCCATTTACCTATTAATGTAAAAGAGAGACCTATCAAAGTACCAGCCTACTTCTCAGCTGTCCTCTCAAAGAAAAAGCAGTTGACCTATTTTAAGTGTGTTCTAAACATACTGTTCTAAGTCCCTTTATGTAGCTAATTAGGGAGTGGCCTTATAAAGCAAGAATGCTCACATGGGGTGGGTGGGAGCCGAGGTGGGTAAGGAGGAACTAACACTGATAAGGAGCCAATGGCTTGAAAGAGCTGAGAAAGAGAAACTAACAGCACTTTTAAACCTACACCACTAAAAGCACCAAATATTTTCCCTTTTTAAATAAAGCACCAAAAAAAGACTAACTCTTTCTAAAAGTATACCAAAACCCTTTTAAGAGCTCTCAGGCAAAGAGCTAGTAATTAGAAGCCACACACTCTTACCTTGCTTTGAAATGAAGAGACCTGTTAGGAATGAAAGTTGTGCTATGGAGGCACAGACATCCTTGCTGAAAACCCCGGCCGGCACACAATCTCACCTGATTATAACACCCCCCCCCCCCCTCCTGAGAATGTCCCCCTTCAGTTCCCTCCACCAATGAAAATCAAAGTCAATTGTAAAGTCTAGGCCCCCATGATGCCTCACCCCTAAAAGACTCCCCCCATAAAGATCTAAACATGATACTTTTCCCACCCCTATGAACAACCTTAGGTCTTACCCAGGATATCCCTCATGTCTAGTGGTCCTCCTCTGCTTCTGCCTCAGCTGGTGAGGCATCCAAAATGGAGGTGGTATCCCTAGCAGTAGTCTCACTATACTATCGCTAGGGGTTGCTTTGCTAGTTGAGGCAAGAGCGAAGGGGGACTGCTTCTGTTTCAGTCCACTAGACATCAAGGATGTCTCAAGTAAGACCCAGAGAGTGGACTTCGGAGAGTGGGAGAAGGACCTAAGGTAGGATGTTTTTTGTTTGGGGTGGGTCATCTAGGGGCCTTGACTTTAGAACTGACTTTGCTTTCCATCTGGGAAGGATGCTGAAAGGAGGACCTGCATTCCCTGTCTTGGCCACTTATATACTATGATGAAAAGTAAAGTCTTCTTAAAGAAGGACCTATCTGTATAAATCATAAACTTATTGATATTTGTATTCAATTTATATTTCTTAATTGTGAGAAAATTGAATATATTTCATATTTTAAGAGACACACAAAGGTACTGAATTTGCACACATCTGAAACTTGTGAGCCTTTGCACCATGCATTAAGGCTTCAATCTTGCTTTAAATAATTAATATTAATTTAAATATAATAATAATGTTATATTCAT
Organism: Ichthyophis bannanicus; assembly: GCA_033557465.1. Lineage (NCBI taxonomy): Eukaryota > Metazoa > Chordata > Amphibia > Gymnophiona > Ichthyophiidae > Ichthyophis > Ichthyophis bannanicus. The sequence continues at coordinate 2,048,586 of CM066032.1, forward strand.
TGCAATATATTTGTATTGCCATTAAAGCTATACAATTGAGGTCCTCACTTAAAGAAACAAATATAACATTTTAATTGTATTTTCATTTTAAGGAAGTCATTTATTAATGTTAATACACACTAATGGTGTCAGTGTGTGATATCAACTTCAGGGCCTATTTTATTCCTATGGAAAGATATCACATGCTAATGCTGTTAACACACACTAACCATTAGTAAGTAAGTATTTGAAGCCCTAATATTTTTAGGAGATCATTTAGTAACAATGAATGCTTTAGGCATTAGCATTTAGTACTGTTAGCAATTTATGTGCATAAATGATTGAGTAGGAAAAACATATGTGCATTGGCATGAAGATTTGTAGCTAGACAGTAGGCATAGCTGGGCGAAAGTCAGGGTGGGGCACAGGCAGAGATCGCAAGTACATGCATTGGTTATGGAATAATTTAATCTACCTGCATGCTTGAGTACTTTCCATGTGTTCATTTACACCTGCTCTCCAGCAGGTGTACTGTAAATGTCCGCACTGTATTTAAGGCACAAACCCTGCTTATGCTAGTATTGTACAGACACATAGTGGGGAATTTTAAAAGGCAATCTTTAAAAGGCCAAGTGCAATCTGGGATGTCTAAGCCTGAACATCTGGAAACAAAAACAGGCACGTCCACATGGAGACACGATGTCACAAATGTGAATGTGCCAGATATGGGCATCTGTAGGGGCATCTACAGTACATAGACATCCCCAGAACCTGTATTCTAGAGCCTAGCTGTCTAGGATAGCTTAATGATTAGAGGAACAGGGCAGCCAAGGTTCAAATTCCACCATTGCTATTGTTAACATTGTGCTGAATACTAGAGATGTTGGAGTGCCTTTTTCTCTATGCCCTCTAGATTTTTTTGAGATAAAACAAGTACCGTTCATGCCTTGAGCAGCTCTAAACTTAGATATGTCACCAGATGTCCATGATGTTTCTGAGATCAGGATCCTGGGAATACCTCAGCCACACTTCCACCATGCTCCCATTCAGACTGAGATGTCCTCAGAGCCGGCTTCTAAATGGCTTTGAATATCTCTATACTTGTTTTTAAACATCCAAAGCATTACTAGGGCTTCTAAAATGACCCCATAAGTTCCTATGTTTCTTTATGAAATGGCGCCTAAGTAGATGCTTACTTGCCCTCTTAAACTAGACACCCCCTTATAAAATTACCTTCCACGTGTCTCTTATCTAATTTTACTTGCTAGATTTAATTAAATTGAATTAAATGTAACACATTTCTGAACAGCTAAATCAGGCCTGTAGGCCTTTCTCAGCAGTGTACAATATAATGCACAAAATATCATAAAACAAAATTTAGTACTGATTGATGCTCCTGCATTATCCAAAAGCTGACAACCCAAGCAAGAGTGTTCAGGTTGAAGCCCCTGTAATATTTTATATTCCTGTTGAATAGCTCCACGAAAATATACCAAGGGAAATATACATACTTGTATAGTGATGCAGTCTTCAGTGTTATTCTTCGAGGCTTCTTCTGACAGTAATATTAGCAAATTCAATTTCTTTTCACAAGAGCAAAAACTTCTACTCCCCTTACATTCAAGTGATAATTTATATAAATGTTTCCTGATTTGTCACAGATCACTCTTGAGCAAAGAAGAGATTTCTGACTGCTCACTTCTTAACTACAAGCTAACCAAGTTAAATACAGATGGTGATTTCCTTTGACTTTACAAGATGAGTATCACCTAAAATAATTCTCCCTCTTGTCTCCACAAGACTGCTTAGAGACTTTGAAAGAGCTTTCTGGAAAAAAGGGAGATTGATTCTACAGGTGACAACATAGAGTCATGGAGGGAGGCATGTTCTAAGAGGAGGAAAACCTTATTCCATTTATACCAAGAGTAATCCCAGGAAAATCAGGGTTCTCCCCCAACACAGAGGGATATTTGTCTTAGTCTGTGAGTGCAACAGAAAATAACCCGGAAATGAAACTCTCTACTAAAAATTGTATACGTTGGTATCAACATAAATGTGTGATGTGTGAAACTGTGTATGATGTGTGAAATAGAGAGGCCTCAGTGTATGTGCGACTCTGGAGAAAGGTGTATTGTTAATATTAATGTTCCAAGCAGATGTATGCTCACTCTCATCTACCTTCTAAAGCAGCATTATTTGTCTTTCTGCTTTTTTCTTTAGGAGATTTTCTGATATCCCCTTTTTCTTACTTCTTTGAAGAATTCTTTTTTTTTCCATATTTTTTTTAGGTTTTCATATTTTTTTCTCTCTCCAGTGTTAATAGATGGATGAGCTGCCCCTTTACTGGGTTATCATTTATTTTGTATGTTGGTTGTGTCTCCCTAGCATTTGCCACCATTTACCTGCCTTCAACCGGGCTCCTCCCCCTCCGGAAGTGCTGAGTTTTCAGCGAGCATTTGCCACCATTTACCTGCCTTCAACCGGGCTCCTCCCCCTCCGGAAGTGCTGAGTTTTCAGCGAGCATTTGCCACCATTTACCTGCCTTCAACCGGGCTCCTCCCCCTCCGGAAGTGCTGAGTTTTCAGCGAGCATTTGCCACCATTTACCTGCCTTCAACCGGGCTCCTCCCCCTCCGGAAGTGCTGAGTTTTCAGCGAGGTACGCTGTCCTGCACCTATAAATTCACAGCGCCTGCAGTAGGAAAGTACTGTCTCTCATGCTGCCCCTTTACTGGGTTATCATTTATTTTGTATGTTGGTTGTGTCTCCCTAGCATTTGCCACCATTTACCTGCCTTCAACCGGGCTCCTCCCCCTCCGGAAGTGCTGAGTTTTCAGCGAGCATTTGCCACCATTTACCTGCCTTCAACCGGGCTCCTCCCCCTCCGGAAGTGCTGAGTTTTCAGCGAGCATTTGCCACCATTTACCTGCCTTCAACCGGGCTCCTCCCCCTCCGGAAGTGCTGAGTTTTCAGCGAGGTACGCTGTCCTGCATCTATAAAGTCACAGCGCCTGCAGTAGGAAAGTACTGTCTCTCATGCTGCCCCTTTACTGGGTTATCATTTATTTTGTATGTTGGTTGTGTCTCCCTAGCATTTGCCACCATTTACCTGCCTTCAACCGGGCTCCTCCCCCTCCGGAAGTGCTGAGTTTTTAGCAAGGTACGCTGTCCTGCATCTATAAATTCACAGCGCCTGCAGTAGGAAAGTACTGTCTCTCATGCTGCCCCTTTACTGGGTTATCATTTATTTTGTATGTTGGTTGTGTCTCCCTAGCATTTGCCACCATTTACCTGCCTTCAACCGGGCTCCTCCCCCTCTGGAAGTGCTGAGTTTTCAGCGAGGTATGCTGTCCTGCACCTATAAATTCACACCTATAAATTCACACCATGATGCCGACCTGTGTAAATGTAATTATTAGAGAACTGTAAATATGTAAATATTGTAAACCTAACTTTTGAAGTGTCTAACCCTGCATGCTGTGCCTAACCCTAAATCTATGTATATATGACCCAATTTTCCTGTCCTGATTTGACATCTCCCAAATTGGTAATCAAACCGCTGCTGATCGCTGGAAGTAGCGGTATATAAGTATAAACTAAATAAAATAAATAAATAAAATAAATAAATAAATAAGGAGCACGTCGTGCTCCTTAGGCGCGCTCCGGCAGCGGAGGCCGCACTGCTGCTGTAACGTGGCTAAGTCTGCTATCACTCCTGCTCTGCACTTCTCTGTTCGTCAGATCAGACGCACACTCCTCCTCGCCTTGTGCCTGTTTTAGAGCTGCCCCTCCGGTAGGTTTGCCGCCATCTCGTCCCACATTTCTTTCCTGTCGCATGCACTGCTCAATGATGTCTATTCCGGTGTTTTGGGGCAGGCGACCGGACAAACCACCCAATTGGCGACGCCGCTGTCTCTCCAATCTCCGCCCGTGCCTCACTTCTGCTTCACCGCACCTTTCCTCCCCCAATCTGTCTACTCTTTCCTGGTCCTCTCTCTCTATTGGTCTTCTCAATTGCCGTTCCCTGCGAAATAAGACCCTTCTCATTCAGGACCTAGTTCTTCAATCTTCTTTTGATCTCGCCCTTTCCACAGAGATGTGGCTCAGAGACGGCGAAGACGCCCTTCTAGCACGTTGTCTTCCCCAAGGGTTCTCTGCCGTTTCTGTTCCACGTCTCGGTTGGTCGGGTGGAGGTGTGGCTACTATCCTCCATCCGACCCTGTCCTTTACCCAGGTTTTTTCCCCATCACTACACTACCCCGAATCCCTTCTGCTCCGCCTCCATACCTCCCCTCGTCTTCATGTACTCCTTCTCTACTCCCCCCCTGCTCTCCGCTCTGAGCTCTGGGATGCACTCCTTTTAACTATTACTGATGTCTCTTTAGCTTTTCCCCATGTACTTATAGCAGGTGACTTCAACCTTCATGTTGATGCCCCTACCTCTTCTAGGGAACTCTCTTTTCTTTCCTTTCTCCAAGATCTATCTCTCTCGCAGCATGTCACTCTTCCTACCCATCAAGCCGGCCACACTCTTGGCCTACTTCTGACACCCTCATCTACCTCGCTTATTCTCTCTAATCTCAGCTCTACCCCTCTTCCCTGGACGGACCATGTCTGTCTTGCTATCTCCTGTTCATTTCCAAGCAACTCATCCTCTTCTCCCCCCACCTCCCCTCTTCTGTCCCCGCCAAAGCGACTTTCACGTGCCCTCACTCCTCTTATACTCCAGCAGTTCCCCGCGGCTGATGATCTTTTACCTACAAACTTTCCCCTCCTTTCCCCTGATTCTCAGGCAATTCTCTGGTCCTCCTCGTTGTCCACTACCCTTGATCTTATAGCCCCTCTACGTTCCCGCCCACTCCAGCGTCGCTCCATGCACCCCTGGTATCATAGCGGTCTCCGGCTACTGCGAACTCACCTCCGCAGAGCAGAGCGATTGTGGCGCAAGGCTCCCTCTCCGGCGACCTTAGCAGTTTTTCAATCCCACTACTCCTATTACCGCTCCAAGATTCACTCTGCCAAACGTTCTTTCTTCTCCACGGCAATTTCCAATGCCCCCAACCAGACCCGACACCTCTATTCCGTTTTCCAATCTCTCATCTCTCTACGCACCCCCACATCAGACCCCTCAGCTCATTCCCTTCCCCCTCCCTCGCAACTAGCTTCCTTTTTCTGCGACAAGGTTACTTCTCTAAGAGCATCCTTACCCTCTTGTCCCGCTCCAATCACTTCTCCTCCCCCTGTCCCTTCTCCCCCACCTGTCTCCCAGCTTTCTCACTCCTGGGCTTCATTCATAAGAACATAAGAACATAAGATATGCCATACTGGGTCAGACCAAGGTCCATCAAGCCCAGTATTCTGTTTCCAACAGTGGCCAATCTAGGTCATATGTACCTAGCAGTTTCCCCAAGGGACACAGGTTCCACAATGCTTGTATTGGTTCAAGCATTGATATCCTGGGTCCCTTCTTAATAATGGCTTATGGACCCTTTCCTCCAGGAACTTGTCCAAACCTTTTTTAAACCCAGCTACACTAACAGCCTTTACTACATCCTCCGGTAACAAATTCCAGAGTTTGATTACACGTTGAGTGAAAAAATATTTTCTTTTATTAGTCTTAAATAGTTTACCCTGTAGCTTCATTGCATGTCCCCTAGTCTTTCTATATTCTGATAAGGTAAACAATCGATCTACGTTTACCCGTTCCACTCCGCTCATTAATTTATAGACTTCTATCATATCTCCCTCAGCCGTCTCTTTTCCAGGTTAAAGAGCCCTAACCTTTTTAGCCTTTCTTCATAGGAGTATCCTTCCATCCCCTTTACCATTTTGGTGGCGCTCTTCTCTGAACCTTTTCTAATAACTCTATATCCTTTTTAAGATACGGCGACCAGAATTGCACACAATATTCAAGGTGCGGTCTCACCATGGAACGATATAGAGGCATTATAATATCCTTTGTTTTATTTTCCATTCCTTTCCTTATCATACCTAGCATTCTATTTGCTCTCTTGGCCGCCGCTGCACACTGGGCCGAGGGTTTTAACATGGTATCCACAATGACGCCTAAATCGTTTTCCTGGGTGGTGGTTCCTAATGTGGAACCTTGCATCGTGTAACCATAGTTTGGGTTGTTCTTCCCTAGGTGCATAACCTTGCACTTGTCCACATTAAATTTCATCTGCCATTTTGATGCCCAGTCTTCCAATTTATCAAGATCCTCTTGCAATTTTCCACAATCCTCTTGGGTTTTAACAACTTTAAATAGTTTTGTGTCATCTGCAAATTTGATAACCTCACTCGTTATTCCACTTTCCAGGTCATTTATGAATATGTCAAAAAGCAGCGGACCCAGCACAGATCCCTGGGGTACACCACTATTCACCTTTCTCCATTGGGAAAATTGGCCATTTAGCCCTACCCTCTGCTTTCTATCTTTTAACCAGTTCCTGATCCACAATAGTACACTGCCTCCTATCCCATGACTCTTTAGTTTTGCCAAAAGTCTCTCATGAGGGACCTTGTCAAAGGCTTTCTGAAAGTCCAGATACACAATATCAACCGACTCACCTTTGTCCACCTGATTATTCACTCCTTAAAAAAAACATAACAGATTAGTAAGACAAGATCTTCCTTGTCTAAAGCCATGTTGGCTGTCTCTCGTTAGTTCATGACTATCTACATGCTGAGTAATTTTATTCTTTATGATGGTTTCTATCATTTTTCCCGGTATTGACGTCAGGCTCACCGGTCTGTAGTTTCCCGGATCACCCCTGGAACCCTTTTTAAAAATTGGTGTTACATTGGCGATCCTCCAATCTTCAGGTATTAGAGATGATTTTAATGATAGTTCACAGATTACTAATAGCAGGTCTGCAATCTCATATTTCAGTTCTTTCAATACCCTTGGATGTATACCATCCCCCTTCGATCTGATCACGGCCCCTAAACTTCACCGTCTCATCTCCTCTTCTAAGAAAACTTCCTGTTCACTCGACCCCATCCCTTCCTCCTGGCTCCTCACCCCTTCACTGGGGCTTCTTCCTTACATTCTCTCTATGTTTAATTCCAGCCTTTCCACAGGGATTTTCCCCCGACCCTGGAAACATGCCCTGATACGCCCCATTCTAAAGAACCCCTCACTCGATTCATTAATTCCTGCCCACTACCGCCCTGTCTCTAACCTCCCTTTTCTATCTAAACTTCTTGAGAAATTCGTCTTAGCACAACTTTCGCACCATCTCGACTCTATTAATTTCCTTCACCCCCGTCAATCTGGGTTTCGTCAGGGTCACAGTGTTGAGACTACTCTTTTGGCTTTCACTAATGCACTACATGTAGCTCACGATCATGGTGACATTTCTGTGGCAGTTGCACTGGATCTCTCGTCTGCTTTTGATTTGGTTGATCACTCTCTTCTCCTTCAACGCTTGCGGGAAGCGAGTCTTTGTAGCACAGTTCACCACTGGTTCCATTCCTTTCTCTCCACCCGGTCCTGCGCAGTTCTTTCTTCCTCACCCTCTACCCCCCCTTCAGATTCCCACCATCTTCCGTGCGGGGTTCCCCAGGGCTCTGTCCTTGCCCCTCTTCTTTTCAATCTCTTCCTGGCCCCCCTAGCGTCTCTAATCCAAGAATTTGGTATATCTGCTTTCTTCTATGCTGATGATATTCTCTTACTCCATCACACTTCCCCCTCTTGTCCTGACCTTTCCGCTCTAGATTCCTGCCTCACAGCTGTCACAAATTGGTTAACACTTAACTGTCTTCACTTAAATCTCACTAAGACTATCGCCATCTGGTTCTCTCACGGCAGTTCTCCCCCTTCTATAGCTCCCTCTTTTTCCGGCAATACCATTCCCCTGGTTTCAACTTTCCGTTACCTTGGTGTACACTTTGACTCCGATTTATCTTTCGACACCCACATATCCCATGTCACCAAAACATCCTTTTTTTTTCTCCGTCAAATCCGTTCCATCCGTCCTTTCCTTTCTCCTTCGGCCCTTACTACCCTGGTACTCTCTCTAGTTATGTCCAGAGTAGATTTCTCCAATTCACTCTTCATTGGTCTCCCTAAATATCAGTTATCTCGTCTCCAACAGATCCAAAATACTGCAGCACGCCTCATTACACACTCCTCCCCTAGAGATCACATCACCCCTGTATTATTTCATCTCCACTGGTTGCCTGTTCCCTTCCGTGCTACTTTTAAACTGTTGACCCTTGTACACAAAGCTTTTCATACCAGCACTCCGCAATACTTAACAGATCTCATTTTTTTTCATTCCCCCAGACACACACCACTTTCTTTTCACCTCAACCGCCTCACCCTCCCCTCTCTCTCACGCGCTCACCTTCAGTCCACCCATACCTCTGCCTTCTTTTTTGCCGGTCCCGCCCTCTGGAACGCTCTTCCCCCCTCCCTCTGTCTGGACCCCCAATATACCACTTTCAAGAAAAACGTAAAGACCCATCTGTTTTCCTTGGCATTCGATGTTCCTTCCCCTTTCGTGTGATCCCCTTCTTCCCCTCCTCTTAATCCCTATCATGCTTTCCCTCTCTTGTCTTGTCTTGTCCTGTCCCCCTTCTTTTCTTTCCTATCCTATCATGATATTGTACTTTCCTTTCCTTTTTATTGGCTTCCAGCCTCTTTTATTGAATTTTATTGTACACCGCCTTGGTTATTTTGGAAAGGCGGTTTTTTTTTTTTAAATTCTTTATTTTTGTTTTATAACAACAAAGGAAAGGAAGACATACAGCTAAAAGACAGATACATAAAGTGTAATACATACACCAAAGTAAACCCCTACCACCCCCCTCCCCCCTGCTTCTTCTCTAGAAAACTAATCATTCCCGAAACGGGCGTGTACTTACATTATTGTGTTACAAAACCTAACGGTGATCTGAAACATGATGAGTGCACATTATACAGGCATGTTGGAACAATGAGCAGATTGTACATAATCATTAAGCATCTGCCATTTAGACAAGCGAGAGTGAATTTGGGCATGGGGAATAGCTCTCCGAGGTATCTGCTCATATTTGCTATATAAGCAGACGAGGTTCCACCATTCATTGACAGTAAGTCGAGAGCTATCCTTCCAATTCCTCGTGATTAAGCATATGGCAATACCCAGCATGAAATCAAGGAGAAAGCGACCCTTCTTAGGAAGAGAGGGGACCTCCGCCGCAGAGCGGAGTCCCACGATCTTCCAAGAGAGAGGTTCGTGAATGTGCAAGATAAATTGAATACGACCCCAGATCCGCCCCCAATAAACCTGTAGTTGAGGACACTCATAAATAACATGAACAAAGGTTCCCACAGCAGTATGGCAAGACCAACACTGGTCCCTAGCATTTATGTTCCATTTGGCTATTTTTTCTGGGGTATAAAAGCATCTGTGTGCAAAAAAGAAGAGAGTTTGGGTAACCGAGGCAGACCGGGAAACCCGCACTACTTTGCTCCAGAATACGCTCCATTGCACAGGGGTTAAAGTGGTTTGCAGTTCGCGCTCCCAGGCTTGTTGGGCTCTGAAAGTGGCCGTGTCTGCACCCTGACATAATATTTTATAAAAGTTAGAGGCTACCCCATGTGTACTACTTATAGAGTGAACTATCTCTAATAGCCCCTCCTCAGTAGGGGCAGAGGGCGGCATGATTCGAGCACTTTTAAGGCAGTGTTGAAGCTGCATCAATTGAAAGTAGTGTTTCGCTGGTAGCGCAAATTCCTTTTGTAAATCAGAAAAGGTTTTCCAACGAGCTGCAGAGAAAAGCTGTTGGGGTGTCCAGATCCCCCTTGAGTACCAGGGTTTCCATGCTATCGTTCTATTTAGGACTTGAATTCTGGGGTTATTCCATAGCGGGAGTCCGTCCCGAGGACATACGTTCGGGCCCAGTGATAGAATGAGAGTATTAAAGGCCGCAAGAGTATCGACAATCATTGGTGGATGGCGAGTGTCTACTTGATAGGACATACCGGGGAGATGGGTCAACGGAATTGGGCTACTAAGCTCCTCTTCTATGTCAAGCCAAACTGGTCTACTGTCTGTTGAGGCATCTAGCCATCGGGCACCTTGCTTAAGTAGGAAGGCTTGATGATATCTAAGAAAATCAGGAAATCTGGTACCCCCTCTTTCCTTTGCAGACTGTAGTTTTTGTTTAGCTATCCTTGGTGGCTTGCCCTGCCAGAGATAACGGACGAGAAGGCCCTCAATATCTTTATAAGTATGTAGCGGGAGTAAGCATGGCAGCATTTCTAAAATGTAGTTCACTTTGGGGACTATCATCATTTTCACAGTTTCTAAGCGGCCCCACCATGTAAGAGATAAGGGAGACCAACGATTTGTGAGCTCGCGAACTTTGGAGACTACCTCTTTGGCATTAAAACTGATAGTATCTTCTAAAGGAGAACAGTAATGGACCCCGAGATACTTCACCATGCGGGATTGCCAAAGGAAGGGAAAGGCCTGCATGTCAGCCTCATGTACCCAGCGGTTCAGTGGGAATGCGACAGATTTAGTCCAGTTGATTTTATAGCCCGATAATTGTGAGTATCCGTCAATCAGATCCAAGACAGCTGGAACCGATTCGAGGGATACGAAAAGCATAAGGTCATCTGCATATGCAGAGAGTTTAATCTCCCTATGACTGAAGGGGACACCTCGATTACGTGCGGACTGTCTAATAAGGAGGGCTAGGGGTTCAAGAGCAAGATCAAAGAGCATTGGTGATAGGGGGCAACCTTGACGCGTACCTCTTTAGAGATTAAATGGCTGAGACTTGATGGCATTTACACAAATACTGGCGACAGGTTGAGTATACATGACTTGGAGATATCGGAGGAAGCCCTCCCCAAAGCCATACCATCGGAGAACAGCAAATAAGAAGGGCCATTCTAGACGATCAAAGGCTTTTTCGGCATCCAGGGAAAGACCCACCCATGGCTGATCTAGATTGGCAGCACTGGATAGCACATGACACAAGGTCCGAGCATTGTCGGCAGTTGATCTGCCGGGTATAAAGCCGCATTGGTCGGGGTGAATTAGGGTGGCCATCCTGTCAGATAACCGGGTGGCCAAAATCGTAGCGAAGATCTTATAATCGGCATTGAGTAGGGAGATTGGGCGATAGTTGGCGGTTAGTAGTGGGTCTCTGCCTTCTTTCTCAAATACTACCACATTAGCTGCAGCAAAGGATCCCAAAGAGGATGTATCTACCGCAAGGGCAGTAAAATAGAGTTTTAAATAGGGAACTAAGTCAGCGCTGAACGTTCTGTAGAATTCGGTCGGGAGACCATCGGGCCCTGCGGCACGGCCCGAGGCTGTTCGTTTTAGGGCAGATTGGATCTCTGAAGTAGAGAAGGGTTCATCCATCGCATCCCTATCATCTTCAGAGAGGGTCGGCCGCTGAATGCCAGAGAGCAATCGCTCGAATGTCTCTGACGAGAACTCACATTCAGATTGATATAGGCGGGTATAGAAATCCCGAAAGAGCTCTACTATGTCGGAGTCTGTGGTCACTATGCCCCCTCCCTGTGGAGCACGAAGGGCCGCTACGCGTTTGGCTTCTTTTTGACCTTTCAAGGCGTTGGCTAAGAGTCGACCGGCACGGTTATTTTCACGATAATATGTCCCTCGCTGAAGCTCAATGCTCTTAGAAGCTGCAGTGGAGAGGATTGAATTATATTGAAAACGGAGACGCTGTAATCGAATTAATACACATGGATCAGTACGTGAAGTTAGAACTCGTTCGCCTGCTTTTATTTGTTGGTCTAGTATGAGTAGCTGCTGTTTGCGTTGTTTCCGCAGGCGGATTTGATAGCTAGTGATCGTTGCTCGAATGGCCGCTTTGAAGCCCTCCCACCAAGCCCAATTCGCAGTATCCTGGGGTAGATTAAAATGGAAGTAATCCTGTATGGCTGCTCGAATTTCTAACTGGAACTCTGGCTGAGTTAACAGGGCTCTATCAAAGAACCAGGCCTCCGAATTCCCTTGGGGTGCAGTAGTGTGTAATTGAAAGGAAATGGCAGCATGATCTGAAATATGTTGGGAGTGAATCTTTGCAGTGTCCACCTGAGGAACTAACAGTTTTGATATTAGAAAGAAGTCTATGCGAGACTGGGATTTATGAGGAGAAGAGAAGAAGGTGAAGTCAAGCTCATTGGGGTGTAGTAACCTCCAAAGATCAACTAAAGCAAGATCTTTGATCAGGGAGGTAAGCGTGATGTGACTCTTGGGGGGACCACTTGTCCTAGGCGGCTGTTTGTCAATCAGGGGATCAAGGACTAGATTGAAATCCCCCCCAATTATCAATGAAGTATTAGCAGAGGCCTGTGCAACCTGAGCAATGGTAGCAAAAAAGGCAGGGTCATCCACATTAGGAGCGTAAAGGCATATACATGTAAATTCAAGGCTACCTATCTTGAGGTGAACTCTGGACCATCTACCTTCTGTATCTGAGCTAGTCGCAATAATAGTAGCATGCAAAGATTTCCTAACCAGTATGGCAACCCCACATTTCTTAGAAACGGCTGGAGAATAGGCGGCCACCATGTAAGGTTTAATATTGAGTTTAAGAGTTTCCTTCGAATTTAAATGCGTTTCTTGAAGAAAAATCAGATCCACAGCTTCATGACTTAGGTAGCTCAGGATTTTCTTCCGTTTTATCGGATTATTGATTCCTTTTACGTTCAATGAGAAAATCTTACATGGTGCCATCAATCGGTAATAGACATTTTAGGTAAGGGCGCTTGAAAACATACAACATAATCAGAATCTGTGCAACAATGAACATAATCACCAAGTATTCTGTCTAATACACCCCATATTGAAAAGTATGTACCAAAGTATCTTAGAGAAGAAGCAAAACCCCCAAAGAATATGGCGACCATATGTCTGCGGGAGGAGGCCCTAGAGAGGAAATGGAAAGACATAAAAAAAAAAGAAAAGAAACACCAGAGTCATAATTAACACTGTCTCTGATACTCATCGAGGCTACTGTGGGTAGATGGAGTCGGGTCACAGATATTATCAAAAGTAAGGCAACAAACTGCCCTCGCCAGACTCTTTGCTGAGCTGCGGCAGATCCAATATGGCAGGTACAGCGGATATGAGAATACTTGCAGGAACATTCTAGAAGTCAGCGCATCAAGTCGGCTTCTTTGGAATCCAAAAACTCCGCTAGTAGATCAGGGTCCTCAAATGTTCTTGTCTGATTGTGAAGCGTGACTCGGAGCTTGGCCGGGTACATCAGGCCATAGCGGGCTTGTAGTTGTTGAAGCCTCGGCCGGAATTCCAGAAAGCGCTTTCGGCGGTCGACCGTGGGTTTAGCCAAGTCGGGATAGAAGGAGATCTTGTGGCTCTCAAACTCCATATGGCCCTTTGCCCGAGAGGCACTTAGAATTTGCTCCACGTGTTGATACCTCAAAAGTCGAAAAATGATAGGCCGCGGGGTCTTCCTGTTGAGCGTTATGCTTGTGGGTACACGATGAGCACGATCGATCTCCAAATCTTTGACAAAAGTGATTTGGAGCAGGGAAGGGAGGATTTTGTATAAAAACTCTTTCATGTCACCCGATTCCGCTCCCTCCGGTATGCCCACGAGTCGTATGTTGTTGCGGCGCGCTCTATTATTGCCATCTTCCACTTCTTTCTGCAAGGCCCGCACCTGGCGTTCATCTTTGTCGAGTTTGGACAACTGGGACGCATGGGAGTCCAATATGCTCTCCATTTTGTCCTGACGCGAAGAAAGCCCTTCTAGCTTGCTTTGCAGCACACCAAGATCTTCCCGCAGCGCTCGGAGTGCTTCACCGTTCGACTGCACGAGGTCTTTGACCCCTCTAATCTCTGCGAGAATTTCCTGCTGCATTTCGGGGCCCTCGCACAAGGCCAGCCCCTTCTGCGGGGACGGAGGTTCAGTTTTGGAGCGTTTGCCGTGAGAAGCCGCTGGAGATCCAAATTCCAGGCGCGTAGGTTTGGTCCCCGCCATCTCACCAATGTGCCCCAGTAAGATCAGAGTAGAAGTTCCAAGTATGTACGGTGTTAATTCAGGATTCTGAGTAAGCCTCTCGGGAGCCTCAGCGTTATGCGACCATCCCGCTGGACATCAGGCTCCGCCCCCGGAAAGGCGGTTTTTATCAAATACATTAAACATAAACATAAACATGTGCGACTTGTACATGTAAAAGATTTTTGTGTATGTTTGAGAGTTTGTATGCCTATGGGGCACTGCATCATGCCTCACTTTTATATACCTTTATAGTTATTATTCTTTTTTTGCTGACATGGAATGTTGATGGTATGAATGGCCCCATAAAATGTTAGAGAATTTTGTCTACCTTGACAGATCTCTTGCCTTCAACTGATTTTTTTTTTTACAGGAAATGCTGCAATGCATGCCATTGAGTCAATGCAGATTCCTGGGGACCAGCAGCCCCTGGGTTTTCTTGGCAAGGTTTGACCAAAAGCAGATTGCCAGGCTTTTCTTCTGAAGTAACGATTTGTAAAGTGACTTGCTCAAAGCCACAAAGATTGCCAAACCCTGGCAAAGATTGCCAGACCCTGGTCTCTTAGTCACTAGCTACTCCTCCACTCCTTTACAGGAAACACATCTTTATAAAACTGAACATGCTAAGTTAAAACCTGGCTGGGTTGGACAGGTTTTTGCGCCTCCCTATAAATTAATCCAGTGTCAAGTTGCTATTTTGATTTCTAAACAATGTTTTTTGTTGATCAGCTATATTGCTGATCCCATTGGCAGATTTATCATTGCCAAAGGTTCTTCTGTCCTCAGAGCCACTTACATTAATGTTTGTGCTCGTAACTCAGATGCTTCTTCATTTTTCATGACTTTGAAAAGATCGCTACAATTGCATGCACATGAGACACTTTTTTTGGGAGGAGATTTCAACTGTGTTTTCAGACTAGACAGATCTGAAAACAAGATTTTAGACAGACGGGACTGAAGCTGTTTACAAATTTTTCGTCTTATTGCTGCCTGGGAAGTTCTACACGATGGTAAAAGATACTGCACCTTTTATTCTCATGTTCATGTGTCCTACCTCTGTACTGATGGCTGCTCTCAGAATAATTACAAATTTGTAATATCAATCCAATCCTCTGCTAGACCACACTTCGGTCAGCATTGTTTTTGTTTTTTTTGTTTTTTATTTATAAATTTTGCATCAATATTACAAAGTAATACAGAAAAGTAAAACTTAGATATACGAAATTACACAAAGAAAAAATATAAGAAATAAATAAAGTACAAGCCCACATCATGGGAGAATACGCCTAGATTACAAAATGATCACTTTAAAGATACACCACAAAATTACCAAAAAAGACAAGACACTATCCGTCTAATCAAATCCCATTTTTTCTAACTAGCCAAGATGGAACCCCTATATCACTCCCCACTGCAGGACTTCAAAAACTCCTCTACCTGTAGGGGCTCATAAAACACGTAAGAGGATTTTCCTGAGGTAATCAAGCACTTGCAAGGGAATTTTAGAAAAAATGTCGCACCACTTGCAAGGACCCCAGGTTTGAGGGCCAAAAAGCCTTTCCTCCGGGCCTGAGTTTGCTTGGATACGTCAGGAAATATATTTATTTTCTGCCCACAAAACAACTCATTCTTTTTTGAAAAAAAACATTTCAAAATCTAATTCTTTACATTTTCAGAATGAAAAGAACCAATAAGGTCGCTCTAACTGAAATTTCATCCAGCGAGGATTCTATAAACTCAGAAATATTCAAGGAATCCACTGAACCAAGTAAATCCACATCTCCTTCCCTCAAACTTCCTTCTTAGAGCTGGGAATATAGTAAATATTATTAAAAACAAACGTAGAAGGATCTTGATATCCCAAAATTTCCTTCAAATATTTACGAAAAAGAATATCAGCAGATAAATAATGTGTTTTGGGAAAATTGAGACACCTAAGATTCTTAACTCTAAGATTATTTTCAAATTGTTCGTGTTGACGATGCAACAACAAACTATCCTTTATAGAGGAGGAGAGAGCACTTTGCACAGTGGAGACCTGAGACTCTAACTTTAAACAACGAGAATCCAAAGAATTTAAACAAATATCCTGATGTGCAAGCTTATCAACTGTCTCCTGAGTAAACTTAGCAAATTGAGGCATTAACATAGATAAAGAAACTTCCATACGTGTTAACAAACTCCATATATCAGTCAAAGACACATCCTGTTTAGAGGACTGAACAACAGGGTCCACCAACTCAGTAGAAATTTTTGGAACCTCTCCTGCTTGAATCACTCGGGGGAGGGGAATCGCCCCTGCCCGAGGGCTCATCGCAGGAGAAGGAACCAATGAGGAAAAAACGGGAGAAGACCTCTCCCCTAAAATAGGTGAAGAGGTTAACTCAACCGTCAAACCCTCCTTGGCTAGTGGGGGAGGCATATCACCCCCTTCAATATTTGAAGAGCTAACAGAAGAGGAGACACTATTGGACAGTGGTAACGACACATTTACAACTTCATTAGGAATTAGTACAACATGTTTGTCCCTAGGACCTACTGCTTTAACAGCTTTAGATGGATTCATCGTACTCACAGCAGTCTCCTTCTTTTTCCTTTTACCCATACCAAAGTATACTACCGCTCCAGTACTCCTCAATACTCAGAAGTGCTCAGAAGGGGCTCAAAAGGGGCAAGACCTGCCCCTTTAACCACGCCCCTTGGTCAGCATTGTTTTAAACCATTTGGGCAGACATAAAAATTGGTCTATGAGTCATCACTGGTTTTCTGAATGGCTTTTGTGAAAGGATTACAAGAAGCCTAGTCCAATTATATTGATTAAAATTGCACCATTGCTAGGAGCTTGCTTACTAATTGGGGTGCTGCTAAATCCGATATGATAATTTTATCTCTCAGGTGGCCATTACAAAATGAAATAATCAATCTGAACTGAATAATCTTTTGCAAGAGAAAATTGAGTCATTATATAAAAAAAATCAGAAGATCAGAAGTTGTTTACCAAAATTAAGGAATGAAATTAATGCCTTATAAAGTTCTCATGCAGCTTACTTTATGCAGCCGGCAAAATGTCATTTTTTTGAAAACGTAGATAAGCCCTCAAAACTGCTAGCTTGGCAAATGAAAAAGCAAAAGAGCAGAAAGGATTGCAGTGACAGTTCTCTGCATTTCAGGAGACCTAGTTCATAAATATTCCCGCATAGCCAATGCATTTACAGAGTATTATAATGGCTTCACATTTCTTCTTCTTCTGCCTCTGAACTTGAACAATGACTTCAGTCTTTGCATAGTACTCATTTAAGTGAAAACACTGTACAGGCCCTTACCTGTAATAGTCTCTTTAATCTGGCTACAGGACACCAGGCCATTCGATTTCTAAAGTGGGTATGGAGCCATACCAGCGGAGTTTCATAAGGCATTGAATGGATCTGTGGCTCCATTTTTTTTTTTTTTTAGGTTTTCAATAAAATGGAGAGTGACCACGGCAGTAAAACATCCGTGCATCCTCTGCCATGGCCCCTCCCCATTTTATACTGCTTGCTTCCAGACTGACCTAATAGGGAGAATCCCTTCTTTCTCTTTTTTGATTGGTTTTCAATAAGATAACATTTGATAGCAAACTTCCAGACTCTTTTTTTTCTGTAATTACTGTACAATAAAGAAGATCTCCCTTTATGTGTGAATTATTGTCCTTTTTTTTAAGTGCCATCAAGTCAATGCTGACTCCTGGTGACCCAGCAGCCCCTGAGTTTTCTTGGCAAGGTATAATCAGAAGTAGATTGCCAGGCCTTTTCTTTCCATGAAATGGAGGGTAAAGTGACTTGCCCAAGGTGTGTTAGTGGGAATTGAACACTGATTGCTTGGGTACCAGGCTGCTGATCAAACCACTAGACTACTCTTCATTCTTAAACACAGCTTATAAGAGTTTTACTAAACTGATATACAGTAGACTTGAAAGATATTTCTTACTTTATATACCCTGACCAAACTGCATTTATTAAAGGGTGGCTTGGTTCTGTCCATGTGTGCCAATTGGTAAATGCATTATTTCTTTTGAAAAGAAATACTTCTTTGAATGACATTTCCTTATTAGATGCTGAACAAGCTTTTTATAAGCTAGAGTGGAAATATCTGCTTCAAGTCTTAAAGGAATTTTGGTTAAGGAATAACTTGGATCAAGGATCTTTATCTTTTCCTTTATGAGTGTGTCAGAATAAACAGTGTGACTTCAAATAAATTTGTTTGCCCTAGCAATAGAGCCATTAGCTATCCATATAGGGAACTTGCTCCAAAATTTGGTATTCTAGGTGGAGAAGAGCATCACATTATATCAATGTACTCAGACAATATACTACTTTTATCCTATTGATCCAATGAAATCTTTCCCTGCTGTGGTAAAAATTCTGATGGACTTTGGCAGTATGTTGGGATTCACAATAAATTACTCCAAATCAATTCTTATGCCTTGTAGATTGATCTTAAATTCTGAGCCAGTTATCTTTAGTAAAATAGAAGCGTGAATAATTTCCAGTATAAAGTAACTAGGTATATTGATTCTGCACAACCTTTCCACATGGAAGAATATGAATGTCTCATGGTTGGAAAAAAATAATTTTTGTACTTAACTATTACTGAAATGCTGTATAAATCCCATTCACACTCCTCACTTGGTTTGCAGCTTATCGTGCTGTGAGGATTTGTGTGCATCATTGATGCGGAGGGCTTATCTATTGGTAGCTTAACTACTGGCAGGGTCTCTTAAGATAGACATGTCTCAGCTGAGGTGCCAGACCAAGACAAACCACCCATCTGGGCAGCAGAAGAATGGGATGGTGTTGGCGACAGAGGATCACATTTCTGTGACAATGGCAACAGCACTAAGATTTAACTGCGTGGAAGAAAGGCTGGGCAAAATACTTCCGTATCTTGCCATGAAAACCCAGTGGATAGTCACAACAAAACAAATTGCACTATAATGCTGGAAGATGAGACCACAAGGTGGGAAGGCACTCAACTGGCTACTGGGAAGGACCTGAAGACTTTACAGAGTAAAGCCAGCATTCATGATGTGGTTGGATCAAAGCCCTCAGGAAGTCTGACTGCTGATGTAGCTGCACATGAAATGAGAGTCAGAAGCTGAAAAGATGTCTTACATATTGGAACATAGAACATGCGAAGCATGAACCAAGGGAAGTTGGAGGTGGTCAAGAATGAAATGGAACGTGTACAACTTGAAGGACCTAGACAAGATTCTCAAGAGAAGAGATGTCTCTCTCCATGCAAAGATTCAACTCATTCAAACCATGGTATTTTCAATAACACCATATGGACAGCGAAAAAGATAGATAGGAAGAAAATTGATGCTTTTGAATTATGGTGCTGGTGACGAATAGTGTGTATCCAGTGGACTGCCTGAAGAACAAACCAGTCAGTACTAAAAGAGATACAATCTAAGCTTCTTTAGAAGCTCAGATAACAAAACTTTGACTTTCATACTTTGGACATATCAAGTGAAGAGAGAGATCATTAGAGAACGACATTATGCTTGGCAAGGTAGAAGGTCAACGCAAAAGAAGAAGGCTAGCAATGAGATGTTTCAATTCAATAACAGCAGCTATGGGCACTACTCTGTCAACAATGAGCTGCTGACTGAAAACCAAACACAGTTTAGGACAACTATCCAGAGGGTTGCCAAGAGTTGACACCAACTCGAAGGCACGTAACAATAACCCATTCACATAGAATTTAATAATTAAATAGAAATATGTACAGTAAGGGGGAAAAAGACCTCAAGATGTATTATCTTTATTGCTTTTAACCACATAGCATCCCTTACAGAGCTTTCAAATGGTTAATGGGACAGCTGCTCATAGGTCAGAAAATAATCATTTCACCAACTATCTTAGACATATTAAAGAAAAAGAAGAATTCATCTCCATGCCATGCTAATGGCACCCTATATTGCACACTGATGGTAGCAGAGAAGTTATCTATATTTTACTGTACAGCACGCCCAACGGAGACAACAGTTTTGCATCCTCTGCTAGAACATGAGTATAACCTAAGCAACATATTTGTAATCAGACCAATTTACTAATAATTGTATGGCTCCCAATGTGATGCAATTATTTAATGCTGTGAATTCCAATCATCAATTGACTCAAAAATTCATCTTATACCATTCCTACTGCAGGAATAAATATATTATAGATGACTCTCTAAACGCAGTCTAATATATCACATTCTTCTGCCATCAGTTTCTAGATGATTCATGCTTTGACTGTACTTGTACCAGCAAATATTGCCATCATTGCCACCACCATACAAGATAGTACTCATATGTACATGTTGCAAAAATATATGTAGGGATGACCACCAAACCACTAAGGATAAGGGTAAATGAGCATACTGTTTTCAACGTAAAAAAGAATCTACTCCTATAGTAGAACACTGCATTGACTATCAACATTTATTTGCCTCTTTGAAGATCATGCCGCCCACCCCCAAGTAATCAGGGAGGCAACAGATAAAGATGTTGATGCCAGTTAAAAACACAATGGATGTACAGTTTATGATCATTATAGACATATAGTTAAATTCTTCGACAGAGTTTCATATGTTCTTTTAAATTTGCTTTCAATTGTGCTACAGTACATAAGTCAGTTTAATGGAACAATGTGGGAGGGATGGTGGGGTGCTCACACATAGGACACTGATATCATTAGTGATATTATTGCTTTCCTTGGGACATTCATTTAAAATCCTCAGATCAATCGCAATTCGTATAATGTAGTTGTTAATAATTTTTTTGGGGGAGGAAAACCCCATGGAGTTTGACATAGTATAAAATAGTTATATCTGATGAGTCATTATAAGCTATGATAGAATTTTGGCCATATAGTTAAATGTGGAGCCCGATTCACTATGGGACATGTCCGGGCCATCTGGACGGTTCTGACCAAGACAGGGCCATCAACACATGATTCTGCACCGTGGGAGCAAGATGCTCCTGTAGGTGCAGAATCGGGTACTGGGAGATGGCCCAGCTGCACCAGCATCACCTGCCTGGACCCCAATACCCTGCCGCTCAACTAACAGGGGCAGCCAGTGCCCCAATCAGGTGATGGGGACCCACCTTGGCCTTCCTGTTGCTCTTAAGGAGGCTACCAATCTCAGTGGGGCTGCCAGGCAGGATTGGGGAGCACCCTGTGCTTATTCCACCTCAGAGATGGACTAAGCAGGGCATCCCCCTGGCGGTCCCTGGACATACAGGGCCTTCACCAGAATCATTCCCACCCACTCCCCACCCACTCTCTGCCCCCATGCCACCCACTTCTCCTGCAGCATACACAATGGCTCTGTGCGTACAGGGGGGATGGCAGGCAGAATACCTGGCACGGCAGATAGCATGACTACACATCTGCCTCATAGAATTGTGGCCTTAGTGACATATGTATGGCAATTTAAATCACTTAGGTTGCCATTTTAGTCTGGGTTTCTATGAGAATTAAGGAAAACATGGAGAGAGAGAGAGAGATTGAGAGAGAGATCATATTGGGCTTTTGTTAATGAGTAATGCTATGCTTTATGAGATGCAGTCAGTTATGGTAGTGTATATCTCACTTCCCCAAAACACTCAAAAGCCATGACATGGAATTAGAAAATAAGCAGGAGGTGAATATCTGGGCAGAACAAATGACCAGCAGCTCAACTTCTCCCAAATTACCAGAACTACAGAAACTATATACCATAAGATAAAAATACTCCTCAACCTTCAACCTCTGCTAGCAATGTCCAACTTCTGTTCAGTGCTCCAAGCCCTCATCTTCATCAACTACATATGGCCCAACACACAGTAGCATGCACCATAGTAAATGCAAGAAAGAGCAACCACATTACCCCCATTTTAAAAGATCTACACTGGCAACCTGTGTACAGCCGAATCAAATATATATCAATAATGAACATATTCAAAACTCTACACGATCACTCATCACCATACCTAAAGTCCCTCATTTGCACACCAGCAACCACCAGAAATAGGCACAGATGCAATCAGAACCTATTAGACTTGACAGCAGAAATAACATAAATAAATCAAAATACTCGAAACAGATCCTTCTCCACTTATGCACCTGATCTATGGAATGCACTCTCAAACAAACTCAGAGAAACACATGAACTTACAAAATTCCGCAAAGATCTCAAGGCATTCATATTCAAAGAATACTTCAAGGACTAAATGGTGTGTCACCAAAGATCAACAAAACTTACATATACCTAATCCCCTGTCAATAAGGACCACCCTCCCATCTTAATCCTCCCCTCCCCTCCCCAATAATTATCACTCCGGCTTTACATTATCTCTATTTTTTGAATATGTTATGGACCAGAGACTATAGTTACCAACTGTTATTGTTTTGTTCAATGTTATTAAAGTTTCAAAGGTTCAATGTAAAACAGTTAGGCCCCGATTCCATAAGACAGATAACGGGGCAGCACATCCTGCTTTGCTGGTATTTCACCTCCACCTCCACTCCCTCCCCCCCCCTGCTGCATACACAGAGCAGCTGTGCATACAGTGGGGGATGTAGCATGCTGGGGGCAGAGTGTGGGAGGGACTTGTCCATCCAGGAGTCGCTGGGGGGACAGCATGTTTATTCCAATACTTCCTAGCAGCCCCCTCAAGGAGATTGCCAGCACCTCCCCCCCGCTCCCCCCCGGAGCATGTGACAGGCCAAGACGTGTCCCTGCTGCCTGATCCTGCACCCGTGGGGGCATCTTTCTCCCACGGTACAGAATCGTGGCCAACCAGATGGCCCGGACGTGCCCAGTAGTGAAATGGGCTCTTAATGTTTTGTTCCTTGTAAACCGCCTTGATTCCCAGATAAGTTGGTATAAAAAAAATGATAAATAAACAAATAAATAAATATGTCATATGGGTTACATTGCTTGACATTCATATCTAATTTACATTATATATTTTATTTACACTAGCTGCAAAATCTGTTGGTGGAGAGAATCTGCCACATAGGTCAACTTATTTATTTATTTACTTATTTAACAAGTTTTTATACCACCTTTGTGCCAAAACGGTTTACATAGAACAACAATAACAGGCTCAGATGAGCTGTGATTACAAAGAACTCATGGGGATACAAATTTGGGTTTTGGACATGGAGCAGTAGCCTAGCTTTAGGGCCACGGTTTGGTGACCAAGAGACTTTGGTCTTGGTTAAATCACTTTACCCTCCATTGCCTCAGAAGAAAGGCCTGACAATCTATTTCTTGTCACATCTTGCCAAGAAAAGCCAGGAGCTGCTGGGTTGCCAGGAATCAGAACTGACTCAATGGCAGACATAAAAAAATAACTGTGCATGGGTAGTGAATATAGGTGGGAGTGATATAGATAAATTATTCTTTCAGCCGCTAAGTGCCGCGGCACTAGATATTTGAATGAAACCCTTTAGTTAGCATTTGCCTCTAGTCCCATTCCGGCTCCTTATATGTTGACAGCATGGACTCTGGAGTTAACCAGAGGATTTATTAATCGTGAATATGCTGCGGTTTTATGTCATTAAATCTGTCTTTTCATTGAATAGCAAGACATATTCGTTTTTGTTCCAATAATAGGAGGGTTTAACTTTGGATGAATAAATTATTTTTATAAAGCTGTATTTGAATAGCTGATATCACCATAGTTCTAATCCCAGGGGTTGACATTTTTTAAATAGCAGCACCATTTTTTTTGACTCCATTGCTACCTCAATGCAATGCAATGTGTGCCTTTGAGTCAGTCCTGACTCCTGGAGACCCAGAAGCTCCTGGGTTTTCTTGGCAGTGTCACCAAAAGTAGATTGCCAGGCCTTTCTTCCGAGGCAGTGGAGGGTTAAGTGACTTGCCCAAGGCATGCTAGTGGGAATTGAACCCTGGTTGCTTGGTTACCAAGCCAGTGTTCTAACCACTAGGCTACTCCTCCACTCCTACCTTGTTGCTATCTAATTGCTTGCAACATACAATATGTTGCACAGCCTATAGACTATAGACTCAATTGCTACCTCATTGCTACCTCATTGCTTGCAACATACCATATGCTGCACAGCCTATAGACTATTGACTCCATTGCTACCTCATTGCTTGCAACATACCATATGCTGCAAAGCCTGTAGACTATAGACTCCATTGCCACTTCATTGCTACCTCATTGCTTGGAACATACTATATGCTGCACAGGCTGTAGACCATAGACTCCATTGCTACCTCATTGCTACCGCTGAATATGCTACCCCATTGCTTGTGAACTCCATTGCTACCCCTTTGCTTGCAAATAACATATACTGCTTAGCCTATTGAATCCACTGCTACCTCATTGCCTGTAATATAACATATACTGCATAGCCCCTACCTGTTCTTCCTCTATGGCTCCACATCACATTGCCCTCCTCTTCTTCATACTCCCTAACTGTTTCCCCTCCTTCCAGCACCCTCATTCCTTCCCTCTCTACCTCCCCCTTTACCATCCTCACTTCCCCCTCCATTCTGTCCTCTAACCACTCATCAGCTCTTGAGCTTCATCACTCTCTCCCTCTCATTCAACCTTCCCCTCTCTATTTAAGACAACCTCACCCTCGTTTCCACTGTACTGTCTCCTCTCTACCCCGTACTCTGCTACTCCTTCTCCTTCTCTCATCCGGAGATATCAACCCCAACCCTAGCCCCCCCCCTAGTTCTTTGTCTCACTCTGAGAGGAGATCTTCACGCAACTTGTCTAATCTTATCCGCATCCCTCTCCTTTCCCCTTCCACTCTCTCATCTGGAGATATCAGCCCTTACCCTGGTCCCCCTATATCTCTGTCTCACTCTGAGAGGAGATCCTCACGCAACTTGTCTAATCTTATCCACATCCCTCTCCTTTCCCTTTCCACTCTCCCTTTCTCATGTGCCTTATAGAACGCACACTCTGTCTCTAATAAACTTGCTTTTACTCATGACCTCTTTATCTCTAATGCCCTACATCTTCTTGCCCTTACTGAGACCTGGCTCCTCCCAGATGATACCGCATCTTTTGCTGCTCTTTGCCACGGTGGCTATCAGTTCTCCCACACGCCTTGTCCCACTGGCGGTGGTGGTGGTGTTTGGCTTCTATTTTCTTCCTCTTGCCAATTCCAACCCTCCCTGCTGCCCCAGTCTCACTGCTTTTCCTCTTTTGAAGTCCACGCCATTCGCCTTTTCACTCCACTTCCTCTAAGGGTAGCTGTTATTTATCAACCTCCGGACAAGTCTTCTTCTACCTTTCTTACTGACATTGACTCATGGCTTTCCTTCTTTCTGGATCCCTCTTCCCCCACTCTTATTCTTGGCGACTTCAACTTCCATGTCGATAACCCATCTGATCCTTATGCTCTAAAGCTCCTCTCCCTTACCTCCTCATTTGACCTCCAACTTTGTTCCACTGCCCCCACTCACCAGCATAGCCATTGCCTGGACCTGATATTTTTCTCTAATTCTTCACCCTCGAACTTCCGTAATTCACTTCTTCCCTTATCCGACCATCAACTTTTAAGCTTTAATCTCCATCTCACGCTGCCTCAACCTCATCCTGTCTCCTCCAACCTCTATAGAAACCTTCATGCCATTGATCCCTTGACGCTCTCTTCCACCATTTCTACATCTCTTTCTTTCATTCTGTCATCCAAGTCTGTCGATGAGGCAGTAACCTCCTACAATGCTGCAATCTCCTTAGCTCTGGATGCTCTCGCTCCACACACCCCACGTCCTGTGAGACGTTCTGCGCCCCAGCCCTGGCTTTCACCCACTACCCGATATCTACGTTCCTGTGTCCGTGCTGCTGAGCGTGCTTGGCTCAAATTCCGCTCCCCTGAAGACTTTCTAGACTTCAAATTCATGCTTGGCTCTTTCCAGGCAGCCATAGCTCTTGCCAAACAAGACTACTATGTCCATCTGACTAACTCTCTTACCTCTGACCCTTGCCGTCTCTTTACTACTCTCAGCTCCCTCCTCAAAGTGCCACTGCCTCTTATCCCTCCCTCCCTTTCTGCCCAAACCCTGGCTGACTACTTCTATGACAAAAATCCACAAGATCACCCTCCAATTCCCCACAAACTCATCTACTTCCCCTCCTCCCCCTTCCCACTCCCAACTCCCCCCCTTCCATTGCTACCCTCTCTTCCTTTCCTGTCATCTCTAAATTGGAAACTGCACACCTTCTCTCTTCCTCCAAACTCACCACCTGCTCCTCTGATCCTATCCCCACCCGTCTCCTAAGCCACATCTCCTCCACCATTGTCCCTTCCATCTCTCATATTCTCAACCTTTTGCTCTCCACTGCAACAGTCCCCACAGACTTCAAGCATGCTGTGGTCACACCTCTCCTCAAGAAACCCTCACTCGATCCCACCGATCCTTCTAATTATTGACCCATCTCTCTCCTTCCCTTAATTTCTAAACTACTTGAACATGTGGTTCACCGCCGCTGCCTCGACTTCCTCTCCTCTCACGCTCTCCTGGATCTCTTACAGTCTGGTTTTCATCCTTTACACTCCACTGAAATGGCCCTTGTCAAGTCTCCAGTGACTTGTCCCTGGCGAAATCCAAGGGCCTGTATTCCGTCCTCATACTCCTTGACCTCTCTGCTGCTTTTGACACCATTAACCACAACCTTCTCCTCGATACCCTGTCCTCACTTGGTTGTTTTAGGGCTCTGTACTATCTTGGTTCTCCTCCTATCTCTCCCATCGCTCCTTCAGCGTGTGTTCTGGTGGCTCCTCCTCCTCCCCCACCCTGCTCCCAGTTGGGGTACCCCAAGGTTCTGTCTTGGGTCCGCTCCTTTTCTCTCTATATACCCAGTCCCTTGGCATGCTTATCTCTTCCCATGGCTTTCAGTACCATCTGTATACGGATGACTCCAAAATCTACCTCTCTATGCCCAAACTCTCTCCAGCAATCCAGACCCTGATATCTGCCTGCCTTTCTGACATTGCTGCCTGGATGTCTCACCGCCACTTGAAATTGAACATGGCCAAGACTGAACTTCTTATCTTTCCCCCTAAAACCTCCCCTCATCGTCCTCTTTTCTCAGTCTCTGTGGACAACTCTGTATCCCTTCCTGTCTCCTCGGCCCGCAATCTTGGGGTTATCTTTGACTCCTCTCTCTCCTTCTCCACACACATCCATCTTGTAGCTAAGACCTGCCGCTTCTTTCTCTACAACATTAACAAAATCCACCCTTTCCTCTCTGAACACACTACTAAAATGCTTATCTACTCCCTGATCACCTCCCATCTTGACTACTGTAACCTACTCCTTGCTGGTCTCACTTTGAGTCAGCTCTCTCCCCTTCAATCTGTTCAATATTCCGCTGCACGACTAATCTTCCGCCAGCCTCGTCATGCCCATAATACTCCCCTTCTCAAGTCACTCCACGGGCTCCCTATCCGTTTCCACATCCAGTTCAAACATCTCCTGCTGACCTACAAATGCATTCACTCTGCGGCTCCTCAGTACCTTTTCTCCCCTATCTCTCCTTACATCCCCTCTCAGGAACTCCGCTCTTCTAGTCAACTTCTTCTAGTTATGCCCCCCTCTCGTATTGACAACTCCAGACTTTGCTCCTTT
This sequence comes from Ichthyophis bannanicus, assembly GCA_033557465.1. Classification (NCBI taxonomy): domain Eukaryota; kingdom Metazoa; phylum Chordata; class Amphibia; order Gymnophiona; family Ichthyophiidae; genus Ichthyophis; species Ichthyophis bannanicus. The sequence continues at coordinate 2,076,195 of CM066032.1, forward strand.
CACCTTGCTGCGCCTTACGCCTGGAACAAACTACCTCTATCGTTACGCCAGGCACCCTCTCTGACCCTCTTCAAATCCAGGCTGAAAGTTCACCTCTTCGCTGCTGCCTTTGGATCTTGACTCATATAATCTCCTCCCCCCCCCCATTTACCCCTCCCTACACCTTCTTTGTTTGTCTTGACTAGATTGTAAGCTCTGATGAGCAGGGCCTGTCTCTTATTTGTCTGTACAGCACTGTATATGACTGGTAGCGCTATAGAAATGCTCAGTATTAGTAGTAGTAGTGATCCTGAACAGAATAGCAGTACATGATTGCTGAGAGTTGTATTGTTTTGTTTATGGCAGTATTTGCTGGTACAGGCACAATCAAAGTGAAAATTGTTCACATTGGTGGTGGTAATGATGACAATATTTGCTGGTACAAGTGCGACGCCCCTGCCCCGCCTTAGGGCTAAAAGACAGGAGCGGCCTATTGCCTCGTGAGAAATGGAGTTAAAAACTGTTCCCTGGTAATGCTGGCTAATGTAGTTCTTGTGCTCCTTTCACTCCGAAATAAGTGTAGTTGTGCGCCAGAGACGGTAAGGCTTGTTTGCAAGTATTTTATTGCTGCTAGGGAGATTCTTCCAGCGCATCACAAATTCATACACATGAACAAAACTGGTGCTTTAACATGAACAGAATAAACTTAGGAATAAAGTCAACTAAAGTAGAATTCAGCTTTAACTTCAGCTTTACTTCTAGGAAGTTTGACTCAGCTCTGCCCCAAGAGGTGATTCCATTTAATGCAGCCTCTTTACATGCACTGTTACATTCACAGTGGGAGCTTAATTCAGGTGCAAGTAATCAAGGTTTCCAAAGCATGGCAGTAGAAACAGCTCCATTGTATTTTACTCATACACGGCACAGCAAGCTTCTTTACTCTGGTATTTCCATATAACACAATGAACAATCCATACTATTACAGTCAGGTAAGTCAGAATCAGTTTGCATTAATTCTTCAGACTGTATAGAATTAGTATCTTCATTCAGTACTGGTTGTCTGCCTGCTTGTTGTTCTAAAAACTCTTTAAAGCTTTGGAGAAGCAATTCAGCCTGTTGGTTGCTAGATAAGCAATTGTCAGCAGCTATTAAGCTTCTCTCTTGGTCAGTAATGTTTCCCTTCTCCCCTCTCAGGCTAAATAAGTCAGGGTAATATTTAGGATCTCTTAGTAAGGCTTCAAACATAGGAGAATTGAGTTTACCTTCACTCTTGTAACTCCTAGGAAAACTGCTTACTTTTTGCCAAGCCCCTCTCGTCCTAGGTGGCTCAGACGTCTTCCAGCTGTGAGGGTTCCTGTGTCTTTCTGGTCCCAACTGTACTCCAAAGAATGAGTTTTCTTTCTCACTTGCCTGCCGTGGAGGCTTCCTCTTCCAGGGCTCTGCCTTCTTCGAGGAGTCTAATCCAGGGCTACGTCCACTTTCCTCAGGACTTTCATTCACAGCCCTTGAAAAAATCCTTGCAGGTCTTCTTTTATTACCAGGGTCAAACGTACTACCACACTGCTTCCTGGTCTTCCATTCACTCACTGACTCACTCTCAGCTGACGTACCAAACGTCCTTCCACAGCTCGTCCTCTCACAGGTCCTTGGCTCTGAGGTCCTCTGCTCAGAGTTCCTTGTGCAGCTCTGTGCACTGCTCTGCCTACTTCGGCTCAGTCCTTTGCTGCTCTCCTTGCTCCCTCTGCTCTCTTTAGCAGGGTCATTCTCAGGTTTAAAACGAGGTTCTCTTCCAGGCACGTCCCTTCCAACCACTGGGTGTTCCCAATCAGGACTACTCAACTCCTCCCCTGGGCTGGTAACCATTCTTAGCTCAGCAGAAAGGAGTTTTTCTTTCCTTCCAGTATTGTCAATCTGGCGTAAATCCTGTTGCCCTTCAGGATTTTCCTCGGTCTCCATTGCCTCAGGAGGGCGCTCTTCACCACAACAAGTATGGTCAAAGCATGAACCATCTAGTAACTTGTGGTAGAATAATGTGATGTATTAGACTACATTTAGTGAGTTTACATATATCCAGAGTGATTACATCTATTTTGCATTCTGAAAAACATACACGTATGAAATAATTTTTAGATTACCACAACACATTTAAATTTGCTGGCAGACATGTCCATGTCTATACCAACCCCTGAGCATGAATAGATATTTGAAAAATGCTCATTTCAGCCAGCTATCAACAGTACAGAGAAGACGAGAATGCCCTCATATTCCCTCAATATTTTTCATCAACTCAAAATAACCTAGCAGGGAAATATTGAGGCCTTATTGTCTACTGCTGCACTGCAGCATATCTCTGTTTCCAAAATGGCAAGCCAAGATGTGTATATGGTGACATACATGTGTGCACATTCTGATATACCAGTGCTGGCATGTCTATATGGCTGGTACCATGAACATCCAGATCTCACACATTAACTTTTCTAAAACTGGCTATTTGTTTTGCACGTCTGTGCCCTTATTCTGCACATCCCTGGTCTCTCTATATTGTGACAGCCACATTTATATTTTTGGGGTGGAAGTGTATCTATTTCACAAAGCACATATATATGCCCACTTTCACTGATGCTCCTCCCACAGAATTTCAGATGTTTTGACATATATGTCTCAGATTTCTAAAATGTTCCCTCATGTGTTCCTTAAATAAGTGTTTTTAACACAAATTTGTGAAACAAGCAGAAACATTTCCAAAAATCAGGCAAAAGAGACAATCAAAATATTTAAAATTTTTGCCCTGTGCAAGCCCCAAGAGAAGCTGATGAGCGATCCCACCAAGAACAGGCTAAAATAGGTTCACGCAAAGTCATCCGTATTCGAACAACACCAAGGCATTCCACAAGGATCTGCCCCATCGTCATTATTATTCAATCTATGCAAACAACCAATATGCACAATAATTCAGATATACAATATCCTCTACCATATTATCAGTGAAGGGGAGGAGTGCTCATCACTGACATAATCCATCATCCGTGCCTATTCCAGTTCCCTGCACTTTTAAACAGCGTCGACAGATCATGTGGACCAAATTCATTTTCTCCATCCTCGTCAATCAGGGACTCACCCATGCCACAGTATGGAAACAGTCTTGGCAGCAATCCTTAATGATACTTACAGATCACTTGATCATGATAATTATACTCTCACAGTTTCTCTGGACTTATATGAGGCCTTTGATCTGGTGGATCACAACCTAATTTTGGCCCACCTATACAAGGAAGGGATCCGAGGTAGAGTGCTTGACTGGTTCCGTTCCTTCCTAATTCATAGATCTTTCCTGATTCATATCCAAAGAGAAGACTTTACCCCTTGAGACCTTTTCTGTGGCTCTATTTTATTGCCTTTTTTATTTTTACATTTTTCCTCAGTCCATTAATTATTCAAATACAGGGATCAGGCATTTCCTGTTACATTTATGCAGACAACATCTTACTGTTCTAATCTACTGATGATTCCATAATAGATTTGGCCTTCTAAACAACTGTTTAATAACAATATCCTCCTGGTTATTTGAACACTCTCATAAACTGAACCCTACTAAGTTGACAGCCATCTGGTTTACCGGTTCAGATTTTCAGCCTACAGTTGCCCCTATGATAGACAGTCAGCCTTTAGTATTGCATACCTTCCTTCGATATCTAGGAGTTGTGTTATATTTGGCCCTTACTTTCTCCCCTCAACTGACCCAGGTAACTAAATTGACTTTCCTAGCCTTATGGCGTTTTCATAGCATTCGTTCATTTTAGGATCACCTGGCCCAGATAACAGTGCTTTTACACACTGTGATACAGCAACTTGACTATTGCAATATTGTTTATTTAGGCCTTCCATAGGTCCATCTCTGTCACCTCTAGACCATCCAAAATACGGCTTTTCGCATACTAACTCACGCATGCAAATTTGATCAAATGATATTTGACGACTAGTAGTATAATATGTATGTATGTATGTATGTCAGGGTAAGAAGCTTGAAAATGATATGAGAATTTATAGGTAATTATTCATGACAGGGTTTCAGATTACCTTTCTACTATTGTCTCCCTATATGCCACAGCAAGATTTCTTTGCTCGCTCCATTATGTTCATTTATACCTCTCCTCCTCGTGGGAAATAAAGTATGAATGTACAAGAAAATTAGCTTTTTCTGCTGTGGCTCTGGCACATTGGAATGACTTGCCAGGCCACCTCCACACAGAAATAAATTTCAAGTGCTTCAAAAAAGCACTAAAAGCCTTACTTTTTAGGACTGCTCTTAACTTACCTAAGTAGCTTTGGGCATGGTAGGGACAGCCCTATTGTCTAAGGGAATTGTGTGTATTTATCTTTATGTCTTATTCTGTTTGGCTATCTATTCTATGCTGTTCCTATCTCTCCTATACTGTCCTGTCTACACTATGGAGTTCCTTTCACTTCTTTTCTTTTTTAATTATTGTACACCGCATAGACTGTTATGCAATGTTGCAGTATATCAAATAAAATATAATCATAACCATAACCATGTACACACCTTTCTCAACAATCCTACTAGTTCATACAACAATATCAGAATACTTCAAGTAGACGGTACAATGGCTAACAGAGCACAACCTAAGGCTGGGGGTTCAATTCCCACAGGGGACAAGCAACTTCAGGCCGGAGGGACTGGGGTCTCTAGTCCCATGGCCACTCCTTGTGGCCTTGGGCGAGCCACTTAACCCTCCATTGCCTCAGGTACATTTAGATTGTGAGCCCTTCGGGGACAAGGGAATAAAAAGTACCTGTTAGTATACATGTAAACCGCACTGATTCTAAAGAGTGCGGTATAAAAAAATAAAAAAATAAATAAATAACCTATCTCTAAACTACAAAAAAATGGAAGTCTTCTACATTTTATTTATTTTTATTTATTTAGACAGTTTTGTATACCACCTTATCCTTCAATCAAAGTGGTCACAACACAATTGGGGGACACATTTAACATGAGGGGACATGACCAAAGAACTAAACTTCAATGACCAAAGAACAAACCTTCAACCCACATGACCAAAGAACTAACCTTCAACCCACTTCCTACACTAAACATTTCAGACAAAGACCTGCAAGTAAAGCCAGAAGTCAGGTATCTTGGAATAGCTCTAGACCAGTGATTAGATTTACAACCACACATCAAGAAAACCGTATCAACAGCATACCACAAAATGAAGATACTCAGACATCTCCGTCAGTGACTTCTGGATGGTATGCTGAGCCACAATTATCTCTCATCTCAACTACTGCAACATAATCTATCATGGGTTATTAAAGTGTGCACTATAACTGTTATGACCCAGAACTCTGCAGCTCAAATAATTTCCGGGACCTCAAGGCAAGATCCTATAACTCTCATGCTAAAGCACTGGCTACCGATAAAATCCAGGATAAACTATAGAGTTATACTAAACATATACAAGACTGTGAACAACTTATCAGCAGACTATCTCCAAACTATAATTCATAAAGCTTCAAATTATCAAGCAATGCACATAACATCCTCACCATACCAGTCCTAAAAGCAAGAAGCACTCAATCTGCCACCAACTAAGCTATTTCACTGTATGCACCATCTATCTGGAACTCACTCCTAGTTGATCTTAGAAATTTACACACACTATCTGATTTTTGAAAGCATCTTAAGACATAGCTATTACTCAAACAATTTGGGTCTGACACTTAACATGTTGTTAAAACCTCCTACTCTCCCAACTCATTCCACTTCATGCAAATATGCAAGAGCACTACATAATCATGACTCGGCCATGTAATATTCTAACCCAAGCTCATATACTTGTTGTAAAGTTTAATGCATACTGTTTATTGTAAGATGATTGACTGTTCTTATGCTACACAAAAGCCCAGCATAATAAGACAATGAAGACCTTACATTCACAATTAAGTTTTTATACATTACCTTTTGGTAAGTTGAGTTGTTATCTTTTCCACATCAAATTAAGTTCCATATACAAGTAAGTTGAGTTAAGCTACTATTGCATGTCAAATTCAGTTCCGTGTACATTGCTTTGACTTTCAGATAAGACAGTATAAAAGAATTGTTAAATAAATAAATAAATACTTGCATGCAGCATCATTTATTTACTCAGATTTATTAAATGTCTTGGAGTGGAGGAGTAGCCTAGTGGTTAGAATAACAGCATAGGACACACGCGATCTGGGTTTTTGATTCTTACTGGCATTCCCTGAGACCTTGAGCAAGTCATTTTACCCTCCATTGTCTCAGAAGAAAAGGCCTGGGAATCTTCTAGCAATCATACTTGCCAAGAAAACCCAGGGGCTGCTGGGTTGCCAGGAGTCAGCAATGACTTGATGTCATTAAAAAAAAAAAAAGTTTTTATGAAGAGATTCATCCAAAGCAGCGTACAAGTATCACAACATAGATAACTTACTTTGTAGTAACAATTTAATGGCAAAATGATCACATATCAGCATAATAGGGAGTTACATAGCTCAGGATCCAGGATTTACTTTGTATATAGTTCAAGTTTTTCTATGGTTCTTTTGAATTGTTCTCTGTAGCTGTTTGTTCAATGTAAACCACCCCTGATCTCTGGAAGGGGCGGTATATAAAAACTGTATAAATAAATAAATAAATAATGGTGAGAAAAACTTATTGATAGGCAAACTAAATCTGAGTAATAACAATAATATGATACAGTATCAATAGCATACACCTTAGAATAGCACAGAAATCTGATGCAGCATAACTACTCTAGGGAGGGTGCCATAACTAATTAGACCATCTGGATTAAACAGAGAAATGTCAAAACATGGCAGCAGAAGAAGACCATATAGCCTATCAAGTCTGCCCCTCCATACCAATTACTATATTTCCTTTCTTCCCTTTAGAGATCCTATGTGTTTGTCCCATGCTTTCTTGAATTCAAATACTGGCCTGGTCTCTACTACCTCCACCCGGAGATTATTTCCTATCCTCTTTCATCTTCATTCTATGCCCTTCATTGCAGAGCTTTCTTTCAGTACAAAGTGGTTCTCCTCCTGTGCATTTATGCTACAGAGGTATTTAAATATCTCTATCTTATCTCCCCTCTTCCGCCTTTCCTGAAACTATACATTTTGAGATCTTTATGTCTGTCTCCATATGTGTTTTGACAAAGCCCACTGACCATTTTGGTAGTCACTCTCTGCACAGACTCCATCCTGTTTATATCCTTTTGAAGGTGTGATCTTCAGAATTGCACACAATACTCTGAATGAAGTCTCACCAAAGACATATACAAAGGCACTATCACTTCCTTCTTTCTGCTGGCTATTCTTCTCTCTATGCATCCAAACATCCTTCTGGCTTTTGCCATAACCATTTCTACCTGTTTAGCCACCTTAAGATCATCAGAAACAATAATGTCCAGGTCCCACTCTTCTTTCATGAACAAAAGTACTTCACCCCCTATATACTGCTCCCTTGGATTTTTGCAGCACAAATACATGACCATGTATTATTTAGCATTAAATCTCAGTTTCCAAATTCTCGGCCATACTTCTAGCTTAGCTAGATCCCTCATCACGTTATCAATTCCCTCCTGGGTATCTACTTTATTGAAGATTTTGGTATCACTTATTTTAGTATCACTTATTTATGGAACACTTTCGAAAGAAACTAGACTGCCCAGATACAAGCCCAATATAAGCTACAACTATCTTTCATGATAATATCTACTATCCATACCCAGAGTTTACGAGTAATGAAGGCCGCGTGGCGGAGTCCAGGCCGGCCGCCTGTAACCGGGCGGCGCGGCAAGCGACGAGGGGAGGCGCAGGTGGGGAAGAGGGGGGGGTTGCTAGGGGAGCAAGCCGCGTCCTGCAAACTCATTGGCTCCCGTACCGTGGAAGCGGGAGCCAATGAGGGAAGGCTGGACGGAGAAGCGGCAGTTGAGTTCGGGGCTTCGGAGGGAGCGGTAGAGCCGGGAGCATTTTTTGACGGTGCGTGCGGAGCGGGGCGAGCTGTGAGCAGCCGTGCTTACCAGTTCCCGGCTGTCGGGCTTCGGACGGGCCTTGCGGGTGCTGCGGCAGATCGTAGGAGGCGGGCAGAGCTGCAGAGACGTGGCGTGTGCGGCACGTGGAGGCGGTGGAATTTCGCGGTGCCGGAGGCGCCTGGGTGCGGCAAGTACTTTATCAAAATCAATAAAATAAAATATAAGCGGCACCTGCGGTACTTGGCAGTGCAGGGTTGGGCGCGATTATGCCAGCGGGCAGGCAGCAACGAGGCAGGGCGCCCCAAAAAGCCGCGGGCCCTGCAAGGAGGCAGGCCAGGCAGTTGAGGCGGGGATCGCTGGGGGGGAGGGCAGTGGAAGCCCATACCCGGGAGGGGCGGGAGGGGGGCGGTGTGGGGGCTCGAGGGAGAGGTATGAGAGCGGGTCGGGTGACAAGGGGGGAGCGGGCTGCGTCACGTGGGGCCTCAGCCTCAGGCTGGGAGGGGGGGAGTAGTGCTGCAGTACTGACAGAAGGGGCTGTAAGAGCCACTGCACGTGGGTCCCGTTCCCGGTCACGGCCGAGGGGGGTGCAGAGGGGGGAGGCGTTTGGAGTGCAGAGGGGGAGGGGCGGGGCGGAGACCCTGGGTCGGGAGATGGGTGGGGGGCATGGGGGGAAGGGGCTTCCTTGAGCCCAGGGGACAGGGGGTATGGGGGTGCGGACAGTCCTTTTGCCAGTGGACTGCACATGTTTTATCCAGGATGGGGGGTGCAAAGGGGGGCGGGGCCCATGCAGGGCTGCACGGCTTGGGATCATTGGGCGAGGGGGGGGGCAGGGGTCCTCAGGGGCCGAGTGGATGGGAGCTTGGCGGCCGGCCGGGCCGGCAGATCTTCCTTCCCCTGTTTGTCCTGCTCTGTTTCCACAGATGTCTTCGCAAGGAGCTGGCGCTGCAGCACGGGGCGGAGAGGGCACCCAGGATGCGGTGCCCCAGTCGGCGACGCAAGAGTTCGGCGGAGTGGGAGACAGCTCGACGCTGAATGAGCAAGCGCTGAGTCCCGCCGGAGCAGTCGGGGGCGTGGCGGGCCAAGGGGACCCAGGTGAGTTAACTGCGGTGCGTGGTGATACGACGGGGCGCAGGAAGAGGTCGGCTAAACGCTCTGTGAAGCGGCGCAGGAAACATCGGAGGGGTGGTAAGAGGCGGCGCGGATCCGATTCATCGTCTTCTTAGTCCAGTTGGTCGTCTACCTCCTCTGTACTCGGTGATGGCGCGGGGCTCGGGGCGCATGGTGGGGCGACAGAGCTGCCGCTGGGGGGCGCTTCTTCGTTGGCGGCTTATGCAGAGTTGTGGGTGGGGGTCCCAAAGAAATTGCGGCGGAGGATCAAAAAGCGTAGATATATTGATATTTTCCGGTTGATGGAGGGGCGGAGGCGTTACGGGGATAGCAAGAAGAAGAGGAAGGAGGATGAAAAAGCGGGGAGAGTTAAAAACGTTTCGCGGAATGTCGTGAATTGGACGAGATCGTTTTTGCGTTTAGCGAGCGTCTGGGGCCATTATCATCCTGAGCAACATGGGATGTTGTTGGCATATGCAGATGCAATATTGGAGGCGGCGCAGATGCATGAGGGTTGGTCGTGGTTAAACTACGACGAGCGCTTTCGGGATAAAATGGAAGAGAATCCTTCTCTGTCTTGGGGCTCCCAACACATTAACTTATGGCTCACACAGATGTCCGCAAAGGGGGGGTCTGGGGGGTTCGGGGGTGGGAAGTTAGGGGGCGCGGCCCCGGGGCGCGGGGGCCGTTCCTTTCGGAGTTCCGGAGGTGGGGTGTCCCAGAAGGGATTGGCAGGGGGATCCGGGGATGTGTGCTGGAGGTTTAATAAAGCCTCGTGTCCCTTTCCCGACTGTAAATTTAGGCATGCCTGTTCAAGCTGCGGGGGGGGGGGCATCCAGCTGCCAAGTGTGGCAAGAAGCCCCCCACCCCTTCCGGTGGGCCTCTGCCAAAATAGGGCCTTACGCTCCTTAGCCCCTACCCCAATTAACGTACTGGCGTTACAGGCGAGGTTGGCCGGTTATCCCAAAAGGGGTGACAGGGCCGTTTTAGAAGAGGGGTTTCGGGTGGGGTTTATCATTCCGGTGGTGGGGGAAGTGCGCGGCCGGTTGTCGCGCAATTCACCTTCTGTCAGGCGGTTGGCGGCCGTGGTGCATGACAAGTTGTTAGCTGAGTTGCGCCTTGGGCGGGTGGCGGGCCCCTTCCTTGATCAGCCGTTCCCAGAGTTTGTGGTTTCTCCATTAGGGATTATCCCCAAAAAAGAGGTGGGGAAGTTTAGATTAATTCACAACCTGTCCTTCCCGGTAGGGGAGTCGGTTAATGATCATATACCGCCGGATATGTGCACGGTGCGGTACGTGTCATTTGATCGGGCAGTCGAACTGGTGAGGTGTGCTGGGCCAGGGGCGTGGATGGCGAAGGTTGACATTGAGTCGGCTTTTCGACTCCTGCTGGTGCATCCCAATAGTTTTCATTTGTTGGGGTTTCGGTTTGCGGATCACTTTTACTTTGATAAGTGCATGCCGATGGGGTGTTCAGTGTCCTGTGCTTACTTCAAGAAGTTTAGCACCTTTTTGCATTGGGCATTGGTGAAGGAGGTCGGTTGTGCAACTGTTGTTCACTATCTAGACGATTTTTTGTTTGTGGGGAGTGAGCATTCTGGGGATTGCCAGGCGCTGGTCCAGGGCTTTATGTTATTGGCGGGTGAGTTGGGCGTTCCGCTAGCAGATGGAAAGACGGAGGGACCTGCGCGGTCCTTGACCTTCTTAGGTGTAGAATTGGATTCGGCTGCGATGATGGTGCGTCTTCCTGGTGATAAAGTGGTCCATTTAAGGGTGTTGGTAGCCAATGCCAGGGCATCCCGTAAGTTGACGTTGAAGGAATTTCAGTCCTTGCTCGGGGCGTTGAATTTTGCGTGCCGGGTGATTCCGATGGGTAGAGTGTTTCTGCGTCGTTTGGCGAGGGCCACAGCGGGGGTGCTCCAACCGCACCATCGGATTCGGGTGTCCGGTGGGATGAGAGCGGACTTACGGATTTGGGATGTCTTCCTGAGGGATTTTAATGGGTCGTTGGTTATGCTAGGGGAGGAGATGTCCTCGGATGAGTTGCAGTTGTTTACGGATGCGGCGGGGGGGATCGGGCTAGGCATTTATTTGGCAGGGGCATGGTGTGCCGAGGAGTGGCCGCAATGGTGGCGGGATACGGGGCTCGTCAAGAACGTGGCTTTCTTGGAGCTCTTTCCCATATGGATGGCATTGGAATTGTGGCCTGACCGTTTTCGTAACAGGCGGATATTGTGGTGGTGTGATAATGCCGCAGTGGTGAGTGTCATTAATAACTTTACCCCCCGGTGTCGGCAGGTGGCAGAGCTCATGCGGGAGGTGGTGCTGTCGTGTTTACGGTTAAATGCCGTGATTAGGGCTCGCCATATTCCGGGTTGCTGCAATGAGTTAGCTGACGCTCTTTCTCGTTTACAGTGGGAGCGTTTTCGCAAGCTCGCACCTGGAGCGGCGGTCGTCGGGTGCCCGGTCCCCGAGCGCTTGTGGCAAGTTGGCCTGGGGAGCTGATGAGCATGCTTCGGAGTTCAGTAGCTCGCTCCACCTGGGCAGCTTATTGGCGTGGCTGCGGCAAGATAGAAGACTTCTGCGAGGCGACCGGACAGAGCATGGATGCGGTTTCCGATAGGCTGTTGGCCGACTATGTGGTAGCAGCAAAATCTGGCGGGCTGTCCAGAACGGCAGTCCGGAGTCATCTGGCGGGGTTCATGTTTTTTGCAAGGGCGGTGGGTTGGGCCCCGGCGGGGACAGGTTTCTTAACCGGGAGATTGTTGCGAGGTTGGGAGCGTGTTGAGCCTACCCCCAGGGACCGTCGACGGCCTCTTACCCACGTCTTGTTGGAGAGGCTGTGTGCGGTGCTACCCGATGTGGCCTCATCCAGCTATGAAGGGGTGCTGTTCAAAGCAATATTCTGTTTAGCGTTTTTTGGGGCGTTTCGGGTTGGGGAGTTGGTGGCCTCTTCTGGAACTTCGGCTGGGGTGGGTGGTTTGCTGTTGCGGCATGTATGTCTTGATGCAGCAGTGTTGAGGGTCTGGTTGGCCCGGTCCAAGACCGATCAGTTGGGGCGGGGGCGGTGGGTGGTGCTTCGAGCGTTGCGCGCGGCCGCTACCTGTCCGGTGTCGGCCATGAGGGGTTATCTTCTCCTTCGTCCTGTGGGCGGGGGTTTGTTGTTTATACATGCAGATGCTCGCCCGAGATTTCAGGTCACCGCGGTGTTACGCTTGGCCCTTAGGCAGATTGGGGAGGAGCCGCAATTTTTTGCGCCGCATTCATTCCGCATAGGGGCTGCGACTAGCGCAGCAGCGGCGGGTCTCTCGGCTCCTGAGGTGCAGAGCGTGGGGAGATGGCGGTCTAAGGCCTTTTTGGATTATGTCCGTTTCTAATGGGGGGGGGACTTGGGGATGGGGGGAAAACTAATGCTGTCTTTCTTTTGCAGAACGGGAGCGGTTGGCGGGTGGCTGCTGGTTGATTGGCCACTCGTACATGTTCTGGGCAGGTCGCCGTGCAGCTGTGCGGCCTGTGGGGCCGAATTTGGGCCTGGATTCCGCAGTGGTGACCATCTCATGACTGGGTGAGCGGGGTTTGCGGTGGACGCAATTGCTCCCCTTGCTTCGGCACCATGCCAGACTTCGAGAGCCGCCTCGCTTACTTCTGCTGCATTTGGGTGGAAATGACTTATCAGCATGGACTTGTAAACAGTTAATACGAGCTGTACTGAAGGATTTGGATCTGGTGTTGCGCATATTCCCGGGCATTATACTGCTCTGGTCGGACATTATCCCTCGGCCGATTTGTCGGGACCAGCGGCGGTGGTCACGGGGCCTGGCAAAGATCAATCGGCAAATCGGCCGATGGGTTTGTGCGCATCAGGGATACCAAATTCTCCATTCCTGGGTGGAGGTGGGTTGTGCGGGTTTGTATAGGGGGGACGGGGTTCATTTATCCCCGGTTGGGCTGGATCTTTTATTGAATGATTGGCAGGAGGCTATTGAGTGGGTTGTGATGCAGGATGCTCGCTGGTCGCAGCTTTGTTCTGGGGGGGCGGCGCAGTGACGTGCTTGACGACTGCGCCGGTGGCGGGATCCCGGAGGTTTCCGGGTCCGGAAGCTTACGATAAGCTTGGGACGGGGGTGGGGTACCCCCGACCCGGACAACCCCCCTGGCTAGGTTTTTGCTAATGATATGGCGAAGCCGGGGGCTAAGGGGGGGGAAGTAGGAATAAGCGGAGCCGCTATCACCTTGCTAGTGATATGGCTGGTGATGGGAGGAGTCCGCTGGTTTTGTTATGGGATGTTTTATATTCATGCATTTAAATAATGAATAAAGCTGCGACCAGTTTGTTGACCAATATGCCTTAGTGTCTGTCTATTTTTGTACCCTGGGGGGGAAAAGGGGGTGGGGGGGGAATTACACAGAAGGGGAAAATCAAGGAAGTCGAGGAGCGGTGAGTCCGCGCTCCTTCGGTTAATGAAGGCCGCGTGGCGGAGTCCAGGCCGGCCGCCTGTAACCGGGCGGCACGGCAAGCGACGAGGGGAGGCGCAGGGGGGGAAGAGGGGGGGTTGCTAGGGGAGCAAGCCGCGTCCTGCAAACTCATTGGCTCCCGTACCGTGGAAGCGGGAGCCAATGAGGGAAGGCTGGACGGAGAAGCGGCAGTTGAGTTCGGGGCTTCGGAGGGAGCGGTAGAGCCGGGAGCATTTTCCCGCCCGCCCTCCCTTTGTTATGCTCTAGGCGGTTCTGTTCAGCGTTGAGGGGTGTCGCAGTTGGTGGGGGAATGGGTCTGGCGGGATCCCGGAGGTTTCCGGGGTCCGGAAGCTTACGATAAGCTTGGGACGGGGGTGGGGTACCCCCGACCCGGACAACCCCCCTGGCTGGGTTTTTGCTAATGATATGGCGAAGCCGGGGGCTAAGGGGGGGGGGGAAGTAGGAATAAGCAGAGCCGCTATCACCTTGCTAGTGATATGGCTGGTGATGGGAGGAGTCCGCTGGTTTTGTTATGGGATGTTTTATATTCATGCATTTAAATAATGAATAAAGCTGCGACCAGTTTGTTGACCAATATGCCTTAGTGTCTGTCTATTTTTGTACCCTGGGGGGGAAAAGGGGGTGGGGGGGGGGGAATTACACAGAAGGGGAAAATCAAGGAAGTCAAGGAGCGGTGAGTCCGCGCTCCTTCGGTTAATGATGCTCACAACTGGATGATATGTAGTTTCTCCCAATTTCTTAGTATATTCAAGTTTAAATATTTTCCCCACCAAATTTAATTTTCATTATTTAATATTGTTGCATTTACTTGTAATAACTGCTCATTTTATGTTACTTATGTACTGCCTTTTTTATATGTAAATACCATCCATTAATGTTACCTATGTTAAATGTATCTTTTTCTTGTTCCTTGTAAACTGCTTTGATTCATTGATATAGTGTTATAAAATATATATATTGTGGTAAGGAGGGTGCAGCCCAGCTAGGGAAAACTGAAAAAAAGAAGGATTTTTCTTCTTTACGGGGGATGGGTGCACAAAATCACATACTCCATACTAGAAGCCCTGAAAGGAACCTAGGGGGCAGAGCTAAAGGTAAACCAATCCCAGACCACAGGACAACCTTGCATAGGAGTAGGAGGTCCAAGTGGGTGGAGCCAGGAAGGGAGTTGCCCTGCTCAGCAGTTAACAGGGAGAAAACAAACACAAGAGAGAGAGCCAGTTTGAGTTTGGAAGGGGCTTTGAGAAGAAGGTCCAGGAGAAGTTCAAGAGCAAGCACAAGCGGCAGTTGCAGTTCCAGGCCTAGCCCAGGTTCTAGTCCAGTTCCCAGAAGGCACAGACCGGAAAGATCTGGGGCCAAGCTGAGGAGAAGCTTTGCAGCCAAGGAGAGCAGCAAAAGGAGGAACCACTATAGAGGCAACCAAGAAAGGTACGCAGGGAACAAGCATTGCCAGCAGGATAGTTCTTGCTCTGACTCAGAGGAGACTGTCATACCCCAGAAGGCTCAGCACAGCAAGAAATATCTCACTAGGGAGGTTAAACAGGAGAGACCCCCAAGAGACCGGCCTGGAGAAGGCAAGGCCAGGCACTGGGAGAGACTGTTTAATCTTGTGAAGACTCTTAAGGAAAAGAGCCCGGAGCACTTTCCTGTAGCACCCAGCTGTAGCTCAATAGAGAGCATGGAGGTAGGCCCTGAGGAAAGTGTTGTTAATTCTGAGGTCTCTGAAATGGAATGCGAGCTGTGCACTAAGGTATAGTAGTGTGAGCTAAAAACAGTGGAACATAAAAAGGGCTGTTGTAACTTAAAGACAGTTTCAGAAGCTGGAAGAGAGGGGTAAGCCTGAAGGTAAAGGATTAAGAATCTCTCCTAAGAAGCTGAAACTGCAGGAGCTCAGTAGAGGTTCAACAGCTGAAACTGTTTGTGTGTGGCAACAGCAGGGTTGAAGCTGATAACCCATTCACTGTGTGAAGAGTTTTACAAATGCTTTTCCTTATAATGTTAAGCAGTTGCAGTAAGGAACAGGAACTGCTATGAGTTTGTTCAAGGTTACACTGTTTTGGACATTTTGATTTCTGGGAGAAGTTATCCTGTATTTTCTTTTGTCTGGAAAAAAAGTTATGCTTGAAGAATTTTATGTTCACCACTTACCAGCATGGAAACCGAATAAAATTTCCTGTGTGCTTTATTAACCACTTGGCTCTTCCTTTCGGACACAACTACAAAAATCCTAGAAGGGATATCAGATGGCCAGCCGTCCCTACTAGGCAACCGCCTGGTAGGGGCGTGAGCGTCACTATATATATATATATAAATAAAGAGGCAAACCTTAACCAACACCCTTTCAACAATATCATTAACAAAAATGTTAGAATCAGACCAAGGACAGATTGCTGCAGCACACCACTGGCAACATCCTTCTCCTCAGAGTGAGCTCCATAGGAACATAAGATATGCCATACTAGGTTAGACAAAGGTCCATCAAGCCCAGTATCCTGTTTCCAACAGTGGCCAATCTAGGTCATGCGTACCTAACAGTTTCCCCAAAAGACACAGGTTCCACAATGCTTGTACTGGGTCAAGCATTGATATCCTGGATCCCTTCTCAATAATGGTTTATGGACTTTTCCTCCAGGAACTTGTCCAAACCTTTTTTAAACCCAGCTACACTAACAGCCTTTACTACATCCTCCGGTAAAAAATTCCAGAGTTTGATTACACGTTGAGTGAAAAAATATTTTCTTTTATTAGTCTTAAATAGTTTAACCTGTAGCTTTATTGCATGTTCCCTAGTCTTTCTATATTCTGATAACGTAAACAATCGATCTACGTTTACCTGTTCCACTCCGTTCATTAATTTATAGACTTCTATCATATCTCCCCTCAGCCGTCACTTTTCCAGGTTAAAGAGCCCTAACCTTTTTAGCCTTTCTTCATAGGAGTATCCTTCCATCCCCTTTACCATTTTGGTGGCTCTTCTCTGAACCTTTTCTAATAACGCTATATCCTTTTAAAGATACTGCGACCAGAATTGCACACAATATTCAAGGTGCGGTCTCACCATGGAATGATATAGAGGCATTATAATATCTTTTGTTTTATTTTCCATTCCTTTCCTTATGATACCTAGCATTCTATTTGCTCTCTTGGCCACCGCTGCACACTGGACCGAGGGTTTTAACATGTTATCCTCAATGATGCCAAAATCTTTTTCCTGGGTGGTGATTCCTAATGTGGAACCTTGCATCGTGTAACCATAGTTTGGGTTTTTCTTCCCTAGGTGCATAACTTTGCACTTGTCCACATTAAATTTCATCTGCCATTTCGATGTCCAGTCTTCCAATTTATCAAGATCTTTTTGCAATTTTCCACAATCTTCTTGGGTTTTAACAACTTTAAATAGTTTTGTGTCATCTGCAAATTTGATAACCTCACTCGTTATTCCACTTTCCAGGTCATTTATGAATATGTCAAAAATCAGCAGACCCAGCACAGAACCCTGGGGTACACCACTATTCACCTTTCTCCTTTGGGAAAATTGGCCATTTAGCCCAACCCTCTGCTTTCTGTCTTTTAACCAGTTCCTGATCTACAGTAGTACACTGCCTCCTATCCCATGACTCTTTAGTTTTGCCAAAAGTCTCTGATGAGGGACCTTGTCAAAGGCTTTCTGAAAGTCCAGATACACTATATCAACTGACTCACCTTTGCCCACCTGTTTATTCACACCTTCAAAAAAACATAACAGATTAGTAAGACAAGATCTTCCTTGTCTAAAGCCATGTTGGCTTTCTCCCATTAGGCCATGACTATCTACATGTGGAGTAATTTTATTCTTTATTATGGTTTCTACCATTTTTCCCAGTACTGAAGTCAGGCTCACCGGTCTGTAGTTTCCTAGATAAGCTCTGGAACCCTTTTTAAAAATTGGTGTTACATTGGCGATCCCCCAATCTTCAGGTATTAGAGATGATTTTAAAGATAGTTCACGGATTACTAATAGCAGGTCTGCAATCTCATATTTCAGTTCTTTTAACACCCTTGGATGTATATCATCCAGCCCAGGTGATTTGCTACTCTTCAGTTTATCTAATAGTTGTAATACATCTTCCCGATGTATCGATATTTCCTTCAATTCTTCCGCACCTTTAAATACCACTTCAGTCATGGATAACATCCCTATATCTTCCTCAGTATAGACTGAAGCAAAGAATTCTTTCAGTCTCTCCCATATCACCTTGTCGCCTCTTAGTGCTCCTTTAACCCCTCTATCATCTAATGGACCAACTGACTCTCTCACAGGTTTTTTGCTACCAATGTACTTGAAAAAGTCTTTATTTTGCGTTTTTGCTTCCGCAGCAAGCTTCTTCTCAAATTCTCCCTTTGCCTTATCAGTGCCTTGCATTTGACTTGCCAGGGCTTGTGCTGTTTCCAGGTTTCGTCGTTTGTCTCTTTTTTCCATTTCCTGAAAGATGCTTTTTTGGCAACAACAGCCTCTCTGACCTCACCTTTAAACCATGCTGGCAGTTTTTTTTTAACTTCCCTTCCACTTTTCTTAAAGTGTGGAATACAGCTGGTCTGGGCTTCCAAGATAGTATTTTTCAACAACACCCAAGCCTGTTGTAAGTCTTTAACCTTTGCAACTGCTCCTTTTAGTTTTATCTTAACTATTTTCCTCCTTTTATCATAGTCTCCCTTTCAAAAGTTAAAAGGTAGTACTGTGGATTTCCTTACTATCGCTCCTCTACTAATTAAATCAAAGGCGATCATGCTATGATCACTATTGCAAAGTGGCCCCAACACCCTTATCGCTTGCACTAGATCTGGTGTTCCACTAAGGACTAGGTCTAATATGGCTTCCCCTCTGGTCGGTTCATGAACCAGCTGCTCTAAGAAGCAGTCATTTATTTCATCTAGGAACTTTATCTCCCTAGCATGTCCTGCCGTGACACTGACCCAGTCAATACCGGAGTGATTGAAATCACCCATTGTTATTACTGCTCTGTAACTTTTGTTAGCTTTCTTTATTTCTTTGAGCATTTCATCATCCATTTGTTCATTCTGGCCAGGCGGTAGATAGTACACCCCCACTGCCATTGCCTTCCCCTTTTTGCATGGAATTTCAATCCGTAGAGATTCTACAGCAAATTTTGTTTCCTGCAAAACTTTAATCCTTTCTGACTCAATGCCCTCTCTAACATAGAGCGCAACCCCTCCACCAATTTGATCAGCTATATCATTACGATATAGTTTGTACCCAGGTACCACAGTGTCCCACTGGTTGTTCTCCTTCAATCATGTCTCTGATATTCCAATCATATCTAACCTCTTTTTTAGTGCTATATATTCTAACTCTCCCATCTTATTTTTTAGACTTCTAGCATTTGCATACAAACATTTTAGAGACTGTATTTTATTCATATTAATTTGGCTATTAGTAGACATGGGTAATTTGGTATCTTTAAGCTCTGTCTGCTCCATACTCGAGGGCATTTGGGCTACTTTATTCTTTTTTGGAACCTCTCTGCTTTTGGTAGTATCCTTCAATGATACATTTTTCCAAACCATCCGCTCTTGGGCAACTGTCGGCTTTCCCCCATTATCTAGATTAAAAGCTGCTCTGTCTCCTTTTTAAAGGTTAATGCCAGCAGCCTGGTTTCATCCCAGTTAAGGTAAAGCCCATCCCTTCGGAAGAGCCCCTCCTTTCCCCAGAATGTTCCCCAGTTCCCAACTAATCCAAAACCCTCATCTCTGCACCATTGTCTCATCCACGCATTGAGACTTCTGCTTTTTGGGTCCTGCGCGTGGAATGGGAAGCATTTCGGAGAACGCTACCCTGGAAATTCTGCATTTCAACTTCCTACCTAAAAGCCCAAATTTAGCCTCCAGAACTTCCCTACCACATTTTCCTGTCATTGGTACCAACATGTACCAAGATAGCAGACTCCTTCCGAGCACTATCTAAGACCTTATCTAGGTGGCGTTTGAGGCCCGCTACCTTCGCACCAGGCAGGCATGTTACCAGGTGATCCTCATGTCCACCAGCCACCCAGATATCTACATGTCTAATGATCGAATCACCAACTATAACGGCTGTCCTAACCCTTTCCTCATGGGCATATGACCCTGGAGAAACTTCCTCTGTGCGAGAGGGTTTTACATCACCTGGAGGACAGATCCTAGTTACAGGATCACTTCCTGCCACACCAGGGTGATGTTCTCCTGTCAGGTGACCTCTCTCCTCCATGGCAACAGGGATGCTGCCAGACTGGAGGTGGGACTTCAGGACTATATCCCTGTAGGTCTCGTCTTTGTACCTCTCTGTCTTTCTTATGTTTTCCAAGTCTGATACTCTAGCCTCCAGAGAAGGGACTCTTTCCCTGAGAGCAAAGAGCTCCATGCACCTAGTGTACATGTAAAACCTCTCACCAAATGGGAGAAAATCATACATGTGACACTCAATGCAAAAGACTGGAAAACCCCCATCTCACTACTGGACTGCTGTCTGCATCTTAGTTTTAAGTTTGTGTTTAGATCTTTAAGTTCTTTACTTACTAAGGGTTGCTATGGATATTTATACCAATAAAACTGTACCTAATACGTTTAATATACCTTGCTCACCTGAAGCTTAATTAATCTCAGGTCCTTAGTGTAAGACTGATTTTGGTAACGAGCTTCACCTGAGAGCACCTCCTGTCTTTTAAGATGTGTAAGTACCTATAAAGCTATGATTAACCCAGGGGTGGGTGGGTGTTGGGGAGGGAGGGAAATAAGATTTATGAAAAGAGGGCTGCTACACAGTACCCTGTTTTGTGCTGCTGAGGTAAGCTATATTCTGATTTGATTTAAATTATAGCTCTTTTGCTGCTGCTAGGCACTAACTTATTATGAAATTTAAACTACAAGCTTTCTGCTGGGTTCTAAATTTAACCAGAAAGCTCTCTTCTGTGTTTTAAATTTAAACTAAAAGTACTTTGCTGATGCTAGGTCCTGAGTGACCATTAAATTTAAACTACAAGCTCTCTGCTGGGTTCCAAATTTAACCAGAAAGCTCTCTTCTGTGTTTTAAATTTAAACTAAAAGTACTTTGCTGATACTAGGCCCTGAGTGACTATTAAATTTAAACTACAAGCTCTCTGCTGGGTATGAAATGTAACCAGAACGTTCTCTTCTGTGTTTGAAATTTAAGCTTAAACTGCTGCTATTAGGCCCTGACAGATTTAACAAAAAATAGTGGATTCACAGATTAATTAGCTTTGATACAAAGAATTCCTTTCAGAAAATTCCCAGAAGTGTATACTCGCAATTGAAGATCTCTCTCTAGAAGTAACAGTCTCCTTTTCTAGTCCTTCAAGACTAGAAAAAAGCTACAAAAAAAGCTCCATTTATCTGAACTCTTCATCACCTCCCACTCAACTACTTTCTAACCCAGTCAGTCAATTTAAGGTCCATTCCTAGAGTGCTCAATTTATTTATAAGTTGCCTATGCAGAACTTTGCCAAAGACGTTACTGAAATCTAAGTGCATCACATCTAGGTCTCTCCTTTGGTTCAACTCTCTGGTTGCCCATTCAAATAAATTAATTAGATTGTCTGACATTACCTTCCTCTAGTAAAGCCATGCTGCCTCGGATCCAGAAACCTCACTATCCTCTGTTTTAGCATCATTTCTTTTAATTTACTTATCACAGAGGTCATACTGTAGTTCTCAACATTATCCTTACTTCTGCTTTTGTGTAAGGGGCCATATGTGCCTTTCTCCAGTCCTCTGGGATCACTCCAGACTCCAAAGAAGCATTGAAAAGGTTAGTCAGTAGAGACGCTAGAACATCCCAAAGTTCCTTCAGTATTCTCAGAAGTATCCCATCTGGTTTCATTGCCTTATCTATTTGAAGCTATAGGGTAAACTATTTAAGACTAATAAAAGAAAATATTTTTTCACTCAACGTGTAATCAAACTCTGGAATTTGTTACCGGAGGATGTAGTAAAGGCTGTTAGTGTAGCTGGGTTTAAAAAAGGTTTGGACAAGTTCCTGGAGGAAAGGTCCATAAACCATTATTAAGAAGAGACCCAGGATATCAATGCTTGACCCAGTACAAGCATTGCGGAACCTGTGTCTTTTGGGGAAACTGTTAGGTACATATGACCTAGATTGGCCACTGTTGGAAACAGGATACTGGGCTTGATGGACCTTGGCCTGACCCAGTATGGCATATGTTATGTTCTTATGTTCTTATATTTCAGCTAGTTCGTCATGAACACAGTCTGATGAAAATCGTTCAAGATCCCTTACATTTCTATTCCTATTTGTAGGTGTTTTCTGAGGTCCTGCTCCTGGTCTCATCTGTGAACACAGAACAAAAAATATTTGTTATGCAAATCCACTTTATCCTTATCAGCTTCTACATATCCCTTCCCTTCACTCCTAAGTCTGACAATACCACATTTGTACTTCCTCTTCTCACTAACATACCTGAAAATTGTCTTGTCCTCCCATATTACTGCATTGGCTATTTTTTTTCTATTTGTATCTTTGCTTTTCTGATTACTTTCCTAGTTTCTCAAAATTTTTCAAAATATTCATGTTTGACTTTCTGTGATACCTTTTATTTTGTGAAGGCCATCCTATTTTTCTTCATCTTTTCAGATACTTCTTTTGAGAAACATAGCGGCCTCCTTTTCCTTTTACATTTATTTACTTTCCTAGCAAAATGATTTGTTGCCCTTAAAATATCCCCTTTTCATTTTTTCCATTGCTTTTCTACATCCCCCAGCTGTTTCCATACTGCTAATGATTCCTTGAAGTATTGTCCCATCTTGGCTGTTACTTTTCCTAAAGCCAGGGACCCTTGCTTTTTTTTTTAAATATTTTAATATTTTTATTTAAATTTTTAATAGTTTCAAACAAATCTACAAGCAAAAATACTTGCATAGAAAAAGGGGAACATTACAGAAAAGATACAATTAGGAATAAAAAGGAAAAACAATTCACAAATGAACCCCACAAGCAACCCAGAAAAGAGGATCCAAAAAAGGCGAATATAAAGAAAACAAAATAAGTAATATAATAGGAAAAATTGCGAAACAGCCCTTGCTTATACACATCTACTCGTTTACTAACCCCCCCCCCCCATCTTCTCCCCCTAGGGACCACGAGAATTAATTCTAGGGACCCTTGCTTTGAATGGACTTTATCATCTCTTATCCACACCATCTGGTGATCAATGGATGCAAGATAATATCCCACTATAACATCAGAAACACTTTCCCCGTTGGTAAGCACCAGGTCCAGTATGGCCCCTTCACAGGTGGATTTGGTTACCAGTTGCTGGAATAGTTCTCCATGTGCAGAATCTAGGATCTCCTTACTTCTGGATAACACTGTAGCAGGGATGTGCCAATCAATATCCGGCATATTGAAATAACCTATAAGTAGCACTTCTCCTTTCATGGCAATACTGTGCATGTCTTCTATTAAATCTCTGTCCACTTCTCCCTGAGAAGGAGATCTGCATATCACACCAATGCAAATTAATTTCCCATTCCCTCTTTCTAGTTTAACTCACAGTGCTTCCGTGTTCCCATATAAGCCCTGTAATTCTATAGCTTTAATATTATTTTTTACATATAGTGCCACTCCTCCTCCCCTTCTTCCTACCCTGTCATTCCTAAATAAAATATGTTGTTGTGAAGTGCCATTGAGTCGGTGTCGACTCTTGGAGACCCTCTGGATAGTTGTCCTAAACTGTGTTCTGTCTTCAGTCAGGCAGCTCATTGTTGACAAAGTGGCACCCATAGCTGTTGTTGTTGTATCGATCCATCTCATTGCTAGCCTTCCTCTTTTGCATTGACCTTCTACCTTGCCAAGCATGATTTCTTTCTCTAATGATCTCTCTCTTCGCATGATGTGTCCAAAGTATGAAAGTTGAAGTCTTGCCATCTGAGTTTCTAAAGTATAACCTGTATAATTACATCCAAGTCATGGTTGTCTATGAACCATGTCTCTGTAACCACCACTAAATCCAATTCAGTCTCTTCCATTAAAGCCTCAACATCTAGGATCTTATACACACCACTTTCTAGATGTTGCGCCTTTTACCCATTTCTTCAGAGGTATTTACTTTCTACTTACCTGAGGGCTTTTACTTACCTGGGGTTTTCTTCACCCATCCCAAAATAATCTAGTTTAAAGCCATCTTCAGTAGGTTAGCCAGCCTGCTGTGGAAGACACTTTGAGACTTCTTGGATAGGTAGATGGCATCTGCTCTGCAGCCCTAAGAAAATTATCCCAAGGTCCAAGAAACCAAAATGCTCTCAATGATACCATCCATGCAGCCATGCATTTATTGCCAGGATGTGAGCTTCTCTGCCTCGGTCTTTATCCTCAACATGGAGAATTGAACAGAACACCACCTGCGCACCACCTAGATAAGGTCTTAGATAGTGCTGGGGAGGAGTCTGCTGTCTTGGTACATGTCGGTACCAATGACATAGGAAAATGTGGTAGGGAGGTTCTGGAGGCTAAATTTAGGCTTTTAGGTAGGAAGTTGAAATCCAGAACTTCCAGGGTAGCATTCTCCGAAATGCTTCCTGTTCCACACGCAGGACCCAAAAGGCAGGCAGAGCTCTGGAGTCTCAATGCGTGGATGAGACAATGGTGCAGAGATGAGGGGTTTGGATTTGTTAGGAACTGGGGAACATTCTGGGGAAAGGAGGGGCTCTTCCGAAGGGATGGGCTTCACCTCAACCGGGATGGAACCAGGCTGCTGGCATTAACCTTTAAAAAGGAGATAGAGCAGCTTTTAAATTAGATATTAGGAGAAAGCCGACAGTTGCCCAAGAGAGGATGGTTCGGAAGAATGTATCTTTGAAGGATACTACCAAAAGTAGAGAGGTTCCACAAAAGAGTAAAGTAGCCCAAATGCCCTCAAGTATGGAGCAGACAGAGCTTAAAGATCCCAAATTACCCATGTCTAACAATAGCCAAATTAATATGAATAAAATACATTCTCTAAAATGCTTGTATACAAATGCTAGTAGTCTAAAAATTAAGATGAGAAAGTTAGAATATATAGCACTAAATGAAAGGTTAGATATGATTTGAATATCAGAGACATGGTGGAAGGAGTACAACCAGTGGGACACTGTGATACCTGGGTACAAACTATGTCGTAATGATAGAGCTGATCAAATTGGTGGAGGGGTTGCTCTCTATGTTAGAGAGGGCATTGAGTCAGAAAGGATTAAAGTTTTGCAGGAAACAAAATCTGCTGTAGAATCTATATGGATTGAAATTACATGTAAAAGGGGGAAGGCAATGGCAGTGGGGGTGTACTATCGAGCGCCTGGCCAGAATGACCAAATGGATGATGAAATGCTCAAAGAAATCAAGGAAGCTAACAAAAGTTACAGCGCAGTAACAATAATGGGTGATTTCAACTACCCCGGTATCGACTGGGTCAGTGTCACATCAGGACATGCTAGGGAGATAAAGTTCCTCGATGAAATAAATGACTGCTTCTTGGAGCAGCTGGTTCATGAACCGACCAGAGGGGAAGCCATATTAGACCTAGTCCTTAGTGGAACACCAGATCTAGTGCAAGAGATAAGGTTGTTGAGGCCACTTGGCAATAGTGTTCATAGCATGATCGCCTTTGATTTAATTAGTGGAGGAGGGATAGTAAGGAAATCCACAGTACTACCTTTTAACTTTTGAAAGGGAGACTATGATAAAATAAGGAAAACAGTTAAGAAAAAACTAAAAGGAGCAGTTGCAAAGGTTAAAGACGTACATCAGGCTTGGCTGTTGTTGAAAAATACTATCTTGGAAGCCCAGATCAGCTGTATTCCACGCTTTAAGAAAAGTGGATGGAAGTCCAAAAAACTGCCAGCATGGTATAAAGGTGAGGTCAGAGAGGCTGTTGTTGCCAAAAAAGCATCTTTCAGGAAATGGAAAATAGAGCCAAACAACGAAACCTGGAAACAGCACAAGCACTGGCAAGTCAAATGCAAGGCATTATTAATAAGGCAGGCAAAGGGAGAATTTGAGAAGAAGCTTGCTGTGGAAGCAAAAATGCGAAGTAAAGACCTTTTCAAGTACATTTGTAGCAAAAAACCTGTGAGTCAGTTGGTCCATTAGATGATAAAGGGGTTAAAGGAGCACTAAGAGGCGACAAGGTGATAGCGGAGAGACTGAATGAATTCTTTGCTTCAGTCTTTACTGAGGAAGATGTAGGGATGTTACCATGACTGAAGTGGTATTTAAAGGTGCGGAAGAATTGAAGGAAATATCGATACATCGGGAAGATGTATTACAACTATTAGATAAACTGAAGAGTAGCAAATCACCTGGGCCGGATGTTATACATCCAAGGGTGTTGAAAGAACTGAAATATGAGATAGCAGACCTGCTATTAGTAATCTGTGAACTATCATTAAAATCATCTCTAATAACTGAAGATTGAAGGATCGCCAATGTAACACCAATTTTTAAAAAGGGTTCCAGGGGTGATCCGGGAAACTACAGACCGATGAGCCTGACGTCAGTACTGGGAAAAATGGTAGAAACCATCATAAAGAATAAAATTACTCAGCATGTAGATAGTCATGACCTAATGGGAGACAGCCAACATGACTTTAGACAAGGAAGATCTTGTCTTACTAATCTGTTATGTTTTTTTGAAGGAGTGAATAATCAGGTGGACAAAGGTGAGTCGGTTGATATTGTGTATCTGGACTTTCAGAAAGCCTTTGACAAGGTCCCTCATGAGAGACTTTTGGCAAAACTAAAGAGTCATGGGATAGGAGGCAGTGTACTATTGTGGATCAGGAACTGGTTAAAAGATAGAAAGCAGAGGTTAGGGCTAAATGGCCAATTTTCCCAATGGAGAAAGGTGAATAGTGATGTACCCCAGGGATCTGTGCTGGGTCTGCTGCTTTTTGACATATTCATAAATGACCTGGAAATTGGAATAACGAGTGATGTTATCAAATTTGCAGATGACACAAAACTATTTAAAGTTGTTAAAACCCAAGAGGATTGTGGAAAATTGCAAGAGGATCTTGATAAATTGGAAGACTGGGCATCAAAATGGCAGATGAAATTTAATGTGGACAAGTGCAAGGTTATGCACCTAGGGAAGAACAACCCAAACTATGGTTACACCATGCAAGGTTCCACATTAGGAACCACCACCCAAGGAAAAGATTTAGGCGTCATTGTGGATACCATGTTAAAACCCTCGGCCCAGTGTGCAGCAGCGGCCAAGAGAGCAAATAGAATGCTAGGTATGATAAGGAAAGGAATGGAAAATAAAACAAAAGATATTATATTGCCTCTATATCGTTCCATGGTGAGACCGCACTTTGAATATTGTGTGCAATTCTGGTCGCTGTATCTTAAAAAGGATATAGCGATTTTAGAAAAGGTTCAGAGAAGAGCCACCAAAATGGTAAAGGGGATGGAAGGATACTCCTATGAAGAAAGGCTAAAAAGGTTAGGGCTCTTTAACCTGGAAAAGAGACGGCTGAGGGGAGATATGATAGAAGTCTATAAATTAATGAACGGAGTGGAACGGGTAAACGTAGATCGATTGTTTACCTTATCAGAATATAGAAAGACTAGGGGACATGCAATGAAACTACAGGGTAAACTATTTAAGACTAATAAAAGAAAATATTTTTTCACTCAACGTGTAATCAAACTCTGGAATTTGTTACCGGAGGATGTAGTAAAAGCTGTTAGTGTAGCTGGGTTTAAAAAAGGTTTGGACAAGTTCCTGGAGGAAAGGTCCATAAACCATTATTAAGAAGGGACCTAGGATATCAATGCTTGAACCAATACAAGCATTGTGGAACCTGTGTCCCTTGGGGAAACTGCTAGGTACTTATGACCTAGATTGGCCACTGTTGGAAACAGAATACTGGGCTTGATGGACCTTGGTCTGACCCAGTATGGCATATCTTATGTTCTTATGTTATGCACACATATTTGCTTCTCCTCTCTCCCACAGCCATGAGTTACTCTTGATATGCTCGGAGGAATACTTAAAAAGGCAGTGACTTCAATTAGCATGCTTACCTCTTTGAACTTTAAGGCTAGAGGAGGAGAAACAGAACTATAACAGCTAAAAAAAAAAAAAAAGCTTTGACTTAGAAGACAAAAAAATTCCCCTTTTGCAACAGAGCTACAAATCACTAGACAATGTAGTAGAAAATGTTAGCTATTAAAAATTATAAAAAAAAAAAAAAAAGGGGGGCGGAGCCTGATGTCCAGCGGGTAAGACGCTTCGCGCTGAAGCTCCCGAGAGGCCTACTTAGAATCCTGACTTAATACCTATACAAACTTACTATTTCGCTCCGGGCTGACCGGGGTACCTCGGGGGGGATGGCGGCCCATAAACCAGCGCGCTTGGACTTCGGGTCTCCTTCTTCTTCTCACGGAAAACGCTCCAAAACAGAGGTGTCCTCCCCACAGAAGATGGTTCCATTTCGGGAAAACCCCGAAATGCACCTGGAGATTTTAGAGGAAATACGCGGCGTGAAGGAATTGGTGCAGTCCAATGGAGAAGCGCTTAGAGCCATGCGAGAAGACTTTGGAGTGCTCCAGGACCGACTTGAAAGTCTCTCATTACGGCAGGACAATATGGCGGGGGTCCTCGACTCGCACGCGGTGCGCTTGGGCACACTGGACGAGGCTGAGCGCCAGATACAGAATCTTCAAAAGGAGTTAGAAGATAGCAATAATCGAGCCCGTCGCAACAATGTGAGGCTCATTGGAATACCGGAGGGGGTGGAAGCGGGAGATATGAGAGAATTCCTGCTCAAAACTCTTCCCTCCTTGCTGAAGATCACCTTTCATAAAGAACTGGAAATCGATCGTGCACACCGTGTTCCTACCCACATGGCGCTCAACCGAACGACCCCCCGGCCTATTATCTTTCGCTTGCTACGATATCAACAAGT
This sequence comes from Ichthyophis bannanicus, assembly GCA_033557465.1. Classification (NCBI taxonomy): domain Eukaryota; kingdom Metazoa; phylum Chordata; class Amphibia; order Gymnophiona; family Ichthyophiidae; genus Ichthyophis; species Ichthyophis bannanicus. The sequence goes on from CM066032.1 coordinate 2,104,735, forward strand.
GGAACAAATTTTAAATGCTGCCCGGGCGAACCATCATTTGGAATTTGAAGGTCACAAAGTCTCCTTCTTCCCTGATTTGGCAAAGCCTACCGTTGACCGACGGAAGAAACTCCTTGCTTTTCGCCCTCGACTTCAACAGCTACAGGCTCGCTTTGGCCTGTTGTATCCCGCGAAGCTCCGCGTGACTCTCCACAACCAAACCAGGACATTCGAAGATCCTGATCTACTATCAACATTTTTAGACTCCAAAGAAGCAGAGCAGATGCGCTAATCCAACGACTTGGACTTTTATTTGCCGGCTCTGTCCGCCATTTTGAAGGGCCCGATGCGGCGGTCATAGTCAAGCACAGAGACTACCTGGACTTTCTTTCTTTCTTTCTATGACTTTTTTGTTTTTTTTGGTCTCCTATCCCTCCATAATGTGTGCCTCGGTCGGATTCGGAGCACGCACAGTCCTACAGGTTATGTGATTTTCAATTTCGGCCTTCTCTGGGGCTTCTCCCCGCAGACACATGGTCGCCAGTAATTTTTGGGGTTCTGCTTCTTCTCTACCGCGCTGCGGTTTTTCTTTTTTAATGTGGGGCGCTTCATTGTATTATCTAAGCTTATTTTCTTTTATGCCATATGTACAGCCAGATACAGTCAATATGAGGGACATTGTGAAATTATGTGCGCTATCATGCTCAGAATTTTTAACTTGTCTGAATGGCCTTATGTAAAATCTTATCACTCAACGTAAAGGGCATTAATAGTCCAATCAAAAGAAAGAAAATCCTTAGCTATCTTAGTCATGAGCATGCTGATTTAGCGTTTCTTCAGGAAACGCACTTAAACTCTGCTGAAACACTGACACTCAATGTTAAGCCTTACATGGTGGCTGCCTATTCTCCCGCCGTTTCCAAACGGTGCGGGGTAGCCATTCTGGTTAAGAAATCTTTGCAAGCTACTGTAATTGATACTAGCGCTGACAAGGAGGGTAGATGGGCCCGAGTACATCTTAAGGTTGGAGATAGTGAATTTACATGTATTTGCATTTATGCCCCGAATGTGGACAACCCTGCTTACTATGCAAGTATTGCGCAGTTGGCACAGGCCTCTGCCAATACTCCATTAATACTTGGTGGTGATTTTAATCAAGTGTTAGACCCTCTGATAGATAGACAGCCGCCTAGAACGAGTAGTCCACCCAAGAGTCTTGCTACCCTTACAGCTCTGATGCAAGATCTTGCGCTGGTAGATATATGGAGGCTGCTTCACCCCTCCGACTTAGAGTTCACTTTCTTTTCTGCCCCCCATCACTCCCAATCTAGAATAGATTTCTTTCTCATTTCCAAAGCACTGATTTCTCAAGTAGACACGACTAGGACTCATCCTCTCCATATTTCAGATCATGCTGCCATATCTTTATCACTACATGTCACTGCGCGGGACGATTCTCCCCGAGCTTGGTTTTTTGATAGAACCTTATGTAATGCTATAACTAGAGATACCCCTATAGCGCAGAAAGCATGGGAGAGAGAATTGCACGTGACTTTGACCCCGGAGCAATGGAGCCTTGTCTGGAGTAGAGTGACACGGGTCTCCCGATCCGCCTCACTCACTCAGACACTCTTCTTTCTAGCCCACCGGTGCTTTTACACTCCTGACAGATTAGCCAAATGGAACACTACTCAGGGCAATAGTTGTTGGACATGTCATGCGGCCATTGGTTCACTACCTCATGTTATGTATGAATGTCCCGCACTACAGTATTACTGGCGTCGGGTCTGGGGTCGTATCCAGTCTATTTTGCACTTTCAAGAGCCCCTTTCTTGGAGGATAGTGGGACTTCGCTCAGCTGCGGGGATCCCCTCTCTTCCAAAAACGGCTTACTTCCTTTTGGACTTTATGCTTGGCATTGCTATTTCCCTAATTACGAAATACTGGAAAAATAGCTCCCATCTGAGCCCCAATGAATGGTGGAATCATGTCTGTCTCTACAGTAAATATGAACAAATACCTCGTATGTTTGCTTCCCCCATTCAGACTCCTCATCATCGGTCTAAATGGAAGATGCTCAATGACTATGTACACTCTGCTCAATGCTCTCATCTGACTGTCTAAATTTGTATATATCTTTGTCCCATGATTAGTCTGTATCGCAGATACTCTTTTGATTGTTTTGATGTATAATCACTGTTGTTTGGAAGCGCTCACATGCTGACATAATCAGCTAGAGAAGAAGCGTGGGGGTGGGGGGTAATTGGGTTTACTTTTCTTTATTGTATACTTGTTTTGTCTCCTTTGGTGTGCTGTTTCTTTTGTTTGTTGCAAAATGAAAATAAAAGTTTAAAAAAAAAAAAAATTATAAAAAAAAAACCTTTATAAGCTCTCAGGCAGAGAATTTGTATTCAAAAGCTACAGTATTGCACTGCTTGCAGTGGGCACTCTCTTAAGAATGGTAAATGTCTCTGATAGGATATTTAGACATGGTATCACAGTGAGGCATCATGTACAACCTGTTCAGGGACCATAATACTTCCTTCTTCCTGCTGGATATTCCACTCTGTGTGCAGCCTAACATCCTTCCAGCTTTGGCCGCTGCCTTGTCACACTGCTTTGTTACCTTGAAATCTTCAGACATTATCATTCTGAGGTCCCATCCTTGTTCCATACCCTCCAGCCTCTCATCACCTATTGTGTACGGCTCCTTTGGGTTTCTTGTAACATAGTAGAACAAACATAGTCATGTCAGTCAAGTAGGGGAGTTTTCATGGGATCAGATTCTTTGCACACTTGCTGTACCTGTTTGTCAGAGACTCTCTAGACCTGGGGAGAAAGACAGGTGACAGTACTGTCTTGAGGGAACTGATGAAGAAGTACCAAAATATAGTTGGGTATTTTCACTAGAATATGAAGGGTGAGAATGAGAGGCAGGATGCAACAGGGGCACCTGCACACCAGTTCAATCAGGATGTTGGCACCAGGTGGAATTCCACTTATGGCATGCTGGAGGGGTTAGTGGAATAATTTATAGTCTTGTATAAGATGTGTTCAGAGACCAAGATTTACTTATTTATTTACATTCTCTTATATACCGTGCTATTCTGCATCAGTGCGGTTTACATTGAACAAACTGAAATTACATTGAACAGGGCATTATAACTTGGAGATAACTATTTACAGGGAACATGGGCTATGGAGGGTTAAGTGACTTGCCCAAGACCATAAGGAGCACCTGTGGGACTAGAAACTCCAGTCCTTTCGGCCCAAGGTTGCTGTCCTCTAGTGGGATTTGAACCCCCAACTTTCCAGCCTGAAGTACCTTGCCCAACCACTAGGCCACTCCTCTGCTCCAAGATTGGCATTGATAAGCCCCTGGGTCACCAGAATTGGGCAAGTATCATAAGGTGATGAACATAAGAAATGCCACAATGAGTTAGAACAAAGATTCATCAAGTCCAGTATTCTGATTCCATCAGTGGCCAATCCAGGTCACAAGTACCTGTCAGGTTTCCAAAAGGTAGAAAGATTTCATGCTGCTTATCCCAGGGGTAAGCAGTGGATTTCCTCGGTCCAGTTTAATAAGGGTTTATGGACTTTTCCTCCAGGAACTTGTCCATACCTCTTTTAAACCTAGCTATATTAACAGCTTTTACTACATCATCTGGCAATGACTTCCAGAACTTGATTATATGTTGAGTGATTAGTCTTAAATGTGCCTTGTTGTAGCTTCATTGTGTGTCCCCTGGTCTTTCTACTTTGTGAAGGAGTAACAACTGAACAATGTTTACCCGCTCCACTCCACTCATCATTTTATAGACCTGTATCATATCTTCCGTTGGCTCTCTTTTCCAAGCTGAAGAGCCTTAACCTTTTAAGCCTTTCCTTAAAAGGATAACCTTCCATTCTTTATCATTTGGTCTCTTTTCTCTTTATCTTTTCAAGTATTCCTTGGGTGGAAATCTGTCTGTAGTGGTGGGGAGGGGAATCTTCGGAGGAGAGAGGGTATTTACTGAAAATGTATTTATTTAATTAAAACATTTTAGACTGCTCCTCTAGCTCAAAAAGCCATCAGAAGCGATATACAATCAAAATCATAGAAAATATAACATCAATTTGACACCAAGCCTACACCTAGTTCAATCAGTCTGCACTACTCAATCCATCATAGAAAGAGCTTGGTATTCAACTTCTTACTACAACCCTTATAATCCAGCCCCTGCCTTAACATGTCAGGGAGACTGTTTCACAAAGCGGGGGCTTTCACAGAAAAGGCTCAGTCCCTGTGTCACTCTTTAATAATATTGTTTTACTAGAGCACTAAGCCCTTCCAGGCACATCCCATTCCAACTTTTCCTGCAAGTTCCGTGACCCTTCACTATGCATTCAACTGTATGCATGTATACTAATATTGACTATGTGTGCATGCCAAAGAGCAAGTCATTTTTTTTAAAATTTATAGATTTTTAGTCAATACAATTACCAAAATAGATACAGGTCAATCCCATAATACCTTAACAAACAAATAAAAAAACATTGTTACATCAAGTAAGGAAAATAAACTGTGATAAAGTCCACATCATGGAATCCAACTGTTAAATACCAAAGAAACATTGGAAAAAGGAAAACAAGAATATAAACTATCCACAAATAGAGGTTACATCCCCTCCTTTAACATAAGCCCCGTTCCCCGGATAGACTATGTGTGCATGCCAAAGAGCAAGTCTAAACATAGGCATATATTTTACTTAGGATAATTTTCAAAGTCAAATTATACATCTACTTTGATTTTGCAAATTTTGTCAAGCCATACAGAGAAAATTATGTACGAGCGTACATACTTTTTTCCATTTCTGTGCAGTTATAAACTAATCCCTCTCCCGATTATTCTTAGTAAAGAAAAGATGAGAGGGTAGGATTTGATTAAATGGGCATTGCTAAACAATATAATATACGGGTTTAATAAGTGCAAAATATATAAAAGACAAGATATTATTGCTGACACATTTACATGAAACTATAAAAGGTCAGGCAAACTCCTTTTAGTTTATGCATCATACCTTGCATTGTGGGGGATAATAATATACGTACTACATATACATTACATACTATTCTATAAAGGTCATTAAGGAGGCAATTTTTAAAGGCATTTGCACAAGAAAATGGGTATTTTAAAGTAAAAAATCCTTTAAAAAATGTCCTGCACTCATCCAAGGAAAGAGGGTAGTGCTCATTTGGGCTTAGAGTGGAACCAGAGAAGTATGCTCGTGGATTAATTTTAAAATCTTTACATGTTCTTTACCCTGGAACTCTAGACATCACAGGATTCTCAAAGGGAAACTTCCTGGAAATTATCCATGAGGCTTCAAGCTCCTGGTAGGGCATGAAAATGATTCCACACCAAAATATCTCAGTAAAACATTCCCCAAATTGATGATGAATTATCAAGTTGAACTTATATGTAGGTATTTTCTGCTTTTCATATGAACAGCTCTAAAAGATTCTTTAAATAACCTTGATGTGAAACGGAAGTACCAAATTGCAGGCAGAGTGTGACAAAGAGCTCTATTTGCCTGACAGCTCTTTTGAGAAGTGGGGATGGAAAGAGAGGAGGAAAAAAGGCGAGGGCTATTAAACGGATAGAATATTGACAGCTTGTCGGTTTGATCAGTATAAATCATAATGCCTTCACCATCTTTTTCCTTTGTCTATGTTTTTTCTTTAAGAATATTGTTAGCAAAACTAAGTTTATTTATATTGACTTTATTGTATAATTCAGAGCTAAAGAAGGGTATAAAAAGATTCCATAAGGGATTCTTGCATGGTTAACAGAAGTTTTCTCTAGGGAAATATTATGCTTGCACACAATGCCCTTACAATTGCTCCAATATAAGACTAGAGATTGAGAGTATATAATAAACATATTGAATTAAGAACGACCCTATATTCCTAAAGATTGGGACATGTGAAGAGGGAACTGAGACATCCAGGTTGGGAGTGCACAAATCCCTGTGTATTTTATAAAGCTCTGCCAAACATCGAGACTCTTCTAAAATATATATTTGGACATACCAATTTTAAAAAGCTGACCGTGAGGAAAATGAGAGTTTCTTCCTCTCCTCCACTTATGCAGCTTTTTAAAAACATTGCTTCCGACATCCATTCAATCCTTCAACCCTTGATCTCCTCCTGTGCCAGTCCTATTCATCCTCCCCCTAGTCTCTGTACCAGTGAGGTATCCACACTGACTTACCCCTCTGAAGCACTGTACCAGTTAAATATCCACCCTTGCCCCTCCAAGCCCCAAAGATCCCCCTGACAGGCCAGAATCCTGACAGGTCAGACCCCCATCATCTCTGCAACTGCAGTGGTATTTGTGTAGCAAAAGCAATTCCCGGTTGCTCTTGCTCCATTGGGCACTAAGGTTCAAAATGATGCTTTGACCCCCTAATGGTAGCCTTGCAGTATTACAGCAGGGGTGGGGGGGGGGGGGTTTCAAGCTTTCAAATAAGGGTTTATTTGTCTTTTTAGTCAATTTCCTCTGGAACATCTTACCCCTTTATCTACATCAAGAGCTTGCACTACCTACATTAACCGAGTAGTCGTACCCGGCGCTCCCCATCCTGCCTCTCGAACCCCTTTTAATCTATCTCCCCCTCCCCCACCCCACCCCCCCCACCCCTTCACAAATGCACAGACAGCCATTCTTGGGTAACAAACTGGTCGCAGCTTTATTTGCCAAGTTAACATCTATAACATGCAAAACCAGCATAATCAACAACCAACCACCACCCCCCCCCCCCCAGACGGAGTGATATGTCACCAGCCATGCTATTAGCAAAATTACCTCGCCTCCGCACCGGCTGCATTCACCTCCACCGGCCAAATTCCTAAAGCCCCTGTCCGACTTCGCCATATTACTAGCAAAAGTCTACCCGGGGTTGTCCGGGCTGGGGGCACCCCGCCCATGCCCCAATTGGCCTAAGGCTCCGGACCCCGGACACCTCCGGGATCCCACCGCTCCCCCTGCACCAAGCTGCAACAACCCTAAATCTCCGAACCCCCCGCCTCCCATAAGGGTGGGCCGCCATGCTCCAGGCTCTCTCACATGTGCTCAGCCATAGCCGCCGCCGGCCGAGCACACGTCCTGCCTTGGCCACTGATGGGCTCTCGCACGCGTGATCGCGCGCACAGAGCCAATCATTTTAAAGGACGCACCAGCGTCCTCGCCGCCACTCTGCGCTACCCCCCCCACCTCCTTTCACTTAGGAGCGCACAGGGTCCCGCGCCGGGCCAAGCACCCGGTTAAATCCGGTCACCGGGACCCTGCCCACGCCCTTTTCCTTAGGGAAGGTCTTAAAACTCTATTCTTTGAATAAGAGTTTGAGAAGCTATAATGGGTGAGGAGCAGTGGATTTTCTTGTTGTGTGATTGATTTTGTGAATCTGTTTTTTGTTTGGTCTTCTGTTCATTTGACATACTATATGCTATTGTTTGTTATTGCATATCACATTTTTAGATTGTAAAGTACCTTGATGGACTTTTGGTCTGAAAAGTGGTCAAGTGAATTTATAAAATAAAATAAAAATAAAGATGCATGTGTATATTTATTTGAATTTTTTAAATTAAAATTTCGCTATAGTCTGGAAACAAACTGCTTATATGTCAACAGTAAAGGAATAATGTGCATTACTTATATAAGAAATTGAATGTTTTTTTCCGTTTCTGAATCATGTGCCTAGCCTGATATTTTTGAAAAAGAGATACATTTTTACATTGCCTGTCAGTTTGTGCTTAATTATCTTGCTTGCTTTTCAGAAGGGAATTTTAGGATGTAAGAAGCATTTCTTCTGTTTTTTCTTTTTTTTTTTAGTTTGAAGTCATAGCACTTCCCTGCTTCCTACCCTACCCTTAATATTATTATGTACAGTAGACTGAACACCAATATGGAGGCTGCATAGATAGAATTGCTTGCCATTGGTTGGGAGTAAAAAATGAGGTAATTTAGATAATTTTTTAAGAACAAAAACTGTATTGATTTTCTTGTAAGCATTAACAATATAGCAGGCATCACTTCTTAAATCTACTAGTTGAGTGATATGCTAGTTTATTTATCAGTGACAAAAGGAAGAAGTAATTCAAGCTGGGACAAACATATCCAGAGATTTCCATATATTGTTAAAGGATAAGACACGGTTATGTTCTTTGGCAGTGGTGTGCTCATACTTGTAAGTCATATAGTCTGTGCTCCATCAGGGGTTAAATTGAATTTGTGGGCTATTCTTCAAGTTGCTTGGAATCAATTTTAAAGCCAAGAAGATTAAGATATCAAGAATCTTCCTCTTATGTTTTGACATTTCCTGAGTTAAGACCAAAGATTTCCATATAATTATGTTAAATAACTCTTCTTGGATCTGCACTATATTATAAATTCTCTCCCATACTTGGTTTCTGTATTTGGCCAGACATGGATGAAAGAAAAACATATGTGGAAGTGTGCCTGAATCTATTAAGCAAACCTACATTTTCCATCAGATATCCAAACAAATTTGGTAGTTTCATATGGAGCCCAGAGTACTCCGAGCCATAAAATACTTTTTTTTATGTCAAGGATGCATACAATGAAATTAAAATTAATTTTTCCCAGGAGTATTTTTCGGGATGCAAAGATACACTTGAATTCCTTCCTCATACTTTCTCAGTGCTAATAAATTTCTGACCTTCATCCTCTCTTATTTGCTTATATAAATGAGAGTCTACCTTAAATGAAGACAATACATTGGTGCAAAACCAAACACATTGAGCCTGATTCTCAGAGGGGTACATCTGCGTCGTCTGGACATCCTCAATGAACACAGACCTGTTTGGACCCAATTTTGGACCGTGGGAACTAAATGTTCCCGCAGTACACAGAATCGGGCCTAAGGATGGCCCAGCATGCCCTTGCCTGCCTGTGGGGACATATTCCCTTCAAGCTCCCCTGGCTGCCATGGTTCAACCCCCCTCTTTCCCATTGCCCGACCCAAGGCTGGCCAACCGGGGTCTGGATCGGGTGACGGGGACCCCCTCGCACTTGGCCCTGGCCCCAAGGGGGAAATCCCCAGGCCCGATCACCGGATTTGTGCTGCTTTTTCCACCTTTGAGGTGGAGTAAGCAGCATGTTCCCTTTGACCTGGCAGGATGAACAGAGCTGTGACCTGAATTGGCCCTGTACGTCCTGCCAGGCTGGCCCAACCCCACTCACCCAGATCCCACCCCCTCCCGCCAGCCGTCGGCTCTTCTAGTTCAGTGTTCAGGATGTCCAGGGAGAGCAGGAGGGAGTATAGGCTCCTGACAGATTGTGGGACTGCACATTCCGCTGGAACGTGCAGCCCCACAACCCACGTCTCATAATCGGGCCCAATATGGATTATCTTAGAGCTTCTAATTTTAAGTTTCAAATGATAAACACTGATAAGACACCCCAAATGTGTCCAATAAAATGTGTTTATTGGATAAACACCAGAAAGACACCATTTCTACTAGTACTATTACACTCCTCCCCTGGCCAGCCTTGATACCTCCACTTCTCAGCTACACAGTGTATACATTTGGTACAGCTAGAAATACAGTAGTACTCAGTAATAGTGCATATGAGCAAAGCCACCAATAAACACCAATTTTTGTACCCTCTCTTACTTAGCTAGAAAATAGCCATCTGATTTTATACCTAACACATAATTTAGATCAGTTTTTTGTTATCTATGGGAAAAGAATACTTTTTTCAGGGGGAGTTTGATTTTTTACATCTTTATACTGTAGATCTTTTAGGCAATTCTACAATGGAGGCCACACTAGACTGTGTAGCTAATAGATACATAAATATATATCTGAAGGGACAAGATAAATTGCTTCAAATAGCAAATCAAACAAGGCTACTCCAGTGGAATCTCTAGACAATAGTATGTGAGGATGGGATACAGTAGAGGCAGCAAGCCCAGTATAGGAGGTAAACCTACGTGACATTTCTGTATATCACACCCACCATATCACTGTCCTCCCCTTCCTTACATTATAAAAGTTACTACAAAAAGGTTCCAGCAGTTTTTTACGCATCTTCCCTCTACCAGTCAACTACCCCTCAATAAACTACCATCATAATTATGCAATAATATCAGTCAATGAAGTGTTCTGCATGGGAGTGAAGTCTGTACAGGATGGGAGAGAATACTAATAAAAAAAAAAACATACCTCCAGGTTCTGTAATGCATATTCCACATTTTGTTACAATTAAAGTAGTACAAATCCCCTCATGACTCATCATACACAAATATACAAATATTCAAAACCATGATTTAATCTCAGGAACAACATGTGTTCCCCTACCAGGTACTTTGTGAAGTAACATATAATTTGAAAAATAAAAGACAGAACCTAATAGCACAACAACCGTGCCTTTGAAAAAGTAACACTGAAATATCACATCAGGTCTTAGAACTCCCATGCTCCTCATAATGGGGAAACAGAACAAATTGGACTGCTACAGATATCTATGCAGGAAGAAGTCACTAGCAGCATCCTTCGTCTTGGTTACACATGTAAATCATGGACAGATCCTTGCAGAATATAGAATAAGGAACCACAAATTAGAAAGAGAAACATGAAAATAAAAATTGAAACCCCAAAAAGCTAGACTCTACAAGCAGTTCAATACTGGAAAAAGAGAAAAGATGCATTTCCTCCAGTGTTTTAGACTACAGAGAGATGCACATTTCCTGACGTTAACACAATCCAATCATTAAAAACTGAAAATATATATCTTTTTAATTTTAATATTAATGCCTTTGTTGTCCAGGCATTTATTTTCTCTGAGTTGGCTACAGACTTTCTTTTGTTCTTTTCTTGTGTCAGTCTTTTCCTAAGTTCTTTTTCAGATTCTGTTCTCCATTCTACATTCATGAGTGGCTTGCTCTTTTTCAACTTTAGCTTGAGTTTGCATACTAGTAGTTGGCGATCTGTACCACAGTCAGCTCCTGGTTTTGTCTTTGTTGATAATATAGAGTGTTTCAATCCTTGACTTCCACAGATGTAGTCAGTTTGATTTTTGTACAATCCAATTGGTGAGGTGCATGTATACATTTGGCGCTTGTGTTGCTGGAAAAAGGTGTTTGATATGAATTGATCATTAGTCTTGCATAATTCTATCAGTCTGTCTCCAGCTTCATTTCTGTTGCCAAGTCCATATTTTCCAAGCACTTTGCCTTCTCTTTGTTGCCAGCTTTTGCATTCCAGTCACCCATGACTATCAGGATATTCTGTTTGCATGTTCTGTCAATTTCAGCTTGTACTTGTTCATAGAACTAATCATCGTCTTCCTCTTCTGTAGCTATTGTTAGGGCATATACCTGAACAATAGTTGCATTGATGGGTATTTCTGGCAGATGAAAATTAAATATTCACTGTTTGCAATGTATTTCATTACAGTTCTTTTAAGTTTCTTCTTGATTATAACGCAACACCATTTCTTCTTTGTCTTTCATTTCCAACAAAGTAGACCGTGTCATTATCAGATGCAAAGTGCCCAATGCCAGTCCATTTCAGTTCGCTGGCATCCAACAGATTGAGTTATACACCTTCCATTTCATTCTTGACCACCTTCAACTTCCCTTGGTACATGGTTTGTACACTCCATGTCCCAATATATAAAACATCTTTGCAGCTTCCCACTCTCATGTGAAGCTACATCAGCAGTCAGACGTCCCAAGGGCTTTGATCCAACCACATCATAAATGCTAGCTTTATTCTGAAAAGTCTTAAGCTGCTCCCCAGTACCAAGTTTAGTGCCTTTTGAGCTGGGGGTCTCATCTTCCAGCACTGTAGTGCAATTTGTTTTTTTGTGACTATCCACTGGGTTTTCGTGGCAAGATACGGAAGTAGATTGTCAGGCCTTTCTTCCGTGCAGTTTAATTTTAGTGTCGTTACCATTGTCACAGAAATGCGATCTTCCACCATCAACACTGTCCTATTCTGCTGCTGCCCATATGGGTGGTTTGTTTTAGTCTGGCACCTCAGCTGAGATCTGTCCATCTTGGGAGACCCTGCCAGTAGTTAAGCTACCGATAGCTTATCTCTCAGCATCACTGATGCACACAAGCCCTCACAGCATGGCAAGATGCAAACCAAGTAAGGGCATCTATCACTTACCCTCTATGAAGCTTTCTGTTGTCTCTCTTTCACTTTTCAACCCCATTTCTATATTCACTGATATCCTTCTGACCCATTCTTTTCCCCTATGATACCCCTCTTCAGCACTGCCTCTCATTCTACAGTCCTCCAGATTATTCACATTATGTCTTGACTTCAAGCTACCGTTCATCCTCTTTCTCTTGTTCCCATCTCTCATACTTATACCTCTAGCCCTTCAATCTACCTTCACCCATGCCTACCAGTTTTCAGGCCCTCACTGATCCTTGCAAATTCCCACTCAGTTTCTCCCATTCCAAGTTCTTCCCTCCTCAATCTTCAAGTCCCTGTTCATCCCTGAGTACTATCCTTCTGCTCTGTCTCACCAGTACCTCAGTCCCATCCATCTTCTACTCTGCTCCCCACAGTCCATGAGTCCTATCTTCCGTCTACTCTGCCCTCCCCCCCCCCCACACCTCTACCTCTTATGTCCAATCCTTTTTCTGTCTCACTTAATCGCATTCTTCAGTCCTGCTTCCACCAGTTACTAGGTCCATATTCTTCCTTTATCCTGAATCCTCTCTATTTATCTTCCTTAGTCTAACATCTATAGCCTAGTCTGGCAGGAGCTATGGATCTGGCTTAAGTTCTGGGTTCTGACAATGCATGAGCACTTCTACCCTCCATGCTATGGCTGCTTGGCTGTGTGGTTGAAACATACTTTGAATCATGGGAATCTATCCATAGAGCCCTGAGTAGCCTCTATGACTGAAAGATGTTTGAACTGTACAGGGCTTTGTAGATATAGAACCCTATAGTTCAAACAGACCAGGTTACATTTGCTGGTTGCTTTTGTTGGGGTTTTAGCCTATGAATTACATACAAGGCATCAGAGTATGGAGCTGTTTACACAAAAAAAGAGGCTAGCTTAACTTCACTTGTAAGATAACTGAGGAAAAGTATGGAATTTAGTAGGTTATTCTCATTTCTAATAGCAGAAATGAAAGCTCCTTACAGCAGAAGGATGGTTGTAAAAAAAACATTTCTCCAAAGCTGTCAACTTTGTTACTATTTGCATCTGTCCAGATCAGGGATGGCCTCAGTGTTGGTTTGAGGTTTTGGCACCCTAGGCAAACCTTAAGCCTTATGTCCTCCCCTGGCTGTCAGAATCTATTGTTTAGCTTTGAATGACTTTCTCATTGATGCTAGCCCCCTCCCCTTCCCAAGAAGCTGCCATCCTAGGTGAATACCTAGCTTGCTTGATGGCTGGGCCAGCAATGTTCCAGATCAATGTCCTGATCCACCATGAGGAACCAGATCAGTGTGAAAGATGCCTGCAGGTAAGCTTCCTCAGGAAATAGATGGAGAAACTGAAAGATGGGTTATTGAGGCTGTGAAACATCTTTTCAATAATGAAGACTACGTTGATGAAACTAATTTGCATAATGGCATCTAGACACATATTATAATCCAGTAGAGTCTACATAATAACTTCCCCTTCCCTGAAGTTGAATAACAAATTTGCAGCCCTGGAAGTGGGAGAGGAGAAACCAGTCCAGGAAGAAGCAGAACTAGAATTTGTAAACACTAAATATGTAGGATCATTAAGCACTAGGAAGCAAAGGATAGTAGTGACTCTCTTCAGAGGGGTACACAGTCATCCACTTCCTGAACAGACCTTATTTATTTTATTTATTTATGTGCACTTATATACCGCCTTTTCGGAATCAAAGTGGTTTAAAGTATTACATCCAACAAAGTATTGCATAGAACTGTGCTAACAAGGTGTGCCAGAGAATTAAAAGAGCATAATAACTTTAACAAAAATTAAACGCAGGATTTCGTAAACCTATTTACATGTTCCGTACATATATGAAGATGGTTAATTCTGTCCTTGTTACATTATTGTCCAGCTTGACCTAAGATCTGTAAGATAATTAAATACAAATATTGAACAATGTGCTAAGATTATTGAAGAACACTGTACATGGATGTTGCTCTTGTATAATTTGTGTCAGGTAACTAACTCTCTGAAATGATCCCTGAACAGAAAGGGTTTTAGGAGCTTGCGGAAAGTAATTGATTTCTTAGCATCTCTTATAATGTTGGTGAGTGAGTAACCGTGGCACGGTGGACACGGTGCACCCCCCCCCCCCTTACTCACCCCCCCAAACCCGCAATAACTCACAGCACACCATTTATTGGCATAACACCGGTCACAGCTTTATTAACTTTAACAAACTTCAACCATAATTCCAAACAATACAATCCCGCCTCTACCACAACAGTAATGACTCACCAGCCATGTGGGTAGCAAAGTGAGGTCATCGCTGTTGCCACCGCAGCGAGGCTACTGCTCATCCTACCACCCCTTTCTCCGGCTTTGCCATATTACTAGCAAAAGCCTCACCGGGGTTATCTGGGTTGGGAGTACCCCACCCCCACCCAACTAATAGCTATGGCTCTGGACCCCGGAAAACTCCCGGATCACACCCACCCCCCCCCCCCCCAAGCAGCAACAACCCCAACCCACCCCAACAAAATGATAACGGGCGGGACGGGGGGATGTCCGCAGCCTCCTGCCCCGCATGCTGAATGCACGCCCGGCAGGCTCCGCTTCCACATCCCCCTCTCCCCCTCCCACTGCCAGCCCCGATTGGCTCCCGCCGCTGCCACTCAGCCGCGGGAGCCAATCCATTCAAATGACGACGCCTGGCCTCGCGGCAATCCTTTGGCCCCCGCGGCCCGATGGGGGGGGGAGCCACACGCCGCCGGCCCGGTTACCAATGGCCGGCCAGGTACATGGCCCTGGGGCCTTCTTCATAACCGTGGCACGGCGGACACGGTGCACCCCCCCTTGCTCACCCCCCAAACCCGCAATAACTCACAGCACACCATTTATTGGCATAACCTGTAAATATGTAAACTATATTTTAACCTGTAAATAGTTTTATCTGTTATAAGCTATACAAAGTTGCTTAAAGCTGTATATAGTTTGTTGATAGTTACCTACTGTTTCTTTGTATTTCACATTTGTTCTCTGTATTTCGACTTATGTTCAATGTAAACCGCCACTGATCTTAGGAAGTGGCGGTATATAAAAATGTTGCAAATAAATAAATAAAATAAAATAAATAAAATAACACCGGTCGCAGCTTTATTAACTTTAACAAACTTCAACCATAATTCCAAACAATACAATCCCGCCTCTACCACAACAGTAATGACTCACCAGCCATGTGGGTAGCAAAGTGAGGTCATCGCTGTTGCCACCGCAGCGAGGCTACTGCTCATCCTACCACCCCTTTCTCCGGCTTTGCCATATTACTAGCAAAAGCCTCACCGGGGTTATCTGGGTTGGGAGTACCCCACCCCCACCCAACTAATAGCTATGGCTCTGGACCCCGGAAACCTCCGGGATCCCACCAACCCCCCCCCCCCCAAGCTGCAACAACCCCAACCCAACCCCACAAAATGATAACGGGCGGGACGGGGGGATGTCCGCAGCCTCCTGCCCCGCATGCTGAATGCACGCCCGGCAGGCTCCGCTTCCACATCCCCCTCTCCCCCTCCCACTGCCAGCCCCGATTGGCTCCCGCCGCTGCCACTCAGCCGCGGGAGCCAATCCATTCAAATGACGACGCCTGGCCTCGCGGCAATCCTTTGGCCCCCGCGGCCCGATGGGGGGGGGAGCCACACGCCGCCGGCCCGGTTACCAATGGCCGGCCAGGTACATGGCCCTGGGGCCTTCTTCATAACCGTGGCACGGCGGACACGGTGCACCCCCCCTTGCTCACCCCCCCAAACCCGCAATAACTCACAGCACACCATTTATTGGCATAACCTGTAAATATGTAAACTATATTTTAACCTGTAAATAGTTTTATCTGTTATAAGCTATACAAAGTTGCTTAAAGCTGTATATAGTTTGTTGATAGTTACCTACTGTTTCTTTGTATTTCACATTTGTTCTCTGTATTTCGACTTATGTTCAATGTAAACCGCCACTGATCTTAGGAAGTGGCGGTATATAAAAATGTTGCAAATAAATAAATAAAATAAAATAAATAAAATAACACCGGTCGCAGCTTTATTAACTTTAACAAACTTCAACCATAATTCCAAACAATACAATCCCGCCTCTACCACAACAGTAATGACTCACCAGCCATGTGGGTAGCAAAGTGAGGTCATCGCTGTTGCCACCCCAGCGAGGCTACTGCTTATCCTACCACCCCTTTCTCCGCCTTCGCCATATTACTAGCAAAAGCCTCACCAGGGTTATCTGGGTTGGGGGTACCCCACCCCCGCCCAACTAATAGCTATGGCTCCGGACCCCGGAAACCTCCGGGATCTCGCCACCAGTTCAGGGACACCCTCGTCCCTGAACCACCCCCCCCCAATCTGCGAACGGTGAACCTCCTGTCAACCACCTCCTCCACGGCCTCCTGCCAATCGTTAAGAAGCAAATCCAGCCCAACAGGGGACAAATGCACCCCAACCTGCCGGTATAAGCCTGCGCAGGAAACTTCAACCCAGGGATGCCGAATCCGAAGCCCCCCATGCTCCACCACCCAATGCCAAACCTGGCGATTAATCTTAGTCAACTCACACGACCACCATCGCTGCTCCCAACAGGCTGGCCGTGGTATGATGTCCGACCATAATAACAAGGCATCCGGAAACATTAACAGCACTTCGCGGAAATCCTGTATTGCCACTCGGATCAACTGCTTACAAGTCCAGGAGCATAAGTCATTGCCCCCCAGATGTATGAGCAGCAACTTCGGCCACTCCATCACACGCCCCTGATGCCGCAGCAAAGGCAGGAGCTGCATCCAACACAGCCCTCTCACGCCCAGCTATAAGACCGCCAGCTCTGCCGGGTCCAACCCGAGATTGGGCCCCATAGGCTGTACCACCGCTCTCCGCTCCGCCCAATGCACGAAGGAGTGGCCAACCAACCAGCAGCTCCACGGACACTGCTCCCCACCTGGAACACAAAACAAAAGTTAGCACCCCCCCTCAGAACTCTCCGATGTCCCCCTCATATGCGCACATAACCCTGAAATGCTTGGGAACGCCAACGGCCAATCTGATGAATCTCGCCGTGCGGCAATCCCGCCACCACGGCACTGGTAGCAGCTCCAATCTGGAAAGAATCCGGGGCAAACCCCGCCGGCCCTACCCCCAACTTCTGCAAAGCCAACCGCAGGACCGCCGCAAACTGAAAGCGAGTTAACGGGCTACAATTCTCATGCAAGAAAAAATTTCCATCACCCACAGGGTGCACTCCCAAATACTCCCGTACCAAAGCCACTGGGCAAGTCATGGAATTCCCAATGGCTCGCAACACCACCCACTGCCCCCGTCCCCGCTGATCCGTTTTGGACAGCGCAAGGAATATACGCATATCCCCATCCCCCACATACACCTGCCTCCTCTCCAAACCGCACACCACGTGGCGTGAATCTGCCACCAACTCCCCCACTCGGAAAGCCCCGAAAAACGCCAAACATCCGCCCGAAACATCCGCGTCTCATAATCGGAGGACGCAACCCCCGGTAATGATACAGAGATCCGCGCCAACAACTCATGCGTAATAGGCCGACGACTGTCCCGCTGAGTCGGTTGAGATCACTCCCAGCCCTGTAGCAATCGTCGAGTTAGAAACCCCCCGCTCGAGCCACCCCAACCCACCACCCGCGCAAAAAAGGAAAACCCCGCCAAGTGCACCCGCACCGTTGCCTTGGACACCCCTTTTGCCTTTGCCGCGACCATGTATTCAGCCAATAAATGGTTGGGAACGTGTCCTGCCCGCCAACCCTGAGTCACCAGAAAGCTGACCACGTCGTCGCTCCCACGCTGATATTTCTTCCAGGTCCCCTGCGCCACCGACCGCTGCAGCAATGTTAACATCTCCACCGGCCAAGCTGTCATAAGTACTCCGGGACCTGCGCACCTTCGACGTCTGCTGCTGGCGCCAATACCCGGAACTGCTCCAACTTAAAACGAGAGAGCATCCGCAATACTGTTAGTACTACCCGGGATATGCCGGGCCCTAACCAAAACATTCAACCGCAAGCAAGCCAGAACTACCACCCTCATCAAGGCCGCTACCTACAGGCAACGCGGAGTATAATTATTTATGACACGGACCACTGCCTCGTTTTCACAGTGCCACTACCCTACGATTACGCAACCTGTCCGGCCACAGATGCAAAACCACCAAGAAAGGGAACAACTCTAAAAAGTAATATTCGCCGTTAACCCTTCGTCCCGCCAAGACTGAGGCCAAGGGGCTGAACACCACGCCCCCGCAAAGTAGATTCCTAACCCCCCACTGCCCGCCATGTCCATAAAAGCTGTAGATCAGCCGAAGTAACGGTCGCCTCCATCAATACCGACGTGCCGTTAAATTCCTGCAGGAACACGTCCCACACCCCCAAGTCCACCCGGATACTCCGAGTCACCCTGATCTGATGATAAGACCTCGTCACCCTGGCCGTAGTGGCCGCCAAGCGCCGCAGAAACACCCTGCCCATAGGTATCACTCTACATGCAAAATTCAGCGAGCCAATTAAGGCCTGCAACTCTTTCAATGTGATCTTGCGCGCTCCCAGCGCGTTGGCAACCAGCAACCGCAAACGCACAATCTTTGCACTCGGCAAACACGCCACCATTGCCACTGAATCCAGCTGAATGCCCAAAAAGGTGATGCACGTACCCGGACCCTCCGTCTTCCCCTCCGCCAGCGGTACACCCCACTCCAGAGCTAAAGCCACAAAACCATCCAACAACTCCTGACATTGACGCGTCCGGGCCCCACCCATGAACAAAAAATCATCTAAATAGTGCACAACATTTGCACAACCTACCCTTTGAACCAAGGCCAAATGCAAAAAGGTGCTGAACATCTCAAAGTACGCACAGGAAATCGAGCAACCCATCGGCATACATTTGTCGAAATACCAGCCCCCCTCAAAATAAAAACCCAACAACGGGAAAGCCGACGGGTGAACCAGCAACAACCGAAATGCGGATTCAATGTCAACCTTGGCCATTAAGCTCCCCGCCCTGCAACAATGCAACAAGTCGACCGCAGCGTCAAATGATGCATAACGCACGGAACACCACTGTTGCGGAATCCGATCATTGACCGACGACCCCACAGGGAATGACAAGTTGTGAATGAGCCAGTACTTCCCCGGCTCCTTTTTGGGCACCACACCCAAAGGAGACACTACCAGATTCGGAAACAGCCGGCAGGAAAATGGACCAGCTACTCTACCCAAATCACATTCGGATCTCAATTTTGCCCGAACTACCTGTGCCAATCGGCGCATCGAAGCCGCATTGTCCACCCAACCCGACCTCACCACCCCTATCACAGGAATAGGAAACCCATCCCGAAACCACCCCCCCCCCCCCGAGCACTTCCCTTATCCTTCGCCTTGGATAGCGCTGTAGCCACGGCCGCATCAACTCCAACGTAATCAGCATGAAAGCACGCTCTCCCACCTCTACACTACTTGGGAGCCATGAGGGCAGGGGCGACACGCTATGCGCATTTGAGGGCAGAATGCCCCGCTCCACACAAGGAACAGGCGTGCCGAAACTTACAGTCTGGAAATGGGCACAACGATTTATTAAATCTCCAACAAAGATCTCCGGAACCCTCCCCCGGCCTTCGGCAACCCGAATGCTCCATCATGAAAGGAACGCCCCCTACCCGCCACGCCTGCCCCCACATCTTTTACGCCCCCTTGCCCCCCTGCACCCCCGGCACCCCCAGGCCGGGCTGCCATCTGAGTCAGCCACAAACTAATGCCTTGAGTCCCCCAGGACAACAACTTATTCTCCTCCATCTTATCCCTAAATTTTTCATCATAGTTGAGCCAAGCCCAACCATCATGCGTCTGCGCGGCTTCCAAAATGGAATCTGCATACGCAAGCAACATCCCGTACTGTTCCGGAGACTGATGGCCCCACACGCTGGCCAGCCGTAAAAAGGCCCTAGTCCAATTCACCACATTACGAGCCACTCATTTAACCCTCCCGGCCTTCTCATCCTCCTTCCTCTTCTTACGGCTTTCGCCCGACCGCCGCCTCCCCTCCAACAACCGGAAAATATCAATGTATTTCCTCTTCCGGATTTTTCTGTGCAACCCCCGTGGAACCCCCTCCCAAAACTCTGAAAAAGACACGAGCTTCGGAACAGCCCCATGCCCCCCTGCCCCCAGTGTCGCGGGCACCGCCACCCGCTCCACTGAATCATCACCCGAAGTATCCGTCGATGACCCGCTGGAAGAAGATGAAGACGTCTCATCCCTGCGACGCCTCCGGCAAGTATGCTTCCGCTTCCTCCGCGCCTTACCCCCCACGCCAAACCCTGACCCCCCCTCCTGGGTCCCGCCCCCTTCACCCACAACCAGTGACACACCTGTACGCACCGCCGCCTCACTGACTTCAGCAGCACCGTCCGTCAGCACAGCCGATGCCACCAGCTCCTGATTGCCCCACACGCCTTCCGCACGCTCGACGCCTGCCGCCATCATCGAAGCTGTCCCAGCCACACTGACCGCCGCTCCTCCAGCACTGCCCACAGGAAATCCCCCCGGTAGAGGGCACGCCGCCAGAGCCTGCGCAGGAATATAAGGAAACACAGGGGGAGGGGGAAAAGAAGCCCCTGGCCAGGAGGGCAACCAGGCGCCCAGCCAATCCGCCCTAGATGTGCCTTGCCCCCCGCCCCTCCAGTAGTCCCAAACCGAAGGCCCGCCACCTACAGATAACCCCCCCTCTCCCAACCACCCCAAAGCCCCCACCCTGGCTAGGCTGCCCTGCAGGAAAAGTCTGTGCACCCCCAACAAACCCAGCAACATCCCCACTGCCCCCCCACCATGCACTGGGCCCCTGCCCCGCTCCCACAGCCATTTCCCCAAACTGAACTGCCCTCACTGAGGCAGAGGACACGTGCTCCAGAGGCCCACCATCGCCCCCCCCCCCCCGAGCACAGCACCCAAAGGTTCTGACAGACCTGCAACCCCCTATCCCTTGAGGAGGACCTCACACCCACCCCCTCCTTCCCCGGGATCTCCCAGACCGGAGAACCCCCAGACAAACCCCCAACAGAGCCCAACACAGCCCCTGCATTCCTCCCCCCCCCCTTTCCCTAACATTCCCTCCCCGGGAATCGCTTCCAGACCGCCTGGCACCCCCTATATTCCTTTCCCCTTTTTTACCACCCCTTGCTCCCGATTGAGTCGGCATTCCTCACTCACCTTGCTCTCCTACGCCTACGTGCACTCAGTCCAGCCCCGCACAGCCCGATCGCCTCAGCCGCTTCAGCAGGACGCCAACCAGCCCGCAGACCCCCGACTTCAGAAAATGAATTGCCGCACAAAGACAAGCCTGCAGAAAGAAGAAACAGAAGTGAAAAACACGTCCGCAGCCTCCTGCCCCGCGTGCCGAATGCACGCCCGGCAGGCTCCGCTTCCACATCCCCCGCTCCCCTCCCACTGCCAGTCCCGATTGGCTCCCGCTGCTGCCACTCAGCCGCGGGAGCCAATCCATTCAAACGACTACGCCTGGCCTCGCAGCAATCCTTCGGCCCCAGCAGCCCGACCGGGGGGGGGGGGGGGGAGCCACATGCCGCCGGCCCGGTTACCAATGGCCGGCCAGGTACGTGGCCCTGGGGCCTTCTTCATTCCACAAAGTTGGGGCATATAGGGAAAATGCTTTCTTGGAAGCTGATGCGTTACTGTTCCTGAAGTCTGGAGGTACAACTAATACGTTTTTGCTGCCACTTCTTCGAAGTCTGTTCTCCGGGGTGGTTTGTATGATTGATCTCAAGCTTGTTCTATTTGAAGAGTTTTGAAGATTGTGTGAATTGCTTTGAATTTTATTCTGCAGTCTATTGGTAACTGATTTAGCTGTTTTAATATCGGAGTGATGTGCTCTCTGATTGGAACGTGAGAAATGACTCTAGCTGCTGTGTTTTGTGTCAGCTGAAGATGGCACAAAGCTTGTTTAGGGAGGCCCATTAGTATGCCGTTACAGAAATCTAAGTGTGGGAAGATCATTGTTTGGACTGTTTTCTGAAGTCACTTGCTGAGAGGAGAGGTCTTAGATGTTGGAGTATCTTTAGTTTTGAATATATGATCCTGGTTGTATTGCTCACATGTTTAGAGAAACTTAGATGCTGATCCAGAGTGACACCTAAGTATCTCACTTATTTTTTTATTTGAAAGATTGATTCTTTTATTTTATAGTTTCTGATGGGGTAAAGGAATTGTCTTTCATAATATAGAGGACTTCTGTTTTCTTGTAGTTAATTCGTAGGTTGTGGTCAACTAGCCATGTGAACATGCTTATTGAGGAATTCTTCTATTTTTGTAAGAATTGGCTGTTTGGTGTTGCTTTGGGTATACAACATGATATCATCTGCATACAAGTGGTAATCTATATTATGACCCTGGATTATTTTGCATATAGGTTGAATATATACAGTAAATTGAATAATAGAACTGATAATGCTGAACCTTGGGGGATGCCTAGCTTTTGGCAGAATGGGTTGGATGTGCTGTTACCCATTTTCATTTGTAGTGATTGAATGGATAAATAAAATTTTAACCACATTAACGTTCTATCAATAAGGCCAAGTTCTTGCAGCCTGATTAGGAGGTGTTCATGGATTATGGCGCCATACACTGCTGTTATATGTAAGAATATTAGGATGAAACCTGATCTCTACTTTTCCATTCCTTTTAATAGCCTGTCTGTTAAAGATAAGAGAAGAGTTTCTACACTGTGTCCTACTTTAAACCCATGTTGTTGTGGGTCGAGTGGAGCGAAGCTATCAATGTGCTCCTATAATTGGAGCTGTATCGATTTTTTTTTTTGCCATAAAAGGTAAACTAAAAATTGGCCTATAAGAGCTTGGTTCAGATTTATCCAGATCTTTGCCTTTAAAGAGTGGTCAGATAGAGGAGATTTTTAATTCTCTGGGTATGTACCCTTGCTCCAAAGAAGAATTGATCAAATTAAGCATAAAGAGTGTGAGTCATTCATGGGACATTCTTACCCATGTAACTGGACATGGGTCAAGTGGTGATGTTGAAGTGTTTAATAATTTGATTGTGTTATCCAGCTGCCTTTCAGAGATTAAAGCAAATTTATTCCAGACATAGTTGGTGAGAGAGCTTTCTGATTTGGACAGGGGTTCAATTAAGGTGAATGTGCTCACTTTTTCCTTGTAATATTTGGTCATTGCCTGCATGTTTGGTGAAAGAATTGATGTGTCTTCCTTTGGGTTCGATATTAGTGCTTTTACAATGTCGAATATCTCTCTTGGTTTATTCAGTGCTGACATTATGAGTTTGGTGTGGTAATTTCTCTTCTTGTTGTTAATGCTTGTTTTGTATTCTGCCTGCTTATTTCTATAAGTTATTTTCGCTATATCACATTTTGATCTTCTCCATCTCTTTTCTAGTTTTCTTAACTGCCTCTTTATGTTGCAAATATCTTTTGTATACCACACTGCATTCTTTCTTGACTCGTTCTTGGGAGGTGAAGGTCCAGAGGCAGGCTGTTTGGTTTATCACTAAATTCCACATGCCTATGAGTGTATTTGTGTCCGTGGTATCCGTTCAGAGCTGTGGCAGGACTTCTTCTAAGAACTCTTCCTTGTCAAATTTGCGGAATTTCCTGGATTTTGTATTGACTTGATTTGTACTAGCTCCTCTAGTTATGTGTGTAATGGTGGAATGCATAGTATGGTCATCAGACCAAGGGACTTGTTGAATCTGCACATTCAGATCTATGTTAACATTTTTCAGTTCTGGTGGAAGGAATATGAGATACAATGTATTTCCTTTTATATGCGTGGGTTATTGTATATGACTGGGATTGGGTGGTTGGAAGGAGAGAAGGCATATGAAATGGAAGATAAAGCTAGTGTTCCTATAAGACATAGGGCCAATATTGAACCCAGGAAATGCATTTTAATAAGATGTTATGTGAATTTTGTTAAGCAGGGTGATAGCTATGTTTGAGCTAGATTTGAAGGAGGGCTCCCCTTTACTGAGACCTATTTGAGAATCTAGATATATTAATTGCAGATGCTTGATTGTGATCATTAATAGAGACTAGCTCTTACATAAGGTGTTGTATGAGACTTTTGATAAACTGATTGTTATAATATTTAACTTTTAGCTAAATACAGGAACATACAATGATCTTAATATATTATAATTCCACTAATTACAAGCTGAGAGTCCTCAATGATTGTGTTCAATAGCCGTCAGAGTGACTGAGAATCATACATTCTCACAAAGTTCTTGTTGTATTTCCTGTAGGTTGTAGTGAGGTTGCTGAACATCTGACTCTTCTGTTAATGCATGGGTCTACTCGAGGACAGGCTGTGTAGCATGGTGTGGTGATTGCTTGAGGGTGGCTGTTTGGGTGCTGGGATGGGCTGTGTCATCTTCCCTGTAAAATAGTTATCTCCAAGTTATAATGCCCTGTTCAATGTAACTTCAGTTTGTTCAATGTAAACCGCACTGATGCAGAATAGCGCGGTATATAAGAGAATGTAAATAAATAAATAAAATCTTCAGGTGGTTGCACCAGGGCTCATGTGACGATTGGATTTAAAATCAAGTGTGTTCTTTACATGGTTTGGAGCTGTACCTTTCGCAGTTGTTGTCTTGTTCCATGTTTGTGTGGGTCCCAGGTTGTGTCTGCTCTGTGCCCCGCTCAAGGACCACACCTAAGGACCCTCTGGCGAGTCCCACAGGCATGGGCATGCCTCCCGGCACTGCTTTTTAAAGCCTTGGTCCTTCAGACTGATTGGCGCTCAGTGCAGGGAGCAGGAGGAACTGCGGACCTGCTCCCTATTTGCCCTGCCGATTGGGGGCCAACTGATGTCATAGGAAGTGTAAAGTCTACCAGGTGCTCAGAAATAAGGGCCCAATATTGAACGGCATTTACATAGTTTAAAAACCTGCAAACTGTGTAAATGCTGCTGTGGAGGGATATAGCGCCAATGAATATACCTTGATTCTGCCACTATATGCCCTGATGCTATCCGTGAAGAATCAGGGCATGTCATGGGTGTTCCAGGGTGGAGTGGAGGTGGCACCCTTTGGTAATAGTGGGTGGGCAACAGTGATATTGAACCGCTGCCTGGTTAGCGACCTGCAGGTAAAGATAGGTGTGGGAAAACCTCAACTATCTTTACCTGTGGGAGCTAACAGGGCAGCGGCTCAATATTGTCGCTGCCCAGTTAGCTTCTGCGCCATGCAAAGCATGGTGGTATACTGTGGCAGACCCAGATATCACAGGTCTGCAAAAAATTTTTACGAGAGCTGTTTTGGTTATTCCACGTAATCTTTATGTTTTTTGGTGCACTGAATCCGAAAATGACCTCCATTTTGTCATAGGACATCACGTTTCCTGACAATTTAGGTAACTATGTTAAATAAGGCAATACCTCAAAATAAATGGAAATAGACTTATAAAATTAAAGTTTTATTACAATATTTTCATGAAAATCCTTTTTTGAACTGAAATGAGCTCACCTACACACACTAAACTAGATTCTTATTCCTTGTGAGGCTCCTCTTGGTGCATTTACGCTTGTGAGTAGCATCTGGAATGTCTCTCTGAAGCATCCAACAGTAGTCTGCCATCATTGTAATGCTCCATTTTCCCTGGTATCTCCTTTCTATCTCTTTAATGTCTTGGTGGAATCATTCACCTTGTTCCTCACTCACAGCTCCCAAATTTTCAGTAAAGTAGTCAAGGTGGGACTGGAGGAAATGCACTGTCAAACTCATCAGGTAACCTAAAGCTTGAAATGCTTTCAGCATTCGTCCGACAATCTTTTTGTAGTGAGGGTCTTTGTTATTGCCTAAAAATTTCTGCACGACTTCTTTAAATGCAATCCACCCTTCTTTTTGAGGATCCATCATGGTATTGACAAACTCTTGATCAACTATAAGCCTTCTAATGTCTGGTCCGACGAACGCACCTTCCTTCAATTTTGCCTCCGACAGTCCTGGAAACTTGGTAACCAAGTATTTGAAACATTCTCCATCTCTTGGAAGTGATTTTACGAATTGCTTCATCAATGCCAATTTTATGTGGAGAGGTGGTAGAAGAACTTTATGGGAAAGTACCAAAGTTTCTCGGAGGACATTTTTTTCACCGACTGTTAGCACCCTCGGCTGCCAACTCTTCTTGGTCCAGTGATTTTGTCGGTCTCGACTGTCCCATAGACACAGAAAACAAGGATATTTGGTATACCCAGCTTGTTGCCCAAGCAGCATGCACAAGACCTTCAAGTCCCCACACACTTGCCAACCATGGTCTTCATATTTAAGTTTACGAAGAACCAATTCCAAGTTCTCATAGGTTTCCTTCAAGTGTACGGAATGACCTACAGGTATGGAAGCGTAAAAACCGTTGTGGAGTAAAACTGCTTTGAGACTTCTTTTTGAAGAATCTATAAAAAGACGCCATTGCTCTGAATCATATTGGATTTTAAATTGACCCATCAGACCTTTGACATCGATGCAATAAACCAACTTGTCTTCCTGGGCGAAGTAAGGAACGAACTCCTTTTCACGATGTCTGAACCATGAAGATGACACTCCTGGCAAAAATTAATTCCTGCTTTTCAGCCTTGATCCGAGTAACTCAGCGGCATCTTTGGGAAGATTCAAGTCTCTTACCAAATCATTGATCTCCTTCTGAGAAAACAATTTTGGTCTTGTATCATCTTCAAAGTCAGAACTTGATTCGTCATCTGGTTCAGGTATGACTTCACCTTCATCGGAGCTAGGTATCTCTTCCAAGGTAGCAGGCGGCTTGGGTACTGGTATATCTGTGCCATGGGGGATGGGACGAATTGCCGAGTGAAGATTGGGGTATGAAATGGAATGCTTCCATTTGGAATTAAACCCTTTCACATTGCATGAACAAAAGTAACAGTCGTCACTATGGTTCTTTTGCTCTCGCCATACCATAGGAATCCCGTAACGGAAAGATTTTTTCTTACCCTTGAACCAGTTTCGGAGGTCCTCAACACACCGTTTGCACACTTTATGAGGCGCCCAGACTTTATCTTGATCTCCAATTTTTAGTCCAAAGTATGCAAAGTATACTTTTTTCACAAAGTCTGTAATATTCTGCTGTTGCTTCAACACTGTATATTCACCACAGATGAAACAGAAACTGTCTGGAGAATTAATACACTTTTGCGGAGCCATAACATAACGGTTGAAGAATGATGAGCTAACACGAATTGCGATGAAAAAGTGTGAACAGCCTAGAACCAAGAACCTGATGATTTGTGCACAAGTGTGGCATGCAGGAGAGAACAGCTCTGTGTCTGTACACGAGATGTCACAGTGCTGGCCACGCCCCCCTGCACTGACCAGAGCTGCTGCTATCTGCTCTGTGTATCCCTCCCACTGGATTCTTCAGGAAAGATTAACCCCTTCTACCATTAGAAGCATGGACTTAAAACTTGCTTAGCTTATGTATATATTGCTGACCATCAGATTTACAGTGCTATATTTTTTTTACATAACTCGGACAACCCCTTTAAGGTTTTTTTGGCATTTTATATATTAAATGCACTTATGTGAACTAATTAATAGTAATTTGAATTAATTAATAGTAATTTGAAAAAATTTGATAAATTTGAAGACAATTTTGCATGTTGTGGCAAATCATGACGTCTAGGAGTTTTTTCAATATTGTGTTTGTTTTCAGCACACCAAAATACATGGAAATTAGATGAAAATAATCAAACAGCTTTTTAGTCACAGCTGGTGGCTGGATATGGCCCAAGATTGAAGGTTAAAGTTCAGTGGTGATGGCTATGCACCTTAGAGGCACCCTAAGACGTTATGGGGAGATTGCCAAGACTCTCTTGAAGGACTAGAAAGGGGGGCTGTTACTTCTGGAGAGAAATCTGCAATTATGAGTATATACTTCTGGGAATTTTTCTGAAAGGAATTTTTTTTTTTCTTTTAAAGCTAATTAATCTGGGAACCCACTATTTTTTGTTAAATCAGTCAGGGCCTAGTAGCAGCAGTTTAAGATTCAATTTAAAACACAGAAGAGAACTTTCTGGTTACCTTTCATACCCAGTAGAGAGCTGTAGTTTAAATTTCATAGTCACTCAGGGCCTAGCATCAGCAAAGTACTTTTAGATTCAACTTAAAACAAAGAAGAGAGCTTTCTGGTTAAATTTAGAATCCAGCAGAGAGCTTGTAGTTTAAATTTCATAGTCACTCCGGGCCTAGCATCAGCAAAGTACTTTTAGTTTCAATTTAAAACACAGAAGAGAGCTTTCTGGTTAAATTTAGAATCCAGCAGAGAGCTTGTAGTTTAAATTTCATAATAGGTTAGAGCCTAGCAGCAGCAAAGAGCTATAATTTAAATCAAATCAGAATATAGCTTACCTCAGCAGCACAGGACAGGGTACTGTGAAGCAGCCCTCTTTTAATAAGTGTTATATCCCTCCCTCCCTCCCCACGCCCACCCACCCCTGGGATAATCACAGCTGCACATCTTAAAAGACAGGAGGTGCTTTCAGGTGAATCTCGTTACCCAAATCAGTCATACACTAAGGACCTGAGATTAATTAAGCTTCAGGTGAACAAGGTATATTAAACTTATTAGGTACCATTTTATTGGTATAAATATCCATAGCACCCTTTAGTACGTAAAGAACTTAAAGATCTAAACACAAACTTAAAACTAAGATGCAGACAGCAGTCCAGCAGCGGGATGTGGGATTTCCAGTCTTTTGCATTGAGTGTCACATGTATGATTTTCTCCCAGTTGGTGAGAGGTCTTACGTGTGCACTAGGTGCAAGGAGCTCTTTGCTCTCAGGGAACGAGTCCGTTCTCTAGAGGCTAGAGTAGCAGACTTGGAAAACATAAGACAGACAGAGAGGTACATAGACGAGACCTACAGGGATATAGTCCTGAAATCCCACCTCCAGTCTGGCAGCATCCCTGTTGCCATGGAGAAGAGATGTCACGTGACAGGAGAGCATCACCCTGGTGTGGCAGGAAGTGATCCTGTAACTAGGACCTGTCCTCCAGGTGATGTAAACCCCTCTCACACTGAGGAAGTTTCTCCAGGGCCATGTGCCCATGAGGGAAGGGATAGGACAGCAGTTATAGTTGGTGATTCGATCATTAGGCATGTAGATAGCTGGGTGGCTGGTGGACGTGAGGATCGCCTGGTAACATGCCTGCCTGGTGCGAAGGTAGCGGACCTCACGCGCCACCTAGATAAGGTCTTAGATAGTGCTGGGGAGGAGTCTGCTGTCTTGGTACATGTCGGTACCAATGACATAGGAAAATGTGGTAGGGAGGTTCTGGAAGCTAAATTTAGGCTTTTAGGTAGGAAGTTGAAATCCAGAACTTCCAGGGTAGCGTTCTCCGAAATGCTTCCCGTTCCACGCGCAGGACCCAAAAGGCAGGCAGAGCTCCGGAGTCTCAATGCGTGGATGAGACAATGGTGCAGAGATGAGGGGTTTGGATTTGTTAGGAACTGGGGAACATTCTGGGGAAAGGAGGGGCTCTTCCGAAGGGATGGACTTCACCTTAACCGGGATGGAACCAGGCTGCTGGCATTAACCTTTAAAAAGGAGATAGAGCAGCTTTTAAACTAGAAGATAGGGGAAAGCCGACAGTCGCCCAAGAGCACATGGTTCGGAAGAATGTATCCTTGAAGGATACTACAAAAAGCAGAGAGGTTCCAAAAAAGAGTAAAGTAGCCCAAATGCCCTCAAGTATGGAGCAGACAGAGCTTAAAGATCCCAAATTACCCATGTTTACCAATAGCCAAATTAATATGAATAAAATACAGTCTCTAAAATGCTTGTATGCAAATGCTAGAAGTCTACAAAACAAGACGGGAGAGTTAGAATATATAGCACTAAACGAGAGGTTAGATATGATTGGAATATCAGAGACATGGTGGAAGGAGGACAACCAGTGGGACACTGTGATACCTGGGTACAAACTGTATCGTAATGATAGAGCTGATCAAATTGGTGGAGGGGTTGCGCTCTATGTTAGAGAGGGCATTGAGTCAGAAAGGATTAAAGTTTTGCAGGAAACAAAATTTGCTGTAGAATCTCTATGGATTGAAATTCCATGTAAAAAGGGGAAGGCGATGGCAGTGGGGGTGTACTATCGTCCGCCTGGCCAGAATGAACAAATGGATGATGAAATGCTCAAAGAAATCAAGGAAGCTAGCAAACGTTACAGTGCAGTAATAATAGTGGGTGATTTCAATTACCCCGGTATCCACTGGGTCAGTGTCACAGCAGGACATGCTAGGGAGATAAAGTTCCTAGATGAAATAAATGACTGCTTCTTAGAGCAGCTGGTTCATGAACCAACCAGAGGGGAAGCAATATTAGACCTAGTCCTTAGTGGAACACCAGATGTAGTGCAAGAGATAAGGGTGTTGGGGCCACTTGGCAATAGTGATCATAGCATGATCACCTTTGATTTAATTAGTGGAGGAGGGATAGTAAGGAAATCCACAGTACTACCTTTTAACTTTCGAAAGGGAGACTATGATAAAATGAGGGAAAACAGTTAAGAAAAAACTAAAAGGAGCAGTTGCAAAGGTTAAAGACTTACATCAAGCTTGGGTGTTGTTCAAAAATACTATCTTGGAAGCCCAAGCCAGCTGTATTCCACGCTTTAAGAAAAGTGGAAGGAAGTCAAAAAAACTGCCAGCATGGTTTAAAGGTGAGGTCAGAGAGGCTGTTGTTGCCAAAAAAGCATCTTTCAGGAAATGGAAAAAAGAGCCAAACGACGAAACCTGGAAACAGCACAAGCACTGGCAAGTCAAATGCAAGGCATTAATAAAGCAGGCAAAGGTAGAATTTGAGAAGAAGCTTGCTGCGGAAGCAAAAACGTGAAATAAAGATTTTTTCAAGTACATTCGCAGCAAAAAACCTGTGAGAGAGTCAGTTGTTCCATTAGATGATAGAGGCGTTAAAGGGGCACTAAGAGGTGGCAAGGTGATAGCAGAGAGACTGAATGAATTCTTTGCTTCGGTCTTTACTGAGGAAGATATAGGGATGTTACCCATGACTGAAGTGGTATTTAAAGGTGCAGAAGAGTTGTAGGAAATATCGATACATAGGGAAGATGTATTACAACTATTAGATAAACTGAAGAGTAGCAAATCACCTGGGCCGGATGGTATACATCCAAGGGTGTTGAAAGAACTGAAATATGAGATTGCAGACCTGCTATTAGTAATCTCTGAAGTATCATTAAAATCATCTCTAATTCCTGAAGATTGGAGGATAGCCAACGTAACACCAATTTTTAAAAAGGGTTCCAGGGGTGATCCAGGAAACTACAGACCGGTGAGCTTGACGTCAGTACCGGGAAAAATGGTAGAAACCATCATAAAGAATAAAATTATTCAGCATTTAGATAGTCATGGCCTAATGGGAGACAGCCAACATGGCTTTCGACAAGGAAGATCTTGCCTTACTAATCTGTTATGTTTTTTTGAAGGTGTGAATAAACAGGTGTACAAAGGTGAGTCGGTTGATATAGTGTATCTGGACTTTCAGAAAGCCTTTGACAAGGTCCCTCATCAGAGACTTTTGGCAAAACTAAAGAGTCATGGGATAGGAGGCAGTGTAGTACTGTGGATCAGGAACTGGTTAAAAGATAGAAAGCAGAGGGTAGGGCTAAATGGCCAATTTTCCCAATGGAGAAAGGTGAATAGTGGTGTACCCCAGGGATCTGTGCTGGGTCCTCTGCTTTTTGACATATTCATAAATGACCTGGAAAGTGGAATAACGAGTGAGATTATCAAATTTGCAGATGACACAAAACTATTTAAAGTTGTTAAAACCCAAGAGGATTGTGGAAAATTGCAAGAGGATCTTGATAAATTGGAAGACTGGGCATTAAAATGGCAGATGAAATTTAATGTGGACAAGTGCAAAGTTATGCACCTAGGGAAGAACAACCCAAACTATGGTTACACGATGCAAGGTTCCACTTTAGGAACCACCACACAGGAAAAAGATTTAGGCGTCATTGTTTATAACATGTTAAAACCCTCGGCCCAGTGTGCAGCGGCAGCCAAGAGAGCAAATAGAATGCTAGGTATAATAAGGAAAGGAATGGAAAATAAAACAAAAGATATTATAATGCCTCTATATCGTTCCATGGTGAGACCGCACCTTGAATATTGTGTGCAATTCTGGTCGCTGTATCTTAAAAAGGATATAGCGTTATTAGAAAAGGTTCAGAGAAGAGCCACCAAAATGGTAAAGGGGATGGAAGGGTACTCCTATGAAGAAAGGCTAAAAAGGTTAGGGCTCTTTAACCTGAAAAGAGACGGCTGAGGGGAGATATGATAGAAGTCTATAAATTAATGAACGGAGTGGAACGGGTAAACGTAGATCGATTGTTTACGTTATCAGAATATAGACAGACTAGGGGACATGCAATAAAGCTACAGGGTAAACTATTTAAGACTAATAAAAGAAAATATTTTTTCACTCAACGTGTAATCAAACTCTGGAATTTGTTACCAGAGGATGTAGTAAAGGCTGTTAGTGTAGCTGGGTTTAAAAAAGGTTTGGACAAGTTCCTGGAGGAAAAGTCCATAAACCATTATTAAGAAAGGACCCAGGATATCAATGCTTGACCCAGTACAAGCATTGTGGAACCTGTGTCTTTTGGGGAAACTGCTAGGTACGTATGACCTAGATTGGCCACTGTTGGAAACAGGATACTGGGCTTGATGGACCTTGGTCTGACCCAGTATGGCATATCTTATGTTCTTATGTTCTTATGTTCATCAAGCCTACTGACAATTACACAGTGTTCATCCAGCATAACCTGGATGCTTTCAGTCTTCTAGACGTGTTAGAAATTTAGGGGGGCATATTCAGAAAGGATGAATGTGGTTTACAGACCAGGTTTGTGCAACTGAATATCCCCTCCTAGACTGACTAAACATCTCAATGCTAACCGGCTAGCATTGGGGTGTTCCTCTGCAGAGTAGGGGCAGCAACAAAATCTTGCCAGTCAGCAGTGATATTCAGATAACAACCAGATAACTAAAATGGCTAGAGTTAGGAAGGAAAAAGGCTGTCCTAACTTTAGATGGTTTAGCTATCCTGCCAGCACTGAATATCACAGCTGACCAGATAGCTGCAATGCTATCTGGAGGATCCGGATATTCTGTACTGCAGACTGGCTATGGCCCTAGCACTGAATATTCAGACAGAACTTAAA
Source organism: Ichthyophis bannanicus (assembly GCA_033557465.1). NCBI lineage: Eukaryota > Metazoa > Chordata > Amphibia > Gymnophiona > Ichthyophiidae > Ichthyophis > Ichthyophis bannanicus. The sequence continues at coordinate 2,138,197 of CM066032.1, forward strand.
GCAGTGATGGCCACCACCACTATGTCCCTCATAGGTGTTTATATGGACAAGATGTTGACAGTAGAACCACAAAATGTACATGTATTGAAGATAGTCTATTCAAACCTGAAATTAGTCATGAGATTGCATACTTTTCTTGATTTTTCAATGTTTCAAGTTTTAGTACAAACGTTTATTACACTTCATTTAGATTACTGTAATACTTTGTATGTTGATCTAACAAACAAACAATTACAATGTCTACAGGTGGCACAAAATGAAATTGCAAGAGTATTATTGAAGTACCACATTGGCATTCCACAAAGCTGCTTTTGAAGTGGCTGTTTGGAGATCAAGATGAGAGTACTTTTTAAATTAATGACAGCAACTTTGCGGGTATTGTGAGAGAAGGGTCCTCAATATCTTCAAGAAAAAATGAATAGTACATTCCAGGAAGGATATTAAGATGTAGCTAGCATGTCTTGTACTAAAGAAATATCAAAATCACAGAATCGTAATAGAGTTTTTACCGTGGTGGCCTCTATGGGATGGAATAATCGGCCTTTAGTATTATACCTGGAATAGAGCTACATAAGGTTCCGAAAATATATGAAAACCCTGCTATTTCCAGGAAGGTCTTAGAATTTGAATATGTTATTCTAAAGAGATCCAGTCTAAATAAGTGGTACAACAAAAGCACTAAGACAGAACAGTATATATAATGTTGGTCATTTCAGTTTTTTATTATTGTATTTACTGCTTTTTTTATGTATTTTGTTTTATTTATTTACATTTTCTTATATACTGTGCTATTTTGCATCAGTGTGGTTTATATTGAACAAACTGAAATTACATTGAACAGGGCATTATAACTTGGAGATAACTATCTTACAGGGAACATGGGCTATGGAGGGTTAAGTAGCTTGCCCAAGACCACAAGGAGCACCTGTGGGACTAGAAATCCCAGTCCTTCCAGCCCAAGGTTGCTGTCTTCTAGTGGGATTTGAACTCCTGACCTTAAGTAACTTGCCCCAACCACTAGACCACTCCTCCACTCCAATTTTGGTTCTATATCACTTTGGGCAAAACCTTTTGATTCAGGAAGGAGATTATATTCATATAAATAAATATCCTCAGTGACTTCAAGCAAATAGGAGCATAGATAGTATTCTGAATTTTTTCTATCAAGGATAAACGCTGAGGCCAAGAAGCTCCCATAGTGGAGATGAATGTATGACTACATAGATAGTATCAGTAAGAACACTTCAACTTCCTGGAGCATGGAAAGGTTTTCCAGGTGCTCATTAGTAAATTATCCAGAACTGAATGGGGGTAGACAGGAATAAGATTCTAGGCAAAGTCAGGACCCAATACCACCACTACAAAAGGGTCTCTGACACCCTTCAACCAAGATGAGGCCCCACCAGCTACCCACAACCCCCATCAGTCCTTGTCCTTAGGCAATGGCTGAGATACAACCCCTGTTGAACTACTCCTGGAAAGGGAGGAGTTGAAGATTCCCTTGGAAAATCTGCCCTTCATGACGACATCAGGTGTCAGCTAGGACACACGGACCATGTACCCCAATAAAGACTCTTCAGTTGACCCTGAGTCAGTTCCAGTTGCATTGAGATGTCAGGATTACATCTAACCCCCATTGAGACAGTCCTGAGAATGAGCAGCAAGGCAAGAGGGAAAAGAGAAAGCACTCAGTAAAAAGCAGATAGCACTGAGAGGGGAGGGGGCTACCAGGTTTTAAAGGGAGGCAGAGGTGCTGAAGCAGGATGAAGCAGAAGACCCACTAGACAGCACAGAGTCCGCAGGCTGAGTTTTGGCCCTCAATATCCCTTAAACTGAGCTGGCTGCACTTTTCTCGACACAAGCCAGCCAGCATGATAAATGGATAGAGATGGACAGATGTGGTACTTCTGTGCCTCTCTCTCTAGTTTCTCCTTAACAGTCAGGGTGAAGTTTTGATCATGGGCAGCAGACCTCACTGGGTGGCACGGCAGGCCACTTTCTTTGACACATATGGCTTGCCGCCTCCCCCCTCTCCCCACATGCTGAGCCATGCTGTTCTCCCCACCCACCGTGCTGAGCAAAGCAGAGCCCCCTCCCCCCCCTCCCCCTGCTCTGCTGCTTCTGGCATTAGGGGCGCTTGGCTTGATGGCAGGCCATATGCTTCAGCAAAGTGGGCGAGGAGGGTGGCATGTGGGGGAGGGCAGCACAACTGGGACTTCTGACTGGGGTAGCAGAAACCCTTGGACCAGCCCTGCAGTGAAGACAGAGAGTACAGGCATCTGCCCCTTACTATATCTCTACACTCCTTCCTCCTCCCAGTTGCATAACAGTGAAGGGAAACCAAGCAAGGGAAGGTTTGTCTTTTGAAACACTAGCTTATCCTCAAAGTTCAGTGCTAGCCATGAATGAAGGGGAGCTGCAATATCCCCTGCCATGGATAATATATGTTCACTGTTTACAATGTTTAGAGGGCTGGACAAGAAATGCTGCATGCTCAGTATGCCAAGGATTTGTGTGCATGGCCTCAATGGACTCTCCAAATAGAAAGTCATTGAAATCCATGCAAGAGTCTGACTTGTGCCTGGCTGATCTTCTCTAATAAAATGCAAATAGGCTAGGTATCGACATCCAATGTTTATATAAGTAAACAACCCTATCACAGGTATTAATAAAAGGAGAAAAAAGGCTTCAGAATACACAGGTCAGGTAGGCACGTTTTTTTGGCTATTGATGTGATGGGAATGGCATAGGCATGCTTAGTCATACCTGCCTGACCCGTGTATTATGAAGCCTTTTTTCTCCTTTTATTAATACCTGTGATAGGGTAGTTTTCTTATATTGACATTGGATGTCGATACCTTGCCTATTTGTATTATAGTAGAGTGAATTTTTTGTTTTTTTGTTTTTTGAACTTAGTTCGCTTCACTCTGAAACTGACTAATTTTTGATTGTATCATTACAAAAGCTAATCTTATCTGCAGTTTGGCATTGTAGCTAGGGCATTGGTCACTAAAGATTATCTTGAGCTGAGCCTTATGGACCATGGACATGTAAAGACTGGGAGAAGTGGTAGATGACAGAGCGATACTCGTGCTAGCAATATGAACATAAGAACATAAGATATGCCATACTGGGTCAGACCAAGGTCCATCAAGCCCAGTATTCTGTTTCCAACAGTGGCCAATCTAGGTCATATGTACCTAGCAGTTTCCCCAAGAGACACAAGTTCCACAATGCTTGTATTGGTTCAAGCATTGATATCCTGGGTCCCTTCTTAATAATGGTTTATGGACCTTTCCTCCAGGAACTTGTCCAAACCTTTTTTAAACCCAGCTACACTAACAGCCTTTACTACATCCTGTGGTAACACATTCCAGAGTTTGATTACACGTTGAGTGAAAAAATATTTTCTTTTATTAGTCTTAAATAGTTTACCCTGTAGCTTCATTGCATGTCCCCTAGTCTTTCTATATTCTGATAAGGTAAACAATCGATCTACGTTTACCCGTTCCACTCCGTTCATTAATTTATAGACTTCTATCATATCTCCCCTCAGCCGTCTCTTTTCCAGGTTAAAGAGCCCTAACCTTTTTAGCCTTTCTTCATAGGAGTATCCTTCCATCCCCTTTACCATTTTGGTGGCTCTTCTCTGAACCTTTTCTAAAATCGCTATATCCTTTTTAAGATACGGCGACCAGAATTGCACACAATATTCAAGGTGCGGTCTCACCATGGAACGATATAGAGGCATTATAATATCTTTTGTTTTATTTTCCATTCCTTTCCTTATCATACCTAGCATTCTATTTGCTCTCTTGGCCGCCGCTGCACACTGGGCCGAGGGTTTTAACATGGTATCTACAATGACGCCTAAATCTTTTTGCTGGGTGGTGGTTCCTAATGTGGAACCTTGCATCGTGTAACCATAGTTTGGGTTGTTCTTCCCTAGGTGCATAACCTTGCACTTGTCCAAATTAAATTTCATCTGCCATTTTGATATCCAGTCTTCCAATTTATCAAGATCCTCTTGCAATTTTTCACAATCCTCTTGGGTTTTAACAACTTTAAATAGTTTTGTGTCATCTGCAAATTTGATAACCTCACTCGTTATTCCACTTTCCAGGTCATTTATGAATATGTCAAAAAGCAGCGGACCCAGCACAGATCCCTGGGGTACACCACTATTCACCTTTCTCCATTGGGAAAATTGGCCATTTAGCCCAACCCTCTGCTTTCTATCTTTTAACCAGTTCCTGATCCACAGTAGTACACTGCCTCCTATCCCATGACTTTTAGTTTTGCCAAAAGTCTCTGATGAGGGACCTTGTCAAAGGCTTTCTGGTTATGGTTATGGTTAAGGTTAATTTTATTTGATATACCACTACATTGCATGCAATCTATGCAGTTTGCAATAGTTTAAAAAAAGCAGTAGAAAATAAGAAAAGAACTCCATGTATAAGCAGGACAGTAAAAGAATCATAAGAAAGGGTGAAAAAGTAACAAAACCCACGCAAACATAAAGTGCTTTCTGGCATGCCTAGCATGTCCCCTGTTACATCACTACTACCCCTACCTCTGCCACTGGCGCTCCTTTTCCCTCACCTCAGACACCAACATTTCCTTCTAATAATCAGTGAACTACAATGCAAAGTGAAAATTCCTTTCATCTTCATGACGCAGAGACGAGCTAACATATAAGCATCCTGCTTCATAAGGGGTTCCAACCTTTTTCCTACTAGACCATGCAAGAAATCTACCATCACCAAATCCTCTGCCGTGAACCCCTGTTGCTGATGAAAACCTTCAATATTTACTTGTAAAATATTCACTACCAGGATAAGAAGGCTCAGAGTAGCTCTTGTGGAACTCAGTTCCTCTGTGGAATCCTTAAAGACTTTAGGATTTCCAAAACCTGTATGATATTTGACTAGTCCTGATGTCCTAGGGACCTGTCAATGACAATATCAGTTTCTGTTGATATCTGTCGCAGTGCCACACATTGCTCCACCAATCTCTCCAGCATGTCATAATTGGATTTCCACCTACTGCTAACATCCTGCTTCAGCCGGGATGCAGGTGGCCCAATTGCTTCCTTCTTCTCATGCAGTTCATGCCCATCATTCACACTCTAGTGAAAAGATGAAAATACTCAGTTATTTTCCAGCACTTTTGATGAGGTCCCTCAGGACAAGGCTGCCACATGACTTGCTGCTGGGCCTAGGGAGTCTCTGTCAGCCAGGTTCAGCAACTGTGGAAAGCATCTGATCCCACAAAAGCCAACTTTCTTCACTGCCTTGGCAATGTTTGTTCCATTATTTATTGCAAAGTAACCTGTCTGTGCCCTGCTGCATTGCCCTTATTTCTGTTAAGAAACAAATTCATATATGGATTTCATTCATTACTTGGCTATGTAGAACAGCCCATCAATACCTTCTCCGGTTGCTTTAATGTTAGACCTGGAACCTACAATGTTCTTTCCACTTGGTGACCATGAGGTCTTGGCAAAAAAGGTGGAAGGACTAGCAACTGATTAAAGTGGAATTCAAATACTATTCTATTATTTAATAATTTTGTAAAGGGTGTCTCTACTACTAGGGCCTAGAGCTCACTAACTCTGCATGCTGAAGTTACAATCACCAAAAACAGGACCTTCTTGGTCAGGAACATCAGATCACAGGTATCCAGCAGGCTCAAAGGGAGCTTTCATTAGCTGAACTAAAACCATATTGAGATTCCAAGACACTACAAGAGAATCTTGGGGAAAGTTTATAAGAAGCAAGTCCTGCATGAAGCGAACAATTAAAGGCTGTGAAAAAATTGCACATATCACCTTCAACATAATGGTGATATGTGTCTTGTGCACTGAGATGTACTCTTATGGAACTCAGACAAATACAGAAGGTATTCAAACAGATTTTGGTGGGACATGAGAAAAGATCTAGAGCCTGTCTTTTACACCAGGCAGCAAATTTCTTCCATTTGAAATTGTAACCTCCTTGCGGAATATTTCCGAGAAGCCATAAGAATTTATGTATTTATTTAACTGGCTTTATATACTGCTTTATCAAGATGTCAAGGCAGTTTACATAGAAATTTTATAACTTAACTTAACTTTACATGGAACAGTGTGGGATAACTTGAATGACTAGATTAGGCTAGGCTAGAATACATGGAACAGGAAGTATTAAAGAACAATATTTACATGCTGTAATAACTTATAAGAAACAGTTTAACTTAAACAACAACGGAACCTTGAAAGCGCTAGAGTTGTCATTTTGGTCTGTAGGGAAGATGCTGGAAAGAGAAGAGGGAGAGGGTGGGTGCGGTTGGGTAATTATAGGTGGAGGGGTTGAGGTTATGCATTGTGTTCACTGTGGTGTTCCTTAAATAGGTGTGTCTTTAGCTTTTTTCTGAAGTCTTGCAGGTCTCTTGTGGAGAGAATATCAGGTGGTAGAGCATTCCAGAAGTGTGGAGCGTACAGTGTGACTCCTGGACTTAAAGTTTTTTGGCTGCTCTTTCTGTGAGTTGTAGGTATGATTAGTGTAAACTGTGCATTGATTCTCCTCAGTCTGTCATCTGGTGTTTTCTGGATTAGAGAATGTAAATATTCTGAGGAGAGGTTGTGATGTGCCTTGACGGTTGTGACGATGGCCTTGTATTTGGCGCGTGATGGTGATAGACAGCCATTGTAGGTTTTGTAGTATGGGTGTTATGTATTCTTTGATGGAGGCACCATGCAAACTCGGGCAGCAGTGTTCTGAGCCACCTGCAAGGGGTGCATTATGGGTGCTGGTAGGTCTTGGAAGATTATGTTGCAGTAATCTAGGTGTGGTAGTACAAGCCCCTGGAAAACTGTGTGGAAATCATGTTTGTTAAGAATTGGTTTGAGCCCGTGGACTGTCCTAATTTTGTGGTAAGTTTGTTTGAGAATTGCATTGATGTGTAGTTGTAATGTTAGGCCTTGATCGAATATGATTCCCAGGTAGCACACTAGTGCTTTTACTTGCAGCTATGCATCCATCGTGTTTATGTGCACGGGTGGTGTGAAGCTCATATCCCTGGAGATAAGTTGGACTTCCATTTTTTTTGGAGATTTACAAACAGGTTGTGATTTGTTACCCAATGTTGAATTGCAGTGAAACAGTTGGTCACGCTTTAGTGTACTAAATGGGATGTATATCATTATGTCATCTGCATATAAATGGTAAAGGACTTAGTGTGATAGTACAGAAGGGTTGTATGAAGAGACTGAACTGTAGAGAGACTAGTTCAGATCCTTGTTATATACCTTGTTGCAATTTGAATGGTGCAGATATGGTGCCAGCTGATTGCACCCATTGTTGTCTTTCAGTTAGACAGGATTTGAACCATTTGATTGTTGTGCCACAGAGTCCTATTTCTTGTAGGCAGTCTAGTAATGTCTCGTGGGGTATAGAGTCAAATGCTGCAGTAATGTCAATGAAGATGATTGTGAAGTCTTGATGGGGTTGTTGAATGCTTTGGGTTAATCTGTCCATGAATGCTTTTAGTAACATTTTGACTCTATGATTAGGCCTGAAGCCATGTTGTTGCATGTCAAGAGGTGTGTGGGCACTGACATAGTCTTGAAACTGTACTTGCGCCACCTTCTCGATGACTTTTCTGAGGAATGGGAGGCTTAAGATGGGGAGGTAGGAACTTGGTAAGGTTGGGTCTAGGTTGTGTTTTTTGAACATAGATTGCGGCTTTCTTGAGGACGGACGGTATGTATCCATCTGTGAGGGATAGCTGAGTGATCCTTAACAGTGTGGGTGTGATTTCTGTGCAAGCTATTTTGATCCAGTTCACTGGACAGGGATCCAAGGGGAAGGTTATGGTATTTATGATAGTGATGATGTTATCTAGGTGGTTGTGTGATTTGGTGGAAGGTGTGCCATGCATGGGGCTTGGGGTTGATGGGTGGAGGTGGTATGGCATTCGTTAGTGAAGTTCCCTTGTTATTCAATTTGTCTTTGAGGTAGTTGGCTATGGCTCTGATTCTGTAAGACTGGGATGTGCAGCTCCGCTATCTGCCTTTGCCGTATTCCACCTTTCATCCTCCCTGCATGCACAGAGCCGCTGTGCGGGCTGTAGGGGATGAGGGTGGCATGTGGGAGGAGTGTGGGCCGGACTGGAAGCCATATGTACAGTGATGATACTGGTCATAGCTCTGTACATCCTGGGGGCACCGGGGAGACGGCCAGATCATTCCACCTCAGAGATGGAAGAAGTACTGGCCACCCCCCTCCCCCCTTCCCCCCGATTGGCCAGCCAGCCCCCTGGCAGCATCAGCAGCAGGCATGGTGAGTCTCTGCTGCCCAATCTGGGCCCTGGCTGGCCCCATTGGGGGTCGAGCAGTGGGGTAAAGGGGAACAGCAATGAGGTGGACTGGCTGGGAGATGGTGAGGGTGTCCCCTGGCTGACTGCAGGGGCATGTCGGGTCATCGCTAGGCCCAATCCTGCACCTGAGGGAGCATCTTGTTCCCACAGTGCAGAATCAAGTCCTAATGGTCCCGTTCTGCTCGGGGCCATCCAGATGACCCAGACATACTCCTTGCTGAATCGGGCTCCATGTGTTGCAGGGACAGAGATTCTTGTTTGGTGTTTTGGGTAGGGCTCTATGTAGTAGGCTATGGCCTATGATAGCCTGCAAATATGAAATGCCTGTAAGCTAGGCCCTGATCCCAACCTCCATCTGAGAAAAACCAAAGTCTGTAAAAGTTTGAGAAAACTGTTTCACTGCTTCATCTATAGTACTGATTTGACTATGTTGAATAGTTCTTTTGGTTAATTCAAGGAGCTTAGGAGGAGGTTGGTGTGGTAGTCTTTCTTGTTTTTATTGATGGTAATTTGGTATGACTCTAATACATCATATCATGTAGTTGTCTTGGTCTGTTATTGTTTTTGAGAATCTCCATTTTCTTTCCAGCTGCCGAAGTGAGTGTTTAATGTTTCTAAGTTCTTTGCTGTACCATATGGCTGAGTGTCATTTTCTGTTGTGCTTTTTGGTTTGTGGTGCTGTTACAACTTTGGAGATAGTGGTTCCAGTTTTGAATTATTGGTGATGCCAAACTGGCAAATTCAAAGATGACAAAGTCACCCCCTCAACAAGGACTGTACTAAGCTAGAAATGTGCCCTGTTGACTAACAAATCTAGTGCCCCTCCTCCATCCAGCCACTTCAATAATTCACTCTTTTTGAGCTTCCTGGAAACCCAGTGATGATATCAGTACTCCCTTCTGTGCTTGCATCCGGTGCTGCTGCACCGCTCACACAACCCTTGGTATGACCCTGCCCTCAACATCCAAGTTATGAGAACAAGAGACTTGATACTAGGGTGTAACATTGTTTCCTGAACCTGCATCATCAGGGTTGGCAAATTGCCTAGGTGAACCAGATCATTGATGAAAAGTTCAAAAAGAGAAAACTACAGCTTTCTACACCAATATAGTGCTATATGAATCATGGTGCCCGTGGTCATCTTTGAGTTTTAGGGGAGTTTTTGCTATTGAAAGAATAGGAAGATGTGGATACAGAAGACCATGTGGAGGAGGAAGGCATCCAAGGATGCCTTGGAGCATTACCGAGGCACCTGCCTGTTCTTTTTTTTTTTAAACGTTTATTTTCATTTTGCAACAAACAAAAGAAACAACACACCAAAAGAGACAAAACAAGTATACAATAAGGAAAAGTAAACCCATTACCCCCCACCCCGATGCTTCTTCTCTACCCGATTATATCAGCATGTGAGCGCTTCCAATTAACAGTGATTATACATCAAACGATCAAAAGAGTATCTACAATACAGCATGATCATGGGACAGAGATATATACAAAGTTAGACAGTCAGATGAGAGCATTTAGCAAAATGTACATAGTCATTGAGCATCTTCCATTGAGACCAATGAGAAGGAGTCTGAACAGAGGAAGCGAACAGACGAGGAATTTGTTCATATATACTGTAAAGACAGGCATGATTCCACCATTCATTGGGGCTCAGATGGGAACTAATTTTCCAGTATTACTTAATTAGGGAAATAGCAATGCCAAGCATAAAGTTCGAAAGGAGATAAGCCATTTTTGGGAGAGAGGGGATCCCCGCAACTGGGCGAAGTCCCACTATCCTCCAAGAAAGGGGCTCCTGAGAGTGCGAGATAGACTAAATACGACCCCAGACCCGACGCCAGTAATACTGTGGTGCGGGATATTCATGCATAACATGAGGCAATGAACCAATGGCCGCAGGACGTGTCCAGCAACCATTGCCCTGAGTAGTGTTCCGTTTGTCTAATCTGTGAGAAGTGTAAAAATACCGGTGGGCTAGAAAGAAGAGGGTCTGGGTGAGTGAGGCGGATCGGGAACCCGTGTCCCTCTACTCCAGATAGGGCTCCATTGCTCCGAGGTCAAAGTCACATGCAAGTCTCTCTCCCATACTTTCTGCGCTATAGGGGTATCTCCAGTTATAGCATTACATAAGGTTTAATAAAATTGGATGCTACACCCGGTGAACTACCGAGAGATCGGAAAGTCTCCAATCAACCTTATGTAGAGAATGCCAATGGCGGGAGTACTCTAGTGCTCCAAAGGCGATGCTGAAGTCGCACTGACCAGAGTCGGGAGTCTAAAGATTGCATAAGAGTATGAAGGCACCTAAAGTGTCTAAAAGCATTGGTGGATAGTGGGAGTCTGATGGGAGAGTCATACCAGGGAGAAAGGTAAGAGGAAACGGTTTGTAAAGGCCCGCTTCTATATCTAGCCACACAGGTCTACTCGGTACTAGATCTTCCAACCAACAAGCACCTTATTTGAGAAGAAAAAATTGAGGGAACACTTGAGTAAAATCGCCACCAAGTATTAATGGAGCATTGGCAGAGGCCAAGGCCAACTGCGCAATACTTGCATAGTAAGCAGGGTTGTCCACATTCGGGGCATAATGCAAATACACGTGAATTCACTATCTCCAGCCTCAAAGTGTACACGGGCCCATCTACCCTCCTTGTCAGCGCTAATATCAGGTACAGTAACGTGCAAAGACTTCTTAACCAGAATGGCTATCCCGTACCATTTGGAAACGGTGGGAGAATAGGCAGCTACCATGTGAGGCTTAGCATTGAGTTTCAGTGTTTCAGCAGAGTGGAAATACGTTTCCTGAAGAAACACTAAATCAACATGCTCATGGCTAAGATAGCTAAGGATTTTCTTTCCTTTGAGTGGACCATTAATGCCTTTGACGGTGAATGATAGGATTGTACATAAGGCCATTCAGAAAAGTTAAAATTCTGAGCATGATAGCACACATAATTTCACTATGTCCCTCAAACTGACTGTATCTGGCTGTACACATGACATAGGAAAAATAAGCTAATATAATACAATGAAGCGCCCCACATTAACAAAGAAAACCGCAGTACGGTAGAGGAGAAGCAAAACCCCAAAATTACTGGCGACCATGTGTCTGCGGGGAGAAACCCCAGAGAAGGCCAAAATTGAAAAAACACATAACCTGTAGGACTGTGCGTGCTCCGAATCCGACCGAGGCACACATCATGAAGGGATAGGAGACCAAAAAACAAAAGTCATATAGAGAAAGAAAGAAAGTCCAGGCTATTTCTGTGCTTGGCTATGACCGCCACATCGGGCCCTTCAAAATGGCGGATAGAGCCGGCAGATAAGAGTCCAAGATTTGGGATTAGCGCATCTGCTCTGCTTCTTTGGAGTCTAAAAATGTTGATAGTAGATCAGGATCTTCGAACGTCCTGGTTTGGTTGTGGAGAGTCACTCGAAGCTTCGCTGGATACAACAGGCCAAAGCGAGCCTGTAGCTGTTGAAGTCGAGGGCGAAAAGCAAGGAGTTTCTTCCGACGGTCAACGGTAGGCTTTGCCAAATCAGGAAAGAAGGAGACCTTACGACCTTCAAATTCCAAATGATGATTCGCTCGGGCAGCATGTAAAATTTGTTCCACTTGTTGATATCGTAACAAGCTAAAGATAATAGGCCGGGGGGTCGTGCGGTTGAGCGCCATGTGGGCAGGAACACGGTGTGCTCGATCGATTTCCAGTTCTCTGTGAAAAGTGATCTTCAGCAAGGAAGGAAGAGTTTTGAGCAAGAATTCTCTTATATCTCCTGCTTCCACCCCCTCCGGCATTCCGAGGAGCCTCACATTGTTGCGACGGGCTCGATTATTGCTATCTTCTAACTCCTTTTGAAGATTCTGTATCTGGCGCTCAGCCTTGTCCAGTTTGCCCAAGCGCACCTCGTGCGAGTCGAGGACCCCCGCCATGTTGTCCTGCCGTAATGAAAGATTTTCAAGTCGGTCCTGGAGCACTCCAAAGTCTTCTCGCATGGCTCGAAGCGCTTCTCCATTGGACTGCACCAATTCCTTCACGCCGCGAATTTCCTCCAAAATCTCCAGGTGCATTGCGGGGTTTTCACGAAATGGAACCATCTTCTGTGGGGAGGACACCTCTGTTTTGGAGCGTTTTCCGTGAGAAGAAGAAGGAGACCCGAAGTCCAAGCGCGCTGGTTTATGGGCCGCCATCCCCCCCGAGGTGCCCCGGTCAGCTCGGAGCGAAATAGTAGATTTGTATAGGTATTAAGTCAGGATTCTAAGTAGGCCTCTCGGGAGCTTCAACGCAAAGCGTCCTACCCGCTGGACATCAGGCTCCGCCCCCCGGCACCTGCCTGTTCTAAGGAGTGTCAAAGAAATCTTTTGAGGGGGTGCTCCACTCTCAAAAGATCATTTGTGCAACTCCACAGTCTAAGATTCATTGTGAGCTTGAAGGGCACAGTTCAACCTGTTTGCTAGGGTATTGCCTTCGCCAGCCAGATATGAGACTCTGAAAGTCATTTTGTGAGAGATGGCACAGTTCTGTGTTCTTTCCAAACATAAGAGCTATGACACAAATTTCACCCTTCTTATTGTCATAGTACATGGCTACTCAGTTATCTATTTGAATCATAATAATTTTGTTGGCCAACTGATCTTTGACAGCCTTTAGAGAGTTTGAAATTGCTTATAGACACTGAGTATGAAACCCATCTACATAGGCTCCCCAACCCATTGTGGATAATTCTGTCATTAACAACTTTTGGTAGAGAAGAAGTTGGAAAGGTAAACCTTTAGTCAGATTGGAATGAACTGTCCACCAGGACAGGAAGTCCAGAAAGGGAGCAGTTACAGAAACTGCATCACTGAGCTTGGGAGTGCCCTGTGTTCACTACATGATCAGAGTCAATTGATTGGGATTGTCTCATGTGAAGATGTACCAAATATGTAACATGAACTGTTGAGGCCATGTAGCCAACATTCTCAACATGTTCCTCACTGATGTCTGCTGACTGTATTGTACTTCCTCCATGATTTCCACCAAGAAAATGAGCCTGTCTTGTAGAAGAAAGACTAATAGAGCTCCAATGAATTCCAATTGGTATGGTGGGCTTAAGTTTGACTTGGAGTAGTTGATGATGAGCTCCAGTAGTACCAACCCAAAATGGTGATGCGTATGGATTCTTGAACTCCCTTCTAAGTGACACGCTTGACAAGCCAATTGTCCAACTAAAGAAACATGCACATCCAGTCTGTGTTGACATGCTGCAACTACTGAGAGGCATTTTGTGAACATGTGAGAAGTGGACACAAAGCCAAATGGTAGTACACAGTACTGGTAACCAATATCCTTATTGAAGAATAGTAAGCAGAGTGCCAAGGGAAACCATTCTGAACCTTTTATAAATTAGATACTTGTTCAGATCCCTCATATCCAGGATGGGATGGCATCCCTCGGGGGTTTTTTTTTTTTGGTACCAGGAAAAAACCTCAAGTAAAATTCCAACCTTTCCTTCCCTGGTTGAACAAATTCAACTCCATTGGTGGACCAAAGGACTTGGAGTTCCTGAAGAAATATCTCCTGGTGTAGAGAGTTCATGGAATGAACTCTTGGAGGATAATTTGATGGTGTCTTGAATAGGTGTAACCTTAACCTTCCCAGACTATTTCGAGAACCCAAAAATCAGACATTACAAGAGACCAACAATCTGCAAAACACATGAGCTTCCCTCTGACAGGAAGATTGTCTGAGAGCAGGGCAGGAGTATTGCCTATGTCCTCTAGCAATCAGTCAAAGTCCCTTTCCTTGTTTAGGCTGGGAATTGAGTTGGGACTTAGGAATATTCTGCTGCCAAGGGAGGGAGCAAGAACTCTGTCTGATGGGAGGAGCAGGAGGGAGAGGGATATCTATACTTGTGAGAGTAATAGGATCTCTGTTACCCCCACTGTGGAACCTCCAGGATGACCTGGAGGCTGGATCAGAAGTGCACCTGAAGAAGGCTTTGAGGGTGTCACTGTGTTGCTTGATCATGGTCATAGCCTCTTGCACCTTGTCACCGAATCATAACATTCAGAAAAAAAATTCTCCCAAAAGAATCCAAGGTCCTAGCCTCCCTTCCTGGAGGATGTTAAAGAGCGTGACTTGGTATTCTTGGCTTTTTAATTTTATTTTGTGGTATTTGCTTTGCTGTCATTTGCTAAAAAATAACAATCAAAACAGTTTACAAAAATGAGTGACAGAAGAAAACAAAACAAAACAAAACAAAAAAATAATAAAAACCAATGGATATCACAGGGCCAGGAGTGAGTAGCACAACAATTAGATTCCAAGGACAAAACATTTAAGCAGAAAAATAAAAGAGACGTAATAGTACAGCCCAGCTGAGATGTCATCTAACCACAAAAACAGTCATGAATCAATCTTCACCAAATGCTTTCCATAGAATCCAGTATTTAATACCTAATTTAAATTTCTTGGTAGAGATCTCCATAATTATGGATCCAGGAAACTAAATGCCACTGTATGCATCATTTTAAGTTTAAAATGAGATTGTGGGGGAATATTTAAAAGATGTTATTGAGAAGATTTCAATGAATGCACAAGGCAATAAGGGATAATAAAGGACGAGAGATAGGGAGGGAACCTGTAGAGCAAATTCTGTGCATGCTATTAAAAGCCAGAACAGTTCCTTATGAAGTGGTGGAATATGATCAAAAGGTTTGGCTCTGTATAGGATCCTTACTGCAGCATTTTGGATAAGTTGTAATCTTTTGACAGTGTATAAAGCAACGACAGCTAGCAGGTAATTGGAATAATCAAAGCAGGCATCAGAATGTTCAGGACTCCCTGATCCAAGCAAGAACGCACAGCTCTTCAAGGCAGCAAAGAATGTCTCACTGTCATGGAGACATGAGGTTGAAAGTGATCTTTGGCAGGGGGGTGTCTGCCAAAGTGGAATGGAATGCCAGTGCTGATTTCTTCCTCCTCAGCCAGAAAACCTCCCATTTTGATGCATTCAGCAGGAGCCTATGAGATTCAAGCCAGTCAATGATAGCCTTAAACATGATAATACAAGCCGACTGAAAAGAGGACGCCCATGAGCGATGCATTATCAGAATTTGAATGTCACCTGCAAAAAGGAAAGGACTGAAGCCTGAGCCTTGAATGAGAGTGGCTAGACAGGTGAGAAATACATTAAACAGCAGAGGAGCTAAACATAGAAAAATAGAAATATGACAACAGAAAAAGACCACATGGCCTATCTAGTCTGTCCTTCCATATCAACAACTACAACAGTCCCCTTTTTACCTTTAAACAGATCCCTGTGAGTTGATTCAACGAACATGGAATGGTGTGGCACAGGGCCGTACCAATCCATAAATGCACTCTGTGTGACTTGCAAACCTAGCAACCCTCCTAATGACATCAGACTTTTGTCATATGTCCCATCCCCCTAATGCCCAGCATAGCCCTTCTACCCCTTCTCTCCATGTCCAGCATTCCCTCATCTTTCCCCACCTCCTCATCTCCAGCCAGCTCCCCCTCCCCCCATGCTGCTGCCCAGTCTGCCCTTGCCCCGCCATTTCTTTTCCTGTTCCTTTGGCAGCGGTGGCAGTGACGGTGGTGGCAGGAGATCTTCAATTTCAAAAAATACACGGGTCTTTCTGATTCTGTGCTCCAGGGCCAGACCAGCCATGCAAGTGCGGAGTTGCAAAGACCAACATTTGTTTTTTTAATGGAAGTCCACTGCCACCTCCACCACCACCACCAAGGGAACAGGAAAAGTGGTGATGGGGCAAGGGCAGGCCGGGCAGACAGTGTGCAGGGAGCCGAGGCCGGTGGTCAGCAACTCTAAATGCTACCCTATTTTTTTAAGCCGTGTTCGACTGCACTGCTCACATATACCTAAGTACGGTGCTGTTGTGGCAGCAGTGGTTTTTCAAGTAGAGGAGCCTTTTTGTACTCCATGCATAGAGTTGTGCTTCTTACTAACTAGAGTCACAGAGAAGGGGGTCTCCAACATTCTCATCTGCAGCTTCTGCATTGTTAAGGGAATCAAAATACTGGTCTATATTCAACTTTTTGGCCCTGGGATGCTACTCCATTTTTAACTGAAATGGAATGGACTTAGCCATTACCACTACAAAATCATGAAAAGTAAGCTCCTCAGACAGGAATTTGCATCACTTGTGAGGAGGTGTGGGATCTAAGGGAAGCTCTGGAGTTCTTTCCTCTAAGTACTCTGAGTCATAATCAGAATCCCAAGAACAGTCTAATGCAGACTCATAGAGGTACTTCTACTCCCAACAGCAGGCGGACCTCCTATGGCAGCATCATTGCACTGATCTCTGATTCCAAGGGGAACAATCTCCCTATGATGCACTTGAAAGAGATATTGGAAAGACAGGTATATGTAGTGAGGCCCTTTGAGGTCTTGATGATGATGATGATGATTCCTCTCCCGTAGGCAGGTGGTGAGTCTGAAGGATAGGCTCCATGTCAAGATGTGCTCATCTCAATACTGTCAAAGCAGAAGCTTCACTCGGAGCAAAGAATATTGCCTTCCTTTCCTTGCGGCCTCATAAGAAGCTTCTTGAGGGCTGCCATCGACAAAGGTATAAGGATCTCATCTGAAATGGCCAACATCTGTTACATCTGCAGGGGGGATGTTGGCAGGCTAGTTTTGAACTCATAGAATCTGTCACAGCTCCTTCATTACTGAGGAGAATAAGTGACCCTCACATTGGAATTGCATTAACGGATGGGACTCATCCAATACCTCAACATCGTGCTCCCATGAACTATGATGCAAACCCCACTTCGACCTAATGCTCAGCATTCTTGGTTCATAATGTCTTTAGAGACAAGGATTAATCCTTCCTATTCCTTAGAAGGGAGTTAACGAAATATCAGTCCTGAGAGACTCTACTAATGTTCATCTCTGAATGGGCTTGAGGACCCCTTAATGTTAATGCTCAGTCAGCATCCAGAGCAACTCCTAAGGCCATGGGGACCAATGCTGCCGATGCTAATGAATCTGCCTTTTCAGCATCAAAAATGTTTCTGTGCTTCTCTTCATGACCCTTGAGCTCCCTTTTTGTCATCTGTAGACACAAATGACAAAAAGCTTCATGAATAGGCTCCAAGCACTGCAGGCACCAATTATGAGTTTCTGTGATAGACATGGTCCTGCAACATTGGATGACTTTTTAAGCCTGCTGGCTAATTTATGGGATGTTTCATCTGGAAAAATAGCTACAGAGAAATCAAACAAGTCTATTTTGAAAAACCAGAGCACCTGAGGCCTAAATGCAGCTTAACACAATGATGTAGTTAAATATAAGGAAGTTAAACGTAGACAAAATCTAAGAACTTACAAAACAAAAGAATGTAAGAGAAAAATCAATGATGAAGCACACAAACTATTAGAAACACATCTTTGGAGCTCTGTGGACAAAAGAAGACTGAAGAGCTGCAGCTCACTAGTAGCAGATGGGGAACTCATGTATACGTGTGGTAGAACCACTCTGTTTCTAGAAGGAGCTGGGAGAGAATTTTGGTGGAGCTCTGTTGATGATTTCATCAGTGTGAGCACTTATTCTGCTTGTCCATGAAGAATTTTTTTGACATTGAATGATGCTTCCTGTGCATTATCTATGCCTAAGAGGTATCATTTTGATGGATTTTGTATTATTTGGCTTATTTATATTTTTTTACTTCTAAACCACTTTGAAGATTCTTTTCAAGCAAGAGAGAGATCTATATGAGAGAGTCATTCAAATTAATTTAACACATCAATCCCCCTTCTTTGTCATCTTGGATAAATAGTTAAGGATCTACATCTATATCTTGATATAAATTTAGATAAATTGATTTTTAGCACTCACTTCATAGCTCGTTGGTGAAATGGTGAAAACTGTAACATTGATGGCCCTTCTGTCCAGTGCTTCATTCCATCTTTACCTCATGCATTAGTTTCAGTGTATGTTTACATTTGACGGGCAGACATATCAGCCTTTTTTTGGCTTTCTTTCTTCACTGCTGTCTCTATAATTTTCTTGTTATTTATGAAAACAAAGCACACAGGCTCATACAGAAAATCCATTTTACAAGTGTAAATATTTTCTATTCAGAAAACCTCAATGATGGTTAGTTATTCCAAACTACAGAAAGAAAATTACTAATAATGATTGGTTTCAGTTAATGAAATACTTTTATGCAAATATATGAACCCTAAATATGACCTGAAAACAAAAGACTGCTAAACAGTTACTATTAAGCAATGCATTAGTAAATCAATTAAGCAGAACGCCCTTCTAATGAACCAGCTGTAAAAGAGTTGTCATGGAAACCTGGAAAGAGAACCTGAGAATGCAAATAAGCAAAGAAATATATTACAAAATATTATTAAATATGAACCTTTAAAATGTATTAAGGTTAATTCAAAACCTTTTTACACCTTGCATCGGAAGGAAAGTTTTAGGACAAAATCATGATTTGATTTAATATGTGAAGGGTACTACTGGATTGTTACATTCATTTTATTTTTTTTTTAAATTTGATGAACTACTAAGGGCTTGATAGAATCTAAAAATGCAGCAGAAAAAAATACAAAAAGCCTTTAAAATAGATTATTTGCATAATTTTGAAACAACACTTTTATTTTTTTGCTTGAAAGGCTTATACAAAAATTGATAGTAGATATCAGTTTGCAATTAGTACATTTTGAAAAGATGGGTAGAGATTCTTCAGTGTGGGTGCCCTCTGCAGCCACAGTATGGATGTGCACTTCTTAGCACATATTCGATTGGTCTGGAAATTTTTAAAATTTTACAGGTCAATATTCAAACTTTTAAATGGCACATATCCAGATAGGGGTACATTCTGAACTGTGAATAGTAGGGATGGAGGTCTGACTTGGAAGACCAACTCCCACTATTTGCAAGGAGCATATTCTGCATGCCTGTGCCCCCCACACACAGAGCTGCTGTGCGGAGAGCGCTGGACTGTGACAGGAGGGGAGTTGTGGAGGCAGAGAGTGAACCCATGATCCTGGATGTACTGGGCCGATTCAGGTCATGGCCCTGTACATCCGGCGGGCCGAAGATGGAAGAGGTGTTCCAGATGTTCTATCTGAATAAGGCCAATACCAAACTCTGTGAGCCTTTGAGAATTGACATTGAATCCCTTACCCACAGAAGTCATGCACAGCCAGGGCATGTCAAAAGTCACCACCACTCTGGTACTCTTGCCACTGGTAGCATCCAACATGTTGTGCAGATCAGCACAGGTATAACCCTGTTGAGAAAGAAGCATGACTGCAACATATTTCCACAGATAAGAGCACAAAGGAGCAGACCATGTGGGACTTTCATGCAATAGCTGACTTTCCCTTTGTACACATGTGGCCCTGAAATTGCTTGGACAAGGAACTTACAGAACCATCGCTCAATAAATCTACAAGTGTTTTTTTTTTAATTTATTCTTTGCATAGAGTTTGCATAGAAAATATAATTTAACATACAGCTCTAAAGATATCAAGCATACTCTAAGGAAAAGCAAATTACATACCATCAATAAAAAGAATTACAAGAAAAGAGGAAAAGCATCCAAAATGTATACAAAATATCAAATCGTAATATCTGAGGGTATACAGGCAAAATCAACTAAAAGTAATGAAGACAAGAAAAATATCAAGAGAGGAAGGAACAAACCTTCCCCTCCAAAATTACGCTACCCCAAAAAGGATAGCCCCTCAAACATACCAGCGGAAATCAAATTGAGAAGACAAGAGGGAGCACTATATAATATTTCAATTATTACTAGCACCTTCATAAGCTTGAATCAACACTTGCAATTGTGAAAGTTCCAAAAATACATAATCCTTGTACAAATATTTAATTAAATACCTCCTAGGATATTTTGAAAAGAAGATCATACTCAGCTTCAACTAGAGAAACTCTCTTCAAATTTGTGGTATCTTTGCAGAGACATCAGGATATACATGTATAACATGACCATGAAAGGATGCTAGTCTCTCTTTGAAAAAAGCAGAAAAAACTCTCTTCTTATCTAAGAGACTCTTGAAAGTAGCTTTCACAGTACCCATGTTGGTAGACTCCTGTACCAAAGTCTCCAGGAGAGCACTCAAATCATCATCTGGGAGCTGTACTAGACTGCCACTGTGAACATTCTTAATAGAGGGAGCAACATAATAAGCATTTGGAACAGCGGGAAGCTGATCAGCCCCCAGGTGCAGTACATTTACAAAATAATATTTTAGCATACAAGTGGTCTGTGACGCTTGACATCATAATGTGTGTGCAAAAGGATTCTAACATGATGCATATGTGCTCTCACAATGCAGGTTTGGACAAGCCAGTGCCACTGGACAACTGTTTTTGAGTATTGTAATGTAAGTTGAATTAGTGTTTGTATTTTGTACGCCACCTAGGTTCTTGTGCAGAATATAAATCTTTTTTAAATAAATAATTATGTGATGCCTAGGCTTCTAGTTAAGTCAATCCATTTAATGTCAAAATACAAGCACATCTAGACAGGTGTCTGTATGCACAGCCCATGGACCACAGTAATGTGTCTGCATTATGTATGCCAAATGAAACCATTCACCATGCAGGGTGCATCAGCGTTTGTCATCTGTCTACAGTATGTCACTAAAAAATCCCCCATTGTATTTTCCAGACAGAGGTTTTGATTCTGTAGAGAAGATGTGACCAAACCAGAGACAGCCACTAACTGCAGCAGCTATGGCTATAAGGAACAGAGTCATACAACAGAACTTCTAGTGTAATAACATGTGCTTATATTTACAGATGTGAAGGTGACTATGCAATAGAAAGGATTGATCATGCTCTCTTCTACCCACAACCACTCTCTTTTCCCAAGTGTGAGCATTTCTCACACTTTAACTCCTGTGTAATAGTGCTAAGTCTGATGTAGTGCTCCTCTCATCACCCCCCCCCCCCCTTCATAATGGGCTGACATGATCCCAAGGTATGGGGCAGCCAGGGGGCCAGGGTCACCTAGAACCGAGGCAATGCCAGTCACAGCTCCAAACCTCAGAAAGTGTGCAATATTTTAAAGGGAAGCAGCAATACTGGTCTGATGGACTTCCAGTTCCTGCAGTTACAGCTGCTCCATCTGCTGCTGCTGGACCTTCTCCCTCAGCAGTTTTAGTGCGCCCTCTAGCATTTGTGTCTGTGTTACCAGTTGTTCCCACATCACCCCCATCTCATAAGCTGTGAGGTGAGCATGGCCATCTCTGCCTGCTCCTTCTCCAGCCTTATCTTCCCCTTCCCCTCCTCTCCTTCCATGTCCTCTGCCTCCTGGATCTTGAATGTGGGTGATGGTATGTGACAAGGCTTAGGCCCTATCTTCTGTGGCTAATCTAGAGGAAGTTGTGACTCCTGTATATCTTTTGCTGCCTCTCTCTGCTGGGCTATGGTGGTACCTCTTGATGTTCCTTTAAGAGTTTGTTTTCCTGAAGCCCTGCAGGTCTCACCTCCACCTGCTGCCCTGAGGTTCCAGTTTTGGGTTAGTCTGTAGAGAACAGCCATGGCATAATCAAATACTCATATCACCACACCACCCATCAAAAGACCATCATAGGTACAGAAGATGATAGCAGAGACCTATATACAATCATACCCTGATACCACCTATATCTAGGGGTATTGTCATCTATACATCCTCAGCCCATGAAAGGTCAACTGAACAGTCAGTAGTGAGCACCTGCCTCCCCATTCTGTGCTTTCCTGTGTTGTGGCCCTTGATACAATGGTTAATAAGAGCACAGGATATATGTGTTTGGCACACTAGTAACCTGTATGCTGTCAGTTACTTACATTTATTTATTTATTTATTTAATGGTATTTATATACTGCCTTATCATTCAATCAAAGCGGTTTACACAGCAAACAATCAAGGGGGCAAGTGTTTTCATGCAGTGTAGAGTGTGGCGTGTGTGTGTTGGCAGGGAAGTGATTAGGGTTGGATTAAATACATAGCGCTATAATACATCATGAGCTATTATACAGTCTTATGTACAGTCTCGGGGTGGAGGGGGGGCAGAAGATTTGAATTGGATGTTGGTTCAGGGGGTATGTCCATAGTATTCGAGGAAAAAGGTTGTCTTCAGTTGTTTTCGGAAGTCCTTTATTTCTGTGTTTATTAATTGCCACACAACACCTGCTGTATAGTACATCCACATGGCTAGAAGCCACATCAGGCACCCACAGGGAGGTAGGTGTGAATGTCCTCCATAATGTTCTGCAGACATGTCTGCATTTGTTTCACAGGTAGCACAACAATTATCCACCTCCCTTATGCACCCACCTACATAATCCAAACTCCATTGATAATGCTCTCTTTACACCAGATCCCAAAGTAATGCATCTTTTCTTGTCTTCTGCAGGCATAAACGAGAAAAGGAAACCAGAATGTGCATGCCACAGCAACTTGCAATATATGTCTATGGCAATGATATGATGATATGTTAACCCAAAGCTTTGATGTCAGTGATGGCCTAGGGGTTGACCTAATTTGTTAGTTCTGTATATCCTTTTTCCATGCTAAAACAATAAGTAGCATATTGGTGTCAGGTTTCCATTGTCAAACATACATGTTAAGGGGATGTGCCTTACCCTTTGAGTGTGATGTGTGCACGAGTATCAACTGTCTAGACCAGGGGTGGGCAAACTTTTTGACTCGAGGGCCGCAATGGGTTCATATATTGGACCCGGGGGCCGGACCAAGAGTAGATGGACGGTGTGTATGTGTGAATTAATATAAATTAAATTTAAATTTGTAACATTAAATGTTTAGATTAATTTAAAGTAGAAAAGCATAAAAAGAGTTATTTTACAAAACTTTTATGCAATGTATTTCTTTCATAAAATAGTACCTTCAATTTTAGTGGGAACAGTGTTGTTGGTCTCCCTTTTTTGTTAAGGCATCAAAGTCAGGAGATAGCTTTGTTGTTGCAATTCGCAGAATAGATCTGAGGTGTTGGTCAGTTAACTGGGATCTGTGACGGGATTTATTGATGTTCATGACGCTGAACGTCTGCTCACACACGTAGGTCGAGCCAAACAAGGCCAGATACCATGCTTTTTATCCCAGGGGTAAGCAGTGGATTTCCCCAGTCACTTTAATAATGGCTTATGGACTTTTCCTCCAATAACTTTTCCAGACCTATTTTAAAACCAGCAACACTAAAAGCTTTTACTACATCCTCCAGCTACTGATTCCAGAGTTTGATTATCCATTAAGTGAAAAAATATTTTATCCAATTAAGTTTTAATGTGCTATATTGTAGCTTCACTGTGTGTCCTCTAGTCTTTCTACTTTTTGAAGGCGTAAGCAACTGATCTATGTTTACTCATTCCAGTCCACTCATTATTTTATAGAGATCTATCATATCTCCCCTCATCCATCTCTTTCGAAGCTGAAGAGCCCTAACATTTTAAGCCTTTCCATGTAGGTGTATCCTTCCATCCCCATTATCATTTTTGTTGCTCTTTTCTCTTTCTATCCTCTCCCTTGGTAATCCTCATGGCTTTCAGAACCATTTCTGGATGACTCCCAGATCTATATTTATGTCCCAGAGCACTCACCAAGAACCCAGTAGTAAATTTCTGCCTGCTTCTACAAAACTGTTGCGTGGATGCTCTATCACCACCTAAAAACTGAACATGGCCAATAGGGATTTTCTTAATTTTGTCTCCCGCTTAAACCCGCCTTAAACTTTGCCTTTTACTCTCTGTCTTGGTTACTGTAAATAAAACAACTGAAGCAAGGGGAGATGTTGCGAGGCTGGATGTTCTCGGGCATAGGGTTATTTAACAGCAGCCTTATGTTTTTGGAAGATGGAAAAGCAGGACGTTAATACGTTCTTAATGCTAGTGTAAAAGAAGGTAAAATAGTTACTCCAGAGTCAACTACAGAAGCCATTCAGACTTGGTTGATTTTTTTTTTGTTCGTCTGGTTGTCTTGCCTTCTTTCAACAGAGAGTTGAACTAATGTAAACTTCCACAGTCCAGATGAGTCATTGACATACCAACAGAAGGTGGATGACATGACTAAATGAATATATTTCTTAGCACAGTAAGGCAGCCTCCTCCATCCATAATAGAAGCATTCCCAAAAGCACCCTTCAGTTACATCCAGTCCTAGAAGTGACGTGGTTGCGTGAACGTGGCTGCGTTCCCCCCAGGCACTGTGGAGGATTTAAACAACTCTGCTGCGGTTTTACTGCTGTCTCCTTGCTCCTACCTGTCGCTGTTACTGCCTTGCTCTGCCTGTTTGCTGTTTGCCTTCTGCCAACTAACCTTCTCATTATCTGCTTCCAGGTAATCTCCTCCATCCCCAGAAACACCCTCCAGTTACATCCGGTCCCGGAAGTGATGCAGTCATGTTCCCCCAGGCACTGTGAAGGATTTAAACAACTCTGCTGCAGTGTGCAGCAAGCGCGCGCCCAAGGAGCAGGATGTGCTCCTGAGGCGTTCAGGTTACGAGTTTGATTACGCTGAATAAATTAGCTAGCGCTCCGCGGGCCGGATTAAAAGGTCCGCCGGGCCGTATACGGCCCGCGGGCCGTAGTTTGCCCATGCCTGGTCTAGACAGAACATACATTTTACTAAGTGGATCCTGTAAGTACACCACTCTTCCCAATGTCTTCTCAAATCACACAGAAAACATGCACACATGTGATATATTTAATAAGGCTTCGGTAACATACATGCAAAAAGGAAAGGTTGTACCTCTATATCATACTACATGTTGCCATATTTTCCTTGGCCATCATTTTGAGGATATGCCACTTCTTCTTGAAGTCTTCCACCTCACAAGTCCAATGGTACACAGCATTCACCTGCCTGACAATGTCCTTCCAAGCATGCTGCTTCACATTGGCATCTTCAGAGAGTGGTGTAGTGCTTCATAACAGGTCAATGGTCATCTTTGTCTCATCTGCCGATAAATTAAAGAAGAATGACTTGTCTATCTAGCCCTTTTAATTATACCCAGATTGGCACTGGCTAATAAGCCCATCCCACACCTATGTTAGCACTTATTATCCAGGTATTAGTTAACTTCTGCAAATACAAATATTGGCTAAATGAGCAAGCAGTTAATTGGCTGTTAAACATATATGTCTCTAGCCAGTGATGTTTTGACTTGTTGTCCAGACCTGACAACTGGGTGCATCAAGTGTGCAAAGCATTTGATCTTACCAAAAGTCTCCTTCACTGACTTGACCATGTTTATCCTACCATCTTTTGCAAAGAAGCCTCAGTTAGCATCTGCAGCTAAAACTAGACGAGCCATTTAGCGGCAGTCTCCACCTTTGCTCCACCATTGAACGTCCTTAACATGCCCCAATGCTAACCACAGAGCATTGAGGCATGTAGCAGGCTTTGAAGGGGATATTCAACAGCACTAACCATGTAAGTGCCATTGAATATCCCGATTTAGGGTATTTACAGAGTTTACTGGGCTGTAAACTGTGCAAATGCCCTTCGAATATTGGACCCTTCAACTTCAGGAAAACTAACTTTGCCAAGATGGGACAATATCTCAAGGAGTCGTTAGCAGGATGGGAACAGCTGGGGGATGCAGAAAAACATTGGGTAAAATGGAAAGGGGATATTTTAAGGGCAACAAATCCATTTTGCTAGAAAGGTAAATAAATTTAAAAGGAGGCCACTATGGTTCTCAAAAGAAGTAGCTGAAAAGGTGAAGAAAAAGAGATCACAGAGAGAGGAAGACAAGCATCTCTATTTGGAAAGAAACTAGTGAAGAAGTCCGGAAAGCAAAGATACAAAAAGAAGAAGAAATAGCCAATGCAATAAAATTGGGAAAATACATTTTTCAGATATGTTAGTGAGAGGAGGAAGGGCAAAAGTGGTACTGTCCGACTCAAGGGTGAAGAGGAGGAATATGTAGACGCTGACGAGGATAAAGCGGAATTGCTTAACAAACGTTTCTGTTCTGTGTTCACAGATGAAAAGCCAGGAGCAGGACCTCAGAAAACACCTTCAAATAGAAACCAAAGTGATGGGGATCTTGAACGATTTTCAGAAGACTGTATTCATGAGGAATTAGCTAGACTAAAAGTAGACAAAGCAATGGGACATGATGGAATACATCCAAGAATATTGAAGGAAATTGAGGATGTTCTAGCGTATCCACTGACTGAACTTTTCAATCCTTCTTTCCAATTGGGTTGTGGTCCCAGCGTATTGGAGAAAGGCACATGTGGTTCCTTTAGACAAAACTGAAAATAAGGATGAGGTAATCTAACCTCTGCAGTAAGTAAATTATTGGTAATACTGCTGACAGAGAGAATAGTGAGGTTTCTGGAGTCCAATGGATTGCAGGATCCGAGGCAGCATGGGTTTAATAGAAGCAGGTCTTGTCAGACAAATCTGAATGATTTTTTTGACTGAGTGACCAGGAAGTTGGATCGAAGGAGAGCCCTAGATGTGGTGTACTTAGATTTCAGTAAATCCTTTGACACCATTCCACACAGGTGACTTATAAACAAACTGAGCACCCTAGGGATGGATCCTAAAGTGACTGACTGGATTAGAAATTGGTAGAGTGGGAGGCAACAAAGGGTACAGGAGCTCACTCTGAGGAGAAGGAGGTTACCAGTGGTGTGCCACAGGGATCTGTCTTTGGTCTGATTCTTTTTAACATCTTTGTTAATGATATAGTGGAAGGGCTGTCGGGTAATGTTTGCCTGTTTGCAGATGATACCAAAATTTTCAATAGAGTAGACACCCAGGTAAGTATAGATAACAATGCAAGAGATCTAGATAAATTTGAAGAATGGTCAAGAATTTGTCAGCTGAGATTTAATGCTAAAAAATGCAGGATCATGCATTTGGGCTGCAAAAATCCAAGGGAGTGGTACAGTGTAGGGGTGAAGTACTTCTGTCCACGAAAAAAGAGAAAGACCTGGAAGTGATTATTTCTGATGATCTCAAAGTGGCTAAACAGGTCGAAAGCCAGAAGGATGCTTGGGTGCATAGGGAGGTTATAGTTCCTCCTTATAAGTCTCTGGTGTGATCTTCATAAGATATGCCATACTGGGTCAGACCAAGGTCCATCAAGCCCAGTATTCTGTTTCCAACAGTGGCCAATCTAGGTCATATGTACCTAGCAGTTTCCCCAAGAGACACAAGTTCCACAATGCTTGTACTGGGTCAAGCATTGATATCTTCGGTCACTTCTTAATAATGGTTTATGGACCTTTCCTCCAGGAACTTGTCCAAACCTTTTTTAAACCTAGCTACACTAACAGCCTATCTTCAAGAGGATATAAACAGGATGGAGTCAGTTCAGAGGATGGCTACTAAAATGGTTATTTAATTTATTTAACACATTTGGATATATCGTTTTTCTACAAGTCAAAGTGGTTTACATGGAACTGAGTGAATACCATGAACAATTTATATAGAACATAATGAACATTTTACAATGAACATTTTGAATAGAACAAAGAAAAGTGAATATTTTTTAGAAAGCACAATAAGTGAGAGCTTAAACATTTGTAAAAATTATATACTGTGTGGAGTGGGGATTGGGAAACGTGAGGGGTGTGGGGTTGTGGGAGTTTTATGGGGGTGGGTTGGGGGATATTGTGTTTGTTTATGTATGACCATTTTGTTCTGTAATCGGTTGGTATCCATTGCCAAAGTATTCCAGGAAGAGATGGGTCTTTAGTTTTTTACAAAAGTCTGTGGTTGATTTGATGCTTCTTATTGAGGGGGGTAGTGAATTTCAGAGTGTGGGGGCATACATAGTGAATACTCTTAGTCATTTGGTTTGCTTGCTCTTGTGAGTCTGTGGTGGGAGACTGAGGAGGTTTAGAGTGTTCTTTCTTCTTGGTCTGTCAGAGTTTGAAGTATGAATTAATGTTTGAAGGTGCTCTTAAGATTGTTTGTCTAGGGTCTTGTGGATGATGGTTAGGACTTTGTATTGTATTCATGAGTTGAAGCCAGTGGAGGAGTTTGAGGATGGGAGTGATGTAGGTTTGCCTTGAGGCTTGAAAGATGGTTTGAACTGCAGTATTCTGGGTGAGCTGTAATGGGAGGAGTGCATATTTAGGTAGGTCTTGATAAATAGACTTACAGTAGTTGAATAGAGATGTAATGGTGGCTTGGCATACTGAGTGGAATGTCTCAGTGACTAGAAGGGGGCATAGGTTTCATAGAGTTTTGAACTTGTAGTATACAGCTTTGGTGATGCTTTGAATTTGGCCTTGAATGTCAGTTGCTGGTCAAGTATCATTCTGAGGTATTTTATCTGAGAGCTGACCCAAATATCATTGCTGCCGATTTTGATGGAAGCAGCAGGGGTGAGGTTGGGGTCCATTGTGATGTGGAGGAACCCTTATTTATTGAGGTTAATGGATAGATTGTGAAAGTGCAGCCATTTGATTACTTTGGTGAAGCAATTTGTGAGTGAGGAATAATCAGGAGCAGAAGTGGAGAATGGAGCATAGATCATTATGTCATCAGCGTAAATCAAGTTTTCTACTCTGAACTGTTGTAGAATGGCACACTCTGGTTGAATGTATATGTTGAACAGCAGGGAGGAAAGGGATGATCCCTGTGGCACTCCCTGAGTTAGGGTGAAAGGAGTTGAGGTTTGAATTTTTATTTGTTGACTTTGATTGGAGAGATAGGAATTGAACTATTTCAGGAGGGTGCTGCGGACCCCAGAATGGTGGAGTTGGTTGAGGAGCATCTGGTGGGACATGGTGTCAAAAGCAGCAGAGATGTCCACAAAGAACAGGATGAAGCCTTTGCTGATTATTTCAGTGCCAGTTATGAATGAGTTTAAGAGCGAAATCAGAAGAGTTTCTGTGCTGTGGTTGGGTTGGAATCCATGTTGATGCTTGTTTAGAGGTGCATAGTAGTCTATGTGATCATGAAGTTGGATTTGTAGAGCTTTTTCAATGATTTTGGAGATGAATGGTATAATGGTTATAGGTCTGTAGGAGGATGGTGAGTAGGGGTCAAGGTTTGATTTCTTTAGGAGAGGTCTGATTGATGCCTGTTTGAGGGAAGGAGAGAGGAGTCCTTGAGAAAGGGAGGAGTGCATGATTTCAGATATGATTGGTAGGAATTGATCTCTTATGATTTGTAGGCATGAAACTGGACATGCATTGAGTGCAGAGGTTGTGGTGCTGATGTTGCTGATTATAGAGAAGACATGATAGAGACATTTAAATACTTCTGTAGCATAGATGCACAAAAGGACAGCCTCTTTCAACTGAAAGCAAGCTCTGCTATGAGGGGACATAGGATGAGCATGAAAGGGGAAAGACTCAGGAGTAATATGAGGAAATCTTTCTTTACAGAAAGAGTGGTAGATGCATGGAATAGTCTCCCAGTGGAGGACAGTATCTGAATTAAGAAATCATGGGACAAACACAGAAGATCTCTAAAGGAAAATAGAGGACTATTGTAGTTGATATGAAAGGGCAGACTAGATAGGCCATGTGGGCTTTTTCTGCCATTATGTTTCTGTGTTTCTATGCTTCTTTTATAATATCCTTGGTTTTATTCTCCATTCCTTTCCTTATGATTTTTAGCATTCTACTGTACTTGCTTTCTTGGCCTCAGTTTCACATTGGCCAGAGGATTTCAACATATTATCCACAATGATGCCTAAATCCTTTTCCAGTAATGGTCATTCCTAATAAGGAGTCTTGCATTGCACAATTGTAGTTTGGGTTGTTCTTCCTAAAGTGCATAACCTTGCACTTGTCCACATTAAATTTTATCTGCCTTTTGGACACCTGGTCTCCCAATTTATCTGGTCATTCCACTCTTCTCCTTGTGTCTATCTACCTAGCATTTCCCTTCTTTCGTGTCCATCTGCCCAGAATTTCCTTTCTGGCTATTCCATTCACCCCCTCCCCCTTGTGTTCATCTGCTCAGCATTTCCCTTCTGCTTTCTCTTGCCACCTGCCACCACTTTATCTGTACTTGCAGCGACAGTGACAGTCTGGCCTGCAATTTAAAACAACAAAAAAGCAAACACCCTAGGAAGGCTGTTCTAGTCCCTCCCCCTCTGACACAAAGTATGTGTCAGAGAGGGGTGGGACCAGACCAGTCTTCTCAGCAAGAGTCTGCATTTTTGTTTTTATTGGAAATCAGACTGTTGCTGCCGCTGCAGGCATGAAAAAAAGCAGCAACAGCAGCATGGGTGGGGTGGTAGGATGTCACTGAATCGGTGAAGAGCCAGCTTATTTTGGGGGAGCAATGCCTCCTTGCCCCCCCACCCCACCGGAAAACTACGCCCATGCTGGTCAAATGTAGGTGCTGTAATCGAAAGCCTCATTTGGCCAGCTGATACTCAGCAATCATTTATAATCCCTGATCCGCTTTTCTTTCCCTCCTAACATCCTCATACCCCTTCTGACCTCCCACCTAGTATCAAAAATATTAAATGACCCTGTTTTTTGTATATGACCCCCCCCCCCCAAAAAAAAAAAACAGTAACAAAATCATATAAAAACATCTGGTGACCTGCATCATCTTTTTCCAGATCCAACTTCATAGTCATTGCCCTTCATCATTCTGACCTTCACGCCATCCTCCAAATTCCCTCAGAACATCCAAAGTTCTGAAGCAATCCAGAAAGGGGAATCGTTCTTTCCTACTTCCGGTTCTGCTTTGAACTACTAGCATTTTAATATTGGCATTTTAATATTCATTTATTTACTGCACTGTAAAGATGGAGCTAATTTCTGTTCAGTTTTTCTTTAACAATTTAGCTCTCTGGAAGTAGTGAGATCAGGGCAATGGCTATATTCTTTTTTCATTTGACTTTCTGCAGGGAGGTACTGTAGATCAGCGTTTTTCAACCACTGTGCCGTGGCACACTAGTGTGCCGTGAGATATTGTCTGGTGTGCCGTGGGAAAAATTCCAATTTCATCCGTAACATGTGGCCTCGGCTCACAAATTAGGGTTGCCAACCGGCCGGTTTTCAGCCGGCCTGGCCGGTTTTTCCGTGGCCAGGCCGGCTGCCGGCACAGTTGTAAAACCGGCCATTGAAAAGCCGGTTTTTTGCTCTGGCCGCAAGATCGGGAGCGGCCAGAGCAAAAAACCGGCTTTTGTGACGAAGTCCGCGGCGCGAACGCGATTCCCTATAGCAGTGCAGCCGCTGGTTCTGCTTTGTACAGAGCAGCGGCTGCACTACACTTACATTGAAAAGTAAAGAGGGAGGGGGGCGGAGCCTGATGTCCAGCGGGATGGTCGCATAACGCTGAGGCTCCCGAGAGGCCTACTCAGAATCCTGAATTAACACCGGACATTCTTGAATTTCTGCTCTGATCTTACCGGGGCACATTGGTGAGATGGCGGGGACCAAACCTACGCGCCTGGAATTTGGATCTCCAGCGGTTTCTCACGGCAAACGCTCCAAAACTGAACCCCCGTCCCCGCAGAAGGGGCTGGCTCTACGCGAGGGCCCCGAAATGCAGCAGGAGATCCTCGCAGAGATCAGAGGGGTTAAAGACCTCGTGCAGTCAAACGGGGAAGCACTCCGAGCGCTGCGGGAAGACCTTGGTGTATTGCAAGGCAGGCTAGAGGGGCTCTCCTCGCGTCAGGACAAAATGGAGAGCATATTAGATTCCCATGTGGTCCGGCTGTCCAAACTTGACAAAGTTGAACGTCAGGTGCGGGCCTTGCAGAAAGAAGTGGAAGATGGCAATAATAGAGCGCGCCGCAACAACCTACGACTAGTGGGCATATCGGAGGGAGCGGAATCGGGAGACATGAAGGAGTTTCTATATAAAATCCTCCCTTCTCTGCTCCAAATCACCTTTACCAAAGAATTGGAGATCGATCGCGCTCATCGTGTACCCACAAACATCACGCTTAACAGGAAGACCCCGCGGCCTATCATCTTTCGACTTTTGAGATATCAACATGTGGAGCAAATTCTCAGCGCCTCTCGGGCAAAGGGCCATATGGAGTTTGAGAGCCACAAGATCTCCTTCTATCCTGACTTGGCTAAACCCACGGTTGATCGCCGAAAGCGCTTTCTGGAATTCCGGCCGAGGCTTCAACAATTACAAGCATGCTATGGCCTGATGTACCCGGCCAAGCTCCGAGTCACGCTACACAATCAGACAAGAACATTTGAGGACCCTGATCTACTAGCGGAGTTTTTGGATGCTAAAGAAGCCGACTTGATGCGCTGATTTCCAGAGTGTTCCTACCAGTGTTCTCATATCCGCTGTACCCGCCATCTTGGATTTGCCACGGTTCAGCAAAGAGTCTGTCGAGGGCGGTTTGTTGCCTTATTTTGATGATATTTGTGACCCGACTCCATCTACCCAGAGTAGTTTCGATGAATATCAGAGACAGTGTTAATTATGGACTCTGGTGTTTCTTTTCTTTTTTTTTCATGTCTTTATCCTCCTCTCTAGGGCCTCCTCCCGCAGACATATGGTCGCCATATTTCTTGGGGGTTTTGCTTCTTCTCTAAGTTACTTTGGTACATGCTTTTCAATATGGGGTGTATTAGCCAGCATACTCGGTGATTATGTCATTGCTGTACAGATTCTGCTTATGTTGTATGTTTTCAAGCGCCCTTACCTAAAATGTCTATTACCGATTGATGGCACCATGTAAGATTTTATCATTGAACGTAAAAGGCATCAATAATCCGATAAAACAGAAGAAAATCCTGAGCTATCTAAGTCATGAAGCTGTGGACCTGATTTTCCTCCAAGAAACGCATTTAAATTCGAAGGAAACTCTTAAACTCAGTGTTAAACCTTACATGGTGGCCGCCTATTCCCCAGCCGTATCTAAGAAATGTGGGGTTGCCATACTGGTTAGGAAATCTCTGCATGCTACTATTATTGCGACTAGCTCAGATACAGCAGGCAGATGGTCCAGGGCTCACCTCAAGATAGGTAACCTTGAAGTTACATGTATATGCCTTTATGCTCCTAATGTAGATGACCCTGCCTTTTTTGCTACCATTGCTCAGGTTGCGCAGGCCTCTGCTAATACTTCATTGATAATTGGGGGGGATTTCAATTTAGTTCTTGATCCCCTGATTGACAAACAGCCGCCTAGGATGAGTGGTCCCCCCAAGAGTCACACTACGCTTACCTCTATGATCAAAGATCTTGCTTTAGTCGATCTATGGA
Source organism: Ichthyophis bannanicus (assembly GCA_033557465.1). Lineage (NCBI taxonomy): Eukaryota > Metazoa > Chordata > Amphibia > Gymnophiona > Ichthyophiidae > Ichthyophis > Ichthyophis bannanicus. The sequence continues at coordinate 2,171,747 of CM066032.1, forward strand.
GGTTACTACACCCCAATGAGCTTGACTTTACCTTCTTCTCTTCCCCTCATAAATCCCATTCTCTCGCATAGATTTCTTTCTAATATCAAAACTGTTAGTTCCTCAGGTAGACACTGCAAAGATTCACTCCCAACATATCTCAGATCACGCTGCTATTTCTTTTCAATTACACACCACTGCGCCCCAAGGGAATTCGGGGGCCTGGTTCTTTGATAGAGCCCTATTAACTCAACCAGAGTTCCAGTTAGAAATTCGGGCAGCCATACAGGACTACTTTCACTTTAATCTACCCCAGGACACTGCAAATTTGGCTTGGTGGGAGGGTTTTAAAGCGGCCATTCGTGCAACGATCACTAGTTATCAAATTCGCCTGCGGAAACAACGCAAATAGCAGCTCCTTATACTAGACCAACAAATCAAAGCAGGCGAACGAGTTCTAACTTCACGTACTGATCCATGCGTCTTAGTTCGCTTACAGCGTCTCCGTTTTCAATATAATGCAATCCTCTCAACTGCAGCTTCTCAGAGTATTGCCCTTCAGCAAGGGACATACTACCGTGAAAGCAACCGAGCCGGTCGACTTTTAGCCAATGCCTTGAAAGGTCAAAAAGAAGCCAAACGCGTAGCGGCCCTTCGCGCCCCACAGGGAGGGGGCATACTGACCACAGACTCCGATATCGTAGAACTTTTTCAGGATTTCTATACCCGTCTATATCAATCTGAATGTGAGTTCTCATCCGAGACCTTTGAGCGCTTGTTTTCTGGTATTCAGCGGCCGACCCTTTCTGAAGCTGATAGGGATGCGCTGGATGAACCCTTCTCTACTTCAGAGATCCATTCTGCCCTAAAACGAACAGCCTCGGGTCGAGCCGCTGGGCCTGATGGTCTCCCGACAGAATTCTACAGAACGTTCAGTGCAGATTTAGTTCCCTACTTAAAACTTTACTTTACTGCCCTTGCGGTAGATACATCCTCTTTGGGATCCTTTTCTGCAGCTAATGTGGTAGTTTTTGAGAAAGAAGGCAGAGACCCGCTGCTAACCGCCAACTACCGCCCAATCTCCCTACTTAATGCCGATTATAAGATCTTTGCAACGATCTTGGCCACCCGGCTATCTGACAGGATGGCCACCTTAGTCCATCCCGACCTTTCTGGCTTGCCGCCATCATCTTCACTCTCCCCGTCCGGGTGAGAGCAACGCCGCTGCCTGGCCTGCCCTCCCGAGCAATTACTCCGGCCCAATTCGGGGCTGTGGGAGTGGGAGGAGCAGAGAGCAGCTTGAAAAAGCAGCTGCTGCCGGCGGGAAAATCCTTTCTGGCTTGCCGCCATCATCTTCACTCTCCCCGTCCGGGTGAGAGCAACGCCGCTGCCTGGCCTGCCCTCCCGAGCAATTACTCCGGCCCAATTCGGGGCTGTGGGAGTGGGAGGAGCAGAGAGCAGCTTGAAAAAGCAGCTGCTGCCGGCGGGAAAATCCTTTCTGGCTTGCCGCCATCATCTTCACTTTCCCCGTCCGGGTGAGAGCAACGCCGCTGCCTGGCCTGCCCTCCCGAGCAATTACTCCGGCCCAATTCGGGGCTGTGGGAGTGGGAGGAGCAGAGAGCAGCTTGAAAAAGCAGCTGCTGCCGGCGGGAAAATCCTTTCTGGCTTGCCACCATCATCTTCACTCTCCCCGTCCGGGTGAGAGCAACGCCGCTGCCTGGCCTGCCCTCCCGAGCAATTACTCCGGCCCAATTCGGGGCTGTGGGAGTGGGAGGAGCAGAGAGCAGCTTGAAAAAGCAGCTGCTGCCGGCGGGAAAATCCTTTCTGGCTTGCCGCCATCATCTTCACTCTCCCCGTCCGGGTGAGAGCAACGCCGCTGCCTGGCCTGCCCTCCCGAGCAATTACTCCGGCCCAATTCGGGGCTGTGGGAGTGGGAGGAGCAGAGAGCAGCTTGAAAAAGCAGCTGCTGCCGGCGGGAAAATCCTTTCTGGCTTGCCGCCATCATCTTCACTCCCCGTCCGGGTGAGAGCAACGCCGCTGCCTGGCCTGCCCTCCCGAGCAATTACTCCGGCCCAATTCGGGGCTGTGGGAGTGGGAGGAGCAGAGAGCAGCTTGAAAAAGCAGCTGCTGCCGGCGGGAAAATCCTTTCTGGCTTGCCGCCATCATCTTCACTCTCCCCGTCCGGGTGAGAGCAACGCCGCTGCCTGGCCTGCCCTCCCGAGCAATTACTCCGGCCCAATTCGGGGCTGTGGGAGTGGGAGGAGCAGAGAGCAGCTTGAAAAAGCAGCTGCTGCCGGCGGGAAAATCCTTTCTGGCTTGCCGCCATCATCTTCACTCTCCCCGTCCGGGTGAGAGCAACGCCGCTGCCTGGCCTGCCCTCCCGAGCAATTACTCCGGCCCAATTCGGGGCTGTGGGAGTGGGAGGAGCAGAGAGAAGCTTGAAAAGGCAACCCACTTACAGACAGGCCCGCGCCTGTCGGGCCCGCGCCGGAGGGCCTCGCCAGAGGGCCCTTTGGCGTGGCCCTTCGGCGGGGCACGATAAGCAAAAAGCTACATCCTAACAAAGTCATCTGAGGAGAACCCTCTCTCCCCCGGAGACAAGTAACCGAAGCTCCAGCCACTCTGAAACCTGCATTCACAAAAGAGATCTTTGAATGTGAATCCCTCCCCCTACACCAAGATCTACCACTAAAGCAGCAAACGCAGAGGCCACGTCCTACACCCAAGTACAGCTGAGCTCCCATAGAGGGTCGAGATCGCGTACTTCACCTCCTCCACAGAACTTCAATCACAGCAAGTATACTCTTCACAAACTTCATCCAACTGACTTTTCCCCTTTCTTAACTTCTTACATTACTGTTGTCAGTAGCAGCTGTCAGTAACAGTCTCACATTACTGTTACCAATCAGCCATTACATGTATAATACTGTAGAAATACTGTTCCAGTAGCTGTCTCATTTATATTACATGTATAATACTGTAGAAATACTGTTGCCAGTAGCTATCTCATTTATAAAACTGTTTCCAGGTTTTCAGACTATCACTAACAGCAATTAATCACACATTGTATTAATACTAGTAGCTAATTGTTAACAGTAACTAGTTCTCTCACCCTCCTCTCGGATATTGATACATTGTTATATTGTCATCTGTAGCACATATACTATTGTATTGTTATTTGTAACCCAGTAGCTACAACACTATAGAGTGTATCCTATTAGTCATCTACTATTGCCAGTAGTCACCCAGTTCATCGAAAACTGTCACAGACAGCTATATACCATCAATACACAGACACATCCACTAGTCCCCATTCCCAGAGCCCCGTTCTCAGAGTTCCTTTGCCCACCAAAATATATACACAATGTCTCCCACAAGACAGGTAAACCTCCCACTCACTCTCATTCTAATAACTCTCCTAACTCAACACATCTACTCATACAAAACCAATCAAAACCCCTATAATCATATCCCCATCATACATAATCGTTACAGAAACCCATATAACAACATTATCACTACCCACAATCCGCACCAAAACACACCACACTGTTCAACCTTTACACACACTCACAATAATTACTCAAGCAATGACTCAAACAGACACCATCGCAGACTCATCCAAATAAAACACCAGCCACACACTGGTTTAAGCGACAACACAACCAAAATAGATACCCAAACAAAGCTCATCTTAATAAACGTTAGATCCATACGAAATAAAATACCAATCATCAACGACATGATAAAAGACACAAACCCGGAAATCATCTGCATTACTGAAACATGGCTCACTCCCACAGACACCGTACTACTAAACCAGTTAACATCACATCAATATGATACATTCAGCTGCCATCGGGATGCAAAAAGAGGAGGTGGCACTCTCATACTCGCTAAAAAAGACCTACAATTCACCTTAACATGCTTAAACAATATAGATGGAATAGACATCATCAACATAGAAAATAGAACCCTTGCACTTACTCTCATATATAGACCCCCTTCAACTGATCAAAAAAACCTCTCCTCCATCTTAGAACTTGCATGCACAGCATCACCAAACAAACCTCTCATAATCCTAGGTGATTTGAATCTCCCTTCCCTGAATAACTCTCAATCAGACAATTTCATAGATGCTATGACCCAAATGGGTTACACTCAGATAATACATGCTCCCACCCACATAAAAGGCAACACCTTAGATCTCATCTTCCTTCCCTCCTCCCTTCTTAATAACCAACACCAACATGCCCCTCCAACAATAACAGAGGTACCATGGTCTGATCACTACCTTATCACACTCCACCTCCCAGCTCAAGCAACACTAAACACAACAAACTCATCACCCCACATATCACGTTTTACACACTTTGACAAAGCTAATTTCCTTGACAAAGTATTACCCATACTCAACACAAACCTCCCAGACATCGAATCCGCTGTAAACCACTGGAATCAAACAGTCCAGAAAGCAGCTACCCCCACACATACCATGCATAAACAAGTAAAAAAGACAGAAAAATGGTTCACGAGAGAACTAGCAAATATAAAAAAACAATTGAGGAAACAAGAAAAGAAATGGAGGAAAACTAAATCTGACGAAAACAAATCCCAATATATGACCACCCTCAACAATTACAAAAATGCAATTAACAAGTCAAAAAAGGATTACCACTCCAAAGTAATAAACATGGCTATCAACCGCCCCAGAGAACTATTCGCAATCGTAAAAACATTGACAAAAGCTAAAAAACCAAGAGCCAAAACAGTCGGCTATAAGCATACAGACCTTAGCAACCCACTTTGCAGAAAAACTAAAGTGCAAATCCAACACCATACCAATAACACTACCTACAAACACTGAATCTAATAACACATGGACCTCCTTCAACACGATAGATCAAAAACACCTTCTTAGGATCATAACACTTATCAACACCACAACTTCTCCACTTGACCCATGTCCTGTGTCATGGATCAAATGCACAAAGGAAGAACTCGCTGAAAACATCCAACAAATGGTGAACCAATCCCTTGTCCAGGGCATCATGCCCAACGCCCTAAAACTCACAACGCTTCGACCAATAATAAAAAACAATAAACTTGACCCAAAAGACCCAAACTCATACCGACCGATAGCCAGCATTCCATTTATAGCTAAAATAATAGAAAAAAACGTCCAATTACAATTACAAGACCATATCGATGAACACAAACCCTTAGACTCTCACCAGTTTGGCTTCCGCCCCTACCATGGTGTAGAAACCCTTCTAACTACACTGATAGACTTCCTCATCAAAGGCACAGATGATAGCAGTCAAGGCTTCCTACTCCTCTTCATAGACATCTCTGCCGCCTTTGACAACATCAACCACCTTACTTTGATCAATAGACTAGAAAATCTAGGAATAGGTGGGACAGTACTCAATTGGTTTAAATCTTACATCACAAACAGACTAATACGTGTTCAAATAGACCAGGAAGTGTCAGAAACCTTCCCCCAAGGACAAGGAATACCCCAGGGATCCGCCCTTTCTGCCCTCCTTTTCAACCTGTACCTCCAACCCATTACAAAAATATTCAGAAAACACAAAATTAGTCACTTTATCTATGCTGATGACATCATGCTTGCTCTCCCCATATCCACCAAAAAAAATCCTACCTACGATGCCCTATCAAAATGCATGGTGGAGACCACCTCCTGGATGGAATCTAACTACCTTAGCATCAACCTCAAAAAAACTGAGGCAATGTTCGTAACAAGATCACCCGTGACTGAGGACACCTATCCAACATCAATCTCAATCATAAATACAACTATACCCATCAAAAAAGAGGTAAAATACCTAGGGGTAATAATAGACCATACACTCACCATGCTACCACATATAAAACAGACGGTAAAAACCATATTCTACAAACTCAAAACCATACAACACCTAAGACCCCTTCTTGACACCCATGACTTTAGATCAGTTGTCAACACACTCATCACCCCACACTTCGACTATTGTAATAGTCTCTTAATTGGCCTACCACAAAAAAGTACATACCTACTCCAAAGAGCCCAGAACATCTGTGCCAAAGTAGTCACAAAAGCCCGCCTAGTAGATCATGTAACCCCAATAATGCTGGAACTGCATTGGCTCCCTATAAACAGCAGAATCAGATATAAAATCCTCCTAATCACATTCAAGCTCCTGAACAACATCGCCCCATCATATCTATCCATGCTATTACATGCCCCATCAGAATCAAGAACTCGCAGACTAAACGCAACACACTCACTTGAAATACCAAATTCATTCAAAAAAACTAAAAAATCCACCAGCACCAGAGCCTTCTCATTCACTGCCCCCATGCTCTGGAATAATCTCCCAATAAACCTTCGGATCATAAAAGACCTCACCCAATTTAGAAAGGAACTCAAGACATACCTTTTCTCCGAACACTATAAAATCCCATATCCCCAAGTCCAACCACACACCATCCCCAAACACTCAAACACAAAGCCCTAAAACCACACTCAACTACCCACACACATACACCCACCACATACTCCCACCACATACACCCAAAATACTCCCAAGAGATGAAAAAAGGAAATAAATTCCTCCACACACACACATATGAAAGGTAGAAAACTCTGACTACCTATAAAAAGGTAGAAAAACTCTGATCAACACTACGCTACAGAAACTTATTAATGTATATAAAATGTAAATAGTTTTGACAATTAATGCACAGTTATTTGTATAAAGTTACAATGTTATAAATCTCTGTTAATAACTATTATCTGTATAAAGTTAAAAAAATCTCTGTTCCATGTAATGTATACATTAGTATACAAATTTGTTTACTTGTTCCATGTAAACCGCCCCTGATCTCTGGAAGGGGCGGTATAGAAGAAATAGATAAATAAATAAATAAAATAAATAAAATAAATAAATAAATAAATAAATGTGGTTTTATACCCGGCCGCTCCACCGCTGACAATGCTCGGACCTTGTGCCATGTGCTATCCAGTGCTGCCAATTTAGACCACCCATGGGTGGGTCTTTCCCTAGATGCTGAAAAAGCCTTTGATCGCCTGGAATGGCCCTTCTTATTTGCAGTTCTCCGATGGTATGGCTTTGGGGAGGGCTTCCTCCGATACCTCCAAGTCATGTATTCTCAACCCGTTGCCAGTATTTGTGTAAATGCCATTAAGTCTCGGCCTTTTAATCTTCAAAGAGGCACGCGTCAAGGTTGCCCCCTATCATCAATGCTCTTTGATCTAGCTCTTGAACCCCTCGCCCTCCTTATTAGACAGTCCGTACGTATTCGAGGTGTCCCCTTTAGTCACAGAGAGATTAAACTCTCTGCATATGCAGATGACCTTATGCTCTTTGTATCCCTTGATTCGGTCCCGGCTGTCTTGGACCTGATTGATGGATACTCGCAATTATCGGGCTATAAAATAAACTGGACCAAATCCGTAGCATTCCCACTGAACCGCTGGGTACATGAGGCTGACATGCAGGCCTTTCCTTTCCTTTGGCAATCCCGCATGGTGAAATATCTTGGCGTCCACTACTGTTCTCCTTTAGAAGACACTATTAGTTTTAATGCCAGGGAGGTAGTCTCCAAAGTCCGTGAGCTCACAAATCAGTGGTCTCCCTTATCCCTTACATGGTGGGGCCGCCTAGAAACCGTCAAAATGATGATAGTCCCCAAAGTGAACTATATTTTAGAAATGCTGCCCTGCTTCCTCCCGCTACACACCTACAAAGACATAGAGGGCCTTCTAGTCCGTTATCTCTGGCAGGGAAAACCACCAAGAGTAGCTAAACAAAAACTACAGTCTGCGAAGGAACTAGGGGGTACCCGCTTTCCTGATTTTCTTAGATATCATCAAGCCTTCCTACTTAAACAAGGTGCCCGATGGCTAGCTGCCTCAACAGACTACAGACCAGTTTGGCTTGACATTGAAGAGGAGCTAAGTAGCCCAATTCCGTTGATCCATCTCCCCGGCATGTCCCATCAAGTAGACACACGACATCCCCCAATGATTGTCAATACTCTTGCGGCCTTTAACACTCTCATTCTGTCACTGGGTCCAAACGTATGTCCTCAGGACGGACTCCCGCTGTGGAATAACCCCAGAATTCAAGTCCTAAATAAAACGATTGCATGGAAACCCTGGTACTCTAGGGGGATCTGGACACCCCAACAACTCTTCTCTGCAGCTCGTTGGAAGACCTTTTCTGATTTACAAAAGGAATTTGCGTTACCAGCGAAACATTACTTTCAATTGATGCAGCTTCAACACTGCCTCAAAAGTGCTCAAATCCTGCCGCCCTCTGCCCCTATTGAGGACGGGCTATTAGAACTAATTCACTCTATTAGTAGTACACATGGGGTAGCCTCTAACTTTTATAAATTATTATGTCAGGGTACCGATACCGCTACTTGTAGAGCTCAACAAGCCTGGGAACGCGAACTGCAAACCACTTTAACCCCTGTGCAATGGAGCGTTTTCTGGAGCAAAGTAGTGCGGGTTTCTCGATCTGCCTCTGTAACCCAAACTCTCTTCTTTTTTGCACATAGATGCTTTTATACTCCAGAAAGGATAGCCAAATGGAACACAACCGCCAGGGACCAGTGTTGGTCTTGCCATACTGCTGTGGGAACCCTCGCTCATGTTCTTTATGAATGTCCTCAACTGCAGGTTTACTGGGGGCGGGTCTGGGGTCGTATTCAATCTATCTTACACCTCCACGAGCCTCTTTCTTGGAAGATTGTGGGACTCCGCTCAGTGGCGGAGGTCCCCTCTCTTCCTAAGAAGGGTCGCTTTCCTCCTTGATTTCATGCTGGGTATAGCCATATGTTTAATCACGAGGAATTGGAAGGATAGCTCTCGAATTACTGCCAATGAATGGTGGAACCTCGTCTGCTTATATAGTAAATATGAGCAGATATCTCGGAGAGCTATTCCCCATATCCAAACTCACTCTCGCTTGCCTAAATGGCAGATGCTCAATGATTATGTACACTCTGCTCATTGCTCCGACATGTCTGTTTAATGTATACTCATCATGTTTCAGATCACCGTTAGGTTTTGTACCACAATAATGTCAGTACACGCCCGTTTTCGGGAATGATTAGTTTCTAGAGAAGAAGCAGGGGGGAGGGGGGTGGTAGGGGTTTACTTTGGTGTATGTATCACATTCTATGTATGTATTTGTCTTTTAGCTGTATGTCTTCCTTTCCTTTGTTGTTATAAAACGAAAATAAAGCATTAAAAAAAAGAAAAGTAAAGAGAAACTGTGTCAGGAGCCCTCCGATCATGCAGAGCCCGAGGAAGTGATGTCATTGGGGCGGGCTCCTCACAGGCTGTCTTTCCTTTTCAAATTAACTTTAGCTGCAATAAAGTTAATTTGAAAAGGAAAGACAGCCTGTGAGGAGCCCGCCCCATGACATCACTTCCTCGGGCTCTGCGATGACCGGAGGGCTCCTGACACAGTTTCTCTTTACTTTTCAATGTAAGTGTAGTGCAGCCGCTGCTCTGTACAAAGCAGAAGCAGCGGCTTGGGCAGAGGGGGGTGTGTGTGTGTGTGAGTGAACCAGCAAGGGGGGGGGAGTGTGAGTGAACCAGCAAGGGGGGGGGGAGTGTGAGTGAACCAGCAGTGGAGGGGGGGTGGTGTGAGTGAACCAGCAAGGGGGGGGGGCGATGGTGTGAGTGAACCAGCAGGGGAGGGGGGGTAAGTGAGTGAGTGACCCAGCAGGAGGGGTGAGTAAGTGACAGGGGGGTGGGTGAGTGAACCAGCAGTGGAGGGTGGGGTGGTGTGAGTGAACCAGCAGGGGAGGGGGGTTGGTGTGAACCAGCAGGGGAGGGGGGTTGGTGTGAGTGTTTGATTCCTATTCAAGAGAATTACTTTATATATAGTCAATATAGGCACAGAGGTAAATTTTTTTAACATTTTCTAATGGTGGTGTGCCTCGTGATTTTTTTCATGAAAAAAGTGTGCCTTTGCACAAAAAAGGTTGAAAAACACTGCTGTAGATGATTCAGGAATGTAATCAGGCTTCAGGATAGCTTACAATTTTACTTGGGAAAGGGGAGAGAGTTGAGGATGAGACTGAGAAGGCTCTCTTGCAGACCAATATGTGCAACACGGTTTTCCCTTGTGAGGAATTGGTCTTAGAAAAATGTAAGGACAATTGACTGATTAATGTAGAATTTTGACACTACTTTAAGTTGGAATTGAGAATGAGTGCATAGAATCACCCTATTACTGGAAAACTCTGGGTAGGGTAGATCAGCTACTAAAGCTTTTAGCTCTCAAACTCTGTATGCTGAGGGGACTGCCATTGACAACAAGACCTTCCAGATCAGATCAGGTACTTCAGCCCATGGGTATCTAGAGGCTTAAAATAAGCTTTCATCAGTTGAGGCAAGACTACTTTGAGATCCCAGGGCACTGTGGGAAGCTTGTAGGGTGACTTCATAAGAAGCAATCCCCATATACTGTAAAACTAACAACTAAAGGCTGCACAGAGATGGGTTTACCTTCTTCATGCTGGTGATAAGCACACATTGCACCAAGGTTTATTCTTACTGAGTTGGTCTTCAGGCCATACTCTGACAAATATAGAAAGTATTTAAGTAATTTTTGTATGATGTATGAGAATGGATCTAAGGCTTTTTCCTCACACCAAATGGAAAACCTCTTCCACTTAAATCCAAGATCTCCAAGTAGAATGTATCCTGGAAACCAAGAGGACATTGGCCATACAAACTGGCAATTCCAGGGAGGATTTATTTATTTATTTTATTTACATTTCTTTTATACCGCGCTATTCAACATCAGTGCAGTTTACATAGAACATAAAACATACACGTTGCATATAATGAAACAGTGTTTACAGGTAACAGGAACTAGAACTTGGATAACTTGGGGTAACTATTTACATCAGATTTTCATATTATACAAGCTATACTTATAAGTGTCTTATAGTGGAGGTTTTGTCATGATATCTATATTAGACTGTAGGATAAAGATAGCCCCTCAACATACAAGCTATGAGATCTATTGAAGGGGTGCTCAACTCCATAAAGATACTCCAAGCGACTCCCTTGTCCAGTGTCAATTTGTGAGGTTGAAGGTTATGACTTAACCTGTCTACCAAGATATTGTTCTTGCTAGTCAGAAAAGAGGCCTTGAGCCTGTGTGAGAAGGTGTAGTTCCACAATCTGACTGTTTCCCAACACAAGAGGTACAACTCAGTGCCTCCCTGCTTGTTGACATAGTACATAGATACTTAGTTGTCTATATGTATCATCACAATGTAATTGGCCAACCGATCTCTGAAAACCTTTAGAGCATTTGAGATCACTCTCATTTCCAGGAAATTGATCTGGTGAAAAATTTCCTGGAGGACCACATTCCCTGAGTTCCAAATCCATCTACCTGGGCTCCTCAGCTCAGTTTGGATGCATCTGCCATTAGTAATTTCTGATAGGAACTAAATTGGAAGGATAATGCTTTGACTAGCTTGAAATGAACCATCCACCAGGACAGAAAATCCTAGAGGAAGATTATGATACATTTCACATGGCTGAGCTTCAGAGGACTGTCTCATCTTGAGATGCACACCCCCCCCCCCCACCCCATATAATATACTTTGTATTTTATTGGCTTCCAATTTTCAACCACAAATCACATATATATAGGCAATATATATATATAGGCAAAAGCCAGGAGGATGTTGGCTTGCATACAAAGAGGAATTACCAGCAGAAAGGAAGAGGTACTAATGTCATTGTATAAGACACTGGTGAGGCCTCACTTGGAATATTGTGTTCAGTTTTGGAGACCATATCTCGCAAAGGATGTAAAAAGACTGGAAATGGCTCAGAGGAAGGCGACCAAAATGATTTTGAGCCTGCGTCAGAAGCCTTATGAGAAGAGACTTGAAGACTTAAATATGTACACTCTGGAGGAGAGGAGGAATAGGGAAGATATGATTCAGACCTATAAATACTTAAAGAGAATTAATGAACAAACAAAGACGGGGAAGCTGTAAAAAGACGGGGAAGACGGGGAAGCTGTAAAACTAGAGGGCATAGCATGAAGCTGCAAGGTGGTAAATTGAAAGGCAATGTCAGGAAATACTTTTTCACTGAAAGGGTGGTGGATGCTTGGAATGCCCTCCTGATGGAAGTGGTGGGGCAAATAAAGTGACAGAATTCAAAATGGTATGGGACAGACACAGTGGATCCCTTTACAGCAACAGGATAAAATAAAAATAAACTTAACTATCTAATTCCTCGACAAACAGGGGTGTCCTACATGGAGTGGTGGGTTCACCCATAAACAAAGACATGGGGCGGGGTGACCTGCATGGTGCGGTAGGTGCACCTACTCTTGCCATCTTACTGGGCAGACTAGATGGACCATACTGGTCTTTATCTGCTGTCATTTACTAAGTCACTATGTAATATTAAGGAAGGGAAAAAAGACCTCACTGTGTATGTTGTACAGGCCATTAATTAAGTCATCCACATTCTCAACATCACAGGTCAAAAAACCTTCCACATGCCAATTTAAAAAAATATTATACTTCATTCTCCAATTTTTAACTTTCTGATTCTTCAGTACCAATGCTTTATTTGCATGAAGAAACAGAAAGTTAAAAATTGGAAAAAGAAATATAATATTTCTTTTGAAATTGACAACTCCTCAAAAATATGATTATCCTCCCCACAATGTTTGCCCAAGGGTACCTCCATCACCTTCCTATTAAACTTTCACTTATGTTCAATCATTCTCACTTTAAATTGTCTAATGACTTTCCCCAAGAGTGCAACATGAACTGTTGAGGCCATGTGGCCCATCATTCTCAATCTGTGCCTTGCTAACATCTGTTGATTTTTGTTGGATAGCCCCCAAGATTGCCACCAGATGGTTGAGCTTATCTTATGGGAGAAAGGCTTTCGTCTTGTCTATCAGAGCTCTGATAACCTCTAATTGATATGATGGGCTTGCATTTGTTCAATTTAGGATAACTTATCATAAATCCTAACAGCTCCAACACCTGGATGGTCATGTGCATGGCTTCTTGGAGCCCTTCATGAGTTGTGCTCTTGACCAGCCACTAGTTCAAGTAGGGAAACATATGTACTGCATAGACATACTGTGACAATTGCAAGTCACTTGGTAAATACATGAAGTTCAGACACAAGGCCAAATGGCAGTACACAATATTGGTAGTGATGTTTCCCTACAATGAATCACAGATACATCTAAGTAAACAGGAAGTATCTGAATGTGAGTGTAAGTATCCTTTAGCTCCAGAGAACATAGTTAATCCCCTTTTTGAAGAAAGGAAAGCAGGTTGTTGAGGGAAAGCATCCTGAACTTTTCTCATACAAGTTATTTATTCAAATTCCTCAAATCTTGGATAAGATGGAATTCTCCTGTTTTATTTGTTACTAGGAAGTACCTTGAGAAAATCCCTGCTCTTCCTTCCTTGGTGGAACAGAATCAATTGCAGGGACCAGCTGAAGAGTAAGGATTTCCTGAAGAAGTCACTCCTGGTCCCAAGAGGCTAAGATTGGCCTTCTCAGTAGATGATTTGGTAGTTTCTTGATTATATGCAACCTGTATCTGTCCTGGACTATTCTGAGAACCCAACTGTCAGAGGTTACAAGGGATCAGTGATTCACAAAGAAGATAAACCTCCTCCCCAACAAGGAGGCTATCTGCGACTAGGACAGAGATAGTAGCTATGTTCAAAGAGCCAGTCAAAACCTCATCCCTGATTCTGTATGGGGAGCAGACTAGGATTTATGGGCCCTCTTCCAAGCCTATGCCTATGAGAGTAATAGGTTTTTCTCTTCCCCTCCATTATGGAGCTTCTGAGTTGATGAAGAGGCTGGGTCAGATTTGGGCCTGGAGAGGGTCTTATGAGTGTCATTGTGCTTCTTGATGAGAGCTGCAGTCTTCTGCACCTTTTCTTTAAAGAGATTCTTTACATAGCACAACACATCAGCACTCTTATAAATTGAGTTGTACTTCTGATGCCCAAAGCCATGAGAGTTTGTTGCTACTAATACCCATGGAGGAGGTTCTTGATGCCATATTGAAAATATATGTTGCTTGGACAATGTATTTTCCCTGATGCACTAGGGATCAATATTGCACAACTTTCTCTGGAGGGACAGAGTCCACAAACTCATCTAGGTTGTGCATGATGTTCCGCAAATGCATGCCCATGAAGAGATGGGATATTCTAAGGGATAGCAACACATTAAAAATGAGTGATTTTAATTACCCCAGTATCAACTGGGTCAATGTCATATCCAAACATGCTAGTGAAATAGTTTATAGATGAAGTCTTCATTTTCAGTTGTGCAGGGTTAAGCACTGTAGCCACGTAACCCTGCCCATGACCCCTTAACCCTGGATTTTCACTTCCGTGGAGATGGAACTGAACATCTGAGGTTCACCACACAGCCAGAAAGCTGCCAAGCCTAACCAGGCAGCAGTGATTTTGGATGCTGCTTGGTTAGCCCCAGCGTCTTAAAGATAGGCGAGAGTTTTTTTAAAATGTATTTTATATTTATTCAATTTTAGATTTCTTCCACTAAATAGTAAACAAAGAAATAATACAAAATAGAAAAAGAGGAAATAACACAATTAAACAAGAAAAACAATCTACAGCTCATCATAGCAAAACAACAGAAAGATCCAAATTGTACAAATAATTCCATAAACAAATAATAAAGTGATAACGCTCCAAATATTCCCCTACCTAATGATCACAGTGTTAGGATTTAAAGACTGTTAAATAGAAAAAAAAAAAGACTGTTAAATAAATAAAAATACTATTGTGGGTAAACCACCTGGAAGCTTCCTCCTTTGCAACAATAAAATCTAACAGTTGCCTTGGCTCAGCTCCCTTCCAGTCACCCTACTCTCTGTCCATCCCCTTCTAATGGCATCCCCACATGTCAGCTCCCTTCCAACCCTGGTGCACCCTCCCTTCCAGCCTCCCCCCCCATTACCCAGCCACCTACCAGTCCCATCCCCAAGTGTCAGATCTGTCTAGTCCAACCCCCAGGTGTCAGCTCCCTTCCAGTCTCCCTCCAGTACCTTTCCCAGATGTCAGCTCCCTTCCATCCCCCTACTTCTTTCCCAGGTGTCATCACTCTTCTAGTCCCCCTCCAGTACCATCTTCAGGTATCAGCTCCCTTCCAGCCCCCTCCTTCTCCCCCCCCCCATATCTGCTTCCTTCCAGCCTCCTCCTTCCACCTGTGTCAGCTGCTTTCCTGCCCCCTCCTTCCCCTGGCAGCCCCTCGCAGCATACACTCCCTTCCAGTCCAATTCTCCCACACCCTACATCAGCCCAGGTGTAGCCCTAACCCCAGTTTTCTTCCAGGGGCAGCAGCTATCTCTGCCCTTCCCCCCCCCCCTTTTCAGTTCTAACCCCCAGTCTTCTTCCAGGGCCAGCAGCTCTCTCCCCCATCAGACCATTTCCATTCCTAGTCCCCCCTATCAGCTAATTTTCAGTCCAGCTTATTTCCAGTCCCAAACCATTCTAGTTCTAGCTCCCCCATCAGTCAATGTCTAGTTCTAATGCCCCCAATCAGCCCATTTCCAGTCCTAGCTCATTTCCAGTGCTAGTCCCCCATCAGCCCATTACCAGTCCTAATCCCCCCTTGATCAGCCCATTATCAGTGCTAGCCCCCCTCAGCCCATTACCAGTCCTACCCCCCATCAGCCTATTTGCAGTCCTAGCCCTCCCCCCAGAACAGCCCCAAGCCTGTTTTACTGACTTCAGAGGGAACCGGGGTAGTCCGAAGCCTGGCACCCTGGCTCACTTCTGCAGAGCCATGAGAAAGAACAGTGTTTCCCTTCTTTCCTGTGGCTCTGTTAAAGTTGAGCCTGCTGGTACGCTGAGTATCGGTAGCATTTCCTGTCTTGCACAAGACAGGAAATGCCCCTGTTTATCCTCAGTATCTGAATTCAAAGAAGCATGGGACAAACAGAAGATCTCTAAAAGATAAAAGGGTTATGTTGTAGTGATTGATATGGAAGGACAGACTAGATAGGCCATATGCTATTTTTCTGTCATCATGTTTCTATGTTTCAGCTTGCAGGGGTCTTCCGAGGCAGTGGCAAGGGGGGGGGGGAAGCAGAGGGGTTGAATTTGCCACTATCGAGAAGCAGTGGCAACAGCTTGTCAATCCTTTTTTTTTAAACTTGGAAGGTGGAGTGAGAGGGCTATTTTGGGAGCATTTTTTGTGACCCCAAAAGGTTTGCCGCCTCACTCAGCCTCATAACAGAGCCGCCCCTGCATGTACTTTGCAACTTTATATCCAGTTCTGACCAAACTCTACCTTCATGAAGCCTCCACGCAGATTATGTAAAAGTAGGTACTATCTTGTGGTGTGCTTACTTTTTACCCATTTATACCCTTGAGCAAATTTATAAGAGCCTGTTACCACATGCTTTATATGTGGAAAAGAGCTTTACAGAATTATTTCCTTTTAGCATGCTCTTATATGCACATGCAAAACAGCTTTAGCACACATGCTATTTTAGTGCATAAATGGTCCTTATCTTACTTAATATGTGATCTTTGGCCAGAATATTCAAAGGATTTATGCTTTTAACTTTGAGAATTATGCTCCTAAATTAGCCTCTTTGAAAAATTACAAGGGCTGAAGTCTTAAATGTACACTCAAAAAGGAATCTGCTAACCGGATAAACCCCAGAGAGGACAATATTCAGTGGCACTATCCAAACTGTGCTGCTGAATATTTCTTCTGACCACCAAAGCAGTCTCCAGTTGGTGGAGCTAGGAAGGAGTCAGAGCTTATCTGGAGAGCAGAGATTTTCAGCACCACTATCTAGATAAATATCTGCAAAACTAAGGTCTGATGAAAAGCAGACCAAAGTAAAAAAGGAGGCATAGAAAAGGAACTTTATTCTAGGGCTCGATTATAGCCAAGTTTTGGCTGGCTAGCCTTCATCAAGGGCCAGCTTATCCTTGATCAGTACCTGAGTAGGACCTGCTCAAAAAGAAGCTGGCCCCTGGCAAAAGCTATCCAGGCGGAACTTGGCCAGGTCGGACCCTAGAATAAAGTTCCATTTATAGGCATGGTTGCCTTCCGCTTGTTGTTTGTTTGCTCCTGGTAAAAAGCAGTCCTAAGTCTATGTGGACTGGCTATCTGCATATTGCCACTATCTAGATAGCTGCTGGTGCTGACGGCAAATACTGGATATTCAGCGGCAACCACTATTCAGATACTGCCGCTGAATATGTAGTATATTTTGCCCATGGCAACTGTTAGTTAAAGAAACAGATAATTGCTGCAGGTTGAATATCGGCCCATAAATTACTAAATTTAGGAGTGTAAAAAATGGGTTGCAACAGGGGTAGATTTAGGGTAGGGAAAAAAAGTTAGGAGCTTAGTGGTGATTTTCAGCACAAGGCTCATAACATAGGCTCATAAATCTAGACAAATGAATAGCAGACCTAAATTTATATATTTTCTTCCTTCACCTGGAGAAAGAATGTGTAACCCTAGTGGCCAGGGAGGAGTGGACACTAGAGACCTTACCACTGATAGTTTAGACATATATCATTTTAAATACCATGAGGAAGAGCCTGGTGTAAGAGCAGCATTATTGATTTCCATCATTTTTCCTTAAGATAGAAACTGTATTTTAGGAATCATCTGATATTTTTCCTGAGTCAAAGGGCAATTTTTCTTGACCTATCTCGAGACACAGGCTAGAAGAAATAAATGTTTTCATGATGGCCGTAGGCGTTTTCTTTATGGTTCGAATTCCTTGTGAATATATCAATCAATATCAAATGTACATTTCGATAAATATGTATTTTCAAACCCTTCCAATTAAGAGTCTTTTTGGATAGTAAGCATCTATAGGTATTTGGATAAATACTAGGAATAAGGAGCTGGGGGCCGGAGTTCTATGCAAGGACGTGTATTTTGTGTAGCACAGATGTTCAATCTCTCACATTCTGAGTGTTTTCCTTTTCTAACCTTATTCGAGTGCTTTTCTTTTCTTGTTTTTTTTCTTCTTTTCTTGTTATGGGGATGCAGTTCTCACAGGATAATTTTAGAAGGAAAGGTATGCACATACTTTCCCTTTTAATATTAACATCATTTATACACCATAGAACTCTGCTGTTCAACCAGTGTACCAGGGCACATTGGTGGGCCTTGGGAAAGTCCTTGGTGCGCCTTGGTGCTGACAGCCAGAGAGTGGCTAGGCATGGGCTCAGGAGGTGTGTGCACCACCTCAATTGGACAGTGCCCTTGAAAACAGCCATCTGCTCCCTGCTCCAGCCCTTTCTTTTCTATCCTAGATGTAAGAAAACAACTTTTATTTTCAGGTTAGCAATGATAAAATGTGATCTAGTAGCTGTAAGCTTCCTGGAGTAAACCAGAACCTATTTCCTATATAGAAATTACATTTTGGGAATCGTTTGATTGGGTTAGCTAATCAGATTTTTCTCTGGTGTATAACTAATTGTCTTGTAGGCAAGACATGCCCATCAGCATTGAAGATTTTGTATTGAACCCAAAAAGATTTTGTAGTAGCAAAACCGAAGGAATGCAAATGTGGGTATAGTTTGAGTAGATTACTACAATTTTTCATGGGGAGAGTCCACTGGACTCCTTCATCCTTTCCATCAATTTGAAGTGATCACTTACTTCTAGCACCTCCCCCTCTCATTGGTAGGACAGCAGCACTTTGTAGGGGGAAATCTATCCAAATGGATTAGTTTTGCATATGTCATGATAGTATTAGTGCACCTCCTCTGCTGGCTTCAGTCTGGTGTCTGAATGCATGGAGCTCTGCCATCTTACATGACTCGTTGGCCTCATATCTTCAGAAGTGAGATTTACTATGGCAAAATGAGGCTCTCATGGGTGAAAAAAGTCACTCTCTTTCTATTGATGGGAGGGACAAAGCAGTGAAATCTTAATTTAAATATATTTACAAAACAAGTTTATTATTTAAAAGTGTAATATTCAAATATTCATTTTTCTAGGATTGTTATGAGAGGGATTTTGTTGACATGGTTGCCTTCAAATTTGATAATTGAAATCTAAGTGGGGTGCTAAGGGTCTAAAAGCTAATTGCGAGGGCGTGCAAGTCCGAAGGTTTTGTCCACAGTGCCTAATACGCTTGCACTGGCCTTGCATGCTACATCTGGTTTGTGTGCCTGGAGGACTGAACAAAATCAAAAGTGTGCCACAAAATGAAAAAGGTTGAAAAGCACTGCCATAGAAGCTATAAAATTATAGGCTCCCTGATTAAATAATAATAATATTGAATTTTATAATTCCTGTCCAAGAAATTTTAGAGATTATTTTAGAAGAATCTCAATTTGTAAATAACTGCATTGGAATAAACATAGAAATGTGGTTTTAGAAAACCACAATTTACAGATTGGGATCCCACAAAGAAATTCCAAGGGAGTGTGATGGGGTGTGGTTTGAATGTGGTCAGGGTGGGCCAAAAATCTATAAATGCATTTCAAATTTTACAAAGGGAATCCATATGCCGGGCCAACGATTTCCACATCGGGTTTTACACCTGCTCAGAGAAATGCATAGATTTTTAAAAGCCACTGCCACTACTACTACTACTATTTATACTTTACAAGGCTATGCAGCACTGTACATATACTACAAGTAAGAGACAGTCCCTGCTCATCAGAGCTTACAATCTAATTAAAACAGACCACATAGCAACAACTGGGAACTAGGGTAATTCAAAGGGAATCACGAGATACAGACAGTTGATAAGCAGGAGAATAAGGAGATCAGAATCCAAACGCAGCCTCGAAGAGGTGGGTTTTTAGCCTGGATTTGAATAGGGCCAGAGAAGGAGCCGGGAGTACAAAGTTGGATAGTTTGTTCCAAGCATATGGAAACCCAGATCAGATGTATTCCATGCTTTAAGAAAAGTGGAAAGAAGGCCAAATGACAGCCAGTATGGCTAAAGGTGAGGTCAGAAAATGGAAAAAAAGAGCCAAATGATGAAAACAGGAAACAACATCAGAATTGACAAGTCAAATGTAAGGCATTGATAAGGCAGGCAAAGAGAGAATTTGAAAAGAAGCTTGCCATGGAAGCAAAAGCATGTGGAGGCCAATTCCCTTCTGGATGTCCAACCCCTGTACTGCCCCTTAGAATCATGTCTACCGGCCTGTATGTGCAGGCGAGACCCCGATTCTGCAGGGCTGTATGCCCTACAGATCCCTGGCTAACTCAGTCAGGCTCTTGAATGGATACGAGATGCCATGGTTTCCCATTACCATGGCACCGTGGTTCCATTTAGGAGCCGTGATTGCCAGCCGCAGAACAGAGCCACCCTTTCCGCACAGCCTGACCCCTGATCCGGCCTGCCATGGCCAGCATCGGGCTGCAGGGAGCACACTATACCCCCTCACTTTCCTGCCACCGCCAGCCTCCACTGTTCCCCGATATCCAGGTGGACTTATTCCACCTCCCATCTTATTTTTTAGACTTCTAGCATTTGCATACAAGCATTTTAGAGACTGTATTTTATTCATATTAATATGGTTATCGGTAGGCAGGGGTAATTTGGAGTCTTTAAGCTCTGTCTGCTCCGCACTCAAGGGCATTTGGGCTAGCTTTGTCTTTATTGGAACCTCTCTGCTGATGTGCCCTAACTTCGTTTTTTTTGGTAGTATCCTTCAAGGATACATTGTTCCGAACCATGCACTCTTGGCCGACTGTTGGCTAATCCCTATTATCTAGTTTAAAAGCTGCTCTATCTCCTTTTTAAAAGTTAATGCCAGCAGCCTGGTTCCATCCCTGCTAAGGTGAAGCCCATCCCTTTGGAAGAGTCCCTCCTTTCCCCAGAATGTTCCCCAGTTCCTAACAAATCCAAACCCCTCATCCTTGCTCCATTGTCTCATCCACGCATTGAGACTCCAGAGCTCTGCCTGCCTTTTGGGTCCTGCGCGTGGTACAGGAAGTATTTCGGAGAACGCTACCCAGGAAATTCTGGATTTCAACGTCCTACCTAAAAGCCTAAATTTAGCCTCCAGAACCTCCCTACCACATTTTCATATGCCATTGGGTACTGACATGTACCAAGACAACAGACTCTTCCCCAGCACTATCTGAGACCTTGTCATGGTGGCATGTGAGGTCCGCTTCCTTCGCACCAGGCAGGCATGTTACCAGGCGATCCTCACATCCACCAGCTCTCTACATGCCTATTGATCAAATCATCAACTATAACGGCTGTCCTAACCCTTCCCACATGGGCACATGGCCCTGGAGATACTTCCTCAATTCGAGAGGGTTTTACATCACATGGAAGACAAGTCCTAAGTACAGGATCACTTCCTGCCACAACAGGGTGATGCTCTCCTGTCACGTGACCTCTCTCCTTCATGGCAACAGGGATGCTGCTAGACTGGAGGTGGGACTTCACGACTATATCCCTGTAGGTCTCGTCTATGTACCTCTCCATCTTCCTTATGTCGTCCAAGTCTCCTACTCTTGCCTCCAGAGATCGGATTTGTTCCCTGAGAGCAAAGAGCTCCTTGCACCTTGTGAACACGTAAGACCCCTCACCAACTGGGAGAGAATCATACATGTGACATTCAATGCAAAAGACTGGAAAGCCCGCATCTTGCTGCTGGACAGCTGTCTGCATCTTTGTTTTAAGGTTGTGTTTAGATATTTTAGTTCTTTACTTCCTAAGTGTTGCTGGGGATACTTATAATAATAAAACTATACCTAATACGTTTAATGTACTTTGTTCACTTGAAGTTTAATTAATCTCAGGTCCTTAATGTATGCATGTATGCTGATGAGAATAAACAGCTGCATCTGAGAGTGAATATGGCACTTCCTTTCCTTTAAGAGGTTTAAGCACCTATAGAGCTACAATTATCCCAGGGGTGGGTGGGAGTCGGAGCGGGAGGGAAGATGCAAAAGAAGACTTATTAAAAGCTGGCTGCTACACAGTCCCCTGTCCTGTGCTTCTAAGGTAATCTGTGACCAATCTCCAGGGGGAATCCCACAGTCCTTGCTTGGATAGAGGGAGTCTTGGGTTCTAAATTTAACCAGAAAGTTTTCTTCTGTATTTTAAATTTAAACTGAAAGTGCCTTGCTGCTACTAGGTCCTGACTGATTTAACAAATATACTGGGTTCACAGATTAATCAGCTTTAATCTAAAGAATTATTTTTTCCCCAAGATTTTTGAAAAATTCCCAGAAGTAAATACTTACAATTGCAGATCTCTCACCAGAAGTAGCAATCCCCTTTTGTAGTCCTTAAAGACTACAACAGTCTCCTTTTTCCCTTTAGAGACCCTCTGTGTTTTTCCCTTTTTTTTTAATTCGGATACTGTCCTCATCCCTATGACCTCCTTGGGAGACTATTCCATGCACTTACTGCACTTAAACATCTCCGGTGCTGGAATCCACCTGCTGCTGCTCTGTACTGCCTGCCTTTGACCTAATTTGTGCTGTTTTCAGCTGTGCCTTACCAGCATTTGTTTGTGTCTCCCTCTGCTCTACTCCAGGTACCTCCCCTGTGCTCTCCTCATTGGCTGCCTGTACCCGGAAGTGACGTGCCCCTCCCCGGGACCCCATGGTGGCTGCTCACTATTTAACTGTGCCTGGTGCGGTGGTCCGTGCTGCGGCGGCGCGTGCCCAAGGAGCCTGTAGCGCTCCTTGGGCGAGCTCCTTGGGGCGAGTCCGAGGGCGAGTGCCAGGGCCCATCGAGTCCCAACCCTTGTATACCCTTAGTGCACTCCTCACATGGTTTCCCCTCACGAGGTAAGTCCATTTGGCTCTACACCCTGGCTCTGTTTGCTGCTTTGTGCTGTCTGTGCATGTGCTCCATCCCTGTTCACTGGGGCTATCACCCTCTGTCGCGGCATCACCTTTTTCTGCCCGCCACCAGCGCCTCTGCTTCACCTAGAAATGCTCTCAACCTCATTCCATGCGTGTCATTGACCAACCATCCTCCCACTGTTTCTCCTTCTCTTCCTTCCACAGATCTCTCCTGTGCGCTTCTCAACTGCCGCTCCCTTCGTTCCAAGACTATTCCTGTCCACGACTTACTTCTCCACCATTCTCTTGATATTCTGTTTCTCACAGAAACATGGATCGGGGATGGTGAGGAGCCTCTCCTTCACCGTTGCCTTCCTCCGGGCTACTCGGCCTTCTTTACCACCCATCGTGGTAGGGCTGGTGGTGGGGTAGCTGTCCTCTGCCGCTCTTGCCTCCCAGTTCAAGAGCTGTCCTCTCCACCACTCCACTACCCGGAGTCTCTTCTCCTTCGTCTCGGCACATCTCCTGCACTTCATTTCCTCTTGATTTATGCCCCTCCCTCCCTTCAACCCCCCTTTGGGATTCACTTCTTCTCACTCTCACTGAGGCCTCACTCCATTTCCCCCACCTCCTGGTCTTAGGCAATTTCAATATCCATTCTGATTGTCCCACTAGATCCCGAGACGCCTCTTTTCTTACTCATGTCAATGACTTATCTCTCCAGCAACATGTCTCCATTCCCACGCATTCAGCCGGTCACACCCTCGACTTAGTCCTATCTCCCCTTGCCTCCCCTTTTGCTCCACATGCTTTCCATTCCCTCCCGATCCCCTGGTCTGATCATTTCTGCCTCTTCTTTTCCTTCCTTCCTTCCCCCTCCCCTTCTTCTTCCAATTCTCCCACCCCTTGTTCCCCCCCCCATCTATGGTCCACTGAGTCACTGCCTCAACTCTTTCCTGTTTCCCCTCCTCTGACACTCTTTTCCCTTCTGACTTTCCTCTACTTTCCACTAACTCTCAAGCCCAACTCTGGAATTTCACCCTCTCATCTACCTTGGATAACCTTGCCCCTCTTCAGCCCCGTTCCATCAAACGTCCTCTCTGTTCCCATCCTTGGTATCACCCTGCTCTTCGCTTACACCATTCCTACCTCCGTCGGGCTGAACGTCTCTGGCGTAAGCACCCTTCCCCTACCTCTCTTGCCCATTACCATACCTGTCACGCCACTATCGCTCCTTACTGCATTCCAGTAAACACGCCTATTTCTCTGAGCGCATTTCGTCTGCCTCCAGTTCCTCTCACCAACTTTACTCTATCATTCGCTCCCTCTCTAATCCTCAATCTTCTGCCTCCACATCCTCCCTCCAGCCTACTCCAGATCCTGCCCCCTTGCCTCGCATTTTGCTGATAAGGTTCTCATTCTGTGTTCCTCCTTCTCCTCCTGCCTCCCCTCTATCTCCTCCCTCTTCCACTCCCTCATCAGCCCCCTCCTCTCCTGTTCAGGCTTGCCAGGTTTTCTCTCATTGCTGGTCCTCTTTTCATCCCGTCACCATCCCAGAGCTGACCAGGACCCTTGCCTCTACCCGTAAGATAACCTGTCCCTCCGATCCCATCCCCTCTATTTGGCTCTCCGAGTTGTCTCTGGCCCTTATTCCCCTTATTCACTCTATGTTTAACTCTAGTCTTCTTTCCGGTTCCTTCCCCTCTCTTTGGAAGCACGGTTTGATTAGACCCATCCTTAAAAAGCCCACCCTGGACCCCTCCATCCCTGCCAACTGGCGTCCTATTTCCAACCTCCCATTTCTTTCCAAACTCCTGGAGAAATTGGTTTTTGTTCAGCTTTCCTCTCACCTTGACGCCACCCTTTCGCTTCACCCCCGTCAGTCTGGTTTCCATCCTGGGCACAGCACGGAATCTATTCTCCTCTCTGTTATGAATGAACTTCACTCCACACACGATCGTGGCTCTGTCTCTATTGCAGTCTCCCTTGACCTCTCTTCCGCGTTTGATATCGTCGATCATCGCACCCTGCTCTCACGTCTCTGTGACATTGGGATCTCTGGCACTGTTCTCCACTGGTTTCGCTCCTTCTTGACTAACAGATCATTCTCTGTCACTGCCGGTTCCTCTTCCTCTCCCACTCACCCACTTACCTGTGGGGTTCCTCAGGGTTCAGTTCTGGCCCCTCTTCTATTTAATGTCTTCCTTGCTCCCCTCACTCTTTTGGTGCAGCAATCCGGTGTTTCAGCCTACTATTACGCAGCTGATATTCTTCTCTACCACACTTGCCCACTCTCACCCGATCTCTCCCCTCTCAATTCCTGTTTATCCTCCATTGCTTCCTGGATGTCCTCTAACTTTCTTCACCTCAATCCCTCTAGGACCCAAGCCATCTGGTTCAACCTCGGTGGTCCCATACCGTCGATTTCCCCTTTGCTCTCTTCCACTTCCATTCCTGTTGTCCCCTCCCTGCGCTACCTCGGGGTCGTCCTGGACTCAGCCCTCTCCTTCCATGAACATCTGTCTCTTGTAGTCCAGTGTTCTTTTCTCTCTCTCAGGCAGTTGCGAGCTCTTTGCCCCTTTCTTCCTGTTTCTGCCTTGACCACCCTACTTCTTTCCCTCACTCTTTCCCGCTTGGATTATTGCAACGTCTGCTTTGCCGGTCTCCCCCAACGCCAACTCCGAAGGCTACAGCATATCCAAAACTCCATAAGAACATAAGAACATAAGATATGCCATACTGGGTCAGACCAAGGCCCATCAAACCTAGTATCCTGTTTCCAACAGTGGCCAATCTAGGTCATACGTACCTAACAGTTTCCCCAAAAGACACAGGTTCTGCAATGTTTATACTAGGTCAAGCATTGATATACTGAGTCCCTTCTTAATAATGGTTTATGGACCTTTCCTCCAGGAACTTGTCCAAACCTTTTTTAAACCCAGCTACACTAACAGCCTTTACTACATCCTCCGGTAACAAATTCCAGAGTTTGATTACACGTTGAGTGAAAAAATATTCTCTTTTATTAGTCTTAAATAGTTTACCCTGTAGCTTCATTGCATGTCCCCTAGTCTTCCTACATTCTGATAACATAAACAGTCAATCTACGTTTACCCGTTCCACTCCGTTCATTAATTTATAGACTTCTATCATATCTCCCCTCAGCCGTCTCTTTTCCAGGTTAAAGAGCCCTAACCTTTTTAGACTTTCCTCATAGGAGTATCCTTCAATCCCCTTTACCATTTTGGTGGCTCTTCTCTGAACCTTTTCTAATAATGCTATATCCTTTTTAAGATACGGCGACCAGAATTGCACACAATATTCAAGGTGCGGTCTCACCATGGAACGATATAGAGGCATTATAATATCTTTTGTTTTATTTTCCATTCCTTTTCTTATTATACCTAGCATTCTATTTGCTCTCTTGGCTGCCGCTGTATCAATATTTCCTTCAATTCTTCCGCACCTTTAAATACCACTTCAGTCATGGGTAACATCCCTACATCTTCCTCATTAAAGACCGAAGCAAAGAATTCATTCAGTCTCTTCGCTATCGCTTTGTCGCCTCTTAGTGCCCCTTTAACTCCTCTATCATCTAATGGTCCAACTGACTCTCTCACAGGTTTTTTGCTACGAATGTACTTGAAAAAATCTTTATTTCACGTTTTTGATTCCGCAGCAAGCTTCTCCTCAAATTCTCTCTTTGCCTTCTTTATCAATGCCTTGCATTTGACCTGCCAGTGCTTGTGCTGTTTCCAGGTTTCTTCGTTTTGGCTCTTTTTTCCATTTCCTGAAAGATGCTTTCTTGGCAACAACAGCCTCTCTGACCTCACCTTTAAACCATGCTGGCAGTTTTTTGGACTTCCTTCCACTTTTCTTAAAGCGTGGAATACAGCTGGTCTGGGCTTCCAAGATAGTATTTTTCAACAACACCCAAGCTTGATGTAAGTCTTTAACCTTTGCAACTGCTCCTTTTAGTTTTTTCTTAACTATTTTCCGCATTTTATCATAGTCTCCCTTTCGAAAATTAAAAGGTAGTACTGTGAATTTCCTTACTATCCCTCCTCCACCAATTAAATCAAAGGCGACCATGCTATGATCACTATTGCCAAGTGGCCCCAACACCCTTATCTCTTGCATTAGATCTGGTGTTCTGCTAAGGACTAGGTCTAATATGGCTTCCCCTCTCGTCGGTTCATGGACCAGCTGCTCCAAGAAGCAGTCATTTATGTCATCTAGGAACTTTATCTCCCCCGCATGTACTGCCGTGTCACTGACCCAGTCGATACCGGGGTAATTGAAATCGCCCATTATTATTACTGCACTGTAACTTTTGTTAGCTTCCATGATTTCTTTGAGCATTTCATCCTCCATTTGTTCATTCTGGCCAGGC
This sequence comes from Ichthyophis bannanicus, assembly GCA_033557465.1. Taxonomy (NCBI): domain Eukaryota; kingdom Metazoa; phylum Chordata; class Amphibia; order Gymnophiona; family Ichthyophiidae; genus Ichthyophis; species Ichthyophis bannanicus. The sequence goes on from CM066032.1 coordinate 2,198,974, forward strand.
GCTCGATAGTACACCCCCACCGCCATCGCCTTCCCCTTTTTACATGGAATTTCAATCATAGAGATTCTACAGCAAATTTTGTTTCCTGCAAAACTTTAATCCTTTCTGACTCAATACCCTCTCTAACATAGAGCACAACCCCTCCTCCAATTTGATCAGCTCTATCATTATGATATAGTTTGTACCCAGGTATCACAGTGTCCCACTGGTTGTCCTCCTTCCACCATGTCTCTGATATTCCAATCACATCTAACCTCTCATTTAGTGCTATATATTCTAACTCTCCCATCTTATTTTTTAGACTTCTAGCATTTGCATACAAGCATTTTAGAAACTGTATTTTATTCATATTAATTTGGCTATTGGTAGACATGGGTAATTTGGGATCTTTAAGCTCTGTCTGCTCCATACTTGAGGGCATTTGGGCTACTTTACTCTTTTTTGGAACCTCTCTGCTTTTGGTAGTATCCTTCAAGGATACATTCTTCCAAACCATGTGTTCTTGGGCGACTGTCGGCTTTCCCCTATTATCTAGTTTAAAAGCTGCTCTATCTCCTTTTTAAATGTTAATGCCAGCAGCCTGGTTCCATCCCGGTTAAGGTGAAGCCCATCCCTTCAGAAGAGCCCCTCCTTTCCCCAGAATATACCCCAGTTCCTAACAAATCCAAACCCCTCATCTCTGCACCATTGTATCATCCACGCAATGAGACTCCAGAGCTATGCTTGCCTTTTGGGTCCTGCACGTGGAATGGGAAGCATTTCGGAGAACGCTACCCGGGACGTTCTGGATTTCAACTTCCTACCTAAAAGCCGAAATTTAGCCTCCAGAACTTCCCTACCACATTTTCCTATGTCATTGGTACCGACATGTACCAAGACATCAAACTCCTCCCCAGCACTATCTGAGACCTTGTCATGGTGGCATGTGAGGTCCGCTTCCTTCGCACCAGGCAGGCATGTTACCAGGCGATCCTCACGTCCACCAGCCACCCAGCTATCTACATGCCTAATGATCGAATCACCAACTATAACAGCTGTCCTAACCCTTCCCTCATGGGCACATGGCCCTGGAGAAACTTCCTCAGTGCGAGAGGGTTTTACATCACCTGGAGGACAGGTCCTAGTTACAGGATCACTTCCTGCCACACCAGGGTGATGTTCTCCTTTCACGTGACCTCTCTCCTCCATGGCAACAGGGATGCTGCCAGACTGGAGGTGGGACTTCAGGACTATATCCCTGTAGGTCTTGTCTATGTACCTCTCTGTCTTTCTTATGTTTTCCAAGTCTGCTACTCTAGCCTCTAGAGAACGGACTCGTTCCCTGAGAGCAAAGAGCTCCTTGCACCTAGTGCACACGTAAGACCTCTCACCAACTGGGAAAAAATCATACATGTGACACTCAATGCAAAAGACTGGAAAGCCCTCATCCCGCTGCTGGACTGCTGTCTGCATCTTAGTTTTAAGTTCTTTACTTACTAAGGGTTGCTATGGACATTTATACCAATAAAACTGTACCTAATACGTTTAATATACCTTGTTCACCTGAAGCTTAATTAATCTCAGATCCTTAGTGTATGTCTGATTTGGGTAACAAGCTTCACCTGAGAACACCCCCTGTCTTTTACGATGTGTAAGTACCTATAAAGCTATGATTATCCCAGGGGTGGGTGGGTGTGGGGAAGGAGGAAAGGAAATAACACTTATTAAAAGAGGGCTGCTACACAGTACCCTGTCCTGTGCTGCTGAGGTAAGCTATATTCTCATTTGATTTAAATTATAGCTCTTTGCTGCTGCTAGGCTCTAACTTATTATGAAATTTAAACTACAAGCTCTCTGCTGGGATCTAAATTTAACCAGAAGCTCTCTTCTGTGTTTTAAATTTAAACTAAAAGTACTTTGCTCATGCTAGGCTCTGAGTGACTATTAAATTTAAACTACAGCTCTCTCCTGGGTTCCAAAGTTAACCAGAAAGCTCTCTTCTGTGTTTTATATTTAAACTAAAAATACTTTGCTGATACCAGGCCCTGAATGACTATTAAATTAAAACTATAAGCTCTCTGCTGGATATGAAATGTAATCAGAAAGTTCTCTTCTGTGTTTTAAATTTAAACTTAAACTGCTGCTACTAGGCCCTGACTGATTTAACAAAAAATAGTAGGTTCACAGATTAAATAGTTTTAATAGAAATAATTCCTTTCAGAAAATTCCCAGAAGTATATACTCACAATTGCAGATCTCTCTCTAGAAGTAACAGTCCCTTTTTCTAGTCCTTTCAAAACTGAGGATCACAGAGCTCTGGTTGAGCTATTTATGCCTGTGCTGCTGAGGTAAGCTGTGACCAACTTCCTGGATGATTAACAGTCCTTGCTTGGATAGAAGGAGTCTTTCAAAATGGCCTTTTGAACTGCCACCTGGTGTTAACACCTATTGAAAATGTTTCACAGATCTCTTGCCCCCTAAGTAGAAGGCCTCTTTTAAAGGTCTCTAGAAGATTTTATTTGCTGCTCAAAGAGTACTGACCCTGTTTTGCCTTTTGTGCTAATCTATATTCATATTTGATTTAAATTATAGCTCTTTGCTGCTGCTAGGCTCTAACTTATTATGAAATTTAAACTACAAGCTCTCTGCTGGGTTCTAAATTTAACCAGAAAGCTCTCTTCTGTGTTTTAAATTTAAACTAAAAGTACTTTGCTGATGGTAGGTCCTGAGTGACTATTAAATTTAAACTACAGCTCTCTGCTGGGTTCCAAAGTTAACCAGAAAGCTCTCTTCTGTGTTTTAAATTTAAACTAAAAATACTTTGCTGATACTAGGTCCTGAGTGACTATTAAATTAAAACTATAAGCTCTCTGCTGTGTATGAAATGTAACCAGAAAGTTCTCTTCTGTGTTTTAAATTTAAACTTAAACTGCTGCTACTAGGCCCTGACTGATTTAACAAAAAATAGTGAGTTCACAGATTAAATAGCTTTAATAGAAAGAATTCCTTTCAGAAAATTCCCAGAAGTATATACTCACAATTGCAGATCTCTCTCCAGAAGTAACAGTCCCTTTTTCTAGTCCTTCAAGACTGCCCGGCTACTTACTAATGCTTCCCGTTATGATCACATTTCTCCCCTTCTTATTGGTCTCCACTGGCTTCCCATCTCCTACTGGATTCAATTTAAAATCCTCACTTTCGTTCATAAGGCAATACATACTGGTGTCCCTTGCTATCTTTCTAACTTGGTCCGTCTCCATGCCCCTCAATGCTCCCTGCGCTCCATCCATGCTAACCGTATGTTTCTTCGCCCCCTGCCTCTGCTCACCTCGAATCCACCCATTCCTCTGCCTTTTTTTTCCTTGGTCCCAGGCTCTGGAACTCGCTTCCCCCTGCCCTCCGTCTTGAATTATCCTTTTGTAAATTTAAAGCCTGTCTGAAGACCCACCTTTTTTGTACTGCCTACGATCTTCCCTTTCCCTCCTCCATCCCTTCAGACCCCTCATAGGTTGTCTCGTTTTCCTCAGTTTGTCGTTCTGTCTATCTCTGACCTACTCTTCTGTTCTCTTTCCTTTCTCTACCTCTGTCCCTTTCCTATTGCACTAATGAAGTTCTGTTTCTTCTATCCTCTCTTTCTAGCAGCAATGTTATGCCCCTTATTTTAAGCTTGTTGTAAACCGCGCTGGTGTCTTTGGTGTGTGCGGTATATCAAGAAACGAATAAAGATAAAGAAAGAAAGATAAAGATCTACCACTCATTCCATAAAAAAATATTTCTGCATATTACTCCTAAGTCTATACTCTTTCACCCTCATCCTATGTCCCCTCTTAACAGAGCTTGCTTTCAATTGAAAGAGGCTCTCCTCCTGTGCGTTTTTGCCACTGAGGTATTTAAACATCTCAATCATATCACCTCTGTCTCGCCTTTCCTCTAAAGTATATATATTAAAATCCTTTTAAGACTGTCCTCATATGCTTTATAATGAAGACCACTAAACATTTTAGTAGCCACCCTCTGTACCGATTACAACCTGTTTATATCCTTTTGAGGGTGCGGTCTCCAGAATTGCACAAAATACTCCAAATGAGGTTGCAGCAAAGACCTATACAGAGGCACTAACACTTCCTTTCTTCTGCTGGCCATTCCTCTCCCTATGCACCCAAGCATCTTTCTTGCTTTTGCTGTCACCTATTCTTCCTGTTTAGCTATTATAAGATGATCAGACACAATCACACCTAGCTCCCGCTCTTCTTTTATGGACAGAAATACTTCACCCCCTATACTATATCGCTCCCTTGGGTTGCAGCAGCCCAAATGCATGACCTTGCATTTTTTAAACATTAAGAACATAAGAACATAAGATATGCCATACTGGGTCAGACCAAGGTCCATCAAGCCCAGTATCCTGTTTCCAACAGTGGCCAATCTAGGTCATACGTACCTAGCAGTTTCCCCAAAAGACACAGGTTCCAAAATGTTTGTACTTGGTCAAGCATTGATATCCTGGGTCCCTTCTTAATAATGGTTTATGGACCTTTCCTCCAGGATCTTGTCCAAACATTTTTTAAACCCAGCTACACTAACAGCCTTTACTACCTCCTCCGGTAACAAATTCCAGAGTTTGATTACACGTTGAGTGAAAAAATATTTTTTTTGTTAGTCTTAAATAGTTTACCCTGTAGCTTCATTGCATGTCCCCTAGTCTTTCTATATTCTGATAATGTAAACAATTGATCTACGTTTACTCGTTCCACTCCGTTCATTAATTTATAGACTTCTATCATATTTCCCCTCAGCCGTCTCTTTTCCAGGTTAAAGACCCCTAACCTTTTTAGCCTTTCTTCATAGGAGTATCCTTCCATCCCCTTTACCATTTTGGTGGCTCTTCTCTGAACCTTTTCTAATAATGCTATATCCTTTTTAAGATACTGCGACCAAAATTGCACACAATATTCAAGGTGCGGTCTCACCATGGAACGATATAGAGGCATTATAATATCTTTTGTTTTATTTTCCATTCCTTTCCTTATGATACCTAGCATTCTATTTGCTCTCTTTGCCGCTGCTGCACACTGGGCCAAATGTTTTAACATGTTATCCACAATGACGCCTAAATCTTTTTCCTGGGTGGTGGTTCCTAATGTGGAACCTTGCATTAAATCTCAGCTGCCAAATTCTAGACCATTCTTCAAACTCAGCTAGATCCCTCTTCTTGTTATCTACCCTTCCTGGGTGTCTAATTTTGTTGCAGATATTGATGTCATCTGCAAAGAGGCAAACCGTTCCCGATAGCCCTTCCACAATATCACTAAGAAAGATGTTAAAAAGAATCGGACCAAGGACAGATCCCTGTGGCACATCACTAGTAGCCTCCTTCTCCTCAAAGTGAGCTGCTTATACCTGTACCCTTTGTCGCCATCCACTCAAACAATTTCTAACCCAAGCAGTAACTTTAGGGTCCATCTCTATGGTGCTCAGTTTGTTTATAAGTTGCCTATGCAGAACACTGTCAAAGTCTTTACTAAAATCTAAATATAACACATCTAGGACTCTTCTTTGTTCCAACTCCCTGGTCACCCAGTCAAAGAAATCAATCAGATTGTCTGACAAGACCTGCCTCTGGTGAATCCATGCTGTCTTGGATCCAGTAATCTGTTGGACTTCAGAAACCTCACTATTTCTCTTTCATCAGCGCTTCCAATAATTTTCTTAATTTAATTTAAAGTACCCAGCCTGTAGTTTTCAACCATATCTTTACTTCCGCTTTTGTGTAAAGGGACCACATTTTCCTCTCTCCAGTCCTCTAGCACCACTCCTGACTCCAACGAGGCATTGAAAAATGTCAGTCTGTGAAGCTGAGAAAGCACTGGACTTGTGTGGGATTTGAACCCAGGACCTCTTGTACCCAAAGCAAGAATCATACCCTTAGATTTACAAGCAATGGTGATGCCTTACCCTTATCAGTCAGACAGAGACATTTGAAATGAATGCAGAAATGAACAGGGAGTCAGTGAATTGAATTGACAAGTGGGATTACGTAAGCATAGCAAAACTGGCAGAAGATTAGCAGTGCATCTGAAGGGGAGGGAGATGATTCTAAGGAAGACCAGAAAGCAGTAGGTTGTAAGTCTATATAGGAGATGACTAGAGTGGATCAGGGTCTTAGTAGTGTGTTCAGAAAGGAATGGACACATTTTACAGATGTTGTAGAGGAAGAGATGGTAGGTTTTAGCTATCTATTGGATGTGTTCAGAGAAGGAGAGGAGAAGATTCAAAGGTGACCTCAAGGTTGCAAGCTGAGGAAACAAGGAGAAGTAGAGTGTTATCAGCAGTAACAGAGAAAGGATGAAGGGAGGAGGTGGCTTTAGTGAGAAAGATAAGGATCTCTGTTTTAGCCATGTTCAATTTCAGATGTTTGTGAGACATCCAAGCAACATCTTCACATAAACAGGCTAAGATTTGGCCTGCATTCCCGGAGAGATTTGAGGTGTGGAAAGGTAAATTTGAAAGTTATTACCATAAAGCTGATACTGAAAAGCATGGGAGAAGATGAGTGCATCAAGCGACTGAATGTAGAGAGAAGAGGAGAGGTCTCAAGACAGTCCTGAGGTACCACGACCGAGAATGGGATGGGGGTAGTGGAGGATCCACCAAAACATACACTAAAAATGTGATGGGAGAGAGAAAAAGAAAACCAGGACAGCAGGGTCCCTAAAGCCAAGGGAGAACAAGGTATCAAGGAAAAGGTTGCAATCAACAGTTTCAAAAGCAGCAGGAAGTTCAAGAAGTCAGAGGTTGAGGAGGGAGGATACCAAGTCAAGTGTTGCAGAGAGAAGAAGGAAATTGCAGTAGTGTGCAGAAAGCTGGACAAGATTATAGGAAGCCAAATAGAATTAAGTAATAACAGCACACAAACACACATACACAAGAATAAATAAGAAACAAACAATCTTAAAGTTCTGAACAAACCATAACCTGAATTGGCCTTATGCATCCTGCTGCCTCAGCCCGCCCCCATTCTGCCCACTCTCTGCACCCTCCCATCCCCCACTGGTTCTGCCTATACTGCGACTCAGGCCATGAGGGGAAGGAGGGATGCAGAATCGGGGGAGGATGGCTAGCGGGATTGCACATGTCACCCGGATGTTAAGCCCCACTAGGCACCTTGCAGAATTAGGCCCCAGAGGAATTGTGTGTGTCCGGATCTGGACTTCTCAGGTCCCATCTCCACGACTCATCTAAAATTGGCCTTTACAGCTGTATCCATACTCAAGGTCACATAAACAAATATTGCTAGCACAAATCTGAGGTATGTGATTTAATGAAATATTCATATTTTTTCTGAATAATAAACCAAAATTATATGATGTATCAAGTCACATTTATCTTTAGACATTGCTTGTTCTTCAATGAACAAATCTGTTGTAGATATCATATGTGGAAACAATGATATTCTGAAGAACTTTATTTAAAGGTATATATTTTTTAGACTGAACAACTGCAGCAATGAATAATATCCTTTATGTAAAAAAAATAACCCTGAACCAAGTATTGGTGTTTTTATACATGTACCTATTAAGTAGGTGTCTGCTTCAACGGGACATAGAAATGTAAAAGCACAATATATAACGAAAGAAAGGATAATAAGGCGTGTAATTAACACACGTGGTGAAAAATAGAACTAAAGTAAAATGCATGAAGCCCAGGAACTTCACATTTACAAGGGTCAAGTTATCCAAGGACAAAAGATGCTGCTACAAAGATCCATTAAACAGGAGTGTATTCAAATAATTTGTATTAAAAAATGCAGACAATTTACATTTAGTGTAACAGCTTCATACCAGAAATATTTATAATTACCATGCATTCCAAGATAACATTCTTCCTCTGATGACCATAGAATCCTTTCATACCGTGTGGAAAGAAATGGTTTTCATGAGGAAATAAATCTAGTGTAATTCACGAAGAAGATTGCAGTTTCAAGTCTCTTGATAGAAATACTGGGCATCTTAGTTACCAAATACTAGCAATTTGTAATATATTTGTGGAATATTACAAAATCAGGTTCTTCTGCGGCATGTCAGTTTATGAAATGTTGCTATTATATTTAAGAGCTTTTGTCATCTTTAATATGTATTGTAGAGCTAAGGAAATCATAGTGAAAAATTTTTAAATATAAAACGCATCCATATTTAAGTAAAAATTATTCTCTCTTTTTTTCATCTCTGTGCATCATTAAACATAGAAACATAGAAATATGATGACAGAAAAAGACCACATGGCCTATCTAGTCTGTCCTTCCATATCAACAACTACAACAGTCCCCTTTTTACCTTTAGAGATCCTCTGTGTTTGTCCCATGCTTTTTTGAATTCAGTTACTGTCCTCATCTCTACCACCTCCACTGGGAGACTATTCCACGGATCCACTACTCTTTCCGTAAAGAAATATTACCGCATATCACTCCTGAATCTATCTCCCTTCACTCTCATCCCATGTCCCCTCGTAGCAGAACTTGCTTTCAATTGAAAGAGGCTCTCTCCCTGAACATTTATGCCACGGAGGTATTTAAACATCTCAATCATATCACCTCTATCCCGCCTTTCCTCTAAGGTGTACATATTAAGATCCTTCAGTCTGTCCTCATATGCTTTATAATGAAGACCACTAATCATTTTAGTAGCCACCCTCTGCACCGACTCCATCCTGTTCACATCGTTTTGAAGGTGCGGTCTCCAGAATTGCACACTATACTCCAAATGAGGTCGCACCAAAGACTTTTAAAGAGGCATTATCACCTCCTTTTTTCTGCTAGCCATTCCTCTCCGTATACACCCAAGCATCCTTTTAGCTTTTGCCGTCACCTTTTCTACCTGTTTAGCTACTTTAAGATCTTCAGACACAACCACGCCTAGGTCCCGCTCTTCTTTAGTGGACAAAAGTACTTCACCCCCTATACTATATTGCTCCCTTGGATTGCTGCAGCCCAAATGCATGACCTTACATTTTTTAATATTAAATCCCAGCTGCCAAATTCTAGACCATTCTTCAAGCTTAGCTAGATCCCTCCTCATGTTATCTACACCTTCCTGGGTGTCTACTCTATTGCAGATTTTGGTATCATCCACAAAGAGGCAAACCTTACCCGACAGCCCTTCCGCTATATCACTAACAAAGATGTTAAAAAGATGTTTATCTTACTGCAGTAACATTATTCAAGGTTGACATTCTTTTCTTTCCCTTAAACAAATTCAGCATAGTAACATGCAACCTGATGTTGTTGTTAAGTGCCGTCGAGTCAGTGATGACTCATGGTGACCCTCTGGATAGTTGTCCTAAACTGGGTTTGATCTTCAGTCAGGCGTCTCATTGTTGACAGACTGGTACCCGTAGCTGCTGTTATTATATCAATCCATCTCATTGCTGGCCTTCCTTTTTTGCGTTGACCTTCTATCTTACCAAGCATGATGTCTTTCTCTAATGATCTCTCTCTTCGCATGATGTGTCCAAAGTATGAAAGTCGAAGACTTGTCATCTGAGCTTCTAAAGAAAGCTTAGGTTTAATCTCTTCTAGTACTGACAGGTTTGTTGTTTGGGCAGTCCATGGTATACGCAGTATTCGCCGCCAGCACCATAATTCAAAGGCATCAATTTTTTTCCTGCCTATTTTTTTCACTGTCCAGCTTTCGCATCCATATGATATTATTGAAAATAACATGGCTTGAACCAGTCCAATCTTTGTATGGAGAGAGACATCTCTGTTATTGAGAATCTTGTCTAGGTCTTTCATAGCCATTCTGCCAAAAGCAATGCTTTGTCGGATTTCTTGACTGTTTGTTGCTTCTTTATTGATAGTTGATCCAAGTAGGTTAAAATTGTCCACAATTTCAATTTCTTCTTCTTCAACAATGAACTTATTGATTTTGCCAGTTGTCATAATAATTGTCTTCTTTACATTAAGATGCAGGCCCATTTTAAGACTATGTTCCTTGATTGTGAGAAGAAAATGTTTCAGATTATCTTCACTTTCAGCCAGTAATGTGGTATCATCAGCATAGCGAAAGTTGTTGATGAGTCTTTCACCAATCCTCACATCTCTGCTGTCTTCATACAATCCTGCTTCTCTGATGATTTGTTCTACATATATATTAAACAGGTAGGGGGAAAGTATGCAGCCTTATTGTATACCTTTGCTTATTGTAAACCATTCTGTTTCTCCTTGTTCTGTTCTAACTGTTGCTTCTTGATCAATGTACAGATTGTGCAAGCGAATGATCAGGTGTTCTGGTATACACATGCTTCTTAATATGGCCCAGTGTTTCTCATGGTTTACACAGTCAAAAGTCGATAAAGCACAAATAGATATCCTTTTGGTATTCTTTAGTCTTTTCAAGGATCCATCTCACATCCGCGATGATGTCTCTCATTTCTTGTCCTTTCCTGAACCCTGCTTGCACTTCAGGTAGTTCTTCTTCCAGGTATGATTATAGTCTCTGTTGAAAAATCTTGAGTAGAATCTTGTTGGCATGTGGGATTAAAGTGATTGTGAGATAATTTCCACAGTCAGTTGGATCACCTTTCTTTAGTATTGGTATAAACACAGATCTTTTCCAGTCAGTCGGCTATGATGTTGTCTTCCAAATTTCCTGGCAGAGCCTTGTAAGCATGATAACAGCTGTATCAGATTGCTGTAATATTTATGCTGTATCAGATTGCTGTAATACTTCTATGGGAATGCCATTAATGCCTGGTGCTTTGTTCTTTGATAAGGCTTTCAATGCTGCTTCGACTTCTTCTTTCATCACCAATGGTTACGGATCATAAGGTACAGGTTGAAACGGCTGTTGGTCCACTTGTGAATGCATAAGCACATGGCAGAACATGACCTGCTTGGGCACCACATGTAAATGAGATGCTCATGTGACCTAACTCACCCCCTGGACTGGCCCAGTTGCTCAGTGGGCGGTGGCTCCTCCCTCTTCTGTGACTTGGCTGTCATAACCGCAGCTGATGTCACTTCAACCACGCTGTGCTGCCGAGAGGAGGGCCTTCAGACCCAGTATATACCATGGCAGGGCTAATTTGGCATGTAGCCTGCCACGTCATCACCTGCCACAATAATGACTGACTGTTTGAGGGGAGAGGGGGTCACAGTGCTTAAAGGAGCCACCGGTATTGGCCTAGGCTACTTTTCTAGCCCCTCCAGCCCAACATTTGCTCCAGCCTTCCCCTGCCTCATAGAAGTAGAGTATTATTAATATTTATATTTATCTGAGCCTAAGGAGAAACGGGAAGAATTTATTTGCAGCTAACAAGGAAAAGAACGTGCTGCCAGTTAGAGCTAAAGCCCAATCGCTTATCATACATGAAAAATGTTACCTTTTTCCCAGAGGATTGCATGACTTTATTTGTTACCTTGATGCTGAGACTGAGAGACTGAGGCTTCCCGATAACTCTCCTCACCCCCCCCCCTCTTGAAAGGACATCATCAGACAACACCAACATCACCCCAAAAGGGGCAGATTGTAAGGGGGAAACAAGCACTGCCAGTTGAGATTGAACCCCGAGCACTTATCTTACATGTGCAGTAGTTTACCTGTGTCCCAGAGGGGTGAGTGGCTTTCATTTGTTACCTCGATACTGATGCTGGTGCTACCCAATAACCCACCCCTCATGTGAGATTGTCAGAGGCTGCAAAGGGGCAGATTATGAGGAAAAAGCAAAAGCTGACAGTTGGGACTGAAACACAATCGCTTATCACACGTGTGCAGCACTTAACCTGTGTCCCAGAGGGGTAAATGGCTTTTAACTTTGATGCTGACGCTGGTGCTGCCTGGTAACCCTGCTCCCCTGTAGATGACATCAGAGGCCAAAAATACTGTTCCAATAAAGATGCAGACTTGTAAGTAAGCCACTACCAGCAGGCCTGCTGCCAGGACCTTTTCTCTATGTGTCCTTTAGAGTAGACAGAAGTATGGACAGGCCAGTAAAATATTATGGATCCTTTTGGGAAAGTTTGTTTTTATAGAAAGAGTGTTCTGGTGATTGGTGTGAATGATTTTAAAGAGTATGAGGGTGAGTTGAAAATGTATTATTCTGTGTTCAGTTTTGTTGGGGTGGGGATATTCCATGGCATTCTCTGGGGCAATCTCTTTCTGGTTGCATTTTTCCTGTTGCTACCTGTGTGCTGCCTTCAATGGTCACTGTTCTGTCCACATGTGCTTCAGGTGGGGGTCTTTCTTCCTGGATGTGGGCCCTTTTGTGTGTATCCAGACATTTGGTGGTGTGGTCTCACTGTGTGTGCACTCTCTGTGTCTACCAGACCCTTCCTCACATTGATGTTTTGCTTTGGGGCCACACTTCTGACTCTGTACACTGTTCTTGTCCATCCACATTCATTCATCCTGCCCTTGCCTGCCCCCCACCCCCTCCCCCCCCCAGCTTTCCTGCTCTCTGTCTGTCACTCGTATTTTGTTTGCATGCTTTCACCATTGCATGTTTGCCAGCTTTCCTGCCTTCCTCTACTTTCTGTGCTAGGGTGGTCCTTATCCTTTCCCAGCCCCTGCATGTTGCAGCATGTGCTGGCTGGCTGTGCCCCATGGGGTGCAGGGCTGCTTTTCCCTCCAAGACCAGCCTCTCTGCCTCCAAAAGGATTGGCTGGTGTGTTGCCATTTTCATTGAGGTTTGTTGTGGGGGGTGGGAGGGGGCATCACTCCACCCTGTTTCCTGTTTCCTGTGGGCCACTGTGCAGGTGGACACATTTTTAGACATACATGCGGATGTCACACCGGAACTTCCACATGAACAGTGGTCACAGAATCGTGTATGCGCATGTACGGGTAATGTGTGTGCCATTCGGTACGGTTTGCATGGACAGCGAGATGCATGTTTTCTGTATTTGTATATTCAGGATGCAGACACACAGCAGGAGCCATTGCACATTTACAGTACATCTGGAGATGTTAATGTCTACATTTCATGCACACATGTACGTTGATTCCCATGCAGACGGAATACAGTCTCGGGCTGGATGTCCGCACTTTACACGTTTTTGCCAGGCCTGCACGTCTTCATCTGAATTGGCCCCACTTTGTATAACAGAGGCTTGGCATTCAGATGCCACTATTGAAGGCACTCTGTCCACCAGTGATTTTATATGCACACCAGCCAATGGAAGGGGAGTGATGGGGGGTGCTTGTATATCATGAGGATCTGAAATATAAAAGAGTGTCTTGGCATCTTTTTCAAGAGGTGGGGGGATAAGGGTTCTATTTCAAAACTGGGCTATTATTTTAGTTTACTCTGCAGAAGATATAACTGTAATTGATCTGATATTATAGGAGGAAGAGTTTGCAATGATTATGATACATTTTCACCAGACAGCTATCATAGGGGATTTTAACCTGCATACTAATGATATACTAATGTGGAGGAGTAGTCTAGTGGTTAGAGCAACTGCCTAGTACCCAGAAGAACAAGGCTTCAATTCCCACTGGCACTCCTTGTGACTTTGGGCAAGTCACTTTACCCTCCATTGCCTCAGAAGAAAAGGCTGGCAATCTTCTTCTAGTGATACATTGCCAAGAAAACCCAGAGGTAGCTGGGTCGCTATGAGTCAACACTGACTTGATGGCACAAAAAAATAAAACAAAACCTAATGATATGACCTGAACAAAGGCTCATGATTTTCTGTCTGCTATGACTGTACTGGGTTACAGTATAAGCAGCTGATATCCAGACTCACCCTGTACAGGACAAGACTATACGGGGCCAGTGCAAGGATATTGGGCACCCTATGTGAAGCTTCAGCCTTAAACCCTTACCCCAATGTTTTGATGAACTCAACAATCACGATATCCCAATACTGTACTACCCCTCCCACAACAATCCTGTACAATTGCATAACTGGACATCCTACTTTTAAATATTAAACTTTGCTTTGTATGTATGTGTGTACCCATACTCTTTAGAAGTAAAAGAGTGTGCTGACTCAATTTGTGTGGCTGTCAGGATGGATTGTTTTCCTTTGACTGCTGCTCCTCTTTGCTGCTCTCAGAAGCTGCTGCCCTAGGCGACTGTCTTCTTAAATTAAAGACTAGCCCATTTGCAACTAACCATTCCTGAATTAATGGCAAAACTTAAATTGAATAAGGATAGCAGCCAAGCTGGACATCATAGGCCACATAACCTCTTGTTATCTTATGGGTAGGGAGGGATCCATGTCAACTGAGAAATGTTCAGACTGGACCAGTAGGAGTCCTGCTGCTGTTCAGTGTATGTGTGATTTGGAAGTGCTTTTGCAGATAAAACTTAAGGTGGGAGCAGCTTTGAGGGCTCCATCGAGCATCTCTGATGGGCATGAGGATGGGACTTGCCACTCTGTTTCTTTTGCTGTCTGTTTGCACTCTTGATTTTTACACCCACAAGGATGTTGCCTTCATTCCAGCCTAGTGGAGTTATAGGCCTCCCCATGGCCATTTTTGTTTTCCTTTTGGGGCCTGGGGAAGCCTTTTCAGCATTTGTCAGTTTCTTTCTTCCTCTATAACATCGGCAAAATTCACCCATTCCTAAGATCCACTCTCAAGTCACCTCTAGAATATTGCAACCTCCTCCTTGCTAGTCTCCTTCTGAATTGCTTCTGAATCACTTCAATCTGTTCAAAACTCAGCTGCGTGGATAATCTTCTGGAGTCTCGCTATACTCATGTAAACCCTCATCTCGAGTCATTTTATTGGCTCCCTATCCATTTCCATATCCACTTTGAACTTCTCCTAAGTGTATTCATTCTGCTGATCCGCACTACCTTTCCTCTCTTCTCTCCCTACACCCTTCCTAGGGAACATTGCTCTTCTGGCAGATTGCTTCTACCTGTGCCCTTCTCTTCCACTAACAATTCTAGATTTCAATCTTTCCACCTTGCTGCTTCTTAAGCCAAAAACAAACTACCTGAATCAGTATGCCAGGCTTCATCTCTGGTCCTTTTCAAATCCATGCTAAAAACTCACCTCTTTGAAACTGCTTTTGGATCCTGATCCACTTAGAGCCCTATTCCAAAAGAGGCACATCCGGCCCGTACAGACAGCCCCAAGCAGGACAGGCCCATTAGGACCTGATTCTGAATCGTGGGAACAAAACTTTCCTGCGGCACACAGAATCAGGCCCGAGGACGGCCCAGCGAGCCCCTGCATGCCTCTGCAGTGAGCCCCTCCTGCGGCTCAGACCCCCCTCTTCCCCATTTCCCGACCCATGGCTGGCCGGCCAGGGACTGGATTGGGTGGCAGGGACCCCTCTGCACTCGGCCCCAGCCCCCGGGGGGGGGGGGGCATCCCTGGTCCCGATCACCCCGCTGCTAATGATTATTATACCTTAGAAGTGGAATAATCAGCATATCATCTCTGACCCCTCAGGACGTACAGGGCCATGGCCTGAATCGGCCCTGGCATCCTGCCGGCTTGGCCTGCCCCCACTCTGCTCAGACCCTGCCCCCTCCCAGCCCCGCTGGCTCTCCCTGTCCTGCTGCTCTAGCCATGCAGGGAGAGTTGGAGGGGGAATAGGAGCAGTGCAGCTTGTGGGGCCCTTAGTCTCCTGCTTTACAACTATGTTTCCTTACCATTCCCCTAGAAATATCGTAGTACCCAGTTGTTGGGTTGCTGGTCAACACAGCCCCTTCTCATCAGAGCTTACAATCTAGTCGAGAAGGGACTGTCTCTTACATATCTCTGTACAGTGCTGCATACACCTTGTAGCGCTATACAAATGATCAGCTGTAGTAGTAGTAGTAGTTTCTATTATACCTGCTAGCCAGGAGGATATCAAGCCCTCCACTAAATCCATTTTGGTTTTATCTCATCATCAGGTAGGCATAGGCCTTTTGAACTGTATGTGAAATAAGAAAATGCCACCCATGTTGATTAAAATGGACATGGATTTCTAGCCAAGGTTTAAACAATTTGCTTTGGTATAGAGTCTGATGTCTGACATTAAATTTCTTTCAGTCTACTAAGGAAGTTTTTCTTTTTTTTGCTTGGAACCCACCGTTTTCTTAGTTCACATATTTCTGGGCTGGTGGAGTTTTGATGCCCAGGGGTTTCTTTCTTTTTGTGTTGCTTTTGAACTGTATAGCACTTAAGTTAAAGTATATGCTAATTTCTGATTTAGTAGTGGAGTGGGATTCACACTTCCTGTTTTTGACAGAGATGTGGTTTAGAGAGAGAGAGGTAACTTATCTTTCACAATCTTGTCCCCCCACTAATATTTTTCAGCATAACGATAGGGGGGGGGGGGGGAGAAGATGGAGGAATCATCATGTGGATGCTACCTCTTAGCTATGATTATGTGAAACAATCCTGGCTAGACTGGGCCTGTCCATTGACAGTCAGCGGTCTTTTTGTCTGTTCTCATTGTATATTATCCACCTTCAATGGCTGTAGAAACCTTGGACAAAGTCCATTTTCATCAGGTTCTGGATACCATTCTGAGTGACTTTGAAGACCTTCCTTTATCTGTGAAAGCTAGAACCTGGGATGATATACTTAGTGCAGCTCTGGAACCACCAGTCCCCAGTAAATAGATCATTTTACATCCTTAGTGGTCTCAGCCATGCTTTGCTTGAAATCCCTAAACAAAAGAAGAGTGACCAGCCAAAATTTGAGCAAATATAAAAATGGAATGTAGGCAAAAGATATATTCTTGTCAGAAGATCGGCCATGAGGTTAATAGCCTCTCGAAGCCGTTACTTCCATTTTAATCATTTTTATTATAGTCCAATACGCCCATTAAAGAGCCAAAAAAGGTGGAAAAAAAACCACAATTAGGTGCCACCTTTAAAACAATTAATAAACTTAAGACTTAAAACTCAATGAAACCCTTTAACTTATCTGGGTCGTCATAGGTCGTTGAAGTCCCAGCATCAGCCCACCAAGGTACCCTCCAAATTCATAAAGGCACCAAAAAAGGAAAAAAAACCCTCCAAAGAGGAGATATTCCAAAGATAGCAGTTGTCAGAAAGTACACAGCACTGCGTTTCGGGCACATTTAAACTCCATGCCCTGTCTCAACGCTTTGTTGAACTGCCAAAAAGGAAAGAAAGCTGCCGCATTGCATCTCCACCTCTCCGAGACGCCGGCGCATGCTCATTACAGATCCGAGAATTGCGGGCAAAGCTCAATCATTAAATAGCCAATAAGCAACAGGCTGATGTCCAAGTTAGCCATACAAACCAAAATCAATGAAGTTGAAAAGGCACATCAAAGCAAACTAATGCAAACATTTTAAAGAATACTTATCCAGTCCAGCTCTCTGTTTAATCCTGATGGCTCCACTGTAGACCAAGTAAAAATCCATTTCTGTTCCAAAACTTGAAGTTGTTGCTCACGATCACCACCCCTTGGAATCTCAGGCACATAATCAAGCACCCGCCAAGTCAAATCCTCAAAGGAATGATGATGATCCAAACAGTGTTGTACAATCGGTGCTGATACAGTGCCAGTCCTAAGTCGGGAAGCATGTTCTCCAAGACGGATTCGCACAGCGCGAACAGTCCGCTCTATATATAAAAGATTGCAAGGGCAGACCAGAACATAAACCACATAAGAAGTCAAACAAGTGGTATGCCATCGAGCTCGGTGAACCAAAGTAGAATTAGGCACTGCCCATTCAATGCCCATTATGGTTTGAGAACAAAAAGTACAGGAGGTACATGAAAAATGACCCACTTCAAGAGAACTTCCCAATGCACATCTGTCCAAAGTGGAAACTGTAACTCCTACTATATCACGAAGATTAGACCCCCTGGAGTGTGCTATTCGCAATCGACCCTGAAAACACGGGTGTAATTGCAGAACATGCCAGTGTTTGAGAATAATTTTTCTAACATGAGGAGTGTGAGACATATAAGGGAGAACTCCCACAATCGATTCCGAAGAGGCATTTAAATTCAGATCACTCAAAGGCTGTGAAGCAGACAATGGAAATAGCCATTCCCTATGAGTGTAGCATGCCCTCAAGAAAGCTTGCCTGATAATTTTCTTAGGGTAGCCACACTGGGCCAACCGATACGATAAATCAGCCGCATGCTTTAAAAATTCATCCAATTCAGAGCAAAGCCGCCGTATCCTCAAAAATTGGCCATAAGGAAGACCTTTCTTTAAAGATGGTGGGTGAAAGCTGGCAAAAGCTAAAAGCGTATTTCACTGCACAGATTTGCGGTATAGCGTCGTTTGAAGAGTATTGTGTCTTTTATAGACCAAAACATCAAGAAACTCCAATTGGAAGAAATGGTGGTGCATAGTAAAGGACAAATTCGATCTCAAAGAATTTAACCACTCCAAAAATGATTGTAAGGAAGTCTCAGTGCTTGTCCATAAGAAAAAAATGTCATCTAAAAACCGTACCCAGAGAGCCACATTAACAAACCAAGGCAATGAGTAAATTTGAGTCTCTTCAAATTCCGCCATATATAATGTGGCTACAGACGGAGCCACCGTTGCCCCCATCGCAATTCCCTGTATTTGGTGGTAAAAATGTTTTTCAAATTGAAAATAATTACATGTAAGCACCAGACCCAATAACTCCTGAAAAAAAGAGCGGGGGATATGGTCAGGCCCCTCGGATAGAGCAGAAGTGTCATAGTAGTACATTACAGTCAGACCAGCTGTTTTGTAAAGAAAGTCAGACTTATTATAAAATGGAGATTCAGAGAGCAAAATCCTCCTATTTCTCAACCTTGATCTGGTAAATGATAATTACCTTAAGCAATTGCTGGTATTCTTTCCAAATTATCATCCTTGGATCCTCTCTTGCATACTTCCTGCCACGACTCCTTGTCAGCTGAATAATTTCTTATTTATTTCCATACTAAGATTGCTTATATTAAGAGATCTTTGTTACCACAGCAGTCCATCCATACCTCATCTTCTCCTGCTGCTAGTTGTGGTACAGCAGTATTTTCATCACTGGATTCTACCTTATATGGTGGGAAGGATCTGAGTGATATTTTTTCAATCTTCCATATAGTGTGGCTGTGTCCAAGGCTGTTTTTGCCTTGCACTCTGTCACTTTCATTCCAGGTCTGGTTCCATCTTGGATCATGAAGGACCTTCAGAATGGTCTTTTGGAATGGAAGGTCATAATGAAACATCCAGTCTTGAAGAGAAACTTGCTTAACTCATCAGCATTGATCAGTTATCATCCAATTTCTAATTGTCGTTTGTCTCAAAAGTGGTTGAGAAGATAGTACATTGTCAGTTAACAATATGCCAATCAACATGTGGCATATTGAAATCACCTATCAGTAGCACCATGAAAGGAGAGGTACTACTGTTAGGTGATTTCAAAGTATTGGATGTTGATTGGCACATCCCTGCTGTAGTGTCATCTAGAAGTAAGGAGATCCTTGATTCTCTGCAGGAAGAACTATTCTGGCAACTGATAACAGAACCCACACATGAAGGGGCCATACTGGACTTGGTGCTTACCAATGGGGAGTGTTTCTGGTGTCACAATGGGAGATCATCTCACATTTAGTGATTACCAGATGCTGTGGTTCAGTACTAGGACTAGGGCTGATAAAATCCATTGAAAAGTGAGGGTCTTAGACTTTAGGAAAACTAACCAAAATGGTAAAAGGGATGGAAGGCTACTCCTATGAAGAGAGGCTACAAAGGTTAGGGCTCTTCAACCTGGAAAAGAGACGGCTGAGGGGAGATATGATAGAGGTCTATAAATTAATGAATGGAGTGGAACAGGTAAACGTAGATCAATTGTTTACGCTATCAGAATATAGAAAGACTAGGGGACATGTAATGAAGCTGCAGGGTAAACTATTTAAGACAAATAAGAGAAAATATTTTTTCACTCAACGTGTAATCAAACTCTGGAATTTGTTACCGGAGGATGTAGTAAGAGCTGTTAGTTTAGCTGGGTTTAAAAAAGGTTTGGACAAGTTCCTGGAGGAAAGGTCCATAAACCATTATTAAAAAGGGACCCAGGATATCAATGCTTGGCCCAAAACAAGCATTGTGGAACCTGTGTATTTTGGGGATACTGCTAGGTACGTATGACCTAGATTGGCCACTGTTGGAGAAACAGGATACTGGGCTTGATGGACCTTGGTCTGACCCAGTATGGCATATCTTATGTTCTTATGTTCTTAACCTTGCCAAGATGATACAATACCTCAAGGAGATGTTAGTGGGGTGGGAACTGCTGGAGAATGCAGAAAAGCAATGGGCAAAACTGAAAGGGGATATTTTAAGGACAATAAACCTTTTTGTTAGAAAGGTAAATAAATATAAAAGGAAAAGGAGGTCACTATGGTTCTCAAAACAAGTAGCTGAAAAGGTGAAGAAAAAGAGGATGGCCTTCACAAAATATAAGGAAGTTAATCATTGATATTTCAAAAAACTTAGTAGTCAGGAAAGCAAAGATACAAAAAGAAGAAGAAATAGCCAATTCAATAAAATGAGGGGATAAGTCATTTTTCAGATGTGTTAGTGAGAAGAGGAAGGGCAAAAGTTGCATTGTCAGACTCGTGGGTGAAGGGGAGAAACATACACAGTAATATAGTATATGACAGCAGATAAAGACCAGCATGGTCTATCCAGTCTGCCCAGCAAGGTGGCAAGAGTAGGTACTCCCACCACTCCATGCAGGTCACCCCCCCCCCCCATGCCTTTGTTTAGAGGTATGCCCACCGCTCTGTGCAGGTCACCTCTACTTGTTGAGATATTAGAGACAGTTATGTTTATTTTGATTTTATCCTGTTTCTATAAAGGGATCCAGTATATCTGCCCCATGCCATTTTGAATTCTGTCACTATATTTGCCCCACCACTTCCTTCGAGAGGGCATTCCAAGCATTCACCACCCTTCAGTGAAAAAGTATTTCCTTATATTGTCTTTCAGTTTGCCCCCTTGCAGCTTCATGTTATGTCCTCTAGTATTACAGCTTCCCTGTCTTTGAAAAAGGTTTGTTTGTTCATTAATATTTCTTAAGTATTTAAAGGTTTGTATCATATCTCCCCTGTCCATCCTCTTCTCTAGAGTGTACATATTTAGGTCTTGCAGTCTCTTTTCATATGTCTTCTGGCGCAGGCTCCATATCATTTCGGTCACCTTCCTCTGAACCGTTTCCAGTCTTTTTATATCCTTTGTGAGATATGGTATCCAAACTGAACACAATATTTCAAGTGAGGCCTCACCAGCGACTTGTATAGTGGTATTAGTACCTCCTCCTTCCTGCTGTGAATTCCTTTCTGTATGCAACCCAGCATCCTTCTGTTTTTTGGTCACAGCCTTGTCACACTGTTTCACCACTTTGAGATCCTCAGAAACAATTACTCCAAGATCCTTCTCCTGGTCCATGCACAGCAAACTATTGCCCTCTCTCTCATACATTTCTCTTTGATTTCTGCATCCCAAGCTCATGACACCTCTTCTTCACATTAAATCTTAACTGCAAATCATTAGACCATTCTTCCAGCTTTTACAGTTCTTCCCTCATGTTATCCAATTCCTTAGGGAAGTCCACTCTGTTGCAAATTTTCATGTCATCTGCAAAAAGACAGACTTTTCCATTCAGTCATTCAGCAATATTACTCACAAATATATTGAACAGTACTGGCCCCAGGACTGATCCCTGGGGCATGCCATTAATCACCTTCCTTTTCTGTGAAAGAGTTCTATTTACCATCACCTTCTGTCATCTGTCAGTAAACCAATTTCTGATCCAATTCACTACCTTGGGACCCATCCCCAGGCTGGTCAGTTTATTGATAAGCCTTCTATGAGAAACATTATCAAAGGCTTTGCTGAAATCTAGGTAGATTACATCCATAGCATGCTCTTGATCTAGTTCTCTGGTCACCCAGTCAAAGAACTCAATTAGATTTGTTTGGCATGATTGTCCTTTGGTAAAACCATGTTGCCTCAGAACCTATTGGTTTCAAGAAAGTCCACTATTCTCTCTTTCATGAGCACCTCCACCGAGGTAAGGCTTACTGGCCTTAGTTTGTCACTTCTTCCCTATTACCAATATTGTGAAGAGGTACCACTTTGGCCCTTTTCCAATCCTGTGGAACATCTCCTGTCTCCAAGGATCTATTAAAAACATACTTTAAAGACCCTTAAAAAACCTCTTTGAGCTCTTTCAGTATCCTGGGATGTATGTCATCCGGTCTCATGGCTTTGCAAGATGTTCAAACACATCATCTTCTGAGAATTGTGTAGTATCATCTCCATTTCCATCTGTAGATTTGTCCATCACAGGTGGTCCTTCTCCAGGATTTTCTTTAGTAAAAACAGAAGTGTTTGTTTAGCATTTTCACTTTTTCAATGTCACTTTCCATGAATCCATTCTCGGCACTTTTGAGTCTTGCAATTTCACCTCTGATCTTCCTCTTCTCTTGAATATACCTGAAAAACATTTTATCACTATGCTTTAGATCTTTAGCCATCTTTGCTTCTACCTTTGATTTTGCTATCCTTATTTCTCTTTTTGTCTCTTTTAGCATTATTCTGTATTCTTTTCAGTGTTCCTCTGTTTGCAAACTTCTGAATTTTGTGAAAGCTGTGTTTTTCGCCTTTATTTGTGCAGCCACTCCTACAGAAAACCAAATAGGTTTCCTTTTCCTCTTGTTTTTATTTACTTTCCTTACATACGTATCTGTTGCCTCTTTTATTGCTTCCTTTAGTTTAACCCACTGCAATGCCACTTCCCTTATCCCCTCCCACCCTGCCAACTCCTCCTTCAGGCACTTGGCCATTTTACTGAAGTCAGCATTTTTGAAGTCTAGGGCTTTGAGCTTGCTGTGAGGGTGTTCTGCCTTGGCTTTTATCTCAAACCACACTGTGTGATGATTGCTGCTGCTCACATGGGCACCAACCTGGACATTCAACACACTTTCTCTGTTGGTGAGTACTAAATCCAGCATCAAACTTTCCCTGGTCAGTTCCATCACCATTTGTAGATATAGAAGCTGATCAGGATAAAGCAGAATTGTTTAAAAAATATTCCTGTTCTGTATTCATTGACGAATGGCCAGCAACAAGACCTCAGAAAGCAGCTACAAATAGGAAAAGAAGTCACGGGGATCTTGAATGATTTTCAGAAGCCTATATTTGTGAGGAACTAGTTAAATTAAAAGTTTACAAAGCCATGGATCCATATGGGATACATCTAAGAATACTGAGGGAACTTGGGGATGTTCTGACTGACCTTTTCAATGCTTCTTTGGATTCTGGAGTGGTCCCAGAGGACTGGAGAAAGGCACATGTGTTCCCTTTACACAAAAGCAGAAGTAAGGATGAGGTTGAAAACTACAGGCCAATTAGTCTGACCTCTGTGGTGAGTAAAGTATTGTAAATGCTGATAAAAAAAGAGAATAGTGAGGTTTCTGGAGAACAATGGATTGCAGGATCCGAGGCAACATGGGTTTACCAGAGGCAGGTCTTGTCAGACAAATCTGATTGATTTCTTTGACTGGGTGACCAGGGAGTTGGACCGAGGGAGATTCCTAGATGTGGTGTACTTAGATTTCAGTAAAGCCTTTAACACCGTTTCTCACAGACAACTTATAAACAAACTGAGATGGACCCTAAAGTGACTGACTGGATTAGAAATTGGTTGAGTGGGAGGCAACAAAGGATATATGTAAATGGAGCTCACTCTGAGAAGAAGGATACCAGTGGTGTGCCACAGGGATCTGTCCTTGGTCTGATTTTTTTTTACATCTTTGTTAGTGATATTGTTGAAGGGCTGTCGAGTAAGGTTTGACTCTTTGCAAATGAACCAAAATCTGCAATGGAGTAGACACCCAGAAAGGAGGAGATAACATGAGAAGGGACCTAACTAAGCTTAAAGAATGGTCAAAGATTTGTCAGCTGAGATTTAATGCTACAAAATGCAGGGTCATGCGTTTTGGCTGCAAAAATCCAAGGGAGCAGTACAGTGAAGGGAGCAAAGCACTTATGTCCACGAAAGAAGAGCGAAACCTGAGTGTGATTGTGTCTGATGATTGTAAAGTGGTTAAACAGGTAGAAAAGCTGATGGTGAAATCCAGATGGATGCTTTGGTGCATAGGGAGAGGAATGGCTAGCAGAAAAAAGGAGGTGATAGTGCCTCTGTATAGGTCTCTGATGCGACTTTATTTGGAGCATTGTGTGCAATTCTGTAAACCACAGCTTCAAAAGGATATAAAGAGGATGGAGTTGGTGCAGAGGGTGGCTACTAAAGTGGTTAGTGGTCTTCGTTACAAAGCATACAAGACTTAAAGATCTTAATATGTATGCATTAGAGAAAATGTGGGATAGAGGAGATATGATTCAAATTTAAATACCTCTGTGTCATAAATGCACAAGAAGAGACCCTCTTTTGATTGAAAACAAGCTCTGCTATAACGGGACATAGGATGAGGGTAAAAGAGGATAGACTCAGGAGTAATATGTGAAAATATTTCTTTACAGAAAGAGTGGAAGATGCATTGAATAGTCTCCCAGTGGAGGTAGTAGAGACAAGGACAGTATCTGCATTCAAAAAAAGCATGGGACAAACACAGATCTCTGAAGGAAAAAAAGGGGGGCTATTATAGTTGATATGGAAGGGCAGACTAGAAAGGCCATGTGTTTTTTTTCTGCCATCATGTTTCTATGTTTCTCACAGGTTCTCAGTTCTTTAAATTTAGTACCACTTTTAATGGACAGCTGCCAGGGAGCTCTTGGTCTAAGCAGCCATCTTACACTGTGATTTCACTTCCTCCCCAAAAAGTCTAATGTTTAAAAGTATAATATCCAATTAAGTGATTTTACAGAATCATTCTGGGAGGGGTGAGGATCGGTTGATCATGATTGAGTTAAATTATCAAAACCTCAGTGGACAACCAAAGTCTAGAATAAATAGGGGAAGGTGGTTACAAGGTTGAAGTTGAAGGGAATTTAGATTTCAAAGGGGATGGAGAAGACATAGAAATTTGTATTCTTACTGAAGCTTCAGGGAAGCAATCATTGAGGCCATGAACTTGGATGGCTTCTCTCAGATTGGTTCGAATTCCTTCTATCTGAAGCCTGATTTTATTGTAATCAAAGAGGAAGTAACTGAGTCATAATCATAAAGCTAAAATAACCCAAGGTGTCACTAGAATTCTTTTACAGAACAAGAGCTGATTACAAATGTATTAAACAAGGCTTGCTTAATTATGACAAAATTAGTTTCAATTGCAAGATTGCAGAAATTATGCTGTGCCAGCAGTGACCTATAGTTGACTGTACATTGAACATTGGTTGTACAGTTCATAGCCTATGGTTGCATTTTATGCTTACGCCAACAATGTTCTTTAGCTATTTATGGACAGTTACACAGTTCTTATGATCAAGATATCTAATTCTATTTAAAAGCAGTAGGTGAGAGGTCACGTGGCGCATGAGCGGGTAAAGACGTGCCTTTGCTCGCTTCGGGGCTGCCCCATGGATTAATCGTTTTAATAAGATCCTTTTTTGTGCCAGAGAGGGTCCTAAAGTGAGTGGTACGGTGTGGAGGTGTGGACCGGCCCAGGAGAACTCGTGTGGTGCACAAAATGCCGCTACCTGCCCGAAAGGATCGGGAGAGAGGGAACAAGGCCGGAGCCTCAGTCTCAGCGGGGACACAGCCATCGTCGCCTGGAGTAGAGAGCGTGTACTCCTCCACTAAAGAGGTGGCGAAAGAAGTAGTAAAACTGCTGGACCCTAAATTCGACCTCATCTTAAAGAAGTTGGAGGAGGTAGGAGAATCCCTGGGGGAAGTGGGCCGGCGAGTGGACGAGCTTGAACATTGCATGGCTGCCGTAGAGGATGAGGGGGGACGGCAATCCAGGGAGCTGGTGGCACAACGAGGGCAGATTGAAGCCTTGCTATCGAAGGTGGATGACTTAAAGAATCGATCGAGGAGAAATAACATTCGATTGGTGGGAATCCCGGAGTCCACGCCGGATCGGCTGCTGCCGTCCCTGATTGAAACGTGGCTACCTAAGGAGCTGGGCCTGGAATCGTTGATAGGCCAGATTCAAGTGGAACGTGCGCATCGCCTTGGGGCGCAGGTGGCGAACCGACAGAGGCCTAGAGTGGTGATCGCCCGTCTTCTGAACGCAGCACATAAAATGTTGTTACTTCAAGCCTACCATAAGAAGGGAGAGTTATTGCTAGAAAATCAGCGCATTTTGCTCTTCCAAGATTATTCAGCGGTGGTGGCAGCTAAGAGAAAGGAATTTGTCCCACTATGTGCAGCATTATTTAGGCGAAAAATGTGCTTTATGCTTATGTTTCCCGCAGTGTTAAGGATCAACAACCAAGGCCAACAACATATGTTTGATAAGGTGGCGTTAGCTAAGAGGTATGTGGCAGACCTGGAAATCGAGAATCCGCGGCAGGTAAATACTTGAGTTTTGGCGTTATGTGGACTGTGACAAGATTGGCAGCATAAGGGGACGATCATTGTGTTGCAATGGTGGGGTCCCCTACCTTTCGAGAGGAACATTGCTTATTTCTTTACTCAAATGTTTGGACTGGAGCTGTGTAAGGAGTTGCACCAGCGCTTCGATGGATAATCATAGTTGCAGAGGACCGTACATAATGTGAGACTTTTGCAGGACTTTTGTAAGACTGAAAAATCTGGGAGATCATGGAGCGGGAGTGGGGCAGCCCTGTGGCGCCAAAATGGACCGGGCCTCAGTAAGAAGCGGCTGAGGAGTAGGGGAACTGACTATGCTTATTGGGGGAAGGGCTGTGGAGGGTGGGAGGCAGGGAAGAGGGGTGGGGGAGGGGTTTGGGGTTGGGGAAGGGGGAGGCGAAGGGGGGGATGGACAGGTTGGAGGGTGGGAAGAGGATGTGACAGTTGAAGGTGGGCGCGGGGAGGGGAGGGGGAAGTGGGAGCGGGAGGGGGGTAGGAGTGACTAGCACAGAGATTCAGTTTTTTGGAGGTGAAGGATCTCTCAGGAAGGGGGCCTTGGTACATGGGACGAGTGGGCACCGGAGAGGGCCTGGATTTGAGGCTGGGCGACCCTGGGCATGGCTTATGCAGGAATAGAAAAAGGCACAGAGGAATTTGCCACGCCGAGGTTATGGATAATGCTTTGAGTATGATTACATGGAATGTGGGTGGGGTTAGTTCCCCTATTAAACGTACAAAGATTTTGCAGGCCCTGAAGCGGAAAGGGGCTCATGTGGTATTTTTGCAGGAAACACATCTCAATGAGCGGGAACACAACAAGCTAAAACGAGACTGGGTAGGGCAGGTGTATGGAGCCTCCTCAGGGCTGCGGAAGAGAGGCATAGCGATATTCATGAGGAGAGGGGTTCAGCTAGATGTTGTATCTGAGGATATAGACCCTCAAGGCTGGTATGTATTTCTACATGTCAAAATAGGGGGAGAGGATATGTTGCTAGCCAACATTTATGCACCTAATCAATATGATCATGGCTTTTTTAAGGGGGTGCTCGACAGGCTCATGCGGGCGCCGAAGATGCCTGTGGTGTTGGCAGGTGATTTTAATTGCCCACATGATCCAAAATTGGACAGGAATGCTTCAAAAGGGATGGGGGGTTGGAAGCACAAATGGGTGGGGTATGTATGTGAAATGGGGGGCTTAATCGATGTTTGGAGGGTGTTCTACGAGGGAGTAAAGGAGTACACACATCTGTCTCGAGCATATCAAACTTGGTCTAGGAATGATTATATTCTAGTCTCAAAAGAGGGCTTTGGAAAAGTCAAAAATATTGAAATAGAGCCCATCATAGTGTCGAATCATGCAATGGTAAAAATGATATGGAAGGGAGGCGGCCCCTCGGGACGGAAATGGTCATTTCCGGGGCATTTGTGGAAGGATGAGGCCTTCCGGCAGCATTTGGCGCAGAATTGGGAAGAATATGTGCGCTTTAACGAAGCACAAGCGAGCTCGACGGCGGTGTTTTGGGAAGCTGGGAAAGCAGTGATTAGGGGGTGCGTGATTGTGTATGTGGCGAAAGAAAGGAAGCAGAGGGATAGCAAGATTCTGCAGTTATCACGGGAGCTTCAGGAGCTTGGTAAAGGGACCTCACCCCAATTGAGTGGGGCTAGATTAAAAATATATCAACAAATTCAGGCCCAGCTAAATGCCCTGCTGCATGAGAGGGCGGTGCAATCTATGCAATATTATCAGCATCAATTTTTCAGATATGGCAACAGATCGGGGCGTTTGATGGCTAGGCTGGTAAGAGAAGGAGGGAGCACTAAAGTAGTAGCGGTTATTAAGAATGCACAGGGGGCAGGGCACACAGACCCGGGTGCAATAGCGGAGGTTTTTAAGGCCTTCTATGAGAAACTCTATACCCCTGATGCGGAAGATAGAGAGGCGGAGCGATGCTTTTTGGATGCAGTGTCACTCCCGACCCTAACGGAGACGGAGGTACTATATCTTAACAGACCTATTACTGGGGGAGAAATCAAACAAGTTATTAAGGAGGGTACCCCCATAAGACTCCAGGGCCAGATGGCTTCGGGGTTGAGTTTTACAAGATGCTCGAGTCACAGGTAACGCCCACATTGGCAGCCCTGTTTGGTGAGGTAGCAGTGGAGGGGAAATTCCCTAGGGATATGCGAACAGCCATCATCTCTGTAATCCCTAAGGCGGGGAAGGCATTAGATGACCCGGCCTCGTACAGACCGATATCATTGATCAATTACGATATGAAGATTTTGGCCTCAGTCCTAGCCAAACGGTTACAGAGCATTCTTCCCCGATTAGTTGGCTCGCATCAGTCGGGATTTGTGAACGGCAGGGAGGCCTTCCTTAACATTAGTAAAATCTTGCTGGGGATGGAAACTTGTACGGCGCGGCGGTGCCCTCAGATGTTAGTAAGTCTGGACGCTGAAAAGGCGTTTGACCGCGTATTGTGGGTTTATATGTTTGCAGCGTTGAGAAAATTTGGCTTTGGGGGGCCCTTTCTAGATTGGATCACGGCACTGTATGCGGACCCGAGGGCTTGTGTCTTAGTGGGTGGCCAGTGCTCGCAGCCATTTTCATTGAAGAGGGGAACAAGGCAGGGATGCCCCTTGTCCCCGCTCTTGTTTGTCCTGCAATTAGAACCTTTGCTTTTGACACTGCTTAACATGGAGGAGATTAGAGGAGTTAGTTGGGAGCGGGGGGGCATAAAGTTAAGTGCCTTTGCAGGTGATCTCCTTCTTTGTCTCCGAAATCCTCAACAGTCGCTGGAAGTTGCGCTGGGGATAATTGAGCTGTTTGTTTCATTTTCGGGTCTGAAAATCAATAAAGCGAAATCCAATGCGTTAGATGTGGGGGGCTTGGTGAAACCGCAGTGGCAGGGGGATTTCCTTTTGGTGTGGGTTAGGGACCAAATTCTATACTTGGGTATTCAAATACCTAGTTCTATGATGCGCCTCTATCAGATAAATATTAAGCCGCAGTTGGAGGGGACACTTGCATGATTGGCAAAATGGAGAGATCTTCCCATCTCTCTCGCTGGTCGGATCACCCTTTTTAAAATGATGGAGCTTCCCAGGTGGATCTATTTATTACGGCATGTGCCACTGTGGGTGACGAGGAAGGATTTAGGAAAATTGCACAGTCATCTTGGCAAATTTTTGTGGTGGGGCGGAAAGCGCGCATTGCACTTTCGGTGTTGATGAGGTCGAAGGAAGAGGGAGAGGCGAATGTACCGTCAATTCGAGCTTACAACTTGGTGTGTTTGGCTCGCCCTTTGCGTGATTTGTTAATGGGGTCTGAGGACACCCTCCCTGTGCAGCTGGTAGATGAGATATCGAGGGGAATGCATAGGACCTTACTATTACACTGGCCTGCGGGGAAGTTGCCGGCGGAGTGGAGAGCGTCAGTCTATTTGCGCTCATTGCGACAAGCGTGGAAGGTAATTTGTAAGCATAGGGGAGTTGATTGGAGAGGGTCCGATTGCTTGCCACTGGAGAGGAATGTGGGTTTTGCCCGGGGGGTGGGGGAGAATGTTTTGAGGAGATGGGCTCGTTGTGGGTTGGCCTATGTGGGGCACTTAAGGATGGAACAGACCCCTGAGATTGACTCCTTCAATTCGTTGCAGAGAAGGTACCGACTAGGGCAGCGAGATTTCTATTTTTACTTGCAGACAAGGCATTATGTTAGAAGTTTTCAGAAAAACTTTCCTGCACTTCTTCATGTAGGAGGGATAATAGACCTTATGAACTCCCTCGAAGGGAAGATCACCAAGCGAAGACTGTTGGAAGAGCTGGCTCTTGCTCCCAATCTGGAAGCTTTGGAGAGCTTAGCCTTAAAATGGGGGGCGGAGGGTTTAACAGAAGTGACATCGGTGGTTTTACAAAAGGCGTTTGCAGCAGTGGCTAAGGTGTCTGAGTCAACTCGACTGCAGGAAGTACAATATACATTTCTATGGTGGGCATATGTCCATGACGTCTGGGCCTGTAAAGCAGGATTATCTCGGACAGATGTGTGTGGACTCTGTAAGACCAATACGGGTACATTTACTCACCATTTTTGGGGATGCCCTCACATTCAGATCTTTTGGCAGCAGGTTTGTGCCCAATTGGGTAGGTGGCTTCATGGGGAGGTGGTGGTCTCCTCGGGATGGTGTCTATTTGGGGCCTCTGGTCCGGGGACAGGATTACATTCTCACCAGCAGAAGTTCTGTGAGAAAGACTTTGTTCTGGCTAAGCAAGGCATCTTGTGCAAATGGATATCAGACCAGCCCCCGGAAGTGGTGGTATGGGAGAGGGCAATGCTAGATTTAATGGAAATGGAGCGGAGGACCGCGCAGTTGCTGGGTGGATCGAAATTGGAAGAGTGTCTGAAGATCTGGGATTCTTTGATAGGATGATCCTTTGGGAGGGGGGGGGCCCTTTGAATGGTTCATGAACGAGTGCCTCAGTTGAACTCAGGGGATAGGAGCCAGGCAGGATGAGTGTGGTATGTGGTGGGAAGGGGGCCCTGCAGGAGAAGAGGGGGAAGGGGTCTATGGCTAGTCATGGGGTAGGGGAGGGGGGAGGGGAGGAGGGGAGAGTCTGGTTAATGGGTGTCCTATAGCAGGGACTATACTGATCGAGGGGGTAGTTGTCCTGTAGTGAAGTTGTTGAGTTGTATGGTTGTACAGTGGCACTGGGATTGTTGTATTGTTGTATTGTACATGTTCAGTCTATGAGTGAAATGTGGACTTAAGTTGACAAGGTCCGGGATTGGTCTCACAAAGAGGGGAGAGGATTGGGTAATGGTGGTGGTTTGGGGAGGTGGAGGTGGAGGGGGGAGAGAGAGAATTGAGGGGTCAGTTAGATGGAAGTATGTATGGCAAGGGGTAACTCTGTGTAGAGAAGCATGTGAAGCTTGTGTTAATCCAATGTGAAAAGGTCACCATGCTCTGTACGAGATATTTGTGTGTTCGCAGTGGATAGTTATGGGAACCTGAGTAGAGATGTATTGCTATGCTATGTTGTTATTATGTGCTTAGTTAATGGGGAGAGGAGTGGGAGGAGGGCAGGGTAAAATGTTGTGTTAGAAATGCGGGACTTTCTCTTATGTAACTGTAGTGGTTTCAATAAAAACGAGTTTCCATAAAAGCAGTAGGTGAAAAGCTAAACTTGTGAGTGACTGTCACTGTTACCAAAGTTCATCTAATCAGCACATTTTAGAGATCTGTATCAAGAAATTCATCTATTTTCAATTACATATTGGGGATTCTGGTATCCCTCTATCTGTACGTTCCTATATATCCAATGTTCTTCATCTTTGTGAAGCTAGTTTCAGGAAAAGGCACAGTACACAGTTTTCTCTGGTATCTTTTATAAATAGCATCTGTCAAAGCAATGCTACTGATAAGACCACAGTTATGGTGTTCTAAAATCATAAGAACATTAGATATGCCAAACTGGATCAGACAAGGTCCATCAAGCCCAATATCCTGTTTCCAAAAGTGGCCAATCAGGGTCATAACTAAATTTCAGGTTCCCAAAAAGGCACACAGGTTCAACAGTGTTTGTCCCGGGGCAAGCAGTGGATTTCCCAGGTCCTTTTTAATAATGGTTTATGGATCTTTCCTCCCGGAACTTGTCCAAACCTTTTTCAAAACTCAACTATCCTAACAGCTTTTACGTCATTCTCCAGTAATGAATTCCAGAGTTTGATTATGTATTAAGTGAAAAAAAATTCTCTTATTAGTCTTAAATGGGTTACATTGTGGCTTCACTGTATATCCCCAGTCGTTCTACTTTTAGATGGTGTAAACTACCAATCTATGCCATTCCATTCATTAATACTATCATAGTTCCCCTCAGTCATCTCTTTTCCAAGTTGAAAAGCCCTAACTTTTTAAGTCTTTCCTCATAGGGTTATCCTTATATCTCTTTTACCATTTTGGTGGATCTTCTCTGTACCTTTTCTAATTCCACTATATCCCTTTTAAGATATAGTAACCACAACTGCACACAATATTTAAGGTGCGGTCGCACCATGGAATGATATAGAGGCATTATACTATAGTTCACCTTTCTCCATTGAGAAAATTGACCATTTAGCCTTACTCTCTGCTTTCTATCTTTTAATCAGTTCCTTATCCACAATCTTATGACTTTTTAATTTGTCCAAGAGTCTCTCATGAGGATCTTGTCAGACTTTCAGAAAATCCAGTTACACTATATCAGCCGGCTCACCTTGGTCTACTGTTTATTCACACCTTCAAAAAAAATTACAAATTAGTAAGACAAGACTTTCCAGACCGTAGTGTGGCATTCAGTTTAATGGATCATCAGATTCTGATTGTGAGTCTGAGCTTAGAATGATCATTACTGTGCTGGAATGGTTTAAATCTTTTTTGCATTCTAGGTCATATTGAGTTGTTTGGAAATCTGCCATCTTGACTTCCAAGTCATTGGGATGTGGGTCCCCCTCAAAGCTTAAGTTTATCCCCTACATTGTTCAGTTTGGTTTTTATCCTCATTATTACACAGATTGAAAGTTTTGTAGTCACTCTAATTTCATCTGTAGGTGATAGCCACGTTCTGTACAGTATTAATCTTGCTTCTTCCAATATTGGTCCCTTGAATGCTTGTTTGGATGCTGAAGCCATTAGTTTAAGGATCATAATCTTACATTTATTCCAGAAAAGTAGGAGGCCATCTGGTTCTTGCAAAATACTCATAATCTGCTCTGGCCTCCGAGATTCAAGAGGTATTTTTACCCATTACTGATATGGTTAGTATACTGGGGTAAAATTGGAAGCAGCTCTTCATTCCACGAGTTAGGTATTTGGGTAGTTTGTGTCACTTTTTTTTATTCTTCAGAAGATTCAGGCTGCAAAGTGTTTACTGAACTGGAGGGACCAAGGGTGCCTGGTATATGCACTGGTTCTTAACAGAATTGAAACTGTAATTCTTTGTAACCGGGTAGACGGACCCGGCTTCCCTTCTTACATGCCCCTCCCCCCCCTCCCGCTATGTCGTATATCTTACGCACTCCCCCAATGCCTCAAATAACTCACAAACACATTCTTGGTTGGAAAAACTGGTCGCAGCTTTATTTAACAACCCATGAAGATTTAACAGGTATATGTAACTATATATATATATAAATGGAGCCACCCAGCCCCGCGGGTTGATGGACCGCCAGCCGTGCTACTAGCAAAGCAGCCACACCTCCGCTCAAGCCGTGGTCCCCACCAACGGCCCAGTTCGGCCCCCCCTATCCGACTTTGCCATGTTACTAGCAAAAGTCTTCCAGGGGTTGCCCGGGTCGAGGGCACCCCGCCCCCTCCCCAAGTCACCAAAGGCTCCGGACCCCAGACCTCCGGGATCCCGCCCATCCTAACACCCCCCCTCCCCCAGCTGCGACACCCCATCCCCTCCTCCCCGGCCCTCAAGAAGGTGGGTGGGAGGGCTTTCTGGTGGGCGCCCTCTTACCATGTGCTGCGGGCAAGCCACGAGCCTCGTAGCACATGGAGTTGCGCCCACCTGATTGGCTCTGCTCCTCCATCTCGCAGCAGAGCCAATCATTTCAAAAATTGCCACCGACGTCCTGACGCCAATGCGCGATCTCGCGGCCGAGCAGGGTCCCCCGCCGGGCCGTGCACCCGGTTACAAACGGGCCCTGGGACCCTGCCCGCGCCCTGGAATTAACCGGGTAGACGGACCCGGCTTCCCTTCTTACATGCCCCTCCCCCCCCCTCCCGCTATGTCATATATCTTACGCACTCCCCCAATGCCTCAAATAACTCACAAACACATTCTTGGTGGGAAAAACTGGTCGCAGCTTTATTTAACAACCCATGAAGATTTAACAGGTATATGTAACTATATATATATATAAATGGAGCCACCCAGCCCCGCGGGTTGATGGACCGCCAGCCGTGCTACTAGCAAAGCGGCCACACCTCCGCTCAAGCCGTGGTCCCCACCAACGGCCCAGTTCGGCACCCCTATCCGACTTTGCCATGTTACTAGCAAAAGTCTTCCAGGGGTTGCCCGGGTCGAGGGCACCCCGCCCCCTCCCCAAGTCACCAAAGGCTCCGGACCCCGGACCTCCGGGATCCCGCCACCGGCACAGGGGGATCATATTTCCCTGTGCCGCCCCCTTACAGTCTCAAGCTGCGACCAGTGCGGCCTCTCCTGCACCACCTTCTCCAGCGCTTCCTTCCAATCATTCAATAGCAAATCTGTACCCACTGGAGATAGGTGTACCCATCGTCTCTGTACAATCCGGAGCAGGCCACCTCCACCCAGGGGTGTTGCACCTGCAATCCGCCTTGTTCACAGACCCATATCCCGATCTGCCTGTTGATCTTGATCAAGCCCCGCGACCAGCGCCGCTGCCCCCAGCACGCAGGCCGCGGGATGATGTCAGACCAAATCAAGACCACCCCTTTGAACATCCGGAGCAAAACTGAAAAGTCTTTTTTGGCAGCCCTAATCAGCTGCTTGCAAGTCCAAGAAGAGAGCTCATTCCCCCCAAGATGCACCAACAGGACCGCTGGCTGGCCTCTGACGCGCTGGTGGTGGCGAAGCACAGGCAGCAGTTGCGACCACCGCAGACCCCGCTCGCCCAGCCATGACACCGCCACCACTGCCAGATCAAGTCGCAAATTCGCTCCACCCGGGCGTTGCGCCGCCCGCTGGCCAGCCCAATATACGAAGGAGTGCCCCAGGAGCCAGCATCCCAGCAAACTCACACCCCCATCTGTAACAGAAAGGCACAATATTAGTTAACCCCCCCCCAACCCCCCCCTTTTTGTATTCATAAGCGTACGTAGCCCTCGAAAGCCCTCGAGCGCCACCTGCCAATATTCTGTATCGCCGCGCCGGACAAGCCCGCCGCCACTGCACTGGTTGCTGCCCCGATGCGAAAAGAATGCGATGAAAACTGATAAGGGTCCTCTCCCATCCGCCGCAAAACTAAATGCAATACAGCCGTGACTTGAAAACACGAAAGCGGGGAAGCATCCTTGTGCACAAACAACCCCTTCCCGCCCACCGGGCGAATGGCCAAGTACTCCTGCATAGCCGACAGTGGGCAGGTGATCCCACCCGTCACCCCAAGGACCACCCAAGACCCTTTTCTTTTTTGATCCGTTTTGGACTTAGCCAGAAGAATCCGCATTTTATTGCCTTCAATCCAGACGTGCCGCCACCGCAGACTATTTCTGCTATCGCATCGACCCGAAGCCTCCGCCAACTCACTGACCCGCAACGCCCCGAAAAAAGCCAGACAAAACACTGCCCTGAAGAGCACTGCTTCGTAGGGATCTCTCGCCACCTGCCCCAGCTCCTGGCACACCGCCACCAGCAACTCGTGCGTAATCGGCCGTCGGCGATCCCGCGGAGCCGGCTGCGACCGCTCCCACCCTTGCAGAAGCCTCCGCGCTAGCAAACCCCTATCCCCGGACTCCAACCCTACCGCCCTAGCAAAAAATTCAAAACCTGCCAAATGTCCACGCACAGCCGACCACGTAACCCCATTTCTTTTGGCCCATGCTACATACTGTCCGAGCAACAGAGAAGGGGCCCTCCCCCCATTCCAACCCCGCTCACATAAGAACCGCTGCACTCGTGAGCAACCCCGCCGATAGGCTTCCCAGGTGTTAGCCGCCACTGAGCTCTTCAAGAGTTGCCTCATCTCTGCAGACCAACGCTCCACAAGCTCGAGGGGACCACATGACCCTCCTCGTCCGCCTCCGGCACCAACTTCCGAAAACGCTCCATCTGCAAACGGGAGAGAGCATCAGCAATTTCATTAATATGCCCTGGAATATGACGCGCTTTCAAATCAACATTCAACTGCATGCAAGCAAGTACCACCCGCCGCATAAGCGAAGCTACCTTACAGCACCTGGGCGAATACCGATTGACGACATGCACCACTGCCTCATTGTCGCACCACCACACTACCCTGCGGTTAGCCAACCTATCCGGCCACAATTCCAACACAAATAATATTGGAAAGAGCTCCAAAAACGTTATATTGCTCAACAAACCCCCTTCCGCCCAGGACTGCGGCCATCTAGCAGAACACCATGCGCCCCCGAAATAGATACCCAGACCAACTCCCCCCGCAGCATCCGTGTAAAGATGCATGTCACTACTGGTGACCTCCGCCTCCCGCAGCACTGTCGTTCCGTTAAATTCTTCCAAAAAGGCATCCCAAACCCGTAGATCCTCCTTCATAACCTGAGAGACCCGAATGCGATGATGCGGCCGTTTTGCGCCTGCCGTCGCCGCCGCCAAGCGCCGACTGAACACCCGCCCCATCGGAATGACTTTACAGGCAAAATTAAGGGACCCCAATAGCACCTGTAGCTCCTTCAATGTCACTTTCTGCGAGGCCAGCACGTTGGCCACTAAGACCCGGAGTTTTACCACTTTCTCATGCGGCAAACGCGCCACCATTTTCACTGAATCGAGTTCCACACCTAAAAAGGTAAGCTGCATGGTAGGCCCCACCGTCTTGCCTTCCGCCAGCGGTACCCCCAACTCCTCCGCCATTCCTTCGAAACCTTCCAGCAGTCTTTTGCAGCCATCCGAGCCCGCCCTACCGACGAAGAAGAAATCAAGATAATGCACCACTTCCGAAGCACCCACCCTCCTCGCTAACATCCAATGTAAGAAGGAACTAAACATCTCGAAGTAGGCACAAGATATCGCACATCCCATCGGCAGACTCTTGTCGTAGTAATATGCATCTTCGAACCGAAAACCAAGCAACCTAAACGCCGATGGATGAACTGGCAGTAATCGAAAGGCCGATTCAATGTCAACTTTCGCTAACAGAGCCCCGCGACCCGCCTCGGATACTAACTCCACTGCCTTATCAAAGGAAGCATACCGCACCGTGCAGAACTCACGCGGTATGGAGTCGTTAACCGAAGTCCCTATCGGCGATGACAGGTTGTGTATCAATCTGAACTTTCCCGGCTCTTTCTTGGGGATCACTCCTAGAGGAGACACGACGAAATTCCGAAACGGTGGTATGCGGAAAGGCCCCGCAATCCTCCCTAAACGCAATTCCACAGTCAGTTTTGTCCGCGCCACCGCCGCCCAGCGCCGAATACTCGCCGCATTCCTAACTGCCCCCGTTACCACCTTACCCCGTATAGGAATAATGAAACCAAACTTAAAGCCTAAATGCAACGTCAAACTTTCTTTTGCCTTCGGATACCTCAGAAGCCAACTACTGAGCACCTGTCCTCGAATTGGGGAAGGCGCTAAAGCGCGATGCGAAACCTCACTTGGCTCCAGGAAGTGGCGCAGTGGCCACACCTTTTTTAAGGCACTTTGTCGCGGGATGGGCACCTCCACACAACGAGCATGCGTGCCGGAACTTACAATCCGGGAAAGGACAGGTGGTCCGATTGTATCTCCAACAAAGGTCTGCCCCGGCCCCGAGGACCGGCTTGGCCAGTACCGCTGAGGGTGCTCCACGAAAGGAACGATTTGCCCCACCGGTATAACCCTGCCCTATCTTAGCTCCACTAGCTCCCCCAGTACCCGTCTTGACAGACATCTGCGTCAACCACAGATTAATGTCCTGCGTCCCCCACGTTAGTGATGCGTTTTCTTCCATCTTGTCCCAAAACTTCTCGTCATAGTTAAGCCACGACCATCCGTCGTGCGCTTGAGACGCTCCCAAAATAGAATCAGCATAGGACAGCAAGCCGCCGTAATGCTCCGGATACTGATGCCCCCAGACACTTGCCAGTCGCAAGAACGAGCGGACCCAGTTGACCACGTTGCGCGAGACTGCACGCACCCGTCCAGCCTTCTCATCCTCCCTACGCTTCTTCTTACTATCCCCCGAACGTTTTCGGCCTTCGAGCAAACGGAAAATGTCAATGTACTTGCGTTTTAGAATTTTACGCCGCAACTTCTTCGGAACACCCTCCCACAATTCTGCCACTGCCGCCAGTGATGCAGAACCAACACCTCCCCGCCCGAAACAGCCGTAATCTGCGCTCCGCCTGACGAAGAATCCGAACCTTCCGACGAAGAAGAGGACGATGAGTTGGAGCTATGCCTCCGCCGACAAGCATGCTTCCTCTTCTTGCGCGCCTTTCCTGAATGCTCCCCCCACGACCCACCCCTCTCCTCAACTCCCCGCACTGAAGACTCACCCGCATCTCCGCCAGGCACTACGCCTTCCTGAGACACCAGAACACCATCATGAGGGTCCCGCCCCCGTGGCTGATCACGTGCGTCTCGCTCTCGCTCTACCGCAGACATGTTCACTCCTGCCACTCCGCTGCCAGCTTCACTATCCATCACTCGCTCCGACTCACCGGGAAGCGGCGCACCCCGAGGCGCTACCGGAAAGGATACCTGCGGAGACAAAAAGGGGGGACACAAAGGGGAGAAAACCGAGGGCCACGACGGCTGCCATGCCCCATCCAATCCCTACCCGATGAGCCTTGGCCACCCGCTTGCCACCTATTCCAAGGAGTAAGCTGCTCTAGAGGACCTAAAGCCCCGGGCGAGAGGGGGTACCCTCTAAACCATTCACCTCCCCTGCCCCCACCACCAGCTGGGCTGGTCCCCACACCCCTCCATTCCCATGGCGCCATGCTACCCCATACACCCCCACCTTGGGAGGTCCCACTATTAGGACCCCCTACTCCTGCGCTACTCCCCTCTGGACCGCTACCCGGGTCTCCCCCTAAAGGGGCCGGTTCAGGCAAGATCACGCTAGCTCTGCCCACCCCCCCTGCTACCCTCGCTCTCCGGGGCCTAGCACCTCTCCCCACCCTACCTGCTGTACCAGCATCTATCCCCCTGCCCCTCGCTACCCCATATACATGCCCCTCTCCACTGCCTCCCTGCTGCAATTTTTTCCTGTTGTTCACTCCTTTTTTACTCTTATTCCCCGCCCCCCGTGGGGCTGCTGACCTCCCAGCCGCCCTACCCCCCGCAGGCCTCTTCGGACCCATTTCCACACCACCTGAAATAAACCCTTCTTTTCCCCGTCCAAATTGTTCGGGCCGCTGAGCCTCCGTTGCCCCCCCCTCCTTCCTCCGGCTCGCGATCCCACCGCCGCGCACTGCGCCCGTCTGCTACAATGCTTGCCCTCTATCAGCTCACGTGTCTGGAGGTGCAGGCGCCTGCTGAATGCCGGTTTCCAATCACGCTGATCCCAAGCGGCAGAATTTAGGGCCTGGCAGGACCGCGACAACACAACAGCCTCTCCTGGTAAGCAGCAGAGTGCCGTTTCCCGCACGCGCTGCCCGCAAGCCTAGAAAATCGAAGGCCTTCACCGGACCGCGACGATGCTGCAGCCTCTCCTTCCCGGTGGGCGCCCTCTTACCATGTGCTGCGGGCAAGCCACGAGCCTCGTAGCACATGGAGTTGTGCCCACCTGATTGGCTCTGCTCCTCCATCTCGCAGCAGAGCCAATCATTTCAAAAATTGCCACCGACGTCCTGACGCCAATGCGCGATCCCGCGGCCGAGCAGGGTCCCCCGCCGGGCCGTGCACCCGGTTACAAACGGGCCCTGGGACCCTGCCCGCGCCCTGGAATTTATCTGGGTCACCTATCACTCTTTTTAAAAGGCTGCAATCTATCCAAAGTAGTGGAATCAAGATAATGTATAGGACAAAAAGGTTCACACTTTCTACTCCTCTGTTATACAAGCAACACTGGTTACCAGTTATATACTGAATTCAATTTAAACTTCTTCTAGTTGATTCATAAGAACATAATTGAAGAACATAAGATGTACCATACTGAGTCAGACCAAAATCCATCAAACCCAGTATCCTTTTTCCAACAGTGGCTAGTCCAGGTCAAAAGTGTAGAAAGGGTCTTGAAGTGAGAGCTGGGATCCCTTCAGTTATAGCAGCATTCAACGGTGTCACAAGTGTGCCCAGTATTTAGGACATATTAACCATGACCTTCACTATGACCATAGAAATTAGTATATGGGACTTAACGTGCCCCTAACACATTTTTATGACACATTATGAATTCTTAATTTGCCATGATTTTAGATATTTTGTTATATGGAATGGTGATAGACGTTCCCTGCATGATTCTAAGCCCTGTCAGTGTTTTCAGGAATTCAAACAACTTGTTATGTGTTTCGGCGAATATTGCACTAACACCATCCTTTGTCCCCGATATGATTTAAATAATTTCATGTGTTGCCAATCTCTCTAATCTCCCCCCCCCCCACACACCCTTTTAGTTGAATTAGGAGTGCAAGAAGGTTGTTTGTAGAACTACCAATTTACTAGTGTTGCCAAGAATAGAATACCTCATGTGAATCAAGAACTCCCCCTGTTCAACTTTGATATGGTCATGAATTATTTGGACCTCAGAGCCGCCCTCCCTTGATATTTATTACTCCATGGGCAATGTAATTCAAATGCAAATAATGTACATTTATTTATTTATTTAACAATTTTTCTATACCAACTTTCTACAAGTCAAGACGGTTTACATAGAACAGTTTTGGCAGTATATTTCAACTGTTTATATGGAACAAGATAACAATGGATACATATGGTAACGAGAAGAACTAAATACAAAGATCAAAGATCAATTATTTACATATGAGTTTACAATGAGCCAAATGGTTGTATAATAGAATTTGAGTGTTGCAGGAGGAGTAGGGAGGAAGGTGTAAAGGGTTATGAACTAAGGTGGGAGGGAGAAATGTTCAAGGAAAAGATGGGTTTTTAACTTCTTTCGGAACTCAGAGTGGTTTGAACAGTTCCGAAGTTCATGAGGAAGGGCATTCCATAAGGATGGAGCATAAAGGGAGAAAGCCCTGTTATTTGTGGATTGTTTGCAGTGTATCTTATTTATAGGGATGGTCAGTAAGTTTTTGGTAATAGAGCGGTGTGTTCTTGTGTTATTGGAGGAGAGGGAAGAGGCATGGAGCTGACTCATTAGAAATGATTTTATGTGTAAGAGTGAGGACCTTGAATTTAACTCTGTATTGGATGGGGAGCCAGTGGAGATCATAGAGGACAGGAGTGATGTGGGAACATCTAGGGTTGTTAGTTATGAGCCGCGCTATCGTATTCTGGGCTAGTTGGAGCGGTTGGATAGTGTTCTTGGGAAGGCCATGATAGATAAGGTTACAAAATCAAGAGAAGGGATAGTGAGGGCCTGGCAGACAGTACGAAAGGAGTTTGGGCTTAAGAGGGGTTTGAGGTTCCGGAGGGTACGGAGCTTTGCATATATTATATTAGTGGTTCTCTTTATTTGGTCAGTGAAGGAAAGGTTCTGATCCAGGATAATACCAAGATATTTCACTTGTTTTTTTATAGTGTGAGATCACCAATAATAAGAGTGGGAGGTGGGGTATATGCAGGATTGGAAAATACCTGGAGAACCTCAGTCTTGGATTGATTGATTAAGAGGTTATGCTGGGAAAGCCAAGTTTTTAGGTTAGTTAGGCATTCACTCAGTTTAGAAAAGTTAGGGTTAGAAAGGTTAAATGGGGTGAAGCACATCATGTCATCTGCATATAACTGATACTGAATGCCATAGTTTTGGAAGATCTTGCGGACAGGTTGGAGGACGATATTAAATAGAAGAGCAGAAAGACTGGATCCTTGGGGGACACCTTGTTTTAGGATAAATGGGTGGGAGGTATCTTTTCCACATATTTCTGACATCTGTACTATATACTTCACAATGTCTTTTTTTTTGTATAGCCATCGTTTTACTCATTTTTAGTTTCATTTTTAGTTTCATTAACTTGTATTTGCTGTAAGATCAATTTTTTTGATCCACTTTAGTCTTTCGATGAGTCATAACTTGTTTTTAAATGTTAGCTTGTTATTTATAGTTGTCACTCATATTTATTCCCTTATGATGTCTCCCCATATGAACCATGATTTATTTTTGCAGTTAATATTTATTCTATATTTGTACCTAATGTTTTTATCCTATATTTAGTTTTCATCAGCTTTGCATTTTCTTCTTTGCTTTTATTTGATTATGTTTATGATTTAATATTTATTATGTTATTTTAATTGTAGTCTTAATCCATGAAAAAAGGCCTTGCTGAAACATGGCTGTGGCAGGTTAAGTGTCAGGTATTCCTGTGGAATTTCAGGTTCACTTCTATGCTTTCAATAAATTGTTTTTGGACTACTCACCATGGGCTGGTGTTTCTCGACTTTTTGCAAGTAACCTCATGCTAGAATGATAAGATGAAATTGTATAATTTGGCTATTTTGTTCTTAATAAAAAAAGTGCTACAGCCTAGCTGGGGGAGGAATTACGGGAAACTGCTAGAGGATGCAGGCCTGAATTCCTCCGCTGAAGTGCTCCAGTAGCACTGTTATTGTTAAGATAAGACTCTGTCAATGCGTGTGTTTTCTTAGTTGCACTGAATTTAGAGAATTGGAGACAATAACTGAGGAAGGATTTTACTTTGTTCCCGTAGTCAGTATTAGAGCATACAAACAAAAAGTACCTGTCAGGTTCCCAAAAAGGTACACAGATTCCATGCTGCTTAAGTGCAAAAATAAGCAGTGGATTTCCCTGGTCCTTGTTAATAATGGTTTGTGAATTTTTCCTTCAGGAACTTGTCCAAATGTTTTTTTTAAATCCAGCTACATTAACAGCTTTTACTACATCCTCCATTAATGAATTCCAGAGTTTGATTACGCTTTGAATGAAAAAATACTTTCTCTCAATAGTCTAAAATGGGCTACATTGTAGTTTTCTTCTGTGTCCCCTACTTTTTGAAGGAGTAAGCAACCAATCTATACTTACCCATTCCACTTCGTTCATTATTTCATAGACCTCTATCGTATCTCCCCTCAGCTATCTTTTTTCTAAGTTGAAGAACCCTAACCTTTTAAGTCTTTTCTCAGAGGAGTATCCTTCCATCCTTTTTACCATTTTAGTTGCTCTTCTCTGTACTTTTTCTAATTCTATTATATCTTTTTAACATATGGCAACTAGAATTACACACAATGTTCAAGTAGTGGTCACACCATAGAATGATACAGAGGCATTCTAATATCCTTTGTTTTAGTCTCCATTTCCTTGCTTGTGATTCCTCACATTCCATTTGCTTTCTTGACCAGTGCTGCATACTGCGTAGAGGGTTTCAACATATTATCCACAATGATGCCTAATCTTTTTCCTGGCTGGTGGATCCCAATGTAGATCCTTGCTTCTTATAATTGTAATGAATTGTTCTTCCCTAAGTGCATAACTTTGCACTTGGCCACATTAAATTCCAGCTGCCATTTGTACATCCTGTCTTCCAATTTATCAAGGTCCTCTTGCAATTTTTCACAAACTTCTTATGTTTTAACAATTTTGAATAATTTTGTGTCATCTACAAATTTGATCACCTCACTCGTTACTCCCACTTTATGAATATGCTAACAAGCAGCGGGCCCAGAACAGATCCCTGGGGTACTCCACTATTCAGTTTTCTCTATTAAGAGAACTGGCCATTTAGCCTCCTCTCTATTTTCTGTTAACCAGTTTCTGATCCACAATAGTATACTGCCTCCTACCCCATGACTTTTTAATTTCACCAAAAGTCTCTCATGAGGACCTTGTCAAAGGCTTTCTGAAAATCCAGATACAGTATATCAACTGGCTCAACTTTGTCTACCTGTTTATTCACACCTTCAAAAAAATACAACAGATTAGTAAGGCAAGAATTTTCTTGACTAAATCTATGTTGGCTTTCTTCCATTAAAACATGACTACTTACATGTTCAGTAATTCTTTATAAATGGTTTCAAGCATTCTGCCCGGTACTGGTGTTAGGCTCACTGGTCTGTAGTTTCCTAGATCACTCCTGGAAGCCTTTCTTAAAAACTGTCATTACATTTTCCATTCTCCAGTCTTCAGATACAACAGATGATTATAATGATAGTTCATAGGTACTAATAGTAGGTCTGTAATCTCATATTTAAGTTCATTCAGCACCCTGGGATGTATACCATCCATTCCAGGTGATTTGCTACTCTAGTTTATCAAATAGTTGTAAATCATCTTCCCCGTTTATTAAGATTTATTTCAGTTCTTACGATACATCACCATTAAATACCATTTCAGTCATGGATAACTTCTTTACAACTTCTTCTGTAAAGACTGAAGCAAAGAA
This sequence comes from Ichthyophis bannanicus, assembly GCA_033557465.1. NCBI lineage: Eukaryota > Metazoa > Chordata > Amphibia > Gymnophiona > Ichthyophiidae > Ichthyophis > Ichthyophis bannanicus. Next base: position 2,243,532 of record CM066032.1, read on the forward strand.
TTCATTCAGTCTCTCGGCTATGGCCTTGTCCTTCATTAGCGCCCCATTTATCCCTCTATTGTCTAATGGTCTAACTGACTCTCAGGGTTTCTTTTGCTGAATGCACTTGAAAACATTTTTATTATGCGTTTTTGCTTCCCCAGCAAGCTACTTTTCAAATTCTCTCTTGCCTGCCTAATTAATGCCATGTATCTAACTTGCCAGAGTGGAGGAGTAGTCTAGTGGTTAGAACACTGGCTTGGTAACCAAGCAACCAGGGTTCAATTCCCACTAGCACTCCTTGTGGCCTTGGGCAAGTCACTTAACCCTCCATTGCCTCAGAAGAAAGGCCTGGCAGTCTACTTCCAGTGACACTGCCAAGAAACCCCAGGAGCTTCTGGGTCACCAGGAGTCAGGACTGACTCAAAGGCATGCATTGCATTGCATTTGCATCCAACTTGCCAGTGCTCCTTTTACCATTTCCTGAAAGCTGCTTTTTTTGGCTACAACAGCATCTCTGACCTCATCTTTAAACTATGCTGGCAGTCATTCGACCTTCCTTCCACCCTTCTGAAAATATGGAATATATCTGATCTGGACTTCCAAAATAATATTTTTAAACAATGCCCATGCTTCATGTAAACCTTTAACCTTTGCAGTTGATCTTTTTTGTTTTTTCTTAACTATTTTCTGTATTATGGTATCCCATTTATTGCTTGTCCTACTTCCACTAGGTCTCTGAGATGCCAATTTTATCAAACTTTTCATTTAGTGCTATATATTTTAACTTTCCCATTTTATTTTTTAGGCTTCTAGCATTTGCATACATGCATTTCAGAGGTTGTATTTTGCTCATATTAACAATCTGGTTGACAGGGATAATTTTGAAATGCAACTGGGTTACTTTTATCTTTATTGGAACCTCTCTATCCAGATGCCCTATCTTCCCTCTTTTGCTAGTATCCTTCAAGGTTAGATCATTCCAAAGGTATATTACTATACAATCCTCATGTCCATCAGCCAGCCAGCTATCTACATGCCTAATGATTGAATTACGAACTATTATAGCTGTGTGAGAGGGTTTTATATCATCTGGAGGACAAGTCCTAGCTACAGGATCATTTCCTACCACAATAAGGTGATGTTCTCCTTTCACGTGACCTCTCTCCTCTATGGTAACAGTGAGGCTGCCAGACTAAAGGTATTATTTCACTACTATGTCTCTGTACGTCTCATCTATATACCTCTCTGTCTGCCTTAACTCCTCTGAGTCTGCTACTCTAGCCTCCAGAGATCAGACTCATTCACTGAAAGCAAAAAACTCCTTGTACCTAGAGCACACGTAAGTCATCTCACTAACTGGAAGAAAATCATACATGTGACACTCGATGCAAAAGACTGGATAGACCCAATCTCACTGCTGGACTGCTGTCTGCATCCTATTTTTTTTTATTGTATATTTTTAAATTTTACAATAACAAAGTATGTACAACTACTAAACACACATTATAACACCAACATTCCTTTAGCCCTCCCCCCACCCTCCCCTGCTCTCTGAGGGAATAATCTGCATTAACCTGGGTCAATGGACAGTTACTGTTGTCAGATCTGACTATCCTCCCTGCGTAACTGGGGGGGGGGGGGGGGGGAAATACTCCTTGTGTATCCTCAAACAACTACGCCCACTAGTATTTGTTCAAGATTTTATTAATATAATACAGGCTACCATAAACCCTCACTTTGATTTCGCCAACCTAATACTAATAGGCATTTCAAAACAGAACATTAAAAGAATTCAACTAGCCCAAAATGCAACAGCTAGAATTATTTTAAAAATAAACTCACTCCAACACATAACACCAATACTAGCATCCCTTCACTGGTTACTAATACAAAGCAGGATAATATACAAAACAATAATAACCTCATTCAAAGCATTAAATGACATGTCTCCAACTACACTATGTAATCTAATATGCAAAGAACCAACTAAGCCTACTCACAGAAAAGGACAATTAAATAAATGAGAGATTCCGAAAGACTTCAAAAAAGCACATAAATTAACCAACAATAGAGCCTTTTCCCACATAGCTCCAACTATCTGGAATTCCCTACCAGAGGATCTACGATCACTAACAGAGATCATGGAATTCCGAAAAAAATTAAAAACGTATCTATTCACAAAACACTATAATACCATGGAAAACCTTGCACTCAACTTAGATAAATGCTAAACAGGTATCAGACCACAAAGTACAAACCTTCCCACTTAAATGGACAACACACATAGCTTAAACGAATTGACAACCCAATCTCTTATGCCCTATTACCTTCCACATGTATATAGTTGTATCTGTTATGTACTGTCTTACGCTGTATAGACACTACATTGTTTTAAATTCTTTATTTTCGTTTTATAACAACAAAGGAAAAGGAAGACATACAGCTAAAAGACAGATACAAAAGTGTAATACATACACCAAAGTAAACCCCTACCACCCCCCTCGCCCCTGCTTCTTCTCTAGAAAACTAATCATTCCCGAAGCGGGCGTGTACTACATTATTGTGTTACAAAACCTAACGGTGATCTGAAACATGATGAGTGCACATTATACAGGCATGTTGGAGCAATGAGCAGATTGTACATAATCATTAAGCATCTGCCATTTAGACAAGCGAGAGTGAGGTTGAGCATGGGGAATAGCTCTCCGAGGTATCTGCTCATATTTACTATATAAGCAGACGAGGTTCCACCATTCATTGACAGTAAGTCGAGAGCTATCCTTCCAATTCCTCGTGATTAAGCATATGGCTATACCCAGCATGAAATCAAGGAGAAAGTGACCCTTCTTAGGAAGAGAGGGGATCTCCGCCACAGAGCGGAGTCCCACGATCTTCCAAGAGAGAGGTTCGTGAAGGTGTAAGATAAATTGAATACAACCCCAGACCCGCCCCCAATAAACCTGTAGTTGAGGACATTCATAAATAACATGAGCGAGGGTTCCCACAGCAGTATGGCAAGACCAACACTGGTCCCTAGCATTTGTGTTCCATTTGGCTATTTTTTCTGGGGTATAAAAGCATCTGTGTGCAAAGAAGAAGAGAGTTTGGGTAACAGAGGCAGACCGGGAAACCCGCACTACTTTGCTCCAGAAAACGCTCCATTGCATAGGGGTTAAAGTGGTTTGCAGTTCGCGCTCCCAGGTTTGTTGGGCTCTAAAAGTGGCCGTGTCTGTACCCTGACATAATATTTTATAAAAGTTAGAGGCTACCCCATGTGTACTACTAATAGAGTGAACTATCTCTAATAGCCCGTCCTCAGTAGGGGCAGAGGGCGGCATGATTCGAGCACTTTTGAGGCAGTGTTGAAGCTGCATCAATTGAAAGTAGTGTTTCGCTGGTAACGCAAATTCCTTTTGTAAATCAGAAAAGGTTTTCCAACGAGCTGCAGAGAAAAGCTGTTGGGGTGTCCAGATCCCCCTTGAGTACCAGGGTTTCCATGCTATCGTTCTATTTAGGACTTGAATTCTGGGGTTATTCCATAGCGGGAGTCCGTCCTGAGGACATACGTTCGGGCCCAGTGATAGAATGAGAGTGTTAAAGGCCGCAAGAGTATCGACAATCATTGGTGGATGGCGGGTGTCTACTTGATAGGACATACCGGGAAGATGGGTCAACGGAATTGGGCTACTAAGCTCCTCTTCTATGTCGAGCCAAACTGGTCTGCTGTCTGTTGAGGCATCTAGCCATCGGGCACCTTGCTTAAGTAGGAAGGCTTGATGATATCTAAGAAAATCAGGAAATCTGGTACCCCCTCTTTCCTTTGCAGACTGTAGTTTTTGTTTAGCTATCCTTGGTGGCTTGCCCTGCCAGAGATAACGGACGAGAAGGCCCTCAATATCTTTATAAGTATGTAGCGGGAGTAAGCATGGCAACATTTCTAAAATGTAATTCACTTTGGGGACTATCATCATTTTCACAGTTTCTAAGCGGCCCCACCATGTAAGAGATAAGGGAGACCAACGATTCGTGAGCTCACGGACTTTGGAGACTACCTCTTTGGCATTAAAACTGATAGTGTCTTCTAAAGGAGAACAGTAATGGACCCCGAGATACTTCACCATGCGGGATTGCCAAAGGAAGGGAAAGGCCTGCATGTCAGCCTCATGTACCCAGCGGTTCAGTGGGAATGCTACAGATTTGGTCCAGTTAATTTTATAGCCCGATAATTGTGAGTATCCGTCAATCAGATCCAAGACAGCTGGAACCGAATCGAGGGATACGAAAAGCATAAGGTCATCTGCATATGCAGAGAGTTTAATCTCCCTATGACTGAAGGGGACACCTCGAATACGTGCGGACTGTCTAATAAGGAGGGCTAGGGGTTCAAGAGCTAGATCAAAGAGCATTGGTGATAGGGGGCAACCTTGACGCGTGCCTCTTTGGAGATTAAATGGCTGAGACTTGATGGCATTAACACAAATACTGGCGACGGGTTGAGTATACATGACTTGGAGATATCGGAGGAAGCCCTCCCCAAAGCCATACCATCGGAGAACTGCAAATAAGAAGGGCCATTCTAGGCGATCAAAGGCTTTTTTCGGCATCCAGGGAAAGACCCACCCATGGAAGATCTAGATTGGCAGCACTGGATAGCACATGGCACAAGGTCCGAGCATTGTCAGCAGTTGATCTGCCGGGTATAAACACCGCATTGGTCGGGGTGAATTAGGGTGGCCATCCTGTCAGATAGCCGGGTGGCCAAGATCGTTGCGAAGATCTTATAATCGGCATTAAGTAGGGAGATTGGACGGTAGTTGGCGGTTAGTAGCGGGTCTCTGCCTTCTTTCTCAAAGACTACCACATTAGCTGCAGAAAAGGATCCCAAAGAAGATGTATCTACCGCAAGGGCAGTAAAATAGAGTTTTAAATAGGGAACTAAATCTGCACTAAACGTTCTGTAGAATTCGGTCGGGAGACCATCGGGCCTGCGGCACGCCCCGAGGCTGTTCGTTTTAGGGCAGATTGGATCTCTGAAGTAGAGAAGGGTTCATCCATCGCATCCCTATCATCTTCAGAGAGGGTCGGCCTCTGAATGCCAGAAAGCAATCGCTCGAATGTCTCTGACGAGAACTCACATTCAGATTGATATAGGCGGGTATAGAAATCCCGAAAGAGCTCTACAATGTCGGAGTCTGTGGTCACTATGCCCCCTCCCTGTGGAGCTCGAAGGGCTGCTACGCGTTTGGCTTCTTTTTGACCTTTAAAGGCGTTGGCTAAGAGTCGACCGGCTCGGTTATTTTTACGATAATATGTCCCTCGCTGAAGCTCAATACTCTTAGAAGCTGCAGTTGAGAGGATTGAATTATATTGAAAACGGAGACGCTGTAATCGAATTAATACACATGGATCAGTACGTGAAGTTAGAACTCGTTCGCCTGCTTTTATTTGTTGGTCTAATATGAGTAGCTGCTGTTTGCGTTGTTTCCGCAGGCGGATTTGATAGCTAGTGATCGTTGCTCGAATGGCCGCTTTGAAGCCCTCCCACCAAGCCCAATTCGCAGTATCCTGGGGTAGATTAAAATGGAAGTAATCCTGTATGACTGCTCGAATTTCTACCTGGAACTCTGGCTGAGTTAACAGGGCTCTATCAAAGAACCAGGCCCCCGAATTCCCTTGGGGTGCAGTAGTGTGTAATTGAAAGGAAATGGCGGCATGATCTGAAATATGTTGGGAGTGAATCTTTGCAGTGTCCACCTGAGGAACTAACAGTTTTGATATTAGAAAGAAGTCTATGCGAGACTGGGATTTATGAGGGGAAGAGAAGAAAGTGAAGTCAAGCTCATTGGGGTGTAGTAACCTCCATAGATCAACTAAAGCAAGATCTTTGATCAGGGAGGTAAGCGTGGTGTGACTCTTGGGGGGACCGCTTGTCCTAGGCGGCTGTTTGTCAATCAGGGGATCAAGGACTAGATTGAAATCCCCCCCAATTATCAATGAAGTATTAGCAGAGGCCTGCGCAACCTGAGCAATGGTAGCAAAAAAGGCAGGGTCATCCACATTAGGAGCGTAAAGGCATATACATGTAACTTCAAGGCTACCTATCTTGAGGTGAACTCTGGACCATCTACCTTCTGTATCTGAGCTAGTCGCAATAATAGTAGCATGCAAAGATTTCCTAACCAGTATGGCGACCCCACATTTCTTAGAAACGGCTGGGGAATAGGCGGCCACCATGTAAGGTTTAATATTGAGTTTAAGAGTTTCCTTCGAATTTAAATGCGTTTCTTGGAGAAAAATCAGATCCGCAGCTTCCTGGCTTAGGTAGCTTAGGATTTTCTTCCGTTTTATCGGATTATTGATTCCTTTTACGTTCAATGAGAAAATCTTACATGGTGCCATCAATCGGTAATAGACATTTGAGGTAATGGCGCTTGAAAACATACAACATAATCAGAATCTGTACAACAATGACATAATCACCGAGTATTCTGGCTAATACACCCCATATTGAAAAGTATGTACCAAAGTATCTTAGAGAAGAAGCAAAACCCCCAAAGAATATGGCGACCATATGTCTGCGGGAGGAGGCCCTAGAGAGGAAATAGGAAGACATGAAAAAAAAAAGAAAAGAAACACCAGAGTCCATAATTAACACTGTCTCTGATACTCATCGAGGCTACTGTGGGTAGATGGAGTCGGGTCACAGATATCATCAAAAGTAAGGCAACAAACTGCCCTCGCCAGACTCTTTGCTGGGCTGCGGCAGATCCAATATGGCGGGTACAGCGGATATGAGAATACTTGCAGGAATATTCTGGAAGTCAGCGCATCAAGTCGGCTTCTTTGGAATCCAAAAACTCCGCTAGTAGATCAGGGTCCTCAAATGTTCTTGTCTGATTGTGAAGCGTGACTCGGAGCTTGGCCGGGTACATCAGGCCATAGCGTGCTTGTAGTTGTTGAAGCCTCGGCCGGAATTCCAGAAAGCGCTTTCGGCAGTCGACCGTGGGTTTGGCCAAGTCGGGATAGAAGGAGATCTTGTGGCTCTCAAACTCCATATGGCCCTTTGCCCGAGAGGCACTTAGAATTTGCTCAACGTGTTGATATCTCAAAAGTCGAAAAATGATAGGCCGCGGGGTCTTCCTGTTGAGCGTTATGCTTGTGGGTACACGATGAGCGCGATCGATCTCCAAATCTTTGGTAAAGGTGATTTGGAGCAGGGAAGGGAGGATTTTGCATAAAAACTCTTTCATGTCTCCCGATTCCGCTCCCTCCGGTATGCCCACGAGTCGTATGTTGTTGCGGCGCGCTCTATTATTGCCATCTTCCACTTCTTTCTGCAAGGCCCGCACCTGACGTTCAACTTTGTCGAGTTTGGACAACCGGGCCGCATGGGAGTCCAATATGCTCTCCATTTTGTCCTGACGCGAAGAAAGCCCTTCTAGCTTGCTTTGCAGCACACCAAAATCTTCCCACAGCGCTCGGAGTGCTTCACCGTTTGACTGCACGAGGTTTTTGACCCCTCTAATCTCTGCGAGGATTTCCTGCTGCATTTCGGGGCCCTCGCGCAAGGCGAGCCCCTTCTGCGCGGACGGAGGTTCAGTTTTGGATCGTTTGCCGTGAGAAGCCGCTGGAGATCCAAATTCCAGGCGCGTGGGTTTGGTCCCCGCCATCTCACCAATGTGCCCCGGCAAGATCAGAGTAGAAGTTCCAAGTATGTACGGTGTTAATTCAGGATTCTGAGTAGGCCTCTCGGGAGCCTCAGTGTTATGCGACCATCCCGCTGGACATCAGGCTCCGCCGCCCGCTGGACATCAGGCTCCGCCGCCCTAGACACTACATTGTTAGCTAATTGTTATTCACACTGTTCCAGTTTAAATATACTGTTTAGTTACTAGACTTAGCTTTGTTTAATTTAAGATGTTCTATGTTAAATTTAAGATGTTCTATGTAAAACAAACCTCGCTTTGTTAATTTGTTGTTAATTTTATACCGCAACTGATCTCTGGAAGATGCGGTATATAAATGAGTGTTAAATAAAATAAATAAATTGTGTATATGACTTAACATCTGAGAGATTTAGCTCTGAGAACGTAGTCATCCAGTAACCTCCATTTTTCTACATTTAGCACAGCTTTATCAGGATGATGCAACTTACTATATAGTTTTTCATAGCTAGCATTCTGACAAACTAGGTTCCACCACATCTCGTAGTTTAACTTTTGAGAATTTTTTCAGTTTGTGAAGATAACCTTCAGAACTATTGCTAGTATAAAATTCAGTAAAAAAAAATATCCTTGGATAGGCCAAGTATATTCTCTACTGATCTTAAACATACTATGTTCCATGTAAGCTTTGCTGATATGCCCAGAATCTCTGATCGTTAGGGCATTCAAGTATCATATGCTTAAAAGTACCAGCAACTAGCTGACAGGACCAACATTTACCTCCTGACTTTCTATCCCATTTGGCTTTTTTTACTGGTGTAATATAGGCACATGCATAAAAAAAAAACATTGAGTAATCACTGCTGACTTGGAAACCCTTGTTATTGGACCCCACAAAACCTTCCAATCCTTAGAGGAGAGAGAGCAATTTAATTCCGATTCCCAATTCCCCAACAGCCACAGCATGTTGTGAGGAGTACTATCTCTAAAGTATGCATATATTTTTGAAGCGGATCCTGCAGTACCAGCTATTTTCCTTAAATAACCAAACACTGCCCCTTCGTCGATCAGCTCACCAATGATAATTTTAGTTGCATCAATACTATGTCTAAGTTGGTGCCACTGCAAATAGGCAGCAGCGGGAAGGAAGAACTCAAATTGCAAAGTGAGGAAATCTTTCCAGCCCCTGACATCTAGGAGTTGACCCAGCATCCAAATACCACATTCCTGCCATTTCTTCCAAGCAAACCTCTTTCCATTAATTTTAAACATCAGATTCCACCAGAGCGGTAACATCCTGGAAGGGGGGTTATCCTTACCGACAATCTGAATAAAAGTCAAGTAAGCCTCCTGGGTAGCGGAAATCGCTTTCCCTACCATTGTCCACTCCGGATGCTTCATGCCGAGGAGATGGGCTAAAGGACAGGGCGCTACTATTTGACTCTCAACCTCTAACCACGTAGGTTTTTGGGAAAGAGCATCACTGCCTACCCATATTGCCCCTTGCTTTAGTTGAAAGGCTTGGTGGTACCAACGGAAATCCAGAAATTGGACTCCCCCCTTGTCTTTAGAGGCTTTTAGCTTTTTAAGAGCAATCCTTGGCTGCAAGCCGCCACATAGAAACCTACTTAGACTTCTTTCTAAAGCAGCATATGAACTTAAGGGAAGGAGATAAGGCAACATTCCCAATACATAATTGACTTTTGGCACTAAAGTCATTTTAATAATTTCTAATCTTCCCCACCATGTTAGGTGAAGGGGTGACCATGATAATGACATTTTCCGTATCATATTTAATAGCTCCTCTATGTTAATTTGTGTAGTGTGTTTAGCTGAAAGACTGTATCTAACTCCCAAATATTTAACGTTATCTGCCTCCCAGTGGAAGGGAAATGCTGCCATTAAGTCTGATGAAGTTAAGTTATTCATAGGAAAGGCCACCGACTTAGACCAGTTTATTTTGTAGCCAGACATTCCTGAATAGCGGTTAATCAACTCTAAGATCGCGGGGACATCAGCCGGTTTGGGTGAACAGTAAGAGATCATCTGTGTATACAGATAGTTTCACCTGCAAGTTACCCACTATTAGCCCAGAGATGTTGGCACTCTGCCTAATGGTTATTGCCAAGGGTTCAAGAGCCAAGTTAAAGAGTAACGGGGAGAGAGGACATCCTTGACGGGTGCCTCTGTGCAATGAGAAGGAGCAGGATAGGATACCATTGGCAAAAATGTGAGCATGAGGATTTGACTATAATACTCATATCATATTTATGAAGTCTGGGCCAAACCCGAACCACTCCAGAATTTTAAACAGGAAAGGGCATTCAAGTCTGTCGAATGCCTTTTCTGTGTCCAGAGAGAGACCCACATAGGAAGAATCAATCAGATTAGCCCTATCAAATACGTTACAAAGTAATCTTGCATTGTCTGAGGTCTCTCTCCCAGGGATAAAGCCACACTGATTGGGATGAATTAAATCCCCTATAACTTTGGAAAGCCTATTCGCAAGAACACTTGCATATATTTTATAATCTGAATTTAATAAAGAGATTGGCCTGTAGTTTGTGACTAGTTTAGGATCTTTCCCCGTTTTTTTCAACAGTACAGTTGTAGCTTCTGAGAAATTTCCTGTGTGCCCATGGGAACTATATAGCTCCTCATAAAAAGACAATTTGGCATTAACTCATCACCAACTATTTTGTAGAACTCTGCTGGTATGCCATCCGGCCCCACTGCCTTTCCCGGGGTCATGCCATTAATTGTCGTACATAATTCTTCTCTTGTTATAGGTTTATCTAGCTCCCTAGACTGTTGTTTCCCCACCTTAGGCTGACTTAGGTTCCTCAAAAAAAATTTTAAGGCCACTGGATCAGGTACTAATTCCGACAAATAATGTTTATGGTAATATTCCGCAAACGCTTCTAAAATTTGCTCATTGCCAGTCAGATTTCCCAATTTATCATCCAGTATGGAGACAATGCGAGATTTCTCCTGTTTCCCTCTCAAAGCATTGGCGAGACGTTTACCCGCTCTATTTTGTTCTACATGATATCAGGATCATTGTTTAACCATTACTTGTTCCACTTCTGAACTCAAGATTTCATTATATTGAAATCTTAACCTCTGGAGTCTTATCATTATGTTAACAACCGATTGTTTTTGCCATAACCGTTTGCCAGCTCTGATTTTCTCTTCAAGGGCAGCTAGCTGGGCCTTTCTCCGTCTATTCTCCTTAATACTAAAACTGGTAATCGAGGCCCTCCGAAAGGCTTTAAAGGCCTCCCACCAAGCCCAACATGCTGTGTTATCTAACTTATTTGTGCTAAAGCAGTCCTTAATTCAGCTCTCACTTCTTCCTGGAATGCAGGATCAGCTAACCATGCTCTGCTAAAGGACCAGGCCCGAATGGATTTAATTCCTTCCGGGACCGATAGCTTCAATATGATGGCCGAATGATCGGAAATATGCATTCTCAGAATTTCAGCCTCACAAGATGCTGAGATCAAAGATCTGGAGATCAGAAAGTAATCCAATCTGGAGAAAGAATTGTGCGGCAGGGAGTAAAAGGAGTAGTCTTTATCCTTCGGATGAAGCAATCTCCAGATGTCAACCAGACCTGTGGATTCCATAAGGGCCTGAAGGGCTATCCTTGCTCTAGCAATCCACTCCACTCTACCAGGGTTCCGATCTATTAAAGGATCTAAAATGAGATTATAATCCCCCCCCCATAATAATTGGAGTAAGGAGGATATCCTCCTGCAGTACTCCAGCAAGTTCCTTGAAGAATTTAGGGTCATCACTGTTGGAACCATACACATTTAAAATTGCTAACTTCGCCTAACCTACCATAATAGACACTTTCACCCATCTCCCCTCCAAGTCATTATGCGAGGATTCTACCTTAACCCCCAAGGCTTTGCGAGCTAGTATAGCCACACCATTCTTCTTTTGGATAGCAGGAGAATGTCCAATTAAAAGAAAATGCCTCTCCTCCAGCTTTTTGGTTTTGGCCAAAGACAAATGGGTTTCCTGTAGCAGGACCAAGTCAGCATACTGATGTTTAAAATATGCAATAATCTTTTTCCTTTTTGCTGGATTTTTAATGCCTTTGACGTTCTGAGATAAGATCTTTACCACATTGGCCATTGATCAACAGTAATAACCCAATGTCTGCTTCCTATTTTTTAAGGATGTGTTCAGTTATATAAGTTGTTTATTTATTTAAGGTTTTTAGGGACTGCAAAAAGGAACTGCTACTTTTGGAGAGCGATCTGCAATTGTAAATATTTACTTCTGGGAATTTTTTCTAAATATTGGAGAAAAAGGAATTCTTTAGATTAAAGCTGATTAATCTGTGTAAATTAGAATTCAGTGTATTTGTGAAATCAGTCAGGGCCTAGTATCAGCAACGAGCTTTTAGTTAAATTGTAAACTCAACAGGTAGCTTTCAGTTTAAATTTAAAAACCAGCAAAGTTGACTCGAGTTTTGCTCATTTAGCTTCCCGGGCTGCTTCAGGAAGTCACACAGCTCAAACTCAAACTCCTCAGAAAAGTCGCTTATAGGCCACGTGCTCCCTATTACTGAAGCTCCAGAACACCCTAGAGATCTCCATCGTACTCTGTTTGTTATGCTAATTTGTAACTTTTCCCAGGTTTAATTTTGTGTTTTTGATTTAGACAATTTGTGTGAAAATTACATGGAGTGATTTTGCTTGGTAATAGGATTAATACCAATAAACCTGGCAGACAGATCATATCAAAACACACTTTCTGCTACATACTCAGGCATGGTAAGGGCGTGATTTGGGTTGGACAAAAATTTAGAAATGCATTCCTCACTTTAAAAAAAAATACTTTAAAATCTCCCCCGTTGGCTTTTGCTGAATATCAAAGGCACACACAGATACAGTAGATATTAAAAAATGCTTGTTTCAGCCAGGGCTTTACATGAGGGATTAAGGAAGGAATTCTTCTTAGTTCCCTGTATGTTATTTCCCCCTCTAAATTAAAATTAAAAAGTTGTTTCACTAGTTCATTGGTGTAAATTGCCCCTACTTTGAGGGTAATTTTATAAAGTCACACCTAGTGAACGCATATATTTTATATAGTCAAGTATGTGTGCACTTGACTTTATAACATAAATGGCAGTGAATGATCCTTAAGTTAAGCCACGATTATTTGCTCCAGGCATATGGTGGTCTAAATATAAATAAATAAATTACCATAAGTTACCATGTGCATAAATTATAACATTCTATAATCAACATGAGCACTTGTATGCTCCACCCAAATTTCATCCCTGTGCATGTCCACGGTGAGGCAAACAACTTGCTTACTTTTACTCTATGGCACGTGTAAATGCTCGCACCTAGATTTCTCAAGAACATGCTTAAGTTATAGCATTTTACAATGTATGCGTGTAAATTTGCACTCCACTCATGCCCTGCCCAAGCTTCATCCATGCGCACGCCCACAGTGAAATTACATGCCATCAGTCTTATGCACTTACTCATACGATGCATCACTCAATTAATGCCAATTGCCTTTTCCTTTTCCTTTTCTCTGTTACTCAAGCCAGATATGAATCCACTAGAAGGTCCGCTTTCCACTTTCTCGCACCAAACCATATGGCTCGACCTTTCCCCAGATCTCAGCTTGGCACCCTACTAGGCTAAATTCAAAGCTTTACTCAAAACCCACTTAGCCTTTCAACTTTCCTTTCAAATTATGTGCGGTGTAATTGTTGTTTTTACATTACCTGACCATACCTTTGCCCCTCTCTTATACTTCCCTTTCCTGAGATTTCCTTTTATCTGTTGTCTCTTCCTCTTTTTGTTGTTTAGTGTTTTCTTTGTCTTTTCTATCACAAATTGAGTTCCTTTCTATTTTATGAATTTTATTTATTGTAAGCCACTTTGCTGTTACGAGAAACGGTATATCAAATTTAGCTAAACTAAACTAGAATAGCAACTGACTAAAGTATGTGCGCAAATGCACATTAATGCACGCAAGACACTGAAAATACATGGTTTACATACGGTGTGTTAATGGCATGAAGCTTCAAGTGGCATCTTATAAAATTACCTCAATGCACCGTATTAACAATGCATTAACCTCCATGTTAAACAACTAATACAGAATTTCAAATGGGGGGGGGGGGGTTGGAAAGGGAAAAGGAAGAGTCAGGGAGCATTCCTTTTAATTGGTGTGGGTATTGTTAATGCACATTAACTGCTAATGTAGCAGATAATGAGGAATAATAAATTATACCTTCAGAGGTGTAGTTGACTTCATTCTGTATTAGCCGAATTGCCTTAGTCCATATCAATGAGCATTGCAGCGGAATGGCAGCATGGTTGCTTTTCCCTAAGTGTTGGGAATGCCCCCAGCAACTACTATGGAGATTTTGCGGCTCCAATGGGTTACCTTTGCAGTTAACATGCATTAAGAGCAAAACCTTAATGTGCTTCAGTAAATAAAGGCCTTAATGATTTGTTCCCCGTTATGGACTGTCAGAGATTTGCTGACTGTAAACTGGCTACATCAATGCTTAGATTAAGTCTCCAGGGGCATATATAGGTTGAAGACATCAGCTCTTGCCAAGTATAAGATGGATAGTAAAGCTGACAACTTCTAAAATATGCTGCTGCTAGTGAAAAAGCAAACAGCAATGACTACTATATAAAGGTGTAACCTTTGCAAGTGCATGCAGGCTGACAAGGCCATAAACCTGTTTTTTCTCTGGGTCTTCTAAAACATTTGAAGAAGGTGCTAGTGTTAAAGGCACAACAAGCTCCAGTGGAAATGCTTCAGAGAAGAAATTCAGCATATGCCCATGTCATATACGTCACCTGCGACTGACAATTAAACTGCAAAATATATAACAGTGATACAGAGCAAAGAATTGCAGATATTTTGCAGAAATCAATCTGATGAGAATTCCTTGTGTTCATTTCATCCTCATCATTTCCAAGGAAACTGGATGTATCCTTTTTGGGGGAATCGTTAAGTTCAAAATATTAGTGATGTGCATTTGTTACACTCATCTGATTTGCTAACATGCCTTAAAAATTTGATGTGCACTGAATTAATTTAATGCAATTTAACCTATGTAATGATTGCTTAATGCATAAACATCTAGATTATATTCAGGATCTGTGCATGCAGTATGGTGAATTGATGTAAGGTGACTTAATGTGCAGGTGGAAAGTGGCGGGGTTAGCAGAAGAGAGTTACTAAAGGTAATGGTGCATATAGGATTAAAACGGTGGGTAGAAACTGGTGCACATGTGATTAGCTGCATCTTGGATTTCATTTTGATGTCCACTAAATAGTTGTAGATGGCAGCATTGGTACATATTGCCTCCTTGAGTGGATGGATGATTCATTGATTTTAGGTGAATTAAATTGGGTGGTGAGGAAAGGTGTTCCCAAGACATAAAATAGCATCTCAGAAACAAGACAAAGGATGAGAGGAGTTGTTTGACACATTGGATGAGATTGTTGGCACATATAGTGGGGAACAGCTAGAGGAATCAGTATAGAAAGGGAACTTTTTGTTAAGAAAAATTTTGAAGTATGGGCCCCAGTTAAGACAAGTTTGGTATCAGGGGGAAGTGAAAAGACCCCATAGTTTCAAAAGGATTTGAGGCTCTTGAATGACAAATGATACAGTTAGAGCAAAAGGAGCAAAGAAACCCTGTTGCGGTAGATAGGGATTATAAAAATGCCTGTCATGTCGTGCGGAAGGATTTTAATCAGAATAATATTGTGGTCATGGAAACATCAGTCAAAGGAACTGTTTCAAGTGATGGGAAGTTTTTCTAGGCCTTAAAGAGGAGAGGGATGAGCAGGGGTCAAATGATTTGACACGAGTTTCTAGCTGATCATTTTGAAGATAATGGTTAAACTATGTGGTTTATGAGGTATCCAGTGTTGCCAATGTCCACAATGTGGGATGATTTGTGATTTGGGGGGCAGTGAAAAGGAGATACATTTTTTAATTTTTTATTTATTTATAGATTTTAACAAAATTATCCAGAAAACAAATATGAATACGAATTACAGAAAAAGATATCATGAAAGGGGTATATAAGAAATGTTAAATAAATAAATTCAAAAAGAAGAAAAAAAAACCTTAAGGAAATTATACTAACTTGGTTTAGTATAACCACAATAAGGACCCAATTAGGAAACACAAAGAGTTACATGAGGGAAACCCACCATATCCCTGGAAATTAAGAAATCATAGGACATAGTTGATATATATGGCAGCCGGTACAGGAAACTCAAACCCGTGCCTCAATTTCCCTACTCTGAAGAAATTGCACAAGTTGCTGGGGTTCAAAAAGCTGAAATTGCTTAGACTGATACAACACAGTGCATTTACAAGGATACTTTAATCTAAATTGCTCACCCAGAGCGGTGACTCTCTGATGAAATGCTAAAAAATCTCTCTGCCTCTTATGGGTATCTCTAACCAAATCAGGAAAAATAGAAATTTTGTACCCCATAAATTGAGAAACAGACATATTTCTGAAATATAGTCTAAGAACAGAGTTCCGGTCAGATTCAAATGCAAAACACATCAACAGGATGGCTCAGCTGGTCATCAACTCCAGGGAGCTTTCTAAAAACTCCGAAAGATCCAACCGGACAGGTCCTGCAGCACCTCCAGAGTCCAACTCCATGCCTGGCATAGAAGAAGATATCACCACATACTGTGCCCTCACTATGGGGGGCAATGCTTCAGCAGGCATTCGCAGGACATCTATAAAGTACTTACAGACCAAGTCCACAGGTCTCAGCAACAGGGATAGAGGAAAATTCAAAAATCTCAAGTTGTTCCGATGCAATTGATTGTCCATAAACTCAATCCACCTTGCTTGAATCAAAGCTCCCTGGAATGTGCACCACCAAGGATGTGCATCTAGTTTCCAGCTGAGTCACCTGTGAAACATGCCCCGCTAACTCTGTCTCCACTGTTGAACACTGAGCTTTAACAGATGCCAATACTTGAGTAAAAGTCCCTACAATAGGAAGAAGAGCCTGATGGAGCGAAGATATTGTTTCCCGTAAGCTACCGAATGTCACTAGCGCAAGTCTTTCCAAACACCTAAAAACCCGGACAGTCGAAGTGTTAGGAGAGTTGGTCTTCAATTGCTCCTCACAGTGACTACCTCCATTTGAAAGAACCAAAACTCTACTCCCTGCTGCAGTCACCACCAACGTCAGCTTCGATGGAGAACCCTCCATAGCGCCGGGAATCTCCCAACCTGGAGATGCTACCTCATGCTGCCCCTCCTCAAAGCAACTTCTGTGCTGTGGCGGGAGTGCTTGAATGGGGCTCAATTCCACCCCATTGCTCAGATCCACTGAAAACAAACAGCAGATCAGCTGAAGCCATGGGAGACACCGACGGAAAACAGAACCCGGCTATAGAAGACTGCACCAAGCCGCCCACAGGAGGTGTTGGAGGGCTTTAGGGATCACTGTTTCCTCTTGTTCCCCATCAGTAAGGCCAATGCAGCAAACTGGCTCAGCACACCTGCTTCAGCATCCTACTTCGCCTCCATCTTGGATCCCAGGAGATACATTTTTTGATTAGAAGTCTAAGGAACTTGAGGAAAGTTAGAGATAGTGTGGGTAATGAGTCCATAGTGGACTGGAAAAACTTTGATCTGCTGTCCAAAGTAAAGCTAGAAAAGTTATAAAGTCAGATAAGACTGGTTGTTTGTGCTTTATATCTCCTGCTATCTAGATACGTGAAAAAATGTGGGGGTAGATTCCAAGAATTGTTAAGAGAATTTATTAATTGTTCGTTGAAAGTGGTTATTGTGCTAAAGTAGCTAAAGGAAACAATTATTCACCCAATAATGAAAGGATGTATAATAGATCCCCTGATTGAGAGCAATTATTGCCCCATTTTGCAGTATCCAATTGTGGGTATGTTGTTGAAAGGAGTAGTATTTGAATAACTGTGAAGTTATAGGAAAGAGAAGGGAATTTTAGATTCTTGTCAGTCATGTTTTCATCAATTTCATGAAATAGAAACAGTTGTGCTATCTCTAGTTAATGTGGATTGATATGAGGTAAATAAGACCTATAAACCTATAAAGAAGCTATAAACACTACAAAAAGGCTACATCACACAAAAACCCTATCAAAAGCTATCAACAGACCAAGGGAGCTGTTTGAGATTATTAAATCCCTTTCTAAAGTTCCTGAACACACTTCTAACAAAACATTAATTGACCCTCAACTACTGGCAAATCACTTTGCCAGTAAACTCAAACAAAGTACCCGACCTAGTGCTACCCTGACTTTTACCACAGCTAATAACATCATTGAATGGAACTCATTCATCTTAATTTCAAATAAACAACTGCTAGAGACCATATCAAACCTTAATACCACTACCTTGTTACTAGATCCTTGTCCAGTATCTTGGATTAAAGCAGCCAAATCTGAACTTGCCCCGTACATATTGAATCTAGTAAATCAATCTCTTCTTCAAGGCTTCATGCCAGATGACCTCAAATTTACAGCAATTCGCCCTCTGTTAAAGAATAAAACCCTTAACAGCAATGACCCCTCTTTGTATCGCCCCATTGCCAGTATACCTTTTCTAGCTAAAATCATTGAGAAGGTAGTTCAAACACAATTACAAGATCATATTGATACCAACTTCCCTCTAGATGAGCACCAATATGGTTTTCGCCCATATCACGGGGTAGAAACTTTATTTATATCCCTTTTCGACTCACTAATCCAAGGCATGGATAATATTAAACAGGCTTTCTTGCTTATCTTCCTTGATATTTCCTCAGCCTTCGACAGTGTGAATCACAGCATCCTCTTATCCAGGTTATCACAATTAGGCTTAAAAGGAAAAATGTTTCACTGGTTTAAATCTTACATATCAAACCGTTTCCAATATGTTCAGATAGATCATTCCCCCTCTCTTCCATTCCCACAAGAGCGAGGTATCCCACAAGGATCATCTCTCTCTGCCTTACTTTTCAATCTCTATCTTCAACCGATTTGTAAAATCTTTAAACGCCATGATCTAAACTATTTCATCTATGCAGACGACATCATGTTGTTCGCCCCCTGTGACATAGATAACCCTAATTACGATAAAATATCTACTTGTCTATCTGAAGCAGCTCAGTGGCTTAGCTCAATTCATATGGATTTGAACTTCAAAAAGACTGAAGCTCTTTTTGAATGCCGAAACTCTAACTTCACCCCACCCCATCTGTTGTCAACCTGATGGACATCACCCATCCAGTCAAATCGGAAGTAAAATATCTAGGAGTTACTTTAGACAAAACACTAAGCATGTCACATCACATAAAACAGACCACTAAAACCATATTCTTTAAACTCAGAACCATCCAGCAACTCAGACCCCTCATTGACATTAGTGATTTTAGAACAGTTATCCAGGCTCTTATAATGCCACATTTAGATTTCTGCAACGGATTACTCCAAGGTACATCTAAGAAGAACATACACATCCTACAACAAGCTCAGAATGTCACAGCTCGGATCATTTTTAGAGCTAAACTTTCTGACCACATTTCCCCAATTTTATATGCTCTCCACTGGCTACCTATAGCCAGTAGGATTCAATATAAAACCCTAGTCACCGTTTTTAAACTCATTAATGACATAGCCCCCTCACATCTTTCAACATTAATTCATACCTCCTTAGAAAACAGAATAAGAAGAAGAGCAAACCTTAACATGCTTCTAATTCCTAACTGTGAGAAAATTAAAGCAAATAACTACCAATTCTGCCTTCTCTTACTATGCACCCAGTCAATGGAACAAGTTACCAATCAACCTGAGAGAGATTAAAGATCTTATTTCTTTTAGGAAGGAGCTTAAGACATATCTCTTTGCCCAACACTACTACAACTTACAGCCCACTCTTGAACACACAACACAAGAATACACGACACAACTGAGGCAAGTTTATCCTACCTAACTCAAAGTACCTCTCACCTCCCCTACCTAACCCAAAGTATCACTCACCACTCCAGTAGTACATTATTCTCCTATATGATATTTAGTAATTTGTAAACCACTGCTGTAAATAGTTCTCTGTAAATAGTTAAACATGTTCCATGTATCATAGTTATTTTTTGTGCTAAAATGTTCTATGTAATTCAATGTTCAATGTTTTAATTAATTGATTTTACTCGTTCTTTGTAAACCGCCCCTGATCTCTGGAAGGGGCGGTATAGAAAAGCACACAAATAAATCAATAAATAGAATAAATAAATAAGAGTCAGGATACTTTGCTGATTGTACAGAATCTTTCAGAATAGATGATACAGCTGATCAGAGTATTTTATTAGAGTGGCTGCAGGAGAAAGGGATTGGGGTGATAATGATAACTTGCATGATGTCATATCTGACAGAAAACTCAGGGGTCTTTTAAGAAACACCACTAAGGGTTCACACTTAATGAGTATTACCAACACACGTTAAGTTCAAAGCCTTCGTGTTAGCTGTTGGGTGCATGACCAGTATTATTCCTGGCAGGTAATGCGTGACTGGGCAATATAATAAGTGACAAAGTAACATGGGTGCACCTAATGGCACCCATAGAGATGCCATTAGGTGAACCCACTCTAATTGCTATGTTACTATTTATTGCACTCACATGTTGATGTGTTCTCCATGCTCATGCACCACCTCTAACTCCCACTGTCCCCATTAGTACACAAGTGTCAGTTCAAATATGTTTTAGTGGTTGATAGCCATCATGCCCACATGTTAGAGTTCACTGCAGCCAGTTGCCACACGCTAAAATGTGTGTTAACTGGTTAGCAGCATTTATTAAAATGGGTCCTCAAGTGTGGCCTAGGAGGGATGCCTTCATCTCTTAATGCACTGCAGCAGGTTACACCTTTGGGTTTGATCTCATCACCATTATTATTTTACATCTAGGGATTTGGTATAGAATGTCATCTATATGCAGAGGATACTCAGTTGACTGTCTCTATGGAATAAGGTATGAACTAATGTGAAAAGATGCAATGCCTCAGTATACATCTTAGAGACCTGGTGAAGTGATTATAGCCGTGAGAATTAAAATTGAATCCAAACAAGAAAAGGCACTGTAAAGAGAATTCTGCATCTTAAAACATGGGCGGTTTCAATGTTTCCAAACTTCACTGTTTGCTTTATGTGATTTCCTTAGTTTTCTTTTCAATAGGGATGGAGTAATATCCTAAGAATTTTGTCACCGTTAAGTGTGTATGTTCTGACCCTTTTTCCTCTCATGATATGGACCACTGCATGGAATATTTTTCTTAGAAATACATTGTTTCCTTGTATTTCTTTTCTGGAATTGCTTGTACCTTTACCTAGTATAAATGTGAAAAATTAAAAAAACAAAAACAAAAAACCCCACTAAGTCACTGTGAGTGAATAGGGCTGAATATCCTTTGGTGGTTTATCCAGTTGTGGAGAGGATGGTATTGCCCCCTAAGTCTATGGTTGTTAACAGGTGGTCTAAGTATTTATGGTTTTGTGGAAGCCTTTCTGGACACTAACTCAGATCATATGTAAAAAGAAATCATTTATCAAGTATATTGTGACTCATGCACTAGTTTTATTGGAAATTGTTTATTATAATGAGCTATATCCAGGGTTCCCTAAGATCCAAATAGGAACACTGCAGTTCGTGCAGAATGCTGCATTAAGGTTGGGCCAATGTCATATCAAGATATGCTAGGAAGAGGAAGTGTCTAGATGAAATAAATGACAGTTTAATAGAGCAGTTGGTTCAGGAACAGACATAAGAGAAAACTATTTTAGACCCAGTCCTTAGTGGAACACAGAATCTAGTGTGAGAGATAATGGTGTTGGGGCCGCTTGACAATAGTGATCATAATATGATCACATTTGATTTAATAAATGCAGGGACACTGTGCTAGCATATAATTTTCAAAAAAGAGACATGAAAAAATGAGAGAGATGGTTAAAAAAATCTCTAAAAGGAGAAACTGTGAAGATTAACAGTCTGATTCTGTCCCACATGTACATCCCCTTTGTACGCCCGGTCTGAGCCAGACGTACAAAGGGGATTGTGATTCTGATCCCGCGGAGAACATCTAGCCCCGCGGGATCTGAATCATGATCAGGCCTGTACATGCAGGCCAGGACTGCAATTCAGTCCTGGCATGCACGTACAGGCACTGCCCGGATAGCTCAGTCATGCTTTTAAATGGAGCCACGACACCATGGCATTATGTTGCCATGGCACCGCAGCTCCATTTAAAAGCCATGATGCTGGCTGCCAGAAATTAAGGTTTATTCCCCATATCCCAACCCCCAATCTGGCCTCCTAAGGCCATTGTTGGGCTGCAGGGAATAAACCCTGGTCCTCCCAGCCCCTTCCATGCCCCGGAGTGCACAGAAAAAAAAGGTCCAGGGAAGTTATTCCACCTCAGAGGAATAACTTCCCCCTCCCCTTGTTGTGTGTCCCACCGCTTTGACCCGGTGAAAAGCGGGATATAAATACAGTTAAATAAATAAATAAATAAATAAATAAATAAATAAATAAAATAACTTCCCTGCCCATTTCACTTGCCCTGGATGTACAGGTCTGACATTAGGTTTGTCCCTATACATATCCAGGGCTGGCTCCGGCTACTCTCTACCCTGGGCTGCCTCTTCCCTGCCCCCAACTAATTTCCCTGCACTACCGGCAGGGAATTTAGTCAGGGGCAGGAGCTGCCATGAATAGCGGGGATGGATGTCTCATTGGGACATCCATCCCTGCTATTCATGGCTAAGAATCGGGCCCTAAGAGTTTAGAACAGCCTGGGCATTATTTAAAAATACTATCTTGGAAGTCCAGACCAAATGTATTCCATGTTTTAAGAAAAGTGGAAGGAAGGCCAAACAATAGCTAGCATGGTTTAAAAGTGAAGTCAGAGAGGCTATTATAGCCAAAAAGGAATCTTTCTGAAAATAGAAAAAGAGGCCAAATGATGAAAACAGCATTAAGTACTGGCAAGTTAAATGCAATGTTCCCTCTAAGCAGCTTGAAGCTGCATTGGAGTCCTCCGCTGGTATGGGAAAGTGAAACATGATTATGCTTAGGATCACACAACATAGGTAGTATGGGCTCACAGCATAGGCAGATCCTTCAGAACCTGCATATGTCACGCGATCCTAAGCGCAATTGCTTTTCACCTCCCCCCACCAGCAGGAATACTGGTAGAGGACTCCAGTGCAGCTGTAAGCAAGTGCACATAATAAAAACTTTCTCAAGTACATTCGTAGTAAACTACCTGTAAGAGAATCAGTTGGATCAGTAGATGACAGAGGTATAAAAGGGGCACAGAGGAGGACAAATCCATGGAGCCCAATTCTGAAAGGGGCACGTTGGGGCCATCTAGGTGACTCCGAGCAGGATGGGCTTGTTAGGACTCGATGACCATGGGAACAAAACAGTCCCACAGTACACAGAATCGGGCCCGAGGACAGCCCGGCGTGCCCCTGCCTTCCTGTGGGATTGGTCTCCCCGCAGGCGACCCTGGCTCACATGGCTAGAATCCCCCTTTTCCCCACTGCCCAACCCATGGCTGGCCAGGCAGGGCCTGGATTGTGTGGCAGAGACCCCTCCTCACCTGGCCCTTGTCCTGGGGGAGGATCCCCTGGCCCAATCGCCCCATCAGTACTGATTATTCCACCTTCAACTTGAATTGGTCCTGTATGTCCTGCCTAACTGGCATGCCCATGCTCTGCCCAGTCCCACCCCCTCCTGCCCCCTGCTGGCTCTCCCTATCCTACTTCTCCAGCCATATAGGGGAACAGGAGGAGGAATAGGGTCCGTACAGCAGCCCCACAACCTGTGTCTCTGAATTGGGCCCATAGTGGAGAGAATGAATGATTTTTTTGCTTTGGTCTTTAATAAAGATGATGTAGAAAACTTACCCATGCCAGAAATGATATTTAAAGGTGATGTATCAGAGGTATTGAAACAAATATTGATAAACTGGGAAGATGTAATATAGCAATTTGATAAAATAAAGAGTAGCAAATCATCTGGACTAGATGGTATACATCACAGGGTACTGAAAGAACTCAAACTTCAAATCTCAGACCTAATATTAGAAATTTATAAACTATCATTAAAATCATCTATAGTACCTGAAGATTTGGGAGTGGCCAATGTAACACAATTTTTTTAAAAAAGGGTTCCAGGGGTGATCTGACAAACTAGAGACCAGTGAACCTGATGTCAGTCGTGTGAAATGGTAGAAACCATTGTAAAGAACATAGAGTCATGATTTAATGGACAAAGCCAGCATGGATTTAGCCAAGGAAAATTGTGTCTCCCTAAACTGCTAATTTTTTGAAGGTGCAAATAAACAGGTAGATAAAGGTGAGTCAGTCGAATTGGAGCCTGATTCCATAAGGGGAACGTCCGGGCCGTCTGGATGACCCTGAACAGGATGTCCCCATTAGTACCCAATTCTGCACCGTGGGAGCTAGGCGTTCCCGCGGGTGCAGGATTGTGCCCCAGCATCCCTTCAGGAGATGTCCACCCTG
Organism: Ichthyophis bannanicus; assembly: GCA_033557465.1. Taxonomy (NCBI): domain Eukaryota; kingdom Metazoa; phylum Chordata; class Amphibia; order Gymnophiona; family Ichthyophiidae; genus Ichthyophis; species Ichthyophis bannanicus. Next base: position 2,267,759 of record CM066032.1, read on the forward strand.
CCTCATGGCCAGCCCATGGCAGTGCTGACCCATTTCCCAACTGCCTGATCCTTGGCAGAGCCATCTGGGGCCCGGATCAGGCAGCTGAGACCTACTTTCAGCTGATCCCGGCCTTGGGGAGGGTTTCCGGGCCCAAACGCCACTTTCCCCACTGCTTCTTTCACCTCCAAGGTGGCATAAGCAGCATGTTATACCCCCACCCGCAGGACATCCTGGCACCTCGGCCCACCCACGATCTGCCAACTCTCTCCCCCTCATGCCCCCATCCATTTCTCCCCACTCTATTGCTCTGTACATGTGGGGAGAGTATGTGGCAGAATACGGGCTGGATGGTTAGAGGGGCTGCACGTCCCACCAGGACATACAACCCTGCTATTCACCTCACAGAATCGGACCCATAGTGTATCTGGATTTTCAGAAAGCCTTTGATGAGATTCCACATCAGAGACTCTTGAGGAAATTAAAATCATGGGATAGGAGGCAGTGTACCATTGTGGATTAAGATCTCTGTTAAAAGACAGCAAACAGAGAGTAGGACTTCAGTAAATGGCCAATTTTCTTAGTAGAGGAAAGAAAATAGTGGAGTACCCTGGTCCTGGTGCCTTCTAACATATTCATAAATGAGCTGTCTATGGGAATGAGTGAGTAGATCAAATTTGCAGATGACACAGAATTATCCAAAATTGTTAAATCACAAAAAGATTCTGAAAAATTGCAAGAGGACTGAGAAATCAGAAGACTGGGCATTCAGATGGCAGATGACATTTAATGGGCATAAGTGCAAAGTAAGGCAAAGTGGGAAGAACAACCCAAACTACAGATACACCATGTAAGGTTCCACAGTAGAAATCACCACCCAGGAAAATAATTTGGGGGTCATCATGGATAATACATTGGAACCCTCTGTTCAGTATGCAGGGGCAGTGTAGAAAGTTAATAGAATGCTAGAAATCGTAAATGAATGAATGGAGAATAAAACCAAGACTTTTTCAATACCTCTGTATCAATCCATGGTGTTACTGCACCTTGAATACTGTGTGCAGTACTGGTCACCATATCTTAAAAAGGATATAAAGAATTTAGAAAAAGTACAGAAAAGAGTGACCAAAATGTTAAAGGGAATGGAAGGATAGCCCTATGAGGAAAGCCTTAAAAGATTTGGGCTCTTCAGCTTTGAAAAAAGATGGCTAATGGGCGATATGATAGAGGTATATAAAATAATGAGTGATGTGGAATGCGTAGATGTGGAAGGAATATGTAGAAGCTGATCAGAATAAAGTGGAATTTCTTAACACATATTTTTGTTCTGTGTTCATGAATGAAGAGTCTGGAGCAGGACCTCAGAAAACACCCAGAAATAGGAACAGAAGTGAAGGGGGATCTTGAATGATTTTCAGAAGACTGCATTCATGAGGGACTAGCTAAACTAAAAGTAGACAAAGCTATGGGGCTGGATGGGATACATTCTAGAGTATTGAAGGAACTTGGGGAAGTCTAGCAGCAAAACTGTCTGACCTTTTCAATGCTTCTTTAGAGTTAGGAGTGATCCCAGAGGACTAGAGAAAGGCATATGTGGTCCCTTTACATAAAAACAGAAGTAAGGATGAGGTTGAGAACTACAGGCTGGTTAATCTGACCTCTGTAGTGAGTAAATTAATGAAAACACTGTTAATCAGAGGATAGTGAGGTTTCTGGAGTCCAATGGATTGCAGGATCAAAGGGCAGCATGGGTTTATTAAAGGGAAGTCTTGTCATAAAAATCTGATTGATTTCCTTGACTGGGTGACCATAAAAAAAAAAAAAAAACCCAAGAGGATTGTGGAAAACTGCAGGAGGATCTGGATAAATTGGAAGACTGGGCATCCAAATGGCAGATGAAATTTAATGTGGACAAGTGCAAAGTTATGCACCTAGGAAAGAACAACCCACACTATAGTTACAAGATGCAAGGCTCCACATTAGAAACCACCACCCAGGAAAAAGATTTAGGAGTCATCGTGGATAACATGTTAAAACCCTCCGCCCAGTGTGCAGCGGCGGCCAAGAAAGCAAATAGAATGCTAGGTATCATAAGGAAAGGGATGGAGAATAAAACAAAGGATATTATAATGCCTCTGTATCGCTCCATGGTACGACCGCACCTTGAATATTGTGTGCAATTCTGGTCACCGTATCTTAAAAAGGACATAGAGTTATTAGAAAAAGTACAGAGAAGAGCCACCAAATTGGTGAAGGGGATGGAAGGCTACTCCTATGAAGAGAGGCTAAAAAGGTTAGGGCTCTTTAACCTAGAAAAGAGGCGGCTGAGGGGAGATATGATAGAGGTGTATAAATTAATGAATGGAGTGGAACGGATAAACGTGGATAAATTGTTTACGCTATCAGAATATAGAAGGACTAGGGGGCATGTAATGAAGCTACAGGGTAAACTATTTAAGACAAATAGGAGAAAATATTTCTTCTCTCAACGTGTAATCAAACTCTGGAATCTGTTACCGGAGGATGTAGTAAGGGCTGTTAGTATAGCTGGGTTTAAAAAAGGTTTGGACAAGTTCCTGGAGGAAAGGTCCATAAACCACTATTAAAAAGGGACCCAGGATATCAATGCTTGGCCTAGTACAAGCACTGCAGAACCTGTGTCTTTTGGGGAAACTGCTAGGTACGTATGACCTAGATTGGCCACTGTTGGAAACAGGATACTGGGCTTGATGGACCTCGGTCTGACCCAGTATGGCATTTCTTATGTTCTTATGTTCTTATGACCAAGGGAGAGATATAGATATTGTGAACTTTGATTTCAGTAAAGCCTTTGACACTGTTCTTCAAAGGAGACTTATAAATATATTCAGCACCCTAGGGAAGGATTTAGTTGAGTGGGGGGCAACAAAGAGTACATGTAAATGGAGCTCACTCTGAGGCGAAGTATGTTACCAGTGGTGTGCTGCAGGGATCTTGCCTTGGTCCGATTCTTTTTAACATTTTTGTTGGTGATATTGCGGAAGGGCTGACGGGTAAGGTTTGCCTCTTTGCAGATTATAACAAAATCTGCAATAGAGTAGACACCCAGGAGGGAATAAATAACATGATGAGGGATCTAGTTAAGCTTGAAGAATGGTCAAGAATTTGGCAGTTGAGATTTAATGCTGAAAAAGGCAGGCTCGTGTGTTTGGTCTGCAAAAATCCAAGGGAGTGGTACAGTATAGGGGGCGAAGTACTTCCGTCCATGAAAGAAGAGTGTGACCTGTGCGTGATTGCATCTGATGATCTTAAAGTGGCTAAACAGGTAGAAAGAGTGACAGCAAAAACCAAAAGGATGCTTGGGTGCATACGGAGAGGAATGGCTAGCTGAAAAAAGGAGGTGATAGTGCCTCTGTATAAGTATTTGGTGTGACCTCATTTGGAATATAGTGTGCAATTCTGGAGACCGCACCTTCAAAAGGATATAAATAGGATGGAGTCAGTGCAGAGAGTGGCTACTAAAATGGTTAGTGGTCTTAATTATAAAGCATATGAGGACAGACTTAAGGATTTTAATATGCACACCTTAGAGGAAAGGCGGGATAGAGGTGATATGACTGAGATGTTTAAATACCTCCATGGCATAAATGCACAGGGGAGAGCCTCTTTCAATTGAAAGCAAGTTCTGGGATGAGGGTGAAGGGGGATAGATTCAGGAGTGATATGCGGAAATATTTCTTTACGGAAAGAGTGGTAGATCTGTGAAATAGTCTCCCAGTGGAGATGGTAGAGATGAGGACGATATCTGAATTCAAAACAGCATGGGACAAACACAGAGGATCTCTAAAGGAAAAAAGGGGGCTGTTGTAGTTGTTGATATGGAAGGACAGACTAGATCAGCCATGTGGTCTTTTTCTGTCATCATTTTTCTGTTTCTATGTTTCTAAAAAGGAGGTGATAGTGCTTCTGTATAAGCCTGGAGAGGAATGGCCTAGTGGTTGGGGCAAGGTATCTCAGGCTGGAAGGTCAGGGGTTCAAATCCCATTAGAGGACAACAATCTTCAGCCAGAAGAACTGGGGTTTCTAAGAACATAAGAACATAAGATATGCCATACTGGGTCAGACCAAGGTCCATCAAGCCCAGTATTCTGTTTCCAACAGTGGCCAATCTAGGTCATATGTACCTAGCAGTTTCCCCAAGAGACACAAGTTCCACAATGCTTGTACTGGGTCAAGCATTGATATCTTCGGTCACTTCTTAATAATGGTTTATGGACCTTTCCTCCAGGAACTTGTCCAATCCTTTTTTAAACCCAGCTACACTAACAGCCTTTACTACATCCTCCGGTAACAAATTCCAGAGTTTGATTACACGTTGAGTGAAAAAATATTTTCTTTTATTAGTCTTAAATAGTTTACCCTGTAGCTTCATTGCATGTCCCCTAGTCTTTCTATATTCTGATAAGGTAAACAATCGATCTATGTTTACCCGTTCCACTACGTTCATTAATTTATAGACTTCTATCATATCTCCTCTCAGCCGTCTCTTTTCCAGGTTAAAGAGCCCTAACCTTTTTAGCCTTTCTTCATAGGAGTATCCTTCCATCCCCTTTACCATTTTAGTGGCTCTTCTCTGTACCTTTTCTAAAATCGCTATATCCTTTTTAAGATACGGCGACCAGAACTGCACACAATATTCAAGGTGCGGTCTCACCATGGAACGATATAGAGGCATTATAATATCTTTTGTTTTATTTTCCACTCCTTTCCTTATCATACCTAGCATTCTATTTGCTCTCTTGGCCGCCGCTGCACACTGGGCCGAGGGTTTTAACATGGTATCCACAATGACGCCTAAATCTCTTTCCTGGGTGGTGGTTCCTAATGTGGAACCTTGCATCGTGTAACCATAGTTTGGGTTGTTCTTCCCTAGGTGCATAACCTTGCACTTGTCCACATTAAATTTCATCTGCCATTTTGATGCCCAGTCTTCCAATTTATCAAGATCCTCTTGCAATTTTTCACAATCCTCTTGGGTTTTAACAACTTTAAATAGTTTTGTGTCATCTGCAAATTTAATAACCTCACTCATTATTCCACTATCCAGGTCATTTATGAATATGTCAAAAAGCAGCGGACCCAGCACAGATCCCTGGGGTACACCACTATTCACCTTTCTCCATTGGGAAAATTGGCCATTTAGCCCTACCCTCTGCTTTCTATCTTTTAACCAGTTCCTGATCCACAATAGTACACTGCCTCCTATCCCATGACTCTTTAGTTTTGCCAAAAGTCTCTGATGAGGGACCTTGTCAAAGGCTTTCTGAAAGTCCAGATACACAATATCAACCGACTCACCTTTGTCCACCTGTTTATTCACTCCTTCAAAAAAACATAACAGATTAGTAAGACAAGATCTTCCTTGTCTAAAGCCATGTTGGCTGTCTCCCATTAGGTTGTTACTATCTACATGCTGAGTAATTTTATTCTTTATGATGGTTTCTACCATTTTTCCCGGTACTGACGTCAGGCTCACTGGTCTGTAGTTTCCCGGATCACCCCTGGAACCCTTTTTAAAAATTGGTGTTACATTGGTGATCCTCCAATCTTCAGGTATTAGAGATGATTTTAATGATAGTTCACAGATTACTTGGATGTATGCCATCCGGCCCAGGTGATTTGCTACTCTTCAGTTTATCTAATAGTTGTAAGACATCTTCCCGATCTATTGATATTTCCTTCAATTCTTCCGCACCTTTAAATACCACTTCAGTCATGGGTAACATCCCTACATCTTCCTCAGTAAAGACCGAAGCAAAGAATTCATTCAGTCTCTCCGCTATCGCCTTATCGCCTCTTAGTGCTCCTTTAACCCCTTTATCATCTAATGGACCAACTGACTCTCTCACAGGTTTTTTGCTACGAATGTACTTGAAAAGGTCTTTATTTCGCATTTTTGCTTCCGCAGCAAGCTTCTTCTCAAATTCTCTCTTTGCCTGTCTTATCAATGCCTTGCATTTGACTTGCCAGTGCTTGTGCTGTTTCCAGGTTTCGTCGTTTGGCTCTTTTTTCCATTTCCTGAAAGATGCTTTTTTGGCAACAACGGCCTCTCTGACCTCACCTTTAAACCATGCTGGCAGTTTTTTGGACTTCCTTCCACTTTTCTTAAAGCGTGGAATACAGCTGGTCTGGGCTTCCAAGATAGTATTTTTCAACAACACCCAAGCTTGATGTATGTCTTTAACCTTCGCAACTGCTCCTTTTAGTTTTTTCTTAACTGTTTTCCTCATTTTATCATAGTCTCTCCCTTTCGAAAGTTAAAAGGTAGTACTGTGGATTTCCTTACTATCCCTCCTCCACTAATTAAATCAAAGGCGATCATGCTATGATCACTATTGCCAAGTGGCCCCAACACCCTTATCTCTTGCACTAGATCTGGTGTTCCACTAAGGACTAGGTCTAATATGGCTTCCCCTCTGGTCGGTTCATGAACCAGCTGCTCCAAGAAGCAGTCATTTATTTCATCTAGGAACTTTATCTCCCTAGCATGTCCTGACGTGACACTGACCCAGTCGATACCGCGGTATTTGAAATCACCCATTATTATTACTGTGCTGTAACTTTTGTTAGCTTCCTTGATTTCTTTGAGCATTTCATCATCCATTTGGTCATTCTGGCCAGGCGCTCGATAGTACACCCCCACTGCCATTACCTTCCCCCTTTTATATGGAATTTCAATCCATATAGATTCTACAGCAGATTTTGTTTCCTGCAAAACTTTAATCCTTTCTGAGTCAATGCCCTCTCTAACATAGAGCGCAACCCCTCCACCAATTTGATCAGCTCTATAATTACGATATAGTTTGTACCCAGGTATCACAGTGTCCCACAGGTGCTCCTTGTGGTCTCAGGCAAGCCACTTAACCCTCCATTGCCAACATTCCCTGTAAAATAGTTATCTCCAAGTTATAATGCCCTGTTCAATGTAAACCACCTTGATGTCATGAAAGGCAGTACATGTTAAATAAATAAAGCCTTTGGTGACACCTTATTTGGAGTGTTGTGTGCAATTTTGAAGACTACACCTTCAAAAAGATACATACAGGATGAAATCTGTGCAGAAGGTGGCTACCAAAATGGTCAATGTCATCATTATAAACCATTTGGGAACAGACTTAAAGGTCTTAATATGTATACTTTAAAGGAAAGGTGGGATAGAGGAGATATGATAGAAACATTTAAATACCTCTGAAATGAGGGGACATAGGATGAGGGTGAAAAGGGATAGTCTCAGGAGTAGTATGTGGAATATTTCTTTATGGAAAGAATGCTAGATGTGTGGAATAATCTCCCAATGGAGACAGGAGAGACCAGAACAATATCTGAATTCAAGAAAGCATGGGACAAACATAGAAGATCTTTAAAGGAAAGAAAAGGGGACTATAATAGTTGACATGGAGGGGCAGACTAGATAGGCCCCTCCATATCAAGTATTATAGTCCTATGTTCTTTTTCTGCTGTCATGTTCCTATGTTTCTATTTCTACAGTAGATCAGTTGTTTACTCTGCAAAAAGTATAAATAATAGAGGACAAGCAAAGAAGCTACAATGTAGCACATTTAAGATTAATAATAATATATGACCTCCCCAGCTGTTTTCCCCAAAAGAAAACAAAGAAAATAAAGCTTTCTCAGTAATTCTAAATCAGTAGCACTCTAAGGGCTCGATATTTGAAAGACATTTACATGGTTTACAGTCATATAAACTGTGTAAATGCCGTTATCCGGGATATGCAAGGACACTAACACAGTTATTGAATATCCCCTCTCTTCTCTCTTACATGCCCCGATGCTAGTCGCTTAGTATCGGGGTGTATGAGGGGTGTTCCGGGGAGTAGCGGAGGTGACGACCATCGCTAACCAGGCAACAGTGATACTGCATGCTGTCCAGTTAGAGACCTGTGCCTAAAAGACAGGAGAGGCAAAAGCTGGCCTATCTTTAAGCACCGGAGCTAACTGGGCAGCATGCAGTATCACTGCTGCTCGGTTATTAACTGCAGCTGACATGCAGTGCAGCAATCTCGGATATTCAATGCTGGGGCTAAATATGATCCCGTCATTGAATATCCAGGGTTAAGAGTCGGCGGATAGGGCTATGCCTGCCTATTTCAATATTGGGCCCTAAGTGCCTTGCTCCAGAAATTCCTTTTCCTCCTGGTCTCCCTCTAAAGGATTGAAACTGTGAGTGTCTCACTCCATGCTCTGTAGCTTTGTCTCTGTTGATTGATTATTCTTGGGTATCTTCTCCTACTTTGCATAGCTCCAAGGCATGTTATTCCATTTCCCAGAGCAGCTCCTTCCTTGTCCAAGTATGCTGCTCTGTTGGACTCACCTGTGTCCTCTTCTTAAAGGGATCTCACCTATTTCAAACAGGGATTTGGACAGCGGGCCTTACCTCTTTATTCTTGTCTTCATCAGAGATATAAAAGCCCTCCCAACTACTTGCAGGTTCTTCCACAAAGGAGAGGGGGTGAAAAGAAACTGTAAATGATTTTATTGTATTTTTTAGTACCTCTTCCTGGTATCTTTGTAAATTATTTTGAATACATTTGTTCAGGAAAATGGTATTTTAAAAACTTTTATAAATAAATTAAATAACCCCAGTATACACACTGGAACACACACAAGACACACAAGCACAAGAGGCAAAACAGGCACAAGTCCAACACGCACACAAACTCAAACAAAGCACAGAGACCACTAAACACCCCAGCTACAATCACAATAGAGCTTATCAGCGCCAGATCCATACGAAACAAAATTAACACAATAGCAGACCACAAAGAAGATCAACGACCTGACATACTGTGCATCAGAGAAACATGGCTCACCCCCACCGATAACGTACTACTTAATCAATTAGTACCATCCACCTACTCAGCATTTAACTGCCCACGTGCACAACGAAGAGGAGGAGGGGTCTTGATCATCGCAAAAAACAGCCTAAGACTCAAGTCAAGAAGTGCCTCAAACACAAACCAATGCAACACCACACCATCAATGTGGAAAACAAATGGATGGCCCTATGCCTCACCTACAGAGCCCCAAATGTGCCACCAGATGAGCTAGCCTCCACTCTAGAAGAGGTCTGTGCCATCAACACAAATCACAAACCCCTGCTACTATTAGGAGACTTCAACCTTAAATCGACCAACACTAAGGATGCAGAAGCCTTCCTACGAGCCATGGGATCCTTACAATACATCCAACTGATCAACACCCCGACACACAGACATGGATCATCACCAGACCTCATATTTGCACCCAACTTTCTAATGGACAGTGGTAGCATATCAACACCCGATGTCACACCTGTATCGTGGTCAGACCACCACATAATCAAAATAAAGATTATGCCACAAGGGCAAAACCACGACGAGAACCTGGACAACCCACCAGCACAAAGAAGATTTAAAAGCTTCGACAGGGACCAATTTCTACTGGATACGCTACCCCACCTGAACACGAAAGAAGAGGATCTAGACAAGCAAATCAGAAACTGGAAACAGCATCATCAATGTTGCTGCCAAAGCCACCGAATTCAAACCCAAGAAAGCTCACCGCACCAAAGCACATCACACACCCTGGTACTCAAAAGCCATACGGAATGAGAAGAAGGAACTCAGGAAGTTAGAACGGCGATGGAGACACACCAAGTCACCGAACAATCAGGAACTATACTTAACAAAACAAAAAGAATACAACAAACTCATCAACCAAACAAAGAAAGAATACCACACCACCATCATACTCAAATCAAACAACAAACTGAGAGAGCTCTTCGAAATCATGAAAACCCTCACCAAGGAACAGAAAACTGAGAGCGAAGTTCAAATAGACCCACAAGCATTCGCAGACCATATCCAAGAAAAATTCCATTCAGCTACACAACGGAAAACAGACACAAACACCAAACCAGCCACCCTCTCAAGAAAACTTGGGACAAATTCAGCAACCCATCCACAGAGCAGCTCTCACACATCATCACCACACTCAACACAAGCACGGCCCCAACAGACCCATGCCCAGTTACATGGATTAAGGCGACAAAGTCAAACTTCATCCACGTCGGCCTGCGACGGTGCAAGATGGCCGCTTGATCCTTTCTCTCCCCGGAATCCTGACTATTATCCTGCCCCTCCGCAGAGAAATACTGCTTTTGGAGTTGCAGTGTATGCAAGAACGTGGCAATGTCGTCCAGCAAGCCCTCCAGGCTTGATTTTAGTTCCCTGTGACTGGGGGAACTAAGCGGCTGAAACCGGATCCTCCCTCGCCGCAGAAGGCTGCTGGAGCGAAGGAGAGCTTAGACGGCCTGCAAGAGCTTTTGGCTGAAATAAAGACTGCGCGAGAGCTGGTCACCGCAAATGGAGAAACTCTGAGCGGGGTGCAAGCTGATGTGGAGGAGCTCAAGGACTTGAAGGTACAGCTTAGTACACTCTCTGAAAAGATGGAAGGGCTCTCTATAAGGGTGGAGGTACACGAGGAGCGGCTGAAGGAGGTGGCTGCTAACACTAAGCGCATTTCTGCCCTGGAGCGCAATCTCGAGGACCTCAATAATAGGGTGCATCGAAATAACATCAGGCTCGTGGGGATACCTGAGGGGGCAGAAGGACGTGACATAATGGGCTTTCTGCATAAAACTATTCCGACTCTACTACGGATAACTTTCGATCACCCATTTGAGATTGAGAGGGCTCACAGAGTCCCCACGCATCAAAGCCCCCATTCGTTCCGGCCACGCCCTATCATCATGAAGCTGTTGCGGCATCAACAAGTGGTTCAAGTCATGTCGGCAGCTAGAGCTTTGGCACCATTGAAGTTCAAAGGTTTAAACACAGCCTTTTTCCCGGACTTTAATAAGGCTACAGTGGCCCGTCGGAAACAAATGCTAGCGCTAAGACTGCGTCTGCAAAAACTTCAAGCTCGGCATGGGCTGTTTGCTCCAGCCAGACTCAGAGTTACGTTACATAACCAGACTCGGACCTTTGATGACTCTCAGGCTCTGTTGGCTTATATTGAGGAGCAGGAAGCTGCAGTAATGCGCTGAGAACGTTTGTGGAGACTTTCTGGCAAGGACTGAGCTGGGCCTGCTGTGTCGCAGGCACTGGTTTGCAGCTTTGGCCTATATCGTCATTGTTTGACTGGGGTTGAGTGAATGGGCTCTATGTAAGTGTGAGTGCTGGAAGGATGTTTGCTCAGGAGCTGGGGTCTCTGGTTGGTCGGGTGGGGGAGTGGAGTTCTTTGTGGCTAGCAGTCTGGGGGGTGCGAGTTGTATGAGGTTGAATTATTGGAGGGAGGGAGGGGGTAGTGTATGAGGAGCTCACAGGGGGGGAGATGGGTTTCAGAGGGCACTCTTGCGGGTTCGATGGTTCACCTAGGGTGGTGGGTTTGGTTGGGGGGGAAGTTGTCTCCAATGGTAACTGCTGGGGTTAACATACAGAGCTGGGAGATGGTGCTATGTAAGTGGGGCCCTAGTGTAGATGTAATCTTACTTGTTATGCTTTATGGGGTCCCTTAAGATTCTGTCACTGAACGTGAAAGGGATCAATAATCCAATCAAGCGAAAGAAAATCTTACTGTATTGTGCTAAGCAGGGTGCCGATGTAGTTCTACTCCAGGAGACCCACTTGTCTTCCATAGAGGCAATGAAACTGGGTAAGGGGTGCTATGTGGTTGCAGTCCATGCGGCAGCAGTTGGTAGAAAGAATGGTGTAATAACATTGGTGCGGAAAGCCCTCCAGCCAAAGGTTGGGTTGGGATCTGCGGACCCTCAAGGGAGGTGGGCGAAGGTTCTATTGCATATTAATGGTGAGAAATTGGCCATATTGAATGTCTACGGTCCCAATTGTGATGATGTTTCCTTCTTTCAGAAGGTTGCGGAAGAGGCTTATGAATTGAGGTCCCTCCCTGTGATTCTAGGCGGGGACTTCAATTTGGTTCTGGACCCATTGCTGGACCGACAGCCGTTTAGATCCCCCAAGCCTGGCAGGGCAGTTTCTATTCTTTTGTCCCTGATGCAAGATTTGGGCCTGCACGATATTTGGCGAACTTTGCACCCTACAGATAAGGAATATACGTTTTACTCCCTTCCGCATAATTCGCATTCGCACATTGATTTCCTCTTGATATCTAGATCTTTAGTGGAGTCAACAACGGAGGCCGGTATCTGTGCTACCACGGTGTCAGATCACGCAGCTGTCTTCCTGATTTTGACGTTGGTGCAAGCGGCCTCTCGGAGGGCAGGATGGTTTTTTCCCAGGGAGTTATTGGAAGATCCGGCCTTCTGTGATTTTGTTCGGATGGAGATTAAAGAATACTTTGCTAACAATCTCCCTTCGGAGACCGCAGGTTGGGCCTGGTGGGAGGCCTTCAAGGCCTCTATCCGTGCCCGGATAACTAGCTATGTGATCCGTCTGTCTAAACAGAGGAAGGCGGTGTTGGCTGAGCTTGTGTGCTCTTACGCCTGCAGAAGTTAAGGTATCAGTATAACACTCTTTTGAGTTTGGAAGTCCGGAAGGCCCAGCACGCACAGGAGAAGAGATATTATGTTCAGCAAAATAAAGCTGGCGGGCTGTTGGCGTCTGTGCTCACCCCCCCTAGGGAAAAGTCTAACATTGTGGCCATAGGTTCGGGAACTCATGGGTTGCTCACGAAGAGTAGTGAGATAGGGGAGAGCTTTAGGTCTTTTTATCAAGATTTGTACTCTTCGATGGGAGAATGTAATGATTCCGTTTATCAACGCTTCTTAGGTGGCTTGCCTCACCCTGTTCTTAGCGCCCAATAGGCTGAGGGAGTGGGTCTATTAATAGAGGGAGAAGAGGTCCAGGCTGCCCTTAGGGTGGCGAAAAAGGGCAAGGCGGCGGGCCCTGATGGACTACCTGCGGAATTTTATCAAGCGTTCCAGGATGATCTAGCTCCCCAGATGGCCTGTTTTTTTCAACTGCTCGTTGAGCAATCCCCGCAGATAGGGAGTTTCAATGAGGCGACTATAGTTGTGCTGGCTAAAGAGGGCAGAAACCCCCTTGAGGTGGGCAGTTATAGGCCGATCTCTCTCTTAAATGTTGACTACAAGATTTTTGCTAGTGTTTTAGCCAGGAGGCTCTTGAAGGTGGTCCCCGGGTTAATACACCCGGACCAATGTGGATTCCTGCCGGGGAGATCGACGGTGGATAATGCTCATCTTCTTATTGATCTTTTTGCCTTAACACGCTCACAGGACTGCCCCATGGTTGGGCTCTCCTTAGATGCCGAAAAGGCTTTTGATAGGTTGGAGTGGGCCTTCATGTACCGTGTGTTGCAGTGGTTTGGCTTTGGCGACTCGTTTATCAATCTGATTAAGGTGTTGTATTCTAACCCCCAGGCCCGAATCTTAGTGAATGGCGCATTGTCTACTCCCTTTGCCCTACAGCGTGGCACTAGGCAAGGTTGCCCTCTTTCCCCGATATTGTTTAATCTTGCTTTAGAGCCCTTGGCCATTGCCATTAGACACTCTGAGAGGATTCGAGGTATCCAAGTAGGGGATTTGCAAGTAAAACTGTCAGCCTATGCTGACGATTTGTTGCTCTCTGTCCAGCCGAGTCAGGTGGATGAAGTTCTCAGAGTTATGGGTGCCTATTCGGAAATCTCTGGATATAAGATAAACTGGGGGAAGTCGGTGGCGTTTCCCATGAACAGTGTGACTTTCTCTTCCGCTCTTGGGGATCATCCCTTTGTGTGGGAAACCAAGCCCATTAAATATCTGGGAGTTAAATATTGTTTCTCCGAAGAAGAGACGATTTCCATTAACTGCCGGACGATTGAGGAGTTGCTTCGAGTCTTTACGGTAAAGTGGTCCCCCCTATATCTGACATGGTGGGGCAGGATGGAGGCTATCAAGATGGTTTTGTCTCCCAAGATAAACTATATCTTAGAGATGCTTCCGTTGGAGCTCCCACCTAGGGTATATAAAGCCTGGGAGCGACAGTTAATAGGATTCTTATGGTCAGGAAAACCCCCCAGAATCGCGACCACCAAGCTTAAAATGAGCAGGGAGCTGGGAGGAGTTAATTTCCCTGACTTCTGGGCCTACCACCAGGCTTTCTTGTTGAAACAGGGTGCACTTTGGTGTATGATGGAGACCAATGAGTTCAACCCGGTTTGGTTAGAAGTGGAGAAGCGGATAGTCTCTCGTGTCCCTCTCCAGCTGTTGCTTGTAATGAAGCTTCCTGTTACCTGTCTGGTTTCTCCTGCTATTCTAGCCACTCAGAGAGCTTCCCTTGGCCTAGCAGAGGTAATGGTTGGCGAGAATCCCGTATCTAGAGAGTTCCCTATATGGCATAATCCTAGATTTAAAATTGGGGGTAAAATGTTCTCTTGGAGGTGCTGGCAAGATAAGGGTATTTGGACATTGGGTCATATAGCCCACCTCCAGGGTTGGAAACCCTGGGAGACACTTGTCAGGGAGTTTGATCTGCCCGATAGCTGTCGGTTTCAATGGGTCCAGTTGCGAAGCTGTCTAACGCAGGCAAAGATTGTTGCAACTGACTTATCGAAGGAGTAGGGTTTGCAACAGTTGTTACTTGCCTGTTCGGAAGGTAAGGGGACAGTCTCAAAGCTATACACGGCTCTTCGGAATGAGTGGTCTGCCTTGTTAAATGGTCTAAAAAAGTGTTGGGAGGTTGAGCTAAATTTAACTATTCCGCCTCAACCTTGGGCCACCCTTTGGTCGAGGGTGAATAGAACCTCTAGTGCTGCAGCAATTACCCAGTCATTATATTTTTTCTCTCACAGGGCGTATTTGACGCCCAGTCGACTCTCTCGTTGGGCTCCTGGAGTAGAGGCTCGTTGTTGGACATGCTCGGCGTCCTTAGGCACTCTGCAGCATATGATGTTTAGGTGTCCTAGTGTGCAGAAGTTCTGGCGGGAGGTATGGGGTTTCATACAGAGGATACTCTCCTTTCGGGCACCTCTGTCGTGGGATTTGGTTTTTCTCCGGTCGGCGTGCCCGACTCTGCCTCTACAGAAAGAAAAGCACTTTTTGTTTAACTTTTTGATTGCCGTTGCTCTGAAGCTAATCTTGATTTCCTGGAAAGATGCTAGTAAGCTGGAGAGCAACCATTGGTGGAATTTGGTCTCTCTTTATGCAAGTTATGAAAAGGCATGGGGCTGCCAACAAGGACGGAGGTGCCGGAAGGGACGACCTGTCTTCCGACCGGACTTGGAGAGTAAGTGGAAATGCTTAGATGGTTATGCCGCATCGGCTGGAGTGTCTTTCAGGGGCTAGATCATTGCTGGAGGAATGTTGTTTGTTTTCGTAGCTTGATTTAGCATGTGTCAGAGAATTGGTATTCATGTCATGTGCACGGTGTTACTGCTCTGTAGAAATTGTTGCTGTGGATGACCATTGGAGACTGGGAGGGTGGGCGGGTTGGGTCTGTTCTTTTTTTCTGTTTCATGGTTTGTTTTTGTTGTTTGGTTGTGCTGTTGGAAATTTTAAATAAATAAAATAAAATACTCTCACTTGGTTTGCAGCTTGTCGTGCTGTGAGGGCTTACGTGCATCAGTGATGCTGAGAGCTAAACTATCGGTAGTTTAACTACTGGCAGGGTCTCCCAAGATGGACAGGTCTCAGCTGAGGTGCCAGACGAAGACAAACCACCCATCTGGGCAGCAGCAGAATGGGATAGTGTTGACGGCGGAGGATCACATTTCTGTGACAACGGCAACAACACCAAACTTAAACTGCGCGGAAGGAAGGCCCGGCAATCTACTTCTGTATCTTGCCATGAAAACCCAATGGATAGTTACAACAAAACAAATTGTGCTATGGTGCTGGAAGATGAGACTCCCAGGTCAGAAGGCACTCAACTAGCTACTGGGGAAGAGCTGAAGACTTTTCAGAGTAAAGCCAGCATTTATGATGTGGTTGGATCAAAGCCCTCGGGAAGTCTGACTGCTGATGTAGCTGCGCATGAAATGAGAGTCAGAAGCTGTAAAGATGTCTTACACATTGGAACATGGAACGTACGAAGCATGAACCAAGGGAAGTTGGAGGTGGTCAAGAATGAAATGGAACGTGTACAACTTGATCTGTTGGGTGTCAGCAAACTGAAATGGACTGGCATCGGGCACTTTGCATCAGATGATCACATGGTCTACTATGCTGGAAATGAAAGACAAAGAAGAAATGGTGTTGCATTTATAATAAAGAAGAAACTTGCAAGAACTGTAATGAAATACAATGCAGTCAGCGAACGCTTAATCTCTATTCGTCTATGAGGAATGCCTATCAACACAACTATAATTCAAGTATATGCCCCAACAACAGCTGCAGAAGAGAATGAAATTGAAGAGTTCTATGAACAAGTACAAGCTGAAATTGACAGAACATGCAAACAGGATATCCTGATAGTCATGGGTGACTGGAACGCAAAAGTTGGCAACAAAGAAGAAGGCAAAGTAGTTGGAAAATATGGACTTGGCAACAGAAATGAAGCTGGAGAAAGATTGATAGAATTCTGCAAGACCAATGATCTATTCATCTCAAACACCTTCTTCCAGCAACACAAGCGGCGACTGTACACATGGACTTCACCCAATGGATTGTATAAAAATCAAATTGACTACATCTGTGGAAGTCAACGATGGAAAAGCTCTGTAACATCAACAAAGACAAAACCTGGAGCTGACTGTGGTACAGATCATCAACTACTAGTATGCAAACTCAAGCTAAAGTTGAAAAAGAGCAAACCACTCATGAATGCAGCAAAATATGACCTTGAGAATATACCACTGGAATTTAAAGACTGCCTGCAAAATCGATTTGCTGCTTTAGATACAAATGACAGAGCTCCGGAAGAGTTATGGAATGACGTCAAGAAGGTTGTGCTGGAAGAAAGCGAGAAGTCTCTACAAAAGGTGAAAAAGCAAAAACGGCCAAAATGGATGACGGAAGAAACTCTGAAAATTGCCCAGAAACGCAGAGAAGCTAAAGCCAAAGGAGAAAGAAAGACAATCTCAGAACTCAACAAAGATTTCCAACGTGCAGCAAGACAGGACAAGGAAAAGTACTACAATGACACTTGCAAGGAAATAGAAGCAGAAACTATTAGAGGAAGAACAAGATCGGCTTTCCTAAAGCTGCGAGAGCTAAAGAAAAAGTTCCAGTCTCGAATTGGAATGTTACAAGATGCTCAAGGTTCTATGTTGAATGATGCTGAGAAGATCAAGAAAAGGTGGAAGGAATATACAGAGTTTTTATATGATAAAGATCAAGTGGACCAACAGCCGTTTCAACCTATACCTTATGATCAGGAACCATTGGTGATGAAAGAAGAAGTTGAAGCAGCATTGAAAGCCTTATCAAAGAACAAAGCACCAGGCATTGATGGCATTCCCATAGAAGTATTGCAGCAATCTGATGCAGCTGTTACCGTACTTACAAGGCTCTGCCAAGAAATATGGAAGACAACATCATGGCCAACTGACTGGAAAAGATCTGTGTTTATACCAATACTAAAGAAAGGTGATCCAACTGACTGTGGAAATTATCGCACAATCGCTCTGATCCCACATGCCAGCAAGATTCTACTGAAGATTATTCAAAAGAGACTACAGCCATACCTAGAACAAGAACTACCTGAAGTGCAAGCAGGGTTCAGGAAAGGACGAGGAACGAGAGACATCATTGCGGATGTGAGATGGATCCTTGAAAAGACTAAAGAATACCAAAAGGATATCTATTTGTGCTTTATCGACTATAGCAAGGCTTTTGACTGTGTAAACCATGAGAAACTCTGGGCCACGTTAAGAAGCATGGGTATACCAGAACACCTGATCGTTCTCTTGCGCAATCTGTACATTGATCAAGAAGCAACAGTTCGAACGGAACAAGCAGAAACAGAATGGTTTAAAATAAGCAAAGGTGTAAGACAAGGCTGCATACTTTCCCCCTACCTGTTTAATTTATATGCAGAACAAATCATCAGAGAAGCAGGACTGTATGAAGACCACAGAGGTGTGAAGATTGGTGGAAGACTCATCAACAACCTTCGCTATGCTGATGATACCACATTACTGGCTGAAAGTGAAGATGATCTGAAACATTTGCTTCTCACAATCAAAGAACATAGTCTCAAAATGGGCCTGCACCTTAATGTAAAGAAGACAAAGATCATGACAACTGGCATAATCAACAGGTTCATCGTTGAAGGAGAAGAAATTGAAATCGTGAACAACTTTAACCTACTTGGATCAACTATCAATAAAGAAGCAACAAGCAGTCAAGAAATCAGACGACGCATTGCTCTTGGCAGAATGGCTATGAAAGACCTAGATAAGATTCTCAAGAGCAGAGATGTCTCTCTCCATACAAAGATTCGACTTGTTCAAGCCATGGTATTTCCAATAACATCATATGGATGTGAAAGCTGGACAGTGAAAAAGACAGACAGGAAGAAAATTGATGCCTTTGAATTATGGTGCTGGCGAATACTGTGTATACCATGGACTGCCCGAAGAACAAACCAGTCGGTACTAGAGGAGATCAAACCTAAGCTTTCTTTAGAAGCTCAGATGACAAGACTTCGACTTTCATACTTCGGACACATCATGCGAAGAGAGAGATCATTAGAGAAAGACATCATGCTTGGCAAGATAGAAGGTCAACGCAAAAGAGGAAGGCCAGCAATGAGATGGATCGCTACAATAACAGCAGCTACGGGTACCAGTCTGTCAACAATGAGCCGCCTGACTGAAGACCGAACACAATTTAGGATAGCTATCCAGAGGGTCGCCATGAGTCGACTCCGACTCGACGGCACTTAACAACAACAACAAAATAAAATTAAAAAAAAACCTTCATCCACGTCATACACAACATGGTGAACAGTTCACTAACCCAAGGAATCATGTCTGACCAGCTAAAACTTGCCACAATAAGACCAATCCCGAAGAAATCACCACTCGACAAGAACAGCCCAGCAGCCTACAGACCTACCTCAAGCATCCCTCTACTGGCAAAGATTATTGAGAAAGTGGTACAACATCAGCTACAGGAACACATCGACAACCATGCACAACTGGACCTCAACCAACATGGTTTTCACCCCAACCACAGAGTTAAAACACTCCTGTTATACCTTTTTAACGACATACTATACCTCATAGACAACAGAAAGAAAGGAATACTCATGATCTTCATTGACATTTCATCAGCATTCAACACAATGGACCACGGAACCCTACTAGCAAGACTACAGAACATCGGATTACACATAGCAACACTGAGGTGATTCCACTCCTACTTAACGGACAGACGGGACCGATCTTTACCTGTATCTAACACATCCCTACCCATAAAGGTCATGCAAGGCATACCTCAAGGATCCACCCTATCAGCACTATTATTTAACCTTTACATCCAGCCAATATGCAGCACCATAAAAGAACACGGGATAAAATACACAATCTATGCGGACGACATAATGATATACACACCACTCACCCTCAACAACCCAGACTACACCAAGATAACAGAATGTCTCATGCACATGAACAACTGGTTTCAACACAACAACTTGAACATAAACTACAGCAAAACTGAGGCTCTAATCATCACACAAAACCCCGACTTCAACCCTCCTCGCAACATCAGGATAGACAACACAACCATACCCATACAACCAGAAGTGAAATACCTCGGAGTAACCCTGGATAAAGAACTGAACCTTCAGTCCCACATCAGCAGAACCACCAAAAATGCATACCACAGGATGAGACTAGTCCGACGCTTCAAACCCCTCCTCTCTCAGGAACACTTCCACACAGTCTGTCAGGCACTAATAACCCCAATCCTAGACTTCTGCAACCCAATCTATCTTGACCTAACAAAACAGACACTCAGGCCACTGCAACTAGCCCAAAACACAGCAGCTCGCATAATAACCGGCACCACAAGACAAGAACACATCACACCTACCCTAAAAGATCACCGCTGGCTACCAATCAGCTCCTGCATCAGATACAAGACAATCATAAACATATTCAAAATCAAGCAACAGTCGTTAGCTTTCAGCCTACACCCACTCATACAACCCGACAGCAGCACAAGACTGAGGAGGAGAGGCACATCCAACCGTGTCAACACACCTAAAGACATCAACAAGGTACGCAAGGACACCGGAAAATAAGCATTATCAATGGCGGCACCAACAATCTGGAATGCCCTCCCTGATGAACTACAGTCAACAACAGACATTAAGGACTTTAGGAAACTATTAAAGATGACCCTCTTCATAGAGCACTACGGTGACATCACTTAAACAGTGCAACAGACAATACCCCAACTCAACACCCCACCCTAGTGACATGATTTAGTGTTAAAGTCCTGATGTACATAGTATTGTAAATAGCCAACGTTGTAAATAGCTCACCAAGTATCAATGTCCATCTACACACACACGCACTCACTGCTCAATGCATGCACATACTAGACACTGTATCTTGTTGATTGTTTGCTGTGTAGACCGCCTTGATTGTAGGAAAAGGCAGTATAGAAATCCGTTTAATTGAATAAATAAATAAATACATATTTCCCTGGTTTACATGCATTAACTCTATTGCACACATTATATACCAGAAAGAAATATGATGTCCAGTTTCCATTAGATGCCATTGGTATGCCGATGATATTGTACAAATGAGCAACATCAAGAACACTTAACAATAATCTACGTATACACATAAGTAGTAGGGGGTGAGGAAGACTGTTCGCTAATGATTTCCAAAAGAGGAAATGCACCTGGCTGAAATGAACTAAAGGTGCCATACAATTTGCAGATAATAAGCTGATTCTGGACCTCTAAGAGACCTTCACACAGAGAGAGTAAATTAGTAACATACTAATAAACGTTAATGCTGCAGGATCACTGACTGGTATTGAAATGGAATTCTGAAAGAGAAAGTAATTGAACTCTTGAATACAAACAAGATATCCTATTATTAACAACAGAGCAGGCAATTCACAAAAGATTATTTGGCATGGGCACTTGATCATAAGCCTATGCAGAAATAGAAGTTTATTAAAAATAATGTTGTCATCCATATTAAAACTAATAAAGAGGAATTAGATAATTCTCAATATGGGATGTATGATCTTATAAAACAAAATGGTAGGGTCCTTTGCTCAAAACCAGGGGATAGAGCAAAAGAAGAAGCAAAACATTTATTTTTGATATTAGACTAACTTTCTAAAGAATGTTTTACAGCTATATGCCTGTATGTACACAGCAAGTGCCCCTTATAGAAATTCCCCTGCGTAGAACTACGCAGTATGGCAAGCCGATATGTGCTGGGTATGGGCATGTTTGGAGAAGGAGTTTCAGCAGAGCAAGGGAATACACACATACATTCTAAAAATATACACTTATGTGCGTTATTCAGCTGCATATCTTTACACCACCTCCTGCACTGGTGTAAATGTATATGGTTGTACTTTACTCATGATTTTGGCTGTTTTTGTGATAGTATTTTAAAAGACACACAGAGACCCTTCTACTAAAGCCTGCTAGGTGAGTAACATGCATTAAAGCAGGCAGTAAGATCAAGGTGACTAGGGACATGCAGGCAGGACAGCTACCAGCCACTAACATGTGTGTTGATTGCCCATAATATGAAGGATCAGGGAATGAGCAGGGTAAGGGTGAAATGCCCCCTATTCCCTCTCTGGCTCTCCCCGTACAGCCTGAGCAACAGGATGGGGAGAGCCAGTGGGGGGTGGGAAGGGGCAGGATTGGCGCGAAGCGGGGGCGGGCCAGCCCAGCAGGACATACAGGGCTGATTCAGGTCAACGTCGTGTAAGTCCGGGGACGTGCTGCTTATTCCACCTCATCTGCTTGCAAGAAAGAGTACGTTTTATCCATAGGTAGCGTGAGTGTATTCAGTTGTGATTTTAAGTCAGCAATGTCTGTCTGAATTTCCATGAGGGCTTCACCATTAGATGTTACAATGTTACCCTATATATAAGGATTGCTTGCATTGATATAGTGCTATTTTCAACAGTATATCATTGTTATTCTAGATATCAGCATTTTAGATTGTGTTGTATGTATATGTGGAGTTGTATAATTCTATGTATTGGTAAAAGATTATTCATAATTAGTTTTTTTCCAGAAATGCATACATATTTTGTAAACATTAGAAAGTAATTTATATGTATACACATTAATAATATTTATAAAATAGTGGTTTATACCATTCATGTATTTTGTGATTCTTAAAGTAATATTGCTTTATATGTGAGTTTTATTTGCATTGTGTATTTTGTATAGGCTATTTGCATATGCATGGGAAACGTGTATCTAGCGAAAACATTTACAAGCGTATTCCAGTACATGGCATACTGGGACATCCACAACGCTTGCATTGGGATTTCTGCCCATGGCTGAGGGGGTGGAATGGGGGCTTGGTTTGCCACAGAGATGTGTATAATGGATTCTGGAAAGGCCCGTGTATGTTTTTTTGTTTCCCCACAGATGTGCCCGCTATTCCTTGGAATAAGGCCATTACTTAGAAACATTTCTGCTGTGTTCTACAATTCATCCCTATTTTATTTATTTATTTATTTATTGCTTTTATATACCGCGCTCTTTAAAATCAGTGCAGTTTACATATAACATTTTGTACAAAACAGGGGCCTGTTATGTACTTACATTGAACAGGTAATTCAACTTGGAATATCAATTGGGGAGATCTATCTACTGCTATCTACAACTATCTACAGCTATCTACACCTATCTACAATATACACATGAGTCGTCTGTTCTTTACAATTGGCTAGATGGGTGTAAGGCGGGGTGTGGTTGAATTGCTGGGCTGTGAGTAGTGTAGGAGAAAAAGGTGGTGTTTTAGAGCTTTTCTGAATTGAGTAAGATCAGTGATTGCTCGGACGGTAGTTGGGAGTGCGTTCCAGCAGCTGGGAGCATAGAAATTAAAGGCTTGGTTCTTTGTTGCCCAGATGCATTTTGTTATTTCCTTGGGGGTTTGTAGTGTGTTGGTGGTGGATGTCCTCCTTGCTTTGTTTCCCGGGGTGGGGTAGATAAGATCTATCAGGGAGGTGGAGGATATTTTGTTGATGGCCTTGAAGGTCATCAGGACTACTTTATAGGTTAGCCGGCAGTAGATTGGTAGCCAGTGCAAGTCCTTTAGGATTGGGGTAATGTGGTCTCTTCTAGAGGCCCCGTGGAGGAAGCGTGCAACTGCATTCATTACCAGCTGTAATGGGTTTAGTGTGTTTTTGAGTAGTCCGTGCAGAATTGCGTTGGCGTAGTCACAGTGGGGGGGTCACAAGTGCCTGAAAAACTGTTCTGAAGTCATCTGGTTGCATCAGGGGTCGGAGATGTCGCACTGTTCTTATTTTGTGGTAGATTTTCTTGATGGTGTTGCTGATGTGCGCTTTAAATTCAAGGTGCTGGTCTAGCGTAACACCTAGGTAGCGGATGGTGGTTCTACTCGGGAGCTCAGTGTCCCTACAAGTGAGTGTGAGTGTGTGTGTGGTTTGAGGATTGCACGGGTGGATCTGTGTGCTGATCTGCAATTCAGGGAGAAAATGAATGCCTGGCCAGTATCTGGACCGCAGTGTCCTCAAATGCCAGTGGGATAGAGCAGCCATACTTCAGCTGTGCTAGGCACTGTGAGACATGACTGATGTTGTGCCAACATTCCCCAGATTGTGCCATGAGGCCTACATCCTTACCCAGTCCAGGATATATTCAAGCTGTGAGAGTGGTGATATATCTGGAAGCTGACTACTTGGTATGATGGCACAGGTATCCCCCCTCCCATGCTCACACAGACCTGACTGGGGAGCATTGCTACAAAGCAGACTCAGGGAAGGCAGACAGGGTTGCCCCACAGATAGCAGATGTATGCAAACTGAAATAAGCCAAGCCATAGAGTGGACATCACATGGGACAGGTGTAGCCACATGAAGGGAGCTGCTGTGAGAAATGCCAGTACCCAGATATGTGGGAAACAGATGCCATAGCCAGAAAACCATATTAATTAAAAGAGCATACATTTGTAGCTCAGTAGTATCATGCATCCTTTGGGGACTTGCAAAGTTAGTTTAGGTTTTTGTGAACTTGGTAAATGTCCATGTTTAACATTTTAAACAGTGTTTTTAGAGATGACCAATGCAAGAATAACTGAAGCATTGTCATCTCTAAAAACACTGCTTAAAATGTTAAGCATGGACAGTTACCAAGTTCACAAAAACTAAACTAACTTTGCAATTCCCCAAAGGATGCATGATACTGCTGAGCTACAAATGTATGCATTTTTTGATGCAAGGTATGTCATGACAAACATGTTAATATTTACTTTCTCTTATAATAAATTAGAGTGCACTAAGATTACTTAGAACTTTTCTGGGCAGGAAAAAACAAATATAAAGTCTAGTTTGCATTAGCATTCATTTATCTTTAGTATTTATGTCTAGCTTGCATCAGCAAAATACTGTCAGTGAGAACAGCAGCTTAGGAGTCGCATGTTTTAACTGAAGAGGCGTGGCCATCAGAAGCATCCTCGATTATATTGTGGAGATGGGCATGAGTGGAAATGTGCAACTGTCCAGAATACAGTGAGCAAGGGGACATCCAAATCGATTTCAACACCTACCCACGTCTTGTAATATTAGCAAGGATGGGTTTCTCTGATTCACTCTATGGCTCATGCCTACACCCATGCATGACTCTCGCTCTAAATACATGCACAGGCCAGCTGAATAGCATGTTGGACGTGCTGTGCCACATGCAACCTTGTGCCTATTCCATAAGTGCAGATACGTCTATACCCACGGATACAGAATTAGGACTGAATCAGGCCCATGCCCGATTTAAATGTGTCTGCCAGAGATAGTCGGCCTATATGGAATCTGCCTCTAAACACACCCACTTATAAAAAAAGACTAGATTACTAACGCAATACTTTTTTGTCAGACTCAGTTAACCAAACAAGATATTTTAACCATGGTTTTTATGATCCACTCAAGCCCATTTTACTCTTTTATAATTTTAATCATAAATCCATCACAGCTTTTTGATTCCATATTTTAATCTTTCAGTTCCAAAATTCAATCTTTCAAGTCCAAAACAGTTTAATGTTCTCTGACATCACCCCCCCCCCCCCCAAGGGTCTCCTGGAATCAAATCAATAACTCTGTACTTCAGAGATGAAAAAATTTATAAAAGTGAGATGTGACATGGCCCCAAATGCTTCTTTTGGCAGCATTTCAAACAGATCAGGGTATTTAATGACAGTGATACAGTGTGCCCCATCCCTGTATCTCTTCTATTGGAAGGTAAGAGCATGGCTTGATAATGGAGAAAAGACACACTTGCCTAGCATGCCTGTTATCCAAATAAATCTAAGCTATCATGGAAGGAGTCAGGACTGACTCGAAGGCACACATTGCATTGCATCATGGAACACCATTCGTGCTGTGATGAGGTGAATTTTCAATCTAGACTTATGTTCAGTCATTCTAATTTTTGTCAGTCTGCTTGTCTGACCTATATATAACTTTGGACAGTATATTGTATCATATATACCACATATCAGGAGTTACAAGAAGTTTCATGCTTCAGTCAATTTATTTTCTCAGTCATCAAATCAGACCCCATGGGCCACTTTATGCCTCGCTGATTGAGTGGCCAAGCTCTGCCTTGACTCCTCCCCAAGTTCCTCCATAAGTCCACCCCTAGCACCCCATGGCCTTCCCCTTTTGTTCTGCCCATGGGGATCCCATCTCCCACTGGCAGAAGAGAAGGGAATGGCTGCAAGTGCGGTGGATTCCTTCTGTCTTGGTGGCCTTCCCCTCCTGCCCACAGGGATCCAATCTCCCGTAAGCAGGGTGGAAGGCCACCAAGATTGCAGTAGCCATCCCCTCCTGCCTGTGGGAGATTGGTTCCCCATGAGCAGGAAAGGAAGGCTGCTGTGATTGCAGCAAAGACTCCTTCTGTCTGCCCATGGGGATCCCCTGTGAGCAGACAGAAGGAGTCTTTGCCGTAATCACAGTGGCCTTCAACTCTGCCCGTAGGGATCTGATCTCACAAGGGCAGACAGAAGGAGTTTGCCGTGATCACAGCTGCTCTCTACAAATGGTGGGCAAAATTTTGGTGGGGCCAGGGCTCACCCTATTCTGAAGCCTATGGACCCTTTGGGGAGGGGTGACTGCCAGAGAACATTAAACTATCTGGAGCAACAATGGATCTTCAATTTAAACACACAAAGCCCTAAGGGTATGAATATAGAAATCCATAGGATGATACTGTTATGAATTTTGCCTGTGATTGGTGGGTTGGTTGGTTTGTTATGATTATGAATGGTTAGAGATTTCAAATTGAAATGAATATCAAAATGTCTGACATCAGACTCTCTAAGAGAATGGCTGAACTGCTGTGAAATGTAATTTCTGTTTGAGGGAGCCACGTTTAAGTGTTACCGATGAGATCTGAAGATAGAAGAGCATCGTGCTGAGCTCAGGAACATCTGTATTGAGATGAAAGATAAGTAACAGTTTCCTGATGCAAGTTATTTGACTGGGTAACCAGAGAACTAGATCAAGGGCATGCAATGGATGTGATCTACCTAGATTTCAGCAAAGCCTTTGATACTGTTCCTTATAAGAGGCTTATCAATAAACTCAACAGCTTGGGGATGGGTCCCAAGATGGTGAACTGGATTAGAAATTGGTTGACTGACAGACGACAGAAGGTGACGGTAAACGGAACTCACTCAGATGAAAGGAAGGTGATTAGCGGTGTGCCCCAGGGTTCGGTCTAGGGTACGGTACTGTTCAATATATTCGTGAGTGATATTGCCGAAGGGCTGAATGGAAAAGTGTGTCTTTTTGCAAATGACACCAAAATTTGCAACAGAGTGGGGAACAAGAGGAAAGATCTACAAAAGCTGGAAGAATGGTCTAATGCTTGGCAATTAATATTTAATGTGAAGAAGTACAGTGTAATGAACTTGGGAAGCAGAAATCCAAGGGAATTTCTGGGGGAGTAGCCTAGTGGGGAGGGGCAAGGTACTGTTCAAATCCCACTAGAGGACAGCAACCTTCGGCCGGAAGGACCAGGGTTTCTAGTCCCACAGATGCTCCTTGTGGTCTTGGGCAAGCCACTTAACCCTCCATAACCCATGTTCCCTGTAAAAGTATTAGTGTATGTGTCTCATATCCCCACATGTTAAATGTATCCCCCAATTGTGTCATGACCACTTTGATTGAAGGATAAGGCGGTATACAAAAACTGTCTAAATAAATAAATAAATTATTTGCGATAGGGGCCGAGAGTTTGATATGCACGGACCAGGAGAAAGACCTCGGTGTGATTGTTTCTGATGATCTCAAGGTGGCGAAACAGTGTGACAAGACGGTGGCAAAAGCCAGAAGGATGCTGGGTTGCATACAGAGAGGAATTACCAGCAGAAACTAATGCCACTGTACAAGTCGCTGGTGAGGCTTCACTTGGAATATTGAATTCAGTTTTGGAGACCATTACTCGCAAAGGATATAAAAAGGCTGGAAGCGGTTCAGAGAAAGGTGACCAAAATGATTTGGAGCCTACATCAGAAGACTTATGAGAAGAGACTTGAAGACCTAAATATGTACACTCTGGAGGAGAGGAGGGACAGGGGAGATATGATTTGGACCTTTAAATACTTAAAGAGTATTAATGGACAAACAAGGGAGGAGGGAGGAGTAGCCTAGTGGTTGGGGGCAAGGTACTTCAGGCCGGAAGGACTGGGGTTTCTAGTCCCACAGATGCTCCTTGTGGTCTTGGGCAAGCCACTTAACCCTCCATAGCCCATGTTCCCTGTAAGTATTAGTGTATGTGTCTCATATCCCCACATGTTAAATGTATCGCCCAATTGTGTTGTGACTGCTTTGATTGAAGGATAAGGCAGTATACAAAAACTGTCTAAATAAATAAATAAACAAACCTCTTCCAAAGACAGGGAAGCTGTAAAACTAGAGGGCATAACATGAAGCTGCAAGGAGGTAAACCGAAAGTCAATGTCAGGAAATACTTTTTCACTGAATGGGTGGTGGATGCTTGGAATGCCCTCCTGATGGAAGTGGCGAGGGTAAACACAGTGACAGAATTCAAAATGGCATGGGACAGACACAGTGGATCCCTTTATAGCAACAGGATAAAATCAAAATAAGCATAACTATCTCTTATATCTGAACAAATAGGGGCGACCTACATGGAGCGATGGGTATACCCCTAAACAAAGGAATGGGGAGGGGTGACCTGCACTGAGCGGCAAGTGCCCCACTCTTGCCATCTTGCTAGGCAGGGCTAGGCAAGAAAAGGCAATGAAATAATAAAGATCAAAAGAAAAGAAAAAAACAGATGAAGAAGACGTAGACCAGTCATTTCATTAGAAGCTAAGTAATCTCTTAAGAAAATTTAAATCAGTAAAAACTGTTTGAAATCAATTGTACTAGTCGGAGAATCTTCTCATTTTTTAAGCCATTGATGTACTAAACCCTATACACGTTTTAGGAGATGATCCACAATTCTCCTAGTGTAACGAAGCAATAAGGGTGTTGTCTGAGGCTTAATATAAGACAAATAGAATTAATACTAATTGTAGTATAACGGTGAATAAGTTGAATGAGTAAGCTGATTTATGTTTATAGTAATAATCATTCACTAAGCACGGCCAATAAGGTATCTTAGTATAGACTATAAGTGTGGACATACCTTCAGATGTCCCCAACATTTGAGATATTGAATGGGGAAGTATAAATCCATTGTGCCTCCTCAGATATGCCTTCACCACACCCCCTGCCTACTTGGACAGCCCCACATTGGTGATATCTTTAACAACCATTTATAAAATGGCTCTGGAGACGTCTCTGTGATTTGGATGTTCATGTGCACATCTTCAGATGTCCAAATCATGACTAAAACTTTTAAAATGACCCCCCTGGTCTTTTAATTATAAGAGGGTTGTTTAATATTTATTTATAGCACTCTAACCCTATTATATTAACCACTTTTTTGACCTCCATGAAGATTAACACAGCACAGAGATCAGCAGTAAAGTCCTAAAACACCAGAGGAGAGCCAACACAACAGCAGAAAAGGTGTGATGAGCCCAGGCCACAGTAATAGGATGCGTTCAGCTGAGCTTTGTGCCCACAAGCTAGAGTCCTGACATTGTGGACTTTGATCCCAGTATAGGAAGAAAGATCCCTCAGATGGAAGAGGCATTCATGGACTGATTAGATGACATGCTGAGGATTTAAATAAGAATCAGAGAATGCACTATGATGAAGGCCCCAAAAGCAGTGAAAGTGGAGTTATAGCACTGGTGGCAACAGCACAGAAGAGATGAGAAAGACAAGGTAGGATGGAAGTCCCTACAAGGAAAAGTCAATACTTGTGGCATATGACTTATAGTTGATAAGTATAGCAATGGAGGATGTCAGACAGAAGGCCAATCTGTCACATCGGGGCTACATTCTGGCGAAAGGAGGGGCTTTTCCAAAGGGATGGGCTCTACCTTAACTGAGTTGGAACCAGGCTGCTGGCATTAACCTTTAAAAAGAAGACAGAGCAGCTTTTAAATTAGATAATAGGGGAAAGCCGACAGTCACCCAAAAGCACATGGTTTGGAAGGATGCATTCTTGAAAGATACTAGCAAAAGATTAAAGTTAGGGCATATCGACAGAGAGGTTCCAATAAAGACAACATAACCCAAATGCCCTTAAGTACTGAGCAGATAGAACTTAAAGATTCCAAGTTACCCCTGACTTCCGATAACCAGATTAATATGAATAAAATACAACCTCTAAAATGCTTGTATGCAAATGCTAGCAGTCTAAAAAATAAGATGGGAGAGTTATAATATATTGCACTAATTGAAAGGTTAGATATGATTGGTATCTCAGAGACATGGTGGAAGGAGGATAACTAGTGGGACACTATGATACCTGGGTACAAACTATATCGCAATGATAGAGTACATCGATTTGGTGGAGGAGCTGCACTCTATGTTAGAGAGGGCATTGCATCACACAAGATTAACATTTCGAAGGAAACAAAATACGCTGTAGAATCTCTATGGATAAAATCAAATTTCTATCTAATTTCTCAATAAACAGGGGTGTCCTACACGGAGCGGTGAGTTTGCCCCTAAAGAAATACATGGGGAAGGGTGGCCTGCACCCCTTGCCATCTTACTGGGCAGACTAGATGGACCATACTGGTCTTTATCTGCCATCATTTACTATGTTACTGTGTTTATTTATTTATAAGTATTTATATCCCGCTTTATCCTTGAATCAAAGTGGTTTTACACTGCAAACCAATCAGTTGGGATGGTGTGGGGGTGTCGGCATGCAGTGGGGGTGAAGGTAGTGTTCGTGGGTGTGTGGGTAGGTAAATATAGATTTGGGGTGCTATATATACAGGGGTGAGCTATTTACAGTGGGCTATATACAAGAAAGGGGGGGGGGTTGTCGCCGGGCGGGGAGGGTATACTGCTTAAAATGTTAGAGTCATGTAATTTCTCAGTAATGTTCTGTGTAGAGCGTTGTTTTGAGTGATCTTCGGATATCCTTAATATCGATCGTTGATCTCAAGCTGTCAGGGAGGGAGTTCCAAATGGCAGGTGCTGCCAGGGATATAGCTCTCTTTGAAGTGGTTTGCCTCATTTTGGTGAATTCTTTGGGGGTTGTGATGGTGTTCGTGGTGCCTCTTCTTCTGGGTCTGAGGCTGGAGTCAAAGCTGATGATAGCCTGCAGACTCTCTGTTGAGATGTCCTGTTTGATTTTGAAAAGGTTCAGTATTGTTTTGTATCGGACGCGGGACTCTATTGACAGCCAATGTAGGAGGTTCATAATGGGGGTGATGTGGTCATGTCTTGTGGATCCTGTTATTATTCACGCAGCTGTGTTTTGCACCAACTGTAAGGGTAAGACTATGTTACTATGAAATTCCATGTAAAAAAGGGAAGGCGATGGCAGTGGGGTTTACTATAAACAGCCTAGCCAAAATGAACAAATGGATAATGAAATGCTCAAAGAAATCAGGGAAGCTAACAAAAGTTACCACACAGTAATAATAATGGGTGATTACCCGGTATCGACTGGGTCAGTGTCATGGCAGGACTTGCTAGGGAGATTAAATTTCTAGATGAAATAAATGACTGCTTCTTGAAGCAGCTGGTTCATGAACTGACAAGAAGGGAAGCCATTCTGGATCTAGTCTTTAGTGGAACACAAGTTCTGGTGCAAGAGATAAGGGTGTTGGGGCCACTTGGCAATAGTGATCATAGCATGATCGCGTTTGATTTAATAAATGCAGGAAGGACAGCAAGGAAATCCATAGTATTACCTTTTAACTTTTAAAAGGGAGACTATAATAAAATGAGGAAAATAGTTAACTCCCAGCATGGTTTAAAGGTGAGGTCAGAGAATCTGTTGTTGCCAAAAAAGCATCTTTCAGGAAATGGAAAAAAGAGCCAAATGATGAAAACTGGAAACAACATAAACACTGGCAAGTTAGATGCATCGATAAGGGAGACAAAGAGAAAATTTGTAAAAAAGCTTGCTGTAGAAGAAAAATGCATAATAAAAACCTTTTCAAGTACATTCGTAGCAAAAAGCCTGTGAGAGAGTCAGTTGGACCATTAGATGACAGAGGGGTAAAAGGGGCACTAAGAGGGAACAAGACCATAGCAGAGAGACTGAATGAATTCTTTGCTTTGGTCTTTTACTGAGGAAGATATGGGATGTTACCCATGACTGAAATGGTATTAAAGATGAAGCCATAGAAGAATTAAAAGAAATATCAATAAACTGGGAAAATGTATTACAATTATTTGATAAACTGAAGAATAGCAAATCACCGGGACAGATGGTATACATCCGAGGGTGTTAAAAGAACTGAAATATGAGATTGAAGACCTTCTATTAGTAATCTGCGAACTATCATTAAAATCATCTGTAATGCCTGAAGATTGGAGGATGGCCAATGTAATTCCAATCTTTAAAAAGGATTCTAGTGGCGATCTGAGAAACTACAGACTGGTGAGTCAGTACTGGAAAAAATGGTAGAAACCATTATAAAAAACAAAATTACCAAACATGTAGGTAATCATGGCTTAATGGGAGATAGCCAACATGGCTTTAGCCAAGGAAGGTCTTACCTTATTAATGTTTTTTGAAGGTGTGAATAAACAGGTAGACAAAGGTGAGTCCATTTTCAAAAAAGCCTTTCACAAGGTCCCTCATAAGAAACTCTTGGCACAATTAAAAAGTCATGGGATAGGAGGCAGTGTACTACTGTGGATCAGGAACTGTTTAAAAGATAAAAAGCAGAGAGTAGGGCTAAATGGCCAATTTTCCCGAAGGAGAAAGGTGAATAGTGGAGTACTCCAGGGATCTGTGCTGGGTCCGTTGCTTTTTAACATATACATAAATGACCTGGAAATGGGAATAAAGAGTGAGGTAACCAAATTTGCAGATGACACAAAATCATTCAAAGTTGTTAATAACCAAGAGGATTGTGAAGAATTGCAAGAGGACCTTGTTAAATTGGAAGGCTGAATGTTCACTTGGCAGATGAAATTTAATGTGGACAATTGCAAAGCCATGCACCTAGGAAAGAACAACCCAAACCATGCAAAATTCCACATTAGGAACCACCACCCAGGAAAAAGATTTAGGTGTCATCATGGATAATATGTTGTAACCCTCTGCCCAGTATGCTGCAGCAGCCAAGAAAGCAAATAGAATGCTAGGAATCTTAAGGAAAGGAATGGTGAATAAAACAAAGGATATTATAATGCTAATACCTCTGTATCATTCCATAGTGCGACTGCACCTTGAATATTGTGTGCAATTCTGATCACCTTATCTTAAAAAGGATATAGCGTTATTAGAAATGGGTCAGAGAGGAGCCACCAAAATGGTAAAGGGGATGGAAGGATACCCCTATGAGGAGAGGCTAAAAAGGTTAGGACTGTTCAACCTGGAAAAGAGACTGCTGAGGAGAGATATGATAGAGGTCTATATATCAATCAATGGAGTAGAATGGGTAAACGTAGATCAATTGTTTACACCATCAAAATACAGAAAGACTAAGGGACATGCAATGAAGCTACAGTGTGACCCATTTAGAACTGATGAGAGAAAAGATTTTTTCACTCAACGCGTAATCAAACTCTGGAATTCATTTCTGGAGGATGTAGTAAAAGCTGTTAATGTAGCTCAGTTTAAAAAAAGGTTTGGAGAAGTTCCTGGAGGAAAGGTCCATAAACCATTATGAAAAGGGGCCTGGGAAATCCACTGCTTGCCCCAAAACAAGCATTGTGGAGCCTGTGTGTCTTTTGGGGAAACTGCTAGGAACCTGTGACCTAGATTGACCACTGTTGGAAACAGGATACTGAGCTTGATGGACCCTGGTCTGACCAGGTATGGCATATCTTAAGTTCTTATGTTCTGTTCTTATGTATCAAGGAGAAGGTTGTGGTCAACAGTGTCAAAAGCAGTAGAAAGGTCAAGAAGGATGAGGATTGATTAAAGACCCTTGGATTTTGCCAGGAACAGGTCACTGGAAACTTTGACAAGAGCAATTTCAGTTGAATATAAAGAATGAAAACCAGGTCATAGAGGACCCAAAAGGGCTTGAGAAGAGGAACAATTGAGGCAATGGCGCTGCACCGCACATTCAAGTAGTTTAGAAATGAAGGGAAGAAGGGAGATAGTTTGATAGTGAGAAGGACAGATAGGGTCTAGTGAGGGTATCTTGAGGAAAGGAGTGACCACAGCATACATGAAGGCTGCAGGGAAAGTTGCATTGGACAGTGATAGGTTGAGAAAATGAGAGATGGAAGGGACTACAATGGAGGAGATAGAGCTAAGGAGATGTGTGGGAATAGGATCAGAGAAGCAGATAGTGAGTTTGGATGATGAAGGAAGGTGAGTGGTTTCATCCTCAGAGATCTTAAAAAAGGAAGAAAGGGTAGCAGAGGTAAGGGAGAAAGTTGGGAGTAAAGAGGGGGCGGAGGGGAAGTAGCTGACATTATGGGGTCAGCCAGGGTTTGGGCAGAAAAGGAGGGAGGGAGGAGTCGGAGGTAGAGGCACCTTGAGGAGAGAGTTAAGAGTTGTAAAAAAACAGAATAAAAACCAAAATAAAAAGAAATAAAATAAAATAAAAAGAGAATAGAAAAACATCTCCCTGACACATTGTTACCAGTCCTGCTCTAGAGATCAGAACTATATCCATATTGCAACAATTGCAAATCCTGTAGCTGCTTGTGCAGCTGCTATGGGGGTTGCTATGATGTTTCCAGTGGATCTGCATGTCAAGAAAAGAAAAAATAATGAAACAAAACACCAAAAAAGTAAGACCTGCTTTTCTCTGCTGCAGCTACTCTGGATTGCCTCGCTGCTGCCTTTCACACCTCCATTGCTGATTTGGGTATGTCATGCCACCCTTGCTTTATGGCTCAGCGATCACTGTGCTTTGGCTTTTTCTGGGTCACTCCTCATCCTCCTGAGATGAACCTTTGTGGGTGTGTTGCTTAAACTTGTCATTGTATGATTTTTACCCTCTTTAAATGCCATGCTAGTTAGTCCCTTCTTGCAACATAGTTCTGTGATCAATGTGCTAAGGTCAAACGGAGCCATTGCAGGTAACATGCCCAAACATGTCTAGGGACATCCCTGTTCTGCAATTTCAAATGGCACCACCCTAAAATGCAGAAAAAGCATCTCTCTATGATGTATGTTTGCTAAAGGGCATTAGCTGCTGCGGTTGAGTTAATGCAGAGTTATCACCCATTCGTATCAGCTGACGTGGACAAAAAGCAGCTATTGCATGCATTTTTCTGTTATGTCTGCCTTTTCTGCATTGAAGAGGGCAAGGGTGTGAGATTGGGGTGGAGAGTAGGCATTCCAATTGTTGACAGCCATTGCACAAAACCTTTTCTCATAATGGCTACCAAAATTGGGCCCTATCTTGGCTGCAGATAATGCCACCTCAAGAGGTGATCTGGTTTGCCCAGCAATGTGGCCACTGCTAAATGAGAGCAATCATCTACCCTGGAGGTGATCGGCTCTACAAAGCCTGTAAGGACCACTCCTGTCCTCATCACTGGTACCCACAAATATGGCTACGATTTTGTGATGCTGCCCCTTAGCATCAGGATGCTTATAGGCAGCATCACATTATCATGGCCATTTTGTGTCAGGCCAATGACGGGGGCAGAACCAGGGAGAATCGCCCCTGTCCCCAGTGACCACTGGACCAATGGAATGTAATTACTGGTGGGGAGGATGGGGGTGGAGGGTTCAAGAGAGCCCCTTAAGACCAACTAACTGACTACTAGCCAGACTAGTTGAGTTTGTCTAGGGGTGCACTGATCCCCCTTCCCCAGACAGTTCCCAATAGGGACTGAGAGTTGTCTAGGCAGAATCAGTGTTGAAGGGAGGAAAGACAATTTGTTTATTGTCAGTGCCAATAATATTGTCAGATTGTGTGTGGGGGGTGGGGAGGGGGCAATCACAGAATTGGTGGGGGACCTGGTAGTGATTAGCGGACAGAGATACAATAGTGAATCCAATCGCTACCTGTCCTCCTCTTGGACTTACTGCGAGGACTCGCGATACCTGCACTGATGCAAGAATTGTGGATCTTTGCCATTAAGTCTAACACCTCCATGGTATCTGCCAGGGAAAATCTGGAAATGCTTCCTGCAGATACTATGGTGATTTTGGACTTACTCAGGGGCTTTTGCAGCTACAGTACCGTACCACAATAGCTGCAAGAGGATACCATGGTTTAGTAAACATGCCTGTAAAAGTACATATAGATGTCATAATGATGTCAGCTGCAATACATCATTGCCGCTTTGAAATTTGGATGAATATCTATTGTCATGGCCATGTTTCGGAACACCCTCAAAATACCCTTGACGCTATATGTGAATAGTTATTCAGGCACTGCCTGTCTGAAAATCTATGCTATGCATATTGGTTCAACATTTATATATAAGCATCTATTTTTTGTACATAATGATTCATAGCCCTTTCAATATTAAGGGGAAAATATTTTGCAAAAACTAGAAGATATAAGACTCTCTTCTCTATTTGGAATGGAGGCATAGCCTAGTGGGTAGCACTGTGGACTGATGCTCATGGACGTCATCATTCAAAATCTGTTGCAGCTCCTTGTGACCTTGGACAAGTTACTTAATTCTCTATTGTCCTTGGTACAAAATTAGATTGTGAGCTCTTTGGAGACAAGGAAATATCTAGCAGAACTGAATATAACTTGCCTTGATCCCATCCGAAAAAAACACCTGAAAAGTGATGAGTTAAATATAAATAAATAACTTTGGAACATGCAAAATAAAAATTGCTTGATGCATCTTGCTACCCTCAAATCTTCTTTGGAATATTTTTTTCTTCTTTAAATTTCCTTTACAGAAGAGTTAGAGGTAGGGTGTTTAACAGTATTCTATAGTCCAGAGGGGATATTAAGTGGCATAAAACATCTATGTGCTGCTGAATATCCTGTGGTTTAGCGGTAATCCTTTTGAATTTTCTCCCCCCCCCCTTCACCCTTGAGAAGTCCAGAAGACTTCATGTTTTTAAGCTCTCCTCCAGGAAAGATGTCTAGGCTCAAAGTTGGAACTACAGAGCTTGGGAAAGAGAGCTTGGTCTGGTGTCCAGAAAGATCTTGAGAGAGGACCAGAGGTGATCAGTAGTAGATTATATTTAATCCAATACTCTTGCATCCCAGTAAGGATTATCTCATCTCTCCTGAAAAGTGAATTTGCAACATGCAAAAAATAAAACCAGGAGCCTGTTTCCTTATGGATTTTCCCATTTTGTGTCTATGGAGAAAGTATTTAGTAAACAGAGCCCATAGTCTCCAGGTGTATGAATCTTAATGGAGTTTCTGCACCAAAGAGTAGCCATGGATGTCCACAGACTGATTATTTCAGAGAAATCTTAGAAGACAAACCCTTAATGACTGAAAACATAGTTTACTTTCTACAGAATAGTCAGTTGTTTTTTTAATGGGAGAAAAATAAATCTGCTTAACTTTTTTGGGTACTTTTTCAAGGAAAATCCAAAGGTTGGGAGCATTTCTCCTTTCTGTATCAGCTAGGGGAAGGTTTGAAGTGGAAATTCCCGGCCGGCCCAACCATTAGTCAGCAGCTTCTGAGGGACAGCAAAGAGCAGCAGCACAGCAAAAGCAAAACACTAGATCCTGACAGCCACACAAACTCAAGGAGCCCTCAGCACATTCTTTCAACTTCAAGGAGAGTGGGCACATGCATACACACAAAGTGAAGTTTAATATTTAAAATTCTCTAAGCCCAGGCCTCTCAGGAGTGTCCCAGCCTTACAATTACCCCACAGCGTATAATTGGCATGTTTACTAAGTTGGGCTAACAGTTTGAATGCACCATTTGTAATTAGGCCCCATGTTATGTGACCTAGTTATAAATAGCACCTGGTAATCCTTAGCCAAGTTTCATAAACGTGACCCTAAATCTTGCAGTTGTGCACCAGAATGTTACTTCAGGACTGGATACTCAATAGGATGGAATTTAGAAACAAATTGATAATGTCCAAGTCTTCTTTCCTATGGATAGAAAAGTAGGGATTGGAGGGAAAATAAAGTAATTTTGAAATTAAGCCTAGAGCCTAGAGGTGTTAGAAGCAGGGCCGTACGAAGACATAAATGCAATATCTGGCATCCCCCCAATCACAAGTTTGCCATTTGCCGCATGTCCAGCATCTCCCTATCTTGTTTTACCCCATACCTCCATGTCCAGTCGGCTCCCCGTGATGCCTGCCCTTGCCCCCCACCGCTTTTCGTGTTTCCTTGGTGGCGGTAGTAGCAACAGCAATGGCCATCCAATTCTAAAATGAAAAAAACCTGGGTCTTTCGGACTCCCTACTTGCTTGCAGGTCTGAGCCCTCCCTCCTCTGACGGATGCTCTCATCTGAGGAGGGAGGGACCAGACCGGCCATTCATATACGGGTATTTGCAACTCCATGCTTGAATGGCTGGTTTGGTCCCTCCCTCCTCTGAAGCGAGCATACTTCAGAGAAGGGAGGGATCAGACTTACATGCAGGCATGGAGTCTGAAAGACTCATGGGGTTTTTTTTAGAACTGGATGTCTGCTGCTGCTTCTGCCACTGCCACTGCCACCTCTGCCTCCAAGGATACTCGAAAAGCGACAGTGGGTAAGGGCAGGAAGCATGGGGGTGGGGAAGCCAAGGCCATCAGCCCCAAATGTGCCCCTATTTCTTTGTGCTTTGTGCAGCTGTACCACTTGCACAGGGATAGGTACGGTGCTGGTTAGAAGAAAGAATATTTCTCCCATGACCAGATGTTTAATATGAATAAAGGATTACTGTACAAGATGTTTCAATTATTTGATCTTTATTTTTCAGAAAAAGTATGCTAAATTAGATAAAACTAATTAAAAACTAATTTAAAATGCTGAAATTCCAGCAAATGAAATTCTAGTTAAAACCTTCAAATACTGTATTTCCACACAAATAATGTGCCCATGTATATAAGCGCACACAGATATAATGCACGGAAATGACGACATTCTGTTCGTGAACTTTTGATATCGCACCCGTGCTTATACTGTGCATGTCCTTTTGAATGTGGACTATGCCAAGAATGAAGTGCAAGTCCTACACCGCTGACTTCAAACTGAAAGTTGTTGTGAGAGTGGAAGAAACAAGCAAAAGAGTGGTAGCAAGAGAGTTCCAGGTTGGAGAAACATACATTAGCAAATGGAGAAAGGAGAAAAAGGAGCTTGAGAATATGAACCCCTGCAAACGTGCTGGTGCCCACATAGCTGTAATATCTGGCAGTCTTTCCTGCAAGCTACAGCTGATAGATATCATGGTTAACCATCCATTCAAGACATTTGTGAGAAGAGAGTGGGATGCATGGATGCAGTCTGGGATTCATGAATTCCAATCATCAAGAGACTGAAGCAGGCAAGATTTTCGGAAGTCTGCAAGTGGGTGTCTTCTGCTTGGGTAAAATAATGCCACAAACCATCCACGATAGCTTCAGAAAGGCTGGGATTGTCTGCCAGCAGAATAAGACACTTTCAGATACCGACGACGAAGGTGAAGATGCCAATAGCAGTGACAGCGACATCACTTCAGAAATCCCTGAAGCGCATCTGCAGTTAGATCTTAGATATTTCAATGATGACAGTGAGGAAGGAACGGACTTTAAAGGTTTAGAGGAGTCAGATAATGATGATGTTGATTGAACTGGAATTGGCCTAATCTAATTTAGTCTCATTTACAATAAAGAATGTACCAAAGTAACCCCCTTTGAAATTCAGCAGTTAAGAAATAAAGAAGTTATAAAAAACTAAAAATGACTATTATGTTCTTTTGTGTTGTGTTGTGATGTGTTGTGTTGATAATTATGCATATAACATGCCTACACATCTATCGTGCATGTGTAGCACGGTTTTTACCAAAAAGCATATCATGCGCATGTTATATGCGTGGAAATACAGTAATTATTGTTATTGTGCAATTAAAAGTGTATTGCACTTTAGAGATTAGAAATGCTCTCTTTTTCTATTTAGGAACAACAAACCAGTAACTAGAATTCAGATTTGATCATATAAATATTGTGCCTACAGCTTCCACAACATTTACTGTATCAGATTGTAATGCACCTTGAACAACCAATGTAAAGACGTGAGCTAAATAGGTAAAGTAACCTTTTAGAAGGGACATCTAAGGAGAATCTGGGACTTCCACATCACAACGTCCAAAAATCTGGTAAGTGATAGCAGTGAATGGAAGCACATATAAATGCCATTTGAAATCACTCTGTTTCCACCACAAAAGATGTACATTCCATCAGCCAGTCTGGAAGAGGGTCTGTGCAGTTAGCAAGGCTGGGTACATGCATGGCTATAGGTAATTTTAGAAATGCAGAAGCCCTTGATTGGATGGCCACAGAAATGGGTACTGTGATAAGGAAGCTTATCATAGTTCAGGAAGGAGCTATAATAGAGGTGAATTGGCTCTGAACAAGCAACCTGTCTTTGCTGGTAGAAATAATAAAACAGAATGTTTTCATAAAAGACTACCAGTCCAGAATGCACCAGGTTTCAAACAGCCACTAGAAGAGCTGAAGTGGGGAAACGTGTGTTCAATCAGGAGAGCTATGAGGTAATCCCCAATCACTCATCTCCAAGGGCAGGGCTTGATTCAGCACAGCTGAGCTGTGCTAGGGTGGAGTATCCCTCTAAACAAGTTAAAAGTAAAACAGATTCTACACAGAATCAGAAGGAGTTGAGGATCAGGAAGCAGCAGCAGCCACAATGTGGAAGAAAGAAGAGAAAAACATCTTGGATGTCTAAAGAAGGAGCCCATAGCAGTACGTGTATTGGGGGTCATTCCAGAGGCAAGCATACTCCATTGGACTGGAGGATGCCAGAGGAGTGGGGTTACAGAGACAGGAATCCCCGGACGGCACCTGTGAGGGAGACGGCTGCATTTGGAAGGGGCCCTAAGACCAGTGCAAGAAGGTATGTGAAGAGAGACCCAGTGTCCAGGGATCTTGATTGGAAGGCTGGACATAAAAGCTGGATTACTTACTGGCCAGGATATCTGGAGAGGAAACCTAACAACAAAGGAAGCTCAGGTATGAACACTGATCTATGCCCTAGCTCTTCACTTGGAAGACAGCAGGGAAACATGTATTGTCCTGAGAGTGCTCCATTAAGGAATTCCTCTGAGCCAGACCATGATATTGATTCTATGATAGTTGAAGAAGAAGGAGATATTTTAAATGATCAGAATGAATACATGGATTGCTCTCTGAATAAGCTGCTGTGGTAAAATACTTTCACAAATACAACCATCAAAAAGAAATATAACTTGTTCTTTTATCTACCCAGAAAAGTTTACAAGAAAGCTTTAGGGTAGGATTTGAGCCACGTATAGAAAGTAAACCAGCAAAGGGGTTTGCAGCTGACTAATTGTTGGCAATTAAGCCATGCACAATTGCATGTGAGCTCTGAAAGGAAACTACTGTTTGTGTGTGAAAATACAAGAAAGTTATCCTTGAAAAAGAACAGTTTTTGGTTACTTTTTGGGTTTTGTTTTTGCTTTTGGAGCACTGCTAAAAGGTATTAGCAGGAGCCCTCAGAAAGACCTTTCTGTTTCCCCATCAAGGTCTTTATTGTTTGTTTGATTGCTTAAGAAGTTCAGTTGCTGATATCATGATTTGTTTTTCCTAAGTATAATACTGAAAGCAAGTATCCTTTTGTGTTACCAAGTAAATCTGTGTGGGAGAAATAACCCCATAAATAAAATATATTTTCTTTGCTTACACTCGAGCAACACAACTCATTATTTTGTGAACGGCTGAATCTGGTATGAATGGACTACATTCCCCACAATCCTTTGCAAGTCATAATAGTATTTGCCTTTGCCAAGACTGTGGACATTCTCACCCAACGCCCCCGTTTACAGTACTTGGATGTCCCGGCTAGTGTATTTTAGAAGGGGAATGTCCATGTTCAGTAACATGTGAATGCTGGTCAGCCATTTTAGAAATTTAGACGTGCCGCAGTAGTTCACTAATATGTTTGGCATATGTATATACATGGCCAGAAGATATTAACTGTAGCGGTGAAAGTTTATATTGCTCCACCCCCAGAAGTGTTAAAGCTATGAAACAAGTACTGTGTTAGAATCAGGTATAGGCATGGATACCTCAACAACCAGGTCTAGAGGTTCTTGTGCCATTCTGAAATCACATCACAATGAGCATCTTTGTTGCTCCATCCAAGCCACTACTTTGGCGTGTCTCCATTCTACTTGGTCGTCCTTGTGCTGGGGATGTCCATATACCCAGTTTCTAAAATGGGTCCGGGTACAACCTTGTGATTTAAATGTCTGACTGCCCATTTTCAGACATCCAAAGCACAAATAGGGCTTCTAAAATAACTCACTAAATAAATAAATAAACACTTTCTTTTCTTTATATATGTCAATATGAAGAGATTCCTTTTGAAATGTTCCTTTTTTTACTTCTCCTTTAAGAGACATGAACAGTAATATAAAAGTTT
Source organism: Ichthyophis bannanicus (assembly GCA_033557465.1). Classification (NCBI taxonomy): domain Eukaryota; kingdom Metazoa; phylum Chordata; class Amphibia; order Gymnophiona; family Ichthyophiidae; genus Ichthyophis; species Ichthyophis bannanicus. The sequence continues at coordinate 2,309,934 of CM066032.1, forward strand.
CAGAACCAACAGAGGTAATCATAGAAATATTATGATTCCAGTGGTATTAATAGTCAATTGCAAATATTTTTCTTTACTACTACAAAAAACTACTATAAAAATCAAACTGACTACATCTGTGGAAGTCAACGATGGAAATGTTCTATAACATCAACAAAGACAAAACCTGGAGCTGACTGTGGTACAGATCATCAACTACTAGTATGCAAACTCAAGCTAAAGTTGAAAAAGAGCAAACCACTCATGAATGCAGCAAAATATGACCTTGAGAATATAGCACTGGAATTTAAAGACTTCCTGCAAAATCGATTTGCTGCTTTAGATACAAATGACAGAGCTCCAGAAGAGTTATTTTATTTATTTAACATTCATTTTTATACCGCATCTTCCAGAGATCAGTTGCGGTGTACAAATAACAACTATTAACAAATCGAAATTTGTTTTACATAGAACATCTTAGATATACATAGAACATCTTAAAGTATCATAAATTAAACAAATTTAACTGGAACTGAGTTAAAACAATTAACTAACAGAAAATGGTGTTAACGTACATAATATAGTACATAACAGATACAACTATATACAAGATGAAGGTATTAGGGCATAAGAGATTGGAAAGTCTTTTCATTTGCGCTATGTGTGAGGTCTATTTATGTGGAAGGGTTGTGCTTTATGTTGTCGGTTACTTGTTTAGCCTTTATCTAAGTTGAGTGTAAGGTTTTCCATGGTGTTATAGTGTTTGGTGAATAGATAAGTTTTTAATTTTTTGCGGAATTCCATGATCTCTGTTAGAGATCGTAGATCCTCTGGTAGGGAGTTCCAGATAGTAGGAGCTATATGAGAGAAGGCTCTATTGTTGGTTAATTTATGTGCTTTTATGAAGTCCTTCGGAATCTTTAGTTTATTTAATTGTTCTTTTCTGTGGGTAGTCTTAGGTGTTTCTTTGCATATTAAATTACATAGTGTAGTTGGAGCCATATCATTTAATGCTTTGAATGAGGTAATTATTGTTTTGTATGTTATCCTACTCTGTATTGGTAACCAATGAAGGGATGCTAGTATTGGTGTTATGTGTTGGAGTGAGTTTATTTTTAATATAATCCTTGCCGTTGCATTTTGGGCTAGTTGAATTCTTTTAATGTTCTGTTTTGAAATGCCCATAAGTATTAGGTTGGCAAAATCAAAGTGAGGGGTTATAATAGCTTGTGTTATATTAATGAAATCTTGTACAAATACTAGCGGGCGTAGTTGTTTGAGAATTTTAAGTTTGAAATAGATTTTCTTTGTGGTGTTTCTAATGTGTGTTTCCATTGTAAGGTGTGTATCTATTATAACACCTAGATATCTTATTTCATTTTTTATTTTAATTTCTTGATCTTGTAGAGTTATATGGGTTGGGGGAATAAATGATTGATTTTTTGTTACAATTAGGACTTCGGTTTTAGCATGGTTTATATGGAGGTTTTGAGTTTTTAGCCAAATTGTGATTTCGTTATAACAGTCTGAGAGGAGTTGTAATGGTAGGTTAGGGATAGTAAATGGAATGTACATCATAATATCGTCTGCATAGAGGTGATATTGTACTCCAAATTTTTTAAAGATATTGCAGACCGGTTTTATGTAAATGTTAAAAAGTAGGGCTGATAGAGCAGATCCTTGTGGTAAACCTATTTCTTGGTTATATGTAGTTGATGTTTGATTGCCTATTCGTACATTTTGAGTTCTGTTGTTTAAATAGGAAGTGAACCATTTATATACTGTAGAGTTTATGCCTATCTGTTTTAAGTTTCTGAGCATTATTGAGTGATGTACACTATCAAAGGCCGCTGATATGTCAATGAAGAGGAGGATGAATGCTTGTTTATGGTTGTCGATTCCTCTTAGGAGAGTATCAATTAATACAGTAAGTAGTGTTCAACTCCGTGGCGGGGTCGAAATCCATATTGTTGCTCATCAAGTGGATAAGATGTGTCTATGTATTCCTGTGTCTGTAATTGCACAACTTTTTCTATTATTTTGGCCAAAAATGGTATGCTAGAGATGGGTCTGTATGATATTGGGGATGTTTTATCTAATTTGCTATTCTTTAGAATTGGGCGTATTTGTGCGTGCTTGAGTGATTGTGGAAGGTAACCTTGGGTTAATGAGAGGTTGACTATTGGAAGAATGAATGATAGAAGAGTTGGTAGTGTGTTTTTTATCCATGATACTGGGCATGGGTCTAAGTTATGGAATGACATCAAGAAGGTTGTGTTGGAAGAAAGCGAGAAGTCTCTACAAAAGGTGAAAAAGCAAAAACGGCCAAAATGGATGACGGAAGAAACTCTGAAAATTGCCCAGAAACGCAGAGAAGCTAAAGCCAGAGGAGAAAGAAAGACAATAACAGAACTCAACAGAGATTTCCAACGTGCAGAAAGACAGGACAAGGAAAAGTACTACAATGACGCATGCAAGGAAATAGAAGCAGAAACTATTAGAGGAAGAACAAGATCGGCTTTCCTAAAGCTACGAGAGTTAAAGAAAAAGTTCCAGCCTCGAATTAGAATGTTACAAGATGCTGAAGGTTCTATGTTGAATGATGCTGAGAAGACCAAGAAAAGGTGGAAGGAATATACAGAGTTTTTATATGATAAAGATCAAGTGGACCAACAGCCGTTTCAACCTGTACCTTATGATCGGGAACCATTGGTGATGAAAGAAGAAGTTAAAGCAGCATTGAAAGCCTTATCAAAGAACAAAGCACCAGGCATTGATAGCATTCCCATAGAAGTACTGCAGCAATCTGATGCAGCTGTTACCGTACTTACAAGGCTCTGCCAAGAAATATGGAAGACAACATCATGGCCAACTGACTGGAAAAGATCAGTGTTTATACCAATACTAAAGAAAGGTGATCCAACTGACTGTGGAAATTATCGCACAATCGCTCTGATCCCACATGCCAGCGAGATTCTACTGAAGATTATTCAAAAGAGACTACAACCATACCTGGAACAAGAACTACCTGAAGTGCAAGCAGGGTTCAGGAAAGGGCGAGGAACGAGAGACATCATTGTGGATGTGAGATGGATCCTTGAAAAGACTAAAGAATACCAAAAGGATATCTATTTGTGCTTTATCGACTATAGCAAGGCTTTTGACTGTGTAAACCATGAGAAACTCTGGGCCACATTAAGAAGCATGGGTATACCAGAACACCTGATCGTACTCTTGCACAATCTGTACATTGATCAAGAAGCAACAGTTCGAACGGAACAAGGAGAAACAGAATGGTTTAAAATAAGCAAAGGTGTAAGACAAGGCTGCATACATTCCCCCTACCTGATTAAACTAAATGCAGAACAAATCATCAGAGAAGCAGGATTGTATGAAGACAACAGAGGTGTGAAGATTGGTGGAAGACTCATCAACAACCTTCACTATGCTGATAATACCACATTACTGGCTGAAAGTGAAGATGATCTGAAACATTTGCTTCTCACAATCAAAGAACATAGTCTCAAAATTAGCCTGCACCTTAATTTAAAGAAGACAAAGATCATGACAACAGGCATAATCAACAGGTTCATTGTTGAAGGAGAAGAAATTGAAATCGTGAACAACTTTAACCTACTTGGATCAACTATCAATAAAGAAGCAACAAGCAGTCAAGAAATCAGATGGCGCATTGCTCTTGGCAGAGTAGCTATGAAAGACCTAGATAAGATTCTCAAGAGCAGAGATGTCTCTCTCCATACAAAGATTCGACTTGTTCAAACCATGGTATTTTCAATAACATCATATGGATGTGAAAGCTGGACAGTGAAAAAGATAGACAGGAAGAAAATTGATGCCTTTGAATTATGGTGCTGGCAGCGAATACTGTGTATACCATGGGCTGCCCGAAGAACAAACCAGTCGGTACTAGAGGAGATCAAACCTAAGCTTTCTTTAGAAGCTGAGATGACAAGACTTTGACTTTCATACTTTGAACACATCATGCGAAGAGAGAGATCATTAGAGAAAGACATCATGCTTGGCAAGATAGAAGGTCAGCGCAAAAGAGGAAGGCCAGCAATGAGATGGATCGATATAATAACAGCAGCTACGGGTACCAGTCTGTCAACAATGAGCCGCCTGACTCAAGACTGAACACAATTTAGGATAGCTATCCAGAGGGTCGCCATGAGTCGACTCCAACTTGACGGCACTTAACAACAACAACTACAAAAAACAAATACATTGTTCTCCTTTTTCTTTACTAGACTCTGTAGCTGCTCTCTTTCAAATAGGAAGTTCAGGTATTGGGTTTAGATAAGAACTTCCATTAAAACATTTTTTTAATTTTGAGCTCAATTCTTTTTTTTACTACTGCTACTACTATTACTACAGAACATTTGTATAGTGCTACAAGACATATGCATCACTGCACAGACACATATAAAAGATGGTCCCTGCTCATCAGAGCTTATAATCTACCAAGATGGACAACACAGTAGCCATGTTGGGGATACATCAAGTGGGAGTGGTAAGGAAACACAAAGGAGACCAGGTGGTTCAAGATCCGAAAGCGGCAGCGAAAAGGTGAGTTTTCAGCCTGGATTTGAAAAGGGCCAGAGAAGGCACCTGACATACAAACTCAGGTAGTTTGTTCCAGGCATGAGGAACAGCAAGGTGAAAGGAGCAAAGTCTGAAGTTAGCAAGAGAATAGAAGGGAACAGATAGAAGCAATTTGCCAGAAGAGCGGAGTTCCCGAGGAGGGGTGTAGGGAGAGATGTCCACACCTGTAAAAACGCAGTTGAGAATAACTCCCCAAGTGTATAAATATAAAAAAAAATATATATTGTGCCTATTAAATTGAAGAAATTCAGATGGAATCAGCAAGACTATATTTTAAAATCAGTATTTCCATGGATGAACAAAGATGTAAAAGCTGAAATGCCCCGGCGGAAAGATTATTCTGGTTATACCTCCAAGGAGAATGACTCTAGTGGAGAAGATTCTTCTAAGGAATATGGTTATGATGATTTAAACTGGTGAGACAGAGGGCGAGGGAGAGGTCGGTATTGAGGCCGTTGACCAAGACAGACCGAGTTTGGCACCAACTAGCAAGGCCCCACTACCTGAACTCAAGTCAAACATCAGCTATCATGAACCTTTCTCAGATTCAACTTTCCAGAGAACAGGAGGACCTTTTAGATTTGGGGCTACCCTCATATCAAGAGCATTGTAGGAGCCTTACTGAGATTTTGATAGGAGGGTAGCTTTATATGGCTTCTTTCATAAGATTGTGATTAGGTTATACAGTTCTCTAAATCTGATTTCGGGTGATATGTCTATAGTAAATTTGCCATCAAAATGGACCATTAGTGGACAGTTGGACCCTCTGATAGCAGCCTTTCAGAGAATAGTTCTTCAAGATGTATATGCATTGGAGTTTTTATTTATTTACATTCTTTTATATACTGTGCTATTCTGCATCAGTGTGGTTTACATTGAACAAACTGAAATTACATTGAACAGGGCATTATAACTTGGAGATAACTATTTTACAGGGAACATGGGCTATGGAGGGTTAAGTGGCTTGCCCAAGACCACAAGGAGCACCTGTGGGACTAGAAACCCCAGTCCTTCTGGCCCAAGGTTGCTGTCCTCTAATGAGATTTGAACCCCTGACCTTCCAGCCTGAAGTACCTTGCCCCAACCACTAGGCCACTCCTCCACTCCACTGGATAAGAAATGTTTGTCTGCATGATATTATATCACTACCCAACAACATAATGACTTCTTGGCTTTGTCAAACAACTTTCAACTTTTTGTCCGAAGGGCAGATAAGGGAGATATATAATCGTTAACACAATATCAAACAGAGATATATCAACAATTTAATGATACAAAATATTATGAGAATCTTTCCTCAGATCCTACAAAGGATATTTTGTCTAAAATTGAAGATCTGATTCTAGAAGGTTATGCACAAGGATATTTAACTCAGAAGGAATTACATTATCTGAATAAAAAATCTTCATGTCCAGTATTTTATACTGTCCCTAAGATCCACAAAAATTTGCAATCACCCCCTGGGTACTCTACTGTGGCAGGGAATAGCTTCATATTGGAACCCTTGTCAATATTTGTGGATTAATTTCTGAATCCTTTGGTTCGACAAATACAGTCTTATGTAAAGGATACAACAGAGATGCTTAATTTATTACCCACAATTACTGATGTAAATGAATCAGACCTTCTGGTTACACTCGATATTAATGCCTTTTATACCAATGTGGATCAAAATGAGACTTTGGCAGTAATTTCTACTCTTGATTTCTACTCTTGGCGGTAATTTCTACTCTTGATTTCTACTCTTGTTTGCCTCCTAGACGTCCTAAATCTTTTGTTCTATCCATTTTATATATGATTCTAAGTGAAAATTATTTCTGTTTCTATAATAATTATTACCACCAAGTGTTTGGTATTGCAATGTGGGCTACAGTTGCTCCTACAGTAGCAACCCTTTATGTGTTTTTTTTTTAAGACAAAATTTTATGGTGTCTCATTGGATGCACTACATCAGAGTATGGAAGCGGTATTTGGATGGTGTGTTCTGCCTTTGGAAAGGCTCTATAGGTACTTTGGAAGAATTTCTGATATAGTTGAATTCACGAAAAGTAAATTTGAAGTTTGACCATTCTGTGGACAGATGTAATTTCGCTTTTTTGGCTCTATTGATATTTAAATCAGCTACAAATTTAAAAATCACTTTGTATCAAAAACAGGTGTCATGTAATAATTATTACATTTTTCAAGTCATCATCCAGCTGAACTTAAAAATGGACTACCAGTGAGCCTATTTTTGAGGTTATGCCAAATTTGTCATGATCAGAAAGAATATAAAGTTCAGGCCAAATGGTTAATGAAGTGACTTTTAGATCAGGGGTATCCTATCACTACAGTGTCAGCAGCTTATAAGCGAGGGCTATATGTTCAGCGAGCATTACTGCTTCAATGATCAGAAAATTCTACTGTATGTCACCACTAGTATGTGTTTTACCTTTTTCAGTAAAAGCCCCTATAGTGGCTTCTTACATTCATAAACATTGGAGAATACTTCATTCTCCAATATTTGGTGGAATCTCTAATAATAGCATATAGATGGGGACGGAATATAGCTAATTATTTATGCAGATCGATCACTTGGAAACCTAATGACCTTATAATCTCCACAAAATTAGGTCATTGTTCCTGTAATCATTGTGAATTTTGTTCATAAACTATTGAGGGAGACATGTGGAGGCATATTCCGTTGAAGCCCATTCTGTATTCTAAATGGGATTTAGAATGGATGGATTCACCAGAGGCAGGTCTTGTCAGACAAATCTGATTGATTTCTTTGACTGGGTGACCAGGGAGTTGGACCGAGGGAGAGCCCTAGATGTGGTGTATTTAGATTTCAGTAAAGCCTTTGACACTGTTCCTCACAGGTGACTTATAAACAAACTGAGCACCCTAGGGATGGACCATAAAGTTACTGCTTGGGTTAGAAATTGGTTGGGTGGGAGGCGACAAAGAGTACAAGTAAATGGAGCTCACTCTGAGGAGAAGGATGTTACCAGTGGTGTGCCCCAGGGATCTGTCCTTGGTCCGATTCTTTTTAACATCTTTGTTAGTGATATAGCGGAAGGGCTGTTGGGTAAGGTTTGCCTCTTTGCGGATGATACCAAAATCTGCAATAGAGTAGACACCCAGGAAGGTGTAGATAACATGAGGAGGGATCTAGCTAAGCTTGAAAAATGGTCTAGAATTTGGCAGCTGGGATTTAATGTTAAAAAATGTAAAGTCATGCATTTGGGCTGCATCAATCCAAGGGAGCAATATAGTATAGGGGGTGAAGTACTTTTGTCCACTAAAGAAGAGCGGGACCTAGGCGTGGTTGTGTCTGATGATCTTAAAGTAGCTAAACAGGTAGAAAAGACAACGGCAAAAGCTAGAAGGATGCTTGGGTGCATACGGAGAGGAATGGCTAGCAGAAAAATGAGGTGATAGTGCCTCTGTATAAGTCTTTGGTGCAACCTCATTTGGAGTATAGTGTGCAATTCTGGAGACCGCACCTTCAAAAGGATATGAACAGGATGGAGTCGGTGCAGAGGGTGGCTACTAAAATGATTAGTGGTCTTCATTATAAAGCATATGAGGACAGACTGAAGGATCTTAATATGTACACCTTAGAGGAAAGGCGGGATAGAGGTGATATGATTGAGATGTTTAAATACCTCCGTGGCATAAATGTTCAGGGAGAGAGCCTCTTTCAAGTGAAAGCAAGTTCTGCTACGAGGGGACATGGGATGAGGGTGAAGGGAGATAGATTTAGGAGTGATATGTGGAAATATTTCTTTACGGAAAGAGTAGTGGATCCGTGGAATAGTCTCCCGGTGGAGGTGGTAGAGATGATGACAGTAACTGAATTCAAAAAAGCATGGGACAAACACAGAGGATCTCTAAAGGTAAAAAGTGGACTGTTGTAGTTGTTGATATGGAAGGACAGACTAGATAGGCCATGTGGTCTTTTTCTGTCATCATATTTCTATGTTTCTATGTTTCTATATATATAATTTTGTGTCCATGCATAAAAGTTTACATTGGAAGAACCAAGCATTCTATGCTTCAGAGATTAAGAGAACCTCAGTGTAGGATACAAACTAAGATTATGACAGCACCTTTAGTAGAACATTGTTCATTATATAATTATCTGTTCCCTGATTTGCTTTGGAGAATCATTGATCATGTGCCACAGTCCTGGTGAAGAGGGGATAGAGAAGCTCATTTAAATTATAAAGAACAATGGTGAATTTTCAGTCTGAATTCAATTACCCCCTCTGGCCTTAATCCACAGAATAAATGGAGTACATTGCTTTGATATTCCTATTGGATATTATGAGTTTGAATTCATCCAATGGGGGCATCCAAGGCTGGCGTCCAATTTGACTTTAAAAGCATGCTGAAGCCCTGGTGACCATTATTCAGGAGAGGTCACTAAGAATAAGTTTGCATACTATGAGTTTGAGAGATAATCATTCAAAGAAGCTTGAAATCTTGAATTTATACTAATGTGAGAAATCTGAAAGTTTGACAAATGTGGCTGAGATAAGTACTAATGTTATTTTTTGAGTGTGATCATTCATGCCCTGATGCAGAAATTAGTACAACTATTTCCAAACACCACAGTCGTAGTCAGCATTGTATGGATGATTCCCTTAAAAAAACAAACAAAAAAACCCCCTTTATTGGATGATATTTTAAGGTTTTGATAAATTTTTGATTATTGTAATGTTATCCTTACCTCTCCACCAACTGAAACAACTTCAAACTATATAGAATACAGCCATCCATGCTCTTACACATGCTAGGAAATTCAATCTCTCTTCATCCAGCATCACTGGCTCCTTATCCATCAGCTTATTCAATATAAGATTCTTACTCTCACACAAAAGTCCTGAGCAACCAAGCCCCACAGTACCTCTCCTCTCTGACAGTTCCCTATGTGCCCGCTCGGTGCTTTTGCTCTCTCCATGACAATCAACTGGTCCTCACTTCTCCGTCTCGGGCAAAATACAATGCTACCACATACTCAGCGTTTTGCTCAGCGAATTGTCTCCCTTCTAGCATTCACCTCAAACCTTCCTTCTCTAATTTTAAGACCCTCCTAAAAACCCACTTATTTACACAGGCTTTCAGAACAGATCCAGTTTAGCGGTGCTGCAAAAGCAAGCAAATATAGAAAAATTAACTTAATGTGTTATTAATTTTGGAATGTTTATAGATTCTTTGTATAGCTGTTTCCTATATGTGTGCTAGTCTCATCTTTCCTCTTTCCTGTCATACATTGGAGTTCCTTTCCTTTTGATTTGATGTATTTTTTCTTGTAAATTGCTCTGTATGCTCTGCCAAGGGTGTTATATCAAACCTCAATAAACAATAGAGAATACACAATTTTCTCTGTGAGTTTATCAATGAAAGGAAGGTTTGAAACTGGACAGTAGAATGTCAGAAACCTGGGAGTCTAGGGACAAATCTTTGAGCATAAGATGTATAATGGTCTGTTCCAGGATTATGGGATAGTGCCACTACTAAGGCCATGATTTATGAGCATAAGAACAAATGGAACAAGGCCAGAAGACTGCTCAGCATACCATCTAGATGGACTTGAATCTAGTTTGCATGTTGTTTTATGAAGAGTAAAAACAGTCTTAGCAAGGAACACTATGGCTATAGGAGTAGTAAATACTGCCCAATGAGAGTATTCTTGGGATCTGCTAAGTAATGAGAGCTTTCTGAAAATGTTCCCAAGCAGAAAAGGATTGTCACAAGTTGATGATCTTCTTGTTGAAAAAGTTGAATAATGAATCTTCTGAAAGACCTAGTCACGAATGAGAGTCAACTGATTTAGTGTGAATTAGATGAGAGACTATAGAAAAAAGCTCTTGGTCAACTGGAGGTTTCATTTATCTTTAGAGTGAAGTAGTTCTTCTTAGCTAGGTTTATCTGAGTATGATAAAAATGATGACAGTCCTTAAAAGACATCAAAGCTGGTGGCATTTGAGATTTTCTCCAGATCCACTCTGCTTTTCTAGTTTGTCATTTTAATAAGTGAAGACCCACATGATACCAAGGATAGTAGGGTCTGGATAAGGACCTATTTCACCTATAAGAAACAGTAATTAAGAAGATAAGATTGATTTTATCAGGTAGTAGCAGGGACTGGAATTGAAAGGGAAAAAGAGTGTCACTAGGGAAAAGGTCTTAGGATCTCTCCTGATGTAATCCACCCAATTGATTTGAAATTCTGCGCTTCTGATATTACACTTGCCTGTCTGTCAATAGTGAGTCATCGCTGATGTATGAGAGCACTCCTGAACTTTCATTGTGATTTTTGGGACTGTACAATAATATGACTTGGGAACAGTAAGCTCCTTCCCCTGTCTTGATGTCATCCACACATGATTTGAAACACTATTTCTGAGGCATCGTGCCACAGGGGTATATCTAAGGGGCAAGTCACATACCTTAGTGTGCCCCTTTGCACACTTTGCCAGCATATTCTACGTATGAATATGTCTATGCTTTTGTTAATGACATGTTTTTTTTTTTTTTTTTTAACTTTTATTTTCATTTTGCAACAAACAAAAGAAACAACACACTAAAGGAGACAAAACAAGTATACAATAAGGAAAAGCAAACCCAATTACCCCCCACCCCCATGCTTCTTCTCTAGCCGATTATGTCAGCATGTGAGCGCTTCCAAACAACAGTGATTGTACATCAAAACGAACAAAAGAGTATCTACGATACAGTATGATCATGGGACAGAGATATATACAAATTTAAACAGTCAGATGAGAGCATTTAGCAGAGCGAACATAGTCATTGAGCATCTTCCATTTAGACAGATGATGAGGAGTCTGAACGGAAGTAGCAAACATACGAGGTATTTGTTCATATTTACTGTAGAGACAGACATGATTCCACCATTCATTGGGGCTCAGATGGGAGCTATTTTTCCAGTATTTCGTAATTAGGGAAATAGCTATGCCAAGCATAAAGTCCAAGAGGAAGTAAGCCGTTTCTGGAAGAGAGGGGATCCCCGCAGCTGAGCGAAGTCCCACAATCCTCCAAGAAAGGGGCTCTTGAAAGTGCAAAATAGACTGGATACGACCCCAGACCCGACGCCAGTAATACTGTAGTGCGGGACATTCATACATGACATGAGGTAGTGTACCAATGGCCGCATGGCATGTCCAACAGCTATTGCCCTGAGTGGTGTTCCATTTGGCTAATCTGTCAGGAGTGTAAAAACACCGGTGGGCTAGAAAGAAGAGTGTCTGAGTGAGTGAGGCGGATCGAGAAACCCGTGTCACTCTACTCCAGACAAGGCTCCATTGCTCCGGGGTCAAAGTTACATGCAATTCTCGCTCCCATGCTTTCTGCGCTATAGGGGTATCTCTAATTATAGCATTACATAAGGTTTTGTAAAAATTGGATGCTACACCCGATGAACTACCGATAGATCGGATAGTCTCCGACCAACCTTGTGTAGGGGATGCCGATGGCGGGAGCACCTTAGCACTTCGAAGACAATGCTGAAGTTGCACCAACTGAAAGTAGTGTTTTGCTGGGAGACCAAATTCAATTTGCAATTCACTAAAAGTTTTCCATCGACCATCATGGAACAACTGGTTAGGAATCCAAATGCCCCTAGTGTACCAGGGGCTCCACGCCATCGGTTTATTTTGTATTCGAAATCGAGTATTGTACCAAAGCGGGAGCCTGTCTAACGGACAGAGTCGGGAGTCTAAAGATTGCATAAGAGTATTAAAGGCACCTAAAGTGTCTAAAAGCATTGGTGGATAGTGGGAGTCTGATGGGAGAGTCATACCAGGGAGAAAAGTAAGAGGAATCGGTTTGCAAAGGTCCTCCTCTATGTCTAGCCACACGGGTCTACTCGGTACTAGATCTTCCAGCCAACGAGCGCCTTGTTTGAGGAGAAAAGATTGATGGTATTTCAGGAAATCAGGGAATCTGACACCCCCATTTTCCTTATCTGCTTGCAGCTTATGTTTCGCTATCCTAGGTGTCTTATTTTGCCATAGGTATCTAGTCAGAAGGCCCTCTATATCTTTATATGTACGTCGAGGTAAAAGACAGGGCAACATTTCTAAAATATAATTCACTTTCGGAACTATCATCATTTTTATGGTTTCTAGGCGACCCCACCAGGTAAGTGTTAAAGGAGTCCAACGGTGAGTAAGCGCCCGGACTTTAGAGGTTAAGTCTTTGGCATTAAAAGAGATAGTGTCTTCCAAAGGAGAGCAATAGTGAACCCCAAGGTATTTGACCATGCGAGGTTGCCATAAAAAGGGAAAGGGTTGCATATCTGCCTGATGAAGCAAAGAATTTAGTGGAAAGGCTACCGACTTGGTCCAATTTATCTTATAACCGGAGAGTTGTGAGTATTTACCAATTTGCTCTAGGACAACCGGTACTGAGTCTATAGAGACAAAGAGCATAAGGTCATCAGCATATGCTGAAATTTTGATTTCCCTATGAGAGAAGGGGACTCCATGAATCTCCTCCGATTGCCGGATTAGTAAAGCTAAGGGTTCGAGTGCAAGATCGAAAAGAAGTGGAGACAGTGGGCATCCCTGGCGAGTACCGCGTTGAAGGGGAAATGGCTGAGACTTTAAAGCATTAGCACATATACTGGCTGTAGGCTGTGCATACATGGTGCGGAGACAACGGAGAAAACCTTCTCCGAATCCGTACCAGCGGAGGGCTGCAAACAGGAAGGGCCATTCTAAGCGATCAAAGGCCTTCTCAGCATCAAGGGAGAGGCCAACAAATGGGCGATCAAGATTAACTGCGGCAGTCAGTACATGACATAGAGTCCGAGCATTGTCAGCAGTTGATCTACCAGGAATGAAACCGCATTGATCTGGGTGGATTAAGGTAGACATCCTATCAGAGAGCCGGGTGGAGAGAATGGTGGCAAATATTTTATAGTCCGCGTTTAGGAGGGAAATTGGACGATAATTAGCTGTTAATTGCGGGTCTCTCCCCTCTTTCTCAAAAACTACTACATTTGCCATTGAAAAGGACCCAGAAGGAGAACCCTCCTCGGCCAGAGCAGAAAAATAAAGTTTCAAAACTGGAGCTAAGTCAGCGTTAAAGGTTTTGTAGAATTCAGCAGGGAGACCGTCTGGGCCTGCAGCTCGACCAGTGGCACATTTCTTGATAGCAGAATGAATTTCTGATAAAGTGAATGGTTTGTCCATGGCCACTCTATCTTCGTCAGATAGGGTCGGTCTTTGTACCCCTGAAAGTAAGCGTTCAAATACTTCTGGCTCAAAATCACATTCAGATTGATAAAGCCGAGTATAAAAATCACGAAAGAGTTCTAAGATTTCTGTATCTTTAGTGACCAAGCCCCCCCCCCCGACGGATTACGGAGGGCGGTAACACGCTTGGCTTCTTTTTGACCTTTTAGGGCATTTGCTAACAATTTGCCAGCACGGTTATTTTCCCGGTAATATATCCCTTGTTGTGATTCAATATTTTTAGCAGCAGCAGTATACAGAAGCTGATTGTATTGAAAACGCAAGCGCTGTAAGCGGAGTAAAATACATGGGTCAGTACGGGACGTGAGGAGACGCTCCCCAGCTTATATCTGCTGCTCTAGAATCAGTAAGTGCTGCTTTCTTTGTTTCCCCTGCCGAATTTGATAGCTAGTGATAGTTGCGCGGATAGATTCCTTAAAGCCCTCCCACCAAGCCCAGCTCGCTGTGTCATGGGGTGAGTTAAAATGAAAATAATCTTGGATAGCGGCCTTTATATCAACCTGAAAATCCTTTTGAGCCAGTAGGGATCTATCAAAAAACCAAGCTCGGGGAGAATCGTCTCGCGCAGTGACATGTAATGATAAAGATATGGCAGCATGATCTGAAATATGGAGAGGATGAGTCCTAGCCGTGTCCACTTGAGAAATCAGTGCTTTGGAAATGAGAAAGAAATCTATTCTAGATTGTGAATGATGGGGGGCAGAAAAAAAGGTGAACTCTAAGTCGGAGGGGTGAAACAGCCTCCATATATCTACTAGCGCAAGATCTTGCATCAGAGCTGTAAGGGTAGCAAGACTCTTGGGTGGACTACTCGTTCTAGGCGGTTGTCTATCTATCAACGGGTCTAACACTTGATTAAAATCACCACCAAGTATTAATGGAGTATTGGCAGAGGCCTGTGCCAACTGCGCAATACTTGCATAGTAAGCAGGGTTGTCCACATTCGGGGCATAAATACAAATACACGTGAATTCACTATCTCCAACCTTAAGGTGTACACGGGCCCATCTACCCTCCTTGTCAGAGCTAGTATCCATTACAGTAGCTTGCAAAGACTTCTTAACCAGAATGGCTACCCCACACCGTTTGGAAACGGCGGGAGAATAGGCAGCCACCGTGTAAGGCTTAGCATTGAGTTTCAGTGTTTCAGCAGAGTTTAGATGCGTTTCCTGAAGAAACACTAAATCAGCATGCTCATGGCTGAGATAGCTAAGGATTTTCTTTCTTTTGATTGGACTATTGATGCCTTTTACGTTGAGCGATAAGATTTTACATAAGGCCATTCAGAAAAGTTAAAAATTCTGAGCATGATAGCGCACATAATTTCACTATGCCCCTCATATTAACTGTATCTGGCTGTACACATGACATGAAAGAAAATAAGCTAATATAATACAATGAAGCGCCCCACATTAAAAAAGAAAAACCGCAGTGCGGTAGAGAAGAAGCAGAACCCCAGAAATTACTGGCGACCATGTGTCTGCGGGGAGAAACCCCAGAGAAGGCCGAAATTGAAAAACATATAACCTGTAGAACTGTGCGTGCTCCGAATCCGACCGAGGCACACATCATGGAGGGATAGGAGACCAAAAAACAAAAAAGTCATATAGAGAAAGAAAGAAAGTCCAGGTAGTCTCTGTGCTTGGCTGTGACCGCCGCTTCGGGCCCTTCAAAATGGCGGATAGAGACGGCAAATAATAAGTCCAAGTTGTTGGATTAGCGCATCTGCTCTGCTTCTTTGGAGTCTAAAAATGTTGATAGTAGATCAGGATCTTCGAATGTCCTGGTTTGGTTGTGGAGAGTCACTCGAAGCTTCGCTGGATACAACAGGCCAAAGCGAGCCTGTAGCTGTTGAAGTCGAGGGCGAAAAGCAAGGAGTTTCTTCCGACGGTCAACGGTAGGCTTTGCCAAATCAGGGAAGAAGGAGACTTTATGACCTTCAAATTCCAAATGATGATTCGCCCAGGCAGCATTTAAAATTTGTTCCACTTGTTGATATCGTAGTAATCGAAAGATAATAGGCCGGGGGGTCGTTCGGTTGAGCGCCATGTGGGTAGGAACACGGTGTGCTCGATCAATTTCCAGTTCTCTATGAAAAGTGATCTTCAGCAAAGAGGGAAGAGTTTTGAGCAGGAATTCTCTTATATCTCCTGCTTCCACCCCCTCCGGTATTCAAATGAGCCTCACATTGTTGCGACGGGCTCGATTATTGCTATCTTCTAACTCCTTTTGAAGATTCTGTATCTGGCGCTCAGCCTTGTCCAGTTTGCCCAAGCGCACCGCGTGCGAGTCGAGGACCCCCGCCATGTTGTCTTGCCGTAATGAAAGACTTTCAAGTCGGTCCTGGAGCACTCCAAAATCTTCTCGCATGGCTCGAAGCGCTTCTCCATTGGACTGCACCAATTCCTTCACGCCGCGTATTTCCTCTAAAATCTCCAGGTGCATTTCGGGGTTTTCACGAAGTGGAACCATCTTCTGTGGGGAAGACACCTCTGTTTTGGAGCGTTTTCCGTGTGAAGAAGAAGGAGACCCGAAGTCCAAGCGCGCTGGTTTATGGGCCGCCATCCCCCCCGAGGTACCCAGGTAAGCTCGGAGCAAAATAGTAAGTTTGTATAGATATTAAGTCAGGATTCTGAGTAGGCCTCTCGGGAGCTTCAGCGCGAAGCGTCTTACCCGCTGGACATCAGGCTCCGCCCCCCGTTAATGACATGTTGGTTTTTATTCTTTAGCTTTTGTATTGGGCAGAAAATGTCCCTTGCCGAGGGACATCCTATTATGACTGTTATTGGTAAGGGATGGTACTCTGTTCTTTAGCCATAATGGCATAAAATGGAGTCATTGCATCCATGAATCCATGTCTCTTTGGGTTTTTCTTTGCTTGCTTCTTCCTGTGTATGCTGAAGATGTCGAGCTGTAGATTCCATTCTTCCATGATCCCTCTGTAAGGTCTAAAACCACATTTATTGTTGATCTTATTCAAGATAGCAGGTTAGATATACTATGGGGCCAATTCACAGACACGACTTGTGGGTCTGCACTTCCCAGCGGGGGGCAGAAAGAGGTGGAGTCTGGGCACAGTGGGGGCAGACCAAGGCAACAGGACATGCAGAGTCGATTCATATCCCAGCCCAGTTCATCCTGTGGGGTCAGGTGGAATGTGCTGCTTAATCCACCTTGAGGGTGGTCACTGTATTTGCCCCCACCACTTCCATCAGTAAGGCATTTCAAGCATCTACCACCTTTTCAGTGAAAAAGTATTTCCTGATGTTGCCTTTCAGTTTACCCCTTGCAGCTTCATGTTATGCCCTCTAGTTTTATAGCTTCCCCATTTTTGAAAAAGGTTTTTTTGTTCATTAATACCCTTTAAGGGGGTCATTCTGAGTGATGAATAGTAGTCCATTCTTGCTATTCGTGCCCTTTCTAGGGCACGACTGCATTCCCTGTGTGTTGCATGGATAAGGTAGACGAGGGCGGGAAAGGGGCAGATTGGGGTCGGCGTCAGGGAAGGCAATGGACAGTTGCCGGCCCCGGAAGTATAGGGCTGATTCTAATGTCAGCCCTGTACGTCCAGGGCCTGTGACTTGAACGGGAAAGTTATTCCACCTCCAAGGATTATGTGGAATAACCTACAAAGTGGCAGAATCGGCGGGCCTGGGGTTGGGAAGGGGCAGCAAGGGGCAGAGGACATTCCCCGCAGCCCAACCCTGGCCCTGGAAGGTCAGAATGGAGGTCGGACTGTGGGAAAAGCAATTTGGAGGCCAGCAGCCAGGGATTGCGACTTTTAAATGAAGTCACAATGCCATGGCACCGCGACTCCATTTGAAAGCCCTGACTGAGTTAGTCACGCAAGGCCTGTACATGCAGACTGGGCAGAATTGCGGTCCTAGCCTGCACGTACAGGCCTGTTCATGATTCTGATCCTGTGGGGATAGACGTGCTCGTGGGAAATGAATCGTGACTCCCTCTGTGTGTCCGGTTCCGGCCGGGTGCACGGAAGGCTTTTTTTGTCTGCAATGGATTCGGGCCTATAGGGGTTCATTCTGAGCAACGAATAGCGGAGATGGACGTCCTGTTGGGATGTCCATCTCTACTATTCGTGCCCTTTCCAGGGCCCGATTACCTTCCCTGCATGTTATACTGAAGAAGGTAGATGGGGGTGGGAAAGGGGCTGATCGGGGGTGGAATACCTCCCCAAATGTGGCAGAATTGGCAGGCCCAGGGCTGGGAAGGGACGGCAAGGGGCAGGGGCATTCCCCGCAGCCCAAACCCGGCCCTGGGAGGCTAAATCGGGGGTCGGGCTGCTGGGAAAGCAATTTGAAGGCTGGCAGCCGGGGATCGCGGCTTTTAAATGGAGCCGTGGCTCCATTTAAAAACCCTGACTAAGCTGTTCGGACAAGGCTTGTATGTGCAGGCCGGGATAAATCACAGTCCTGGCCTGCACGTACAGGCCTGTTCATGATTCTGATCCCATGGGGCTCAATGTGCCCTGTGGGATCAGAATTGCATAGAGGGCTTCTACGTCTGCAATGGAATTGGGCCTTAAGTATTTAAGGGTCTGTGCCATATCTCCCCCTGCCCTCCTCTCCTCTAGCATATACAGATTTAGGTCTTCAAGTCTCTTCTAATACGTCTTCTGTGCAGGCTCCAAATCATTTTGGTTGCCTTCCTCTGAACCATTTCCAGTCTTTTTATATCCTTTGTGAGATATGGTCTCCAAAACTGAACACAAAATTCTAAGTGAGGCCTCACCAGCGCCTTGTACAGTGGCATTAGTATCTCCTGCTTTCTGCTGGTAATTCCTCTCTGCAACCGAACATCCTTCTAGCTTTGGCCACCACCTTGTTACACTGTTTCGCCACCTTGGGATCCTCTGAAACAATCACTCCGAAGTCCTTTTCCCGGTCCTTTCACACCAATCTCTCGTCCCCTTCCACATACAATTCACTTGGATTTCTGCATCCCAAGTGCATGACACTGAACTTCTTCACATCAAATCTTAACTGGCAAGCATTAGACCATTCTTCCAGCTTTTGTAGATCTTTCCTCATGTTATTCACTCCCTCAGGGGAGTCCATTCTACTGCAAATTTTTGTGTCATCTGCAAAAAGACAGACTTTTCCATTCAGTCTTTCAGCAATATCACTCACAAATATGTTGAACAGTTCTGATCCCAGAAGCAATCCCTGGGGCACACTACTAGTCACATTCCTTTCATCCGAGTTCCATTGACCATTACCTGTCGTCAGTCAGTCAACGAATTCCTGATCCAGTTTACCACCTTTGGACCCACAGGTTGGTCAGTTTATTGATAAGCCTCCTTTGAGGAACAGTATCAAAGGCTTTGCTGAAATCTAGGTAGATCACATCCACCACATGCCCTTGATCTAGTTCTCTGGTTACCCTGTCCAAGAACTCAATCAGATTTGTTTTGCATGATCATCCTTTGGTAAAACCATGTTGCCTCGGATCATGCAACCTACTGGTTTTGAGAAAGTCCACTATTCTCTCTTTCAGGTGTGCCTCCATAAAGGGCTACTCCTCCTCCTTTTCTGCCTTCTCTATCTCTTCTAAATAAATTATAGCTAGCTATGGTTATATCCCATTCATGTGACTCGTTAAGCCATGTTTCTGTAATGGCCACAATGTCCAAGTCCATTTACATCATTAGGGTTTCCAGGTCAGGAACTTTGTTGGATAGGCTTCGAGCATTTGTGTTCATTGCTTTCCAGAATTTGTTGACTGATTTGCCTGTATTTTGCATGGATTTTGTTCTACATGCTTCTTCCCACTTGCCACTGATATGTGCATTAATAGTGTAGCTGTTTCCAATGTTATTATGTTTTTGCTGGGAGTGACATCCTGAACTTTTTTTTTCCATCCATCACTCCCCCCCCCTCCTTCCATAGTTTGAATGCCTGTCCACTGTCACCAGTAACCACCCCAGAGCTGGTAGCACCTAAGGTTGGTCAGCCTGGGCATCCTTACTTAGAAAGTATGGCAAGGCTTTTATGCATGCACTGCCTCATGGGAGTTGTAGTTTCCACTTACTTTCCAAACAAGAAGCAATTGTAGTCAAGTGGGTTAGGCAACAGGGACAAGATTTTTATTTCCCCTTCCGGGTGGATTAAATGCAGTTGAAACACAGAACAAAAATAGCCATACACTTCTGGCATAAAAGAAAATACAGGAACTCAGGAAAACAGCTTCTTTCGCTTCAAAACTTCAAACATACAGCTTAACACAAGCTCAAAGGTAACAGTTTCTTTTATATCAAAAAGACACAAACTGCTTTTCTTCTCTGCTGCTTGAGACAGCCTTCCAAACAGCCTAGTTAGCAGAGTGAGATTATATGATCAGCTATAGTTAAAGTACAGTCCATTTGTTCCCCTGCTATGTCCTCAATAGCAGGCTCCGTCTGCATCTCTTCACAATCACTATCAGCTGAGTAAGTTTTCACCCTATCATACGGTGTTTCAAAACACCCTCGCCCTCTCTCTTCCCGAGGCTTCCCTTCACAGCACTCTAATGAGCAGGGTGGAGAATTACCGTATATATGGGATTTTATATAAGGAGAGTCCAGCACATCTTGGCACAAACATGGAAAACTCTGGCACTTAGTTTCCCCTCTATACCACTTGGGCAGCCTACCTTTTGGCTTTTGAAAAGAGGACCTTCTCAGCACTGCTGGGTCAGCAAAGAATCCAAACACTGGATGTGTTTTCCTGCCTTTTAGCTTCTCCTTCTCCTCGGACATACAAATGTCGTCAGGCCAGCACCTCTCTCTCTCTGGAGTTTCAGCGTGCTTCCAAACTAACCTCTCAGGCAATCTTTCAGCTACTGCTCTCTTGGCTGCTGCTTCACTTCCTGACCTCGTCCCAGTGCTAGTGCACTTCCTGGTGCCTTCCTTCGTGCTCCTCCCGGTGCCTGTGCTTGTGCTCCTCCCAGTGCTTTCCTCCTTACTCCTCCCGGTGCTACTGCTTAAATCTAATGAGCACTTTTTATCTCCCTGCTTCTTAGCTCCGCCCCTCCCCCAACCAGGTGTTTTCCCTTAACTCCTGATGCCGGGGAACCATTGCAGCAGGGGCGTGTTTTCTCCTCCCATGACTCATTCTGTTTACGTTTCCCTTGGCAACCCTGAGCCATGTGATCTGCCTGCCTGTCAGCTTGTGAAGCCAATTCCTCTGCTTCACTGAACTCTATGGGGCCAGAAGGGTCTTCTACATGACACCACATATTGCCAGATTCTACAGTGTATTTTGTTTCCTGCAAAACTTGAATCCTCTGTGACTCAATGCTCTCTCTAACAGAGAGCGCAACTCCCCACAAATTTGATCTAGCCTATCATTGTGATATGGTTTGTACCAGGGTATCACAGTGTCCTACTGGTTGTCCTCCTTCTACCAGCTCTCTGAAATGCCAATCATATCTGGCTTTTCATTTAGTGGTATATATTCTAACTCTCCCATCTTATTTTTTTAGACTTCAAGCATTTGCATACAGGCATTTTAGAGATTGTATTTTATTCATAATTATCTGGTTATCAGTTGATAGGGGTAATTTGGAATATTTCAGCTCTGTCTACTCTGTACTTAATCTGGATTATTTTTATGTTTATTGGAACTGCTATGTCGGGATGCCTTAACTTCCCTTTCTTGCTAGTATCCTTCAAAGATAAATCCTTCATGCACTCTTGGGTGACTGTCGGCTTTCTTTTATTATCTATTTTAAAAGCTACTCTATCTCCTTTTTAAAGGTTAATGCCAGCAGACTGGTTCTATCCTGGTTAAGGTGGAGCCCATTCTTTTGGAAAAGCCCTTCCCTTCTCCAGAATGCTGCCCAGTTCCTAACAAATTGTACCATCGTCTCATCTACACATTGAGACTCTGAAGCTGTGCTTGCCTTTTGGGTCCTATGCATGGAACGGAAAAGCATTTCAGAGAATGCTACCCTAGAATGCTACCTTAAAGCCTAAATTTGGCCTCCAGAACCTCCTTCCCACACTTTCTTATGCCATTTGTACCAACATGTACCTAGACAGCAGGGTCCTCCTCAGCACTATCTAAAACCCTGTATAAGTTGCATATGAGGTCCTCTTTCTTTTCACAAGGCAGGCATGATATCAGGTGATCCTCACATCCACCAGCCACCCAGCAATCTACCTGCCTAATGATTGAATCATCAACTATAACAGCCATCCTAACTCTTCCCTCATGGGCTCATGTCCCTGGAGAAACCTCCTGGTTGTGACAGGGTTTTACATCATCTGGAAGACAGGTCTTAGCTACGGAATCATTTCCTGCCACATCAAGGTGATGCTCTCCTTTCATGTGACCTTTCTCCTCTATGGCAACAGAGAGGCTGCCAGCCTGGAGATGGAACTTCAATACTATGTCTCTGTAGGTCTTGTCTATATACCTCTCTGTTTTTCTTAGGTCCTCCAAGATTGCTACTCTAGCCTCCAGAGTGAACTCTATCCTTTAGAGCAAAGAGCTCCTTGTACCTAGTGCACACATAAGACCCCTCACCAACTAGGAGAAAATCGTACGTGACACTCAATGAAAAAGACTGAATAGTCCACATAATAACTATTGATGTTTTACCCTTGTTTATCCAAGTTTCAATCCCTGTTCTAATGTGAATACATTGCAGTTAGCCTGCAATGTATATGTTCTGTTTTGATGTACACCGCACTGATGTTAATAGCACGGTATATAAGAAATGCTAAATAAATAAATAAAAATAAATCTCACTGCTGAACTGCTATCTGCATCTTAGTTTTAAGGTTTTGTTTAGCTATTTAAGTTGTTTACTTACTTAAGGTTGCTAGGGGTACTTATACTAATACAACTATACCTAGTAAGTTTAAATTTAAGTTAAATTTAAGTTTAATTTCAAGGTCTTAATTAATATATTCTTAATTAGGATAACCAGCTGAAATTAAAAGTGAATTTGACCCCTTTTTCCCTTTAATAGGTTTAAAAGCCTATAAAGTTAAGATTATGCCTAGGGTGGAGGGAGGGAAAGAATACGAGAGCAAAGAACTGGCTTGCTACAGAGTGCCCTGACCCATGCTTATTTCCTGGGTGATTCATACAGCTCTGTGTTTGATAGCGGGATCCTTTCAAATTGTCCCTTTGATCAGTGACTTGGCTTTAACATCTATTTGAAAAGGAAGCTCAAAAGCAAATACAGGACCACATAGACACCGCCTCCCCTCTAGACCAATGCCAGCATGGTTTCAGAGAGTTTCACGGGGTAGAAACCCTCCTTACCACCCTCTGCAACAACATTATCACAGGCATCGACAACATCTGCCAAGGCTTTGTTCTTATCTTCCTAGACATTGCCGCGGCCTTTGACTCTGTACATCACGATCTTTTAATAGGGCGGTTAAAAGAAAAGGGCATCAATGGCACTGCCCTCGATTGGTGCAGGTCATACCTAGAGCAGAGATGGCAGTATGTAACTTCAGGAGCGGCAACATCTACACCTTTCCATCAAAGTCAAGGCGTACCACAAGGGTCCTCCCTATCATCGCTCTTATTCAACATATATATACAGCCCGTCTGCAACATCATCAGGTCTTTCAAGGTCGAATGTTTGATATACGCAGACAACATCCTTCTGTACATGCCTTTCTCCACAGTTCATATGGATCTGTCCCGCTAACCAAGTGTTTTGATGCTGTGTCTGAATGGCTTCAATCCCAGAACCTCCATATTCAACACAAGAAAACCGAGGTTCTCTTCATCACGAGGGACCCACTCTTCACCCCCCCACCCCAGATAAAGGTGAAAGAAGCTGAGCTCCAAACAAAACCTTCAATTGGATACCTTGGGGTTACTTTTGACCAACGCCTTGATATGAAATTACACATAACCAACGTAGTCAGAGCGATCTACTTCAAGATCCGAACACTCCGTCACCTTCGCTCCCTACTTGATCCAGACGACCTCCGGACTATATTCCAAGCTTTAACCTTACCGCACCTAGACTATGCAAACTCCATTCTTCAAGGCCTCCCTCAGTCCACCTTAAACCCTTTACAACTTGCCATGAACACCGCTGCCAGAGTCCTCTACGGAGCATCAAGAAGGGACCACGTAACACCGATTCTAAAACAGCTTCACTGGCTCCCCATCCATGGAAGACTGTTATTCAAGACCTTAGTACTCACTTTCAAGGCCATCAAGGGCATCACCTCCTCATCACTAATAGACATCATTCAGACCGTCCCACCTAACAGATCTAGGAGAACGACATCTACAAATGCGCTAATAATCCCTAAGACAGCAACAAAATGCACTCTAGCGACGTCTAACAGGGCTTTCAGCTTCTATGCCCCTAAGTGCTGGAACTCCTTACCACCTGAGATTCGGGCTGTCACTGATCTGACTCTATTCAGAAAAGCACTCAAATCTCACCTGTTCCCACAATATTACCATACTAGCCAACCACCGACCTGACCGACCATCCCCTTTTTGACCTCCTGTTCCACAAGACTCATATCAAACTTCGAATAATTCCGCTGTACACACATGTACATTCAGCATGTATATAGTTTCAGTTAACAATGTCCCCCATGTTTATCCAAGTTCTCGTACCTGTTCTATGTAAAGCCTGTTCTATGTAAAACCAAACAGCTTGTTGCTCTGGTCTTTTGTTATATTGTAAACCGCGCTGATGCTAAATAGAGCGGTATATAAGAGCCTGTAATAAATAAATAATAAATTTAAAACAATTTTACTGGCCTCTTGCCTCCTAACTGGAAGGCTTCTTTGACTCGGCTGCTCCACTTGACCCATGTCAACATGGATTCAGGGAGTCACATGGAGTGGAAACACTACTTACCACCCTCTTCAACAATATTGTCACTGGTGTTGACAACATCCATCAGAGTATTGCACTCATTTTCCTAGACATTGCTGCAGCCTTTGACTCAGTAAGCCATGATCTTCTCCTAGGGAGGCTAATGGAGAAAGGCGTCAGCGGAACAGCTCTTGAATGGTGTAGATCATACCTGTCTGGAAGATGGCAACATGTACGTTCTGGCGGAGCTACTTCAGAACCATTTTATCAAGGTCAGGGAGTTCCACAGGGATCTGCCCTCTCTGCCTTGTTGTTCAACGTATACATGCAACCCATTTGTAACATCATCCGGTCCTTCAATGTCAGTTGCATGATATACGCAGACGATGTCTTGCTCTATATGCCGTTCTCCACAGATAACTTGGACCTCTCCCCTTTGACAAATTGCTTTGATGCCATATCTGAATGGCTGCTATCGCAAAACCTCAGAATTCAGCATAAGAAGACAGAAGTCCTCTTCATTACCAGGAATTCAAATTTCAACCCTCCGCATTACCTGAAGGTGAGAGGAGCTGATCTACAAGCAAAACCCACAATTCGGTACTTGGGCGTTATATTGGATCAAAACCTTGACATGAAAGCACACATTGCTAACACTGTCAGAGCTATCTATTTCAAAATCCGTTCCCTCAGACAACTTCGCCCATTGCTTGAACCAGAGGATTTCTGTACAATTTACCAGGCCCTTATCATACCGCATTTCAATTTTGCCAATGCCATTTTACAAGGACTTCCCCAATCCACCCTGAACCCCTTACAGCTCGAAATGAATAGCGAAGCGAGGGTTCTATATGGAGCAACTAGAAGAGACCATGTGACGCCCCTGTTGAAACAGCTACACTGGCTCCCGATACAGGCCAGGATCATCTTCAAGACAATATTACTGACATTCAAGGCGGTTAATAATCTCTCCTCCTCTCTATCCGACCTCATCCATACCATAACCCCTAATAGATCAAGAAGATCTGTATCAATAAATACACTTGCAATTCCGAGAGAATCAACAAGTTGCACAGCGACAACATCAAATAGGGCTTTCAAATTCTGTGCCCCTAGACTCTGGAATGCTTTACCCTCAAGCATCAGAACCACCACTAACCTACTTCAGTTCAGAAAAGCCCTCAGACACTACCTCTTCCTCAAATACTTCCCAGAGAACACGGAATCACATACACTGAATACTTGTAACTATACCAACACACCTATTAGACCAAGGAACACCCCTAGCTAGGTGTCCTGTACATAGTTTCTCATGTCATAGCTACTCTTTGACTCCAGTATGTAAATAGTTTCCCCTGTTACCCAAGTTTTTCTGACCTGTTATTTGTAACACAGAACTCTGTACACGTTCTGATTTTTCTGTTCCATGTAAACCGCGCTGATGTCGAATAGTGCAGTATATAAAAAACTGTAAATAAATAAATAAATAAAGGTCTCTTGAACTATTTATTTTTTTCTACTCAAATAATATTTACCCTATTTTGCCTTCTATACTAAGCTATACTCTGATTTGATTTAAATAAAAAGCTCTTTGGTGGTACTAAGCCCTGACTGACTTTCAATTTAAACAAAAGCTCTCTGGTGGGACTGGCTTTCAATTTAAATGAAAGCTCTCTAGTGGTACTAAGGCTTGACTAACTTAACAAAACGCTGAATTCTAAAATACAAAGATATATTAGCTTTAACACAAGAATTCCCTTTTTCCCAAGATTTAGAGAATTTCCCAGAAGATAAATACTTACAAGTGCAGTAGCAGTCCCTTTTGGTAGTCCTTCAAAATAGGTCATTGCTTCTTTGTAAGGTAATATTTTCTTTTTTAGGCCTATTTATGAAGTTGGGTTAGCTGTTTATGTAGGAATTAATGCACACTAAGGGACATGTTTACTAAAGTGTGGCAACTTTTTGTCTCTTACCACATGCTAAGAGCAAAAATGAGTGTGTAGTAAGTGCAGAAGCTATGTGCTAACTGTTGGGGGTTCACCCAGAAGGTCCCCTATAGTTACCACATAGAATTGTACCTTATTGCATGATAACACCATTCACAATTAGCACAGTTGCACTTAAAGCCACTCATTGAGAATGGTAGATGTTGCAGAATATACATTGTACAAATGAATAAATAAAATATATAACATTGGCCAGTCCCTTTAAGACAGTAAACTGGAGATACCCAAAGAATAGGATTAATATTCACCCAACAATTTTTCCCATTAAACTTTAGACAGGATATTCAGGGTGAATCTCCCCTGATAGGTTTATGCTGAATACCCACTTAAACAATTATAAGTGATTGGTTACCTTGTCTGAGGATCTCAGGTTTCAAAATCAAGTTTGTGTTTATTGCATTTAAATGATAAAAGGTGCCTTATGTTCAAGGGCAATATTTGAAGGGCCTTCCTTGTGATGTAGGTATAATTTCTGTCTTAATGCAATATAGTTATATTTATGAACATTAAATACTGCTTAGATGATTTGCCACCTTTCAAGATACAGTATCCATTTATTAACTATGAGCAATAATTATAGTCCAGAGTACAATTAGTAGAATAACTTCCAGTAATCTTGGTCTGCCCTCAACCATATTTTGCTCTCATCTTAAATAAAATAATGAAAACAGTGACTACCTTTATTTCATCAGCTTTAAAAACCTCACTAAGTTATTTTAATCAATATACGTGTTTTAAGTAAAAGCCATTTAATCTTCTGACTTATACATTAACCCTCCATTAAGTATTAGTGAAGAAGTTAAATGTGCCTTAGTCAATAATGCTAATGCAGGGATTGTTGTATTACCTATGGAGAAGTCTGTATTCATATTATGTTAAAGTGACTATCCTTAACGATTAGCCATTACCTGTCAGGAAACTGATAATAAATTTGAAATATTCCTCTAGAAAATGAATTATAATGTTGAAACTGAGTTCTTGGTACCATAATAATTTTGAAATGAGGTCATTTAATTTTTTCTGGTCAGTGCCTTTTAAGGCAATGATATTGAAGTGATGAAGACACCCCCTGTGACACTTTAACCTCACCCTGTAGTTTCACATCTTGGTGGGTAATAAATGAGACTGGTAACTGAATTATATTAAACTGAAAGTATGTGAATCTATTCAAGGTAGGGGAGATGAAAGAAATCCTCTATGGGTTATTCTTTTATATTTATCAAAATCCATTTCAAGTTTTTATCTGCCTAGTTCTATGCTCAGTTGTTATGCAACACAAAGGGGCTTGTTTACAAAGCCGCGGTAGCGGTTTGCGAATTGTTATCGGAGCCGCGGCCCCATGTAAACAAGCCCCAAAGTGCCAAGTGCCTGCACTAATCACAGATGGCAGAATATTGATTCAGATGAATAGGCTATAATTGGCATTATAAAACAGCTGCCCTTAGTCACATTTCTAAGTATTTGTTTACTTACCTACTGTGATTTCTTAATCACCTCTAACAATGTCACAAGGCGATTTACAATATAAAATACAAATAACAATGCAAAATGCAATGTGTGCCTTCGAGTCACATAATAAAGTATATTAACATAAGATAAACCCATTCTATTATTGGTAAACCTCACTAGCATTATTTATCCAGAAAGGCCCTGCAACAATAAATGTTTTTCTGACCTATTGCAAATGTGAAGACTTTGTTGAAGGAACCTGTAGAAGATTATAGCTAGGTTGGTGTAGAGTTACCCTGTCATCCACTTACTTAGGTGCCAGCACATGAGAAGACTTCAAAACTAGCGCTAAAAGGATTACAATTCCATGATAAAATACTGCTAGCCGATGTAAATAGTGAAGCATCGGGAAGACATTCTCTCTTATACTTAAGCTTCCCTAAAGCTGGGTCACAGCATTTTGTAGCACCTATACTCTTGATAAAGTCATTTTAGGTAATCCCACAATAGTTCAATCTATTTAAATCATCTCTCCATTTCTCTCCTACTGGAAACAAAATTTGAATATCAACAAATAAATGAGATATAAAACCCAGTTTATCCATAACTTTAAAAAAGGAGGATATGAAAAATAATGTGGGAGAGAGTACTGAGTCCATTGGTATCCTACAGACCATTGGCCATTCTGTAAAGCTTTCATCCCCAGTCACCACCGATTGTGTCCTCCTTTCCAAATATGAGACAAACCGTTGAAGTACTCAGTCTTTAAAACCCCAAATCCTTAAGTGATCAATCAGCAAAGAGTGTTGAGCTATATCAAAAGTTGATCACAAATCTAAAAAGAAATCACTGCATTTTATCCATCAGTCCAACAATACATCTCATCCATTGCTGCTGATAATAAAAAGACACATTTAAGATAAGACATGAAGATCAGAATTGAGATGTTAAGACTGCAATATTTACAATTCTGATGGCATTTTAGAAAGGACTGTGCTAAATGTGCAGCCATTTCAAAAATACCAACCTTTGTCTTTTTCTAATTTCAAATGAAGGGAGACTATAAACAACAGGAGACACTCCTAAATAACCCCTTTAATTCCCCTTATAAAGGTCTGGCCAAAATGAGTATTTTTTTTTAATCTAAATGTCCCAGAGAGCAGGTGTAAATCCTGACAGAGATATTTTTGGTCATACATATATATTCTCCACATGAACATGAGGAATACACATGCAGATTTTTGAATCATCATGGCCATGGTCTAACCATGCCTTTCAACATGCCCCCTTGCAACTTCCATTCAGTAAGAACATCCATGTGTAAACGGAGCTCTTTCTAAAATGACCATTTACACGCGGATGCCATTTCCATGTGTAAGTGGCAGTATTTACACATGTAAATCATGCATAAGGTTTCTAAAATAACCCCTAGTGTCTCCATTCCCATATTGCAAGATACCCAAAACATATCGGACCGAATATTATGGGACAGCAATGCACTGCTATAGCGCATAGCTGTTGCCTGCCAATCTTTGGATATTCAATGTGGCTCCAGCATTGAATATTCGGGGTCACCGTTCAGCCCACAAGCCTGCAGAAGCTAACTGGGCAGCTGAGATATTGAGCCACTGCCAGGTTAGCTCCCATGGGTAAAGATAAGTCAGCTTTTGCTGTGCCTACCTTTTACCTGCAGGTGCTAACCGGGCAGTGGTACAATACAGCCCCTGGACCACCCCAGAATGCCCATGACATGCCCCGATGCTAAGCATTTAGCCTTGGGGTGTGTAGCAGAGATCATTTGGGATATTCAGTGGCACTAACCCTCTAAGCGGCATTTACACATTTTATTATTATTTATTTATTTAATTTATTACAGGCTCTTATATACCGCTCTATTCAGCATCAGCGCGGTTCACAATATAACAACATACCAATGAACAAACTGTTTGGCTTTACAGAGAACAAGGTCAGAGAACTTGGATAAAACATGGCAAGTTTGTAAACCGTGTAAATACCTTTGAATATCAGGTCCATCATGTCTCCAAAAATTCTTCAAAATGAAGTGCCGCACATTTCTCTATTAATTTCCCTAAAAATAGAATATTGAAAACAGGTCTAAATTTGACATAAGTGAAGGATCCAGAACAGTTTTTCCCCATAATGCCATTACCAATGATTTCTCCAAACCAGCTGCCACCACACATGTACCCAATGAACCATTTACAGTCCCAATCAATTTACAAATTTAAAGTTTAAATAGTAGAAAATGTCCATGCCTTGTCATATAATGATTATTTTAAGAGATTATATCAACAAATTAATTATTAAAAAATATATTTATCATGGCCCAAATAGAAATATCTTGAGCGTGCCAAAGAGAGACAAAACAAAGTCGCTCCAATAAAGGGCCATATTCAATTTTATTTACCTGGATATTATCTGAAATAAAGGGATATATTCCTGTGACTTGTGTAGAGGATGATTTAGTCTCCTCTCAGCAGTCCTCACAACTAGCAGGTGAGAATTATGCTAATGCTTTTAAAACATCTGTTTTGCACCTCCACATTTTCAAAAGGAAACGGCATTGGTTATATGCAATGAGCTCTCATACTTTGCACACAAAGGGGATAATTTTATAACATGACACCTAGAGGGTAGCCCAAAAAAAGTGAGAACATCTCGTAGCATATAAGTTATTTAAAAATTCAAAAAGACAGATGTAAACGATTGACAAATTTAAAAAAATGATGGCGACCAGGAAATTGTCACAATAAAGACGTTATATAGCTAAAAAAGGTAAAGCTTTTAATTTACGAGATGTTCTCATTTTTTTGGGGCCACCCTATATATCAAAGTTGGGAAAAGCTGCCTGTTTTAAGCCTATGTTATAAAGACAACATAGGTACTTATCTACCTGTATCAAAAAGATTCCCAATATCGGGCTCACTAGCACATATATCATCACACACAAATATACACCTTTGCTGAAGGTGTAAATTTATGCATGTAATCTTTGGGGTATGTTTACTAAACCGTCTTAATGTGTGCTCTGTGACGTTATCGTGCGATAAGGTACCTTATCACGCGATAATGGCGCTTTTTCAGGCGCACAGGTACCTTATCGCGTGCAGAGGTGCAAACGAGCACTGAAGGCGGGGAAAGGCTCCCGGAGGGCGGAGGAAGGCTCCCCAGGGGAGGAGAGAAGGGGTCAATGGGTGGAGAGTGGGAGGGGAGAGGCTCTCTGCACACTAACGCTGTGAAATCTGAGGCTGAAAACTAACGCCAGTGAAACCCTGGCGTTAGAGCTGATTTAAAGGGAAGAGAAACCATTTCTGTCAGCAATGTACAGCAAAATCAGGGAAACCTACAAAAAAGTGATACGTGTGATACAAGTGCAAATAAACATTGAAAATGACCCCAACAAAATATTTAAAAAAAACATAACCATGCTGGGCAATAGTGATATTGTGGCAGCACTGATAGCATGCAATAAATAATACCCGGAGTCAGTTCAAGGATCCAAACCAATTTATTGTGCACAAGGCCCAAGCATCAAAGGACTGAGCAATGGCGAACAGGAACAACTTCCTTAAATACAAGCTTCACAGTTTGATACAGGCAGACTTTCTATTGGTCCCAACGCCCCCTGCACCTATCCAATCGGGGACCCCCTCACTGGGCCCTGTTCCCCCTTCTCAGGCTATGCTAACACAGGCTCAGTTTCTAGACATAATTCATTCCTGCTACAAGGTCACTGCATCAGCATAAAAGCATGGAATAAAGGATTAATACAAACTTATCAAAAGCAGTTTAGAGCGGTTTAAGGCAGATCCTCAGCCTTCACTGACTTTGGTCTTTCTCAGCACTACTATTTCTAGCAGTGGGGGTGGGGACTCCGGCCTAGCTTTCAGGCTCATACATGTACAGGCTATTATATAGGCCATAGCCTACCACAATATTAATGGGAAACGTCGAAAAACACTCCCAAGAAAGCTCCAAAAAAAGGATATGAATTTTGGAAGGGTCTACGCTCCGTCCCCATACAAGGTGAATGATCCCACAGTGAAATAGCGCTGATCAGGGTTTCCATCTCCATTGGACAGGTTTCCTATGGCGTGCACATGTTCCACAACAGCAGGGCAGGCATGTCAGAATGGGCAACTGGACAGATGTTGGGAAAGGGGACACAGAGGGCTGTAGACGGCACATGCTGTGCTGCAGCAGACTAGGGTGATGCCTAGGTGGCCCATAGGAATGCTGAAACAGTAGAGCAGCCAGACAGCAACTGATGAGGGCCCAGCATGGGCACGAGTGTGCTTCCCACAGTGTCACAGGGGATAGTACCCAGCAGGTACCCCCAAGGGCACAGAACATTGGCAGGCGGTGCTGGGGGGAAGCGTGGACAGCTGTGCAGGCACCCCTACCCAAGAACCTGCACCATAGGCAGCCACCTAACCGCACAATGGATGGCCTGAGTCTGCGCTCCACCAGCACCAAAAGCAGACGGGCATGTCAGCAGGGTGGCAAAGGGGTACTGGTGGTGGAGGGGGCAGTGGTAGCTGCCCAGAGCAGACCATGGCCTAGCCCTGTGTAGGTGGGTGCCATGCACTGCAACAGACAAGCCCTGTCGGACAAACAGTCATGGTATCCCCAGGGAATGCACTGTCTTTATGGCAACACTGTGGTGCAGTGCACACAGCCAGTGTGTTCAGGAGCAGAAGGTCACAGGTTCTAAGCCCCAGCTGTGGTTCCTGCCAACCCAACCCCCATATTTTACCCACTACTACAACGTGCTAATACAGACAGAACCTGTAGTGCAGATGACAGACTTGCCCAAAACACCTACATTTTACCCTACAGAGCACAGACACCATAAACAGGTGCATTACCTAGAGCAGAGTCTCCCAAATGCAGTCCTGGAGGGCCAAACACCATTCAGGTTCCATGCTGCCTCTAATAAATGTGGCTGTGCTGCATTGCTATGCACCGCCACCATGGTATGCAGATGTATCTCATGCATATTCATTAGGGACAGCATGAAAAACCGAACAGTGTTTGGCCCTCCAGGACTGGAGTTGGGAACCTCTACCCTAGAGCAGCAGCCAACAGGGGCAGACACACCCGCACCCACAGGCTCCATTATCCCAAGCCTCCTGGAGAGGCAGGATGTTGGGCCCTGCGTGCATCTCCCCATACTAGCACTTGCATACCTTAGCAATGCCACCCTAACCATGGGAAAACTGTACACAGCTATCAAAAGGTTGCTATGATAACTGGCAGATAGCAATTCCTACGTTAAGCACAATTGGCTGATTGAGCTGCATCATAGCAACCTTTCTGATGTCTTTGGAGTGTGCCTCAGGTCTGGTGTCTGACAGAGTGACCCCAACAGTATTGCATACCATAGCAATGCATGCACTGTGCCCAGGACTGGTGTGGTGGCCAGGGCTGCCAAACACCTCTATAGTTGCACAATGCTGGCATAGGTGTGTGGAGTGTGTGTCTGTCTATCCAGTGTGTGGTGGCTGCCAACACCCTTCACAGCCCACACTGCTAGCACTGTTGCCAGTATTGGCCTGCCAATGTGCATAATGAGGAGCAAGGTACTGTGGGAATAGCCTGGATAGGGTGGCCTGGCCTGGCCGCATCTGCACAGGGCAAAGGGCAATGGCACGGACATTGAAGTGCCCGGCCACCACCTGCACGGACAGCATGGCCACAGCATGTCCTGCTGGGAGGTCATTCTCACCCTGACTGAGCAGTGACCATGGCATGGTAGGTTCCCCCATAGTGCTATGTAGTTTTTCTCTCATGTGATATTTATGGGTTCTCTTTTGGGACCCAATCACTGACTTATCTGCTTGGTGTGTATGCTAACATCTCAGTTCTGGGTATATGCATCTTCTCCAGGACCATGAACTATAGACTAGCAAGCAGACTGTCTGTAGCTAGTATGTGTTTTGCTGGAACACCTTGCAGGGTGCAGTGGCTGGAGGCTTGCTACTGGAGAATGTCAGAAAGTGGTGGGGGGAGGCTGAGCATTTCCAGGTCTACTGTCTGTCTGCTATTTATTTATGGATGTATACAGCTCTGCATTGCCTGTGCTGTAGGGTGTCTGTTCCCCAGCAGGACTGGGGTCGATGGTTCCCTCTACTGCTACCATTGCAGGGAGGTAGAATATGGATCTATTGGTGGGTGATCCTGTTTCCCACCCTGAGCCCCAGAGGGTGGGTTGTGTGGTGGTACATAGTCCACCTATGAGTCCAAACACACCTCCTCCTCCTTCTTTCACCTACGTTATCTAACCATGGAACCAACACAGGATATGCACTATTCTGGGTGCATCACAGCCCATAAGGTCTAGACATGACTGAGAAATACAGAAGGACACGGATCCTAGGTGTGTCTGAAAGAACTACATATCACACACAGTAGTACTGATGGAGACCTGCAGCATGACATCTTTCAACTATGAAAGGTGCTGTGGACCTGGTGCTGGGCGCCCCACCTCACACTCAGGGTGAACATAGTACCCGCACAATGTGACGGTCTGTGGCTACTCTGTGCCAGTACCACACACGGTCAGTTCCCCCTACTAGGCCGAGGTGCTGTGGGGGTGCATACCCCATCTTGTGCCCATCTGTCGACTGCTGATTTGCATGTGCAGTGCATCATGGGTATGGGTGGGTTAACCCTATCCTGGTCACCACAGCAGACAGTTTGTGTGGTGACATGCAGTCCTTCTGCAGCCCACTGGTTACTTCACTACCTATGAAACCAGAGGTCATGAGTTCAAACCCCTGGTGGGGTTATTCAATAGGGCTATTTGAGGCATTGTCTATTTTTAATGTACATTAGTGCTGACAGCAAAAACACCCTCAGAGTACTGTAACCTTCAGGTGCCTCATAAGGCACCTTATAAGGTGCCCTATAAGGTGTCCTATAGGGGACATTATAGGGTGCCTTGGCGGACAGTGCACTTTATAATGTGCCCTATGGAGTGCGTTATGGGGTGCCTTATGCGGCACCTTAGGTTACGCCACCGTGAGGCTGTGTTTGCTGGCAGCACTAATTAAAATAAAAGTAAAATGCCTCAAAAATCACTACTTAAATGTAAAGG
This sequence comes from Ichthyophis bannanicus, assembly GCA_033557465.1. Taxonomy (NCBI): domain Eukaryota; kingdom Metazoa; phylum Chordata; class Amphibia; order Gymnophiona; family Ichthyophiidae; genus Ichthyophis; species Ichthyophis bannanicus. The sequence continues at coordinate 2,345,189 of CM066032.1, forward strand.
GTGATGCCTCAGCCAACCTTATGCATTAGGCACACTGGAGGATCAAACTCATGACCCCAGTACCATCACTCATTGCATTAACCATTGTGCTACACCTCTGCTTCTATATTTGCATGTCTGCGCGCCTACTTAAGATTATCGCGCAGTAACGCGCTTAGCGGCGCTTCGCCCGAAAATGTGCGTAGCAGCGCGCGTTATCGCGCGATAATCCCGTTTTGCTACTTTAAGACTGAAACGCCCACTCCTTTTATGGCATCCTGCACACTATCGCCGGGCGCACATTAAGATGGTTTAGTAAACATACCCCTTTGGGATTAGCAGGCTGGCCAAAGGGAATCTATCCAGCTAAGGTTACTCACTGCGCTATACTGGATAGAACCATATATCACCTATCACCTATATAACCAAATATCTCTATGGACCTTCCCTCAGAACTATCCGGTTAGTGCAGGACCAGTCCATAGTGAGGCAAGGGCAAGATAAATGGAGGCTTTAGCCAATTAGTCTGATAGAGTCACCATTTATCCGGATATTGTTGGTGAATGTTGTTGTTGTTGTTGTTAAGTGCCGTCGAGTCGGAGTCGACTCATGGCGACCCTCTGGATAGCTATCCTAAATTGTGTTCGGTCTTCAGTCAGGTGGCTCATTGTTGACAGACTGGTACCCATAGTTGCTGTTATTGTATCGATCCATCTCATTGCTGGCCTTCCTCTTTTGCGTTGACCTTCTATCTTGCCAAGCATGATGTCTTTCTCTAATGATCTCTCTCTTCGCATGATGTGTCCAAAGTATGAAAGTCAAAGTCTTGTCATCTGAGCTTCTAAAGAAAGCTTAGGTTTGATCTCCTCTAGTACTGACTGGTTTGTTCTTCGGGCAGTCTATGGTATACACAGTATTCGCCGCCAGCACCATAATTCAAAGGCATCAATTTTCTTCCTGTCTGTCTTTTTCACTGTCCAGCTTTCACATCCATATGATGTTATTGAAAATACTATGGCTTGAACAAGTCGAATCTTTGTATGGAGAGAGACATCTCTGCTCTTGAGAATCTTATCTAGGTCTTTCATAGCCATTCTGCCAAGAGCAATGCGTCGTCTGATTTATTAACTGCTTGTTGCTTCTTTATTGATAGTTGATCCAAGTAGGTTAAAGTTGTTCACGATTTCAATTTCTTCTCCTTCAACAATGAACCTGTTGATTATGCCAGTTGTCATGATCTTTGTCTTCTTTACATTAAGGTGCAGGCCCATTTTGAGACTATGTTCTTTGATTGTGAGAAGCAAATGTTTCAGATCATCTTCACTTTCAGCCAGTAATGTGGTATCATCAGCATAGCGAAGGTTGTTGATGAGTCTTCCACCAATCTTCACACCTCTGTTATCTTCATACAATCCTGCTTCTCTGATGATTTGTTCTGCATATAAATTAAACAGGTAGGGGGAAAGTATGCAGCCTTGTCTTACACCTTTGCTTATTTTAAACCATTCTGTTTCTCCTTGTTCCGTTCAAACTGTTGCTTCTTGATCAATGTACAGATTTCGCAAGAGAACGATCAGGTGTTCAGGTATAGCCATGCTTCTTAATGTGGCCCAGAGTTTCTCATGGTTTACACAGTCAAAAGCCTTGCTATAGTCGATAAAGCACAAATAGATATCCTTTTGGTATTCTTTAGTCTTTTCAAGGATCCATCTCACATCCGCAATGATGTCTCTCATTCCTCGCCCTTTCCTGAACCCTGCTTGCACGTCAGGTAGTTCTTGTTCCAGGTATGGTTGTAGTCTCTTTTGAATAATCTTCAGTAGAATCTTGCTGGCATGTGGGATCAGAGCGATTGTGCGATAATTTCCACAGTCAGTTGGATCACCTTTCTTTAGTATTGGTATAAACACAGTTCTTTTCCAGTCAGTTGGCCATGATGTTGTCTTCCATATTTCTTGGCAGAGCCTTGTAAGTATGGTAACAGCTGCATCAGATTGCTGCAATACTTCTATGGGAATGCTATCAATGCCTGGTGCTTTTTTCTTTGATAAGGCTTTCAATGCTGCTTCAACTTCTTCTTTCATCACCAATGGTTCCCGATCATAAGGTACAGGTTGAAACGACTGTTGGTCCACTTGATCTTTATCATATAAAAACTCTGTATATTTCTTCCACCTTTTCTTGATCTTCTCAGCATCATTCAACATAGAACCTTGAGCATCTTGTAACATTCCATTTCGAGGCTGGAACCTTTTCTTTAACTCTCGTAGCTTTAGGAAAGCCGATCTTGTTTTTCCTCTAATAGTTTCTGCTTCTATTTCCTTGCAAGTGTCATTGTAGTACTTTTCCTTGTCCTGTCTTGCTGCACGTTGGAAATCTCTGTTGAGTTCTGCGATTGTCTTTCTTTCTCCTCTGGCTTTAGCTTCTCTGCGTTTCTGGGCAATTTTCAGAGTTTCTTCCATCATCCATTTTGGTCGTTTTTGCTTTTTCAACTTTTGTAGAGACTTCTCGCTTTCTTCCAACACAAACTTCTTGATGTCATTCCATAACTCTTCCGGAGCTCTGTCATTTGTATCTAAAGCAGCAAATCGATTTTGCAGACAGTCTTTAAATTCCAGTGGTATATTCTCAAGGTCATATTTTGCTGCATTCATGAGTGGTTTGCTCTTTTTTAACTTTAGCTTGAGTTTGCATACTAGTAGATGATGATCTGTACCACAGTCAGCTCCAGGTTTTGTCTTTGTTGATGTTACAGAGCTTTTCCATCGTTGACTTCCACAGATGTAGTCAATTTGATTTTTATACAATCCATTGGGTGAGGTCCATGTGTACAGTTGCCGCTTGTGTTGCTGGAAGAAGGTGTTTGAGATGAATAGATCATTGGTCTTGCAGAATTCTATCAGTCTTTCTCCAGCTTCATTTCTGTTCCCAAGTCCATATTTTCCAACTACTTTGCCTTCTTCTTTGTTGCCAACTTTTGCGTTCCAGTCACCCATGACTATCAGGATATCCTGTTTGCATGTTCTGTCAATTTCAGCTTGTACTTGTTCATAGAACTCTTCAATTTCATTCTCTTCTGCAGCTGTTGTTGGGGCATATACTTGAATTATAGTTGTGTTGATAGGCAATCCTCGTAGACGAATAGAGATTAAGCGTTCGCTGACTGCATTGTATTTCATTACAGTTCTTGCAAGTTTCTTCTTTATTATAAATGCAACACCATTTCTTCTTTGTCTTTCATTTCCAGCATAGTAGACCATGTGATCATCTGATGCAAAGTGCCCGATGCCAGTCCATTTCAGCTCGCTGACACCCAACAGATCAAGTTGTACATGTTCCATTTCATTCTTGACCACCTCCAACTTTCCTTGGTTCATGCTTCATACGTTCCATGTTCCAATGTGTAAGACATCTTTACAGCTTCTGACTTTCATTTCATGCGCAGCTACATCAGCAGTCAGACTTCCCGAGGGCTTTGATCCAACCACATCATAAATGCTGGCTTTACTCTGAAAAGTCTTCAGCTCTTCCCCAGTAGCTAGTTGAGTGCGTTCCAACCTGGGAGTCTCATCTTCCAGCACCATAGCACAATTTGTTTTGTTGTAACTATCCATTGGCTTTTCATGGCAAGATACAGAAGTAGATTGCTGGGCCTTTCTTCCGCGCAGTTTAAGTTTGGTGTTTTTGCCGTTGTCACAGAAATGTGATCCTCCGCCATCAACACTATCCCATTCTGCTGCTGCCCAGATAGGTGGTTGGTGAATATCCCACTGATATTAAAGCACCACAGCTGACCTCTGTGGCATTTAAATATCAGCCATTTTAAACATCAGCCACTCTGGGCCTAAATTTACAATATGGCACCTATGTATGAAGTCTAAAAATGTGCATATTATTAATAGGATATGTGCAAGCCAATATTTATTTTTTTTTTCATTTTAGAAACATAGAAGCATGACAGCAGAAAAAAACATATGGCCTATCCAGCCTGACCTTCCATATCAACTACTATAGTCCCTATAGAAGAGATCTTCTGTGTTTGTCGCATGTTTCCTTGAATTCAGATACTGTCACAGTCTCTATTACCTCCACTGGGAGACAGTTCTGTACATAAATTACTCTTTCCATAAAGAAATACTTTTGCATATTAATCCTGAGTCTATCCCCTTTCACCTTCATCCTACAGCAATCTCAGGCCGGAGGGACTGGGATTTCTAGTCCTATAGGCACTCCTTGTGGTCTTGGGCAAGCCACTTAACCCTCCATTGCCCATGTTCCCTGTAAGTATTAGCGTATGTGTGTCATATCCCCTCGTGTTAAATGTATCTCCCAATTGACCGCTTTGACCCGGTGAAAAGCGGGATATAAATACAGCTAAATAAATAAATAAATGCCCTTTCATTGGAGAGTTTCCTTTAAATTAAAGGAGACTTTCCTCTTGAACATTTATGCCATGGAGGTATTTAAACATCTCTATCATATCTCCTCTCTCCTCCCTTTCCTTCAAAGTATACATATTGAAATCTTTAAATCTGTCCCCATATTCCATATGATGAAGTCCACTGACCATTTTGGTAGCCACCGTCTGCACAGATCCAATCCTGTTTATATGAAAGTCAAAGGCTTGTCATTTGAGTTTCTAAGGAAATATTAGGTTTGCTCTATCTAATACAGAATGATTTGTTCTTCCAGCAGTCCGTGCTATAGACAAAACTTTTCACCAGCACCATAATTTCAAAGTATTGATTTTCTTCCTGTGTTTCTTATTCACTGTCCAACTTTCGCATCCATATGATGTTATTGAATATACCATGACTTAAATAAGTCAAATCTTGTCTAGCCCTTCATAATCATTCTGCCAAAAAACAATGTCATTGGATTTCTTGACTGCTTGTGATTTCATTATAGATTACTGACCCCGTGAAAAGCGGTATATAAATACAGTTAAATAAATAAATAAATAAAGCAAGTTGAAGATTTACTACTATTTATATTTCTTCTCCATTATGAATGAAATGATTGATTTTTCCAGTTGTCAGGATCTTTGGGGTATGTAAACTAAACTGCGGTAACGTTACATAATGCGCGTTATGTAACGTTAACGATCGTTAAGTAATGTTAATGTGCGTTATGAGACGTTAACAATCGTTAACGTTTCATAACGCGCATTATCGTTACTTAACGATCGTAGACGTTCCGCGAACAGTAAAACACCGCAGAAGGTGGAGAGAGGGCGGAGAGAATGGGTCAGTGAGCGGAGTTTGGGTGGGAAGAGGCTCCATTCACACTAACATGCTGATCTGAAGAGCTGAATCCTAACGCGATTGAAAACCTGCCGTTAGATGCACATTTGCAGGGGAGAGAAACCAATTAAATGTCAGCAATGTACAGCATAGGCAGGGAAACCAACAAAAAGTGATAAGTGTGATACATGTGCACAGAAAAAAGGGCACATAAACATTGAAAATGACCTCAACAAACTGGAAAAAAAACTAACCAAGCTGGCCAATAGTGATAATATTGGGAAACAGCAAAAAACACTACTGAGAAAGCTCCCAAAAAAAGATATTAAGCGTGAAGGGTCTTTACTCTGTCCCCCGACAAGGTGAATGATCCCACAGTGAAATAGCGCTGATCAGGGCTTTCCCTTGTTATTGGACAGGTGTCCTATGGCATGCACATGTCCCACAACAGCAGGGTGGGCATGTCGGAACGGGAAACTGGACAGATGCCGGAAAAGGGGATACAGAGGGCCGCAAGCGGCACATGATGTGGTGCAGCTGGGCCACAGTGCGGACTAGGGTGATGCCTACGTTGCCTACTGTCCCTGTGGCAACAGTGTGGTGCAGTACACACAGCCAGCATGCTCAGGAGCAGAAGGTCACAGGTTCAAGTCCCAGCTGTGGTTCCTGCCAAACCAGGCCCCATGTTTTACCCACTACTAAAACATGCTAATACAGACAGAACCTTTAGTGCAGATGACGTAGACATGCCCAAAGCACCTACATTTTACCGTACAGAGCACAGACACCATAAACATGCACATTACCTAGAGCAGAGTCTCACAAATGCAGTCCTGGAGGTCCAAACACTATTCAGGTTCCATGCTGCCTCTAATAAATGTGGCTGTGCTGCATTTCTATGCACCGCCCCCATGGTATGCAGATGTATCTCATGCACATTCATTAGGGACAGCATGAAAACCTGAACAGTGTTTGGCCCACCAGGAACAGAGTTGGGAACCCCTGCCCTAGAGCAGCAGCCAACAGGGGCAGACACACCCGCACCCACAGGCCCCATTATCCACAGCCTCCTGGACAGGTAGGATGTTGGGCCCTGTGTGCATCTAACAATGCTAGCACTTGCATACCTTAGCAATGCCGCCCTAAACCCGGGAATACGGTACACAGATATCAAAAGGTTGCTATGATTACTGGCACATAGCAATTCCTAAGTTTAGCACAATCTGCTCAGTGAGCTGTATCATACCAACCTCTCTGGTGTCTGTGGAGTGTGTGTCAGGTCTGGTATCTGACAGTGTCCACCACCCTGGGGAGTGACCCCAACAGTACTGCATACCATAGCCATGCCTGCACTGTGCTCAGGACTGGTGCGGTGGCCAGGGCTGCCAAAAGCCTCTATACTTGCACAATGCTGGCTTAGGTGTGGGAGTGTGTGTCTGTCTATCCAGTGTGTGGTGGCTGCTAACACCTTCCTCATCCCACACTGCTTGCACTGGTGCCAGTGTTAGCCTGCTAATTTGCATAATGAGGAGCACAGTACTGTGGGTATAGCCTGGACAGGGTGGCGTGGCCTGGATGAATCTGCACAGGGCATAGGGCAATGGTTGGGACATTGTAGTGCCCGGCCACCACCTGCATGGACAGGGTGGCCACAGAATGTCCTGCTGGGAGGTCACTCTCACCCTGACTGTGCAGTGACCACGGCATGGCTGGGTTCCCCCATAGTGCTTTATAGTGTTTCTTTTAAGTGATATATGTGGGTTCTGTTTTTTTGGGGCCCAATCACTGACTTATCTGCTTGGTGGGTGTGCTCACATCCCAGGTTTGGGTGCACGCATCTCCTCCAGGAACATGCACTATGGTCTAGCTAGCAGGTTGTCTGCAGTTTGTATGTGTGTGGCTGGAACACCTTGCAGGGTGCAGTGGCTGGTGACTCACTGTGCTTGCTGCTGGAGAATGTCAGATGGTGGTGGGGGGCAGCTGTGCATTTCCAGGCCTACTGTCTGTTGGCCATTGCCTTATTTATGGATGTGTACAGATCTGCATTGACTGCCCTGTAGGGTGTCTATTCCCCAGCAGGACTGGGGTTGATGGCCCCCTCTACTGTCACCATTGCAGGGGGGTAGAAAGTGGATCTGTTGGTGGGAGATCCTGTCCCCCACCCTGAGCCACAAAGGGTGGGCTGGGTGGTGGTACGTAATCTGCCTGTGGGTCCAAACACCCCCCTTCACTTAAATCATGTGACCATCGCACCCACACAGGGTATGCACTTTTCTGGGTGCATCATAGTCCACAAGGGCTAGATGTGAAATACAGATGGACACAGGCATATCCTAGGGGTGTTTGCAAGGACTACCTATCACACATTGGCACTGATGGGGACCTGCAGCATAGCCTATCTCAGCAAAGTCAGGTGCTGCGAAAATGGTGCTGGGCACCCCACCTCACCCTCAGGGTGAGCACAGGACCCGCACACTGTGATGGTCTGTAGCTACTCTGTGCCCCTAACACACACCGTCGGCACCCCCTACCAGGCTGAGGTGCTGTGGGGTGCATACCTCATCTTGTGATCATCTGTAGACTGCTGATTTGCATGTGCTGTGCATCCTGGGTACAGGTGGGTTGACCCTATCCTGGTAACCACAGCAGAATGTTTGTGTGGTGCCATGCAGTCTTCCTGTAGCCAGCCAGGGGCTTGTTAGCAGCTGTAGCCCACTGGTTATTTCACTGCCCATGGAGTCAGAGGTCATGGGTTCAAAACTCACAGTGAGGTTCATTGATAGTGCTGTCTGAGGCATTGTCTATTTTTAATGTACATTAGTGCTGCCGGCAGAAACACCCTCAGAGTACTGTCACCTTAGGGTGCCTCATAAGGCACCCTATGAAGCGCCTTATAAGGTGCCTTATACGGTACCCTATAAAGCACCTTATAAGGTGTCCTATAGGGGACATTATAGGGTGCCTTGGCAGACAGCGCACTTTATAATGTGCCCTATGGAGTGCCTTCTAGGGTGCCTAATGCGGCACCTTAGGTTACGCCACTGTGAGGGTGTGTTTGCTGGCAGCACTAATTGAAGTAAAACTAAAATTCCTCACAACCCACTACTTAAACATAATGCCTCAGTCAGCCTTATTCAGTAGGCACACTGGGGATTCAAACCCATGACCCCATACCATCAGTCAGTGTAGTAACCATTGTGCTACAGCTCTGCTATTGTGTTTGCATGTCTGCGCACCTTCTTAAGATTAACGTGCGGTAACGTGCGATGGCTCCCTCTATCATGTAACGCTAGTTAATTTATGGCACCTTGTAACGCGCGTTATCGGTAACGATGTGCCGCCCATGTCCTTATTTGTGTATTTCTGCCTCTACTGCGGATCCTAACACGAATGGCATTACCGCAGTTTAGTAAACAAACCCCTTTGTCTTCCTAATGTTAAGGTGCAGACCCATTTTAAAAATATGTTACTGGATCTTGATAAGCAGATGTTTCAGATCGTCTTCATTTTCAGCCATTAACGTGGAATCATCAGCATTGCAAAAGTAGTTGAAGAGTCTTACACCAATCTTCACATCTTGTTTTTCTCTGATGATGAGTGATCCCCCAGACCAGCTTCCATGAGGTGCTGTAGAGAGAAACATCCTGGCATCGCTCAGCCTGCCCGAGTGCCCTGACGAAACAGTTCTGCGCTCTGCCAAACCCAATTCCACAGCTGAACCACCTGGAGCATGAAAACACCTAGCAGCAGGCAGCAGGACCCAGCAGAGAGGCAGTAAGCTCCACCTTTCTGCCCAATCACCTCCTCCAGTGGCAAATTTAAAAATATAAGGCCTCCTAGGTGCACCTGCAGAGAGAGCGATCCTCTGGCCAGCTTCTACCAGGTGCCATAGAGAGAAACATCCCGGCATCACTCAGCCTGCCCTAGTGCCCTGCCGAAACAGCTCTGTGCTCTACCAGCCCCAATTCACTGCCGGGATCATCTTCAGCCCCTGATCGGCATCAAGTGAGGAAGTGGGAAGCAGAACCCCTCCCCGCTCGCCCAGGCGAACACCTTTCAGAGGCTGCAAAGGACTTTTGAATTGAATTTAAAAGCGCCATCAGGCGCGCCTGCGCCTGAAGGCCTCGCCAAACAATGTGAGCCTATTAACAATACCCAAAACAACATTCTGAGTCGAGAAAAAGCACTGAACAAGAGACATAATCTCAAAAAACAAGCTAAAACAACGTACAGAAGCCAACAGAGCTGTGAGTAAAACTGTTCCACACTGCTTAACTGTACAGGAGCCTCACAAACCCACATAAAATGTAACCACCCCTATTAGTCAGATTAGTCTCCACAGGCAGCCCTATCCCAGTGGCCAATTGCTCACTGAACATATATGAAACCAAACACACACAATGGATAAAAACATAATCCTCACACTCCTCATTCTACTTCTACTCATCAAAATCAGGTACTCAAATGCTGGAGAAAGCAACTTACCATCCCCTACTCACCTGATTCCAATTATACAAACAGGCAGATACGTAGCCCACAAGTCAAATATAAATATAAACCCAAATCATCAAAACAGGCCACAAAGAATAATCTACATAGCCCTTCTAACAATGAGGAAATAGCCCAAGCCAAGAAACCGCATCATACCTCTCTCAACTGTGCACTAGTTAATGCCCGATCAATCCAGAATAAATTCAATACTGTAATGGATTGCATACAGAACCGGAACATAGATATTATGTGTATCACTGAAACAGCTCTCTGATGCAGATAATGTCATTATAAATCAAAATTGCCTTACAACAATACACAATTCCACAGACCCTATAGAAGAGATGGAGGTGTGCTAGTTATTGCAAAATCACACCTAAAATTCAAAGCTATCTCCTCATTCCAATCTAAGAAAAGCAACACAATAACTATCTCAAATAAGCACCTAGCAATCTGCCTCATATACAGAACCCCAAGTGCAAATGAAGAACTCTCTATCATTCAGGAACAAGTCTGCTTCCATACCTGCCAGAATAAATCTCTCATCATCCTAGGGACCCTAACCTCCCATCACTGCCAGCTCAGAACTGAGATACCTTCTCAGATGCAATGAAAGACCTTCAATTCAATCAATTAATAGATACACCAACTCACAAGAAGTAAGGGGCCCTCGACCTTGTCTTCACACCAAATCAATACTACATCAAAGACCTGGTAGCACACATAACAGCCACCCTAATCCCACGGTCTGACCATCACATGATCAACTTCTCCATAAACTCACCCATAATGAATGAAGTACCAGAAGCAACCCTCAAGGAAAAAAGGAGATTTTGATCCTTTGACAGTTAAATTCCTGGAACAAGTATTACCAGAACTGGAGCAAAACACAACAGACCTCGACACCACCATTGCAGATTGGAACAAAATGCTCCACAATGCATCAATTGCACCAGACAAGCCAATCCATAACAACAGAAGGAAACACAACACGCCCTGGTACTCAAGTGAAGTCAATGAACAGAAAAAACAGCTAAGGAAAATGGAAAGACTATGGAGATGAACCAAAAGCCAACACCATCTAACAAAATATAACACAATGCAAGCCATATATCACAAAACGATAAATAGCCACAAGAAAGAATACCATTCAAACTTAATGAAATCCATTAATAAGCCAAGAGAACTCTTTGCTATAGTAAATGGTCCAACAAGAGAACCAGTGAAACCAGATGATCCAGACGCCATATCCCCACAAGACCTGGCAGACTTCATACAGTTGAAATATATACCTACACCACTTGAAAAACCAACTAAATCCACCTTACAGCATGGAAACGATGAAAAATGGGACACATTCCACAACCCAACAAGGAAGCAGCTCTACTCTATTATAGCCAGTATTAACACAACAACCTCACCTATTGACCCATGTCCAGTTAACTGGATTAAGCACACAAGAGAATACCTAATACCATATCTACATAAGATCATTGAATCCTCACTCACTCACTCAAGGATATCTCCCCCCCCCCCCCCCCCCCGCAACTCAAGCAACATTAGACCAATCCTTAAGAACCACAGTCTCAATTAAAAGGAACCAAGCTCCTTCTGTCCAATATCAAGCCTCACATTCGTAACCAAGATAATTGAGAAAATAGTGCAGCACCAACTACAGGACCACATAGACACCTACACCCCACTGGACCTCACCAGTATGGTTTTAAACAAAATCACAGTGTGGAAAAACGTATCACATCACTTATGGACACCCTCATAACTGGCATAGACAATATACTCCATGGCTTCGTCCTAGGCTTCATATATGTCACTGCTGCTTTTGACTCCATAACACTCTACTACAAAGACTCCGAGATACAGGAATAAATGGTACAGTGCTAGACTGGTGTCTCTCATACCTGTTCAATCTTAGCCAGCAAGTGTGAACCAAAAGCCAACAGTCTAAACCTTTTATCCAACACCAGGTTGTTCCACAAGGCTCAGCCCTCTCAGCACTGATATTTAATATATACATGCAACCAATATGCAACATCATAAGAAAACACAACATCTGTTACAGAATATACGTGGACAATATCATGGTATTCACCCCCCTAAACTTTAAATATCTGGATTACTCAAAAATCACAGCATGCCTTGAATCTCTGACAAAGTGGCTAAAAGGACAGAATTTATCCATAAACTTAAAAAAATCTGAATTGATGCATATTACCAGGAATTCTATATTCTCTCCACTGGACTCAATAAAGATCCTAGAGCACACCCTAACCAAAAAACAGGAAGTCAAATACCTTGGCGTTACCTTCGACTAGCAACTCAGCTTTCAACCTCACATCAAAAGAACAACCAAATCAGCCTACCACAAGCTGAGAACTATACACAAACTCAAACCACTACTCTCCGAAGGTGACTTCCAAACAGTATGCCAAGCCATAGTAACCCCCATAATAGATTACTGCAACGTAATCTACCATGGCCTTCCTAAGAAACCAATACTCCCCCTGCAATTTGTACAAAACACTGCTGCAAGAATCATTACTGGAACAGCAAGATACAACCATATAACCCCTACACTCCACCAAATATACCAGCTCCTCCTCACTGTGAGCATTAAATACAAGATCATAACCATCATCTTCAAAATATTAAACAACCTAGCTCCAAAGACGCTTCAACTATTGATCAGGAGACTTAAACCTACCAGAACAAGAAGAGAAGCAGACAACAACATCCTGGAAATTCCATCAAGCTTCCGAACAGCAAAACAATCCACTTGCAGTAGAGCCTTCTCCTTGTACGCTCCCCAACTGTGGAATGATCTACCCACCTCAATACATGCAATCAAAGACCTATTGGAGTTTAGGAAAGCCATAAAGACTCAAATCTTTCTGGAATATTATGGCCCTACCCTAGAAGAACAAGAGCCATAAGAAAATCATTCGAAATACCCCATCAAACTGTTGATCTCATCAGTACAACCCCATGACCATCCTGACTTACCTTCCTGACTCAAGCTTAAGGACTTTCAAACCTCATGAACCTCTCCCTCAACTTAAATATAACCATGTTGCACCCATACCCCAACAATGTGTCAATATATATTGAACATCTTTTAAATGTAGTATTTGTACCCTGTCACACCACATCAGTGTATCTGTATATAGTTAGTAATTGTTAAATGTAGCATTCTTACTTACCCCATCTAATCCTCCAAGTTTTAATACCCTATTCTATGTAAAAGCTGGTTGCTGTATTTGTTCTACATATGTAAACCACTTTGAATTAATGATAAGGCAGTATAGAAAATCTGTTATATAAATAAAATAAATAAAATTCCACAGCTGAACCACCCAGAGCATGAAAACACCAAGAAGCAGGCGGCAGGACCCAGCGGAGAGGTGGTAAGCTCCACCTCTCTACCCAATCACCTCCACCAGTGGCAAATTTAAAAGTGCAAGGTCTCCTAGGCATGCCTGCCCCTGGCAGGCCTGCACCTGAGGACCTTGTCAGAGGGCTCTTTGGTGTGGCCCTTAGGCAAGGACTGAAATAGCATAATGTAAGGATCCAGGAGATGGCAATAAGAACATAAGAACATAAGATATGCCATACTGGGTCAGACCAAGGTCCATCAAGCCCAGTATTCTGTTTCCAACAGTGGCCAATCTAGGACATATGTACCTAGCAGTTTCCCCAAGAGACACAAGTTCCACAGTGCTTGTACTGGATCAAGCATTGATATCTTCAGTTACTTCTTAATAATGGTTTATGGACCTTTCCTCCAGGAACTTGTCCAAACCTTTTTTAAACCCAGCTACACTAACAGCCTTTACTACATCCTCCGGTAACAAATTCCAGAGTTTGATTACACGTTGAGTGAAAAAATATTTTCTTTTATTAGTCTTAAATAGTTTACCCTGTAGCTTCATTGCATGTCCCCTAGTCTTTCTATATTCTGATAAGGTAAACAATCGATCTATGTTTACCCGTTCCACTCCGTTCATTAATTTATAGACTTCTATCATATCTCCCCTCAGTCGTCTCTTTTCCAGGTTAAAGAGCCCTAACCTTTTTAGCCTCTCTTCATAGGAGTATCCTTCCATCCCCTTTACCATTTTGGTGGCTCTTCTCTGTACCTTTTCTAAAATCTCTATATCCTTTTTAAGATACGGCGACCAGAATTGCACACAATATTCAAGGTGCGGTCTCACCATGGAACGATATAGAGGCATTATAATATCTTTTGTTTTATTTTCCATTCCTTTCCTTATCATACCTAGCATTCTATTTGCTCTCTTGGCCGCCACTGCACACTGGGCTGAGGGTTTTAACATGGTATCCACAATGGCGCCTAAATCTTTTTCCTGGGTGGTGGTTCCTAATGTGGAACCTTGCATTGTGTAACCATAGTTTGGGTTGTTCTTCCCTAGGTGCATAACCTTGCACTTGTCCACATTAAATTTCATCTGCCATTTTGATGCCCAGTCTTCCAATTTATCAAGATCCTCTTGGAATTTTTCACAATCCTCTTGGGTTTTAACAACTTTAAATAGTTTTGTGTCATCTGCAAATTTGATAACCTCACTCGTTATTCCACTTTCCAGGTCATTTATGAATATGTCAAAAAGCAGCGGACCCAGCACAGATCCCTGGGGTACACCACTATTCACCTTTCTCCATTGGGAAAATTGGCCATTTAGCCCTACCCTCTGCTTTCTATCTTTTAACCAGTTCCTGATGCACAATAGTCCACTGCCTGCTATCCCATGACTCTTTAGTTTTGCCAAAAGTCTCTGATGAGGGACCTTGTCAAAGGCTTTCTGAAAGTCCAGATACACAATATCAACCGACTCACCTTTGTCCACCTGTTTATTCACTCCTTCAAAAAAACATAACAGATTAGTAAGACAAGATCTTCCTTCAATCTTACAAGACAGTAATGCAGACACTTAAGAAAACTCTAACAACAACCTTCCCATGTTCAAACCATCTGGACACACGAGAGGACTATAGGCAGCAGAACCCAGCACAGCACATAAAAGGTAATCCCCACTGCTGAAACTATCCCAAGCTCATCTGTTAGAGACCTACCGATAGAGACCTCTCACACCAGTGCTCCTAGGAGCACCTGGAAATCAAACATCCCACATCCCACCTTGGAACTTACTCCAGCTTGAAGCTCCAAACCTCAGTGGTTCTCAATCTACTCATCACATACACAATCACCCACAGCTCAGCATTCACATCAGCAGCGATCATCCCCACCATCTACCATCTATACTACAGATTCAGCCTCTCCTGCTCAAACTACGCACCAGGAACACTTCCAACAAGTTCTCTCTGCCTTTAAAGAATTACAGAATTTGTAGCACGGATAGTGATTTTGCTGGCAGCGGTTCAAGAGTGTTATGAGTGGTGTAGTGCTGGAATACTGACAATAATACTCTTTGAGAGATCAGTTGCAGAGTAATTACAGTGTGGCAAGGTACAAAAATCATACAGCCAAAGCCCCTGATGAAGGCATAAGTGAAACACGGCCTGTGTCGGGCCTGGCTTTATGGAATAAGAGTGGTTAACAAATAGTTCCTTCCTTGCCATCCACGTTTCTGACTGGGTCTGTTGAGTGGCACGTGGATTGTGCTTGTCTGTTGGACCTTGTAAACGAAATGGCCATACCTACCTACCAACTCTTTAACCAACCTAGACTTAACAAAAGATGGGGGGGGGGGTGTACTCATCATAATCAAGGAGTCACTACACAGATCCTCCTAAGACATGGACAACATATCCTTTTGCAGCACTCATCTCTCCATATGCCTAGCATACAGACCCCTCCACTCGGGAACTAATGATCTCTCTCTACTCCTTGAGGAAGCATGCAATCTGCTTCTTGCTGGTCTCCCTCAGTCTCATCTCTTCCCCCTTCAGTCTATTCAGCACTCCACTGCCTGTTTGATTTTCCATCAGTGTTGTTTTGCCCACATCACTCCTCTCCTCAGATCTCTTCACTGGCTCCCTATCCATCTCCGTTTTCACTTTAAGCTTCTCCTTCTTACTATAAGTGCATTCACTCTGTGGCTCCTCGGTACCTTTCTTCTCTCATTTCTCCCTACTTCCCCCCTCGTGAACTCCGTTCTTCTACCAAGTTGCTCCTTGCTATGCCCTTCTCCTCTGTTGCCAACTCCAGAGTCCGCTCATTTCACCTTGCTGCACCTTACGCTTGGAATAAACTTCCTTTGTCTTTACGCCAGGCATCTTCTTTGTCCCTCTTCAAACTTAAGTTAAAAGCTAATCTTTTCTCCTGTGCCTTTGGCTCTTGATTTTTCTGTTCTTATTCTTCTCCTTTTCTTGCTTTGTCTTTTTTTAGATTGTAAGCTCTTTTGAACAGGGACTGTCTCTTGTATGTTTTCATTGTACAGCGCTGAGTGCGCCTGGTAGCACTTTATAAATGCTTAGTAGTAGTAGTAAAGAGCATCACAAGAATAAATGGTTCATTCTACTGGAAGATCTTAATCTGCCATCACTATCAGAAAGCAAGCATTGTCTTTCCTACAAGCCACAGAAACACTACAACTCAACCAAATAATAACAGAAACAACTCACCATAAGGGTGCAACACTAGACCTCATATACACATCAGCAAACTGGCCTCATCACGAGCTGTCCTCAATGACTCAAAGCTCATCTGTTCACTGGTCTGATCATAGTCTCCTTATGTTCTTCCTTCCCAGAAGCAATGATCAGCAGATAAACAACCATCCCTCAAAGCACACCCAAAGATTTCATCCTTTGATAAGAAGTCATTCTTAACCACTATATGACCACTAATGCAAATCAACACAAAGCTTATTGCTCAAAGCAACCCAGAGAGCACCATCGAGCAGTGGAACAACCTCATCGCCTCCTATGCAACAAAACCCAACAACAGCCTCAACAAGAAAAGACACCACCTTGTGCCATGGTTCATCCCAGAGATCAAACTTATGAATGCTGGTGGAGATGCCACAGGATCCCAGACAATGAAGAGGAATACTCCAAGGCTCTAAAGCAATACTGCACCCTTATATTACTAAAGAAGAAGGAACATCACACGAAAATACTTAACACCTTTCTAAACATACCCAGAGAGCTTTTTGACATTGCACAATAGCTCATTAAAGCACCCACTAGCACAAGACCTGCCACATCCATCACTCTAAATATGATGGCCCAGCATCTACAGGCAAAACAAGCAGCCTCCCATACAACCAGAACTCCGCTGAACCACACAATCTCCTCTACCAACATTCACAACTCTGAGACCTGGCCAACTTTCAGCACTATCACCTCTAAGCAGCTTGAGAACATAATAGTTAACCTAAACAATATTACATCCCCACTAGACCCATACCCATTCACATGGATTAAAGTTGTCCATCAAGAGTTGTTATCACTTATCCAACTCATTATCGCCCCTTGAGCTCGGTTCTATACCAACTACCCTGAAGCAAGCATCAATCAGACCACTTCTGAAATTATCTACACTCAACCCAGCCTCACCATCTTCTTATCGGCCCATCTCAAGTATCCCATTTCTGGCCAAAATAATAGAAAAAGTAGTCCAAATCCAGGTGCAGGATTTCATAGAATCCCATGCCCCTCTGGATGAACAACAGCATGGCTTTAAACTCTTCCACAGCACCGAAACCCTTCTAACATCACTATTGGACAATCTAATAAGAGGCACAGAAAAGAACACCAAAGGCTTCATCTTAGTATTTTTAGATATATCTGCTGCCTTTGATTCAGTCACATACACCCAACTCATTGCACTCCTCCTCTATACTCCTCCTCAATACTCTATCCTGGTTCCAGTCATACCTCGCCGATCGCACACAAGTGCATGTAGATTCACAAACTCCAAACCCTTCAAGCTCTGCATTATCCTCATTACATTTTAACATATTTACCCAACCCTTTGCAAGATCATCCAAAACCACAAGGTCCTTTACCACTTTTATGCAGACAAGATCCTTATCTAATCTCCCTTCACTACCACCAACCTGGACTACTCCCCAATCAGCAGATGTCTTGAAGCAATCATGCAATGGCTCACTACCCACAATCTATTAATCAATCCTAACAAAACAGAGGTCCTGCAAATCACCAGGCACCCTATCTTCTCTCCGCCAAACATCAGACACTTGCAAACCTTACACTGCATGTAAAGAACCAAGTAAAATGCTTAGGCGTAATCCTGGATCAGAACTTGAACTTCAACGCCCAAATCAACCAGGTAACTAAAACAATATATCACCGTATCATGACCCCGAGGAACCTCAAGCCACTTCTGGAACTCATCGATTTCAGAAATGTTTGCCAAGCACTCATCACTTCCATCTTTGATTACGCCAACATTATATATCAAGACTTACTGAAATCCTCACTACAGCTGCTACAACTGGCACAGAATGTAGCAGCAAGGCTCATCACAGGTTCCTCGAGCCATGACCACGTAACACCCATCTTACAGCATCTCCACTGGCTCCCAATACAAAACAGAATGAAATACAAAGTGGCTCTAACAGCTTTCAAGATGATATTATTTATTTTATTTATTTATTTAAAAGGACTTATATGCCACTTTATCCTGAAATCAAAGCGGATTACACAGCAAACAAATCATATCAAATCAAATTATACAGCAAACAAATCAGATCAAATCAATTCAATCTCTACAGTCCATGCTTATCTGACCCCAGATCCACAGAGCCCACAGGAGCGCCAGCATCACTCTACTTACAGTATCCCAAGTATTTACCCATACCAATAGCTCTACTTCCAACAGAGCCTTCTATTATTATGCTCCCATCATCTGGAATACACTTCCGAATGACTTCTGCTCCCTATCAGACATTGGAGACTTCCGCTGAAGACTAAAGACGCTGCTGTTCCAAGAATATTTTGGCTCAGACACATAACCGCCTCAGCACCTGTGGTCTCACATGAACTGTCAAAACAATCCAGCTACAATGTAAATACCTTTTTTTGTTCATAGTTTCCAGACCTCATTTGGAGCATGGTGTGCAGTTCTGGAGACCGCACCTTCAAAAGGATGTGAACAGGATGGAGTCGGTGCAGAGGGTTGCTACTAAAATGATTAATGGGCTTCATTATAAAGCATATGAGGACAGACTTAAGGATCTTAATATGTACACCTTAGAGGAAAGGCGGGATATAGGTGATATGATTGAGATGTTTAAATACCTCCGTGGCATAAATGTTCAGGGAGAGAGCCTCTTTCAATTGAAAGCAAGTTCTGCTACGAGGGGACATGGGATGAGGGTGAAGGGAGATAGATTCAGGAGTGATATGCGGAAATATTTCTTTACGGAAAGAGTAGTGGATCCGTGGAATAGTCTCCCAGTGGAGGTGGTAGAGATGAGGACAGTAACTGAATTCAAAAAAGCATGGGACCAACACAGAGGATCTCTAAAGGTAAAAAGTGGACTGTTGTAGTTGTTATGCAAGGACAGACTAGATGGGCCTTGTGGTCTTTTTCTGTCATCATGTTTCTATGTTTCTATGAGATATCGTTTGCCTAGTCTAATAGTCCAACAAATTGTTAAATGTAATAGTCACATTCTTTGTTTTGCTTGTTCCATGTGACTGGTAGATACAACGGTATAAAAGAGTTGTTAAGTAAATAAATTAATAAATTCCACTTCTCCTTGTTCCATTCAAACTTTTGCATGAAAACTTTGCACATGAGAACTATCAGGTATTCTGATATACCCATGCTTCTTAATATGGCCTAGAGTTTTTCATGATTTTTGCAATCACAGACCTTGCTGTAGCCAATGAAACAGATGTAGATATCCTTTTGATATTCTTTCATCTTTTCAATGGACCAGCTCACATCCACAAAGTGTCTCTTGCTCCTTGTCCTTTTCTTTACCCGGCTTGTAGTTCTCATTCCAGGTATGGTTATGGCCCCTGTGAATGATCTTCAGTAGAATCTTGCTGGCATGATGAATGACAATTTCTACATTCAGTCAAATCAGCTTTCTTCAGTATTATGGTTATGGTTTATGGTTTAGCTTTATTTATGCAATTAATCAAAACAGTTCACAATAAAATCAAAAGTAGAAAGGGGAAAGCAACTCCAATATCATTACAGAAAAGCAGAGAAATAGAAAATGGGAGCAGAGAGGTAGATGAATAGAGATGGAGTAGCAAGGCCAGCAAACCCTAGGACTCTGATCAGCAACCTGGTAGGCCCTTGAAAGTGGAGTGAGACATAAGTGGGGTGGCAAGCTATTCCATAATGTAGGGACAATGAAGAAGAATGGAGAAATGAGGGTAGTTTTGTATTTAGCTTTTGAAGGAGGGGGAATGTTAAACTGGTTCACAAGCATTGAACAGACAGAGCGGGCAGGAATGTACAAACTGGCAAGATAATCAGGACCCTCTATTTCCTGTCTCTGCTCTTAGTCTACCTGAGTGACTAACCCCTCCCCCCTGCTGAAGTATTGTTCAGCCCCTTTTCCTGTCTTCCACATGTGCTTAGCTCTGTTTGCCTCTCTGTCCTTTGAGAAGAGCAGTGCTCCTCCTAAACGCTATGCTGGAAAGGTGAATTTCACCTCTTGTGAGTGAATTTGTTGGCTTTCTGTGAGTTCTGTCTGTCTATCTCTCTCTCTCCACGTATCTATTTATTTATTTGTCATTGTTAGTGTGCTCCCTTACCTCACTGCCTCCTTTATTTTGCACTTTTGTTCAGCTTTTCCCAGCTGAATAACTTATACCCCCCCCCCTCTATCCACCCACCCCGTGGCTCGCCGTCTCTTATAGCTGTCATCTGCTTATTACCTCACCTACGCAAAGGGCAACCTAATCCCTTTGGGCTCTCTCCTACCATCTATATCCTCTGGCCTTTGTTCTCCTCTCTATTCTTCTTTTATTGCTCCTCATCACATTGTCTTCCTTTTCTTCATGCTCCCTGTTTCCCTTTTTTCCAGCACCCTCACTCCTCCCCTCCTTATCTCCCCTTTACTATCTTCATGTCCCCTTCTATTCTGTCTTCTACCTTATCATCAGCTCTAGAGCTTCACCACCTTCTCCCTCTAATTCAACCATCTCCCCTCTCTCTAAGGCAACCTCACCCTCATTCCCACTGTACTGTCTCCTCTCTGCCCCATACTCTGCTACTCCTTCTCCTTCTCTCATCTGGAGATATCAATCCCAACCCTGGCCACCCTAGACTTCTGTCACAATCCAAGAAGAGATCCTCATGCAGCTCCTCTAATTCATATCCCTCTTCTTTCCCCTTCCACTCTCTCTTTCTCATGTGCCTTGTGGAACACACACTCCATCTCTCATAAACTTGCTTTTACTCATGATCTTTTTATCTCTAATGCTTTCCATCTTCTTGCTCTAACTGAAACCTGGCTCCTTCCAGAAGATACTGCATCTGTCATTACTCTCTGTCATGGGGGCTATCATTTCTCCCACACGCCTCGTCCCACTGGCCGTGGTGGTGGTGTTGGGCTTCTACCTTCTCCCTCTTGCCAATTCCAACCCCTCCTGCTGCCTCAGTCTCTCTCCTTTCCCCTTTTGATGTCCACTCCATCCGCCTTTTCACTCCACTACCTATCTGGGTAGCTGTTATTTATCGTCCTGCTGACAAGTCTACTTCTACTTTTCTCACTGACTTTGACTTGTGGCTTTCCTCTTTTTGGATTCCTCTTCCCCCACTCTTATTCTTGGGGATTTTAACATTCATGTTGATAGCCCCTCTGATCCTTATGCTTTAAAGCTCCTCTCCCTTACCATCTCATTTAACCTCCAGCTTTGCTCTACTGCCCCCACTCACCAGCATGGCCACTGCCTTGATCTGGTATTTTTCTCTAGTTACTTACCCTCTAATGTCTGTAGCTCAGCTCTTCCCTTATCTAACCATCACCTTTTACGCTCCACTCTTCATCACCCACCACCTCATCCTCATCCTGTCTCCTCCAACCTATTTAGAAAGCTTCATGCTATTGATCCTTTGGTTCTCTCTTCCACTTTTTCTTCATCTCTTTCCTACACTATGTCATCTAAATCTGTTGACGAGGCAGTAGCTTCCTATAACGCTGCACTTTCCTCTGCTCTGGATGCTCTCACTTTGCCCATGCCATGTCCTGTGAGGTGTATTGCACCCCAGCCGAGGCTTTCATCCACTACCCACTATCTACATTACTGTGCCCATTCAGCTGAGCTTGCTTGGCTTAAATCCTGCTCCTTTGCTGACTTTCTACACTTCAAATTCATGTTTGTCTCTTTCCAGTCATCCCTAGCTCTTGCCAAGCAGGACTATTATGCCCATCTGACTAACTCTCTTGCCTCTGACCCTCGCCACCTCTTTACTACTCTCAGCTCTCTTCGCAAGGTGCCTCCACTTCCGACCCCTCCCTACCTTTCTGCCCAAACCCTGGCTGACTATTACCATGAAATGACAACGGGTTTATCAGAGCAATCGAAACCAAAAGCACTTAAAATTGCTCTACTATCTAACTAACTCAAAGTACTGACTTCGTTTCGGGAACGGGTCTCAGACTTAGTCGGGGACAGTGCTTAGGAGGTGCAGTATCTCAATAGCCACTAAACCCCTGTATTGCATCAAGGACCCGATATATTTCCCATCCCTAGTTTGCAATAGTGCTTCAAAACAAGCTATCCATACGTTTGTTTAAAATTGAAAACAAGCTGTCCAGGTGTTCTCTTAAATCATTGGTGTATATACTGATGAGAATACAGATCAAAAAACATAATCATAGCAAAACTGCTTATCTTTGTTTTAAATGTTGTCCCAACGCAAATCCTCTGTGCCTGTGCGTTTCACCGCGCAAGCGGTTTCTTCGGGGGATCTCAAATCAAATTATACGCTGAATTGTAACATGAATCCATTTTCCCCGGTGAGCTCTAGAGAATAATCAAAAAGCACACTCAGTACTTCGGATCATAAACATACTTTTTCAAGAATAAATAATACTGGTTTCACGTAGACTATATTCAGAAACAGGAAAACTATACCTTTGAAAATTGGCCACCGAACTCGTCTTCTTCCTGAGAGACGCCAACGCATGCGTACTGAAAATGAAAAGGCTGTCTTTTATCTCTACCCCACCCCTTATCTGCACACTGATGGATTGAGATCAAAATTTAAAGAGCCCATACTCCCTTTATCTCTGTGTCCTTATGCCTATCATCTTTGAAAAAACTGCATTTCAATTGATTATCTTCTTAAATGATGCTCTTCTAGGAACTGCAGATTAAAGGATCAGCCTAAAAGGAATCTTTAAACACATACCGACCAATCTATTTGTGCATTTAATCCCTCCGGATGCACTGTGTTTAAAGTATAAATCCAGCGCTGCTCACATAGGAGCAAACTCTGATCTCTTGTCTTTCCAGAAATACCAGTCTTTACTTGATCTATACAAAATACCCGAAGCTGGTCAAACTGGTGGTTAAATGTTAAACAATGAGCCACTATCGGTGCTTCAGTTCTCCTACATCGCAGCCGACTCTGATGTTCATTAATCCTAACCCTAAATGGGCGAATGGTTTTACCTATGTACATCAACAGGCACGGACACTGAATTGCATACACCACATAACTGGAACCACATGTTGTTTGTCGTTTCAAGGCATGAGTGGTGTCATGATATGTAAAGTCAGTTAATTCCAAAGTAATCTGACAAATGTTACAGCTGCCACACCGTTTATGCCCACTTCGCATGATAACTTCGTCTGTTTCTACCGGCCTCAACGCTGCCGGACTCAAAAATTCCTTCAGGTTTCTGTGGCATTGCCACACACAGCGAATAGATTTATCTTCTAAACCCGGGATGCTATGAAGTATATTCATATGACGTTTCAAGATTTTATTAATATGGCCACTGTAAGGTGAAAACTTAGGGGCATGTTTACTAAAAACCGCTAATTTGCGCGCCGCAAAATAGCGCACTAAAAGCGGTACTTAAGAGCGCTTAAATGCCCCGCAATTGTGCGTGTCACCCCCGCACAGGTGCGCGGCACAATAACGGGCCCCGCACAAGTACGGGCCCGCAAATGTCCGATAGAGGTGTGGAACGGCTAACGGAGGCCGGAGGAAGGTTCCTGAGGGGCGGAGAGACGGGTTTAATGGGCGGGGAAGGGGAGGGGAGAGGCTCCCCGCACATTATCGGGGCCGAATCCCAAAGCAAAACTACCGCGAGTGAAACACTCGCGGTAGAGGGCATTTAAAGGGAAGAGAAACCATTTCCGTCAGCAATGTACAGCAAAATCGGGGAAACCTACAAAACGTGAGCAGTGTGATACATGTGCACAGCACAAAAGTGAAAATAAAAATAGAAAGTGACCACAACAAAAATATCACAAATAGTAATGCAGCTGGGGAACAGTTATAGTAATTGGCAAATATAGAAAACACACCCATGAAAGCTCCAGAAAGAAGAAATGAATATTGGAAGGGTCTACGGAGCGGAGACTCATCCAAAACAAATGTCCTTTTTGGAGCTTTCCTGGGAGTGTTTGCTATGGTTGCCCATTAATATCACTTTTGCCCAGCGTGGTGATATATTGTCCCCCAGTGTCTGTGGTCATTTCCGGGGTTTATGTGCACGTTTGTCACCAGACAGAGTGCATGTGCCCACAGTAAAAATGCGTAGAGCAGGGTTTGTGACTCCATCCTGCCAGGTATACTACCTCCAGGGGCTGCATCATCTCTGTGGCCATAGTGTGGTGCAGCGGACAAAGCCAGTACCTCTAGTACCAGAGGGTCAGAGGTTCAAATCCCAGCTGGGGCACAGCCCAGCCCTTATATTTTACCCACCACTAAACAAAGATAGTGCAGACACCCCTGTATTGCAGGGAACATAAGCGTGGGGAAAACACCCATATTTTACACAACACTGCAAAAACACAACAACAATGGGCATTACCTACAGCCAAATCCCCCAAATGCAGTCCCGTACTGCCACATTGCAATCTGGTCATCTGCTGTTTCTGAGAGAAGCTCATGCCAGCATGTTGGCGGACGACTACATGTGGTGCAGGGGGCAGTGGCTGCTAGCCACAGAAGACAGAGGCCTAGCCATGTGCAGGCTGGCACAGTCCACTGCAACAGACAGGCCCTGCCGGATCCACAGTCATGGATGTTCCAGGGAAACAAGCCAATCTGTGGCTACACAGTGGTGCAGTGCACACAGACAGTGCATGCAAGAACAGAAGGTCACAGGTTCAAAGCCCAGCTGGGGCTTCTGCCAATCCTAGCCACATATTTTTCCCACACCTACACAGTGATAGTAAGGACACACCTTTCGTGTCGAGGACATATGCAATGGTAATACGTCTATCTTTTACCCCACTGAGCACAGACACCATGAACAGGGGCAGTACCTAGAGCAGACTCTTCCAAATGCATTCCTGGTGTGCCACACACCAGTCAGGTTCCATGCTGCCACTCATACAAATGCCTGTGCTGTATATCTATGCACCACCCCCATGGCATGTAGATGTAGCTCATGCATATTCATGAGGGACAGCAGGAATACACGAACAGTGTGATGCAGACCTGGACTGGAGTTGGGAATCTCTGCCATAAAGCAGCAGCCAACAGGGGCAGACACACCCACACCCACACCCACAGGCCAATGTCTCCTGGAGAGGCAGAACAGTGGACCCTGCGTGCATCTCCCAATACTAGCACCTGCATACCTTAGCAATGTCACCCTACACCTGAGGTATACGGTACACAGCTCTGAGATGTTTGCTAGGAGTAATGGCAGATAGATATCCATACGTTACGCACATACTGCTAGTTGACCCCATCAGAACAATCTGTTAGGTGTTTGCGGGGCGTGCTCCAGGACTGGCCTCTGACAGTGTTTACCACCCTGGGGAGTGATCCCCAGCAGTACTGCGTACCATATCCATGCCTTGCCGTGCCTAGGACAGGTTTGGTGGCCAAGGCTAATTACCTCCTCAATAGTAGCACCATGCTGGCATAGGTGTGGAAGTGTGTGTCTGTCTATACAGTGGGTGCTGGCTGCAAGCCCCTTCCACAGCCCACACTGCCAGCACTGTTGCCAGTATTGGCCTGCTAATGTGCATAATGAGTAGCAAGGGACCATGGGTATATCTCAGACAGGGTGGGCTGACCAGGATGCAGCTGCACAGGGCATAGGGCACTGGCAGGACATGGTAGTGCCCGGCCACCACCTACACAGACAGGGGGACCTCTGTATGTGCTGCTGGGGGATCACTCTCACCCTGAGTGTGCAGTGATGGCAGCATGGCTAGGCACACCCATAGTGCTGTATTGTGTTTCTCTCATGTGATATATATGGGTTTCCTGTTGGGTCTTTTCACTGACTTATCTGCTTGTGTGTGCTGCCACCCCAGTTGTGGGTGCATGCATTTCCATCAGGACCAACCAGCAGACTGAGCACAGATGGTATGTGTCTTGATGGAGTGCCTTGCAGGGTGCAGTGGCCGATGGCTTGCTGCAGGAGAATATCAGATAGTGGTGGGGTGCATCTATGAATATCCAGGCCTAATGTCTGTCTGATATTGTGTTATGGATGTGTGTGGAGCTGCTTGGACTGCCCTGTGGGGGGGGGGGGAAAGGAGGAGAGAAAGATAGTATGGGGAATCTGTTGGTGGAAGGCCCTGTTTTGTCGTCCGGGGGGGGGGGGGGTGTTCCACTAGCTGTGGCAGACAGCGATCTTCAAGATGTTTATGCAGCACCTACCTATTTCACAGGTTATTGCTGCTTTGGAGCTCTGGCATGGCCGCATTCAGCCATGCGAGGTGTTGTGCACCTGGTCCTGGGCGCATCATCACACACTCAGGGTGGGCATAGTAACCGCACAATGTGATGGTGTTTAGCTACTCTTTGCCATTTGTCCACCCACTCAGGACACCCTACCAGGCCGAGGTGCTGTGTGGGTGCACAAGGACACCTCCCCCTACCAGGCCAGGTAGCTTTAGGGGTGCAGTTCCCATCTTGTGTGCATCTGTGGACAGCTGATTTGCATGTGCAGTGCATCATGGGTACGGGTGGCCTAACCCTATCCTGTTTACACAAGCAGACTGTCTGTGATGTGACGTGCAGGCTATCTGCAGCCAGGCAGGAGCTTGCTTACAGCTATAGAGGTGTAGCCCAATGGTTACGCCACTTCCTGTGCAGCCAGAGGTCATGGGTTCATACCCACAGTGGGGTTCTGTGATAGGGTTTTCTAAAGCATTTTTTACATTTACTGTACATATGTTGATGCCTGCAATAACACCCTCAGCGTACTGTACCCATAAGGTGCCTCTGAGGGTGCTTCATTGGGCACCCTATAGGGCACTTTATGGTTGGCATCCATATAGGGTGCACTATACATTATCCTGTGTCACAACATACATGCTGCCCTATAGGGGACATTCTAGGGTGCCTTGGCGGACGGTGCACTGTAACATGTGCCTTATGGTCCGCCTTATGTTAACATGCTGTGAGAGTGCGTTTGCTAGTAGTTATCACAAAATAGAATTAAAAAGCCACCTAAAGCACTCCACAACATAAAATATACTGCCTCAGCTAGCCTTTTTCAATGGGCATTGTGAGGGATTGAACACCTGGTCCCTGCACCATTGGTCAGTGTTTTAACCATTGTGCTGTGGCTGTGTTCCTTTGCTTTGGCATCAGCGCGCCACCTTGTGGCCATCAGCGCGCCGCATCCTGCTGCCCACAATGAACAGTGCACCGCCTTATGCCGCCCCACAATGAACAGTGCGCCGCCTTATGCCGCCCCAAAATGAACAGTGCGCCGCCTTATGCCGCCCCAAAATTATTTTGCCTCCTGACACACATTTCCACATTCAAGGTGGTGCCTCAGCCAGCCTTTTTGGGCTGCACACACTGGGGGATTGAACCCATGGCCCCTGCACCATTGGTTATTGTTTTCACCGTTGTGCTACGGCTCTGTTCCTATATGTGCCCAGCTGCGCCCCACTTAGCCTTCCCACGGGCTAATGTGGGCCCCGCACATTAACGCGACGCGCACACATATGGTCTTTTTTTTTCCTTTTTCGGCCTGAACCGCCCACTCCTTATATGGCACAGGCACACTACCGCAGCCCCGCATGTTAGGAATGTTTAGTAAACATGCCCCTTAGTTATCAAATTAATCTGTGTAGACTAGTAATTTGTTCTTCTTGTGACTGCTACATCCAAATATGTGATTTTATCTGTATCATAGAGATGGGTAAGCTGAATGTGAGAATCCTGCTGATTTAACCAATGAAAAAATGAAATCAAAGTGCTCTCTTGACCAGACCATAACATGAAAATGTCATCTATATATCGCCCCCAAAAGGGAATATGTTGCCAAAACGGGGATGATGACAACCATTTCCGTTCAAACTCCCCCATGTAAAGATTAGCTATGGAGGGGGCACAGGTGGCCCCCATCGCCACCCCAGATTTTTGATAATAAAGAGTTTTTTCAAAAATAAAATAATTTTCAAAAATTACTAGTCTCGTCAATTCTGCCAAAAATTCTATTTGTGGTTCTGTCAGATCCGATCTTCCCCTCAATGCTGACATCGTACAAGTAAAAGCAGCCAGTTGCGGGATGGATGTATATAATGAGGTAACCAGAAACACTTCCTTATTGTTTGCCCACCTAGAATGTTGCGCTAGCAACTGCAAAAAATGGGTGGTGGCTTTGATATACAACGGGATAGTCTTAAGCAAAGGTCTTAAAAATGTTAGAACCAATATCCACTTACATTGACTCATTTTTAAGACCTTTGCTTAAGACTATCCCGTCGTATATCTACTTCAATATATAGAAAGGAAGTAGATAGGAATGCCTTGTTGCATTACCGTAGTGCACATCCTATTCAATTAAAGAACAGTCTCCCTTTTTCACAACTTCTTAGGTACCGACATAACTGTTCTGAGGAAGTCGCTTTCAAGGAGCATTCGAGGATTCTCCAACAGAATTTTCAGTATCGGGGATATCTCAGGCACATCATTAAACAGGCTTATACCTGGGCACGCTTTAACAACAGAGCTCTTTTATTATCACACAGAGTGCCGAAGGAAGGGTTTGATGAGGCACAGATTAATTTGATAACTAAGTTTTCACCTTACAGTGGCCATATTAATAAAATCTTGAAACGTCATATGAATATACTTCATAGCATCCCGGGTTTAGAAGATAAATCTATTCGCTGTGTGTGGCAACGCCACAGAAACCTGAAGGAATTTTTGAGTCCGGCAGCGTTGAGGCCGGTAGAGACAGACGAAGTTATCATGCGAAGTGGGCATAAACGGTGTGGCAGCTGTAACATTTGTCAGATTACTTTGGAATTAACTGACTTTACATATCATGACACCACTCATGCCTTGAAACGACAAATAACATGTGGTTCCAGTTATGTGGTGTATGCAATTCAGTGTCCGTGCCTGTTGATGTACATAGGTAAAACCATTCGCCCATTTAGGGTTAGGATTAATGAACATCAGAGTCGGCTACGATGTAGGAGAACTGAAGCACCGATAGTGGCTCATTGTTTAACATTTAACCAACAGTTTGACCAGCTTCGGGTATTTTGTATAGATCAAGTAAAGACTGGTATTTCTGGAAAGACAAGAGATCAGAGTTTGCTCCTATGTGAGCAGCGCTGGATCTATACTTTAAACACAGTGCATCCGGAGGGATTAAATGCACAAATAGATTGGTCGGTATGTGTTTAAAGATTCCTTTTAGGCTGATCCTTTAATCTGCAGTTCCTAGAAGAGCATCATTTAAGAAGATAATCAATTGAAATGCAGTTTTTTCAAAGATGATAGGCATAAGGACACAGAGATAAAGGGAGTATGGGCTCTTTAAATTTTGATCTCAATCCATCAGTGTGCAGATAAGGGGCGGGGTAGAGATAAAAGACAGCCTTTTCATTTTCAGTACGCATGCGTTGGCGTCTCTCAGGAAGAAGACGAGTTCGGTGGCCAATTTTCAAAGGTATAGTTTTCCTGTTTCTGAATATAGTCTATGTGAAACCAGTATTATTTATTCTTGAAAAAGTATGTTTATGATCCGAAGTACTGAGTGTGCTTTTTGATTATTCTCTAGAGCTCACTGGGGAAAATGGATGCATGTTACAATTCAGTGTATAATTTGATTTGAGATCCCCCGAAGAAACCACTTGCGCGGTGAAATGCACAGGCGCAGAGGATTTGCGTTGGGACAACATTTAAAACAAAGATAAGCAGTTTTGCTATGATTATGTTTTTTGATCTGTATTCTCATCAGTATATACGCCAATGATTTAAGAGAACACCTGGACAGCTTGTTTTCAATTTTAAACAAACGTATGGATAGCTTGTTTTGAAGCACTATTGCAAACTAGGGTTGGGAAATATATCGGGTCCTTGATGCAATACAGGGGTTTAGTGGCTATTGAGGTACTGCACCTCCTAAGAACTGTGCCCGACTAAGTCTGAGACCCGTTCCCGAAACGAAGTCAGTACTTTGAGTTAGTTAGATAGTAGAGCAATTTTAAGTGCTTTTGACTATTACCATGACAAAATCCACAAGATCACCCTCCAATTTCCCACGTCAGCTACTACACCTCGTCCCCCTCTTCACTCCCAACTTTCCCCCTCTACCTCTGCTACCCTCTCTTCCTTTCCTGTTATCTCCGAAGAGGAAACTGCACACCTTCTTTCTTCCTGAAAACTCACCACCTGCTCCTCTGATCCTTCCCTACCCGTCTCCTAAGCCCCATCTCCTCCATTGTTGTCCCTTCCATCTCTCATATTCTCAACCTATCGCTCTTCACTGTAACTGTCCCTGCAGCCTTCAAGCATGCTGTGGTTACACCTCTCCTCATGAAACTCTCACTTGATCCCACCTGTCCTTCAAATTATTGATCCATCTCCCTCCTCCTCTTCATTTCTAAACTACTTGAATGCGCGGTTCATCGCTGCTGCCTTGACTTCCTCTCCGCTCATGCCCTCCTGGATCCTTTACAATCTGGTTTTCGTACATTCTACTGAAACGGCTCTTGCCAAAGTCCCAAGTGACTTGTTCCTGACTAAATACAAGGGCCTTCATTCAGTCCTCATCCTTCTTGAGCTCTCTGCTGCTTTTGACACTGTTGACTAAAACTTTCTCCTCGATACTCTGTCCTCACTTGGTTTTAAGGACTCTGTACTATCCTGGTTCTCCTCCTATCTCTCCCATCACTCTTTCAGTGTTAGTTCTGGTGGATACTCCTCTGCTGATATCCCGCTCTCAGTTGGTGTACCCCAAGGATCTGTCTTAGGTCTGCTCCTTTTCTCTCTCTAAACCCAGTCTCTTGGTGCGCTCATCTCTTCCCATGGCTTTCAGTACTATCTTTATGCTGATGACTCCCAGATCTACCTCTCTATGCCTGAAATCTCTCTGGCAATCCAGACCCGGATCTCTGCCTGCCTTTCTGACATTGCTGCTTGGATGTCTCACCGCCACTTGAAATTGAACTTGGCCATCGAAAACTTCCTGCAAATGCCCCACGTCCTGTTCAAGCTTAGACAGTCTCTCCGCCTGACTAAACTGGTCATTAGACAGAGTCCCACAAACAGTCTTAACCTCAAGCAAATCTTTAGTCACAGCCCCAAACGACATCTGAAGAGAAGATGAGAGTGAAGCCAGACCTTCCCATAGCGTCTCAAGAGTTATAACCGTGGGTCTCACCAACACAAACTTCATCGGAAGGTCACCTCCCTGTGCGGCATCCACAATGGGAGTCTCAAACAACTCCCCCTCCTCTGATACTCTCTGCCGCTGCTGCTCCAATATCACAGGGGAAACACCAAGAGCAGACGCTCCTCCCGGGGAACCCCTCCTGGGCGTGCTCGCCGGCACCCTCACGATGGATCCAGAGTCTGCTACTCCAACACTTCCGAGTCGTGGTATAGGGGGGGGGGAGAACGCATCTCCGGCGAAAGCCAAACCCCCGACATGCTCAGCGCCGAGGTCTCCACCACCGGCACTGTCGAAGACACTGCTTCTGCTCTGCTCCGAAAGCCGCACTCCCCCAAGGTACGTTGACCCGAGGAACACGGCATGCCTGTCCCGGGAAGATCCGCAGCCTGCTTACGCTTTCTCCGCCCCATATCATCAGGCAGTAAGCTACTCGAGATCAGAAACCAGGAGAGAGAGCTGCTTCAGCATGCAGAGCGTCCCGTCGCCATTTTGTCATGCCCCCCCCCCATCTTTTTAGAAGATGAGAGTGAATCCAGACCTTCCCATAGCGGCTAGGAAAATGGAATATTTGGAGAACCAGGTTAGACGTTGTAACCTGCGTTTTCTAAATTTTCCACGTTCACCCTTACTTTCTCCTTTGGAAATGGTGAGGAAATATTTTGGAGAGGTTCTCAAACTTCCCCCGGACCAGTTTCCACCCCTGGTCCGTGCACAATACCTGCCTGTTGGTACAGCGAAGGGAGCTTCTAATATCCCCTCTGTTCACGCTGAGAAGGGTGAATTGACGGGTTTTTTGGAATCTTCCCTTGAGGTTATCACTGACAAGTCAACTTTACTTGTTACTCTGGCGTTAGAATCAGATAAATTCTTTATTCTTCGTTTGTATTTTAAGAATATCAATGAGGAATTCCTAGGTTCTAGAGTTCGAGTATTTCCTGATCTCTCAAGAGTTACACAGATGAGAAGGAAAAGGAAAATTTGCTGTAGAATCTCCATGGATTGAAATTCCATTTATGAAGGGGAAGGTGATGGCAGTGGGAGTATACTATCGACCGCCTGGCCAGAATGAACAAATGGATGATGAAATGCTCAAAGAAATCAAGGAAGCTAACAAAAGTCACAACAGAGTAGTAATAATGGGTGATTTCAATTACCCCGGTATCGACTGGGTCAGTGTCACAGCAGGACAAGCTAAAGAGATAAAGTTTCTAGATGAAATAAATGACTGCTTCTTGGAGCAGCTGGTTCATGAACCGACCAGAGGGGAAGCCATACTGGACCTAGTCCTTAGTGGAACGCCAGATCTGGTGCAAGAAATAAGGATGTTGGGACCACTTGGCAATAGTGATCATAGTATGATCATGTTTGATTTAATTAGTGGAGGACAGATAGTAAAGGAATCCACAGTACTACCTTTTAACTTTCGAAAGGGAGACTATGATAGAATGAGGAATATAGTTAGGAAAAAACTAAAAGGAGCGGTTCCAAAGGTTAAATACTTACAGCAAGCTTGAGTGTTATTTAAAAATACTATCCTCGAAGCCCAGACCAGCTGTATTCCACGCATTAAGAAAAGTGGAAGAAAGTCCAAAAAACTGCCAGCATGGTTTAAAGGTGAGGTCAGAGAGGCTGTTGCTGCCAAAAAAGCAACCTTCAGGAAATGGAAAAAAGAGCAAAATGATGAAAACTGGAAACAGCACAAGCACTGGCAAGTTAAATGCAAAGCACTGATAAGGCAGGCAAAGCGGAAATTTGAGAAGAAACTTGCTATGGAAGCAAAAACACGAAATAAAGACTTTTTCAAGTACATTCGTAGCAAAAGGCCTGTGAGAGAGTCAATTGGACCATTAGATGATAGAGGGGTAAAAGGGGCAGTAAGAGGAGACAAGGCTATAGCAGAGAGACTGAATGAATTCTTTGCTTCGGTCTTTACTGAGGAAGATGTAGGGATGTTACCCAAGACTGAAGTGGTATTTAAAGGTGATACTGCAGAGGAATTGAGAGAAATATCGCTACACCGGGAAGATATATTACAACTATTTGATAAACTGAATAGTAACAAATCACCTGGACCGGATGGTATACATCCCAGAGTGTTGAAAGAACTGAAATATGAGATTGCAGACCTGCTATTGGTAATCTGTGAACTTTCATTAAAATCATCTGTAATACCTGAAGATTGGAGGGTCGCCAACGTAACACCAATTTTTAAAAAGGGTTCCAGGGGTGACCCGGGAAATTACAGACCGGTGAGCCTGACGTCAGTACCAGGGAAAATGGAAGAAACCATCATAAAGAACAAAATTACACAGCATGTAGATAGTCATGGCCTAATGGGAGACAGCCAACATGGCTTTAGACAAGGAAGATCTTGTCTTACTAATCTGATATGTTTTTTTGAAGGTGTGCATAAACAGGTAGACAAAGGTGAGTCGGTTGATCTAGTGTATCTGGACTTTCAGAAAGCTTTTGACAAGGTCCCCCATCAGAGACTTTTGGCGAAGCTAAAATGTCATGGTCTAGGAGGCAGTGTACTATTGTGGATCGGGAACTGGTTAAAAGATAGAAAGCAGAGGGTAGGGCTAAATGGCCAATATTCCCAATGGAAAAAGGTGAATAGTGGAGTACCCCAGGGATCTGTACTGGGTCCGCTACTTTTTAACATATTCATAAATGACCTGGAAAAGGGAATAACTAGTGAGGTTATCAAATTTGCAGATGACACAAAACTGTTTAAAGTTGTTAAAACCCAAGAGGATTGTGGAAACCTGCAGGAGGATCTGGATAAATTGGAAGACTGGGCATCCAAATGGCAGATGAAATTTAATGTGGACAAGTGCAAAGTTATGCACCTAGGAAAGAACAACCCACACTATAGTTACACGATGCAAGGCTCCACATTAGAAACCATCACCCAGGAAAAAGATTTAGGAGTCATCGTGGATAACATGTTAAAACCCTCCGCCCAGTGTGCAGCGGCGGCCAAGAAAGCAAATAGAATGGTAGGTATCATAAGGAAAGGGATGGAGAATAAAACAAAGGATATTATAATGCCTCTGTATCGCTCCATGGTACGATCGCACCTTCAATATTGTGTGCTATTCTGGTCACCGTATCTTAAAAAGGACATAGCGTTGTTAGAAAAAGTACAGAGAAGAGCCACCAAATTGGTGAAGGGGATGGAAGGCTACTCCTATGAAGAGAGGCTAAAAAGGTTAGGGCTCTTTAACCTGGAAAAGAGACGGCTGAGGGGAGATATGATAGAGGTCTATAAATTAATGAATGGAGTGGAACGGATAAACGTGGATCAATTGTTTACGCTATCAGAATATAGAAAGACTAGGGGACATGTAATGAAGCTACAGGGTAAACTATTTAAGACAAATAAGAGAAAATATTTTTTCACTCAACGTGTAGTCAAACTCTGGAATCTGTTACCGGAGGATGTAGTAAGGGCTGTTAGTATAGCTGGGTTTAAAAAAGGTTTGGACAAGTTCCTGGAGGAAATGTCCATAAACCACTATTAAAAAGGGACCCAGGATATCAATGCTTGACCCAGTACAAGCATTGTGGAACCTGTGTCTTTTGGGGATATTGCTAGGTACGTATGACCTAGATTGGCCACTGTTGGAAACAGGATACTGGGCTTGATGGACCTCGGTCTGACCCAGTATGGCATGTCTTATGTTCTTATGTTCTAAGTCTTTTGGCTTTTCGTCCCAGAGTTTTGGCTTTAGGGGCAACTTTTCTGTTGAAATTTCCTGCCAAGTGTTATGTGGTTTATAAACAAAAGATGTATGTTTTCTTTGAACCTAGGCAACTTAATGAGTTCTTAATAGCTAGGGAGGAAGTAGTGGTGGAGGTTCCTCAGAATCCCCATTTGGCTGACACTTAAGTCTTTTGCCTGTTTTCACCTGTTTAAGTATTGTCTTGATGTATTATTGCATCTATGTATTATTTCCTAATACGCCCTCCTATATTTCCTTTATTTTGTGGACTGAATATTTTGGACGACATGGAAAATGTTTTTCTCTTTTTTTTTTTTCTTAAGATTATAGGATTTGATTAATGTACATGGTTGATCCATTGTTTTTCTTTTCATTCTTGTTATTGACTTGGATGTAATTATATGATAACTATAAATTAAAAAAAAAGAAAAAAAAGAAATTGAACTTGGCCAAGACTGAGCTTCTTATCTTTCCCCCTAAAACCTCCTCTCCTCTTCCTCCTTCTCAGTCTCTGTGGAGAACTCTCTACTCCTTCCTGTTTCCTTGGCTCACAACCTTGGGGTTGTCTTTGACTCCTCTCTCTCCTTTTCCACACACATCCATCTGATAGCTAAGACCTGCCATTTCTTTCTCTATAACATCTACAAAATCTGCCCTTTCCTTTCTGAACACACTAATAAGATGCTTATCCACTCCTTAATCACCTCTCGTCTTGACTACTGTAACCTACTCCTTGCTGGTCTCCCTTTGAATCATCTCTCTCCCCTTCAATCTGTCAAGCACTCTGCTGCGCAGCTAATCTTCCACCCGCCTCGTCATGCCCATATTATGCCTCTTCCCAAGTCACTTCATTGGCTCCCTATCTGTATCCGCATCTAGTTCAAACTTCCCCTGCTGACTTATAAGTGCATTCACTCTGCAGCTCCTCACTGCCTTTCTTCTCTTATCTCTCCTTACACCCGCCCCCACCCCCCTCGGGAATCTGCTCTTCTGGCAAATCACTTCTATCTGTGCCCTTCTCTTCTATTGCTAACTCCAGACTTCACTCCTTTCACCTTGCTGCACCTTACACCTGGAACAAACTACCTGTGTCTGTATGCCAGACACCTTCTCTGACCCTTTTCAAATCCAGGCTGAAAACTCACCCCTTCTCTACTGCTTTTGGTTCTTAACTCACCTGATCTCTTTGTTTCTTTACCATTCCCCCTTGTTTTATCCCTGTCTGCATATTATGTGTTGTCTGTCTTTGCTAGATTGTAAGCTCTGATGAGCAGGGACTGTCTCTTACATGTCTGTGCAGCGCTGCGTATAACTTGTAGTGCTTGTAGTAGTATAAGGAAGATTATTCTGAGCCAATGGAATGATGTGGTCATACCTATGAGCATATGAAAGGGTCCGTACAGCTGTGTTCTGAACTGACTGTAGATGCTTTAGCTGAAAGAGGGAAATAGTCTAAATGGGAATTAACTGTACTAAGTAAGACTGTAGTCTCCATGGAAAGGTCAAGGAATGAGCATTTGGCACAAAAGCAGCATAGTGCAAAAAATATTTAATGACCTGGCTAATATGTGGAACAAAGGAGAGTTTATAAGGTTTAGAAGGTTCATATTGGTATAAACAGATCATTTCCAGTCAATCGGGCAGGATGTTGTCTTCTAAATTTCCTGCTTGAGTGTTGTAAGTATTGTAAAGGCTGGTTATGATTGCTGTAATACTTCAGTTGGAATGCCATCAATTCCTGGTGCTTTATTCTTTGATAATGCTTTCAATGCTGCTTTGACTTCTTTCATCACCAATGGTTCCTTATCATAAGATACAGGTTGAAATGACTGTTTATCTACATGGCGTGTGATCCTAGAAGGGGCATGTCTGGGCCGACTGGTTGCCCCTGAGCAGGACGGGCCCATTAATTCTGCACAATGGGAGCCAGACATTCCTGTGGGTACAGGATCGGAGCTTGAGATGGCCCCTCATGCCCCTGCATCCCTGCGGGGATGTCCTCCCCACATGCTGGTCCCACCGCTACATTGCCAGCCCCCTATCAATCTGCTGCTTGACCTTTGGTGGGGCCAGCTGGGCCTGGATCAGGCAGTGGGGACCTACAATGCACTGATCCCAGCCTTCAGGGAGTTCCCAGTCTCGAATGGGATCACTTCAGCTGTTTATTCCACATACACGGTGGAATAAGCAGCATGTCTCACCTTCAGTCACAGGGCATGCAGGGCTGTGACCTGAATTGGCCCTGTACATCCTGCCACCTTGGCCTTCCTCTGCTCCACCCACTCTCTGCCCTCTCCTGTCCCCCATCTACTCTGCCCATACTGCAGCTCTGGCCATGCAAGGAGGGAGGAATGCAGGATCGGGACAGGACAGCTAGGGGGACTGTATGTCCCATTTGGACATGCAGCTCCGCTAGGCACCTTGTGGAATTGGGCCCTTAATCTTTATAGTATAATTACTTGTGTAGTCTTTCCAACTTTTCTTAATTTTATTTTATTTATTTTTATACACATTTATATACCGCATCTTGCAAAGTTCAGTTGCAGTTTACAATGAACAAATAATTAACAAATCAAGTTTGTTTTACAGTGAACGTTATATTATAACATAACATATTTACAACATATTAATGTTCTCAGTATCATTCAACATGGATCCTTGAACGTCTTTAAGCATTCCAATTTGAGGCTGCGATTTTCTTTTTAACTTTTATAACTGTAGGAAAGCCAATCTTGTTCTTCCTTGAATAGTTTCTGATACTATTGCAAGCATTGTTGTAGTATTTCTCTTGTCTTGTCTTGCTGGTTGAGGGAAATATCTATTAAGGTTCATCATGGGCGCAGTTGGATGGCTTCATTTGGGGGGGGGGCAAAGAATGGAATGACATATTTGCATATTCATGTGCATATTGGCATATCATCTGCACATTCATTATGGCTATCTTAAAAAAATAGTAGATGGATGGGGAGCCAGTATACTTAACCGGTGAAGGATGAGCTGGCACCCCCAAGATACTTAACAAGGGAGCAGAGATTCTCATTCAGTGGCTTTGCCAAAAAAAAAAAAAGGAACATATTCCCAGGCTATATAATTAAAATGCAGCAAAAATAGTAGCTGTTTAATTATTTAGCCTGCCACTCTAAAATGAAAAAAAAAAATAGACACCTGAAAATGGCATAAAGAACCTCCACCCTACCGGCACACCCAAATGAGAACTAAGAGTCAATTGGCTAAAGTCTATTGGGTATGTTTACTAAACCATGGTAATGTAGCATTGGTAAAGTTACCATGCAGTAATGTTATCTAATGTAACGTTAACATGCGGTAAAGTTACCGGCAGCGGTAAATGTCCCGGAGGGTGGAGAGAAAGGGTCAATGGGCAGGGAGAAGGCGATATATTAGGCATTACTACATAAACCTCATTCGAGTCTAGACACCCCTCTGCCCTGATAATAGGTGGCTAGGGCAGCAGCATTGTAAAACTGGGTATGCACTATTCTGGGTGGATCCCAGTCCACCAGAGTTAGATGTGACTGGGGGCATACAGTTGGATACAAGATGACTCTAGATTCCACTGCAGTGACCACTTACTACACACAGATAGTGATGGGGATCTGCAGCAGATCCTATCTCAAGCACCACAGGTACTGCGGACCTGCTGCTGGGTGCCCATCCTCACCCTCAGGGTGAACACAGAACCCACACAGTGGCATGGTCTGTAGCTGCTCTGTACCAGTATCACACATTGTCAGTTCTTCATACCAAGCTGAGGTGCTGGAGAAGTGCGTTCTCCATTTGGTGATCAGCTGTAGACTGCTGTTCTGCATGTGCATTGCAACATGGGTACTGGTGGGGTTGCCCTTGGCACACACAGCAGACATTTTGTGCAGTGACCTGTAGTCTTTCTGTATCCAGCCATTGCTGTGCAGCAAACCATGGAGGTGTAGCCTACTGGTTAGTACAATAACTCCCTAGGCAGGGGTCATGGGTTCAATTCCTCTTTGTTCTCATTTTTTATGCCTGTCCTACTCAAATCATTTTCATGCCTTGAACAGTCACATCTCTGCAGATCTGTGCTTCCAGCCCATAACATCCTCACCTCAGTTGCCAAACATCCTTCAGCCCATCTATCTGCCTCTGTCAGCTGTGTAGAGTCCTCTCTTCTTGTGCAGGCTTCTACTCCATGTTCTGCACTGGTACCCTTTTCTGTTTTGCAACTCTTTGTACTTGCCTAGCCTGTGCCTGATCTGCATGGCAACACTACTCCTCTGTCCTCCTATCATTGCAAATATCCTGCCACCTCTGCCTCCACTTGGGGACACATATTCCCATTCTCTGTCACCCACTGTCATTGTAGCACTTTACATTGCCAACACCCTGTGCATCGGTACAGCTGCCTCCAACATGTTTGTCCACTTTACCGGCTGCCACATAGGATGCCCACAGATATGGCAGGTCCATCAGCTCCCAACTCTCCTTCCTTCCATCAC
The DNA here is from genome assembly GCA_033557465.1 of Ichthyophis bannanicus. Classification (NCBI taxonomy): domain Eukaryota; kingdom Metazoa; phylum Chordata; class Amphibia; order Gymnophiona; family Ichthyophiidae; genus Ichthyophis; species Ichthyophis bannanicus. Next base: position 2,384,905 of record CM066032.1, read on the forward strand.
TTGTTCATTGCCTTTCCTTGGTGCTCTATCCAGTGTTAGGGTTACATCTGTTTTTATGCCTTACAGTTCATGCTTGTCAACTTGAAGCACCTTACATCCCTTAGGACACCTTACATTAGGGTACCTTAACTTAAGGCATCTTAACATCCTTAGGGCACCTTAACCTAAGGTGCCTTAACCTAAGGTGCCTTATAAGGTGCCTTAACCTAAGGCGCTTTAAAGCCCTTAGGGCTCCTTAACCTAAGGTTTCTTAACCCAAGGCGCCTTAATTCAAGGCGCTCTAAGGACTTTAAGGCTCCCTAACTTAAGACACCTTAGGTTGTGGCACCTTAAAGCCCTTAAGGTGCCTTCAATTAAGGCACCGTAAGTTAGGGCACCTTAAAGCCCTTAGGGCGCCTTGTCAGCCTTAACATGCCTCATTTGTCACCTTAACGTGCAATGTCCCGTTAACGTGTGTTAAACGGCCAAGGCAGCCTTTATCAGCACATTATACAGCCCATTGCTCCCTTTAAGCCTGAACACCCCCTTCCTGCCCACATCCTTATATGGCTTCAGGTACCTTAACGCTGCACTTACCGCTGGTAACTTTATCGAAGTTTAGTAAACATACCCCTATATGTATGTCTTGTCACTCCTCCACTTCTGCTCAATGTAGACCCACAAATGTGTTGTCAACCACTTTGACTGAAGGATATTATGAAAGGCGGTATATAAGAAATGTTAAATAAATAAATAAAGTAGTATACAAAACTGGTTAAATAAATAAATATATTCTCCAAAAAAACAAGGAGATATTAAGGTGCTCGCGTACCAAGGGCCAAAAAAAAAAAAAGAACCACAGCACAGTTTCTAACACCAAAATAAATTAATACTAATTTTATTTTGGTGTTAGAAACTGTGCTATGGTTCTCTCTTTTTCTTTTTGAACATCTATTTTGCATCCAGCAAAACCTCTCCTCTAACAGTATGTGTAGAGCAGAACTAGGACATTTCACTGCAGAATCCAACTTACAAGAAAAAAAAATTGAATCCAGTGTCATCTCATTAACAGTCTCTCCATACCAAGCAGATTATAAATTAACACAAAACCCTACAACAGTTACTGAAGACCTATAATGCAAACCTACCATATCATAATGATGCCAGTTTCTAAAATTAACACAATAAGGAGCCTACCCAAAAAAGAGCAGCACCACAAATATTGCTGTGGGCCTTAAAACAATCTTAGACCTATTCGGAAAACTGAACTAGCCAAATTATTACAGATCCTACATAGAAACTCCATGATAGAGGAACACTTGGGGCCAATTATGTTCTGGACATCCCAGCTCTCTGTGCACCCAGTCGGAACCAGACACACAGAGTTAGACAGGATTCTGATCCCGTGGGGCACGTCTATCCCAGGCCAGCCTGGCTAACTCAGTCAAGGCTCCTGAATGGAGCCACGGCGTCATGGAGTTCGGTTGCCATGGAACCATGGATTCATTCAGGAACTACGATCCCCGGTCGCCAAACAGATCTCTGTTTTCCCTGCAGCCCGACCCTTGATCTGGCCTCCCAAGGCCAGGGTGGGGCTGTGGGGAATCACCTCTGTCCCTCCTATCTCTTCTGATGCCTTGGACTCCTGTCCCCGGCCGACTAGGGGAACTTATTCCACCTAAGAGGTATAATAATTTTTCCGTTCAGTCTTCAGGCTCCAGATATACAGGGCCAACACTGGAATTAGCCCTGTATATCCACGGACCGCCACTGCCCACCCTAACTCCACCCCCGCACCGCCCTTTTCCTGCCCCTGTCTAACCTCCCCGTACAATGTGAGGGGAAGTTACTCAGGGTTAGCAAAGGGGCTGAATATCTAGGATGAACGTCCCAACGTGATGTCCATAAAACATATTGCTCACTCAATGAAGCCATTATAGCAAAATAAGCTGTTTTTAAAGACATTGCATCTCATTTCATGAATTTCAGTTTGAGTTAAGCATTAGCTTTCATGACATCGATGACAAGCTGCCTTGAGGACATGGACACCTGGCTCACCGCTAACAACCTGATAGTCAACTTTGATAAAACAGAGGCTATGTTCATTACCAGAGACTCCACATTCAAGCCTCACCAAACAATCAGCATTCTAAACAAAACTATAGCCATCAAGGACGAAGTGAGGTACCTGGGCATTACCCTGGACAGATCTCTGAACCTACAATATCACATTACTAAAACTGCAGCAAAAGCCTACCACCGATTTATTTATTTATTTATTTAACTTTTCTTATATACCACGCTATTACAATATCAGTGCGGTTTACAATAAACAACATATTACTATGTGGGTGGGCCACATAGAGTTTACATTAAACAAGGGAGTAAAAACTTGGATTTAACAGGGAATGAACAAATCTACAGCGTTATTTACAGCAATAAATACAGTACAGATTATGTATTGGGTTGGTGCCCCATGTTATTCAGTGTGGGCCAGCTTAGGCTGGGTCTGCTTTTCTGTGCTGGTCTGGTCTGGGTAGATTGAGAGGTTTGATGTTGTATAGGTTACATTGTTAGACTCCGGGTAGTGCCTCACAAATAGGTAATGCTTAAGTGCTTTCCGGAATTGGGATTGGCTAGAAATGATACGTATGTCGGCTGGGAGAGCATTCCAGGCCAAGGGGGCACAGATTGAGAACGCTCGGTTAGAGGCTGTCCTTGTGCAAGTGGTCATTTGTTTGGGAATCAGCAATGTGTTGGCCATTATAGTTCGTTTGGTTCTATATGGATGTGAATAGTGGATCAATTCTTTGATGGCTGGGGAAGATTGGTTGTGCAGGGCTTTGAAGGTAGTGATTAGAATCTTGTATAAGAGTCTTGCTTGAACGGGCAGCCAGTGCGGATTTATCAGAATTGGGGTGATATGGTTCATTCGTGGTGTCCCAGTCAGTACTCTTGCTGCAGAGTTCATTGCCATTTGGAGTGGTGAAGAGTTGCCTTTGGGAGCCCATATAGGATACTGTTAGCGTAGTCGAAATGTGGAAGAACCAATGCCTGGTAGATTGTTCGGAAGTCACTAGGGTCTAATAGTGGTCGGAGATGACGGAGAGATGATTGAGAATCATCAGAAAACTCAAACCAATCCTTGACCAAGACCACTTCCACACAGTTTGCAAAGCAGTCATCACCCCACTGCTAGACTATGGAAACTCACTATACCAAGGCCTCCCCCAGCAGTCTATTCACCCACTCCAAATGGTGCAGAATACTGCAGCACATATCATCACAGGCACTGCAAGATCTGAACACATCACCCCTGTCCTGTGACAGCTGCACTGGCTCCCAATAATTGCAAGGGCAAAATTCAAATCAATCCTGAACATTTTCAAAATCTTTCACCACTGCTCTGCAGATGCACTCCAGGATGTAATAACCAAGGATGTCAGTAACAGACCTAGAATGACCAACAATGACAACAGGATCACCTTACCCACAGTTTATCACAAAACTAAGCAAGTAACATCTAAGAGAGCTCCCTCGCTACTGGCTCCTGCATTATGGAACTCTCTCCCCATGGACTTAAGGACCCTAAATGATACCAAGGACTTCCTCAAAGCTCTCAAGACCCATCTCTTCACTGAGGTCTATGAGCAACAACCTTAAGTTGCCAAGCACTAGATACCACCCAAGTGGCCCATTAGCTACCCTCACCACTTAGCCCCAACCGCCCATAAGTAGATAGCCTTTTATGTATGTGAATCATATTCCCTCCTGTTGAATGTATACATCCCAATGTCTTGTTGACCACTTTGATTGAAGGATAAGGTGATATACAAAATTGTCTAAATAAATAAAATAAATAAATAAATAAATATAGATTGTTTTTTGAGATTTGTACACAAATTATTGTTTGATGAAATAATGAGAAGCATGCAATTTTAAGTATCAATTATCAATATGATCTACTTGAAAAGGATTGTAGATGTTTTAATATTTTGTGGGGGGGGGGGGTAATTTTGCATTTAGCATGCTGTAAGGTTTTGCACCATATAGAGGTTTTTAAGAACTATGATTACATGGAACACTGATCAATACTTTGAAGAGTGCTTTATCTTCCACTGAGAAAGGTTTTCCTTCATTCATGAATGTATTTTAGTGTTGATGTTCTTAAAGACAAACCCCCTCTTCTTGTTTTCCCTCAATTTTCATGTGACTGATAGAAGGGCTAAGTGCACAGCTCCACAAAGCTCCACTCATTGCTCTCCGTGTTTTACTGTAATTTTGGCTGTGGCCAATCCAGTCACTGTCCCTGATTGCTTTTTTCAGTGGCTTCTGTTGGCCCTAAATTAAGATGAAACAGCCCATGTACAAATTAAAATACATGTCATTACCAATTACTCCACTCTATACAAAGGCTCTGATTTTTCCAGCTGAAGTCCATACTTAGCTGCCTAGATGCCTTTGAAAACTGAGTTTTGTTTCTTCTATATTATGAGGTCTCTGACAATGCTTAAACAGCTGTAAAGCATAACCATTTTGTTTTAGAAGACATTTTTGTGGTGTGAACAAATGTGGATTTATATAGGATACTCCCAAAAATGTGTGTCTGGATATCTTTTTGCTTTCCAAAGAGAAGTGTGAGAAGATGTGTTATGCCTGAAAGGCCAGTGGATAAACTTTTACAGCTTCATCTTTTTTACATGGCCTTTACTTTTTAGCTACAATGACTGAAGGCAGATAAGCTATAAGAGTGCTGGGTAAAAAGTTAACTGATAGCTGGAGTGAGAGGTTACATTTTTGGCATTACCAAGAAGATAGTAAATAACATGTTAAGAAGTGCATACTATTCTATTTATCATGTATTCATTAAAACCTCATTTCCATGCAGTGTTCCTTCATTAGCATGTGTGGAAATGCTAATTTTAACACACACCCAATGGCATCTTTCAAACTATTCTAACGGGTGTGCACAAAAAGGCTTTATCATATGGCATGCTGTCATTTTGGAGGAAGCTGAGTAGCCTAGTGATTAGAGCAGCAGCTTGTTAAGTAAGATACTAGGATTCAATTCCTACTAGTACTCCTTGTGACTTTAGGCAAGTCACTTAACTCTCCATTCCCTTGGACAAAAGACCTGCTAATCAACTTCTAGTCACACTGCCAAGAAAATCCAGGAGTTAGCACACATTGTGTCTTTTTTTAGCACATGATAAATGGCTCTAAATGTGGATGTTAAGAATTCTTGCATGGGCTCCCTTGAGTGTTATAGAAAGTCACTGATCAGCATGGATTTTTAGCAATTTCTAAAATGTCAGTATTATGGAAGTTTTAAAAAATGAGAAAAAATGCTGTCTGGGAGAGGATATTGCAAAAATATAGTGTCATGCTATAATAAAGAAGAAAATATTTTTATTAATCATATACCGATGGTACCATGGATTGCTACTCCCCTCTCCTGCACCCTTACTTCTTTTTTTCAAAATGCAATATGTGCCTTTGAGTCAGTCCTGACTCCTGGCAACCCAGAAGCTCCAGGGTTTTCTTGGCAGTGTCACCGGAAGCAGATTGCCAGGCCTTTCTTCTGGTGGGGGGGGGGGGGGGAGGGGGCATTTTAAAAGTCTTAGACAGGATGTGGATGTCAGAAGACGTTCACATGGATGTCAAAATCACAGAGATATCTCCAGAGCCATTTTGCAAATGATGTATAGAGACATCTCCCCCACCAATCAGACAAGGGGCCTGGTGGAGGCATGTCTGAGGAGGTGCAATGAACATAGATGTCCTTTTTCAATTTCAGAAAGATCCTGGATGTCTGCAGGCATGTCTATTTTAGACCTGCTCCAGGCATGAACAGGCATCAGTAAAGTGCTTGCTGTAGCCTTAAAACATCCAAAGGGAATAGAGAAAATGGAGAATTAAGTGAATAGCTTAACATTACAAAGGCCCTACACTGGGATTCCAATCCTGGCCATGCTGCTCCTTACCCACTATGTTAACCATTATGCACTTAGACATTTATGTTCTCAGATGTAACTCTGGGGATGTTTATGTAGACGTCCATATTGGGGATGTCCATGTTTATGAAATCATGTCTGAGCTTGCGCATGCCTGCTTTTTTTTTCTGATGTTCTGGCTTTGATGTCTCAGATTGCACTTTGATGTCCCATTGGTGACAAGTTGGACATACCTCTAATAAGAGAAACCTTCTCCAAAACAAAACCCCAGTCAACAGAGCTATATCTTTAACACTGTATCTCTACTTCCTGGGAGACCTAAGGATTCTACCCTGCATACTAGTAACCAAACAATTTCCTTCGAACTCACACCCCTTTGATCTGAAGATAACTGCTTACCAAATCCTGGTCTTTTGGTCACCAGATCACTGCTTTAACCATTTGGCTACTCCTCCACTCCTATCCTATATTACCCTGCTTGATATATTTAAATTCAAAAACTCCTTTCAAAAAACTCCCCTCTCCCAACAACTCTCCCCCCAACACAAATAAAAACAAATAACTCCAAGTTCCACCCTGCTCATCGGGAGATGATACCCAGCCCTGCACCCTGCCTCTTTTTCTCACTCCCATACAAAAGAGACACAAAGAGCCAACATATAAATAGCAAGTTGGCCATGGCTTTATTATGGGAAACAGAAAAGAAGTGGGCAAAACTGAAAAGAAGATATTTTAAAGGCAGCAAACATTTCTGTAGGATGACCAGTAGGAAAAAAGAGATGTGAATGTCTCTATATAGTTTTCTGGTGAAAACTTGAAGTACCATGTGCAATTCTGGAGACCACACCTTCAAAAAGTTATAAACAGGATAGAGTTAGTCCAGAGGGTGGTTACTAAAATAGTCAGTGGTCTTCATTAGCATATTAGGAAAGCCTTAAAGAACTCAAGGTCCCATCTTCTTAAATTATAATGTCAGTAGGCTTGGGTGTCCCACCACACTTTCAGGAGAATTAATCCTTTTGATTGAGGCTTTTGACTCTATACCTAATCTTATTTCAGCTAAATATCAAAATGCCTTCTGTTAGAGCTAACACTTAAACAGAGAAGGTCACAGACATTACAGAAGACGAAAGCCAAATTTATATTTAGAAACAGGGTAAAAAACATTTATTCCCTTTGTTGTGCCAACAGCCACTTTAGGCCAGGGTAGTTTTTAGGGAGTTGATTTTCACAAGCCCTTATTCAGATACTCTACCCATGGAAGGTTATCCTGATAAGGACACCGAGAGAGATATTCACAGAACTTCCAGATAGTACTGCTGAATATCATTACAGACTGCCTTGGGTGGCGCGAAGGCATGGCAGCCACCATTTGGATAACTGCTGACATAATCTGGATTGTGGTGATTTTCATCCTCTATCCAACAATTTATCCAGATGGCTTAGGCGGCAGAAAAAGCTGTCTGAAATTCTGGATAGCGGGCTTAAAATCATCACTCTATGGATGATAGCGGCTCAATCCAGATATTCAGTGGAAGTCACTATCTGAATACTACCGCTGAACATCTAGAGGATGTTTAAATTCCACTGCTGACTGTCCTTGCATTTACAAATCTGACCTTTTGAAATCTGGCCCCCAAGGTTTTGAAATTATATATGGTTTAGCACCAGAATATATGTTAAAATCACTAGAATTTCCATTTAATGATTGGGATTTGCATTCGAGAGAAATCTTCACTCTAGCCTATACCAGAACCTTGAAAAATTTATTTTTGTGTAGAGCTGTCACTGAGAGGAATAGGCTACCCAGCAACATAAGAAATATTAGAAATTATAGTGGAGTTTAAAAACATTGTTATTTCAAGTGCTTAATAAATTATAGCCTATGCATTAGATCTCATTATTTTAGATTTGTTTTTATAATTTATGTGTATACTGTGATTTTTAAAACTGTACAATCGTGATACATTGTTTGCTTTTTAGTTGTTGTGCTTTTTTCTGGACCAATAGAAATAATCACAGATGATCTCTAAGGGATGGAAAGAGATTGTAGAGCTTAGTAGTTGGTATAAAGGGGTAGATTGGATAGGGTGTATAGTCTTCTCTGCCATCATGTACTCTGTTTCTGTATTTCTATTAATCTCCAAAACACTCATTCAAGGCAAATCGTTAAAAATGGATCCTTACCCTCTGGGTTGCCCAAGGATACTACCTGCTATACTTCTAGGTGATCTGTTCCCCAAGAACCCATTACCCCTGTGACCTGAAGCTAGTTGTCTACTGGTTGAGCAGCCCTGCAGGTTCATCTCTTCCAATACCCCAAAATGTCAATAGGCTCAGGTGACCCACCACAGCCCAGGGCAGTAAAAAAATAGAGATCTCTCAAAATACAGCTGCTTCAAACATTTCTCATTCTCTCACTCGTGATTCCAAGGTCTTCAGAAAATCCTTAATGAACACTTTTTGACCAATCTCTAACAAATGCATCTCATACCTGCCACAAAGAGATTCACACACTCGGTTTGCCCACACATGCCTGATTTGCCTGCCTTCTTTTATCTCACTTTATCAAAGTGGTTTATATTGTAACTTAAACTTGGCAATGTACATTACACAGGGGCATTGACCACTTGGATTCTTCTAAGGCAATAGAGGATTAAATGACTTGCCCAAGGTGCGTTATTGGGGATTGATTACAGGTTTATGGGTTCCCAAGCCAGTATGCTAACCACTAGGTTACCCCTCTGCTCTCTTTGCAGTCAATGTGTAATCCACTGCTGGAATATGTAACTGGATGAGGTTTCACACCTTGTCAGTATAGCTGACTGGAAATCTAGTCCAGCAGAAGTACTTGGAGGAAAGATCCCCGAGCCATCACTATGGGGACAGGTGAAATTCATTGGCCACCCAGTCACAAGAATGTGAATCTGCCAAGTATCTGTGACCTGGAGTTGCCACTGTAGGAAACAGGATACTGTTCATGATGCTACCTTGGGGTAATCTTAGACTCTTCCCTCATCTTCCAGAGCCATCTCTCCTCCCTTATCCATCATATTTTCTCCCTTCATGGCATCCATGCTGTCCATCCTTTTCTATCTCCCTCATCTCTCACTACCCTCCTTCTGACTCTAGTGATGGCCAGAATTGATAATTTCTATATCATTTCCCCAATGCTCTATCCATGACTTACAGTTGGTTTAGAACGCTGCAGCCGAAAATGTCACGCACGCCATCTGCTTCAATAACGTTATATCCCTCCTGCTTCACTGTCATTGGCTCCCCCTCAAGTACTGCTCCAAATATAAGCTTCTGGTGCATGTTCACAAGGCTCTCTACACTGTCACACCCACCTACCTCTCTGATGTTCTCCTGCTCTATGTTCCTCCCCAGGATATCCATACACTACACACCAACCATCTGACCTCTGTTGGACATGTCTGTCTAGAATCCACTCACTCCTCAGCTGTGTTCTTCCTAGGCCCTGTTCTTTGGAACTCACTGCCTATGCTTCTCCACCTTAAACCCTCTTACCCAAGATTTAAAACTCAGCTTAAAACATACCTATTCCACAGTTCCTTAGACCTCTCACTACCTGATACCTAGTTATCATCCTGCTTTAATCTATCTCTCTGCTACCTGTGTGAATGTTGGCTTTCCTTTCTTATAATACAGAAAACAGGATATAAATAGCCATGAAAGGACAAGTTTATTCACCACACATGAGGTCGGCCCGACATGTGTTTTGGCTGGGAGAATTCTTCAGGGAACTAAAACCTCTATTAATAATAATAACAGTAAAACAGGAATAAATAATGTAAGAGTAACCGACGATAAAACCAAAAGATGACATAGGTATAAATAAAGCATAAATAACAACATCCATAAAAATGAATTGTATGTATATGCTTCAGTACCCACATAGTATGTGATAGTAATGCTAAGAAGAATTGATATTGAAAATGAAAATTGAAAATGAACAATTATCCATCGTCGTATGATATAGATGAGAGAACAAGGATGTACTCTCCAAAAGGAGTATAGCACAAAACCTAATGGAAAGAAACACCTAAAAACAGGATACATAAACAGAAAACTTTCATCTATGAACATAATGAAACATAATATATATATTGAGTGTAGTAGGAGTGTTATACAAAAAAAAGTGATTGTAGCAACAGGATAAAAACATAGGAAAAACATTCTGAGGACCCCAAAAGGGATAAGCACTAGTGCAGGATCTTACTACGTTACATGACCAGCATGTAGATAATTGTTATGTGTAGCTATCCTCCATCATCATATCTGCTTATGAGCCTCAAGGAAGATTGTGAACATAATGGAAAATATTACTAGTAGCCGAAAACAAAAACACATGAAATTATGCAGCCAGTTATACTGCCATCAAAATATGGCAAGGTTCCTCTATGGCATCCTGAATCAAACAGGCATTGTAAAATAGACCATCATCAAGTGCTCAATATTTATAAAGCAAAACATTAAACATGCCATAGCAATCAAACAACCTAGCATGCAGTATTCAGCGTTTGTAAAGCAAAAAGGAGAGTGTACAGTATGGCGCCAATTGGAAACAAGGTTGTAATGATGTCACTGTATTCATATCGATGTAGCTGTCAAGTGGTGTAACATTACTGTTCATTGAAAGTGCGTGCACCGACTCAGTGAAAAGAATGGCAGAGTGGCCCCGCTATCCCAAAAAAGAATGATAAATGATCTAACTCAAACCATGAGATAGTTCATATTAGATGTGGGTAGAATATATATAATTTAAAAAGGAAATTAAACCAGCGGAACCAAAAGGAGGGCATAGGTGATTTGTATTCCCAAACAATTATATGTATAACTGGAATTCAATAAAGTTCAAATGAAAGCAGGTTGAATCAGGGAAATTTATATGGGCATATATCCTCAGAAGAGATAAATTAAACAATTCAGACAATGCCGAGAGGAATAGTGTGTTAAAAACAGACATCCAAGTCATCACATTTTGCAGGGATCAAGGGACTCAAGATAAGTCCAATTTTAGATTACATGACAAGTTTGAATCATTTTTAAGGTCTAAGTTTTTGTAAAATTTAAAAACTAGTAAAGTGCTTTGGACATTATAATTGAATGATCATTACTTGTCATTTATAAAGCAGCAACGTTCAGTGGCCCTGAGAGGCTTTTTTTGAAAATCTTAGGAACATTTGGGTCCTTGATGCAAGAAACGGGGTAGAGTGACCACAGCAGAGGTTCACCTCCTAGGTCCTACCCTATCACAGTCTGAGACCCGTTCCCAAAGATCAGTAGTTCTGTATTAGTGATCAGTGGAGTATTGTTCGTTTATTACATAATTTTTTTGCTCCAGTGAAACCCTAACTACATTTTTTGTTTGATCAAATTTTGCAGGACATCATGTATCACCAAGTGATATTACTTGTCAATTGACCAAGAAGTGGTACCCACCAGGTTACTGGCAAAATGGATGAGGAGATGGAGCCCCTCGAGGAGGGGGTGGTGGCCAATGAGTAGTGGTGGGGGATGTAAGGGGAGGGAGAGAAACTTGGGATTGGTAGGGGTAGGGGGCAGGGACTAGACTGGGCGAGGTGATGAGAGAAGGGAAAGGGGAAAGGAAAGGACTGGGGAAAGTGATGGGAGAGGGAAAGGGGGAGGGGGAAGGGGAAGGCACAGGACTGGGGGAGTGGGTGGGTGGGCAGTGGCTGATGTCGACCTCCCCATCAACTGTTGTGGAGCACTCTGAGGAGCCAGCGGCCAGTGCAGCTGGTGAGAACCTGCTGCACCAAGCATCACTTGAGCACATAGTGCAGCAGGGCTTTGCTGTTCTGGCCCGTCCACTGGAACTCTTGGTGAGGCACCTTGAGGATCTGGAAGAGGGTGTTTGTGGTCTGTGAGAGGATCTGCATAGACTGAGGGAGACATTGTGCCACCTCTTGCAGGCTTAACCCTTCTCCAGGCCTTCCAGCTTGAGGGTAGGTCGGCCAGTAGCTGCAGGCAATTGTACCTATATGCTGAGGGAGAGGCTACAGTAAGGGGAAAGCCTTGATTAGATTCAATTGCCATAGATGGATGTATATAGTTATTTATGTGTACTGTACTGTTATTTGGCCATGTGCCACCCTGTTAATGTTGTTCAAAATATATATTTTTATGTGGAGGTTGCTTCTTTCCACTGTTCTTCTCATCCACTGTCAATGAAGAACACTGCCTCAAGCACAGCACTGGGCAAGGACTGACCTGTAACAGGAACCTGAGGCATCTGAGATATTATGTACAACACAAAGCATCCATGCAGTGGATGAAGGGCTGGGTTGGCAACAGCTTCTCAGAGTGGTTTGTGTATGCCATTCTGAGGAGGCACCTACCAAATACTGTCTCCTGTGCTTGTGCCCTCTGGGAGGTAGAGGACCATGGGCAGGGGCAAAGTCTGTGGGTGGCCAAAGTCACAGTGACAGATGAAGATGTTGTGTGTGCCCTGGACGTGGGTGTTTGGGCCACTGTGTTAGTGCAAGGGAGGGGGCATGGTGTGTGCTGAATGTGTGAGATGTTGAGATGTTCAAGGGGAGTGTGATATGATTGGAGTTGGGGTGAGTGAGGGGTGTGGCACTAGAACATAGGTTCGCCTTTGTGGTGTGGGAGTATGAGAGTTGTACATGAGTGGCTGGACAAGGTTGGGGTATAGGGGAAGGGGCAAGATATCCCAAAGGAGTGGAAGAGTAGTGTAGTGATCACATCAATTGGCAACAAACCAAGCATTCAGAGTGTAATCCCCACTCACACTCATACTATGCCAATATCAACAGGGCCTACAGGGTCACCAGGGAGCAGCACTGACCTAAAAGCACCTTCTAACGTTGAATACAAACAGTAATATACAGGTTGAAATGATACACATGCAAACAACGATCCGCAGAAATTATTGTGCTGTGCATGCAAATTAAAGTGTTCCCATTTGCAACTTGTGGCCCATTTATCTCAGATACTGGCATGCGAAGCCACCACACATATAGAGTCACTGTACTGCTTCATGCCAGGACAGGTGGTTGTGACTGTAGAATGCATAGTTAGGACAAATGCATGTGGACAAGATGTTGCCAAGCTGCCATATCCTTCTGGAACACCTGGCAAAAGGTACTTGTGAGTCTATGTCATCATCTTCATCTCAATCCCCAAGGAGTATGTCAAGGCCAGTTGGCATGGGCTACCTGCATTGTACTACATAGGTATGCAGCATATAGCAGACAACAAACAACTCACAGACCTTTGCTGTGAGGTATAGCAGCATGCCTCCAGAGCAATCCAGACATCGGAAGCGGCTCTTCAATTGGTCAAAGGTCCGCTCTATGATCTTCCTGGTGTGCCTGTGTGCCTTATTGTATCTCTGCCCTGCTGTTGAGCTGGAATGGGTAATGGGTGTCATCAGTCATTCCCTTTGGGGGTATCCTACATCACCTGCATAGACATGGGGGGGGGGGCAACAAACAGGTGTCAGAGATGGGTGCCAGTGCCAATAGGGAAGCACTGTGAGGTGATGTGATGTGATGTGGGAGATGCACGCTCATGATGTGTGTGAGTGAGGTCACCAATATTCACCAGGTTGATGGTGCCACTTTGACATTTGATGAGACACAGCACCATAGAGGGCTATGTGTGTGCTTAGACAGAACATGAACATTGCCATCCCTCCCAGCAGCAAGGAACTCAGCCCTTTAAGAGACATCGTCCAATAGGGTTGTTATGGGGCTTCTAAAACATCCGCTCCCTTGGGAGACAGGATCATCCTGTGTTCCACCTTTCCCTTCTTGCAAAAGGGTCACTGGTTGAGGGTCAGGAGAATGCTATTGCTGCAGGAGGACACTGTCAAGAGCTGTGTAGCAGTCTGTTCTTGGGTAACATGTCACAGTGCCCGTTACAGGCGAAGGATTACAGATGACCCTAAGGGGAAATTATAGCTAAGTATTCTGTTTCATCCATCTGCATATCATGAATAAAAATGTCTTTTGGTCTGTATTGCGTACTCACACCATGGCAAGGGCAGCTTTATAGCACATATGGGGGTACCAACAGTTCTATCAACAGCTTTCTAACTGTTCCTACACCTGTCGAGTGCTATGTCTGCTTTCTATCCAGACATCCTCTGGTGTGTACACCTGTGCAAGCTGTGGGCCAAGGCGGCCTGCTCTCTCATATTCTGTGTTGTCGATGTGCTCCCCTGGTTAGGCCTGTGTAGCCATAGAAGGGGGTTACCTATGTAGCCACTCACCTAGTAACCAGCCTCCAGAGCTCTCACTCCTCTCAAAGTGGCTGTGTATCCCGCATTGGCTGAGGATGTATGACTCATGGCTAGAACATGGGTATCTAGACACAACATCTGTGATTTCCCCTGGCCATTATACACAACTTGCATGTTCTTTGAGTGATCTGCCTTCCGATTGCGGGTACAGCACTTAAATAAACCTGGCAAGCTCGCGGAACTCCTGCATTGTCTGATGCCCCTAATGCATTATTTTTGGGAAGGCAATGTAGTGTGCAAGGTGCCTCATGAAAGCACTCAGTACCTGCATCAGGCATCTTAAGATCACCATCTGGCTCAGATCTTCTGCAGCTGTCAGTACCAACTAGAATGTATTGTCCTCCATAGAAAGTGACATACATTGGAACATAAAAATACACATATATGTCAAACTGGTGCATACATTAACAGTTTTCTACTGCTATTGAGGTTTAAATGTCCTGACCATGACACTAGTGTGGAAGTGGGATTCAAATGCTGCTCCCTTGGTCTTTACATTAGTGCTGTAACCATTAAGTTACTCCGCCACTCTGTAGTGTTTCTGTACTTTCTGCATGTCTGTTTCCCAGATGTCCTAAATGATAAGATCAAATTAGCCCTGGAACAAATAATAGCCCACCAAATGGTCTTGCGGATTGTCATCAGTCCAGCCTACTGCCTGGGGCGAGTAGGGTTGGTCTGCCTTGATATTCTATCTTCAGGGAGTATGACACTGCATTTGCTCCTGCAATGCCTTGTGGGAATGGTAGTCCCCTTTCTACCCTCTGATTCAAGAAGGAGTTGCAGTCGAGTATTAAAGGCAAAAATGACAAGGATTTTATTTCCCCTCCCAACAGAACTTAAGTGCAGATGAAATTAGGACAACTTTCCATATATTTGGTAGGAGGAATGCATACAAGAACTAAGGTAAATGTGCCTCTTCATTCTCAGGCTTCCAAACGTGCAGTGCTCGTCACAAAAACAAAAGCAAATAAAACAGCTTCTGATAGCAAAGGAAAATGTTCCCCTTTTCTTTGCCGCTTTATCAGCACTCTTATAGTAATGCTCTGCACAGGGATTCAATATGGTCAGCTATACATAGGGTGCAATCCATCTGTATATCAGCTGTGTCAAAAACATCAGAGTCTATCTGCATCTCTTCCAGCTCAGCATTAGCTAGGTGTGGCTGTAAGCTGCTATCGTGGGTTTTAAAGTAACCATCTTCTAGGCATTCAGGGATCTTCCCTTTATACCATTCTAAACAGCAGGGCTTGAAACTACCCTGTACTCTGGAGTTGCTTCTTGGGCTGTTTCCTATTTCTTGGCAACAACAAGGAAATACTTTTAAACTAGATTCATAGCTGGGCAAACTTTGAAGCCTACCTTCTGGCTTTAAGGAGGGAGGAATTCTCTGCTCTCTTGGCTCAGGCAGGTTTACAAACACCGGCTGTGTTTTCTTTCCTCTTAGCTTGCTCGCTTCTGCCTCAGACCTATAAGTATTTTCCTGCCATCGTCTCTCTCTCTCTGGAGCCTCCGAGCTTTTCCAAGCCTGCCTCCCAGGAGGTCTCTCCTTTCTCCTGCCTTTCCTGAACGGCACCTCTCTTGTGTTTCTTCCTTCAGGTTCTCGGGCTTTGGCTTCCTTGGTTCTTGCTACGGCTCTCTCTTGACCTGGTCTCTGACTGGGACCTTCACCCGGTCTCTCTCTTCCTTGCCTCTGTGTTTCTCTCGGTCTCCCTTTTAAAGCTAATGACCAATTATTATAGTCCTGTTTCTCAGGGCTTAGCTCTGCCCTTCCCTTGAACAGGTGTTTCTCATTAACCCCTAAGCCTGGTGATACGTCACAGCTTGGGCGTGTCCATTCGGCTCCTGACTTTCTCTATTTACTTTCTTCTTCTAAACATTGAGCCATGTGCTCAGACTGCCTGTCAGATTCTAAGGTGGAATCTTCTACTATCCCTATCTCCATGGGCTCAGTAGGGGCTTCTTCATTACATATCCCCCCCCTTAAGATATTCTGGGCTGACGAGCTCATACTCGGACAGCTCGGAATCCATGACAGTGCATCAGCATTGAGATGTAGCCTTCCTGCCCTATGTTGTACCGAAAAATTGAAGGCCTGCAATGCTAAATGCCACTGAGTTAGGCGAGCGTTGTTGTTTCTCATTTGGCTCAACCACTTTAAGGGTGCGTGGTCTGTAATTAACAAAAACGTGCGCCCGGTGATGTAAAACCTCAGGGCCTCTACTGCCCACTTAATTGCCAGGCATTCTTTCTCTATTGTCGAGTAGTTTTGTTCTGCTTTTGACAATTTTCTACTGAGGTACATAATAGGGTGCTCCATGCCCTCAAACTCCTGTGACAGGACCGCCCCCAATCCAGTCTCTGACGCGTCGGTCTGGACAATGAAGGGTAACCCGAAGTCTACCCCTCGTAACACTGGGGCCTTAGAGAGCCTATCCTTCAATGATGTAAACACCTCCTCGGCTTTTGGGGTCCAATTTACATTATTGGGAGCATTTTTCCTTAGCATCTCAGTAAACAAGGAGCTCTCCTCAGCAAAACACGGGATAAATCGACGATAATAGCCAATGAGGCCTAAGAAGCTCCGTAATTGCTTCTTATTCGTCGGTCTGGGGAAATTTTTCACGCTGTCTGTCTTGCTTGACAGGGGCTTGACCATTCCTTTCCCCATCATATGACCAAGGTACTTTACTTCTTCACCTGCGAATAGGCACTTCCCCGGATTCAACGTTATCCCTACCCGTCGCATGGGTCTCAGGATGGCCTCCACCGTGGGCAGATGTTGAGCCCAGGTGGTGCTGTGGACAATGATATCGTCCATGTATGCTGTCGCGTACTCCTGGTGGGGCCTCAAAACATGGTCCACTAACCTTTGGCATGTCGCGGCAGCTCCATGTAGACCGAAAGGCATCCGGCGGAATTGAAATAAGCCTATGGGCGTACTGAAGGCAGTCTTTGGTTTTGAATCATGGGTCAGTGGTATCTGCCAGTAGCCTTTCGTCATATCAAGCGTGGTCAGATACCGTGCCTGCCCCAGCCGGTCTAACAGCTCCTCAATACGAGGCATGGGGTAGGCGTCAAATTGCGAGATGTTGTTTCACTTGCCTGAAATCAATACAGAAACGAAGGGTCCCATCTGGCTTCGGTACAAGGACGATGGGACTACACCAAGGGCTTTTCGATTCTTCAATATTGCCCATACTGAGTATCTCATGCACCTGGGTCACGACTTCCTTCTTTCTGGCCTCAGGCAACCGATAAGGCCATTGCCTAATTACCTTCCCTGTCAGGGTGACAATCTTGTGTGCCACCAGATTAGTTTCCCCTGGTACTGGTGTCAAGACATCTGCGAACTTGGCCAGCATCCTAGCTAACTCCTGTCTCTGCTGCAGGGATAGCTCCATGCCTATTCAGGGCTCCGGGTTTCCTTTACAGTCGGCCAGCTGCGGGCACAGGTCTTCCTCCATTTTTTCTTCTGCAGTGGCGGTCAGACCCTTCTCCTCGTCCCACCCGGTAGACCCGAATCCGCCTGCTCCCCGACCCGTGGGGGTCAACGAGGGCAATTCCTGCAAAGGAGGGAACCCGACTCGCTTGCAAATAAGTTGCGCGACCCTGTCGCCCACCTTGACTTTAAAATCTTCATTTCCAAAGTTAAAGAATAATACCTTTACTACCCCCCTGTAGTCAGGGTCTATGACTCCGGCGCCAACATCAATAAAGTATTTAGCAGCTAAACCTGAACGTGGTGCTATGCGGCCGTAACAGCCCACAGGTACTTGCATTTTCAGGCCTGTGTCTATGAGAGCTTTCCCTCGCTTTGGGATTATGCCGTTTCAGCACTGAATAAATCATAGCCAGCCACTGCTGTTGAGGCTCTTGTGGGCTTTGTGCCTTATCAGATATTTTGCAGTATTGTAAGACAAATTTCGGTTTAAGAGATAATACAGCTTCTGCAGGTGGCTTTGACCTTGGACCGGTGTCTCGGGATTTCCCAAATAGAGGACTAGGAACGGCTGTTGCTAGGGCCTCTACCCTTGGGACACTTCGCTGAGCTACCCCTCTCCTAATTTCCTTGGATGGGGCACCCCTCAGGTCCTCTGGTATGGGAAGCCTTTCTACTACCTCCTCTACAGGTTCATCCTCATCCTCTGGGGGTTCTTCCCTATCCTCAGGGAGTTCATCTCTCTCTTCGAGAAGTTCCTTTCTCTCCTCAGGGGGTTCAACCCTCACTCTAGAGGTTCCGGCCTGGGACCTAGTGGAGACCATGCCTGTCTTAGCATTTAGGCCCTTCTCCATCCCTCTACAAAATGGGGGCCAGTCCCTCCCCAACACAATATCATGAGGAAGTCGTGGGACAACTGCCACCATAACCTCTTTCTGGGTTCCTAATCCCTTTACTGAGAGCTTATATACTGGATAATAAGAGGATGCACCATGTATACAGCGGATTTTCACCTGGCCTTCTGGTCGGCTCGGTACTGACCCCATGTGAGCTTCTATGGTCTGCCAGAGCTTTTTTGAGACCATGCTCTGGTCTGCACTGGAGTCGAGCAATGCATTGGCTAAAATGCCCTGAACTTCTACTTTTAACAGAAAACCTTCTTGCATCTTTTCTTTGGCAGTTATTAATGCTGTACGGATCACACAGTTTCTTTGAAAATGTCCTATTTTTCCACACTTATAACATTTCCCTTTTGTCATTGGCAAAACAGCATTCACACTCGATATATTGGTTCTTAAACCTTTTCCTGATTTTTCAAAGCTTGCCACCTCAGATACCTTCAGAGCGCCTCCTTTTGGCCTATGAGACAACTCTGCCTCAAAGTAGCGTTCTGTAAGGACGGCTGCCTCCGCTGTGGTCTGGCAACTTTGCAAGATCAAGAATGATTTTACTTCATGGGGAACTGCCTCCATGAACTGTTCCAAAACAATGGTATCTATTACAGATTCTAGAGTCTTTTTTTCTGGGACAAGCCATTTCCATGCTAAACTCTTAATCCTTTGGAACAAGGCTTTGGGTGTTTCGTTAGGCTTTAGCCTAGCCTCCCTAAATATTCTCCTGTAGAGCATTGGCGTCAAACCTAACCTATCTCTAACCGCCTTCTTAACTTCTTCAAAGTTAGTCGCAAGAGTAGCGGGCATGGCTTTATAGGCAGCCAAGGCCTCTCCCGTTAGGGACGTGGCAAACCTTACTGCCCATTGCTCTAGCGGCCACTTGACAGCAAGTGCAATCCTTTCAAAAGCCTCAATGAAATCATCTATGTTGTCATTTGCTGTTAACTGTCCAAAAGTTAAGGCTTCACAGTCTCGTGGTCCTACCACACCAACAGGCGAGGGTCTTGCTTGTTCCGTAGCTTTTTGGCCGGCAAGCAGAGCCTCCATCAAGTCTACAAAGGGTTTCTGCTGTGCGTGCACGGCAGCAGCAGTAGTCTGCTCTTGGTGCGTTGAGCCAGCTCCATTTGCTTCTCAAATTGGTTGGCCATCCAGCGCAGAACTTCCCGTGGCTCCATCCTTATGGCTTTGTTTCTTCTGCAAAGAGAAAACAGAAAGAAAGGCCCACCAAGTGTGGCACACAACTACTCCCCTTAAACCTAGCTGGGGTTTATCTGTAGCAAAAGGAACTCTCTTTCTCACTTCGAATCCACACACCCGTGCCCATATACCTTTTACCTGAGCACAGTGGAGATTCCGGCCTTGAGAAAGGAGTCTGCCCTCTGGAGCCTGCCCTCTGGAGCCTGGTCCTCCTGGTCGATTTGCCAGCGAAATTCCCACAGCTTCTTCAGCCTACCACTCACCAGCGTCTTTCCGGGTGCTCTCGTGGGAAAAACCTCTGGTATATCCTGATGTTCTTTTTTTTTTTTTTCTCTCTTTTCCTCCATTGGAATGTACTTTATATTCCACACAAAAAAAATCCTAGAAACTACGCCACTTGTCATCAGGCCAGCCTACTGCTTGGGGGGAGTAGGGTTGGTCTGCCTTGATATTCTATCTTCAGGGAGTATGACACTGCATTTGCTCCTGCAATGCCTTGTGGGAATGGTAGTCCCCTTTCTACCCTCTGATTCAAGAAGGAGTTGCAGTCGAGTGTTAAAGGCAAAAATGGCAAGAATTTTATTTCCCCTCCCAACAGAACTTAAGTGCAGATAAAATTAGGACAACTTTCTATATATTTGGTAGGAGGAATGCATACAAGAACTAAGGTAAATGTGCCTCTTCATTCTCAGGCTTCCAAACGTGCAGTGCTCGTCACAAAAACAAAAGCAAACAAAACAGCTTCTGATAGCAAAGGAAAATGTTCCCCTTTTCTTTGCCGCTTTATCAGCACTCTTATAGTAATGCTCAGCACAGGGATTCAATATGGTCAGCTATACATAGGGTGTAATCCATCTGTATATCAGCTGCGTCATAAACATCAGAGTCTATCTGCATCTCTTACAGCTCAGCATTAGCTGGGTGTGGCTTTAAGCTGCTATCGTGGGTTTTAAAGTAACCTTCTTCTAGGCATTCAGGGATCTTCCCTTTATACCATTCTAAACAGCAGGGCTTGAAACTACCCTGTACTCTGGAGTTGCTTCCTGGGCTGTTTCCTATTTCTTGGCAACAAGGAAATACTTTTAAACTAGATTCATAGCTGGGCAAACTTTGAAGCCTACCTTCTGGCTTTAAGGAGGGAGGAATTCTCTGCTCTCTTGGCTCAGGCAGGTTTACAAACACCGGCTGTGTTTTCTTTCCTCTTAGCTTGCTCGCTTCTGCCTCAGACCTATAAGTATTTTTCTGCCATCGTCTCTCTCTCTCTCTCTCTGGAGCCTCCAAGCTTTTCCAAGCCTGCCTCCCAGGAGGTCTCTCCTTTCTCCTGCCTTTCCTGAATGGCACCTCTCTTGTGCTGCTTCCTTCAGGTTCTTGGGCTTTGACTTCCTTGGTTCTTGCTACGGCTCTCTCTTGACCTGGTCTCTGACTGGGACCTTCACCCGGTCTCTCTCTTCCTTGCCTCTGTGTTTCTCTCGGTCTCCCTTTTAAAGCTAATGACCAATTATTATAGTCCTGTTTCTCAGGGCTTAGCTCTGCCCTTCCCTTGAACAGGTGTTTCTCATTAACCCCTAAGCTTGGTGATACGTCACATCTTGGGCGTGTCCATTCGGCTCCTGACTTTCTCTGTTTACTTTCTTCTTGTAAACACTGAGCCATGTGCTCAGACTGCCTGTCAGATTCTAAGGTGGAATCTTCTACTATCCCTATCTGCATGGGCTCAGTAGGGGCTTCTTCATTACAGGATGTACCGACCCCAGCCCCCCCCCCCCCCCCAGGAGGGAAGGTTCTGCAAGCTAATGACTCCATGACCCTAGGCACAGATGCCCTTGGATATGATAGAGGTTGATTAAATGATGAATGTTGTAGAGGCCATCATCATACATCATTGTGTCCCAGGTTTACAGCACCTTCAGGCCATTGCTGGCACCTGGTGATGCAGCAGCCCCAGTCTGTGTGAATGGTGTGACCAGATCTAGATGGCAAGTTCCTTTCCCCTGTGGCAAATCAGGGCTTTGTAATGGATATAAGGAGTGCAGTTGGAAATCAAACCATGTTTTCCAGGTAGTCACACCTGTGGTCTTACCACTGACCTGCTCCACCACTCTCTACCAGCTATGTGAAATCACCATAACTAGGACCAGGAGGGGGGACGGAAGGCTAGAAGATACAGATGCGGTGTCAGAGAGAGGCATTCATGGATCATGTCCTGCATGTCATATCCTTCACATGGTCCATCTGCAGCCCTGCATAAGATGTGCACTATAACTACAGGGTTGGTATAAAGGCATGGCTGTGTGGGCAGATATATAGGGTGGTATCATTGGTTATGGGGAGATCATAGAGTTGTGCACCCTGAGTGCACCTATGCCTTCACCTTGCAAAGAGGGACAGGTTCCCTGGGTCACTCTCAGCCATGGCTTCCCACAACTTGCACATACTTGGGGGCCCATTGATGCATACCTTTAGTTGATGTACTTGTGTAACAATATCACCCAGTGCATTGTACACATTCTCCCACAAACATCTACCTTGTTCATCCTAGCAATGCCTGATATTCTACCTCCTTTCAGTCTGCTTCATATCCATCAGCTCTGTGGATATGTTGGAGACATGGTGGCAAGGGTGCAGGCATGGGTGATGGGGATGCAGAGACAGCCATTGATGATAGTTTTATGGGCATGCCTAACTAGAGATGTGCATGCCCCATTCCATAAACTTCCACAGGGATGTCTACAGGAACGCAGCACACTCTTGAATCCTCCACAGGGATGTCTACACATATGCGTGTCACATCTGAAAGTTCCATGGTCTGACATTAGACATGTTGGCGGTATATATATATATATATACCGCCGTATATATTTATATATATATACGACTTGGCATGTGCGTCCCCACATTGTCCACGTGCATTGGATGAAAAGCAACGATACTTATCAGAGATATACACGACGTGCACGTTTCGGGGGAGACCCCTGCATCAAGCGCTCAAAACTCCACTGTAAAAGACAACCGTAGCCGCACAACTAGTTCCATGGCGGCTACGGTTGTCTTTTACAGTGGAGTTTTGAGCGCTTGATGCAGGGGTCTCCCCCGAAACGTGCACGTCGCGTATATCTCTGATAAGTATCGTTGCTTTTCATCCTTTTAAGAAATTTGGTGACTCTAAATACTTTTGAATATTTACACCTAAGTGGTTGAATAAAAGGGATATGTATCGTGTTAGTGGGTTGGTTAACAGTGCCTTCCCCTCACGATCTATGTCCGACAAAAATTTGGATAAAAATTTTGTGGAACACAACAGGGTCTTGTTTTGTATGCTGTTATTTTGACCACTGTTCTTTGGGGGGTTTTCTGCTACAGACTCCAGGGAGTGGCAGATGTTGTGTGATGTGCATGAGTACTGCACCACTCTCAACACTGGACAAGAACTGCCCCATAACAGGCACCTGATGCCTCTGAGGGTAGTGTGCTTCTGTGTGTCATGGCTGCAGGGAACACTGTACAACCCCATTCATCTAGTCAGTGGATGCAGGTCTGGGTTCACCACAACAAAATATTTTTGTCTCTGGGTGACACTCTGAAGAGGCACCTGTCAAATGGTGGCCCCTGTACCTGTGCCCTCTGTGAGGGGGACAGACAGGGGCAGGGGCAAAGGTCATGGGTGGGCCATGTCACGATGATAGAAGGAGAAGGTGTGTATGCCCTCCAAGTGGGTTTTTGACTCACTATGTTGGTGTTCAGCAGGGTAGATGGTGCTTGATGAGTGTGGGTGATGTTGGAGTGTATGGGGGAATATAGGTTATTATGGGTGTGAGCATGAGGTGTGACAGCTGGGTTTAGGATTGGCTGTGGGATGTGGTAGTGTAAACGTTGTGGTGCCATGCGTGGGTAAGGTTTGGAGTGCATAGAAAGGGTCACAACATCACATAGGAGTTAAGGAGTTGTTTATTTTATTTAGTATACATTTGTATACCGCTACTTCCAGCAATCAGCAGCGTTTTTTGATTACAGATTGGAAATTGTCAAATCATGACAGGAAATTTTTGAGGTATAAACACATTGATTAGACAGGAAAACACAGCACACAGAGAACTATTTTACAGGGAACATGGGCTATGGAGGGTTAAGTGGCTTGCCCAAGACCACAAGGAGCACCTGTGGGACTAGAAACCCCAGTCCTTCCGGCCCAAGGTTGCTGTCCTACTAGTGGGATTTGAACCTCCGACCTTCCAGCCTGAAGTACCTTGACCCAACCACTAGGCTACTCCTCCACTCCTTGTGTAGTGTTGTGTAGTGGTTCCATCAATAGGCCGCTACAGATGACATCTAGGTTCAAGTCCCACTAGCATCTTGCTAGAATTAATAGGTCCTTCTGGGTCACCAGGATTATTGGTGACATTACAACACTTCTAACAAGGAAATAAAGAATCTTTTAAAAATTAAAAAAGCAAACTAAAACAATAATTTAAAATAAGAAAATGCTGTGCGCTCAAAATAAGGATTACCCATTCATTCAATCTGGACATTTTGTTTTGTGGGACAGGCCTGCTTATCCCTTAAGCCAAAAATGTGCTCTGCACTGCTTCCTGCTAGTACAGTGGGAGCTAAAATGAAAAAAGACACTCAATTCAAAACAATGCCAGTCATGCAAAATGGGTGCGTAACAGGTTTTCCTGAGCTACCACTCCCCTCCGGAATGCCTGACCAAGGGGCACTTGTGGGTTTACCTCATCCTCATCTCCATCCTCCAAGAGGTATATCAGGGCCAGCTAGCATGGTCTGCCTACACCATAGTGCATAATTGTAGAGCATGCAGTAGGTAACAAATATCTCACAGATCTTGACTGAGTGGCTCACCTCCAGAGTGAACCAGATATCGGAAGCATCTAGAGTTGACCAAAGGTCTACTCAGTGATGCCCCTGGTGCTTCTGTGTGCCAATTGTATCTCTGCTCTACCGGTATTTATTTATTTATTGTTTTTTATATACCGCGCTCTTTAAAATCAGTGCGGTTCACAGGTAACATTTGAGCATCTCAATAAAAACTGATATGCTTTTACATTGAACAGGGGGTACAACTTGAATTTCAACTAGGGTAACTATTTACAACATTTACAATTCTGTACATTGTGACCATAGGTTGCCACCTGGCTTATTGTTTAGCTGGATGTGATGTGGCTGGTATTAGGTTGTGAGTAGTGTAATAGGAAGAGATTATGTTTTAGGACAATGGACAATGGGTGTCATCAGTCAAGCCCTCAAGGGGTATCCTCTGACACCTGGGCAACAATGCACCAGAGATGGGAGCCAGTGCCAAGAGAGAGGCTGTGTGAGTAACACATGTGGGAGAAGAAGAGTCATTATGTGTAAGACAGAGGTCTGCTGTAGCAGCCTGTGAGATCATGACACTTTGACCTTTGATGGGCCACATCACTATAATGAGGTACATGTGCGCTTAGACAGAACATGAGGAAGGGAATCTGCAATTTGAGAGGCATAGTCAGGATTATATGTTGTAAGGCTTTCTATGTCTCCGTGACTTGCCATGCCCCTATTCCACCCCCTCCCGCCCATATTCTGAGTTCTCCATACTAGTACCTTTATGGCTGTGTGGTTTTGGAATATGGTTCTAGACAGTTTTTCAAGACATACGTGTAACCCACATGTCTAACCAGCTTATCTGTGTTCTGGAATGACCTCCATACTGTATAGCAGGGCTCAACAAATCCTAGGTGCCAGGTTGCCATGGCAACCATCAATTTGCACCTGGTACCCATGATTTACTCACTTCCCCTTTAAAAAAAAGGAGTGATCACAGCAAAGACCCCTTCTTTCTGCCTGCAGGAGACTGGATCCCTGAGGGCAGAAGGGAGCAGGATGGCCGCAATCATGGCCCAAATGTAAGCTGTCTGCCTGCAAGGGATCCCATCTCCCATAGGCATAAGAAATGCCACAATTGTGGCCCAGATGCAAGATGTCTGCCCACAAGAGATGGGATCCCCATGGGCAGGCAGTTTGCATCTGGACCGCAATTGAGGCCTTCTCCTCTTTCTGGGCACAGGAGATCAGATCCTCATAGGCAGACCAGGAGGGAAAGGCCACAATTGTGGCCTGGAAAGTAGCAGGCTGCCAGCAGGGATCTCACAGGCAGATAAGGAGAGTAATCGGGGCCTGCAATTAAAAAAATGGTTAGATGGGAGAAGGAGTGAAGCTGCAAAAACTTAAAGGGCCAGTACAAAAAAAAAATATGGAAAGAGGATGGGATAATGGAGGGTAGGGCTGTGGGAGAGCTAGGGGGAAGGGAGAAGGGGAGAAAGTCTGGAAGGTGAACAGAGTTGGGAGGTTAGGAGTGGGGAAAGAAGAGTGGAAGATGTCTGAGGTTAAAGAGATGAATGCATGGGGACAAAAAGAACATGATGACTATCTGCTGAAAGGTGAATTCCCATTCACCCAGAACTCACACACAAGCACCCTACACCACACACTCACATACACGGGCACTCCAACTCTGTAGGGCAGACATGCACCCTAGCTCCACACTCTACACACAAACGCACACACACACACACACATATACATATGCACCTCATCTCTGCACCACACACATTCACACACACTCAGATTCACACACACACACATGCACTGCAGCCTTGCACTGTACCCACACAAAGACACTCACCGCCAACATCCAACACACAGACAGGAACACCACCTTTTCACTACACACATGTATACACACACACATACCCCTGCTATCTGAAGCTATAACGGTTGTTTTCTAAAGATGATGCATGATGTCGAAACTCTGGCGCTGGTCTCATGAGACTTGAGAACATGAGACCAGCATGAGAGACAACAAATGTGGAGGAAAGGCACAAGGAGGTCACAAGCACTGGTTCCTAAGATTTTGGCCTGGCTCTTAAATCCGCACAAAATCTGTCAAGGTCTGATAAACAGCATAGGCTCTGTCTCCCAATATGCTGAATGATCACCTCCCAAACCCTTCATTAACAATACCCATTACAGCCTTAAAGCCTAGTGGTTGGGGCAAGGTACTTCAGGCCGGAAGGTCGGGGGTTCAAATCCCACTAGAGGACAGCAACCTTGGGCCGGAAGAACTGGGGTTTCTAGTTCCACAGGTGCTCCTTGTGGTCTTGGGCAAGCCACTTAACCCTCCATGGCCCATATTCCCTGTAAAATAGTTATCTCCAAGTTATAATGCCCTGTTCAATGTAATTTCAGTTTGTTCAATGTAAACCGCACTGATGCAGAATAGCGCGGTATATAAGAGAATGTAAATAAATAAAATAAATAAAAGGATGTGTTCCAAAATATGGCATACCAAAACCCAACACAGCTAATACCAACTTCATGACGGCAGTCTGCAGAAAATTAAAAATAAGGTAAAGGCATTGAATTTGCATGCATAAACAAGTGCTCCCCACATCAAGCTGCAATAATAAATATGCCTTCAAGTTCCACAGGAGAAATCTAGAGGCCTCATCTACCCCATGCAAAACTATCACGATCCCCTTGCTCCCTTGTTCATCTTGGATCTAGAAGTCTGCTGTTGGATCCGTTCATCAGTAATATCCACATACTCATAGAGTAGTCCATTATGCAACCTATAATTCCTTGAACTAGCAACCAATTTGCTCAACCAAAAAGCACCAAAAAATGCACAGCAAAAAGCTAGGGTCTTTGCAAAACAGTAAACCCAGATACATGCCAAATACCGCTTCTTTAGAATAAGCACACCACTTAGCAAAAACCATACACAGTATCTAGCCATCTACTCATCAGGCATCTGCCCACTTTACTAACCAAGATGCTATAAAAAACTGGGAACTTAGAGGAATCCATTGGGAACAACAATCATGTCATTGGTGCCATAGATATGTGTAGCCACTCACCGATTCCAGGGTACCCAAGTTTGACAAGTAACAGGGAATGACTGCTTCCTATTTGCTCGCTTCAGAATCCAGGCTCCTGAAGACCAGCAACTTGAAGCATGAAAGAGAATCAGCAATCTGATTAACCCAGCCTGGAACATGCCTTGCCTGAGCTGTCACATTCAATTGTAAACAGCACAAAACTAACTCCCTCATTAAGAAATTCACCATCAGATACTTAAGAACATAAGATATGACATACTGGGTCAGACCAAGGTCCATCAATCCAAGTATCCTGTTTCTGACAGTGACCAATCCAGGTCATAAGTACCTGTCAGATTTCCCAAAAGGTACACAGATTCCACAATGCTTATCCCAGGGTAAGTAGTGGATTACCCTGGTCCTCTTTATACCCAGCTACACTAAGAGCTTTTACTATATCCTCTTTTAAAGAACTCCAGAGTTTGATTACTCATTGAGTGAAAAATATTTTCTCCTATTAGTATTAAATGGACTAAATTGTAGTTTCATTGTGCATCCCCTAGATTTTCTATGTTTTGAAGGAATAAACAACTGATCTATGTTAATCTGTTCCACTCCATTCATTAATTTATTTCCAAGTTGTAGAGCCCTAACCTTTTAAGCTTTCCTCATAGGGTATCCTTTCAAACCCTTCACCATTTTGCTGGCTCTTCTCTGTACCTTTTCTAATTTTGCTATATCCTTTTTAAGATATAGTGACCAAAAATGTGTACAATTATTCAAAGTGTAGTCACACCATGGAATGATACAGAGGCATTATAATATTGTTTTTCTATTCTCATTCATTTTCTGAAAATAATCTCCATGCCCGGCCCTCTTTTTTCACACCAAAATACCACCTTCCAAATCCTCAGCCTCTCTGGACATATTTCCAAGGCAACAACAATCAGGAATAACTCTAAAAGGTTGATATTTCACATGACTGTCCTTTTTCCACTCCCACAGCCAAGCAGCAAATACTATATCCCTTAACAAAGTTCCCCAAAGCCCAACCCTCCCACTACATCCAAGAGCAATTATAATTCTCAATTAGACATTTCCTCGCTTTGCCACACAGTCTCTCCATTCAAATATTGAACAGTGTATCTTGCACTCACATAGCCACTCATATGGTTGACAAAACGGTATATCAAAACCAGTTAAATAAATACATAATACAATGATTCTGCCTACGATAACTGCAGAAGTTGATGATATTTGATAAATAATGGTACACCCTATAAAAATGGCATGCTTTTGCTTTGATTATTCTGGCAAATCCCACAAGTGAAAATTATCCATGGGTTTTCTGAAAATGTGGCAGTTGGCTTATTTATCTCTTATTATAATTCCGACCAGCTTTCTCAAGCTGCTAATCTTACAGTAATCCAAATATTAGCATAAAGGTTATATGAACAATATCTATTTCCTAACATGGTGCAATCACATAATCATCATTTTATTGATTGCATAATCATTTTGATTGTGATACTTTTTGAGAGTAGTTATAGAGGTTAACATATGTTTGGAGATACAGTAGTATTTTCTAATGTTAAATGAAAAAAAAAGACTTCATTTACTTCTGCTTTAAAATAATGACTTTCTCTGTATAAATTTTCAATATTAACATACTATCATAGTAAATGATGGCAGATAAGACCAGCATAATCCATCTAGTCTGTCCAGTAAGGAGGGCAGAGTTGTAGAGTTGGCTAGAGTTGTAGGTGCCACTCTGTGCATGATACTCCCCATTTATTGCTTTGCTCTATAAAGTTATGTACGTTTGCTTTGATTACACCCTCTTATTATATAGTGATCCTCTATGTCACTGTGTCAATTAACATATAGAATCCTTGCAGTTCAGAAGATGCTATATTACATTCCTGAAATGGTGTGGTGATTGGTTGCCATAAATTGTGTGGCCATGCAATACAATTCAACTTAATGCACTTTCTACAAGACCTCTGACATTTTTTATTGCTGATTCTTTAAGAATTTTCTCCCTGCACTGATCGTCTTATAAGTGCAATAACCCAATCTTTGATATAAAGCAAAACCCCTTATAATATACTTCCTGCAGGATGTACAAAACTCATCTTTATCCCATGCACATTTTCCAAATACTGTTCAACTTTTCATCTAAGTGACTGCAAAACATATTTGTGTGTGCCATAATTCTGCAGTAGCAAAGTGAAAATAACAAGGTTGAGTAATAGTTCTAAATGTTATAGTTATTGTATAGGCAGTGTGGGGCAGTGCTTTTAATGCAGCAGTCAAAGATAACACTGCAGCATCTATTGATTTTTCTTTAGAAAGAGCTGCACTTTGCACATCATGCACCCTCTCATAAGCCTGCATTACCTCTTACAGAATGGAAGAAGCAATTTCTTTATCGGGCCTTGCAATATTGATGGGAGCCGAAAGCAGAAATATCATCCACCACTAGTGTAAATGTTAATTCACTGCACAGAGTACACATTCACTAGGAAAGATGCAGACAATAACAATTCTAGTAAGTATCTTCGTAGAAACATCTGGGATGACTAAATAGACTTTTCACATTTCATAGGTGTGACTGAATGTCTTCGGGTTTTCTAACCACCCATTTGAGTGTCTGTCTCAGTAGTAGGTATAATTTCTACTTGCTTGTCTCTAAGATCTACTTCTGCTGGCGCCATGCCAGGAAACGAATGAAAAGAATCTATGCAACTGCTCACAGTTTATGTTTTCTCTCCACCCTGACAAGGTATAAAAAAAGATATGGATGTATGCAATTCCTTGTTTTTGCCAGAAAGCCATCATATTTTTCTGTCTGCTCTTTGGTCCATGGAGATTTAATACTACATTAAAGTAGAATCCAGGAGGACATCACAAGCAGCTATTCTTTAAAGGACATTGTGAAAGACAGACCTTAATTTGATTGATGAAATAAATGGAAAGTAATCTAGCCTCTCTTCTACAGCTTGCTGATGATATGAAAGAATTCCTACTCAAGTAAACCAGGCTTTAAAGAGAAAGACCCCTTTCATCCTGTCAGCCTCTCTCTCTCTCTTTTTTTTTTTTTTTTAAGTTTCATCATGGTCCAGGGGAGTCCTTGTAAAACGCTCATTGAAAATTTAAGAGCAATTACAGTGTCAGACAGTTAGAAAAATTGCTTTTACTGAGTGAGAGTTCTTTGACAGATGCATTGTGGGAGAACTGATTCTCTCTGAGGGAGAAGTGAATTGTCATTGTTAGGCTCTTCTCATGACATCTAGCTAGATGTCATCTGCTTTTGTAAAAGAAGATTTGAATCAGATAACTGTGCTCAACATGGGACGGGTCTAGATTAGCTCAGCAAAGAAATAAGTCTCTTCTCCATGCGTTTAAAGATTGGGATGAGCAAGGATTTCAGATAATTTAGGAAAAAAAAAAAAGCTTGACATAGGCACTTCAGAAAAACTGGATGTTAAACGTGTATAAGAAAGTCTGTCAAATCCTTGAGGAAGCCACATAGAGAAAAGATCAATAGAACATCCACTGCCTCCATTAGCTTGATTTGCAAAGGGGAAGAGGCAAACCATCTCTGCAAAGGGAGAAACTGCATTACTCCATGGATTATGCAGGATTGATGTCTTCCTCTAGAAAAGGAGAAGACGGAAGACTTGTGGTGGGTCAGAACCGAAGAGAAGGGGCATGTCGGATAATAAGAGAGCAGCTTATTGTCTCGGTGATTTCTCTGATTAACAGAAGGGTAGGTGCCAGTGCTAATCTTGGATAAGGCTTTCATTTTTCAATTGATTTCTAACTTTAACATGCTTGCTGGTGCTGTGTTGTATAATGTGTGTCTCAAACAAACAGTGATGCAGTTACTGAAGTAATAAAGATATAATATGTAGAAAACATGATAGTAACAAAGTCAGGAAAGAATTTGTGTAACTAGATAAAAACCGATGGCCATTTTTTTCTTCCGTATTAATACTAAGCATGTAATATCTTTTAAACATACTTGACAAAAATAGTAATTATAAAAGTCCTAATTTATTTAATCATTAGTGAAGCAGGAATTATGCTACTATCATTAGCAACTACTCCTCTGCAGGTTTAATTGGAAATATTCTTTGCTAGGAATGTAAGTCAAGATTTCCAAGATAAATTAACATTAGAATGACATTTTTATTACCAAAGCATAAACAAAATTCAATGGGTTCAAATTTCATTTTTGTTTTAAATTTATTCTATGAACTTTACAAATTAAATTCATGTCTACTATTGCTATACATTTCTACATTCCTATTGATGATTTCATATGGCATAGTGTGAATATTTATTTATCTGTGATTAAATAGACATCTTTAATGTAAAAATGTTAATATAGTTTACCATATTGCTATTATTCAAATCAGAATTCCTTAGGAACGGTGTGTCTGAATTCTCTAAAATGTTATCACATTGTTAGAATGTGCTATCAATGAGACAAGAGAACAGGCCTTAATTTACAATTTTGTGCATTGTATTTATTTATGGGACCAATGTTGGGCCATCTTAAGTTGTCAGGTGCCACTGCAACATTCTTTAGAAGCTTTAGCAATGCAAACTGTCATCACGGGATTTGGGAAAAAAAGCTTTGCTACCATAACCATTAACCCCATGGTTTCTTTCATGCCCTGCTCTAAATATTCTAGGTGTTAGGTTTCACCAGAATAGTTTCATAGTCTATGAATTTCTTTCATAAATGAATAATGGTATAGAACACAAAACTTTAATGCGGCCAAATGACAGAGGAAAAAGAGAGAGAGAGCCATTAAGAAAATCAAGTATATGTTTATTCTCACTGAATGTCCTTTGAGTGTTTATTTTAGCTTGTATTAAAATAATAAACTGAAGAACATTGCTATAAACTATGTTCTATTTAATGCATATCTATCCACCAGGAGCCTACAACAGCCGTGTAAATATTGACGATACAGAAAGCTCTTTATTTCATTAGTGAATGTAGAAAGTAATTATATTTTTCAATGGAATCAGCAATTCAACTATATGCATATATTTAAATATATGCTGGCTATAGACACACTATT
Organism: Ichthyophis bannanicus; assembly: GCA_033557465.1. Lineage (NCBI taxonomy): Eukaryota > Metazoa > Chordata > Amphibia > Gymnophiona > Ichthyophiidae > Ichthyophis > Ichthyophis bannanicus. Next base: position 2,417,654 of record CM066032.1, read on the forward strand.
GAGTTTTCTTAAAAAGTCAGCATGGCCTTTTACATACACGAAGAGTACAATGCTACATTGAAGGTTGATAAAGTTGATGCAGTGCATTGTTAACATGCGCTAACAGCCATATTAAACACCTCGTGAGGATATTCCTATTAAGTGGTGGAATATGGGTGGCGCCTGAGTGTGGATTCTACTTGCAGTTAGCATGGAGGTCATGACCATTACTTAACTGCTAACTTGGCAAATAGCACAGTACAGTTAGCGCTTTAGATAACTGCATTCCCCGTTATCAGCCATCCCATTAACGCTTGGAAGTGACCATTGCTTAACTGTATGGTTGCCTTTGCCAAAATGCTTGGATTGCTCACAATAATTAACACAGGGGTTTTGCAGCTAGCATACTTTAGCATTGGCTGTTAATGCACATTAGGTGTATTTATTTATTTATTTATTTAACCAGTTTTGTATACCACCTTATCCTTCAATCAAAGTGGTTGACAAGACAACAAAGGCTTACATACTGAGGGTATGGGAAAACAAAAACGATACATTACAATATAAATACAAAACAAAACAGTATGTTATAATACTATATCATAGTGAAATTAAATATACATAATGGTAAATTTAAGTTATTTCACCAAATGTATAGTTCTACAAATGTATAGTTTCTATAAATGTATAGATTCTATAAATGTATAGTTACTATGACAGTTAAATCATCACTATTATATTCAGTTCACAAAATATTATTTTGACTATGCTTTGACTCTTTGGATATTATTACTCTATCTGTATTCAATTTGTGCACATTTCAGCAATGAAAATGCAATGCAAATGTGCAAGAATAAAAATTTTGATCACCTTCCTAGCATGACATTTACATAGAGCCCAATATTTAAAGAGAGCTGAACCCCACAATAAAATCTGCTGCAAGGATCTAGTTCGGCACCTATATTCAGTGAGCACAGGTTCCTAAAATAGGTGCAAAACTTAGGGGTGTGCTTACTAATCAGCGGTAGCGGCTTCCATGCGATATTGGAGCCGTGGCCCCATTGAAGTCAATGGGGCCGCGGCTCCGATATCTCATGGAAGTCGCTACTGCTGATTAGTAAACATACCCCTTAAACTTTGCTGACCTTAAGGTCACCTAGGTTAGGGTGCTTTAGGCACCCAGCACCAGAAATGTGCACTGAGCGCTTAACCTCATTCCCTTGGCTGAATCCTCTTCTTGTTGTGCCCCTCTTTCAGGCACCTAAATTTAAGTATTCAGACATAGAAAATTAAAAATTCAAGGGGCTGATATTCAGCGGTGGCGATCAGAGCTTTTAAAGTACCTGATCACTACTGCACTGCAGAAAGTCAAACTGGATATTCAGCACCAGAGCTTATTCGGCATCTGGCACTGAATATCCGGTTTTGCTGGAAAGAATGATGACTATCTGGTCAGCGGCAATACTCAACTGCTAACAGGACAATAAAATCCACCTAAAGATAGGACAGCCATGAATCTGTCTGAACTTTATGCAGTTTAGCTATCTAGTCTGCAGCTGAATATCACCATTAACTGGATAGCTGCCGAGACAGCCCCCGCTCCACCCACAGACCATTCCGTTTGTAACTGAGTGTCTTTCCTGCGGTCTGTGGGGATATTCAGTGGTACTGCCCGCACAATGCTGCCGAATGTCGCCATGGCTTAGCAGATTAAGAGGTCCTGTTAACTGGCTAAACCCTTTTGAATATCACCCCTCCCCCCCCCAAAAAAAGTCTAAGAGGATACTTTTATAAAGGATATACACCAATTACTTGTGTAGCGAGATATGCAAAGTATCCACCTTCAAATAGGGAATGTTCCGAGTGGGAAATGGAGGACTATTGGATGAGGTGCCTATGTACTGTAGATGCAGACTTTGTATTTTCTAATGTAAATACAAATCTATATCATCTAAAGTGGATGTCCACTTTTAAGAGCTCTATAAATAACATTCAAACTTTGAGTAACTTGTCTTTTGAGACCTGATGTATGAGGAGCGCCCATAGCTGGATTTTTGCTTGAAAGTTTATAATCAGAGTTTTCTCTTCATACTTTTTGTCTTCTTCACTTTCTTACCCTATTTCCACTACTGTGCTGCAATCTCCTCTGCTCTCCTCCTCTCTCTTCCTCTCCCTCCCCTTGCACATGTCCTTCCTCTTCACTTCTCTTTCTCTGCACCTCATTTTTTTCTATTCCTATCTCTCTGCCTTTCCTTTCTTACTCTGACCCTTTATTTGACTCTGTGTACTGTATATCTGTCTGTCTTTTTTTTTATGAAGGTGTGTCTCCGTGTTTGGATATTTGTGGGGTGGGTGTCTCTGTGTGTGGATGTTTCTCTCTGTGTGTGACTATGGATGTGATAGTCACACAGACAGTGGCTTTGATGCTGCTGCTGGTGGGTTTGGTGGTGAAAGTGATGGGTATTGGATTGTTGTTGGTGGTGAGTATGGTGGTGCAGTTGGTGGGTGGGGCTATACAGTAATGAGTGTTGTGCATGAATAATTCCTATAAGCTCTAGCTCAAAGGAGGGAAAAGTAATGGAGAAGAAGCAGATAACCTCTGTATGGAGATTTTAGGCCCAGGAAAGAATTCCTGAACTTGTCTGAGGACCAGCACCTGCACAGGTCCTCAGACCTGTGAGGAATAGCTGCACCTATGCCCCCAGCTAGAGGTGCAGTTATTCCTCACTGCTTGCAGGTGTCATGCCATCCCAGTGCACCCGATGCCCTTGTTTTCTTTGCCACTAGAATCTTTCAGACATCTATAGGGACCACTGCCAGCTTAAAGGAGTCAGCCAAATAACTCTGCATAGCTCAATTTCTGAGCACTTCTCTCAAAAGAATCAAGCAGTATCAGCATATTGATTTTTCTGAGAAAAAGCATCAGGTGTATTAAAACATGACACATTTTGGGGGGTTTGCAATTGGGAGTGCTCTTTTTTTTAGTTTCACTGTAAATGCTTAGTCAAGCTGCACTCCGTTAATTATATTTTCTTTAAGCTCTCCCAATTGATTTCTTTGATTTCTTTTATCAATTCAAAAAGGCTAGAGGCTCCTTGAGGATTTCTTAAACTCTACAATTTAAATATGCTGGTTGTTGTATTCCTGTGCTATTTCCTTTAATCACATTTTTTTAAACCATTGATCTCTCCTCTTGGTGTGTGGGCTAGAGTGGGAAGGATAGTATGCTTTATGTGGGAATTTCTATTTTCTTATTTTTCTTATGTATAAATTTCAACAATTTTTTTTACTGTACATGTTTGTTATGCTTGGAATATTTTGGAAATCCTGTAAGGAGAAAATAAAGAGAAAAGACACATTTTTATATGCTGCCATACTCCCCATCTATGTTGGGGGGCATAGATGGCACACACGTACCTATCAGGCAACATACAGGAAAAGAAGGCACCTCAGAAACAGAAGTTCTTTCATTTCCTAGACACGCAGGTGATCTGCAGTGCTTTCTGTATCCTTACTGAAGTGTATTCATGCTTCCCAGGCTCCTGTCACAATGCTTACATTCTGTCATGATCTAACATATGCACTATGATCACTTTGGGAGTGGTGAGATCACCGGGAAATGGCTTTTAGGTAATCAAACATCTTCCTGCTCACTCTCCTATTTTCTTTCACAAAACCTTTTCTGCACCTTTGACTGGTCAGCCCAGGAAGCACCAGGATCCATGTCTGCTATGCCTATCAGTCTCACACACCACCATATACCCACTCAATTTTAACTTTTCTGCCTTCTGTCCTATAAATGATTGAGGCCATTCCCTCAAGATAGACTTATGATCCACATACCATTTCCCAGGAGGAAGCACAGGAGTGCTATAATACAGCCCACAGCTAGAAAAGGGTAATCACAGAAAGGACTTTTGGGCTGCTGAAGACTTGCTTGAGATGGCTGAACAGACTGGACTGAGGGGGATCTCTTGTACCCTTCCAAGCTGAGTGACACAATCATGGTCTGCTGCTACAGCTTTGCTGCAATGAATGACCTCAATCTGGGCTGATCTCAGAAGCTAAGCAGAGTTGGGCCTGGCAAATACTTGGATGGGAGACTACCTTGGCATGTTAAGTGCTGTAGACTCAGGTCAGCTTTCTGTCCCACAAATAGCAAGGCTGGACACTCAGCCCCCAATGCTGATTTTGTCCCCAAACACTACCCACACGTGCAATGTTTTTGTGCAGGGAGCACTGGTTGGGGATGGGAGAGAGTGATGATGGAACAGAGTGGGGAAGTGGTCTCTATACATCTCCTGGCACCACACTAGACACCTGGCTTATTGGAATAAGTGATGCGAGCAGCCTGCACCCCCTTCCCCATTTCAACACTGTGGGAGGGCTCCTACTGCCCAATCCTGGCCTTCAGGATACCCATCAAGGGTTGGACGTGGGGAAATGGGGCCACTTTGTGTCTGGGCTTTCAGTGTCTTCAGCTGGATGTACTGGTGCCATGGAATGGGATGTCACTGCACCTGCACACCAGCCAGAGTGCTGTGCAGTGGAGATGGGCAGATGCCAGGACATCTCCCAACAGGAAATCAGGTGCATGCCAAACAGTCTAACTGTCCAGTTCCACAATCCTGGGAAAATATAGCTCCCACAGTTGCAGAATTGGGTACAACTGGGCCCCATCCATGTTTTGGGCATCCTGACTGCCTGGCTGTGTACCTTTGAGAATTGGGCTCTTATTGCGCAGAAGAAAGGCCTGGCCACCTACTTCAGGTTGCACCTGGCTAAGAAAACCAAGGGGCTGGGTTGCCAGGAGTCAGCATTGACTTAATGGTGCACCCACCTGTGATTTATGTCTTTTTCCTTCAGAAAGCCTTTAACCTGAACCACCACATAGTACTCAGTTCCAAGGATATGCATCAGGTGTGTCAGGGGAGCAAGAAAGATATTGAAGAGGAGCAAACACAGAACCCTGCAGTACCCCAGGCAACAGAACAAAGGAGTGGATGTGAAAGAGTTAAAAGAGACCCTAAAAGCACAGTCAGCAAGAAAAGAGCAAAACCAAGTGAAAACAGACCCCAAATACTAAGATCATAAAGACAAGAAAGAAGAAAATAATGGACAACCACATCGAAATCTGAAGAAAGATCACGAGAAACATGAAGAGAAATATCACCATGGTTGAAATATTGATACATTTTGCAAAGCAGGGTGGAAAGAACAGTCTCAGTGGTGTGTCCTGGATGGAAGCCAGCTTAGCATGGGTAGAAATCCTGAGACATTTCGAGATGATCCAAGAGTTGAATAAAGACCAGAATCTCAAGAACTTTGGAAAAAAAAGGGGAGATTAGAAACAGGTTGATTGCTTTCAGGGACAGAAAGGTCAAGGGAGGGTTTTTTTTTACAAGGGGGGAATCAAGGCAGATTTCAGGGGAACACTGAGGCTGTTACAGAGCATGGAGTGAATATGAGGAAGAAGAAGAACAGAATCAGAAAGAAGCCAAGAAGAAAGAATAGGATCAGAAGGACAGGTAGTAGGATGCATAGAGGTAACCAACTGTATCAAGGAGACAAGAGAAGGCATATTAAAGGTGTGCCATCTGTGAGAAAAATCCAAAGGAGTGGAGGAGGGAGGGGATGATGAAAGGGGATCCAAGAAAGAACCCGAGGAAGGGAAAAGTGAATCGATGCTGTCAACTTTACTAGAAAAGTAATGAGCAAGCTGGTCAGTCATAAGTGAACCGGAATTAGGGAGGGCTGAAGAGGGATGAAGCAGAGAGGAGACAAGAGAAAATAGCTGTTTTGAATGATTAGAGAAAGAAGCAACAGCCCTGGAGAAAAATGCCTGCTTTGCAGAGGCAAGGGGAAGAGTGATAGAGAAAATAGTATGCATTAAAAAAAAGCCAGGGAAAAAGGAGTGTGAAGCTTCCTCCAGCAGTGCTCCAGCTAACGTATATGGCAGTGAAGAAGATGGAGGCCAGAGTGAAACCAGGGTTGATGTTTACAAGAGTAAGACCAAGGCTGCAGGGAGATCAGGGAGTCGAGAGAGGAGGTAAGCAATAAGTTCCAGATACAAACCTCTTCTTCCACTGAAATGGAATCAAAATCAGAAGGAAAAAGGATAGGGAGGGGGAAAGAGACAAGGTTTTAGCAGATGGAGAGATGTTTGGTAGAGCCAATGAGAGGATGAAAAGAAGAAAAAGAAAAATGAAAAAATTTGCTAAAGTGAAAGAGGAAATGGAAAGTCAAGGGTAGTAAAGAACAGATCAAGAGTGTGGCCAGCTGAGTGAGTGGGCATATGGACATGCTGGAACAGAGAATGGTCTGAGGCCAAATGTAAAAACAGCTTATCCCTAAAGCATGGCATTGGTGGGCTGCAAAGATACGCAACAGCTGGAAGGTGACACCTTTTTTGCAGTTGCGTGCCAACCCAGGGTTTGCCCCAGGGTCAGGAAGTAGCTCCTTTCGGAAATGGGAGGGGGAGGTGGGCCTCACAGATCTAGGAGGTCTTTTGAAGGGGGGTGGCAGGGTATTCCCCACATTTGAGAAATTAGAGGAGATGACTTATCTGCCTGCTGCACACCACTTTGGTTATCTACAAGCTCAACACTATTGGAGGCAATTGGAGAGGGACCCACCGGGTTGTTTGGTAGATACTAGTACAGATGAGTATCTGTGAAACCTAGCTCCCTAGTGGAACACCATGTCAACCTGGCAAAAACTGCTGCGAGACATGTTGGACTCATGTCACTTGGATGCTCTCGCAGAGGTGTAGTCAGTAGACGTGGAGGATCCAGTAAGTTCAGAACAATTAGAGGGGGGATTCCTAACCTTGTGCAAGGTGACATGTAACGCTCAGTATCAAGAGATACAATATCAGATACTGCACAGAAGTTACCTCACTCGGGAGAAGAGGGCGGAACGGGAAATGTGGACCTCTGTTCTGTGTCAAAATTGTTGAATAAGAGAGAAAACCTTTTGTCACACCTTTTTGGAGTGTCCCAGATTAACTGGCCTCTGGGGAACGATACTAGCAAGATTGGGAGACATCATACAACATCGTATAGAATGGACTTATGGTCTCTTAATGTTAGAAGATGAGGGCTCGCTGCGAGACCAAAAAATGTGAAAAGCAGAAGGGAAATTTGTACAAATAGGCATTTGAGGGGTTAAACAGGTGGGTGGGGGATAAACTGCCGACATTCAACCAGTGGGTGAACTGCATGCATATGATGGCACAAGCCAAATTTTATGTATATTGTCACACCCTCATCGGGCCCCTCCGGTGGAGACTGGTATTACAGCTTAATACCTTTTCTTGGCTTTCTATATGCTATAGATAGCCCTGCCTGGCCCTCTGTGGGTGGTAGTTGTACCGTCTTCTTGTAATCACTCAAACACACAGTTCACACTTTAAATCAAGGGCTTTATTCCCCGTCCAATGAGGTATTCCTTTTCTTGAAGAACAAAAATAATCAAAAGCCACTCTGGCAAATAACAGAAGCAAACATTGAACAAAAAGTGCTTTCCTCAGCTTTAACTTTTTAACAAAAGAAAACAGTTCTCTTCATGAGCACTTAATCCTTTTCTTTTGCTGTTATAAATCAATCAGGGTTCACTTTAAACCAAGCAACTTCTGCCAGTTACTGAGTTGCTGTTTAAACCTTCCTTGTACATGTATTTTCTTATCTCAGTGAAAACTCTTCTTCTTCAGTTGTCACTAAAGAGCATTCCATTGGTTCAGTGTTATCTGGTACATTAGAAATATCATATGGCATTAAAGGATAACCGTTTGTACCTACGTTTCTGTAGCAGCTGTCCTGCCGAGCTCACTCTGGTTAATCACGTCAGCTACGTGACTGCTTCCTGGCTCTAGGTTAAAACACTGCTGGGTATTACCGTATACTCTGGATAATGGCTTGTAAGAGCACTCCTCCTGTGTAAAGCTATGAGGTAACTGCCCATAAACACTGGTATTAGAGTCAAACAGCTTGTGTCCTGCCTTGAATGGGTTAAAGGCTAATTCCTCTGATACAGCTGTGGGAGTTTTCAGTGCTGACAACGGCCCTCGAGAGAAGTCTGAGCATTTAAAGTTGCTAGCAGAATTATAAGGTAAGAGACCTTCCTTTCTCTTGTAACTGCCCGTACAAGGAAAGAAGTTGTTTCCTTTTCCCTTTATCTCTGCTCTAGGCTGGCTTCTTCTATTAATCCTGGACTTAGCCCATTCGGGTGTAAAACAGTCCTGTTCCACTTTGAATGCCTTGCTTCCTGCAACAGGATTCCTCCCTCTTCTCTTCTGGCTTTCACACACACACTCTGTGTTCAACAGCTGATCTCCACACGTACTCACATAGTCCTGAGACTCATTCAAGCTGTCCTCTGGTATATGTTGCTGACACTCTCTCTCATTTCCTTCCTTCCACCAACTTTGGTCCTGGAGATGAGATTGGCTTATAGTGTTTCTTTCTCTTTCCCTCCGTTCCCACGACTGAGGTTGTTGCTTCCACCTCTGTCCGTGCTCACTCTCCCTCACTGCTTGTGAGTGTGCCTTATGTATCTGTCCCCAGGTTCCACCCCTTCTCAGCTGATCCCTATCAGGTAAATCAACCTCCATTCTCATGCTGGCTGGGCGTGTCTTTTTACCCTTTTCCCACGTGTGCTGTGGTCGCTCATAGCAACTATTTGACATGTTTTTGTTTACCTCATCAGGTTCTGCCTGATTTTCTCCGTTAATCTCCATTTCCTCTGGGTCCCCTGGGTTTACCTTGTGACACATTCCCCCCCTTAAAACATTACTTGCTGCCGCCATTTCAGGTGGACAGCATGTAATTCGTGAGAGCGCGTCCGCGTTACCATGCAGTTTTCCCGCTCGATGTTGAACCTTGAAATGAAAAGCCTGCAGAGCCAAATGCCACCGGGTTAGTCTGGCATTGTTATTTTTCATCTGATGTAGCCATTTTAATGGGGCATGATCAGTTATTAATATGAATTGCCTCCCAGTGAGATAAAAACGAAAAGCTTCAATAGCCCACTTAATAGCCAGGCATTCTCTCTCTATTGTAGCATAGTTCCTTTCCGCGGGAGAGAGCTTCCTACTGAGATAGGCCACAGGATGCTCGCTGCCCTCGAATATCTGGGACATCACCGCCCCTAACCCCGTGTCTGATGCGTCAGTTTGTAGTATAAAGGGCAGGTTAAAATCAATGCCTCGTAAGATCGGGGCTTTACACAATTTCTCTTTAAGGATCCTAAATGCTATCTCTGCCTCGGGAGTCCACCTAACCTTATTTGGCGCATTTTTCTTTAACATCTCTGTAAAGAGAAAGCTTTCTTCCGCAAAGTGAGGTATGAAGCGGCGATAATAACCTAATAATCCTAGGAAACTCCTCACTTGTTTTTTGGTACTGGGCCTAGGGAATTCCTGCACACTTTTTATTTTACTGGCCAATGGCTTTACCACGCCTCGTCCGATCATGTGGCCTAGATATTTAGCCTCCTCTGTGGCGAACATACATTTGTCCGGATTAAGTGTGAGGCCTGCCCTTCTGAAAGCTCTGAGAAACCGCCTCAACCCTAGTAAGGTGTTGTGGCCATGTTGTGCTGTAGATTACTACGTCGTCCATGTACGCAAGAGCGTATTCATGGTGTGGACGTAGAACCTGGTCTACCAGCCGTTGGCACGTGGCCGCGGCTCCCTGTAACCCAAACGGCATTCGCCGAAATTGGTACAGTCCAATAGGTGTAGAAAATGCCGTTTTGGGTTTCGAATCCCTGGTCAATGGGATTTGCCAGTACCCTTTACTCATGTCTAATGTGGTTAAGTATTTCGCCTGCCCCAAACGATCTAGTAGGTCGTCTATCCGGGGCATGGGATACGCATCAAACTGCGATATGTCATTGAGCTGTCGGAAGTCTATACAGAACCTTAAAGTTCCGTTGGGTTTGGGTACCAGTACTATCGGACTGGACCATGGGCTCCTGGACTCCTCTATTATGCCTGTAGCGAGCATTTCCTTTACTTGGGCAATTACTTCTTGGGTTCTAGACTCGGCCATTCTATATGGTCGTTGCCTTATAACCCGTCCAGGAGTCGTGATGATTTCGTGGGCTACAAGATGTGTTTCTCCGGGTAGGGTAGTTAATACGTCAGAGAATTTTACTAGTAACCGCATTAACTCCTGTTGTTGTTGAGGGGTTAAGTCTGTGCCCATCTTAGGAGAGGGTCTTTTAGCCCAATCCGCTAGTTGGGGTCCTAAATCTTCTTCCAGCCTTTCCTCCCCTAAGGCCGTTAAGCTCTTTACCTCCCGCATCCCCGTGGAGCCAAATCCATTCTTCCCTCTTTCTGTGGATGATAAGGAGGGTACTTCCTCAACAATTGGGAACCCTACGCGCTCACAAATTAGCTGTGCCACTCTATCACCTGTATGTATTTTGAAATCTTTGTCCCCAAAATTAAATAGTAGGACCTTTACCGGGCCTCGATAATCCGGGTCAATAACTCCCGCACCCACATCTATCGAGTACCGTACCGCTAGACCCGATCTCGGAGCTATGCGGCCGTAACACCCTTCCGGCACTTTAACCTGAATGCCAGTGTCTATTAATGCCTTCCCACCTTTAACCACTATCGCGTTCTCTGCACTAAAGAGATCGTATCCCGCAGCTACTGCGGATGCTCTCTTTGGGCCCTTAGCATGTTCAGTAATTTTACAAAATTGTAGAGTAAACTTTGGCTTTATTGGCGTAGGCGATCCCCGGGCCTGTGACTCCCTTTTTAGTGGTTTTCCAAAAAGTGGGCTGGGAATACTAGCTATTATAGCTTCTGCCTGTACTTCCTTAGCTGCTGAGGGACACGGTGTGGCTGCAGGGACCAATATTTCTTGTAAATCCTTCTCCATTTCTCGGCAGAAGGGAAGCCAGTCCCGCCCAAGGACAACCGCATATGGTAAGTTGGGTACCACTGCTATCAGCATTTGGTGTACGGCCCCTAAACCCTGTATGCCTACCTCATACAATGGATAGTGGGACGCTTCTCCATGAACGCATCGTATGCGCACTTGACCCTCTACTTGATTCGAGGGGAATGACCGATGCTTCTCTATGATACTCCAAAAATCTTGCGAGATCATACTTTGATCCGCCCCTGAATCAAGTAGAGCTAAGACCAGTACTCCCTCCACCCGAACCATTTGAACAAATCCCTCAGGTATTGGTTCCTCCTTTTCTATTACAAGGGCCGTCTTAACCTTACATTCTCCTCGAATGTGTCCAGGCTTTCCACATTTGTAACATTTCTTAATGTTTGTGGAGGAAACCTCTTTGGCCATATTACCACTAGGTGCCTTAATTCTTTCATACCTCTTCCATTCATCTGATTCATCCATACCTGCTACTTTTAAAAGGTTTACCCTGGATGTATCAGTTCTCTTAGCTTCCCTGAATACTTCAGCCATCCTAGTTGCTTCCTCCATATTGGAGCAATTCTGTAACGTAAGAAGCGTTTTCATCTCTGGGGTTACTGCCAACAAGAACTGTTCTAGAATAATTTCGTCTAGAGTTGATTCTAGTGGTTTTCCCTCTGGATCTAACCATTTATAGGCAAGATTCCTAAGCCTTTGATACAATGCTTTCGGGGTTTCAGTTATATGCATGTGTGCCTCTCTAAACAATCGCCTATAATGCCTAGGTGAAAGGCCTAGTCTGTCTTTTACAGCCCTTTTAATTTCTACATAATTATTAGCCAGGCTGGCCGGCATAGCTTTAAATGCAGACAAAGCTTCACCGCTTAGGGTCATTGCAAACCGCATTGCCCATTGCTCAGATGGCCATTGAAGATTACTAGCAATCCTCTCAAAAGCTTCTATAAAATCATCCGGATTGTCCTCCGGTTTTAACTGTCCCAAAGACAAAGCAAAGTTAGTGTTCATCTCTACTTGCGGTATTGATGTAGTACGTGCTACTTCTTCACCAGTTTTTTTCAGCAGAGCGTCCACAGCTTCTAATAGCGGCCTTTGCTGCTCCCTCGCAGAAGCTATGTATTGCTCCTGTAAATGCTGCACCATTTGGGCTTGCTTGTTCCACTGCTCAGCTATCCACGACATCACGTCCTGTGGTTCCATCTTCTCCGGACGCTGTTCCTGTAAGAAAAAGAAAAGAGAAAGGCCCACCAAGTGCGGTATCTTTTATACAGGACTTTACTCTAAACTAGAGCGCCCCCTCTTTCCTCACAGGATATCCTATCCCAGTCCACACAGGCTACTATTACCTTAGTCTCCTGGCAGACTCAAGCATGTGAGAAAAGGGTCTTTTCCAGTCCTCTGGCCGACCTGCCAGCGAATATTCCACTGCACTTGTCTTGTGATGCCAATATTCTCCTTCCTTTAGGCAATGTCTTTTTGTTTCTTCTGTTCCAAAAATATTTTTTTGCCTCCCCAAAAAAAAATATCCTCACTCCTACGCCATTTTTATGTCACACCCTCATCGGGCCCCTCCGGTGGAGACTGGTATTACAGCTTAATACCTTTTCTTGGCTTTCTATATGCTATAGATAGCCCTGCCTGGCCCTCTGTGGGTGGTAGTTGTACCGTCTTCTTGTAATCACTCAAACACACAGTTCACACTTTAAATCAAGGGCTTTATTCCCCGTCCAATGAGGTATTCCTTTTCTTGAAGAACAAAATAATCAAAAGCCACTCTGGCAAATAACAGAAGCAAACATTGAACAAAAAGTGCTTTCCTCAGCTTTAACTTTTTAACAAAAGAAAACAGTTCTCTTCATGAGCACTTAATCCTTTTCTTTTGCTGTTATAAATCAATCAGGGTTCACTTTAAACCAAGCAACTTCTGCCAGTTACTGAGTTGCTGTTTAAACCTTCCTTGTACATGTATTTTCTTATCTCAGTGAAAACTCTTCTTCTTCAGTTGTCACTAAAGAGCATTCCATTGGTTCAGTGTTATCTGGTACATTAGAAATATCATATGGCATTAAAGGATAACCGTTTGTACCTACGTTTTCTGTAGCAGCTGTCCTGCCGAGCTCACTCTGGTTAATCACGTCAGCTACGTGACTGCTTCCTGGCTCTAGGTTAAAACACTGCTGGGTATTACCGTATACTCTGGATAATGGCTTGTAAGAGCACTCCTCCTGTGTAAAGCTATGAGGTAACTGCCCATAAACACTGGTATTAGAGTCAAACAGCTTGTGTCCTGCCTTGAATGGGTTAAAGGCTAATTCCTCTGATACAGCTGTGGGAGTTTTCAGTGCTGACAACGGCCCTCGAGAGAAGTCTGAGCATTTAAAGTTGCTAGCAGAATTATAAGGTAAGAGACCTTCCTTTCTCTTGTAACTGCCCGTACAAGGAAAGAAGTTGTTTCCTTTTCCCTTTATCTCTGCTCTAGGCTGGCTTCTTCTATTAATCCTGGACTTAGCCCATTCGGGTGTAAAACAGTCCTGTTCCACTTTGAATGCCTTGCTTCCTGCAACAGGATTCCTCCCTCTTCTCTTCTGGCTTTCACACACACACTCTGTGTTCAACAGCTGATCTCCACACGTACTCACATAGTCCTGAGACTCATTCAAGCTGTCCTCTGGTATATGTTGCTGACACTCTCTCTCATTTCCTTCCTTCCACCAACTTTGGTCCTGGAGATGAGATTGGCTTATAGTGTTTCTTTCTCTTTCCCTCCGTTCCCACGACTGAGGTTGTTGCTTCCACCTCTGTCCGTGCTCACTCTCCCTCACTGCTTGTGAGTGTGCCTTATGTATCTGTCCCCAGGTTCCACCCCTTCTCAGCTGATCCCTATCAGGTAAATCAACCTCCATTCTCATGCTGGCTGGGCGTGTCTTTTTACCCTTTTCCCACGTGTGCTGTGGTCGCTCATAGCAACTATTTGACATGTTTTTGTTTACCTCATCAGGTTCTGCCTGATTTTCTCCGTTAATCTCCATTTCCTCTGGGTCCCCTGGGTTTACCTTGTGACAATATCAAAAATGGGTACAGCCTCAATGGATACAATATTGGAAACTGTGGGTATGTTTTCAAGTAAGGTTTCTTAAGGGGGTAGGGGAAGGCTTAGGTTGATGAGACTGGGGGAATTGGGGGTTGAATAGTGACTGTTACTGGTATTGATGTTTGGGGGTTCAATGACTAACATGGTTAAAAACTGAGGACACGATAAGTGATAACATTGTTCTCTGTAACTGTTATTTACGGTTGTGGTTTGGAGATTGTTGTATGTAAGTTGTTAAATTCAATAAAGTAGTTTAAAATTTAAAGAATGATAACGCATCAACTTATGGAAGAATCACTCCACTATTTATGCAGACTCAACTTTTAGAGTCCATAGTTCTAAAGATAATGATGAAAGGAGAAAAAGGGTCTCAGTACCATCAGGGTTAAAATGTAGACTTAAGTAAAAGTACTTTGGCTTCCTCTCATCCCCAGCCCATCAGCGACCCAAAAAAATTCCTTCCTTCCAAACTTTTAATTTTCAATTTTGACTTTTAATTTTTGAAATGTTTTTGAAAAACCTGATATCCCTCAGAGCATGCTTATTAATGACATAATCATACTTCAATCATCCAGCCACAGCATAGCAAATACAGCATTACTTAGCTTTCATTATCCCATGCAACTTATGTAATTCCCCAACGCCATCCAAGATGTCGAGCTCAGAGTTTCACTAACTGCTTCCTCAGGGGGATTTTCCAATCAACTGTTCAATAATGTTTCAGGCTGTATTTTACATTCCACCACAGTATGTAAAATACAACCACAGGAGCAAAGGAAAATACTCTTGTAGCTGTGAAAGGGCAAGTCAGTGAGATAGGCTTTTGGCACCCATAAAGGTTGTGCTTCCTAAGCCAGTGGCTCACTTGCTCACCTATTAAGTTGGCCTTGGGTTTAAGGGTGCATTCCAGGGCCCTACTAACTGTAGGAAAGACCAGAGTACAAGATGACTAAGAGGCTTTCCTTAGATCTCCAGACCCAGAGTTAACCCAGCTCCATCTGCCTGACTCTCTGCACTAATCTGTATGGAGCATCTTTGGGTGTCCCTTGGATAGAGCCCTAGCATGGAAGATGCATCCATTTCAGAAGGGACAAACTTATCGACTCATCTCTCTTCTTCCCTTCATTTCTAAACTTCTTGAGTGTGTAGTCCTCCACCATTGTCTTGAATTTCTTTCATTTCAAGCTCTGCTGGATCCACTTCAATCTGGTTTTCATCCCTTACATTCTACCAAGATGGAAATTGCCAAAGCCTCCCGTGACTTGTTCCTGTCTAAACCCAAGGGTCTTTACTCTGTCCTCATCCTTCTTGACCTTTCTGCTGCTTTTGACACTGTTGACCACCATCTTCTCCTTGACACGTTCTCCTCACTTTGTTTTAGGGACTCTTTATCATCCTCCTATCACTCTTTTAGTGATTCTTCTGGTGGTTCCTCCCATACTGCTATTCTTCTCTCAGTTAGTGTACCCCAGGGATCTGTTCTCAGCTCTCTCCATTAGTCTCTTTAAACCCAGTCCCTTGGTGCTCTAATTTCTTCCCTTGGCTTTCAGTATCATTTTTATGCTGATGATTCTCAGATCTTTCTACACTTTGACACTTTTTATCTCTTTGACACTTCAGACATGCATCTCTGCCTGCCTGTCTGGCATCACCACTTGGATGTCTCACTGCCATTTAAAATTAAACATGGCCAAAATTGAACTTCTTATTTTCCCCCTAAGTCTTCCTCCCCCCTTCCTCCTTTCTCTATCTCTGTGGATAACATTTTTCTGCTTCCTGTTTCCTCGGCCCACATCGGTCATCTTTGACTCCTCCCTTTCCTTCACCTCACATATCCAACAGATAGCTAAACTCTATTTTTTCTTTCTTTCTGAACACACTACTAAAACACTTGTCCACTCTGTAATTACATCCCACCTCGACTATTGTAGCCTTCTTCTTGCTGGCCTCTCCCTTTCAATCTGTTCAGAAATTTGCTGCATGACTAATCTTTCACCAGTCTCAATATACTCATGTAACCCCTCTTCTCAAATCACTGCATTGGTTTTCTTTACATTTATGTATCCAATTCAAACTTCTTCTGAACTATAAGTCCATGCACTCTTATGCTCCTCACTACATTTCCTCTCTCCCTACACCCCTCCTCATGAACTCCACTCTCCTATTGGCTTACTTCTCTCTTTGTCCTTTTCTTTCACTGCCAACTTCAGACTTAGATCCTTTCATCTTTCTGCTCCTTATGCCTGAATGAAAAGACATAACCAATGATCTTACTAATAGCCACCAATATAACTGATCTATCCCAGTTGCCCCCTTCCCTACCTAACCCTCACTTTCACTCATCCCCCTCTCCTCTATATAATAGTTTTCCAACACATTTAGATGGTTGATATTATGCTTATTCGTACTATGTTACAACAATTGTTCATTGTTTACAGTTCTATTTTTGTACATTTTTTTATTTATGCATTTCTTCATTACATCCAGAATAAATCATGAATGAACAGTAATACAGCAATAAAAAGAAAAAAAAACACAATTATTCATAACCACTATCTTAACTTTTGATAGACCACAATAGACCACAAGTGGGCAAGATCAGGAAAAAAAACATACAGGACATGCCTTAAAGAAATAAAACAATCAAGACAATGGCTAACCAATGCTGCAGAAACAGCCGACCCAATCTAACTGCCTCATTTATGGGATTTGTAAAAGCTACAATACTATCTCTTTAACACAATAAATTGTAGTAATCGATTTGTCTCCAAAAACAGAACATTTTTTGACTGGTAAGAAATCAAACATTTACAAGGAAACAAGAGTATAAAGGAAGTGCCTAGGTCCAAGGCCCTTTTTCTTAGGGTCAAGATCTCCCTGCACTTCTTTTTTGTATCTTGTGAAACATCTGGAAAAACATAAATTTTTGAGCCAAGGAATAAAGCAGACATATTACGGAAAAATAAATGTAAGATGGAATTCCAATCTGACTCAAAAGAAAAACATGCTACCAAGGTAGTCTGCTCTGTAATGACCTCTAGAGATGATTCCAAGAAAGCGGCTAAATTCCCAGTTTCCAATGCATGGACTGACCCAAAGGTTCCTTCCATATCTTGACCCACAATGTTTAGGGATAAGTACTGAGCCCAAACTACCGATGGGACTGCATCTGCCTGTATCTTCAAAACTTCAGCCAGATATTTCCGCAGCATGTATATAGATGTAATTAGAAGACATTTAGGGAAATTGAGAAACCTTAAATTGTTCTTTCAAACCTGATTCTCCAGGAACAGTACCTTCCTATTCAAGGTATCCCTTTCCCTTATCTGTGCTGTACTCACAGCCTGAAGAGACTCCAAGGCAGTTTCTACCTTCTCCATTCAAGTAGTGTGTTGTGCCAGAGTAGAATCGTACTGCCCCATCTTAGTCTGGACACTCTCCAACTGAGTGTCCACGTTTCTAGCATATCCTGCCAAAGTAGACTCCACAGCCTTGATTGTGTCCCATAATGCATCAAGCGTTACCATAGCCGGTCTCTCAGCCAACATTGACCCGCCTCTAGAGAAACTACAGGAGGCTGCAACAAAACCTCCAATTCCAACAGGAGGCTGCAACAAAACCACCAATGCCATCAAGGAAACACTCCGAAAGACACCAGAGCTTTCCTGTCCTCTCTCGGCTTTCCCCAGTTGCAGTGGTGGTGAGGCTGTTCTCAATTCAGGGCTCAAAGAAATCCCGCTGCAGCTAGA
This sequence comes from Ichthyophis bannanicus, assembly GCA_033557465.1. NCBI lineage: Eukaryota > Metazoa > Chordata > Amphibia > Gymnophiona > Ichthyophiidae > Ichthyophis > Ichthyophis bannanicus. Next base: position 2,435,389 of record CM066032.1, read on the forward strand.
ATCAGACGCTGACATGCTTGAATGGACCAAGGAACTCTGTGGCATAGGAACAGGCAGAGAAAATGGTAAGAGAGACTGCACTAGAAGCTTCGGCATGGAGGCAGTCACATCTGCCAAAGTCCTCCCCTTCATCTTGCAAAGCATGGTACCACAGTGATTATCCTCTCCACCAGCTTACCCATGTCACAGTTCACCATTGTATACAGTTCTATGTAATCCACTAAATTATTACTGTTCTATGTAAGCCAACTAGACCAAGTTGTTATATGTAAATCGCTTTGACTTGTATATTAGTGGTATATAAACACAATTAAATAACTAAATAATAATAATGAATAAACTGGTAGGCTTAAGAGTAAGTTAGGTATAGCAGAAGGGTAGTGTAAAAGAGAGGGGAAGAGGAGTGGGTACAAATGCGGTTACCACTGCAAATGAAAAAGTTTCAATGAAATTCAAGTAAAGTTGGTGTGGCCATTGGAGAGATAGGCTTGTTGGAGGTCTATGTGGACTAGGCAATAGCATGGACATGTACATAGAAATTGGCATCCCTTCCTTAGTGGTAGGGCCAGCTGTGAAATCTGGTAATAAGGACAGTTCTAATGAGTAGCATGTTAAAAGTGGTAGTGCCTAGAGAAACATGTAAGAATGGAAATAATGTTAGTTGCCTTGAGAATGGTGAGATTTATTTATTTAATTTATTTATTTACAAGGTTTGATATAACACTCGTGGCACTTGTATTATGGCGGTTTACAAATACCCATTTGTAAATGTGAAAAACTTACATTAGACAAAGACAAATACACAAATGACAGAACAAATACACAGGGTGGCGAACATTTATTTATTTAAAAGTATTTATATCCCGCCTTATCCTTCAATCAAGGCAGTGTACACAGCAACCAATCGAATTATATTGACATTTGTGTTATCATGCAGTTAATACAGTGAATGTGTGTGTGTGTGTGTGTGTGTGTGTGTAAGTTGGTGTTGATTCGAGGTGGGCTATTTACAGCATGAGCTTTTATGCAATGTTCTGTACAAGGCAAAAGGGTGGGGGGGGGGGGGCTGGTGTTCATCCAGGAGCTGCCAGGCACCATTATGTGCTCTCGCCATAGTGCTCAATAAAGAGCGTTGTCTTGAGTTGTTTTTGAAAGTCCTTAATGTCTTCTGTCAATCGTAGTTCGTCAGGGAGGGCATTCCATATTGCAGGTGCCGCCATCAATAGTGCTCTTCTTTCGGTGTTCTTGCGAACCTTGGTGAAGTCTTTTGGTGTGTTGATGGTGTCAGAGATGCCTCTCCTCCTGGGTCTTGTGCTGATGTCGGGTTGTATGAGTGGTTGTAGGCTGAGTGCTGAGGTCCAGTATTTGATTTTGAATATGTTTAGGACTGTCTTATACCTGATGCGGGAGCTGATTGGGAGCCAGTGGAGGTGTTTTAGAATGGGGATGATGTGGGCTTGGTTTGCTGAGCCTGATATAATGCGTGCAGCTGTGTTTTGAGCCATTTGCAGTGGCCTGAGTGACTGTTTGGTTAGGCCAATATAGATTGGGTTGCAGAAGTCTAGGATGAGAGTTATTAGTGCTTGACAGACTGTGCAGAAATGATCCTGAGCGAGGAGGGGTTTGAGGTATCTGATTAGTCTCATCTTGAGGTATGCATTTTTGGTGGTTCTGCTGATGTGTGATTGTAGGTTTAGTTCTTTGTCGAGCATCACTCTGAGGTATTTCACTTCCGTCTTTAATGGTATTGTTGTGTTGTTGACCTTGATGGAGGGTGGAGGCATGAAGCTGGTGTTTCGGGTGATGAGTAGTGCCTCAGTCTTGTTGTAGTTGATGGTCAGGTTGTTGTTTTGAAACCAGCTGGACATATGTTTGAGACAGACTGTTATTTTAGTGTAGTCAGGCTTGTTGAGGTTGACTGGGGTGTATATCATGATGTCATCGGCGTAGATTGTGTATTGTATTTTATGTTCTTTCATGATGTTGCAGATCGGTTGAATGTTGAGGTTAAATAAGAGTGTAGATAAGGCGGAGCCTTGTGGGACGCCTTGCTTGATTTTTGAGGGTCGCGAGGTGTTGGGGCCAATCTTGACCTGGAACTGTCTGTCTGTTAGGTATGAGTTGAACCATCTCAGGGTGGTGCTGTGTACTCCAATGCTCTGTAGTCTTGCTAGCAGAATACTGTGGTCCACTGTGTCAAACGCTCAAGAGATGTCTAGGAAGATCATAAGTGTTCCTTTTTTGTGGTTGTCTATGATTTGGATTATGTCATTGAAGAGGTATAACAGGAGTGTTTCAACTCCATGGTTCGGGCAGAAACCGTGTTGGTGGATGTCCAGTGGGGCATGTGTGTCAATGTGGTCCTGGAGTTGATACTGTACTGCTTTTTCTATAATCTTTTCCAGTAGGGGTATGCTTGAGATGGGTCTGTAGGCTGCTGGGTTACTCTTGTCTAGTGTGGATTTCTTCGGGATTGGTCTTATTGTGGCTAGGTTTAGTTGGTTTGGCATGGCTCCTTGGGACAGTGAGCTGTGCATCATGTTGTGTATGGTGTGGATGAAGCTTTCCTTCATTGCTTTAATCCATGTCACCGGGCATGGATCTGTTGGTGTGGTGCTCGGGTTGAGCGCGGTGATGATGTCTGAGATCTGCTTTGTAGATGGAGTGCTGAATTTGTCCCATGTTTTGGAGGGTTTGCTTGGTCTAGCGGTTATTCTTGTCATTGGTTGTGGTGAGCAATATTCACTCTAATTTTCTGTAGGTTGTGTGCGCATAAAATATCAGCTGTGCAGCTATTGAAGGAAGGTTAAATTTTTGTGCGCCACATAACGGCACTCAGAGTTATATACTTTAAAATTTGACTACACGTCAGAATACAGTATGTACACCACATTGTTTTTAATCAAATTAAATGAAAATAGAAGATTACTAAATGAAGCGGAAAATTTCTAGTAATTACAATCACAACTTTTATATTTTAAGACGTCTGTGTTGTTTTCTATCAGAATCAGAACCGGAATTTTTGTACGCTCTGTTGTAAAGTATGTGCGCTCGCTCGGCGAGGTGTGCGCGCGCGCACAGGCGCACAGCTTAGAGGGAACAGTGGTGGTGAGGTATCCAATTTTTCTTGTAGGTGGTCTGCAAAGGAATGTGGGTCTATCTGCACATCTCTTTCAGTATTGGGTTCCTTGGTTAGGTTTTTTACTATCTCGAATAGTTCTCTTGGTTTGTTGTAGGCTTTGAGAATGATGTTTGTGTGGTATTCTCTTTTTGTCTGGTTGATGAGTTTGTTGTATTCCCTTTGCTTCGTTAGGTAAAGTGCTTGAGTGGTGGGAGATTTGGTGTGTCTCCATCGGCGTTCTAGTTTCTTTAGATCTCTTTTTGCGTTACAAATGTCCTTTGAGTACCAGTGTGTGTGATGGCTTTTGTGTGTGATGGCAAGGAGTTTATTTAGCTTTGTGTTCATTGGCTTTGGCAGCAGCATTGATGATACTGTTCCAATTGTTGACTTGCTCGTCTAAATCCTCTTTTCAGGGTTCAGGTGGGGTAGAGTGTCCTGTAGGAATTGGTCCTTGTCAAAGCTTTTGAATCTTCTTTGCACGGGTGGGTTGTCTTGAGACTTGTTGTGTTTTCCCCCTTGTGGCACTATTTTTATTGTAATTCTGGTATAGCGCAACAGTTTCAGGAAAAAATAAAAAATTTAGAATATCAATTACTACAGGAAACAATGGGAGAGGGGCTGAGCAGTAGAATAAGAGAGAAGGGAAATCATTGGAAGGCTTGTGTGAAAAAAAATATATTTTTACGGTGGCTTTGAATTTTTTATAAGAAGTTTCAGAACAAAGCTCAGTGAGAAGAGAGTTCCAAAGGTGAGGTGCTTGAATGCTAAATGCCATGGCTAGGTAGGTTTCTAGGCATAAGACGTACCTGGTTGGGATGAACAAATAGTGCTCGTGCAGGGATAAGAAGTGAATGAAGATAAACAGGAAAACTTGTATAGAAACATAGAAACATGGAAAAATGATGACAGAAAAAGATCGCATGGCCTATCTAGTCTGTCCTTCCAAAGAAACAACTACAACAGTCCCCTTTTTTCTTTTAAAGATCCTCTGAGTTTGTCCCATGCTTTTTTGAATTCAGATACTGTCCTCATCTCTGCCACCTCCACTAGGAGACTATTCCACGGATCCACCACTCTTTCCATAAAGAAATATTTCCGCATATCACTCCTGAATCTATCCCCTTTCACCCTCATCCCATGTCCCCTCGTAGCAATACTTTTCAATTGAAAGAGGCTCTTCCCCTGAGCATTTATGCCACAGAGGTATTTAAACGTCTCAATCATGTCACCTCTATCCCGCCTTTCCTATAATGTGTACATATTAAGATCCTTATGTCTGTCCACATATGCTTTATAATAAAGACCACTAACCATTTTAGTAGCCACCCACTTTACTGACTCCATCCTGTTTATATCTTTTTGAAGATGCGATCTCCAGAATTGAACACAATACTCCAAATGAGGCCGCATCAAAGACTTATACAGAGGCACTATCACCTCCTTTTTTCTGCTAGCCATTCCTCTCTGTGTGCACCCAAGCATCCTTCTAGCTTTTGCTGTCACTTTTTCTATCTGTTTAGCTACTTTAACATCATCAGACACAATCACGCCTAGGTCCCGCTCTTCTTTAGTGGAGAAAAGTACTGCACCCCCTATACTATATCGCTCCCTTGGATTGCTGCAGCCCAAATGCATGACCTTGCATTTTTTAACATTAAATCCAAGCTGCCAAATTGTAGACCATTCTTCAAGCTTAGCTAGATCCCTCCTCATGTTATCTACACCTTCCTGGGTATCTATTGCAGGTTTTGGTATCATCCGCAAAGAGGCAAAGCTTACCCGACAGCCCTTCTGCCATATCACTAACAAAGATGTCAAAAAAGAATCAGACCAAGGACAGATCCCTGGGGCACACCACTGGTAACTTCCTTCTCCTCAGAGTGAGCTCCATTTACCTGTACTCTTTGTCGCATCCCACTCAACCAATTTCTAACCCAAGCAGTAACTTTAGGGTTCATCCCTAGGGTGCTCAGTTTGTTTATAAGTCGCCTGTGAGGAACGGTGTCAAAGGCTTTACTGAAATCTAAATACACCACATCTAGGGCTCTCCCTAGGTCCAGCTCCCTGGTCACTCAGTCAAAGAAATCAATCAAATTTGTCTGACAAGACCTGCCTCTGGTGAATCCATGCTGCCTCGGATCCTGTAATCCACTGGACTCCAGAAACCTCACTACTTTTTCTTTCAGCAGCTTTTACAATAATTTACTCACCACCGAAATTAAACTCACTGGCCTCCTTACTTCCGCTTTTGTGTAAAGGCACCACATGAGCCTCTCTCCAGTCCTTTGGCACCACAGAAAGCACAGTGAACCAGAAGGAGTATTTTGAATTTAGAAACATAGAAACATGACAGAAGAAAAAGATCACATGGCCTATCTAGTCTGCCCTTCCATATCAACTACAATAGCCTCCTTTTTACCTTCAGAGATCCTCTGTATTTGTCCCATGCTTTTCTGAATGAGAAAGGGAACAGGAAGACAGTGTTGCTTATAAAGAAGCAGGGTCACATGATCACAGCAGGAAGAATTTCAAAGAAGTTTTAGTGCTACATTTTGAATTATTTGAAGGTGTTTTAGTTTGATTTGGGGGACATTGGATAGCAATGAATTGCAATAATCTTGCTTATTTAGAATAAGGCTTTAGAGGACAACATTTAGAGCTTACTTATCAAGGTAGGCCTTAATTGATTTGATCCATCATAGAGAGAAAAAACAACTATGAACAGTGTTTGAAATATACAGACTGAATGTAAGCTGATCGTCGATGAAAACTCCAAGTGAGCAAACTGAATTCTTGAATGTGATGGGTGTAGAGGAGATACATGGTTGTGTGTGGGGGGTGGGGGGGGAGTGGCCTAGTGGTTGGGGCAAGTTGCTAAAGGCCATGGGTTCAAATCCAACTGGAAGACAGCAACCTTGGGCCAGAGGGACTGGTGTTTCTAGTTCCACAGGCGCTCCTTGTGGCCTTGGGCAAATCACTTAACCCTCTATTGCCTTAGGTATAAAACAGAGATTGGGAACCCTATGGTGACAAAGGAAATGAATACCATACCTGAATGTGCACTGCTTTGACCCAGTGAAAAGCAGCATATAAGCACTATTAAGAAAATATCCAGAGGGCTACGGTCTTAATAGGATTTAATATCAGTTTGTGTGCTTGAAGCAAGGATGTTATAGAATCGAGTTTTGAGTTGAGTTCTGTCTGAAAAGGGTGGGTCCCATGTCTCATGTGCGATAATTAATTGCTTTGTACCTTAGGCAGTCCTTCCCACTTGTCTTCTTCTCTACTTGTTAACTGGATTCTCTGTTTTTGTTTTGTCTATTCTCTCAACCTTTATTTTTAAACCGCCTAATTGCCTTGCTATAGGCGGTATATCAAATTCATTCAAACTATAAAAATGTAACTGTATATCATCTGCATTAAAGAAGATACTAATCTTTTATCATCCCTATACTATGTCACCCATACCACATCAGACTTCAAACACTCATCCCCAAACCACGAAACAGAAATGCACACAATCTTATTAAAATAATAAGCAGAGAGCTTGTAGTTTAAATTTAATAGTCACTTAGGGCCTAGCATCAGCAAAGTACTTTTAGTTTAAATTTAAAACACAGAAGAGAGCTTTCTGGTTAAATTTAGAACCCAGCAGAGAGCTTGTAGTTTAAATTTCATAATAAATTAGAGCCTAGCAGCAGCAGCAAAGAGCTATAATTTAAATCAAATCAGAATATAGCTTAGCACAAAAGGCAAAACAGGGTCAGTACTCTTTGAGCAACAAATAAAGTCTTCTAGAGACCTTTACAAAGAGGCCTTCTACCTAGGGGGCAAGAGACCTGTGAAACGTTTCAATAGGTGTTAACACCAGGTGGCAGGTCAAAAGGCCATTTTGAAAGACTCCTTCTATCCAAGCAAGGACTGTTAATCACCCAGGAAGTTTGTCACAGCTTACCTCAGCAGCACAGGCATAAATAGCTCAACCAGAGCTCTGTGATCCTCAGTCTTGAAGGACTAGAAAAGGGGACTGTTACTTCTGGAGAGAGATCTGCAATTGTGAGTATATACTTCTGGGAATTTTCTGAAAGGAATTCTTTAAATTAAAGCTAATTAATCTGTGAACCCACTATTTTTTGTTAAATCAGTCAGGGCCTAGTAGCAGCAGTTTAAGTTTAAATTTAAAACACAGAAGAGAACTTTCTGGTTACATTTCATACCCAGCAGAGAGCTTGTAGTTTAAATTTAATAGTCACTCAGGGCCTAGTATCGGCAAAGTACTTTTAGTTTAAATTTAAAACACAGAAGAGAGCTTTCTGGTTAAATTTAGAACCCAGCAGAGAGCTTGTAGTTTAAATTTAATAGTCACGCAGGGCCTAGCATCAGCAAAGTACTTTTAGTTTAAATTTAAAACATAGAAGAGAGCTTTCTGGTTAAATTTAGAACCCAGCAGAGAGCTTGTAGTTTAAATTTCATAATAAGTTAGAGCCTAGCAGCACCAAAAAACTATAATTTAAATCAAATCAGAATATAGCTTACCTTAGCAGCACAGGACAGGGTACTGTGTAGCAGCCCTCTTTTAATAAGTGTTATTTCCCTCCCTCCCTCCCCAACACCCACCCACCCCTGGGATAATCATAGCTTTATAGGTACTTACACATCTTAAAAAACAGGAGGTGCTCTCAGGTGAAGCTCGTTACCTAAATCAGTCATACACTAAGGACCTGAGGTTAATTAAGCTTCAGGTGAATGAGGTATATTAAACGTATTAGGTACAGTTTTATTAGTATAAATATCCATAGCAACCCTTACTAAGTAAAGAACTTAAAGATCTAAACATAAACTAAAAAGTAAGATGCAGACAGCAGTCCAGCAGCGAGATGGGGGCTTTCCAGTCTTTTGCATTGAGTGTCACATATATAAATTTCTCCCAGTTGGTGAGAGGTCTTACATGTGCACTAGGTGCAAGGAGCTCTTTGCTCTCAGGGAACGAGTCCGTTCTCTAAAGGCTAGAGTAGCAGAGTTGGAAAACATAAGAAAGACAGAGAGGTACATAGACGAGACCTATAGGGATATAGTCCTAAAGTCCCACCTCCAGTCTGGCAGCATCCCTGTTGCCATGGAGGAGAGAGGTCACGTGACAGGAGAGTATCATCCTGGTGTGGCAGGAAGTGATCCTGTAACTAGGACCTGTCCTCCAGGTGATGCAAAACCCTCTCGCACTGAGGAAGTTTCTCCAGGGCCATGTGCCCATGAGGGAAGGGTTAGGACAGCCATTATAGTTGGTGATTCGATCATTAGGCATGTAGATAGCTGGGTGGCTGGTGACATGAGAATCACCTGGTAACATACCTGCCTGGTGCGAAAGTAGCGGACCTCACCCTTCCACCTAGATAAGGTCTTAGATAGTGCTGGGGAGGAGTCTGCTGTCTTGGTACATGTCGGTACCAATGACATAGGAAAATATGGTTGGGAGGTTCTGGAGGCTAAATTTAGGCTTTTAGGTAGGAAGTTGAAATCCAGAACTTCCAGGGTAGCATTCTCTGAAATGCTTTCCGTTCCATGCGCAGGACCCAAAAGGCAGGCAGAGCCCTGGAGTCTCAATGCGTGGATAAGACAATGGTGCAGAGATGAGGGGTTTGGATTTTTTAGGAACTGTGGAGTGGAGAAGTGGCCTAGTGGTTGGGGCAAGGTACTTCAGGCCGGAAGGTCGGTGGTTCAAATCCCACTAGAGGACAGCAACCTTGGGCCAGAAGGACTGGGGTTTCTAGTCCCACAGGTGCTCCTTGTGGTCTTGCGCAAGCCACTTAACCCTCCATAGCCCATGTTCCCTGTAAAATAGGTATCTCCAAGTTATAATGCCCTGTTCAATGTAATTTCAGTTTGTTCAATGTAAACCGCACTGATGCAGAATAGTGCGGTATATAAGAGAAAATAAATAAATAAAATTCTGGGGAAAGGAGGGGCTCTTCCGGAGGGATGGGCTTCACCTTAACTGGGATGGAACCAGGCTGCTGGCATTAACTTTTAAAAAGGAGATAGAGTAGCTTTTAAACTAGATAATAGGGGAAAGCCGACAGTCACCCAAGAGAACATGGTTCGGAAGAATGTATCCTTGAAGGATACTACCAAAAGCAGAGAGGTTCCAAAAAAGAGTAAAGTAGCCCAAATGCCCTCAAGTATGGAGCAGACAGAGCTTAAAGATACCATATTACCCATGTCTACCAATAGCCAAATTAATATGAATAAAATACAGTCTCTAAAATGCTTGTATGCAAATGCTAGAAGTCTAAAAAATAAGATGGAAGAGTTAGAATATATAGCACTAAATGAGAGGTTAGATGTGATTGGAATATCAGAGACATGGTGGAAGGAGGGCAACCAGTGGGACACGGTGATACCTGGGTACAAACTATATCGTAATAATAGAGCTGATAAAATTGGTAGAGGGGTTGCGCTCTATGTTAGAGAGGGCATTGAGTCAGAAAGGATTAAAGTTTTGCAGGAAACAAAATTTGCTGTAGAATCTCTATGGATTGAAATTCCATGTAAAAAGGGGAAGGCGATGGCGGTGGGGGTGTACTATCGACTGCCTGGCCAGAAGGAACAAACGGATGATGAAATGCTCAAAGAAATCAAGGAAGCTAACAAAAGTTACAGTGCGGTAATAATAATGGGCGATTTCAATTACCCCGGTATCGACTGGGTCAGTGTCACGGCAGGACATGCTAGGGAGATAAAGTTCCTAGATGAAATAAATGACTGCTTCTTAGAGCAGCTGGTTCATGAACCGACCAGAGGGGAAGCCATATTAAACCTAGTCCTTAGTGGAACACCAGATCTAGTGTAAGAGATAAGGGTGTTGGGGCCACTTGGCAATAGTGATCATAACATGATCGCCTTTGATTTAATTAGTGGAGGAGGAATAGTAATGAAATCCACAGTACTATCTATTAACTTTCAAAAGGGAGACTATGATAAAATGAGGAAAATAGTTAAGAAAAAACTAAAAGGAGCAGTTGCAAAGGTTAAAGACTTACAGGGAGACTATGATAAAATGAGGAAAATAGTTAAGAAAAAACTAAAAGGAGCAGTTGCAAAGGTTAAAGGTTAAAGAGTAGCCTAGTGGTTGGGGCAAGGTACTTCAGGCCGGAAGGTCGGGGGTTCAAATCCCACTAGAGGACAGCAACCTTGGGCCGGAAGGACTGGGGTTTTTAGTCCCACAGATGCTCCTTGTGGTCTTCGGCAAGCCACTTAACCCTCCATTGCCCATGTTCCCTGTAAGTACTAGTGTATGTGTCTCATATCCCCGCGTGTTAAATGTATCCCCCAATTGTGTTGTGACCGCTTTGATTGAAGGATAAGGCGGTATACAAAACTGTCTAAATAAATAAATAAATAAATCAAGCTTGGGGTGTTGTTGAAAAATACTATCTTGGAAGCCCAGACCAGCTGTATTCCACGCTTTAAAAAAAGTGGAAAGAAGTGCAAAAAACTGTCAGCATGGTTTAAAGATGAGGTCAGAGAGGCTGTTGCCAAAAAAGCATCTTTCAGGAAATGGAAAAAAGAGCCAAACGACGAAACCTGGAAACAGCACAAACACTTGCAAGTCAAATGCACGGCATCAATAAGGCAGGCAAAGGGAGAATTTGAGAAGAAGCTTGCTGGGGAAGCAAAAACGCGAAATAAAGACTTTTTCAAGTACATTTGTAGCAAAAAAGCTGTGAGAGAGTCAGTTGGTCCATTAGATGATAGAGAGGTTAAAGGGGCACTAAGAGGCAACAAGGCGATAGCAGAGAGACTGAATGAATGCTTTGGTCTTTTTGAGGAAGATGTAGCGATGTTACCCATGACTGAAGTGGTATTTAAAGGTGCGGAAGAACTTAAGGAAATATCGATACATCGGGAAGATGTATTACAACTATTAGATAAACTGAAGAGTAGCAAATCACCTGGGCCGGATGGTATACATCCAAGGGTGTTGAAAGAACTGAAATATGAGATTGCAGACCTGCTATTAGTAATCTGTGAACTATCATTAAAATCATCTCTAATACCTGAAGACTGGAGGATCGCCAATGTAACACCAATTTTTAAAAAGGGTTCCAGGGGTGATCCGGGAAACTACAGACCGGTGAGCCTGACATCAGTACCGGGAAAAATGGTGGAAACCATCATAAAGAATAAAATTACTCAGCATGTAGATAGTCATGACCTAATGGGAGACAGCCAACATGGCTTTAGACAAGGAAGATCTTGTTCTACTAATCTGTTATGTTTTTTTGAAGGTGTGAATAAACAGGTGGACAAAGGTGAGTCGGTTGATATAGTGTATCTGGACTTTCAGAAAGCCTTTGACAAGGTCCCTCAACAGAGACTTTTGGCAAAACTAAAGTCATGGGATAGGAGGCAGTGTACTACTGTGTTTCAGGAACTGGTTAAAAGATAGAAAGCAGAGGGTAGAGCTAAATGGCCAATTTTTCCAATGGAGAAAGGTGAATAGTGGTGTACCCCAGGGATCTGTGCTGGGTCCGCTGCTTTTTGACATATTCATAAATGACCTGGAAAGTGGAATAACGAGTGAGGTTATCAAATTTGCAGATGACACAAAACTATTTAAAGTTGTTAAAAGCCAAGTGGATTGTGGAAAATTGCAAGAGGATCTTGATAAATTGGAAGACTGGGCATCAAAATGGCAGATTAAATTTAATGTGGACAAGTGCAAAGTTATGCACCTAGAGAAGAACAACCCAAACTATGGTTACACGATGCAAGGTTCCACATTAGGAACCACCTCCCAGGAAAAAGATTTAGGCGTCATTGTGGATAACATGTTAAACCCTCGGCCCAGTGTGCAGTGGCGGCCAAGAGAGCAAATAGAATGCTAGGTATCATAAGGAAAGGAATGGAAAATCAAACAAAAGATATTATAATGCCTCTATATCGTTCCATGGTGAGACCACACCTTGAATATTGTGTGCAATGATGGTCGCCGTATCTTAAAAAGGATATGGCGATATTAGAAAAGGTTAAAAGAGCCACCAAAATGGTAAAGGGAATAAGGATACTCCTATGAAGAAAGGCTAAAAAGGTTAGGGCTTTTTAACCTGGAAAAGAGACGGCTGATGGGAGATATGATAGAAGTCTATAAATTAATGAACGGAGTGAAACGGGTAAACGTAGATCGAAAGACTAGGGGACATGCAATGAAGCTACAGGGTAAACTATTTAAGACTAATAAAAGAAAATATTTTTTCACTCAATGTGTAATCAAACTCTGGAATTTGTTACCTGAGGATGTAGTAAAGGCTGTTAGTGTAGCTAGGTTTAAAAAAGGTTTGGACAAGTTCCTGGAGGAAAGGTCCATAAAGCATTATTAAGAAGGGACCCAGGATATCAATGCTTGACCCAGTACAAGCATTGTGGAATATGTGTCTTTTGGGGAAACTGCTAGTCAAAATCATTGAAAAGGCAGTGCAAATACAACTACAAGACTACACTGACTCCTATACTCCTCTTGATTGCCATCAATATGGCTTCAAACCTTTTCACAGCACTGAGATGCTGCTCACCTCCCTTCTGGACACCTTAGTACGAGGTACCGAAAAAAGCACACATGGATTCATTCTCATCTTTCTCGGCCTCTCAGCCACCTTAGATTCTGTTATACATGAGCAACGCATATCACGTCTGCATTCAATTACAGTCCTTCAATGTGTCTGCTTTTACCTGAAAGACAGGTGTCAGCGAGTCAAAGTAGGATCAGAATCCTCCTCCTCTTTCAGACTTCACCAAGGCCTACCCCAGGCCTCCACCTTATCATCTTGAAGTTCAACATTCTCGTCCAGCCACTATGCAACATCATCCAGACTCATAATGCCCTCTACCATCTGTATACTTATGACATTCTGATCTACGCTCCATTCTCCATCAACAACCAAGACAAATACAACACTGCCTAGAGACGGCCATCAGCTGGTTTAGAAGCCACAACCTACACATCAATTCTAACAAGACTGAAGTCCTCCACCTTATTAAGAACCCCACATTCTCATCACAATCAGCTTAGCTAATTTAACACTGCAGGTCAAGGATCAGGTAAAATACCTAGGCATTGCACTGCACTAAAATCTTAATTTCCAAGACCATATAAAGCAAACCACCAAGTCTGCATACCTCAGACCAAGATGACTTCAGAAATGTATGTCAGGCCCTCATCACTCCAATATTGGCCTAAACAAACATCATCTATCATGGCCTACTAAAGCCCACTCTACTCCCCCTCCAGCTTGCACAAAATACAGCTGCTAGGATAATCACAGGATCATCGCGATGAACACACATCACCCCTTTACTAAAACAGTTCCACATAGCTCTCCATCTATATACGAGTGAAGTACAAGGTCTTCTTCACCACCTTCAAGGTCATCCATGATGTCTCAGCGACTGTCCTCCAGACTCTCTTAACCAAGCCTCTTGACAATAGATCAAGGTCAGCTAACAACATCCTTCTTTCACTCTTGGCCTCCCACACTATCTGTGCCACCTCCAACACAATTTTCTCCTTCTACACACCCACAACTTGGACCTCCCTCCCTTCAGAAATTTGCACCTTATAGGACATTGAGGAATTTAGGCATAAGCTGAAGACCCACCTCTTCTTAGAACACTTTGGAACAGACAAATAACTACTCACCTTGTTCACCCCTCTAAGCAACCTCAGCCCCTTCCCTCTTACCTGTACAGCCACTATCACCTACTCTGTTGTGTCACATTGCTGTTACCACCCTAAGAAAATCTGTTCTTGGTTTGCTCATCAATAATGTTGTGAATGATCACCCCTAACCAGGTGACCAGTTGAGTTTTAGTATTACTATTACTGTTAATAGTTATAATATTACCTACATTCTATGTAAAGTTATGTTTGTTAGACCTGTTTTATGTACACCGCTGTGACTTGTATATACAGCAGTATAATAAAAGCAGCTAAATAAATAAATAAATAAAATATTAAGATTCTTAATGAGTAAAGCAAGAGGTGAGATATAGAGATTGAAAAGGTTAGAGGCAAGGATGCATCCTTTTGAGATACCAAATGATTGAGGATAAGAGGCAGTTAAATGACTAGCAACTGAGACTTGAAATGATAGATTGGACAACTATGAACCAAACCAATTCAATACAGTAGAGGAAATACCTGAAGATTTCAAACTTTCTAGTAGAAGTGAATGATCTATAATATCAAATGATGAGCTAAGGTCAAGTTGGATAATCATTACGGGCCCGAAATTCAAAAGGCATGTACATGGTCTACAACCTTAAATGCCTTAGATGGGATATTCAATGACACTTACATGGTTAGTGCCATTGAATATTTATTTATTTATTTATTTAACAAGTTTTATATACCGTCTTTCTACCAGTCAAGACAGTTTACAGAGAATATAACAGTCAGTATTTTTCAACCTTTTACATGGAACAATATAACAATGATTATATATGTAAGTGAACATAACTAATTACAATGATCAATCGAAGATCAACTATTTACACAATAAATTTACAATTATGAATATCCCCATCTAAGTCCCCTACATGCCGCGATGCTATCTGGTTAGCATCAGGGCATGTTGGAGGCATTCTGGGGTGGAGCAGAGGCAAAGAATGGTGCTAACCCAGCAGCAACAATATTAGACGCTGCCCAGTTAGCAATCCGAAAACCCTCGCCTATCTTTAAGGTGCAGGAGCTAACTGAACAGTATCCAATATCGCTGCTGCCCAGTTAGCTTCAGTGGCTTCCAGCTTTTGTGGTGATCACCGGATATTCAATGTCATTGCCATGGCATTGAATATCCGGTTTAGAGATCGGCGGATAGGGCTCGGATAGGGCTCGGTGCATAGCCTTTCAAAGATCCGGACAGCTGAAAATCAGGCCCTACATTCTTAAGGTTGTCTAGATGAGTAACAATTTCATTTAATACCCCTGTAAGTGTGGTCTAACTAGAGTGATGAGGACAGACGCCAGATTTTCTGGGATAAAATGAGTTACTTGACGCCCAGAAATGAGAGACCTGTTTGTAAACTGCCTTTTCTAAGCGATAATTACGAGGGGAGATAGGGCCAAAATTAGGATGCCTCAGTAGAGGATGAACAATAGACTGTTTCCATTTGATGAAGACAATACTGCTGCAGAGACTATCATTAATGAGTCTGTAAGTTTGTAGAATATAGAAGCGAATATAGAAGTTTAATAAGGTGAAATTGTGTTAGTGTAGTAAAGGCTCTAAAATTGCTAGCACAAACTCTTGGAGAGTTACTGCAATTGTTTTGGGATGGACAATGGTAGAGGAGAAAATTGATGAGATATCAAATCTTGCTCACCATAGAATGTCAGAATTTGACGGGTAAGGGAAGAAGCCATTTGATTTTAATTAATGGAAATATGCTCTGGGGTCTGAGGGGCCTTTGGCGCAAATTTGTTAAAGACAGATAAATGTTGTCGCAAGAAGTTACCATGAGCATGTATCAAAGAAGAAAAATAGGAGGATTTGGCCTTCTGGATGAGGAGCTTATATTCTGTCTGAAGGGAGAGGCATGCAGATGTATTGCTAGGAGAAGGAGAATTGTGCCACTTACATTTGGCACAGTGGACCTTTTTGCAACATTCCCTTAAGATGTGTTTAAATGCCTATCAAAAAGCCCTTACTTAGTGTGGCAAGCCTGAGCTTTGTCCTTTGAGATTGGCTTTGAAGATGGAGTACTTTGACCTGGTTGCATGGAGCAAGGAATAATGAATGGAATTTGTACACAGGGTGGTGCATGGAAATCGGGTGTAGTGGCTATGGCCAAAAAATGTGTATAGAGAATAATGAGAAGAAGGAGATGATAGCACTTCTGCATAAGTCTTTGGTGAGACCTCATTTGGAGCATTGTGTGCCCTTTAGGAGACCACATCTTCCAAAGGATATAAACAGGATGGAGTCAGTGCAGAGTGGCTACAAAAATGGTCAGTGACCTTCATCATATGGCATATGGGGATCTCAATATGTAAACTTTGAAAGAAAGGCAGAAGAGAGGAGCTATGATAAAGATATTTAAATATCTTTGTGGTATAAATGCAGAGGAGGAGCGCCTCTTTTAATTGAAATAAAACTCTGCAATGAAGGCGCATAGGATGAAGGTGAAAAGGAATAGATTCAGGAATATTCTGAGGAAATATTTACGGAAAGAGTGGTAGATGCATGGAATAGTCTCCCAATGGAGGTGATAGAGATGAGGAGTGTACTGCATCTGAATTCAAGAAAGCATGGTACAAATGCAGAAGATCGCTAAGGGAAAATAGGGATTCTAAAGCTTAGTAGTTGTTTGGTATGAGAGGATAGACGGGATGTACCATATGGTCTTTATCTGCTTTTTTCTGTGTTTCTATGTTTCTAATGGACATGGTCGGTGTGAGGTTGCTATACTGGCCTGCTTCCTGCTCCATTTCTTCTCTGACTTCATTATGCAAAGCTGAGTGATGCATTTACAGAAATCTAATCATCTTTTTCAGAATCTCAATCAACAAAAAGGGAGAGGAAGAAGAGAGAAAAAAAAGGAAGAGAGAGAAAGATTTCTTTGAGGCAGACAGGATCCCTTAGGTCCTGGCATGAATCCTGTAGACCTCTGACAGTGTATGTCTGGCTTTCTTCCTTAGCACATGTGCCTTTTGTATACCTTGGCCATGCTTTTAGGGAGTCACATGGCTATGTCTGTGAGCTGGATGTCCCTGGGGTACGCTGCCTACCTCCTTACCACCCTTTCCATGTATTCAGTAATCACATACATTGCAATCAGTTCCTATAGACCTTTCAGACTCCTATAATCTAGTGGCCAAGGCACTAGCAAAGTATTAAGGACAAAGTGTGCTCACCTGCCAGTGGTGTGCCTTGCTAGAGTTATATTCTAGCTCAGAGTTCATAGTTTTTTCCATCCATTTATCCTCCATCCCCTCTGGCTCTTGAGTGTACACTCATGTAGGTGCTTATGTCTAGAGTAAGAGAAGCACACCGTAAGGTAAATCGAGTCCCTGGAGATGGCCTCCAAATCCCTTTGCTGCCAGCTAAAGAGGAACAGAGGTAAGGACTGGGCATCCAATTGGCAGATGAAATTTAATGTGGACAAGTGCAAAGTTATGCACCTAGGAAACAACAACCCAAATTATGGTTTATTTATTTTATTTATTTATTTTCATTTCTTATATACCGCGCTATTAAAATCAGCGCGGTTTACATTATAACTGAACAGTGCAACAATGCGTTAACATCACAATGTGCTTACATAGAACAGGGAGACAATCTTGAGGGAGAGAACTGGGGAAACTATTTACAACAATATTTACACAATATTTACAGAGAGCTATATACACTAATGATCTTCGGGGTGAGCATAGCTAGATCAAGTGAGAACCCTGGATACATCTATAGGGAGAGGGGCGACTAACCATTCTCATGCTGGGTTAGGACGTCGGGATAGATAAAGTGGGGGGTGAGTGCGTGTGACTTGTGTTTTTCAGGGCTGGTTTCAGGATAATGAATTTGAAAAAGATGGTGTTTTATTGCTTTTCTGAATGTGGTGAGGCTCAATATGGATCGAATATTGGTGGGAAGATCATTCCAGGCTATCGGAGCATAAATCGAGAAGTCTCTGTTGGTAGTTGTTTTTGTGCACTTTGTGGTAAACCTAGGTACTATCAACATATTCAGTCGTGCAGGTCTTCTGATTCTGTTGTCGGGGATGTTGTTAATCAGTTTGCTGATTGGTGTGGGAGACTGATTCTTCAGTGCCTTGAAAGTCATGACTAGTACCTTGTATTGAATTCGGGCTTGTAGTGTTACACGATGCAAGGTTCCACATTGGGAACCAACACCCAGGAAAAAGATTTAGGCGTCATTGTGCATAACATGTTAAACCCTCTGCTCAGTATGCAGCGGCAGCCAAGAGAGCAAATAGAATGCTAGGTATCATAAGGAAAGAAATGGAAAATAAAACAAAGGATATTATAATGCCTCTGTATCATTCCATGGTGCGACTGCACCTTGAATATTGCATGCAATTCTGGTCGCCGTATATTAAAAAGGATATAGCGTTATTAGAAAAGGTTCAGAGAATAGCCACCAAAATGGTAAAGGGGATGGACGGATACTCCTATGAAGAAAGGCTAAAAAGGTTAGGGCTCTTCAACCTGGAAAAGAGACGGCTGAGGGGAGATATGATAGAGGTCTATAAACTAATGAATGGAGTGGAATGGATAAACGAAGATCGATTGTTTACATCATCAGAATATAAAAAGATTAGGGGACATGCAATAAAGCTACAGGATAACCTATTTAAGATTAATAAGAGAAAATATTTTTTCACTCAACGTGCAATAAAACTCTGGAATTTGTTACCGGAGGATGTAGTAAAAGCTGTTAGTGTAGCTAGGTTTAAAAAAGGTTTGGACAAGTTCCTGGAGGAAAGGTCCATAAACCATTATTAACAGGGACCCAGGATATCACCTTTAAACTATGCTGGCAGTTTTTTGGACTTCCTTTCACTTTTCTTAAAGCGTGAAATACAGCTGGTCTGGGCTTCCAAGATAGTATTTTTAAACAACACCGAAGCTGGATGTAAGTCTTTAACCTTTGCAACTGCTCCTTTTAGTTGTTTCTTAACTATTATCCTCATGTTATCATAGTCTCCCTTTTGAAAGTTAAAAGGTCGTACTGTGGATTTCCTTACTATTCCTCCTCCATTAATTAAATCAAACACAATCATGTTATAATCACTATTGCCAAGTGGCCCCAAAACCCTTATCTCTTGCACCAGATCTGGTATTCCACTAAGGACTAAGTCAAAATAGCTCCCTCTCTGGTCGATTCATGAACCAGCTGCTCCAAGAAGCAGTCATTTATTTCATCTAGAAACTTTATCTCCTTCCGGGGTAATTGAAATCACCCATTATTATTACTGTTCTGTAACTTTTGTTAGCTTCCCTGATTTTTTTGAGCATTTCGTCATCCATTTGCTCATTCTGGCCAGGCAGTCAATAGTACAACCCCACTGCCATTGCCTTTCCATTTTTACATGGAATTTCAATCCATAGAGATTCTACAGTGAATTTTGTTTCTTGAAAAAGTTTAATCCTTTGTGACTCAATGCCCTTTCAAACATAGAGAGCAACCCCTCCACCAATTTGATCGGCTCTGTCATTATGATATAGTTGGTACCCAGGTATCCCAGTGTCCCACTGGTTGTCCTTCTTCCACCATGTCTTTGAGATACCAATCATATCTAACCTCTCATTTAGTGCTATATATTCTAACTCTTCCATCTTCTTTTTTACACTTCTAGCATTTGCATCCATGCATTTTAGAGACTGTATTTTATTCATATTAATCTGGTTATCGGTAGGCCCGGGTAATTTGGAATCTTTAAGCTCTGTCTGTTCAGTACTCAAGGGCATTTGGGCTACCTTTGTCTTTATTGGAACCTCTCTGCTGATGTGCCCTAACTTCATTTTTTGGTAATATCCTTTAAGGATACATTGTTCCGAACCATGCACTCTTGGGCGACTGTCGGCTAACCCCTATTATGTAGTTTAAAAACTGCTCTATCTCCTTTTTAAAGGATACTGCCAGCAGCCTGGTTCCATCCCAGATAAGGTGAAGCCCATCCCTTCGGAAGAGCCCCTCCTTTCTCCAGAATGTTCCTCAGTTCCTAACAAATCCAAACAACTCATCCTTGCACCATCGTCTCATCCACACTTTGAGACTACGGAGCTCTGCCTGCCTTTCGGGTCCTGCACGTGGAACAGGATGCATTTCGGAGAATACTACCCTAGAAGTTCTGGATTTCCTACCTAAAAGCCTAAATTTAGCCTCCAGAACATCCTTACCACATTTTCCTATATCATTGGTACCGACATGTACCAAGACAGAGACTCCTCCCCAGTACAATCTAAGACCTTGTTGAGGTGGCGCATGAGGTCTGCTACCTTCGCACCAGGCAGGCATGTAACCAGGTGATCCTCACATCCACCAGCCACCCAGCTATATACATGACTAATGATCGAATCACCAACTATTACGGCTCTCCTAACCCTTCTCTCATGGGCACATGGCCCTGGAGAAACTTCCTCAGTGTGAGAGGGTTTTACATTACCTGGAGGACAGGCCGTAGCTATGGGATCACTTCCTGACACACCAGGGTGATGCTCTCCTGTCACGTGACCTCTCTCCTCCATGGCAACAGGGATGCTGCCAGACTGGAGGTGTGACTTCAGGACAATATCCCTGTAGGTCTCGTCTATGTACCTCACTGTCTTCCTTATGTCTTCCAAGTCTTCTACTCTTGCTTCCAGAGATCGGACTCGTTCCCTGAGAACAAAGAGCTCCTTGAACCTAGTGCACACGTAAGACCCCTCACCAACTGGGAGAAAATCATACATGTGACACTCAATGCAAAAGACTGGAAAGCCCCCATCTTGCTGCTGGACTGTTGTCTGCATCTTAGTTTTAAAGTTGTGTTTAGATATTTAAGTTCTTTACTTACTAAGGGTTACTGGGGATAGTTATACTAATAAAACTATACCTAATACATTTAATGTACTTTGTTCACCTGCAGTTTAATTAATCTCAGGTCCTTAATATATGCTGATGAGAATAAACAGCTGCATCTGAGAGTGAATATAGCACCTCCTTTCCTTTAAGAGGTTTAAGCACTTCCTTTCTCAGTCTCTGTGGATAACTCTGTACTCTTTCCTGTTTCCTCAGCCCGCAATCTTGGGGTTATCTTTGACTCCTCTCTCTCTTTCTCCACACACATCCATCTGATAGCTAAGACCTGCTGTTTCTCTCTCTATAACATCAGCAAAATATGTCCTTTCCTTTCTGAACACACTACTAAGACGCTTATCCACTCCTTGATCACCTCCCGTCTTGACTACTGTAACCTACTCCTTGCTGGTCTCCCTTTGAATCATCTCTCTCCCCTTCAATCTGTTCAACACTATGCTGCACGGCTAATCTTTCGCCAGCCTTATCATGCCCATATTACGCCTCTTCTCAAGTCACTTCATTGGCTCCCTATCCATTTCTGCATCCAATTCAAACTTCTCCTGCTGACCTATAAATGCATTCACTCTGCGGCTCCTCACTACCTTTCTTCTCTTATCTCTCCTTACAACCCCCCTTGGGAACTCTGCTCTTCTAGCAAATTGCTTCTGTCTATGCCCTTCTCTTCTATTGCTAACTCCAGACTTCGCTCCTTTCACCTTGCTGCACCTTATGCCTGGAACAAACTACCTATGTCTGTATGCCAGGCACCTTCTCTAACCCTCTTCAAATCCAGGCTGAACACTCACCTCTTCAGTGCTGCTTTTGGATCTTGACTCACCTGATCTCCTTTTTCTTTTTCTGTCCCCCTTGTTTATCCCTGCCTACACCTTCTGTGTTGTCTGTCTTGACTAGATTGTAAGCTCTGATGAGCAGGGACTGTCTCTTACATGTCTGTGCAGCGCTGTGTATGACTTGTAGCGCTATAGAAATACTCAGTAATAGCAGTAGTAGTAATAGTAGTACTATAAAGCTACGATTATCCCAGGGGTGGGTGGGTGTCAGGGAGGGAGGGAGGGAGAGAGGGAGGGAAAGAAGACTTATTAAAAGCTGGCTGCTACACAGTACCCTGTCCTGTGCTTCTAAGATAATCTGTGACCAATCTCCAGGGGGAGTCCCATAGCCCGTGCTTGGATAGAGGGAGTCTTGGGTTCTAAATTTAACCAAAAACTCTCTTCTGTGCTTTAAATTTTAACTGAAAGCTCTTTGCTGCTACTAGGCCCTGACTGATTTAACAAATATACTGGGTTCACAGATTAAACAGCTTTAATCTAAAGAATTCCTTTTCCCCAAGATTTAGAAAAATTCCCAGAAGTAAATATTTACAATTGCAGATCTCTCTCCAGAAGTAGCAGTCCCCTTTTGTAGTCCTTCAAGACTGAGAATCATAGAACTCTGCGTGAACTATTTATGCCTGTGCTTTTGAGGCAAACTCTGACCAATTTCCTGAGTGATTAACACAGTCCTTGCTTGATAGAAGGAGTCTTTCAAACTTTCCCTCTGATCAGTCACCTGGCTTTAACACTTATTTAAAAATGTTCACAGGTCTCTTGCCCCCTGTGTAGAAGCCTTCTTTGTAAAGGTCTCTAGAATTAATTTATTGCTCAAGGAATACTGACCCTGTTTTGCCTTTTATGCTAAGTTATATTCTGATTGGATTTAAATTAAAGCTCTTTGCTGCTGACTGAATATGAAATTTAAAGTAGAAGCTTTCTGTTGGGTTCTAAACTTAACCAGAAAGCTCTCTTCTGTGTTTTAAATTTAAACTGAAAGCTCTTTGCTGCTACTAGGTCCTGACTGATTTAACAAATATACTGGGCTCACAGATTAAACAGCTTTAATCTAAATAATTCCTTTTCCCCAAGATTTAGAAAAGTTCCCAGAAGTAAATACTTACAATTGCAGATCTCTCTCCAGAAGTAGCAGTCCCCTTTTATAGTCCTTCAAGACTCTCCCCTTTTGTAGTCCTTCAAGACTGCACATTCCTGCTGCAATATCATCTAGAAGTAAGGAGATCCTGGATTCTCTACAGGGAGAACCATTCAGGCAACTGGTAAAAAAGTCCTATGCGTGAAGGGACCATACTGGACTTGGTGCTTACAAATGGTGAAAGTGTTTCTGATGTTATAGTGGGAGACCGTTTCACATCCGGTAATCACCAGATGGTGTGGTTCATTATTAGGACTAGGGCTGATAAAATCCATCCAAAAGCGAGATTCTTAGGAAAACTAACTTTGCCAAGATGGGAAAAATACCTCGGGGTGTCATTAGTGGGATGAGAACAGCTGGGGGATATAGAAAAACAGTGGGCAAAACTGAAAGGGGATATTTTAAGGGCAATCAACTTTTTTGTTGAAATGGTATATAAAGGTAAAAGGAAAAGGAAACTGCTATGGTTTTCAAAAGAAGTAGCTGAAAAAGTGAAGAAAAAGAGGGAGGCCTACCTGAAAGACAGGCATCTATATTTGGAAAAATTTAGAAAAACTAGCAAAGTAGTCAGGAAAGATAGATTCAGAAAGAGGAGGAAATAGCCAATGCAATAAAATGGGGGGATAAGACATTTTTCAGATATTTTAGTGAGAAGAGGAAGGACAAAAGTGTTATTGTCAGACTCAAGGGTGAAGGGGCGGAACATGTAGAAGCTGATGAGGATAAAGCAGAATTGCTTAACAAATATTTCTGTTCTGTGTTCAGAGATGAAGAACCAGGAGCAGGACCTCAGAAAAAAACCCACAAACAGGAACAGAAGCAAGGGGCACCTTGAACAATTTTCAGAAGACTGGGTTCGTGAGAAACTAGCTAAACTTAAAGTAGACAAAGTGATGGGACCAGATGGGATACACCCCAAAATACTGAGGGAACTTGGGGATGTTATAGAAGCTCCATTGACTGACTTTTTCAATGCCTCTTTGGAATCGAGAGTAGTGCCAGAGGACTGGAGAGAGGCACATGTGGTCCCTTTATACAAAATCAGAAGTAAGGATGTAGTTGAAAACTACAGGCCTGTTAGTTTAACCTCGGTGGTGAGTAAATTATTGGAAGCGCTGCTGAAAGAGAAAATAGTGAGGTTTCTGGAGTCCAATGGATTACTGGATCCGAGGCAGCATGGATTCACCAGAGGCAAGTCTTGCCAGACAAATGTGATTAATTTCTTTGATGGGGTGACGAGGGAGTTGGACTGAGTTAGAGCCCTAGATGTGGTTTATTTAGATTTTAGTAAAGTCTTTGACATCATTCCACACAGGCAACTTATAAACAAATTGAGCACCCTTGGGATGGACCCTAAAGTTACTGCTTGGGTTAAAAACTTGTTGAGTGGGAGGTGACAAGGGTACAAGTAAATAGAGCTCACTCTGAGGAGAAGGAGATTACCAGTGGTGTGCCCCAAGGATCTGTCCTTGGTCCGATTATTTTTAATATTTTTGTTAGTGATGTAGCGGAAGGGCTGTCGGGTAAGGTTTGCCTCTTTGCAGATGATGCCAAAATCTGCAATAGACACTCAGGAAGATGTAGATAACATGATGAGGGATCTAGCTAAACTTAAAGAATGGTCTTGAATTTGGCAGCGGAGATTTAATATTAAAAAATACAAGATCATGCATTTGGGCTGCAGCAATCCAAGGGAGCGACATAGTATTTTACCTTTTATCTTTATTGTCATTTGATATACCACCTTAGGCAGCAAGGAATCAGAGCAGTTTATAAATATCTAAATTAAAAATAAGGAAAAATAAAAGAACGCCAATCATATATAGAACAGGACAGAAAGGAAAGAGTATATGGGGTAAAGTACTTCTGTCCACCAAAGAAGAATGGGACCTAGGCGTGATTGTGTCTGATGATCTTAAAGTAGCTAAACAGGTAGAAAAGGCAATGGCAAAAGCTAGAAGGATGCCTGGGTGCATAGGGAGAGGAATGGCCAGCAGAAGAAAGGAGGTGTCATTGCCTCTGTATATGTCTTTGGTGCAACCTCATTTGGAGTATTTTTTAATTCTGGAGACCTTCAAAAGGATATAAACAGGTTGGAGTCAGTACAGAGGATGGCTACTAAAATGGTTAGTGGTCTTCATTAGAAAGCATATGAGGACAGACAATGATCTAAATTCAAAAAAGCATGGGACAAACACGGAGGTTCTCTAAAGGGAAAAAGGACTGTTGTTGTGGTTGATATGGAAGGGCAGAATACACAAGCCATGTGAACTTTTTCTGCCGTCATTTTTCTTTGTTTCTATTGTTCTAAACAATGAATCTGTGTTTTCCCGTTCCACTCCATTAATTTATCAACCTCTATCATATCTCCCCTCAGCCATCTCTTTTCCAAGTTGAAGAGCCCTAACCTTTTAAGCCTTTCCTCATAGGGGTATCCTTCCATCCACTTTACCTGTTTGGTGGCTCTTCTCTGTACCTTTTCTAATTATGCTATTTCCTTTTTAAGATATGGCAAGTAGAATTGCACACAATATTCAAGGTGTACCATGGAATAATACAGAGGCATTATAATGTCTTTTGTTGTATTCTTCTTTCCCTTTATTATGATTCCTAGCATTCTATTTGCTTTCTTGGCTGCTGCTGCACACTGGGCGGAGGGTTTCAACGAGTTATCCTCAATGACATCTAAATGTTTTCCTGAGTGATGGTTAATATTGTGGAACATTTCATCATATAACTGTAGTTTGGGTTGTTCTTTTCTAGGTGCAAAACTTCATACTTGTTCACATTAAATTTCATTTGCCATTTGAATGTCCAGTCTTCCAATTCATCATGGCCCTCTTGCAATTTTTCACAATCATCTTGCATTTTAACAAGTTTGAATAATTTTGTGTCATCTGCAAATTTAATCACCTCACTCATTATTCCCATTCCAGGTCATTTATGAATATGTTAAAAAGCAGCAGACCCAGCATAGATCTCTGGGGTACTACACTATTCGCCCATCTCCAATGAGAAAATCTGCCCCCATCACCATCAGCAGCTCTCCCCAGCCCGGGGATCGAGCCTCCGGCGACAGGAGGAGCAACACCACCAGCGCTGCCCAATTGGGGCAGCGGCCTGAACTTAAAAGGTTCGCGCCATCGGACGTTCTTCCTCTCTGCCCCCACCACCATCAGCAGCTCTCCCCATCCCGGGGATCGAGCCTACGGCAGCAGGAGGAGCAACACGACCAGTGCAGCCCAATCGGGGCAGCGGCCTGAACTTAAAAGGTTCGTGCCATCGGGCGCGCACGCGCCTGTCGAGCCCACGCCTGAGGGCCTCGCCAGAGGTCCCATTGGCATGGCCCTTAGGCGGGACATGAAAGGATAAGAACATAAGAACATAAGATATGCCATACTGGGTCAGACCAAGGTCCATCAAGCCCAGTATTCTGTTTCCAACAGTGGCCAATCTAGGTCATATGTACCTAGCAGTTTCCCCAAGAGACACAAGTTCCACAATGTTTGTACAGGGTCAAGCATTGATATCTTCGGTCACTTCTTAATAATGGTTTATGGACCTTTCCTCCAGGAACTTGTCCAAACCTTTTTTAAACCCAGCTACACTAACAGCATTTACTACATCCTCCGCTAACAAATTC
Source organism: Ichthyophis bannanicus (assembly GCA_033557465.1). Lineage (NCBI taxonomy): Eukaryota > Metazoa > Chordata > Amphibia > Gymnophiona > Ichthyophiidae > Ichthyophis > Ichthyophis bannanicus. The sequence continues at coordinate 2,461,715 of CM066032.1, forward strand.
CAGAGTTTGATTACACGTTGAGTGAAAAAATATTATCTTTTATTAGTCTTAAATAGTTTACCCTGTAGCTTCATTGCATGTCCCCTAGTCTTTCTATATTCTGATAAGGTAAACAATCGATCTACGTTTATCCGTTCCACTCCATTCATTAATTTATAGACTTCTGTCATATCTCCCCTCAGCCGTCTCTTTTCCAGGTTAAAGAGCCCTAACCTTTTTAGCCTTTCTTCATAGGAGTATCCTTCCATCCCCTTTACCATTTTGGTGGCTCTTCTCTGTACCTTTTCTAAAATCTATATCCTTTTTAAGATACGGCGACCAGAATTGCACACAATATTCAAGGTGCGGTCTCACCATGGAACGATATAGAGGCATTATAATATCTTTTGTTTTATTTTCCATTCCTTTCCTTATCATACCTAGCATTCTATTTGCTCTCTTGGCCGCTGCTGCACACTGGGCCGAGGGTTTTAACATGGTATCCACAATGACACCTAAATCTTTTTCCTGGGTGGTGGTTCCTAATGTGGAACCTTGCATCATGTAACCATAGTTTGGGTTGTTCTTCCCTAGGTGCATAACCTTGCACTTGTCCACATTAAATTTCATCTGCCATTTTGATGCCCAGTCTTCCAATTTATCAAGATCCTCTTGCAATTTCTCATAATCCTCTTGGGTTTTAACAACTTTAAATAGTTTTGTGTCATCTGCAAATTTGATAACTTCACTCGTTATTCCACTTTCCAGGTCATTTATGAATATGTCAAAAAGCAGCGGACCCAGCACAGATCCCTGGGGTACACCACTATTCACCTTTCTCCATTGGGAAAATTGGCCATTTAGCTCTACCCTCTGCTTTCTATCTTTTAACCAGTTCCTGATCCACAATAGTACATTGCCTCCTATCCCATGACTCTTTAGTTTTGCCAAAAGTCTCTGATGAGGGACCTTGTCAAAGGCTTTCTGAAAGTCCAGATACACAATATCAACCGACTCACTTTTGTCCACCTGTTTATTCACTCCTTCAAAAAAACATAACAGATTAGTAAGACAAGATCTTCCTTGTCTAAAGCCATGTTGGCTGTCTCCCATTAGGTTGTGACTATCTACATGCTGAGTAATTTTATTCTTTATGATGGTTTCTACCATTTTTCCTGGTACTGACGTCAGGATCACCGGTCTGTAGTTTCCTGGATCACCCCTGGAACCCTTTTTAAAAATTGGTGGATACCAAACATCAACCGTTTAGACCCACATCGCACCAGTGACCTGATCGCCTGATCGCCCGACTCTGGTAACTCCAACTAAGACCCCATCAACTACAAGCTCACTCGCATGTCCTGGCTTCAGTTATCCTCAGCCTAATCCGGAAAGCCGCTAGTAAGTGCTTACAACCAGGTACCAGCTTCCCTTATTGAAAATATCATTCTCCATGGGACAATACCACTCTAGAAACTAACTTTTTCACCCTACTAACGCTCGTAATTGCAACATTCCATGCGGAATCCAGCTACTACGTAAATACTTCGCCTGTGCAATCACATGTCTTATGTTATCTCATATATTTAATATCTGATTGTGATTTCTCTGTTGGCCACATATTGTCCGACCATATTTTGTTATAGTTGAGGTTTGTTTTCCCTGCTGCTACTCATCCTCCAGGTATGCCGGCCACTTGAATTCTTATGCTATCTTGTATAGTTTGATTGTTGTTTTTCACTGCAGTCACATAACCTCCAGGTTACCAACCAACTCATGTACCTCATATCACTGAGCTACAAACCTCTAAATACCCTCTTCTACCAACCTGGTTGCTCACAGACATCCATACCAGATTGAGCACTCTCTTTCAGGTGTGACAGTACCTGAGTAGGCAAGTGTAACAGTATCTCCAATTCCTCTCAGAAAGTGCCTCATAGATTTAACCGAAACCTCCAAATGGCTCTACCAATCAATGCCCTGGCCAGCTGCATCCTCTTCCTCCTAGGCTGGCTTAACGTATCCCTTGCTTTGCACCACACAGCTCATCAGATTCCAATACTCCAGAGCCATGGAAAAAGATGGGCAGAAGCTCCTTTTCTTAACCCAAGAGTTGAAACCTCCATGCGTCACTCTCATCTAATACACATAGCTCTTCAACACTCCACGAAAAACAAACAAGCCGAACCCCCTTATCCCCTGTGCCTAAAATGTGCTCTCATAAACGCACAGTCTATCCGTAAGAAATGGCCAGTTATCGCTGACATAATTTTTTCCCACAATCTGGATATTCTTATGATAACTGAAACCTGGTTATCTGACGGAGATAATGTAATCATTAATCAACTCATACCCTCCAACTTCTCCGTCCATTCCCAGCATAGAGACAACAAGAGAGGAGGAGGTACTCTCATACTTACCAAGGTGGATCTACATTTCCATACCGTTGACTCCACAAACTCAATCAACATGGACGTCATATCCATTTAAAATGAGCAGTGCTCCATCAATTTGATATACAGAGCACCCTCATCCTCCCCGGATGACCTGCCTAACATTTTAGACCTAGCAGCTAACACACGCAAACCCAACATTCCAAATTGGATACTAGGAGACTTCAATCTCCCTACACTCCACCCCAGCCACGCCTCAGCCTTCCTAGAAGCAATCAATGAACTGGGCTACAAGTAAATTGTCAAAGAGCCCACACACAAAAAAGGAAACATCCTCGACATGATCTTTGCCCCCCTAACAGCCCTTGATTCTAACAATAAACTAGATACATCTGTATCTCCGGTACCTTGGTCAGACCACAAGTTAATCACCTTCCACATTCCCATCAAGAGCAAAACTCCATCACATAACAGTAAAAACTCTATCACATCAACAAAAGTAACTTCTCGGAGGTTCATAGCTTTCAACAAAGAACATATTCTTGCTGAAACCCATCCTCTCTTCAATGACACATCCCTCAACCTGGAAAACCTGATCGCCGCCTGGAATAGCAATCTCAGCACCATTGCACTGCAACCAAACCAGAGTAACAACCCAAAGAAAAGAAAACCCTCTCCTTGGTTCTCCCTGGAATTACGAGCTTCCCTCATACATCTAAGAAAACTGGAAAAACGGTGGCGTCGATCACGCTCTACGGAGGACCAGACAGCTTACAAATTACATCTGTCTACACACAGAGTCAGTCATGGCTAAAATGAAACAATACCATACTGATACACTTAAAAGATCACTAAATAAACCACGTGATCTCTTCAATCTAGTCAAGACCTTTTCGAAGGAACCTTCATCTGAACAACCTGAACTCATTCATCCACAAGCTTTCACTGATTATTTACAATCCAAGCTGCTGCAAACTGACAGCATCGCAACAATCCCTGCTCAAGACACCATCTGCCTATCTAACCTATCTATGTTCTTCACACCATCTAAAAAACATGTTGAGAACACCATCGCTGCCCTCAACACAACTACTGCACAAACTGACTCCTGCCCTGCCTATTGAATTAAGGAGCTACGCTGTGATCTCAGCCCTCTCATCACTAAAATGATGAATTTCTCCTTTACGTCTGGTTCCTTCCCATCAGCCCTCAAGAGAACCTCCATTAGACCCCTCTTGAAAAACCCTAAACTCGACCCACAAAAGGTTGAATCTTGTAGACCCATAGCTAGTATACCACTTCTAGCCAAAATAATTGAATAGGAAGCTCAAAGGCAAATACAGGACCACATAGACACCGCCTCCCCTCTAGACCAATGCAAGCATGGTTTCAGGGAGTTTCACAGGGTAGAAACCCTCCTTACCACCCTCTGCAACAACATTATCACAGGCATCGACAACATCCGCCAAGGCTTTGTTCTTATCTTCCTAGACATTGCCGCGGCCTTTGTCTCTGTACATCACAATCTTTTAATAGGGCGGTTAAAAGAAAAGGGCATCAGTGGCACTGCCCTCGATTGGTGCAGGTCATACCTAGAGCAGAGATGGCAGTATGTAACTTCAGGAGCGGCAACATCTACACCTTTCCATCAAAGTCAAGGCATACCACAAGGGTCCTCCCTATCATCGCTCTTATTCAACATATACATACAGCCCGTCTGCAACATCATCAGGTCTTTCAAGGTCGAATGCTTGATATACGCAGACGACATCCTTCTGTACATGCCTTTCTCCACAGTTCATATGGACCTGTCCCCGCTAACCAAGTGTTTTGATGCTGTGTCTGAATGGCTTCAATCCCAAAACCTCTGTATTCAACACAAGAAAACTGAGGTTCTCTTCATCACTAGGGACCCACTCTTCATCCCCCCACCCCAGATAAAGGTGAAAGAAGCCGAGCTCCAAACAAAACCTTCAATTCGATACCTTGGGGTTACTTTGGACCAACGCCTTGATATGAAATTACACATAACCAACGTAGTCAGAGAGATCTACTTCAAGATCCGAACACTCCGACACCTTCGCTCCCTACTTGATCCAGACGACTTCCAGACTATATTCCAAGCTTTAACCTTACCGCACCTAGACTATGCAAACTCCATTCTTCAAGGCCTCCCTCAGTCCACCATAAACCCTTTACAACTTGCCATGAACACCGCCGCCACAGTCCTCTACGGAGCATCAAGAAGGGACCACGTAACACCGATTCTAAAACAGCTTCACTGGCTCCCCATCCATGGAAGACTGTTATTCAAGACCTTAGTACTCACTTTCAAGGCCATCAAGGGCATCACCTCCTCATCACTAATAGACATCATTCAGACCGTCCCACCTAACAGATCTAGGAGAACGACATCTACAAACGCGCTAGTAATCCCTAAGACAGCAACAAAATGCACACTAGCGATGTCTAACAGGGCTTTCAGCTTCTATGCCCCTAAGTGCTGGAACTCCTTACCACCTGAGATTCGGGCTGTCACCGATCTGACTCTATTCAGAAAAGCACTCAAATCTCACCTGTTCCCACAATATTACCATACTAGCCAACCACCGACCTGACCGACCATCCCCTTTTTGACCTCCTGTTCTACAAGACTCATATCAAACTTAGAATAATTCCTGCTGTACATACATGTACATTCAGCATGTATATAGTTTCAGTTAACAATGTCCCCCATGTTTATCCAAGTTCTCGTACCTGTTCTATGTAAAGCCTGTTCTATGTAAAACCAAACAGCTTGTTGCTCTGGTCTTTTGTTATATTGTAAACCGCGCTGATGCTAAATAGAGCGGTATATAAAAGCCTGTAATAAATAAATACATAAATAAATAATAATAAATTTAGCTCTACCTTCTGCTTTCTATCTTTTAATCAGTTCCTGATTCACTGTCTCCTATCCCATGACTTTTTAATTTGTTTGAGTTTTTCATGAGGAACCTTGTCAAAGGCTTGCTGAAAATCCAAATACACTATATCAACCGGCTCACCTTTGTCTACCTGTTTATTTACATCTTAAAAAAATATAACTAATACAAGACCATGACTATCTACATCTTCAGTAATTCTGTTCTTTATAATGGTTTCTAACATTTTCCTCCATACTGATGTCAGGCTCACCAGTCTGTAGTTTCCCAGATCAGCCTTCAAACCCTTTTTAAAAATTGGTGTTACATTTGCCAGTCTTCAGGTACTACAGATGATTTTAATGATAGTTCAAAGTTTACTAATATCATTCTGTAATTTCATAGCTCAGTTCTTTGAACAGCCTCAGATGTATACCATCTGGTCCAAGTGCTTTTCTACTCTTCAGTTTATCAAATAGTTGTAATTCAGCTTCACGATTTATCAATATTTTTTTCAGTTCTTCCAATGTATCATTTTTAAATATCACTGACGGCATGAGTAATTTCCCTGCATGTTCCTCAGTAAAGTCTGAAGCAAAAAATTCATTCAGTCTCTCCGCTATGGCCTTGTGGCAGAAGGTTTGAGGCAAAAGGTCCCATGAGAAACTTTGGGTATTGAGAGGGTATCAGCAAATAATCCTTTCTCTAATTCCGCAAGGGAGTTCAAGGGTATGGCATAAAGACTGAAGGAGGGTTGGAACTGGGTAGTTTAATGACTGGGAAGCTCAGGAAGTATCATTCAGTGTTTGAACCCTGGAGCTTCCTGTTCATGGATTCAGGTATGCCTCTAGGATCATCAGCAGGTGTCCTCCATCTTCACTTAAAGTTCTCACTCAGATTCCATGTATAACTATATCATTTATTTCATTTAGGAACTCTACCTCTAGTAATTTTCTTTAGAAGTAGAGACCTCAGGTAGTGGGAACCAAGAGAAATGGAGAGTGATCAATAAGACATCTTAAGGATTTCCCCTATCAAATATCTTAATGTGTGATAGCTCAAAGGGGTTAACGGGGCTGGTTTGTTTTCTTGGAAATGACACTAGGCCCTGCAATTAACCTGGCACACTTGAGGATTGAAAGGATTGAGATGTGATCTAAAAATATCACGAGCCAATATTCTTCCACTGCAATGAACATTTTTTTTATAATGCTGGCCATAGTAGCCCTCCAAACATCTGAATATTCAGCACCAGTATTTAGCTAATGGACTAACGCTGAATATCCAGTAGAGTGGCAACCAGTACCACAATCTGGAATAGGTGTGATATTGAGTTCATTATCTTAATTTTATCTGGAGAGTTATCTAGCTAACGGACTGAAGGGTCCTTTTATTAAATGCAGTTAACAGGCTAATGCGTGTTTTAGTGTGCAGTAACTGGCAGCTGGGAACGCTAACATACATGCATGCAAGCTATTGGCTTGCTAAAACACATGGTAAGTGTCCATTGTTCACTAGGGAGGAAAGTGAGTGAGTGAGGGGCAGAGTGTGGGCAACGAGAGCACATTGTCACTATCCTAAGAACAATTGCTAGATGATAGTGGCAATGTGCCAGTTAGAGTGTGTGCACATAAAAGATACCTTTATGTATTTCGTTAGGCGAACCCATGCTGTGCGTTCCAGTGCTCGATTGTGTGATAACTGTTGGTACCCTTCTGGGCATGCCCCTAACATTTCACAAAATACTGTCACAGGGTGGACATAGGGCAGCCTGAGAAGGTGCAGAGCAGTGTGAATGATCACGGTGAAAGTGACAGAATAAACAGGAGAATGTTTATTGGTTGCCAGCGACAACCTAAGCACACGTGCACAGAGCCCAGAAAGACACACCCAGAGAGCAAAGCAAGGGAGTCTGCTTTACCTAATAGAGTGCACCTGAGGGAAGGTGGAGTCAGGAAATACACAGATTAAAACAGACTACCAAACATTTGGAGATAGGGAATCCTGGAGAGAGGAGCCAAGGAGGGAATCCTGGAGAAAGGAGTCAAGGAGGGAATCCTGGAGAGATGAGCCGAGGAGAGAATCCCTGAGAGAGGAATTAAAGCAGCAGAGGTCACAAGCTGAAAGGCAGCAAGGGAGCCGGTGTGAATGTTGGAAAGAGTCCAGGGACCTGTGTGGTTCTGGGAGAAGGCAACACCCTGACAGCGTGAATGTGTTTGGAAAGCAAGAAGAATACAGGAAGACTGCAACAGCAGGTACAGGGGCAAAGAGTAGATACAAGGGCTATTTGCCATTTGAAAGGGAAGGGCCCTGGAGGCTTAGAAATAGCCATATAAAGCCCAGATATTCAGAGGCTAATAATAGCTTTTCTCCTGATTATAGAAGTGTTAAAAGAAGAGGGCTTCACTTACTTAGAAAAGCTGAAGAAATCCCTTCTCACGGTGAATTCCCAGCTTCTAGGGAAACACCGTTACACCGGCTGCAATTAGGCACAGGTGGGCCTGGAAAGCTAGGGCAGACCCGGCAGGGACCCTATCAAAATTACCCAGCTAGCAGGTCAAACAAGGACCTGAGCTATGCATTGAGGCACCAGCGGGGGCAGGGCTCTGAAAGACATCACTCAGAGTTTGGTGATACTCCCCAGAAAGGCAGGGCTGCTCACAGGAAGAGAAACTTCTTGACTGACGAGGCAAGCCTTCCATATTTTTATTCCACGTTGGAAGTGGATAGTGGAGATACCAATGAGCAGGAAATAATGGAATATGAGAATTCTGAAGTATTAACAAATACAGAATTAATGGACTGTTCTTTCTCTGTGATAGAGCCAGAGATATCATTAAGGTAAATGTGATTTGTGTAACCTTAAATTCAAGTGTACAAGTGGCAGAGCTGCAACTCTCTCCCTCTCTCCAAGCCAAGCAGTCAGTTAGGCTGTGTATTATTTACTTTTGGTTTAAAGTTATCAGCTGAAGGAAGCTACTTTTGTTACGTAGTTATCTTTTGTTTGAAGCCAAGTGAGCTGTTAATTTCTGTTGTTTGAAAAGAAGAAACCTCAAGGGACGGGGAATAAAACCCTAAAAGAAAAGGAAGTTCTTCTGTGTGATTTATATATAGAAGCAAGGCACAACTACCACCCTCATAATAGCCCAACAATACCAGCAGTCACGGCTGGGGCGGATGAGGTGTGACAATACTCAAAACTCACCTCTTCATCCAACATTATGGCCCTACCACTTTGACTCAACAATCTCAAATAACCTAACTCAGCACCCGCTCAACAAACTTTGAACAACCCATCAAACATTTCCAATCTCCTAAAATCCACACCATTATACTTCCTCACCTCTGTTTATTTGTAAATAAGCTACAAAGTTGTCTGTTGTAAATACGTTACAAAGTTGATATAATGTCTAGTTACTTGGTCACTTAATATTTTAATTGCATAAAAGTTTAAGATCATTATAATGTAACTTGGTTGTGTTTCATTGTATACTGCCGCTGATGGAAGTGACGGTATATAAAAGCTTACAAATAAATAAAATAAATAAATAAAACGGGTAGCGCTCAATGGTTGCACTTACTGCACATTAGTCTTTTCGCTAATTACGCAGTAATTGAAACTCTTTATTAAAAGGGCCCTTGAATATTGTTTCTACTCAGATAATTACTATAAATCAGCTATTCTCCTGGAAGCATAATCCTACAATAATTACCTGCCCCCTTTTTTAATACCATTGCCATGGTCAGAGTACCACAGACTTGTACATAGGAAAATATTTTGTTTTCTTTATGTCAATCAGATGTTTAATTTATCTAACTTATGTAAAATCATTACAATAAATTAAAGAGAAATGTACAAATTGTTTAAATGATCTCGAACTGGGAACATTGAGCGAGGGGATTAAATTCGCAGGTGATACAAAGTTATTCAGAGTTCTTAAATTTCATGTAGATTATGACAAACTGCAGGAGGGCCTTGTGAGACTGATAGACTGGGCATCACACGGCAGATGGAATTTTATGGACATATGCAAAGTGATGCATGTATGGCAGAATAACCCAAATTGCAGGTATGCCATGCTAGGTTCCACATTAGTAGTCACCATCCAGACATCCAAATCACAAATAGAGGTTCTTAAATGACTGCCATATTATTTTTTCCTGAAATTTTCTTTTTTTTCAGAATTAAAGAAAATACCATGTAAAGCCTCAACCTACTAAGAAAGGTAAGTAGGTTTAGGATTGCAAAATCAGTGTATATTCTCATACCTAGTGCTTCTGCAAAACTACTGTTTTCTTGTTTGTTCAGTTGCTGTCTCGTTGTTAGATGATCCTGCTTTCTTGACTTGGGAATTTGGTGACCTAATCTCAATGTCTGAAATACAGAGTCAACAGAATCAGCTTCTCTTTGGTTTCTCCAAGGGTACCTACTACTCTAACTTTAATCAGATCAGAAAGGAAACCTATCTCCCTATTAGTGTGTGCAGAAACTGTTTTAAGAGTGCCTCTTTCTCTGGAAAATGTAAGGCCGCGGGCCCCCATTCCCATGGCCGCTCCTAACCGGGGGGGGGCGGCAGTTCGCTCGCGCCCCCGCGTTTAGGCAGCGCGCGGGATGGTTTGGTACCGTGCGGTCCGGTGACCTCATTGGCTCCCATGGCGTTTTGAAACGCGTGGGAGCCAATGAGAGGGCTGGGGGCCTTGGCAGGGAGGGGGGTGGTGCGGGGACGCGGCGCTGCTCCGGCCGTTGGCAGTGTGAGCAGGGAGGCGCCGGATGTGTCGGAGTGTGCTGCTGTGAACCGGGAGACGCAGACGGACAGTGTTTGGGGGCCTCAGAGTGGCGGAATCGGCATCCAGTGAGGCAGCAGTCGGGGTCTCGACGGCAGCGGTTTTTTTTTCCTGGCGGAGGTCGGTCCTGGCTGACGGCGGCGGCCTCAGATGGAGCGGCAGGGGGTTTTCTTCCTGGCAAGTGGTTCCCAGCATTTCTAACATCAATTATATTATAACTATAGTTCACACTGCGGTTCCCTGTAGGCTGGGTGGTACGGGGTGGTAAGGATCAAAAAAAATAAATAAATAAAATAAAAGGCAAAGATACACACATAATTAAATTAAATAGCCTTTTACAGGGTTCCTCCAGCTTGCGCGTGCCATGTCCGGCAGAGGAAGAAAAGGGGGTCCCAGGCTGAGGAAAGGGTCAGTCAAGGGCAGCACGGGATCTGAAGGGGCGGGTGGGGCAGCTGCCTCGGGGCCTGACGGGCGACCAGCTCAGGTGGGCGGAGGGGCGTCTGGGTATGGTGGTGGGCCCCACGGGCCAGACGCTCCTGGCGTCAGAGGGCGGGAGGGGGCCCGGGGCAGAGCTCCTAGCGGTAGCAGGGTGGCCATATGGGGCACCAGCTCCGTGGGAGGTTCAGGGTATGAGGGGCAGGTGCGGAGGGGGGTTTCGGCTGACCCTGTAGCTCGGGGTAGTCGTGGCAGGTCTAAGGGGATGGCAAGAGGTATCTCGGGGCTTGGAGTGGCCCACGGGTCTTTAGACAGCCCGGGTGTTGGCTCGGTTCCTGTGGAAGGTGGTGATGGTGTAAACCTGCAAGGGCGTGGTATGGGTTTGGCGGAGGCAAGTCTAGGGGGTTTGTCAGCTGCAGCGGGGGTGGGTTAATCGCCAACTTGGGCGCATTGGCAGGGCGGGGGTCAGGGCTCTTCCCGTGCAGAGTGGCTAGGGGCATGACAGTCCCCGTGGGCTCTGGCGGGTGTCCCTTCGCCTTTTGCTGTTTTTTCTCCACAGGTTTCTCCCGGATGGCACTACGTGGGACATCCTTTGATGGCTGCTGCTGGTCAGGCAGACGGCGTGACAGCGAGCACAGGCGTAAGCCCCTTGCTTGTTGGAACCGGGGGAGAATCTGCAGCTTCGGCGTCCTCTGAGTCTTCGTCCGGTTCTATTTCGGACGGGTTGGGCCGGGGTCAGGAGGCCAATAGTGATGCGGGACGTGCCGGACAGGTTGGTGCGGCGCCCTCGGTGGCGGTTTTCTCTGAGTTATGGGAGGGAGTGCCAAAGAATCTTCGGAGGAAGATTGTGAAGCATCGCTACTTAGATATTTTCCGTTTACTTGAAGGTCGCAAACGATCATGGGACAGTCGGAGGAAGCGTAAGGAGGATGAGAAGGCTGGTAGGGTTAAGAGAGTGGCGCGGAATGTGGTCATTTGGACTCGGGCCTTCCTGCACTTGGCTAGTGTATGGGGGAATTTGCATCCGGAGCAGTATGGTATGCTTCTGGCTTACGCGGATTCCATCTTAGAGGCATCACAGACTCATGAGGGTTGGGCTTGGCTCAACTATGATGAGAAATTACGTGATAAGATGGAAGAGAATCAAATGCTTTCCTGGGGAATACAAGACATTAATCTTTGGCTGACACAGATGGCGATCAGACCGGTAGGCGGAAGTGTGAGCGGGCAAAAAGGTGGATTGTCCATCACCACGAGGGCGGATCGGCCCTTTCGATCGGGCATGCCCCCTGTTTTGCAGAGAACTCCAGGGGGGGGGAGCTGGGGACTTGTGCTGGCGGTTCAACAAGTCGTCATGCCCCTTTCCAGATTGCAAATTCCGGCACGCTTGCTCCATCTGTAATGGAGGCCACTCAGCACTCAAATGTGTCAAAAAGAGTTTCGGGGGAGCCGCGGTTCCCCCCACAAGTAGTAGAGGCTTGTGGAGTTTGGCCCCCACTCCGGTTGCGATTGATGTTTTAGGTCCGTGGCTTAAGAGATATCCGAGGAGCCAGGTAAGCTGCATTTTAGAGAATGGGTTTAGGGAGGGGTTTCCTATACCGGTAGTAGGTAGCGTAGGGGCAAACAAGGCCCGGAATTCGCCTTCCGTTCAGCATTTTGCGCAGCTGGTACGGGATAAGTTGGCAACCGAGATTGAGTTAGGTAGGGTAGCGGGCCCTTTCGGGGAACAGCCTTTCGCTGATTTTGTGGTGTCTCCTTTGGGTATCATTCCAAAGAAGGAGCCGGGAAAGTATCGTTTAATACATAATCTTTCCTTTCCCATTGGTTCCTCGGTCAATGATCACATTCCTCGGGAATTGTGCGCAGTACGTTACGCCTCCTTTGATGAGGCTGTCGAGCTCGTGCGAGCATGTGGGCCTGGGTGCTTGCTGGCGAAAGTGGATATTGAATCCGCCTTCCGTTTATTGCCGGTGCATCCGTCGGCCTTTCATTTGTTGGGGTTTTGCTTCGAGGGACAATTTTACTTTGATAAGAGCATGCCTATGGATTGTTTGATTTCCTGTGCTTATTTCGAACAGTTTAGCTCGTTTTTACATTGGTCATTTGTTGACTGGGTGGGGTGTGGCACTGTGGTGCATTACTTGGATGACTTCCTTTTTGTTGGACCTGCGCATATGGGGCAGTGTAAGGCATTGTTGGACGGTTTTGTCTGATTAGCCCAGGTGTGGGGTGTTCCCTTAGCTTCGGGTAAGACTGAGGGTCCGGCGACTACTCTCACCTTTTTGGGAGTTGAGCTGGATTCCGTGGCACTTGTAGCCCACCTGCCAGAAGAGAAAGTTACGTGGCTGCGGGTGTTGGTTGCTAATGCGCTGGTTTCCAGCAAGCTGACTTTGCGAGAGATGCAGTCCTTGGTGGGTTCAGTTAATTTTGCTTGTAGAGTTATCCCGATGGGGAGAGTATTTTTGCATCGGCTGGCAGCTGCTACTGCAGGTGTTACTAAGCCTCATCATCGAATACGGATGTCACGCAGCCTGTGGGCGGATTTGAGGATCTGGGACGAGTTCCTAGGTAACTTCAATGGTGCCACGGTTCTGAGAGGCTGGGAGGTGACTTCTGCGGATCTGCAGTTGTATACTGATGCTGCTGGGGGTTTGGGCTTGGGGATTTATTTCGGGGCCTTTTGGTGCGCGGAGGGCTGGCCGCAGTCCTGGCGGGACGTGGGGCTTACGAGGAATATTACCTTCCTTGAGTTGTTCCCCATTTTGGTGGTCATGTCATTATGGCCCGACAAGCTCAGAAATCGTAAAGTTCTTTGGTGGTGCGATAATGAAGCCGTGGTGTCAGTGCTCAATAATTATTCCCCAAGATGCAGGCCTGTAGCCGACCTGATGCGGCAGGTGTTTTTCACTTGTTTACAGTTGAATCTTGAGATTAAGGCTCATCATATTCCGGGGAGTCATAACACGATTGCTGATGCTCTTTCCCGTTTTAAGTGGGAGCTGTTTCGGACCTTGGCGCCGGATGCGGACGAAGAGGGCTCATCGGTCCCGGAGCATTTATGGCGGATTGGCCTCCTGCCATGAGGGAGCTGCTGCGGAATTCCGTCTCTTCGGCAATGTGGGTAGCTTATCAACGGGGCTGCTGCAGTGTGGTCTCCTTCTTGGTACTTCACGGATGGCTGGAAGGTCCGGCCTCTGATCAGCTGCTGGGTCAGTATGTGTCGGCAGCTAAGGCTGTGGGACTGTCGCGGACTACTGTCCGGAGAAATTTGGCAGGCTTCTCCTTTTTTGCGCGGGCCCTAGGGTGGGGAGGGGCGGGTGGGGTTTTTTTAACGCGTATGCTTTTGCGTGGTTGGGAGCAGTCCTGCCCTTCTTTGGGTGATTGGCGGCGCCCCATCACGCATGACCTGCTGTGGCGTTTATGCGGCGCATTGCCTCAAGTGGTTTCATCATCGTATGAAGGGGTGCTCTTTCGGGCTGTCTTTTCGGTAGCCTTTTTCGGCGCGTTTCGGGTGGGTGAATTGGTGGCGGAGTCGGTTCGGATTCGCAATGGGAGGGAGGTCCAGCTAAATCAGTTGCAATTGATCGGGGGTGGGGTTCGTATCCGCCTTGCCCGTTCTAAGACGGATCAGGCGGGGAGAGGTATGTGGGTGGAATTGGCAGCGGTTTGGGTCTCTCCCTCGTGTCCTGTGGCGTTACTGCAGGAGTACTTACGCGTGCGTCCGGATACCGGCGGTAGCCTTTTTATACATCAGGATGCGGGGGTTCTTACGCATTTTCAGTTTGCGGCAGTGCTGCGGCTGTCCTTACGGCTGATTGGTGAGGACCCTGGTGCGTTCACCCCTCACTCCTTCCGGATTGGGGCAGCCACTAGTGCAGGGCACCACCAGCGTTCAAGAGGCACACCGGACATCTTGCTGCTCCACTTAGGTGGCAACGATCTGGTTTCCTGGACTTGCCGACAGTTGATTCGGGCAGTTGTAAAGGACTTTGGGGTGGTGTTGGGGATGTTTCCAGGCGTCATATTGGTTTGGTCTGATATCATTCCAAGGCCGACCTGTTGGGCTCAGCGACGATGGTCACGGGGTGTAACGAAGATTAACCGTCAAATTGGCAGATGGGTGGGGGGAGCAGGGAGGCTGTCAAATCCTGCACCCTTGGGAGGAGGTTCAGTGCACGGGCCTCTACAGGTCAGATGGCGTGCATTTGTCTCCGGTGGGGTTGGATTTACTACTTACCGATTGGCAGGAGGCCTTGGAAGTTATTAGGTTGGGGGCGAGGGCTGGTCGCAGCTTACCTTTGGGGGGCGGCTCTGGTCGTGGCTGACCTGAGCCAGTGGCGGGATCCCGGAGGTTTCCGGGGTCCGGAGCCGGTGGCAAGCATGAGGGCGGGGGTGGGGTACCCCTGACCTGGTTAATCCCTCAGGTTTTTACTAATAATATGGCGAAGCCGGAAGAGGGAGGGCGTGGAAAATTGTCGGGACTGTACCCTGCGGAAGTGGATGCAGCATCACCTTGCTACTAACATGGCTGGTGAGGGCTCGCTCTGCTTGAGGAAGGGGGGAGTTATAATGTGTTGATTTGTATTGGTTGGTTTGTTAAAAATGTTATTAAAGCTGTGACCAGTTTAAGTCCATGGTTGTTGTCATGTGTTTTGTTTTGAATGCAGTATTTTGGAGGGGAAAATTAGTGGGGGTGGCTGAGAAGGGCGAGAGGCAACGTGTCCGCCTTACCCGGTTAATGTAAGGCCGCGGGCCCCCGTTCCCGTGGCCGCTCCTACCGGGGGGGGCGGCAGTTCACTCGCGCCCCTGCGTTTCGGTGGCGCGTGGGACGGTTTGGGTACCGCGCGGTCCGGCGACCTCATTCGCTCCCGTGGCATTTTGAAAAGCGCGGGAGCCAATGAGAGGGCTGGGGGCCTTGGCAGCGAGGGGGGGTGGTGCGGGGACATGGCGCTGCTCCGGCCGTTGGCGGTGTGAGCAGGGATGCGCCGGACGTGCCATCCGCCCGCCCTTGCTTGGGGACGCTCGGTCTACGGGGGTAGTGGGTTGTTGCAGCTTGGGGGGGGGGGAGTTTGTTTTTGGTGGGATCCCGGAGGTTTCCGGGGTCCGGAGCCAGTGGCAAGCATGAGGGCGGGGGTGGGGTACCCCCGACCCGGTTAATCCCTCAGGTTTTTGCTAATAATATGGCGAAGCCGGAAGAGGGAGGGCGTGGAAAATTGTCGGGCCTGTACCCGGCGGAAGCAGATGCGGCGTCACCTTGCTACTAACATGGCTGGTGAGAGCTCGCTCTGCTTGCGGGGGGGGGGGGAGTTATAATGTGTTGATTTGTATTGGTTGGTTTGTTAAAAAGTTATTAAAGCTGCGACCAGTTTAAGTCCATGGTTGTTGTCATGTGTTTTGTTTTGAATGCAGCGTTTTGGAGGGGAAAATTAATGGGGGTGGCTGAGAAGGGCAAGAGGCGATGTGTCCGCCTTACCCAGTTACTCTTTTTCTTTTACGTATAAAAGCAGTAACCCTGAAAATAAAATAAAATTCAAGGGGATTTCCTAACTAAATCCCTTCTGACCTTCCCCTTCAAAAACTGTTACTCAAAGGCTGGCTTCAGTGTTGTTTCTGGGCTACTGCCAGAGAATCATAGAATGAGTTACAGGCTCACCCCTACCATATACACTATACATTCACTCTCCGGCTTTCTTTAAGAACCTCTCTTTAAGGCTTACTGGTAGAAACTAGTTCAAAGAGAATTTTTTTGTCAGTGTAGAGCACAAATCACATACACCAGCAACTTTTCTAAAAAACTGACCAATTTCTGTTCAAATAGACAAATAGAACGCTGCTGAATTACAACAGATTCACCAGCTCCTCTTTTTTCAAGGCCGTCATTGACATATCTTTGCCCTGAAGAATTTGTTTTGACTTCTCTTTGTTTTAATACTGACTCCAGAGATTTCCTTTTCTCAAGCTGCAATCTCACCAGTGTTTTAATCAAACACACCTTTCAGAATTACCATGTTTTAAACTATTCCTCTATTTAAGTTAAAAACAGTATTTCCACTCACTCACTCCTTGTCACACTCTTACAAACCTTCCGTTTACAGGAGAAAATTTGGAATTAAAAACTGTCCCTCCTAAGGAAGCTGGGTTCAAATTAACTCAAGTAACAGCAAATAATACTTCCATTTGCTACAATGTTTTTCCTATTCCCACACATAACCCCTTCACAGTGATTTAGTCACAGCTTCTTTTTAAAATTAAAGTATTCTCAAGAGAAAATCCTAACACGGAGGAACACCCCAAAGCTGCTTCCCCTCTCTTTTGCTGTACCCGACTGTTTGCAATAGTTTTTCTGTAAGTTTTCCCTTGGTGTAGAACGAGCCTTTCTCGTGCTTGTCATAAGACATGCTTCCTTATTCAACTGCAGCTGAGAACAAAAGAAAGGGGGAGGAGTACTTATAATAGCAAAATCAGTTCTTAACTGCTCCTCAACCATTTGTGATAACCAAGAAGGCATGGATTTCCTAAAGATTGAAAACAGAAACATAGCTATCTGGCTCTTCTAAGACCCCCCATAACAGACCCACAAAATATATCTACCATCCTAGAAGCTGCATGCAAAGCCTCAATGAGTAAGCCCCATATTATTCTTGGAGATTTTAACCTGGCTACTCTCAATAATAACCAAGCAATAACTTTCCTAGATACAATGGAAGAGATGGGATTTAAACAAACAATAAAATACCCCACACACGTTAAAGGTAACACCCTTGACCTAATCTTCCTTCCTGAACAAATAACCGAATTATACCAATACACTCCTCCTAACTCAGATCCCATGGTCCGACCACTCTTTGATTCAATTTTCCATTCACATTCCTTACACCCCTACCTCATACAACATCTCCACATACCAAGGCACAAGATATAGACCTTTTGTATCTGAAAAGTTCCTTGAAACAATTATACCTCAGCTAGATAAAGTCGAAGACCTAAACAACCTAGACAAGGCTGTGTTAAAATGGAACAATATAAGAAAAGCCAAGAGCTGTTTAGGAGGGAAGAGGTTGGAGTTGGGGTTGTGCCTACATTGGCTGATGCTTAAGTCTTAACCCACTAAGTTTAATTTTGGATTTATTGTTGTTATATTGCCATATGTCCTATTTTGTTAAATAGTTAGGATAGGGCTTGACAATGGTATTTCCTGTAGCCTCCTGTTAGTTTTGTGGGCTCAGTGGAGGGATGATCTAATTTAATTGCTTATTTCTTGATTTGTATGATTATTTTTTGTTCCTGTTTAAGATTGGTATGAACGATTGTTTTGGGCATCCCTTTTTCTTCTATATGCATATTGTTGTTGCATGTATAATATGTATAATTTAATAAAAATTTAAAGTAAAAAAAAAATGGAACAATATAATAAAATTAGCCTCCAAACCATTAAATACCAAAACTAACAGATCCCATAAGAAAACATCCGAAAAATGGTACACTCCTGAACTAGCTACCTTTAAAAAAGATCTCAGAAGGTTAGAATTTAAATGGAGAACAAAAAAACCCTTCTGACCTGCAGGAACTATACTTTGCAACTCTTAATAACTGCAAGGTAGCTACAAATAACGCCAAGAAACAATACCATACAGCAATCCTATCTAAAGCTATTAACCACCCGAGGGAATTATTTGAAATTGTAAAGTCCTTATCTAAAGCCCCCCCTGCCAACACTCACAAGATACCTATTAACCCCCAATCATTAGCAAACTATTTTGCCGGCAAACTTAAGCAGAATGTCCCATTGGTACCTGACCCCTTTCCCACAATAGTAAACAACATCAGTGAATGGAAATCTTTCCATCTGATTGATAAAAATCAATTACTCAATATTATTACAAAACTAAACACAACCACATCTCTCCTAGACCCTTGCCCGGTAACATGGATCAAGGAAACAAAATTAGAACTAACCTCGTACATCTTAGATATAGTAAATAAATCCTTACAACAAGGTATACTACCTAATGAACTCAAAATATCAGCAATCCGCCCACTATTGAAAAACAAATCTTTAGATAACAAAGATCCATCCTCTTATAGACCCTTCCCTTCTTGACTAAAATCATCAAAAAGGTTGTCCAACTCCAGCTTCAGGATTTTATAGATATCTCTGCTCCCCTTGATGAACATTAATATGGTTTTCGCCCATCCCATGGTGTGGAAACTCTACTCCTTGTCCTCCTTGACTCCCTTATCAGGGGCATGGACAATATCAAACAAGCCTTCATGTTGGTATTCATTGACATATCCACTGCATTTGACAGTGTAAACCATAACATACTGTGGGACCCTAGCCTGGGCCGAAGGCTTACAGCTATGGGCTGCCTTTTGTCTGTCCTTAAATGCAACTTTATTCTTTGTCGCCAGCAATGCACCCTGGGACTTGTAGTTGATAATTCACATTCAAAGACAAACTGTAGTTGTGCAACCGTCGGTTGAGGCAAACAAGAATATTTATTTTGTGAATTTCCAAACGCATTAAAGTTCAGGCACCCAAACACAATGGATACTTCTCCAATAACACAAGAGTAAAGTAAGGAAAACTGGAACTGAAGGTAAACTGAGCACAAGTCTCTTTAACAAAAACTGTTATCTTCAATAAAGCAAAAACACAGCACAGCCTTATAAGCACTTTCAGCAAAGGTAATTTTCTACTTTTTAAAAACCTTCTTTTAACCCTGCTTACAGGTTTTTTCAAGCTTCTTTAAAGCAAAGAGAGCAATCCATTAGAGAGTCCTCTGGAATGGATTGTGACTCACAGCAATCAATCTGCATGGGTTCTGGTACTACGGCTGGCTTATCTCTGGACTCAACAGCTTCTTCAAACTTTCTGGCTTGTAGGAATTCATAAAACTCATTCCATAACTTCTTTTTCTGGTCATGAACATTTACATTTGAGGAGTGAGCTTTCCCTCCCTCTAATGCTTGCTTTAAAGTCTCTACTGTGTCCACATTTACTGCCCTGCTTGTGGCTGGGTTACGGTTTTTCCCCAAAGGAACGTATCCACCCACCTTCTAGCAGTTGGACCTTTCAGCATAGGGTCCTGGATATGGGACAGAGGTACCTGTTCCAGCTGGTTTGTAGCCTTTCCAACTAACCATCTGCTGGCTTTAGGTCTGGGAATTTTTCTCAGATATGGAGTGCTTCCTTCTCTGCTTTCAGGCTTCAGCAACTGGAAGTCAGCCTCCTCATGGCTCTCAGCTCTCCTTACTCTCTGAGCTCCTTCCTCCTGGGAACTTTCTTCCTCCTGGGAACTCTTCCTCCTGGGAACTCCTCCGTGCATGCTGAGAACTTCTCTGTGAACTCTGTAAGCTCCATGTGCTCTCTCTCCTCTTCTCCCCCGTGCTCTGTTTGGAGACGGGTTTAAAATCCTGTTTCTTTCCTGCCACACTTTTCTCTTTGCACGTGTGCTCATAATCAGTAAGCAAGCCTGCCTCCTCGTCAGAGCTAGGGCGTGGCTTGGCTTGACTTTTTTCAAAGTAGTTTTTCTCCCTCTGTGCAAAGCTTGGCTGTCAGTAGTTTTAAAGGCACAAGTACCATTTTCTTCTATTTCCATTCTTTCTTGGTCACTCTCATCACCACAATACTCATCTCAAGACTTAGCCAATTAGGTATAAAGGAAGAAGCTTTCAAATGGTTTAAATCATATATAACTGACCGTTCGCAATATGTACAAGTTGATCGAGTTTCATCCCCACCATTTCCACAGGAACAGGGAATTCCTCAAGGCTCCACACTTTCTGCATTATTGTTTAACCTATACCTGTAACCGATATGCAACATTTTCAAAAGACATAATATAAACGTCCACATTTATGCGGATGATATTATGTTGTTCTCTCCAATTTAACATATCCGACCCCAACTATGACACCCTATCAGCCTGCCTCTTGGAAGCTGAACTATGGCTCCGCTCAAAGAATATGCATATTAATTTTATAAAGACTGAAATACTATTTACTTCAAGAAACACCAATTTCACACCTCCACCAGACATTAAGCTCCAGAACATCTCCCTCCCAGTGAAGCAGGAGATAAAATATCTAGGGGTTACCCTTGACAAGACTCTTAGTTTCACCACTCACATTAAGAAAATAGCCAGAACAATCTTCTTCAAGCTTAGGACCATCCAACAACTTAGACCACTTATTGAAAAGGATGATTTCAGAACCATCACTCAAATACTAATAACACCCCACCTTGACTATTGCAACGGTATTTTCATAGGCATAACAAAGAAGAATCAAAACATTCTACAAATTGCTCAGAATGTTGCTGCAAGAATAATATCCAAGGCCAAGCTATCTGACCACATCTCCCCTATTTTATACTCTCTACATTGGCTTCGCTTTGCCAGCAGGATCCAATATAAAATCATATTGACTACTTTTAAGCTAGTTAATAAAATTGCTCCTTCATATCTACACTGATTCATGACCCTCTCGAAAACAGAGTAAGGAGAAGAAGAAACCTCAATACCATCCAAGTACCAGATTCAATAAGAAAGACAAAACAAATAACTAGCAACAGAGTTTTCTCATATGTAGCACCTATACAATGGAATAACCTCCCTGACCAGTTAAGGGAAATAAAAGATCTCCAGATGTTCCGAAAGGAACTAAAAACATACCTTTTCACTCAACATTACTATAATTACTCGGATCTGACCCCCCACCCCCCATAACACAATCTGTCAATACTGCCCAACTACTCAACTAAAATTAATCATGACTAAAGCTGATCCTTAGATTTATATTACAGGTTGTAAATACAATTTGTAGATAGTTAAAATGTTCATAATGTTTATACTGTATATATTGTTTCATTGTATATAGTTACAAATTTTACAATAATGTTCTATGTAATAAATTATCACTGTTCTATGTAAACCGCACCTGATCTTGGGAAGTGGCGGCATATAAAAGTTTCAAATAAATAAATAAAATAAAAAATAAGACAGCATGAGCCTCCTTTAAAACCAAGGGGTCAGTTCATGCCCAGCAAGCTCTAGTCTCCCTTGTGTCACAGCCCAGCATCTACCACACAACCCCAAATTCACTCACCTAGAATCCTGTCAGTCCTTATTCTCTCAGATCCCTAGCTATTCGTTTGCTACAGCCCCAGTCTGCCCTAGTCAGAGGATTTGAACGGCTTGATAGTTGTGCCACAGAGGCCAATTTCTTGCAGGAGGTGTAGTAGGGTTATGTGGGGTACAGAGTCAAAAGCAGCGGTAATGTCCAGGAAGATGATTGTAAATCATTGATGAGGTTGGTGGATGCCTTGGGTTAATCTGTCTATGAGTACTGTTAGCAAGGTTTTGACCCCATGATTGGGCCTGAAGCTGTGTTGTTGTACATCTAGGGGTGCATGGGTGACAATAAAATCCTGAAGCTGTAATTGTACTGCCTTTTTGATGACTTTTGCAAGGAATGAGAGGCTGGAGATAGGGTGGTAGGAGTTAAGTAAGGTTGGGTCTGTGTTTCTTGAGTATAGGACAGATAGAGGCTTCCTTGAGGATGGGTGGTTTGTATCCCTGGGTGAGGGATAGTTAAGTGATTTTTAATAGTATGGATGAAAGTTTGGCGTGAGTTACTTTGATCCAGCTGACCGGGTAGAGATCCAATGGAAAGGTTCTGGTATTTATGTTAGTGATGATGATCTCTAGATAGTCCAGTGTGACTTGGTGGAAGTTGTGCCATGCATGGGGCTTGATGTTGATGCCAGGTAGTGGTATGTCAGTGCTTAGTGATGATCTCTTGTTGGTAAATTTATCTTTAAGATGGTTGGCTATGTGTTGTGGAGATGGAGGTTTGTGTTTGGTGCTTAGAGTAGGGTTTTCTAGTTCTGATTTGGCTATGCTGAATAATTCTCTTGGTCAGTTCAAGGAGCTTAAGAGGAGTTTAGCATGGTATTCTTTTTTTGCTCTTATTGATGGTGATTTGGTATGATTGTAGAAGCACCATGTAGCTGTCTCGGTCTGTTGTTGTTCTAGAACATCTCCATTTACTTTCCAGCTGATGGAGTGAGCGTTTGATGTTTCTAAGTTCTTCTGTATACCATATGGCTGAGTGTCATTTTCTGTTCTGCCTTTATGGTGGTGCTGCTACAGCTTTGGCAATTGTCTGGTTCCAGTTTTGTACTATGTAGTCTGTGTCCTGAGAGTCTATGTGTATTTGAGGGAGGATGGTGTTGAGGAATAGCTCTTTGTTTAAATGTTGGAATCTTCGTATGTTAGATTGCTATTTTGTGTGTGGTTGTTGGGATGGATTATGAGGGAGGCCAAAGCTGAGTAATTTATAGTCAGGCCAGGGTATTGGAGTAGTTGTAGGAGAGGGAAGGTAAGGGCCTTGAAGTATGTTATTTGTGACAAAGATGAGGTTCAATATTCCTCCTTTATTGTGAGTTGGCTGGCTTATTATTTGAGTATATTCTAATGCCTCTAATGCATTTGTGAAGAGACTTATTTAGGGATGTTTCTGTGAGTGTGATGGCACTCAATCACACCCAAACAGTTCTGTCTCTAGCCTTGACTCCATCAGTAGCTCCTGGTGCTTTCTCTCAGAGAATATGTGTCTTTTTAACCCTTCAAAAGGAACTGCACCCAAAATGTACCTTTAATTCATTTAAATTAATTTCTTAAATTGCCTTCATGTTGTACTATATATGTATATCTTTACAGCCTCAAAAACTGAAGAATATTTCTAGTGAAGTTGCACCCATGACACATGACCCTATGTGGATTAGCATCTCCTGTTTTTATTGGCTCTGCCTTGTCTGGTGCTTCAAAAAAATATTTCTGTCTTTGTTCTGAACTCATAGTAACTCAGCCAGGGCTTTTAAATGTTGCCATGGCACTGTGGTTCCATGTAAAAGCCATGATGCCAGCCACCTGCTAAAAAATTAATTCTTTGCAGCCCAACCCCCGATCCGACCTCCTAAGGCCAGGATAGGGCTGTGGGGAATTAACCCTGCCCCCCCCCCCAGCCCCTTCCGCGCCCCGGGCCCCGGGCTGCTTAAAAGAACATGACCAGGGGAGTTATTCCACCTCAGAGGTGGAATAACTTCCCCGGCTATTTCGCCAGCTCTGGATGTTCAGGGCCAACATTAGAATCGGCCTTGTATGTTCAGGGCCGGTGACCACCCACTGCCTGCCTACTCTTTGCCCCCGTGCCGCCCCTTCCCCACCCCCGTCTAACTTCCCCGCACAACCGGCAGGGAAGTTAGACAGAAGGGGAAAGCCAGCACGAATAGCGGGAATGGATGTCCCAACAGAATGTTTTGTTCCTGCAGTCCAGAATCGGATTTAAACAGGCCTGTCTTGCTTGGGACCATCTAGACGACCAGATGTGCCCCTACCTGAATCAGGCTCCATGTGTTTGTTTAGCACTGGATATGGAGCAAAGTGAGCACATGAAGGGTAATTCTGTATACTCCTATGCAGGCAATGCATGATACAGAGTGTGCAGTTCAGGCCTATTTTATAAGGTAAAACATGTGTATGTTTGCATTATAAAATTGGGGTGTATGGATGTGCTGGAACCTAGATGCAGCAGTTACACCTGTCCATCAGCAAGTGTAACTTGTCAGACCTAGTTCAGCAATCTGATCTGACGAAGTCATAGTATTTTATAACTTACATGTGTCAGCAGAGGCCACACCTACACTTCACCCTAGCACCACCCTTGTACAGGCCCCTATGACACTTGTACACTCTAACACTTACATGTGTACTTACGGGGGTTACTATTCTGTACACACATGCATATGTGCCCATTCATGCACATAAAATCCTACAAAGGGATTTACATGCATTTCTTACATGTACTATCCTGTATGACCTATCTAGAATCACCTCCACTGTGTAAATGCACAGGCACCAAAAATAGATGCCTCCATATTTAGACTATGCATTGGGCTAGGTGCTCCTGGTTAGACCTGATCTTGTGGCATAAGAATATAAGAACATTTAGAAATATCATACTGGATCAAACTAAGCTCCATCAAGGCCAGTATCCTGTTTCCAACAGTGGCCAATCCAGGTCACAAGTACCTGGCAGGTGCCCAAAAAGAAACACAGCTTCTATAATGCTGGTATGGGGGCAAGCAGTGTATTACCTGGGTCCTCTTTAATAATGGTTTATGGACCTTTCCTCCAGGAACTTGTCTAAACCTTTTTTAAATTCAGCTGCACTAACAGCTTTTGCTACCTCATCTGGTAACGAATTCCAGAGTTTCAAACCACATTGAGTAAAAAAATATTTTCTCTTATTAGTCTTAAATGGGTTACACTGGAGCTTGTCGTGGGGAGCCCCGTCTACGCCATTAGAAATATGGGGCCGCTCCACAGCAAAGATTATTTTAGGTAGCCAAAGGGAATGTAAGGTTCATCTGACGTAGTAAAGATGTTCTTACTTATTCCAGCTTCCTAAGAGCACTCATTAACGAAACCAAGTGTAGAGAAATTAAGGCTTTTATTCCCCATTAGTGCAAGGGTTCAAAATAAGACATTTAGAATCAACAGAAAGTCCTTTGTTTCAAAAGGTACCAGCATTCAAATCATATGCTTAATTGTTAAACTTCACAATTAATGCAAGGCTTGATTACATGAATTCAGCTCATTCCAATAGCATAGGAATTCTACAAACTTCTTCTAGGTTACACGGTGGCTACAGACTCCTAGCACGAGGCTATGCACAACTCACATTCCATCTGTTCAGGTTGAGACATGGGAACAGTATTTATGCATTCTATCTCCATGGATTCTTCATCAGGGGAATAATCACTGTCCCTGTCTGACACAGGTCTGTGTGCAATGTCTCTAGGGTCTTGTCTCCAGTACCACTGTGTTCTAAGTGCTTTAGGGATTTTATGAAACCAATCTGGCTTCTCCTTCTTTACAGAGTGAGCACATGTTTCAACAGGGGCTTTAGGACTCAAGCATTTTATATCATTAATAAATCTTTCATACCTGGAGTCTGGCTCATTTGAATCCGCGGAGTTTTCCCTTTCAGAAACTTTCCTCCCGTAAAAGGTTCTCTGCCTGTAAGCTTTAGGCAATGCTCTGCTTTCTGGCAGCCTGATAAAACCTGATGTGGATTCCCTTTTCTCCTTTGGTAAGAACTCAGCCTTTTCACAAAGTGCTTTTCCTTTCTTGCCTGTTAACACTTGGTTAGCATTTCTCAGAGATTGCAAGCTTTTCTCTAAACCATTCTCTCTGGTTCTTTGCTTCTGTCTCTCTGCTCTTGAGTCAGGAACGCTGTGAGAACAGGGCGTGGCACACCCTCTAACTTCAGAGCTGGCTCTAACAAACTTCCCTTGAACAGCAGCACGCTTAGCCTGGCCCTTCTGAACTTCACCCTTGTGAACTCTGTTCCTTTGGGCTTGCTCACATAGGATTCTTTCACTTACTCCTTCTGTTGGAGCTGATCCTCTTAATAGAGCTGTTCCTCCTTGTGAAGACGTTCCTCTGTCTCTGTTCCTTCCTCGGTCCTTCTCTGCTCCTTTCTCTCCTTGCTCCTCTGCTTGCTCCTCTGCCTTCTCTTCCCTCTTGCTGGCATTCAGCTCTGACTTATAAAGGAATCTTTCCTTCAAGACTTCCGGAGTCATTCCCAGGTAGGGTTGCCAACTGGCTCCAGATGCGCCTGACAGACTTGATCCAGTCCTGGGTTTACCCCATTGCATGCAGTGACTTGTAGTTTTTCATTTCTTATGGAGTGCAATGGAGAAATCAGAACTACATATCCCTGCATGCAATGGGGTAAACCCAGGACTGGATTGACACTGTCGGGCGCATTTGGAGCCAGTTGGCAACCCTATTCCCAGGTGCAAATCATTAGCCCTCTTAGGCTCATTAGCTCCTGTATGGTCATTCCTGCTCCCTCTAGCTGTGCCTGGAGGTAACTGCACATCTAGATTCCTAAAAGAAACAGGATTTCTTTTCAAGTTCTCATCTTTATTGATACCCACATCATGACAAGCTTCATTGCATATTCTCTAGTCTTTCTACTTTTCAAAGGTGTGAACAACTAATCTACATTTACCCATTCCACCCCATTCATTAATTTATAGACTTCTATTATATCTCCCCTCATCCATCTTAGGCAGGGAATGCTATTCTACATGATCAAATTGCTTATAAAATTAATCTATCAGTGTGACAGAAAGGCATAGTTCCCCCTCTTAGTTGGAAGCGTGTGTGGGGAAATGTGCGAAGGGAAGGTAGCTGTGTGCAGAGGATTTGGGGGTCCACGTGGGAAAGGGGGTGTGAGGGTATGTGTGTATTTGAAGGTATGGGTGTAAGTTGTTTGCATGCAAAGTACAGTGTGGAGGTAATTTTATAAACCTTTACTGATTGTACACGTGATGCAAGTAGGAGCGTATTTGCAGTGAAGGCATGCTCTGAGGAGGAGTTTGGGTAGAGGGTTGGTGGGATCACAATTTACACATGGATTTTATAAAATAAATGAGTATGTGCATAAGTAGATACAAATATTTATGCCTACATTCAAGCAGGCATATCCACATCTTCATGTATACAGAATATTTGCAAGATGTGTGCTTTTTTTTATATACAGATACATAAAGGCACATTTTACAAATGAAAAAAAAAAAAAAAGCAGGCATGTCCAAGTAAGGCATGATTCCATAAAAGTGGATGTGCCTGATATGGTCGTCTGTGAGACCATCTACATAGACATCTCTGGAATAGCATTCAAACCTGAGGACTTCTATGAATAGCCTAATAGTTAGACTAATGGACTAGAAGTAGTGAGGCCAGGGTTTGATTCCTCCTACTACTGTCATTGTGATTGTAAAGAGTACAAGGGATGCTGGGGTGCTATCTTATCTATACCCTCTCAGTGTTTCATTGCCAGAACACGCACTTTACCAATGCCTCAAGCAGTTTTCGCTTGGGCTGGTGGCAGAGGTTTCTGAAATCAGGCAGGGATGTCTAAGGCCATCACACTGCCCCAGACATGCCTCTGCCTTGCTTCCTGCCTATTTGGATGTCCCTGCAGTAGAGATGCCCTAAAAAGATAACTGCAAAATGATTCTAGAGATGCCCCTGTGATTTGGAGGTCTGTATGCCTGTTTTCAGATCCCCAAATCATGTGTAAGCCTTTTAAAATGACCCCTATTGGCATCTGTGTCTTTATAATATAGGTGAAAAACAGATGCCTTCCTGCCCAAGTAAATAGGTGATCTGTTACAAAATCACCCTCTATTAATGTTAGCGAGGATTTATGAATCTGAAGGAGTGCACAGGGTACATGATTGTACAGAGTGTAGGAGGGAGGAGTGTCCTAGTGGTCGGGGCAAGTTAACTCAGGCCAGAGTCAGTGGTTCAAATCCCACTAGATGACAGCAACCTTGGGCTGGAAGGACTGGGATTTCTAATCATACAGGTTTCTCCTTGTGGTCTTAGGCAAGTCTCTGTTGCCTCGGGTACAAAAACATAGGTTGTGAGCCCTTCAAAGACAAGAGAAATATATATATACAATACCTAAATGTACACTGCTTTGATTTGTAGAAAATTAGTATATATGCCTAGATAAATACAGACCATATTCTACCCTTTTCCTTTAGAGATATGCATTTCTTTTGAAGTGACAATGGAATGAAAACAACATTCCCATGTTGTTTCATGTTGTTTGTAATTTAAAATGACAGAACCCCCCCCCCCCAAATGTTGTTGTTTTTTCTGAGTCATCAATAGTATACAATATTATATAATAATAACATAGTAACATTGTAAATGACTGCAGATAAAGATAGTGCACCCTATTGCTCAAATAGTGAACCCTATTGCTCAGCAGTATACTCTGTTGGTCCATATTGCACCCTATTGCTCAATAGATGCACTATTGAGCAGTTGTGCTCACTGTTACACAATAGTGCACACTATCAAAGGAAATGTCACAAAATGAAAAAATAAAATCAAACAAAACTAAAAACTCAATAAACACAAGAAACTAAACAAAATGAAAATGTTTTGCCTGCACACTTCTACTTTTCTTCTCATCCCCTTCTCTATCCTTTCACTTCCCAAACTTCAGTATTAGATGCTTCCACTGTCTTCCTCTTCACATATTACCTTCTTTCAGCATTAACTGCTCCAGGACTTCTTCAGTTGATGGGGCCTGGGTTCTCTACAACCATACAATTCTCATTTGGTGGCTACTAGACATTTTGGTTAGCAGTTCATGAGTTCCTCACTAACCCCACAGGCTTGTTCATTCAGCCATTGGAGGTTGGAAACCCTATTGGCAAAGTTGACTATTCTGTATCCCATAAAAATCTTAATCTTTCTCCTCTGTTTGCCAGCCACCAACACATGCACAAGTGCTAATGTGCATGGACAAATGAAGAAACAGATGGACACATCTGTGACAATAGGCATGCTTATTAAGCTACCTCCCCACCAATGCCAATGCCTTTTCTTCTTCCCTGCTCCAGACATCGATACTCAAAAATAAAAATAACTCTACTTTGTCAATATCTCCATCCTCCCTCCCTCGTAACCCAGTCAGTTTTTTTAATAACAATACCAGTAGCCAATGCCCCCATTCTCTCTCTCCCTCTGTCTCTCTAGGCTGATATAGGACATAAGATATGCCATACTGGGTCAGATCAAGGTCCATCAAGTCCAGTATCCTGTTTCCAATAGTGGCTAATCCAGGTCACAAGTACCTAGCAGGTTCTCAAAAAGGCACACAGATTCCACAATACTTGTCCCATGGCAAGCAGTGGATTTCCCAGATTCTCTTTAATAATGGTTTATAGGCAATTCCTCTAGGAATTTGTCCAAACCTTTTTTAAACCCAGCTACACTAATAGCTTTTAGTATAACCTCCAGTAACAAATTCCAGTTTGATTACACGTTGAGTAAAAAAATAATTTCTCTTATTAGTCTTAAATGGGTTACATGTTGCTTCATTGCGTGGCCCCTAGTCATTCTACTTTTTGATGGTGTAAACAATTAATCTACATTTACTAGTTCCACTTTATTCATTAATTTATAGACCTCTATCATCTCTCTCTTCAACCATCTCTTTTTCAGATTGAAGAACTCTAATCTTTTAAGCCTTTCCTCATAGGGGTATCCTTTGTCGCCGGGCGGCCCCTGTCTACGCCTTAATACTCATGTTGGGGTGAGCCCGGGCAAAGATTTTGCTAGGTAGTCAAGGGAATGTAAGTCCACTCGGCGCAGTTGAAAGAAGTGGCCTCACAGATTCCAACTACCCAGGAGCACTAATTAATGAGACCAGGTGGAGGGAAATAAAGGCTTTTATTCCCTGGTTAATGCAAAGGTTCAATATAAGATATAATCCATGAAACAGAAAGTCCTTTGTGTCAAAAGGTACCAGTATTTACAGTGGGTTACTTAATTGTTGCTTCACAGTTAAGGCAGGTTTCAGAAGTAGAATTCAATACACGAAACAGCAATTACATTTCATTCACTCTTCTTCATTACATGGAGCATACAGACTCTGGAGCTGAGGCAGTGCACCAATCACATTCCATGAGTTCTGGCATAGGTGAGGGAACAGTGTTTGGATAATCAATCTCCATGGACTCTCCTTCACTGTACTCAGTTGAGGAGTATTCACTGTCCCTGTCTAACTCAGCCTTGTAAGTTAAAACTCTGGAGTCTGGCTTCCCATAGCCAGGGGTTCTCAATGTTGCAGGAATTTTACTGAACCAATCTGGTTTCTTTTCCCTTACATAAGGAGCGTGGGTTCTAGCAAAGCCTTTAGGAGCACAGCAGGTACAGTCATTGGTTAATGTTTCATACCTGGGTTTAGCTGAGTTGGAATGCACCGCGTTTTCTCTTCCAGCCACTCTCCCTTGGTAGCTGAGCCTCTGCCTGCCTGCTTTGGACACAGCTGGGCTTGTAGGCAGTTGAGTAAAACTTGGCCTGGATTCTCCTCTTTCTCTGGGTAAAAACTTCAGCCGATCATAAAAGTGCTTTCCTCTCTGACATGGTAAAACTTGGCAATAATCCTTTAGAGATTGTAAGCTCTTCTCAGAACCCTTCCCCCTGGTTCTTAGCTTCTGTCTCTCTGTTCTGGCTTCAGGCAGACTGTGAGAACAGGGCGTGGCAGACACTCTCACCTTAGAGCTGGCTCTATCAAACTTCCCTATTGCAGCAGGGTCAGTTTGGGCCTTCTGGCTCCCAACCTTGTGAAGTCTGTTCCCAGTCAGATTCTTCTCAGTCCTCTCCTGATGCCTCTTAGCTTTCTCTTGCTCCTTTCTTCTGTGGCTCTCAGCCTTCTCTCGCTGGCTCTCAGCCTTCTCTACTTCTTTCTCTCGGTGGCTCTCAGCCTTCTCTACTTCTGTTTCTGTTCTAGAAGCATTCTGCTCTGATTATAAAGCAAAGTGCTTGAGCTGACTTCCGGGTTTCTTCCCAGGTGCAAGTCATCAGAGTTCCTAGGCTCATTAACTCCTGAATGTCTGTTCCTGCTCCCTCTAGCTGTGCCTGGAGGTAATTGCACACCTAGTTCCTCAAAAGAAACTGGATTTCTTTTCAACCACTCATCTTTATTGACACACGCCTCATGACACATCCCCCCTCTTATAATATTACGGGCTGAATGACCCTCATTACAGCACGTAATTCTAGACATGGCATCGGCATTCTCATGCAGCTTCCCTGCTCTGTGTTGCACTTGAAACTCATACGGCTGCAAGGCCATGTACCATCTAGTCAATCGGCTATTATTGTTGCGCATCTGGCTCAACCACTTGAGCAGGGCATGGTCGGTGATGAGGGTAAACCTCCTTCCCATGAGGTAGAACTTCAAAGCTTCAACAGCCCACTTGATAGCTAAGCACTCATGCTCAATCGTCGAGTACTTCTTCTCGGCTGGTGAAAGTTTTCTGCTTAAAAACATGACGAGGTGTTCAGCTCCCTCGTGCATTTGGGAAAGGACGGCTCCTAGGCCGATTTCTGATGCGTCTGTTTGGAGTAAAAATGATTGATGAAAATCCACCTCTCTTAGAATGGGAGCTCTACATAGCTTCTCTTTCAATGTCTTGAAGGCAGTCTCTGCCTCAGTTGTCCAGGCTAGCGTGTTTGGGGCATTTTTCTGCAACATCTCTGTGAAGATGGCGCTTTCGTCCGCAAAATGTGGGATGAAGCGTCTATAGTACCCTATGAGCCCTAAAAAGCTCCTTAGCTGCTTTTTATTCTGGGGTGCGGGGAAACTGCGCACGCTTTCAATTTTGTCTAACAAAGGATGGACAGTACCTCTGCCTACTACATGTCCTAAGTATTTAACTTCGCCCGCTGCAAACATGCATTTTTCTGGATTTAAAGTTAAACCAGCTTGCCGCATCGTGTTTAAGACTGCTTTTACTTGGACTAAATGCTGGTTCCACGTAGCGCTATGGATAACTATGTCATCCATGTAAGCTGTAGCATACTCTTGATGAGGTCGTAAGACTATATCCATTAGCCTCTGACAGGTCGCCGCGGCTCCATGTAGACCGAAAGGCATGCGTCGAAACTGAAACAGGCCAACTGGTGTTGTAAAGGCTGTCTTTGGACGTGCCTCTCTGGTCAGGGGAACCTGCCAGTAGCCTTTCATCATATCTAGTGTGGTGAGATATTTAGCTTGACCCAGCCGGTCTAGAAGTTCTTCTATGCGGGGCATAGGATACGCATCGAAGGTGGAAATGTCATTGACCTGTCGGAAGTCAATGCAAAAACACATTGTTCCGTCTGGCTTAGGGACCAGGACAATAGGGCTGGACCAAGGGCTCCGGGACTCTTCTATCACTCCCATCTCCACCATATCTTGTACTTGCGCGATGACCTCTTGTCGTTTGGCTTCGGGCAAACGATATGGTCTTTGCCGGACAATTTTTCCAGGAGGAGTGAGGATTTCATGCGCAACTAAGTTCTTCTCGCCGGGAACGGATGTCAACACATCACTGAATTTCTTCAACAGGCTGAACAGTTGTTGCCTTTGCACTATTGAGAGTTCCTCTCCCACCCGTAACTCCGGACTAACTTTACAGTCGGACAACAATGGGCCCAAATCTTCCTCTATTGGCTTTTCCCCCACAGCTACCAAGCTTCTCATCTCGGTCTGCACCGTGGAGCCAAATCCTCCGCTCCCTCGGCTGGTGGGGCTTATCATGGACACTTCCTCTAGAGGTGGGAAGCTGACTCGCTCACATATGAGCTGAGCTATTCTCTCTCCAGCTTTTACTTCAAAATCTTCTTTTGAAAAATTAAATAGCAGGACCTTTATTATCCCCCTGTAGTCGGCGTCTACTACCCCAGCGCCAACATCAATAAAGTATTTGAGGGCTAATCCTGAGCGGGGCGCAATCCTACCGTAACATCCCGGTGGAATCTCTACTTGGATGTCGGTGCTAATCAGCGCCTTGCCTCCCTTAGGGACTATGTGATTTTCCACACTGTATAAGTCATACCCTGTGGCCTGTGGAGTGGCTCGACAGGGGCTTCGAGCTTCCGGTGAGGTTTTGCAAAACTTTAAGACAAATTTTTTTTCTGCTTCCTCTGGTATCTTCCGGTTTGGGCCCTTAACTTTCCCTAAAAGGGGATTGGGGACCACCCTACCCTTGAAAGGAGTACTTTTGGACACGAGAACTTCTCGTGGGTTTAAACCTTTTTCTAGGCCCTTCTCAAATTGTGGCCAGTCCCTACCTAGAACCAGCTCCTTGGGTAATCTAGGCACTACCGCTATCAGCATAATTTTCTCTATTCCCAAACCTTTGACCAGCAATTTGTACATGGGATACAAGGTAGCAGCGCCATGTACACACTTGATCTTTACTTGACCTTCTGGTCGGTCTGGGGCGGACACAGCTTGCTCTTGAATGGTAGACCAGAGCTTGCGCGAAATCATTGTCTGGTCCGCGCCAGAGTCAAGTAAGGCTTTGGCAGCTACTCCTTGCACCGTGACATCTAGTACAAAACCTTCTGACAATAATTGCTTACGCTCTCCTATGAGAGCAGTACGTACTCTGCATTCATTTATGACATGACCTAACTTCCCACAGCTAAAACATCTTTTAGAAAGACTTTTCTCTATCTTTTTATCAAATTTTACATTAGGTGTTTTAGACTGGTATAGACTTCCTGATACTGGATTGAATGTCGCTATGGCTGTTTTAGGTACCTCCCCCGTAGGCTGGGTAACTAATTCAGCTTCCAAATACCTCTCTGTCAAGGCAATCGCCTCTGTAGTAGAGCGACAATTCTGGAGAATAAGGAAGCTCTTTATTTTACCAGGTACTGCGGTCATAAATTGCTCGAGAACTATCATATCCATTAATGCTTCCACAGATCTTTCACTGGGCCTTAGCCACTTTTCAGCTAAGCGCTTTAGTCGGTGACCCAATGACTTAGGCGTTTCGCCTACTTCAAGACGCGCTGCACGTAGCCTGCGGTTATAGACAAGTGGGGTTAAGCCCAGGCGCTCCCTGATGGCCTTTGTCACTTCACTATAATCTGCAGCTAACGCAGTGGGCATTGCCCTGTAGGCTGACAGTGCCTCTCCCGTAAGGGACACTGCCAGTCTGATGGACCATTGGTCCTCTGGCCAACCCACAGAAAGGGCAATTCTTTCAAAAGCGTCCAGGAAGTCATCTGGATCGTCCTTCTCCCCCAACTTCCCTAAAGTTAGAGTCTCGTAGGACCCTAGTCCTACCGGACCATGGCTCAGTCCTGAGCTCTGCTTCATAAGTCCAGCGGCTGCTTCCTGAGTCTTCTGCTGATGGCTCATCCAACTTTCCAGCATCTGCAGGACTGGCTTTTGTTGCTCCTGCATGGCCATAATCGCATGCTGCTGGGACTGTGCAGCCAGTTCCGCCTGTTTGCTGAATTGGGCGGCCATCCAGTTAAACATCTCGCACTGCTCCATCGCGATGAGATCCCTGGTAGAAGTGTAGACTCTATCTCTCAGCAACGGTGGTGCGGCTCTGCGTCGTAGCACCCTCCAGGAACCTCTCCTTCCGTTCCGGATTTTTGCTGCTGTCCAGTCCACGTTTTTCACTCCGATCCTGTTCTTTTCAAAGTCCAGTCCAGATTTTCTTGCACTCCGGTCCAAGTTTCCTTTCAACTCCGGTCCGGTTTTTCTGGTACTCTGGTCCAGGTTTTCTTTTAACTCCGGTCCGGTTTTCTGGTACTCCGGTCCAGGTTTCTCTGGCACTCCGGTCCAGGTTTTTCTTTTTTTTTTTTTTTCCCAAAATGAATGCTGGCAATTTTCTTACTTTCTTTGTTGTATCTCTTAGGATTATATCCAAATCCTGCCAACTACGCCATTTGTCGCCGGGCGGCCCCTGTCTACACCTTAATACTCATGTTGGGGTGAGCCCGGGCAAAGATTTTGCTAGGTAGTCAAGGGAATGTAAGTCCACTCGGCGCAGTTGAAAGAAGTGGCCTCACAGATTCCAACTACCCAGGAGCACTAATTAATGAGACCAGGTGGAGGTAAATAAAGGTTTTTATTCCCTGGTTAATGCAAAGGTTCAATATAAGATATAATCCATGAAACAGAAAGTCCTTTGTGTCAAAAGGTACCAGTATTTACAGTGGGTTACTTAACTGTTGCTTAACAGTTAAGGCAGGTTTTCAGAAGTAGAATTCAATACACGAAACAGCAATTACATTTCATTCACTCTTCTTCATTACATGGAGCATACAGACTCTGGAGCTGAGGCAGTACACCAATCACATTCCATGAGTTCTGGCATAGGTGAGGGAACAGTGTTTGGATAATCAATCTCCATGGACTCTCCTTCACTGTACTCAGTTGAGGAGTATTCACTGTCCCTGTCTAACTCAGCCTTGTAAGTTAAAACTCTGGAGTCTGGCTTCCCATAGCCAGGGGTTCTCAATGTTGCAGGAATTTTACTGAACCAATCTGGTTTCTTTTCCCTTACATAAGGAGCGTGGGTTCTAGCAAAGCCTTTAGGAGCACAACAGGTACAGTCATTGGTTAATGTTTCATACCTGGGTTTAGCTGAGTTGGAATGCACCGTGTTTTCTCTTCCAGCCACTCTCCCTTGGAAGCTGAGCCTCTGCCTGCCTGCTTTGGACACAGCTGGGCTTCTAGGCAGTTGAGTAAAACTTGGCCTGGATTCTCCTCTTTCTCTGGGTAAAAACTCCAGCCGATCATAAAAGTGCTTTCCTCTCTGACATGGTAAAACTTGGCAATAATCCTTTAGAGATTGTAAGCTCTTCTCAGAACCCTTCCCCCTGGTTCTTAGCTTCTGTCTCTCTGTTCTGGCTTCAGGCAGACTGTGAGAACAGGGCGTTGCAGATACTCTCACCTTAGAGCTGGCTCTATCAAACTTCCCTATTGCAGCAGGGTCAGTTTGGGCCTTCTGGCTCCCAACCTTGTGAAGTCTGTTCCCAGTCAGATTCTTCTCAGTCCTCTCCTGATGCCTCTTAGCTTTCTCTTGCTCCTTTCTTCTGTGGCTCTCTGCCTTCTCTCGCTGGCTCTTAGCCTTCACCTCCTTCTCTACTTCTTTCTCTCGGTGGCTCTCAGCCTTCTCTACTTCTGTTTCTGTTCTAGAAGCATTCTGCTCTGACTTATAAAGCAAAATGCTTGAGCTAACTTCCGGGTATCTTCCCAGGTGCAAGTCATCAGAGTTCCTAGGCCCATTAACTCCTGAATGTCTGTTCCTGCTCCCTCTAGCTGTGCCTGGAGGTAATTTCACACCTAGTTCCTCAAAAGAAACTGGATTTCTTTTCAACCACTCATCTTTATTGACACACGCCTCATGACACCTTCCATCCTCTTTAACATTTGGATGGCTCTTCTTTGTACCTTTTCTAATTCTGCTATATTCTTTTTAAGATACGGCTACGAGAATTGCACACAATACACAAGGGGGACCGCTTCAGCCGCCTCCATCCCACATGCTCTCCAGCTCCCCCGATCGGGGTAGAGCGCCTGAGCGGGAAATCCTTCTGCTCAGAAGCTCCTGCCCAATCGGGGCAGTGGGAGCTCCGAAACAGACTGCACCAGCACCAGCCACTTTAAAAGCGGTGCCCCTACACAAGGGGGATCACTTCAGCTGCCTCCATCCCGCACGTTCTCCAGCTCCCCCGATCGGAGTAGAGCGCCTGAGCAGGAAATCCTCCTGCTCAGAAGCTTCTGCCCAATCGGAGCAGTGGGAGCTCCGAAACAGACTGCACCAGCACCAGCCACTTTAAAAGCGGTGCCCCTACACAAGGGGGACCGCTTCATCCGCCTCCATCCTGCACGCTCTCCAGCTCCCCCGATCGGGGTAGAATGCCTGAGCAGGAAATCCTCCTGCTCAGAAGCTCCTGCCCAATTGGGGCATTGGGAGCTCCGAAACAGACTGCACCAGCACCAGCCACTTTAAAAGCGGCGCTCCTACAGGGCGCGCCTGCGCCTGGCGGGCCCGCACCTGAGGGCCTCACTAGAGGGCCCTTTGGCATGGCCCTTAGGCGGGGCACACAGGCAAGCAGAGGAAAGGAACCACAGCCACACTGAGAAATCACACGAAAGACGCACAGTAAGCTCTAGCAAGCAGCTGGAAGGGAAGAGCAGCAAAAGTGAGTTGCAACCCCTGGACTGAACAAAAAAATGCACACAAATCTTATTCTCCCTCTCAGCCTCCTACTCACGCTACTCATTCCTCCACACACATACTACCTCCATCCACACACATACACACCATGGCCCCCAACAACAGCATGGGCATACATAAGCTGACAACATACCCCCAGGGACACTCTCGGAACACCCAAGACAAAAAGGCATCCAAGGCACAGGCTCAAAAACCACGCTAACACGAAGGAAGAACACAGGATAGCCAACACCCCAAGACATATAACTATAGAACTCATAAATGCCAGATCCATATGCAACAAGATTTACACCCTAGTTGACCACATAGATGACCATCAACCCGAGATACTCTGCATCACAGAAACATGGCTCAGCCCTACTGACAACGTACTACTTAATCAATTGGTACCTGACACATACACGCATACAACTGCCCACATGCTCACAGGCGAGGAGGAGGAGCCCTGATAATTGCAAGGAGCAGCCTAAGATTCAAACCAAGAAGTACCACGGACACCCAACACTGTAACACCATCTCGATTGAGAACAAACACATGGCCCTATGTCTTACATACAGAGCGCCTGAAGAACTTGCATCAACCCTCGAAGCAATCTGCGCAATTGACTCCAGCCACAAACCCACACTAGTGCTTGGAGACTTCAACCTCAAATCCACTAACACCAAGGATGCAGAAGCATTTCTCCAAGCAATGAGTGCACTACAATTCACACAAATAATCAACTCTCTGACACACAGACACGGATCATCACCAGATCTCATCTTCGCACCCAACTGCTTAACCTCAAGAGGCCTAATATCAACACCCACTATGACACCAGTACCATGGTCTGACCACCACATAATTAGTGTAAACATTGTACCACAGGAAGGGAAGCTAGACAAATATCCGGACAACACATCCACACAAAGAAGATTCAAAAGCTTCGACAAAGACCATTTCCTACAAAACATGTTACAACACCTAAACCCCGAGACAGATAACCTAGAAGCACAAATCACCAACTGGAACAACACTATATACAACGCTGCCAAAGCAACAGACTATAGACACACAACACTCCGCTGCAACAAACTACAACATAAGCCATGGTATTCAAAAGCCATAAGAAAAGAAAAGAGGAACCTAAGAAAAATTGAACGGAGATGGAGAAAGAACAAATCCCCCGAGACTCAGGAACTATATCTAACAAAGCAAAAACAATACAATGAATACATCAACCAAACTAAAAGAGAATACCACACCAACATCATACGTAACTCCAGCAACAAATCTAGAGAACTATTTGAAATCGTAAAAGCCCTTACCAAGGGTCAAACTACAGAAGACAAAGTGCAAATAGACCCACAAAAATTCACGGACCACCTCCAAGAAAAATTCCACTCAGAAGAACAAATAATACCTAGCCCAGCCTCAGAGACTAACAAACTCCCTAATACCTGGGGAACATTCAACAGCCCTTCCACAGATCAACTCTCACACATCATCACAGCAATCAAGACCAGCACAGTGCCCACGGATCCCTGCCCAGTGTCCTGGATCAAGGCTACCAAGTCAAACTTCATCCAAACCATACACAAAATGGTACACGCCTCACTAACACAATGGAGCATGCCAAATCAACTGAAACTCTCCACCATAAGACCCATCCCAAAGAAAGCAGCACTCGACAAGAACAATCCAGCAGCATACAGACCCATCTCCAGCATCCCCTTCTTAGCAAAAATAATCGAAAAAACAGTACAGCACCAACTACAAGATCACATAGACATCCATGCTCCCCTGGATAACCACCAACACGGGTTATGCCCCAACCACGGGGTAGAAACACTACTGATATAACTCTTCGACAGCGTCCTCTGCACAATAGACAACACTAAGAAAGGAATCCTAATGATCTTCATAGATATCTCATTGGCATTTGATACAGTTGACCACAAGACTCTACTGAATAGACTTCAGAAAATCGGCCTACACGGTTCCACCCTCAAATGGTTCCATTCTTACCTAACCAACAGACAAATACAGGTCAAGGTAGGCCACAATACCTCCCAACCAATAAGAGTATCTCAAGGAGTGCCTCAAGGCTCTGCCCTTTCAGCACTATTATTCAACATCTACATCCAGCCAATATGCAACATCATGAAAGATCACAACATACAATATACAATCTATGCAGACGATATCATGATTTATATACCCATCTCAGTCAATAACCCGGACTACTCCAAAATAACAAACTGCCTCACTCATATGTCAAACTGGCTTCAAAAAAACAACCTCTCAATAAACTACAGTAAGATGGAGGCACTGATCATCACGCAAAACCCGGACTTCATCCCACCACCCGACATCAAGATAAAAGATGTCCTCATACCTATAAAATCAGAAGTAAAGTATCTCGGAGTTACACTGGACAAAGAACTGAACCTCCAAGCACATATAAGCAGAGCAACCAAAAGTTCATAATACAGAATGCGACTCATCAGAAGACTTAAACCCCTCCTCGCTCCAGAGCACTTTCGCACTGTATGCCAAGCTCTGATAACCCCACTACTAGACTTCTGCAATCCTATCTACAATGGGCTACCAAAACAGTCCCTCAGACCGCTACAACTTGCACAAAACACAGCCGCCCGCATTATAGCTGGTACCTCAAACCATGATCACATCACACCCATACTGAAAGATCTACACTGGCTCCCAATCACCTCACGCATCAAATACAAAACTATCATAAATATATTCAAGATCAAACAACACACATCTGCCATAAGCCTACACACACTCATACAACCCGGCACAAGCACGCATCCAAGGAGAAGAGGCACCTCCAATCGTGTAAGCATACCAAAAGACTTCGCCAAGACCCGGAAGGACACCACGCAACGAGCACTCTCCCTGGCTGCTCCATCCATCTGGAACACCCTCCCAGATGAACTGAGACTAAACACAGACCTCAAGGACTTCCGAAAACAGCTGAAAACAACCCTGTTCATCGAATATTATGGTCATACCCCTTGAGTTACCAACCAAGACAGACCCCAGTCCCTCCCCCACCCTAAGTCAGTACAATTGAATGTATTATAGCTCACGATGTATAGCGCACTAGGTAGAGATCACACCTAATCATCCACCCCCACCACCCCCACCACTAACACACAAACACTCACCACTGCATGATAACACTTACCCATCCCTTGATTGTTTGCTGTAAAAACCGCTTTGATTGTAGGATAAGGCGGTATATAAATGACGTTAAATAAATAAAAATAAATAAGGTGTGGACACAGTATACAGAGTCATTGTAATATCCTCAGTTTTATTCACCATTTCTTTTCTTATGATTCTTAGCATTCTATTTGATTTCTGAGTTGCCGCTGGGTGGTGGTTCCTACTGTGGAACATTTCATCATATGACCATAGTGTGTGTTGGTCTTTCCTAGGTGCAAAACTTCACACGTGTCCACATTAAATTTCTTCTGCCATTTGGACATCTAGTCTATCAATTTATCAAGGTGTTCTTGCAATTTTTCACAATCCTTTTGTGTTTTAACAACTTTGAATAATTTTGTGTCATCTGCAAATTTGATCACCTCACTTGTTATTCTCATTTTCAGGTCATTTGTGAATGTGTTAAAAAGCAGCAGACCCAACACAGATCCCTGGGGTACTCCAGTATTCATCTTTCTCTATTCAGAAAATAGGCTATTTAGCACTACCCTCTGCTTTCTATCTTTTAACCAGTTCCTGATCAACAATACTACACTGTCTCCAATCCCATGACTTTTTAATTTCACCAAGAGTGTCTCATTGGGGATGTTGTCAAAGGATTTATGACAATCCAGATACATTCTGTCAACTGGCTCACTTTGTCTACCTGTTTATTAACACCTTAAAAAAAAAAAGCAGGTTAGAAAGACAAGACCTTCCTTGGCTAAATCCATTCCGGTTAAGATGCAGCCCATCACTTCTGAAAAGCTCCTCCTTTCCCCCAGAATGTTGCCCAGTTCCTAATAAATTCAAAACATTCTTCCTTGTACCATGGTCTCATCCATGCATTGAGACTCGTGGGTTCTGCCTGCCTTTTGGGTCCTGGGCGTGGAATGGGAAGCATTTCAGAGAATGTTACCCTTTTCACCGGGTCAAAGTGGTGTAACACATAACGGGGGGGGGGGGGGGGAATCAATGGTTATAGGGTGGGGCCATCACCATGGGACAACATTAATGATTTGGGATGGACATAGACATGTACAATCCCACAGTTTCTAATCATGGTTTCTTGAAGAGGGGGTGGTGTTTCTGTTCAGAGATGTTCACGGAATAGGACCGTTTTCAGCTGTTTTTTGAATGATGTGAGATCACCGTTGTTTCTGATGTAGTTCGGCAGAGAGTTCCAGAGGGATGGAGCATAAAGTTCGAAGGCTCTCTTGCAGGTCATAAGAACATAAGAACATAAGACATGCCATACTGGGTCAGACCGAGGTCCATCAAGCCCAGTATCCTGTTTCCAACAGTGGCCAATCTAGGTTATACGTACCTAGCAAGGGTACTGGGTCAAGCATTGATATCCTGGGTCCCTTTTTAATAGTGGTTTATGGACCTTTCCTCCAGGAACTTGTCCAAACCTTTTTTAAACCCAGCTATACTAACAGCCCTTACTACATCCTCCGGTAACAGATTCCAGAGTTTGATTACACGTTGAGTGAAAAAATATTTTCTCTTATTTCTCTTAAATAGTTTACCCTGTAGCTTCATTACATGTCCCCTAGTCTTTCTATACTCTGATAGCGTAAACAATTGATCCACGTTTATCCGTTCCACTCCATTCATTAATTTATAGACCTCTATCATATCTCCCCTCAGCCGTCTCTTCTCCAGGCTAAAGAGCCCTAACCTTCTTAGCCTCTCTTCATAGGAGTAGCCTTCCATCCCCTTCACCAATTTGGTGGCTCTTCCGTTGTGTGGACTTGGTTCTTTTGTGGTGGACGGTGATGGAGTTATTGGAGGATTGTCTGATTATTCTGCCGTGGATCGGGCGAGGCAGTAAGGTGTGAAGCGGGGTGTTCTGTGTTTGGTGGATGGTTTTGTGGGTGAGTAGGATGGCTTTGTATTTGATTCTTGCTTCAATGGGAAGAATGTGTAGGTCTCTTAGGATTGGAGTGATGTAGTCCCGTTTTTCGCATTCTGAATAATCCTTGCCATAGTATTTAAGGCAGTTCAGAGGGGGTTGGTTTGTGTAGCGGGTAGTCCATGGTAGATTATGTTACAGAAGTCCAGATGTGGGAGTGTCACAGCCTGCATTACTGTCCTGAAGTTTGTCAGACGGCTGCCTGGGTGAGAATCTTCACACTCTTGGCAAGTACATATTTCTATATGATTTGCAAGGTATTGTGGGCAATGTAGTTCATTCACACCAGACACAGCTGCTGACAATAATTTAGTTGTGCTCTTGGGTAAAGCCAATAAGATATTTATTTATGGGGTTATTTCTCCCAACACAGATATGCTTGGTAGCACATAAATTAGGTTACTTGCTTTCAGTGTTAACTTGGAAAAACAAAGTCAAAATCAGGAAAACAACAAATGAAAAGCCACACAGCAAGAAACAAACTGTTCTTTTCAGGTTAACTTCTGATTACTTCCCACATAGATACAGAAGTGATTCTCTCCTAGCTCACAAGCAATTAGGTAAGGCTTAATTGCTAGCAGTTACCAGCTGAAACCCCTTAGCTGGCTTGCCTTCCACTGTGTGGGTCAAATCCTGCTTCAGGAGCTTTTCTGAGTAGATTAAAGAACAAATTTGTATTTCTTTGTGATGGTTGCTGTACTTTATAACAGAAAGTTACCAACGGAGTTTATATAGAGAGCAGTCCATATAAACAGGATCCTCATCTGCTATTATTCCCCCTTGTTCAACAAGCATGGGTTCAATATCATGGATTGGCACAGATGAATCTCTCAATGGAGCATTTTCAGGAGAATACTTGTTTCCCTGCTGTCTTTCAAGGTTATAGCTAGGGCATAGATCAGTGTTCATACCTGAGCTTCCATTGCTGCTAGAGTTCCTCTCTATATAGCCTGGCCAGTATGTAGTCCAGTTCTTATGTCCAGCCTTCCAATCCAGATCCCTGGACACTGGATCTCTCTTCACATACCTTCTGGCATAGGTCTTAGGGTCCCTTCCACGTGCAGCCGTCTCCCTCACAGGTAGCCTCTGGTGATTCCTAGCTCTGCAGCACCATTCCTCTGGCTTTCCCCAGTCCAATGGTGTATGCTGGCCCTTGGAATACCTCCCAGTATACGTACTGCTTTGGACTCTTCTAGACCTCTCAAAGGCTTTTCTCTTCCTTCTTCCAAAGGGTCTCTTTCCCTCTCTGTCCGTCCGGTTTGGCTTCTGCTTCTGATGCTCCTTCAGATGAAACTGATGATCAAACTCAAGCTGATTCTCAGGATACTGAGGACAATTCTCTGGATATCCAAGGTGATCATGAAGATGGTCATCTGTAGAATAAACTCTACTCTTATTCTGCTTGGATGAGTGCTCCTCCCTAATACAGCACAGCTGTGCTGAACCAGGCCCTGCCCTTTGAGATGAGTGCTTAGGGATTACCTCATAGCCCTCCTGATTGAACACACGTTTCCCCACTTCAGCTCCTCTAATGGCTGTTGGAAACCTGGTGCATTCTGGGACTGGTAGTCTTTTATGGGAAAATTCTGTTTTCTTATTTCTACCAGAACTGACAGGTTGCTTGTTCAGAGTCACTTCACCTTTTCTATAGCTCCTTCCTGAGCTATGATAAGCTTCCTTATCACAAGTCCTGAGGTTCGAGGAGGGGTCAGAGACGTTGTACAGTTTTAGCTTTGTGGAATATAGTTCCAGTGGTCTTGTTGATTTGGTGCTTAAGGGTTAGAGCTTGGTCAATAATAATGCCTAGATATCTTATTTGTGGCTGTACTTGAATTTGCGTGGTTCCCATGCTGAGGTGGGTAGGTGGCTTGAAGTCTGGGTCTTTTGTTACTATAAGAGCTTCCGTTTTTTTAATGTTAATGGATAGGTTGTTCTCTTGTAGCCAGTTGGATACATTAGTGAAGCAGGCTGATAGCTGGTCATTTGCTGGGTTTGTGGTTGTAATTGGTGCGTAGAGCATTATGTCGTCTGCGTATATGTGGAAGTTGATGTTGTGGGTGCGTATGACTGAGCAGAGTGGACGGAGGTAGATATTGAAGAGCATGGCTGATAATGTGGATCCTTGAGGTACTCCTTGATGTTGCCGGTAGGGGGGCGATGTTGAGGTGCTGGTGCGGATCAGTTGCTGTCGGTTGGTTAGATAGGACCAATTGTTTGGAGTCTGTGTATGAGGATGTCGTGGGAGATGGTGTCAAAGGCCGCTGATATATCTAGGAAGATCAGGATGTATCCAGAGTGTTTCTCTTGGGTTCCTATGATGAGGGTGTTCATCAGTGTGGTCATGAGGGTCTCGACTCCATGTAGTGGTCGGAAGCCGTGTTGCTGTAGGTCTAGTATATTGTTGATGTCCAGATGTTCTTGGAGTTGACGTTGGACTACCTTCTCTATTATCTTGGTGGTGAGGGGGAGGCTCACTACTGATCTGTAGGAGGTGGGGTCTAGGGGGTCTAGGTTGTGCTTTTTCAGGGTTGGTCGAATTATTGTGGTCTTGAGGGCGTCTGGCATGTGTCCTTGGGT
This sequence comes from Ichthyophis bannanicus, assembly GCA_033557465.1. NCBI lineage: Eukaryota > Metazoa > Chordata > Amphibia > Gymnophiona > Ichthyophiidae > Ichthyophis > Ichthyophis bannanicus. The sequence goes on from CM066032.1 coordinate 2,506,563, forward strand.
AAAGGATTCATTTATGATGTGGGTTAATGGTGTACTCAGGGCTTCTTTGGTTTTCTTTATCCAATCAGTAGGGCAGGGGTCCAGCAGGGAGGTGGTGGTGTTCAGGCAGGAGATGGTGGAAGATATTTCTTCTTTTGAGGTTGTGTCGAACGTATTCCATATATATATAACTTTGCACGAGGTAGGCATGTTACCAGGTGGTCCTCACATCCATGAACCACCCAGCTATCTACATGCTTAATGATCGAAGCACCAACTATAATGGCTGTCCTAACCCTTCCCTCATGGGCACATGGCCCTGGAGAAACCTCCTCTGCGCAAGAGAGTTTTACATCACCTGGAGGACAGATCCTAGCTCCAGGATCATTTCCTGCCATAACAGTTTAATGCTGTCAACATAAGAACATAACATAAGATATGCCATACTGGGTCAGACCAAGGTCCATCAAGCCCAGGATCCTGTTTCCAACAGTGGCCAATCTAGGTCATACGTACCTAGCAGTTTCCCCAAAAAGACACAGGTTCTGCAATGCTTGTACTAGGTCAAGCATTGATATCCTGGGTCCCTTCTTAATAATGGTTTATGGACCTTTCCTCCAGGAACTTGTCCAAATCTTTTTTAAACCCAGCTACACTAACAGCCTTTACTACATCCTCCAGTAACAAATTCCAGAGATGATTACACGTTGAGTGAAAAAATATTTTCTTTTATTAGTCTTAAATAGATTACCCTGTAGCTTCATTGCATGTCCCCTAGTCTTCCTATATTCTGATAACGTAAACAGTCAATTTACGTTTACCCATTCCACTCCGTTCATTAATTTATAGACTTCTATCATATCTCCCCTCAGCCGTCTCTTTTCCAGGTTAAAGAGCCCTAACCTTTTTAGCCTTTCTTCATAGGAGTATCCTTTCATCCCCTTTACCATTTTGGTGGCTCTTCTCTGAACCTTTTCTGATAGCGCTATATCCTTTTTAAGATACGGCAACCAGAATTGCACACAATATTCAAGGTGCGGTCTCACCATGTCCTGTCCTGTCATGTGACCTCTCTCCTCCATGGCAACAGGGAAGCTGCCAGACTGGAGGTGGGATCTCACTACTATGTCCCTGTAGGCAGGGCCGGCCCGTCCATTGAGCAAGAATGTTTTTTGCACAGGGCCCCGCGTTTCAGGGGGCCCCGCGCAAAGAACATTCTGCTTTTTTTTAAATTACATTTAAAAAAAAAGCTGGCTCTGGCTGCTGCTGCTGCCGCTGCCACCGCAGCAGCGGCAGAATGAAGTGTCCCGCGGGGCCACCTCTATACGCTGAGCCCCTCTGCAAGGGCTTTCAGATTCGCGAAGGGAGAGTGTCTCCCTCGCGTCTCTGTTAAGCCCGCAGGGGCTAATGGGAAATTTCCCATCAGCCCCTCGCGTCTAAAGGGGCAGATGGGAAATTTCCCATTAGCCCTTGTGGGCTTAACAGAGACTCGAGGGAGACACTCTCCCTTCACGAATCTGAAAGCCCTTGCAGAGGGGCTCAGCGTGCAGAGGAGGCCCCGCGGGACACTTCATTCTGCCGCTGCCGCGGTGGCAGCGGCAGCAGCCAGAGCCAGCTTTTTTTTTTTAAATTTTGCCATAAGCTGATGGGGGGGGGGGAGGAGGGTTTAAGACTGGTAATTTATTTATTTTATTTTATTTATTTATTTTATTTCAGTTTTTTATATACCGCACTATTTATAATCAGCGCGGTTTACAGATGAACACAAAGACCAGAACAACAGGCTGTTCGGTATTACATATAACAGGAGTATAAACTTGGATAACATGGGAGAACTATATACATAGAATAAATAATCAATTAGTTCGTTAGCATGAAAGAACTATTTACATAAAATAGCAGTAGTGCAAGGGTCAGGAGGAGATTGTGGTTAAGTTTGTGGTAATGCTATTCTATTGAACTTTATGTAGGGTAATATTTGATAAATAGGTTTAATTTGAGGGCCTTTCTGAACTGGGCTAGGTCGGGGGGGGAGGGGGGAGAGGTTAAGACTGGCAATGGGCTGTGGGCTGATGGGGCTGTCTGGAAATGGGGCGATGGGGGGTTAGGACTGGTAATGGGCTATGGGGGGGTTAGGACTGATAATGGGCTATGGGGGGGGCTAGGACAGGAAATGGGCTGATGGGAGGGGTTAGGACTGGAAATGGGCTGTGGGCTGTTGGGGGGGGGTTAGGACTGGTAATGGGCTATAGGGGGGTGTTAATACTGGTAATGGGCTGTGGGTTGATGGGGGCTGTCTGGAAATGGGGTGAAGGGGGGTTAGGACTGGTAATGGGCTATGGGGGGGTTAGGACTGATAATGGGCTATGGGGGGCTAGGACAGGAAATGGGCTGATGGGGAGGGGTTAGGACTGGTAATGGGCTGTGGGCTGTTGGGGGGGTTAGGACTGCTAATGGGCTATGGGGGGGTTAGGACTGATAATGGGCTATGGGGGCTAGGACAGGAAATGGGCTGATGGGGAGGGGTTAGGACGTGAGGAGGGCTGATGTGGTTAGAACTGGTAATGGGCTGTGGGCTGATGGGGGGAGGGGATTAGGACTAGCAATGAGCTATGGGGGGCTGACTGGAAATGGGTTGATGGGGTTAAGACTGGAAGTGGGCTGGGGGGGTTAGGACTGGTAATGGGTTATAGGGGGGGCTTAAACTGAAAATTGGGTGATGGGGGGTTAGGACTGGAAGTGGGTTGATGGGGGGCTAGGACTGGTAATGGGTTGGGGGGTTGCTATGATTGGAAATGGACTGAGTGGAAGGGGAGGCTTGAACTGGAAATAGCTGATGGGGAGGGAGCTTGGAATGGAAATGGGCTGTGAGGGAAGGGAGCTAGGACTGAAAATGGGCTGATGGAGCAGCTAGGATAGGACTGGAAATGGGCTATTGGGGGGAGCTAAGATTGGAAATGGGCTGTGGTGGGGGCTTGAATTGAAATTGACTCATGGAGGGGTTAGAACTAGAAGTAGGCTCATGGGGGGCTTGGACTGGAATTGGGCTGAGTGGAGGGGAGCTAGGATTTGACATGGGCTGATGGTGGGGCTAGGAAATGACTAGAAATGGGCTGATGGGGGCTAGGATTGGAAATGAACTGATGAAGGGACTCAGACTGAAAATGGATGGAGGAGCTAGGACTGGAAATGGGTTGATGGGGGGCTAGGACTGGAAATGGGCTGATGCAGGGACTAGAAGGGAATGGATGCTGGGTGAGACTGGAACTAGAGCTGATGTTGGGGGAGGATTAGAATGGGATGGGGCTGGGAGAGTAAAATGGAGAGGGGAAAAATATTTTGTATGGGAGGGATGAAAAATCTACAATTGGCCGGGTATTGGGAGAGTAAGTGGGGATTGATGATGGAGGGGTAAAATTTGTGTGGATGAAATAGGAATGAGGAAAGAGCAAATGGAGAAAGATTAGTATGTCAAAGCAGATGTAGAGAGAGAGAATGGAAAAAAAAAAACTAGAAGAGAGAAGAAAGAACAAATGGACAGCAGACGATGGACAGTTAGCAGAAAACATGAAGAAACCAGAAGAAAGTGGCTGGAGCAATTGCAACTGAAAAAAATGCACAAAAGGTAGAAAGATATCTCTTTATTTTGAATTTATTAGCTGGAATATGAAAGCTCTGGGAAATGTTTATCATTAACGTCTGCGCTTTGTTTGGAAATTAATTTATAGTTTTATTTCTACAGTGTTGTTGTACATTCCAAGTTTGGCTTTTGGGGTTCCCGGTTTAATTATTGCCTTCCTGTTTCTAAATTGTGATTCCTTGTTTGGTGATGGTCTATGTTCTGCATGTGTAACTGAGCTGAGGTATTCTATTTATGTAATTCCTATTTGAGATTGCCACTTGTTCTCTTTCCCCAGTATTCTCTGAAATGTATTGGTTTAATATTTGCAGTGTTGCCTTTTGATAGGTAGGGTATGGTGCTTTGTGAGTCCTGGTAATGCTGTCAGGATATGGCGGGTTTGCTATGGGTTCTAAATGGGCAGCGTTTGTAGTAGTTCCTAATGTGCCTGGCGGTTGGCACTGGATTATAGTAATGTAGAAATCTTTTAGTCTTTCTTTATCCATACACTCATTAAAAGACATGTTTACTAAAAGTTAGTGTATGGTAACATTATGCAAATATTTATGCAAATAAGGCCACTTATGCAAATGAGGCCCCGCACCGAGTCTCCGCACATTGCCCCGCACCCCCCTTGGGCCGCCCCTGCCTGTAGGTCTCGTCTATATACCTCTCTGTCTTCCTTATGTCCTCCATGTCTTCTACTCTAGCTCCAGAGATTGGACTCGTTCCCTGAGAGCAAAGAGCTGCTTGCACCTAGTGCACACATAAGACCCCTCACCAACTGGGAGAAAATCATATATGTGACAGTGCAAAAGACTGGATAGCCCCTATCTCACTGCTGTCTGCATCTTAGTTTTAAGGAAATAGAAGAGCTTTCAGGGACTAATGAGCACTTTCTCCTTCATCCCAACATTATAAGACTTCTCTGTCTCTACTCTACTGTCACCAGGGCCGGATTTACCTATACGCCATGTACGCCATGGCGTAGGGCCCACAGCTGGCAAGGGCCCACAAAAATGAACAAGTTAGGCTTTTTTTTAAAAAATAAAATAAAAAAAAAACCTGCTGGCTGCCGCCGCGGGGCCCCTCTCTGCTGCCGCGGCAGCATGGACTGACCCGCGGCGGCCCCCTCTGCAATGTCGATGCCTCCCTCCCTCCCTCTGTGCAGGCTGTGAGACACACGAAGGGAGACTGTCTCCCTCGCGTCTCTGTTAAGCCCGCAGGGGCTGATGGGAAATTTCCCATCAGCCCCTGCGGGCTTAACAGAGACGCGAGGGAGACAGTCTGCCTTCGCGCCTCTCACAGCCTGCACGGAGGGAGGGACTGACCGACCGACATTGCAGAGGGGGCCCCCGCGGGTCAGTCCATGCTGCCGCGGCAGCAGAGGGGGCCCCGCGGCGGCAGCCAGCAGGTTTTTTTTAAAAATTAAAGTTTACTTTAGGCCGACAGGGGGGGGGTAGGGCTAGGACTGGTAATGGGCTATTGGGGGGGCTGGGACTGGAAATGGGTTGGGGGATTAAGGCTGGAGGTGGGCTGATGAGGTTAGGAGTGGTAATGGGCTGTTGGCTGTTGGGGGGGGGTTAGAACTGGTAATGGGCTTTGGGGGGGGGTTAAGACTGGTAATGGGCTGTGGGCTGATGGGGGCTGTCTGGTAATGGGCTATGGGGGGGCTAGGACTGGAAAGGGGCTGGGGGGTTTAAGACTGGAGGTGGGCTGATGGATTTAGGACTGGAAATGGGCTGTAGGGGGGGGTTACAACATGAAAATGGGATTTGGGGGGGTTAAGACAGGTAATGGGCTGTGGGCTGATGGGGGCTGTCTGGTAAAGGGCTATGGGGGGGGCTAGGACTGGAAATGGGCTGGGGGGTTAAGACTGGAGGTGGGCTGATGGGGTTCGGACTGGTAATGGGCTGTGGGCTGATGGGGGGGGGGTTAGGACTGGCAATGGGCTATGGGGGGCTGACTGGAAATGGGTTGATGGGGTTAGGACTGGAAGTGGGCTGATGGGGGGTTAGGACTGGTAATGGGTTATAGGGGGGCTTAAACTGAAAATGGGGTGATGGGGGGTTAGGACTGTAAGTGGGTTGATGGGGGGCTAGGACTGGTATTGGGTTGGGGGGTTGCTAGGACTGGAAATGGGCTGATGCAGGGACTAGAAGGGAATGGATGCTGGGTGAGGCTGGAACTAGAAGGGAGCTGATGTTGGGGGAGGATTAGAATGGGATGGGGCTGGAAGAGTAAAATGGAGAAGGGAAAAATATTTTGTGTGGGAGGGATAAAAAATCTACAATTGGCCGGGTATTGGGAGAGTAAGTGGGGATTGAGGATGGAGGGGTAAAATTTGAGTGGATGAAATAGGAATGAGGAAAGAGCAAAAGGAGAAAGATTAGTATGTTAAAGCAGATGTAGAGAGAGAATGGAAAAAAACTAGGAGAGAAGAAAGGACAAATGGACAGCAGACGATGGAGAGTTAGCAGAAGACACGAAGAAACCAGAAGAAAGTGGCTGGAGCAATTGCAGCTGAAAAAAATGCACAAAAGGTAGAAAAATATTTCTTTATTTTGAATTTATTAATTGGAATATGTCAGCTCTGGTAAATGTGCATCATTAACGTCTGCGCTTTGTTTAGTACAAGAGCAAATTAATGTATAGTTTTATTTCTACAGTGTTGTACATTCCAAGTTTGGCTTTTGGGATTGCCAGTTTAATTATTGTCTTCCTGTTTCTAAATTGTGATTACTTGTTTGGTGATGGTCTATGTTCTGCATGTGTAACTGAGCTGAGGTGTTCTGTTTATATAATTCCTATTTGACATTGCCACTTGTTCTCTTTCCAAAGTAGGTCATGTATTGTTGTTCTCTGAAATGTATTGGTTTAATATTTGCAGTGTTGCCTTTTGATTGGTAGAGTATGGTGCTTTGTGAGTCCTGGTAGTGCTGTTAGGATACGGCGGGTTTGCTATGGGTTCTAAATGGGCAGTGTTTGTAGTAGTTCCTAATGTGTCTGGCAGTTGGCACTGGATTATAGTAATGTAGAAATTTTTTAGTCTTTCTTTATCCATACACTCATTAAGAGGCACGTTTACTAAAAGTTAGTATATGGTAACATTATGCAAATATTTATGCAAATGAGGCCCTTATGCAAATGAGGCCCCGCACCCCCCTTGGGCCGCCCCTGCTGGGGGCCCACAATTTTTGTTGGCGTAGGGCCTCACTCAAGGTAAATCCGGCCCTGACTGTCACAGAAACATACCTCAGCTGCTCTCCTCCCTCTTTTTGTTGCCCTGCTGCTCAAAAAAAGGAGAGTATGAGTCAAAGCTGCATCCCTTCATCCCTGATCTCCAAAAAGAATGATCATGGCATGAAGGATAGGGAGTAATGTTCCCAGCTACTATGCTCCTTTTTTTTTTTTTAAAAACTCTGTAGCATTATAAAGAGGGAAGGCAGAAGTGGGTTATTTTTTAATGACAGCAGAGAGGAGGAAGGGGAGATTAATCTTATACTACTGTGGATTTTTGCAGCTTTAGAGAGTTGGGAAAGAAAGAGAATATTGGCCACCAGTATTCTCTTTTTTTTTTTTTTTTTCAAAAAACAGCTGGGAGGAAGAGAGGATGAGGGTCTTTGGCCCCGGCTGTCATTTATTTTTAAATTAAAATTACTGTTTGGGAAAAAAGGAGGTAAGAAGTGGGCACCAAACCTTAACAGACTTTTTTAAAGTGGCTTGTAGACGTGCTACCCATTTAACATTAGGCCTGCTATTTGGCTGACTTGAATTAACTGGATAGCTTTAGCCAGAAAAGATATGCACAGCCAAAAAAAATATTTGGTTTGTTTGCAAATTTCTCCAATTTTGCAAGGTTTTCCTCTCCATGTTTTTCATATATTTCTTTTAAATGTGCACCTTGTATGGATGCTAAGACTTTTATGCATGTATAATAGTTGATTGTATGCACATTACTTCATATTTATACATGTGTACATGTGATTTGCATGCATGCAAACATTTTTAGGCACCCAAACAACAGTCCTATTGGCCAGTCAGTGGTGAATATTGAGATTTAACCCCACTCTGGTACTTTCCTAGAGCGATTTTTCCCTGCTACCTCTTGTAATTAGTCAAACCTTTGAACATTCATCTTCATAGTCATTTTAGACCAATTGCTTGGAAATTGTTGGAAAGTTAGTATTTTAGTCCTATTATTTCATTTCTGCCTTGTTATAAAGTTCAGGAGGAACTACATTTTGCTACAATTTGATTTATTAAGGCAAGTTCAGTAATATGGGAACTTTGTTTCTTTTTGTTGCCAAATAAGAGTTGTTGTTTTTTTTTTTAAGAAGTAAAGTCATGTCTGTGAAATAGTTTTGGTTGGGAATAAATGCTTTTGCTCTAGCATTCAAGTGACAAAAATCATCTGTGAGTCTTTCTTTTGTGGTAGCGAATACTTTGGTCTCTAATGCTGTTTTAGGAGATTCTGGGTAATGCAGTCTGTTTCTCTCTCAAATTATATGTTTAAAAATGACTTCAATCTATTTTGTCTACAAGAAAAGATAAATATTATCTGCTGTATATGGCTGATGAAACACTTATCTTTGTGTAATTAATGAACCTTTTTTTTAAAGTGTGTTATGCTATCCATCTTTTGTGGTACTGAAATGAATGACAGCATGATTATGTCTCTAAAAGATAAGCAAATGTGTGTGTTCTTAGAACAACAGGCTTCTAAAATACCAGCCAAGACTGGAAAGCAGCAAAGAATATGCATCATGGAATCATTGGGAAAGCAAGGACTTCCCATCCCAAAAAAATGACTTTCCAACCTTTCATGTAAAGTAATTCTGATTATGTATTGCGTAACAGTGATAACATAACTCTTTTAACCTGGTGCATTAACTTCTGGAGACTACACATTTTTGTCTACCACTTTGGTAGTGTCCATGTGTCTTTTACGAAATAGTGAATATTCTCCAGAAATTCTGCCAGCTTGCATCTAACGATCAAAATATCTTATGCATGCAGTCACACAGATGAAGGCATTGGTATTTTTAAGTGTCTTGTGGGAGCAAGATTAAAGTTACTAGGGAAGTGCATCCGTGAGCACTGATTCAGTTTGTTTGCATGCCTAAATATTTAAAGTGTGCACATATCACTTCTACTTTTCTATTCCTACAAATAAACACATAGACAATTAATTTTCACACTTAAAAATGTTCCAACATGTAAGCAATACACGCACAAAGAATGAACAGATGAAATGAACATGAAAAAATGCCCAACAACAAGGAATATTTTCTTTAGAGCGAGCATGTATGAAACATTTTTTGGGTATGCCGATCCCTAGAAGTTATCACAGCTTGATAGATGTGTTCTATATTTTAAAGGGTATAGTAGTACAAGTTTTACAGTTGTTTTTACAGAAAAAAATTGTATGCATATATATATATAACATATGGTCACAAACACAAAAAGGGTAGCAGTATAAGTCACCCAGGCTTCAACCATACAAGAATTTCCAAAAGTATGATAAAGCTAAAAAGCTGTGCGAGACAGAGAAATTATAGAGGAAAGGTGTGATTATTTTTCATTAAAATAAGCTTGGTTTAAGAGCAAATTTCTGGATCCCTGACAGTATTTCATTTTTAGGGAAGTTAAGAGTAATTTTGCACCTAGTTAAAGTGCTATTTAAGGCACCTATGTTAAGACTGATGCATATTATAAGAATAAGTGGCAGATGTTGCATCCTAATTTATAAATGTACTCGGTCTCTTCGTGAACGTATACAGTCGAAATCTCTATGGGGCATGTTTACTAAAAACCGCTAATTTGCGCGCCGCAAAATAGTGCACTAAAAGCGGTACTTAAGAGCGCTTAAACGCCCCGCAATCGTGCGTGTCACCCCCGCACAGGTGCGCGGCACAATAACGGGCCCCGCACAAGTACGGGCCCGCAAATGTCCGATAGAGGCGTGGAACAGCTAACGGAGGGCGGAGAAAGGTTCCTGAGGGGCGGAGAGATGGGTTTAATGGGCGGGGAAGGGGAGGGGAGAGGCTCCCCGCACATTATCGGGGCCGAATCCCAAAGCAAAACTACCGCGAGTGAAACACTCGCGGTAGAGGGCATTTAAAGGGAAGAGAAACCATTTCCGTCAGCAATGTACAGCAAAACTGGGGAAATCCTGCAAAACGTGAGTGTTGTGATACATGTGCACAGCACAAAAGTGAAAATAAAAATGGAAAGTGACCACAACAAAAATATCACAAATAGTAATGCAGCTGGGGAACAGTTATAGTAATGGGCAAATATAGAAAACACACCCAGGAAAGCTCCAGAAAGAAGAAATGAATATTGGAAGGGTCTACGGAGCGGAGACTCATCCAAAACAAATGTCCTTTTTGGAGCTTTCCTGGGAGTGTTTGCTATGGTTGCCCATTAATATCACTTTTGCCCAGCGTGGTGTTATATTGTCCCCCAGTGTCTGTGGTCATTTCCGGGGTTTATGTGCACGTTTGTCACCAGACAGAGTGCATGTGCCCACAGTAAAAATGCGTAGAGCAGGGTTTGTGACTCCATCCTGCCAGGTATACTACCTCCAGGGGCTGCATTGTCTCTGTGGCCATAGTGGCCAGAGGGTCAGAGGTTCAAATCCCAGCTGGGGCACATGCCAGCTCAGCCCAGCCCAGCCCAGCCCAGCCCCTATATTTTACCCACCACTAAACAAAGATAGCGCAGACACCCCTGTATTGCAGGGAACATAAGCATGGGGAAAACACCCATATTTTACACAACACTGCAAAAACACAACAACAATGGGCATTACCTACAGCCAAATCCCCCAAATGCAGTCCCATACTGCCACATTGCAATCTGGTCATCTGCTGTTTCTGAGAGAAACTCATGCCAGCATGTTGGCGGACGAGTACATGTGGTGCAGGGGGCAGTGGCTGCTAGCCACAGAAGACAGAGGCCTAGCCATTTGCAGGCTGGCACAGTCCACTGCAACAGACAGGCCCTGCCGGATCCACAGTCATGGACGTTCCAGGGAAACCAGCCAATCTGTGGCTACAGGGTGGTGCAGTGCACACAGACAGTGCATGCAAGAACAGAAGGTCACAGGTTCAAAGCCCAGCTGGCACTTCCGCCAATCCTAGCCACATATTTTTCCCACACCTACACAGTGATAGTAAGGACACACCTTTCGTGTCGAGGACATATGCAATGGTAATACGTCTATCTTTTACCCCACTGAGCACAGACACCATGAACAGACTCTCCCAAATGCATTCCTGGTGTGCCACACACCAGTCAGGTTTCATGCTGCCACTCATACAAATGCCTGTGCCATATATCTATGCACCACCCCCATGGCATGTAGATGTAGCTCATGCATATTCATGAGGGACAGCAGGAAAACACGAACAGTGTGATGCAGACCTGGATTGCGGTTGGGAATCTCTGCCGTAAAGCAGCAGCCAACAGGGGCAGACACCCACACCCACACCCACAGGCCCCATTGGCCAATGTCTCCTGGAGAGGCAGAACAGTGGACTTTGCGTGCATCTCCCAATACTAGCACCTGCATACCTTAGCAATGTCACCCTACACCTGAGGTATACGGTACACAGCTCTGAGACATTTGCTAGGAGTACTGGCAGATAGATATCCATACGTTACGCACATACTGCTAGTTGACCCCATCAGAACAATCTGTTAGGTGTTTGCGGGGCGTGCTCCAGGACTGGCCTCTGACGGTGTTTACCACCCTGGGGAGTGATCCCCAGCAGTACTGCGTAGCATATCCATGCCTTGCCGTGCCCAGCACCGGTTTGGTGGCCAAGGCTAATTACCTCCTCAATAGTAGCACCATGCTGGCTTAGGTGTGGAAGTGTGTGTCTGTCTATACAGTGGGTGCTGGCTGCAAGCCCCTTCCACAGCCCACACTGCCAGCACTGTTGCCAGTATTGGCCTGCTAATGTGCATAATGAGTAGCAAGGGACCATGGGTATATCTCAGACAGGGTGGGCTGACCAGGATGCAGCTGCACAGGGCATAGGGCACTGGCAGGGACATGGTAGTGCCCGGCCACCACCTACAGAGACAGGGGGACCTCTGTATGTGCTGCTGGGGGATCACTCTCACCCTGAGTGTGCAGTGATGGCAGCATGGCTAGGCACACCCATAGTGCTGTACTGTGTTTCTTTTGTGTGCTATATATGGGTTTCCTGTTGGGGGCCTTTTCATTGACTTATCTGCTTTTGTGTGCTGCCACCCCAGTTGTGGGTGCATGCATTTCCATCAGGACCAACCAGCAGACTGAGCACAGATGGTATGTGTCTTGATGGAGTGCCTTGCAGGGTGCAGTGGCCGATGGCTTGCTGCAGGAGAATATCAGATAGTGGTGGGGTGCATCTATGAATATCCAGGCCTAATGTCTGTCTGATATTGTGTTATGGATGTGTGTGGAGCTGCTTGGACTGCCCTGTGGTAGAGAGGGGGGGGGGTGGTGGTGTCTACTTCCCCAGCAGGACTGGGGTTGATGGTTGGCTCTATTGCCAGGGGGGGGGAAGGGAAGGAGGAAGGAAAGGAAGATAGTATGGGGATCTGTTGGGGGGAGGCCCTGTTTTATGTACGTGCGTGCTCCACTAGCTGTGGCAGACAGCGCTCTCCAAGATGTTTATGCAGCACCTACCTATTTCACAGGTTATTACTGCTTTGGAGCTCTGGCATGGCCGCATTCAGCCATGCGAGGTGTTGTGCACCTGGTCCTGGGCGCATCATCACACACTCAGGGTGGGCATAGTAACCGCACAATGTGATGGTGTTTAACTACTCTTTGCCGTTTGTCCACCCACTCAGGACACCATACCAGGCCGAGGTGCTGTGTGGGTGCACAAGGACACCTCCCCCTACCAGGCAGGGTAGCTTTAGGAGTGCAGTTCCCATCTTGTGTGCATCTGTGGACAGCTGATTTGCATGTGCAGTGCATCATGGGTACGGGTAGCCTAACCCTATCCTGTTTACACAAGCAGACTGTCTGTGATGTGACGTGCAGGCTATCTGCAGCCAGGCAGGAGCTTGCTTACAGGTGTAGCCCAATGGTTACGCCACTGCCTGTGCAGCCAGAAGTCATGGGTTCATACCCACAGTGGGGTTCTGTGATAGGGTTTTCCAAAGCATTTTTTACATTTACTGTACATATGTTGATGCCTGCAATAACACCCTCAGCGTACTGTACCCATAAGGTGCCTCTGAGGGTGCTTTATTGGGCGCCCTATAGGGCACTTTATGGTTGGCATCCATATAGGGTGCACTATACATTATCCTGTGTCGCAACATACATGCTGCCCTATAGGGGACATTCTAGGGTGCCTTGGCGGACGGTGCACTGTAACATGTGCCTTATGGTCCGCCTTATGTTAACATGCTGTGAGAGTGCGTTTGCTAGTAGTTATCACAAAATAGAATTAAAAAGCCTCCTAAAGCACTCCACAACATAAAATATACTGCCTCAGCTAGCCTTTTTCAATGGGCATTGTGAGGGATTGAATCGCTGGTCCCTGCACCATTGGTCAGTGTCTTAACCATTGTGCTGTGGCTGTGTTCCTTTGCTTTAGCATCAGCGCGCCGCCTTGTGGCCATCAGCGCGCCGCATCCTGCTGCCCACAATGAACAGTGCGCCGCCTTATGCCGCCCCACAATGAACAGTGCGCCGCCTTATGCCGCCCCAAAATGAAGAGTGCGCCACCTTATGCCGCCCCAAAATTATTTTGCTTCCTGACACACATTTCCACATTCAAGGTGGTGCCTCAGCCAGCCTTTTTGGGCTGCATACACTGGGGGATTGAACCCGTGGCCCCTGCACCATTGGTTATTGTCTTTACCGTTGTGCTACGGCTCTATTCCTATATGTGCTCAGCTGCGCCCCACTTAGCCTTCCCACGCGCTAATGTGGGCCCCGCACATTAACGCGACACGCACACATACGGTCTTTTTTTTTCCTTTTTTGGCCTGAACCGCCCACTCCTTATATGGCACAGGCACACTACCGCGGCCCCGCACGTTAGGAATGTTTAGTAAACATGCCCCTATGTTTCGTTCAACTCTAACACATTTAAAGTGAAGCTTCTCTGTCATTGTTTTTTATTTTATTTTATTATTCTACCGGTTTCCAAAGGTCTCAGACTTCTTACAGCACAGCTGCTGGACTAAACGCCCTACTGCATGTGCTTGATCGCATCAACGACCTGTCTCAGAAACCGGTATTTTTATTAAAGTTAACGCAGCTTGTGCTCCTCTTTACTGGATGTACTTTTCTATGCAAATACATATATATTAATAACTATTTTGTTGAGTCCATCACTTAGCCGGAAAATTTGTATAGTCTGGAGTCAGCCGCTGTATGTATCATCGATCCCAAAGATCCCGACGCTCTTAAGGGGCACCTCTGAGGCGTTTCACTGCCTACAGTTTCTTCAGGGGAACCTTATATAACACCCTTTTAGTGCTCTAAAAAAACAAACGTGACAACCTTTTAGCTTCCCCTCGCCCGAATCTAACTACTGTTATAAAATGTAAAGTTTAAAATATATATCTAAAAGATGTTTCCTTCATTCAGCTTACTATATATAGCGATGCTGCCCGCATCTAGCTTTTCTCTAAATGGCATCAATCCTGGAGTTGTTTGTCTTCCCAAAAAATGCCGCACATGCGGACTATACCAATGCCTCCATTTTTTATAGCAACTAAAGCAATCAGTACTTCATGATCCCAGCTGATCACCCCTTATCCTATCAGACCTTAAATTACACAGGTACACGACCAAAAAACTGCCTCCAGTTTTGCAACTGTTTCCTATAGATTTTGGGGTGCTGAATCCAGGAAAAATAGCCAAAATGTTCCATCACGTCACGTTTTCTTGCAAAATTAGATTTCTTACCCATATAAGGAATGTTCACATAATTTCTTTTTAGCCGACTGCAGTTTATTATCTTGGCCCAAAATAGAGGTTGTAATGGTTAACTAACTAGAAACACTCCCTCATGATATTTTAGAGTGTTTTGTATTCATTTTATACATTAACAGGACAATTGGGAGGCGGGGGGCTAAATCCAGTACTCGCGCTGGCGCATGTTCTTTCCTGTTCGCAACGCCTCGTTCGCTCGCTCAAACACGGTGGTTGCGACATGAACGTTCCTGTCAAATTTCAGTTTCTTGCAAGTTCATTATTACCTTTTGTTTGCTCAGTCGTAATCCAGCTTTATTCCGAAGTGGTTCACTACAGTTGTAGTTTGCAGTGCTGTGTATTTGTGATGGCTCACAGAGCCAGAGGTTGCGTCAACTCTCCGGACAGTTTTTGTTTTATTTGTGGGGAATATACCGTGAAAAAGCGGCAGAGGAACATTTCTGCATTTATTAAAAAAGTATATTTCGCCTATTTCGGTTTGAAGTTAGGCGATCAAGACAAACCGTGGGCTCCTCACAAAGTGTGCAAGACATGTGAGGAAGATCTACGCTTATGGATGAAAGGTAAAAAACAAGCATTTCGTTTCAGAATACCTATGATGTGGCGTGAACAAAGAGACCACAGCAGTGACTGCTATTTTTGCTCTTGCATTGTAAAGGGATACAACTTAAAAAATAAGAACGTAATAAGTTACCCCAACCTTCCCTCAGCAATTAGGCCTATGCCTCATAGCAACGAAGTACCTGTGCCTGAACCACCAAAATCTTTGGATCATATTTGTGTGGACGGTTCTGATCATGATGAGACTCATCAGATGGATTTTCCCGATGAGTCCAGTACTTCCGAGTTTGAAACTGAACCAGATCCGAAACCTGAACTTTTCTCTCAAGCTGAATTGAATGATTTAGTCCGGGATTTAGGACTCCCAAAAGATGCTGCCCAACTGCTAGGTTCTCGGCTTAAACAGAAAAATCTATTGTCACCAGGAACAACTTTTTATTCGTACCGCAACCGCGAGACACAATTTTTGAAGTATTTCAGCAAAGAGGAAGATTTGGTATTTTGCAACGATATATACGGAGTGATGGAAAAGTTTAAACTCAAGTATAATCCTGCTGAATGGCGGCTGTTCATTGATTCATCAAAAGACAGCATAAAAGGTGTTCTTCTTCATAATGGCAACACATTCGCTTCAGTTCCTATTGCTCACTCTGTTATTCTCCAAGAAAAATACGAGAATTTGGCCCTGATTCTTCAGAAGATTCGTTATGATGAGCATAAGTGGATGATTTGTGGAGACTTTAAAATTCTATCCATGCTATTAGGGCAGCAATCCGGTTTCACCAAATATCCCTGCTTCCTTTGCTTGTGGGATAGCCGGGCCCGCGACCTACACTGGGGGAAAAAAGACTGGCCAATTCGGGAGTATTTGAGACCCGGTGAGAAAAATGTTCTTCATGAGAGCTTGGTACCTCGTGATAAAATTCTATTACCACCTCTCCACATTAAGTTGGGTCTCATTAAGCAATTCATCAAGTCCCTTCCAAAAGATGGTGAGTGCTTTCGGTACCTTTGCTCAAAGTTCCCCCGACTTTCTGAAGCAAAGCTAAAGGAAGGAGTGTTTGTTGGCCCTGATATAAGGAAACTCATTTCAGATGGAGCATTCGCTGAAACGATGTCTGAGAAGGAAAAAGAAGCCTGGGATTCCTTCAAGGATGTTGTTCTCAAATTCTTGGGGAACAGGCGGGATGAGAACTATAAGGATATTGTTGCCAGGATGCTCAATGCCTTCAAAGAACAAGGCTGTAACATGAGCCTGAAAGTCCATTTCTTGCACTCCCATGTGAACTACTTTCCCGAAAACTTGGGGGCGTACAGTGAAGAACAAGGTGAAAGGTTTCACCAGGACATCAAGGACGCAGAGAGAAGGTACCAAGGAAGATGGAACACCACTATGATGGCTGATTTCTGCTGGTTGCTGCTGCGGGAAACCCCAGATGAAAAATACGCCAAGCAGCGCACCAAGAGAAGCATTCGGGGGAAGAAGAAACGGGCCCACCAGGAGATTGATTGACCCAAGAATGACTTTAAAATCTAAACTGTGTTGACAAATATCGTGTTTTTACTAAACTTTGAAATAAAAATTTGCTAGTTATTACCACAGTGTCGGATCTCATTTATTAGAATTTTATTTTCACACCATCGGGTGTTTGTCTTCATGTATTGCAATGGTGCGGTTTGCGTTTTCTATTCTTACATACATACCTGTACAACATTTTTTGCACATTTCTTTGCTTTGCTTTGTGTCTAACCTCGCTCTTATATGCTCAATGTTTGTGCACATGTATGTGGCTGTTTTAAGTGCAGACAATTTTGTTACCATCACAGTGTGTTTTGTTGACATTACTCTATTCTTATGTGCTGCCTTGTTACAATTTTCTTTATTCTTATTTGAATAACTACTAAATAATTAGTATAAAGAATTCATCCAAGAAACTTTTATCTCGATCGCACTCAATCTGAAACGTTCACCTCAAACTGCTAACCCAATGTAGCAAAAAATCTGTACGTGATGGAGCAAATTGGTTACCAGATTTGGATTCAGCGCACCAAAAAATGTAAAAATCAATCGAAACATTAGAGGCAGTTTAAAAAAAATTTTTTTTAGTGTACCTGTGTTATTGAAGATAAAATTTTTATCTTCCCATTAAAATGGCCCCACAGCCGCCACAGCAAATGTATTAACTTCATATGCAAGTTTTCCAATCTATGGCGATATTCAACCCGGAAGGGATCACCGTGTTTAATTTAAAGATCCACCGTTGTTCCTTCACTAAAAGGGTCTCATCCAATGTCCTCCCTCCACATCCTTCTGCTATTTGTTCAATCACAATACAGCGAAGTTGTTCAAATGTATGACTCAACGCCAAACAATGCGGAACCATAGGCACTTCCATTCTACAACATTTCAAGCGGCTTTTATGTTCTCTCAATCGTACTTTCAATGGGCGTAATGTTTTCCCAATGTACAATAGTCCACAAGGGCATTGAATCCCATATATTACTGCTCTTGATTCACAAGTAGTATGAGATCAGAGATGATAATTTTTCTGCTTATAGACAAACGTAGTTGTTTCTAACATTACTGAACACACATCACAATCGCCACATTTCTTATGACCATCAATGATGACTTTAGATACCAGGGGAGGAAGAATCGCTGGGCTCAACCAGTCTTTAAGAGTACAGCCTCTTCGCCATACGCATCTGATGTTTGTCTGCTAATCCTGGTAATGTTCTAAGAACGTTCCTATGTTTATTCAGAATCCGTTGTATCGAAATACTGAGCGGAGAGAATCCTGTTATTAAGTTGATATTGATAGGATCCATTTGTGCAGTCCCCCTGTCAGATGTATCACAGAGTAATAAGGGCCTATGATTGTATAAGGCTCTCTTGTACGCTTGTGACACTACCTTTCTAGGATAGCCTCTATTTAAAAAGTCATTTTTAAGATATTTAGCCTGCCACTTAAATTCTTCCGTGTCAGAACAATTTCTACGAAAACGGAGGAATTGTGAAAAAGGAAGCCCTTCTTTCAATTTTCTCGGATGTTTACTCGTAAAATGCAGGAGGGCATTGCGATCTGTAGGCTTTTTATAAACTGAAGTTTTCCATGTTTTATTTGCTCTTTCCACCGGCACATCTAAATAGGTAATCTTCTGTTTGTGATACATATAAGTGAATTTGATGTTATCATCACATCCGTTTAGCCATTGGGTAAATTGTAAAAACAATTCCTCCGTGCCTTTCCACAATAAGAACACATCATCGATGTATCTCTTCCATACTAGCATGTTGGTTCGATACGGAGAAGTAAGTAACCATTGAGATTAGAAATTGCACATGTAAAAATTAGCTATAGATGGAGCGCAGGTCGCCCCCATAGCAACACCTGTTATTTGCTTATATAATTGCCCTTCGATTTCAAAATAATTATTGTATATCGCCAATCGTGCTAAGGCTATCAAAAAATCATATTGTGGAGCTGAAAGATCTTCCCTTAAAGAAAGAGTAGATTGAACTGTAGACACTGCTGCACGTTGTGGTATACTCGTATATAATGATACCACATCCATGGTCACCAATAAAGTATCTAAATCCTTGGACCATTCTGACATATCTTGTACTAATCTTAGAAAGTGTGTAGTGTCCCGCAGGTACAATGGTATAGTTGATAAAATGGGATGCAAAAATGAATCTAAATATATGGACAGTGGTTCTAATACACTCCCTTTCGTCGACACTATTGGTCTTCCTGGAGGTTGTTGTAAGTTTTTATGGATTTTAGGAACTAAATACAATTTCACTGTAATCGGAGTGGAGACATTTAGAAATTGAAACTCTTTTTTAGAAATCAATTTGTGTTCTAAAGCGGCTTGTATTACTTGTTTAATTGTGGCTTGTAGCTCATTCCGTGGATCTTCTGACAATGGTATATAAGTTGTATGATCCTGCAACTGACGCCATGCCTCCTGTAAATAATCTGTGCGATTCATCACGACTATTGCACCTCCTTTATCAGCTCTTTTTATAACTAGATCTGTCCTGTTTTTAAGATCTTTTAAAGCTTGTCCCTCTATTTTCGTTAGAGCTGTGTTGTATAATCGAGTGCTTTGTTCTAAAGCTGAAACATCCTGTAGCACCAGTTCCTTAAAAATGGCAATTGCCATAGGTAATGGAGTGGGGGGTGACCATTTGGAGGGTAATGTTAGTGGAATGCGCTGAGAACATGTCTCAATTGATAAAGCATCATTAGCATTTACTTTTTCACCTTCTGAAGAGTGAAAATAACATTTCAAATGTAATTTCCGCACCAGATTTTCGAAATCCACACGAAACTGAAAAGAGTCGAAACTGATTGTTGGAACAAATGATAAACCTTTATTGAGTACTTGTAGAGACTCCTTAGATAAATCAGACCTAGAGATATTTTCCACTAAAGTTACTGGTGATAAGGTAGAATTATTCATTTCTTCTTCTGACCCGAACGACCTCGTGTTGTTCATTCTGTGTCGTTTTTCTTTTTCTTTATTTTCGTGCCCCCTTGGGCATCTTCCAAAAAATCTTCCCTAGATGAGGCGCTGGACTCTGTCCGTACAGATTCCTTTGACGAATCATCAAAGGTGACTACTTTCTTATATTTCTTCAGCTTGCGTTTAGTATCCATCCAGGGATAGACATATCCGGAAGTATAGTCTGTAGCGTCCCTCTGTAATTTATTTAATTTCTTAGTCATAGTTTCCTGTTGCACTACTTTTATTTTTTGTTCCACTTCTACCATTTTTTTGTTATACAATTCTTCTGTTTCTTTTAGTTTTCAATTCAGTTTGAATATTCTGTATCTCTTCAGTTGTTTTCTCCACAGAGGAATCTGTACGGACAGAGTCCAGCGCCTCATCTAGGGAAGATTTTTTGGAAGATGCCCAAGGGGGCACGAAAATAAAGAAAAAGAAAAACAACACAGAACGAACAACAAGAGGTTGTTCGGGTCAGAAGAAGAAATGAATAATTCTACCTTATCACCAGTAACCTTAGTGGAAAATATCTCTAGGTCTGATTTATCTAAGGAGTCTCTACAAGTGCTCAATAAAGGTTTATCATTTGTTCCAACAATCAGTTTCGACTCTTTTCAGTTTCGTGTGGATTTCGAAAATCTGGTGCAGAAATTACATTTGAAATGTTATTTTCACTCATCAGAAGGTGAAACAGTAAATGCTAATGATGCTATATCAATTGAGACATGTTCTCAGCGAATTCCACTAACATTACCCTCCAAATGGTCACCCCCCACTCCATTACCTATGGCAATTGCCATTTTTAAGGAACTGGTGCTACAGGATGTTTCAGCTTTAGAACAAAGCACTCGATTATACAACACAGCTCTAACGAAAGTAGAGGGACAAGCTTTAAAAGATCTTAAAAACAGGACAGATCTAGTTATAAAAAGAGCTGATAAAGGAGGTGCAATAGTCGTGATGAATCACATAGATTATTTACAGGAGGCAGGGCATCAGTTGTAGGATCATACAACTTATATACCATTGTCAGAAGATCCACGGAATGAGCTACAAGCCACAATTAAACAATTAACACAAGCCACTTTAGAACACAAATTGATTTCTAAAAAAGAGTTTCAATTTCTAAATGTCTCCACTCCGATTATAGCGAAATTGTATTTAGTTCCTAACATCCATAAAAACTTACAACAACCTCCAGGAAGACCAATAGTGTCGACGAAAGGGAGTGTATTAGAACCACTGTCCATATATTTGGATTCATTTTTGCGTCCCATGTTATCAACTATACCGTCGTACCTGCGGGACACTACACACTTTCTAAGATTAGTACAAGATATGTCAGAATGGTCGAAGGATTTAGATACTTTATTGGTGACCATGGATGTGGTATCATTATATACGAGTATACCACAATGTGCAGCAGTGTCTACAGTTCAATCTACTCATTCTTTAAGGGAAGATCTTTCAGCTCCACAATATGATTTTTTGATAGCCTTAGCACGATTGGCGATATACAATAATTATTTTGAATTCGAAGGGCAATTATATAAGCAAAAAGCAGGTGTTGCTATGGGGCGACCTGCACTCCATCTATAGCTAGTTTTTGCATGTGCAATTTCGAATCTCATTGGTTACTTACTTCTCCGTATCGAACCAACATGCTAGTATGGAAGAGATACATCGATGATGTGTTCTTATTGTGGAAAGGCACGGAGGAATTGTTTTTACAATTTACCCAATGGCTAAACGGATGTGATGATAACATCAAATTTACTTATATGTATCACAAACAGAAGATTACCTACTTAGATGTGCAGGTGGAAAGAGCAAATAACACATGGAAAACTTCAGTTTATAAAAAGCCTACAGATCGAAATGCCCTCCTGCATTTTACGAGTAAACATCCGAGAAAATTGAAAGAAGGGCTTCCTTTTTCACAATTCCTCCATTTTCGTAGAAATTGTTCTGACACGGAAGAATTTAAGTGGCAGGCTAAATATCTTAAAAATGATTTTTTAAATAAAGGCTATCCTAGCAAGGTAGTGTCACAAGTGTACAAGAGAGCCCTATACAATCATAGGCCCTTATTACTCTGCGATACATCTGACAGGGGGAATGCACAAATGGATCCTATCAATATCAACTTAATAACAGGATTCTCTCCACCCAGTAATTCGATACAACGGATTCTGAATAAACATAGGAACATTCTTAGAACGTTACCAGGATTAGCAGACAAACGTATCAGATGCGTATGGCGAAGAGGCCGTACTCTTAAAGCCTGGTTGAGTCCAGCGATTCTTCCTCCCCTGGTACCTAAAGTCATCATTGGTGGTCATAAGAAATGTGGCGATTGTGATGTGTGTTCATTAATGTTAGAAACAACTACGTTTGTCTATAAGCAGAAAAATTATCATCTCTGATCTCATACTATTTGTGAATCAAGAGCAGTAATATATGGGATTCAATGCCCTTGCGGACTATTGTACATTGGGAAATCATTACGCCCATTGAAAGTACGATTGAGAGAACATAAAAGCCGCTTGAAATGTGGTAGAATGGAAGCGCCTATGGTTCCGCATTGTTTGGCGTTGAGTCATACATTTGAACAACTTTGCTGTATTGTGATTGAACAAATAGCAGAAGGATGTGGAGGCAGGGCATTGGATGAGACCCTTTTAGTGAAGGAACAATGGTGGATCTTTAAATTAAACACGGTGATCCCTTCCGGGTTGAATATTGCCATAGATTGGAAAACTTGCATATGAAGTTAACACATTTGCTGTGGCGGCTGTGGGGCCATTTTAATGGGAAGATAAAAATTTTATCTTCAATAATTTAAGGTCCGATAGGATAAGGGGTGATCAGCTGGGATCATGAAGTACTGATTGCTTTAGTTGCTATAAAAAATGGAGGCATTGGTATAGTCCGCATGCGCAGCGTTTTTTGGGAAGACAAGCAACTCCAGGATTGATGCCATTTAGAGAAAAGCTATACGCGGGCAGCATCGCTATATATAGTAAGTGAAATGAAGGAAACATCTTTTAGATATATATTTTAAACTTTACATTTTATAACAGTAGTTAGATTCGGGCGAGGGGAAGCTAAAAGGTTGTCACGTTTGTTTTTTTAGAGCACTAAAAGGGTGTTATATAAGGATCCCCTGAAGAAACTGTAGGCAGTGAAACGCCTCAGAGGTGCCCCGTAAGAGCGTCGGGATCTTTGGGATCGATGATACATACAGCGGCTGACTCCAGGCTATACAAATTTTCCAGCTAAGTGATGGACTCAACAAAATAGTTATTAATATATATGTATTTGCATAGAAAAGTACATCCAGTAAAGAGGAGCACAAGCTGTGTTAACTTTAATAAAAAAAACGGTTTCTGAGACAGGTCGTTGATGCAATCAAGCACATTCAGTAGGGCGTTTAGTCCAGCAGCTGTGCTGTAAGAAGTCTGAGACCTTTGAAAACCGGTAGAATAATAAAATAAAATAAAAAACAGTGACAGAGAAGCATCCTAATTTATGACATGGGCATTTACACCAGCCCTAGAGCTTTCAAGAATGAATGTACTGTAAATTGTAGTATTTTGTAATATACTGTATGCGCATACCAGTGTACATCACCCAAATGCCACATAAACGGGGACCCACTCATAAAATATGCATTATCATGTCTCATGTGTACTTTTAAACTGGCTCATATTTTATGAGTGGTCATTAATACACATATGTGGCTATACATGTATGTTAATGACTGAAATAACATCTAGTTAGGCATGTACTTGGTGACTAAAAGTACACAGCCCTTATGAAATCACCACCATTGTTCTGGAAAGATGGTGCCTATTAAGGAGGGTCTGTCCATTGGTTTGCCTCTTCCTACATCTAGGCAGACCCCTATTTAGACCATCACAACATAGGCAATTGCCCAGTGCACCAAGTTTGAAGAGCACTAAATACCTGAGCTAAATGGGATCCTGATTATGTTTGTTTCAGGACCATGCTCTATGATATCTAGGGGAGAAACCAACCCTGCCTATGGACACCAGCATCTTAAATCCTTTTCTGTAACATCTGTCTTTATGGGGTTCTTTGTGTGTGCAGAAATAAACCCAAGCATATTGATAGTCATGACGACAGAACCAAAACTGGAAGTGGAGCTGGGTATTAGAAGATAAGAACATAAGAAATGCCATACTGGGTCAGACCAAGTCCATCAAATTATGTGTTTAAAAATGACTTCAATCTATTTTGTCTACAAGATCCAATAAAGACAGTATCCTGTCCCCAACAGTGGCCAATCCAAGTGGCAAGTACCTCGCAGGTTCCCAAAAAGGTAGACAGGTTCCACAATGGAGGACTGCAAAAGGGATTGCTACTTCTGGAGAGAGATTTGCAATTGTAAGTATTTACTTCTGTGAATTTTTCTAAATCTTGGGGAAAAAGAAATCCCTTAAATTAAAGCTGATTAACCTATGTAAATTAGAATCCAGTGTATTAATTAAATCAGTCAAAGCCCAGTATCAGCAAAGAACTTTTAGTTAAATTAAAAACTCAACAGGTAACTTTCAGTTTAAATTTACAACACAGCAGAGAGCTTTCTGGTTAAATTTAAAACCCAGTAGAAAGCTTCTAGTTTAAATTTAATACTCAGTCAGGGCCTAGTTTAAGCAAAGATCATCAATTTGAATCAAATCAGAGTATAACTTAGCATAAAAGGAAAACAAGGTCACTATTCTTTGAGCAATACATTGTTTCTAGAGACCTTCACAAAGAGGCCTTCTAAATATGGGGCAAGAGACCTGTGAAATTGTTTTAAATAGGTGTTAAAGCATTTTGAAAGACTCCCTTTATCCAAGCAAGGGTTGTATGAATCACCCAGGAAATTGCTCACAGATTACCTGAGAAGCACAGGATAGGGTACTGTGTAGCAGCCAGCCTTTAATAAGTCTTCTTTCCCTCCCTCCCCATCTCCCACCCACCCCTGGGATAATTGCAGCTTTATAGGTCCTTAAACCTCTTAAAGGAAAGGAGATGCCATATTCATTCTCAGGTGCAGCTGTTTATTCTCATCGGGCATATATTAAGGACCTGAGATTAATTAAGCTTGAGGGGAACAAAGTCCATTAAACATATTAGGTATAGTTTTGTTAGTATAAGTTTCCCTAGCAAACCTTAGTAAATAAACAACTTAAATACCTAAATACCATCTTAATATAAAGATGCAAAGAACAGTCCAGCAGTGAGATTGGGGTTTTCCAGTCTTTTGCATTGATTGTCACATGTATGATTTTCTCCCAGTTGCTGAGGGGTCTTGCATTAGGCGCAAGGAGCACCCTGGAGGATAGAGTAGCAGACTTGGCGGACATAACGAAGACAGAGAGGTTCATAGTCCCAGTTCCAGTCTGGCAGCATCCCTGTTTCCATGCAGGAGAGAGGTCATGTGACAGGAAAGCATCACCCTGGTGAGGCAGGAAGTGATCCTGTAGCTAGGACCTGTCCTCCAGGTGATGTAAAACCCTCTCACACCAAGGAGGTTTCTCCAGGGCTATGTGCCCATGAGAGAAGGGTTATGACAGCCGTTATATTTGGTGATTCAATCATTAGGCATGTAGATAGATAGATGGCTGGTGGATGTGAAGATTGCCTGGTGACATGCCTGCCTGGAGTGAAGGTAGCAGATCTCACACGCCACCTAGACATGGTCTTAGATAGTTCTGGGGAGGAGTTTACTGCTTGGTGCATGTCGGTACCAATGACATAGTCAAGTGAGGTAGGGAGGTTCTGGAGGCTAAATTTAGGCTTTTAGATAGGAATCTGAAATCCAGAACTTCCAGGGTAGCATTCTCTGAAATGCTTCCCATTCCTCGCGCTGGACACAAAAGGCAGGCAGAACTCTGGAGTCTCAATGCTTGGATGAGACTATGGTGCAAGTAAGAGTGTTTTGGATTTGTTAGGAACTGGGGAGCATTCTGGGGAAAGGATGGGCTATTCCAAAGGATGGGCTCCACCTTAACTGGGATGGAACTGGGCTGCTGGCATTAACCTTTATAAAGGAGATAGAGCAGCTTTTTACTAGATAATAGGGGAAAGTTGACAGTGACCAAAGAGTGCATGGTTCAGAACAATGTATCTTTGAAGGATACTAGCAAATGACTGAAGTTAGGGCATATTGACAGAGAGGATCCAATAAAGACAAATGTAACTCAAATACCCTTGAGTACAGAGCAGACAGAGATAAAGATTGCACGTTACCCCTGCCTACCAATAGCCAGATTAATATGAATAAAATGCAGTCTCTAAAATGCTTGTATGCAAATGCCAGAAGTCTAAAAAATAAGATGGGAAAGTTAGAATATTAATTGGTTAGATATGATTGGTATCTCGGAGACATGGTGGAAGGAGGACAACCAGTGGGACACTGTGATACCCGGGTACAAACTATTTCATAATGATAGAGAAGATCAAATTGGTTGAGGGGGCACACTCTATATCAGAGAGGGCATTGAGTCACAAAGGATTAAAGTTTTGCAAGAAACAAAATTCACTGTAGAATCTCTATGGATTGAAATTCCATGTAAAAAGGGGAAGGGGAAGGTGATGGCAGTGGGGGTGTATTATCGACCGCCTGGCCAGAATGAACAAATGGATGATGAAATGCTCAAAGAAATCAGGGAAGCTAACAAAAGCTACAACAGTAATAATAATATGTGATTTCAGTTATCCCGGTATCAACTGTGTCAGTGTCATGTAGGACATGCTAGGGAGATAAAGTTTCTAGATGAAATAAATGACTGCTTCTTGAAGCAGCTGGTTCATGAACTGACCAGAGGGGATGCCATTTTGGACCTAGTCCTTAGTGGAACACAAGATCTGGTGCAAGAGATAAGAGTGTTGTCGCCACTTGGCAAAAGTGATCATAGCTTGATCAGGTTTGTTTTAATAAATGGAGAAAGGACAGTCAGGAAATCCACAGTACCACCTTTTAACTTTCAAAAGGGAGACTATGATAAAATGAGGAAAACTAAAGAAAAAACTAAAAGGAGCAATTGCAAAGGTCAAAGATTTACATCAAGCATGGTTATTATTTAAAAATACTATCTTGGAAGCCCAGAGCAACTGTATTCCACGCTTTAGGAAAAGTGGAAGGAAATAAAAAAAACTGCCAGTGTGATATAAAGGAGAGTCAGAGAGACTGTTGTAGTAAAAAAAAACATCTTTCAGGAAATGGAAAAAGGAGCCAAATGACGAAAACTGGACACAACATAAGCATTGGCAAGTTAGATGCAAGGCATTGATAAGGCAGGCAAAGAGACAATTTGAGAAGAAGCTTCCTGTGGAAACAAAAACGCATAATAAAGACTTTTTCAAGTACATTTGTAGCAAAAAACTTGTGATGGAGTCAGTTGGACCATTAGATGATAGAGGGGTAAAAGGGGCACTAAGAGAGCACAAGGCCATAACGGAGAGATTGAATGAATGCTTTGCTTTGGTCTTTACTGAGGAAGATGTAGGGATGTTACACATGACTGAAATTGTATTTAAACGTGAAGCTGCAAAAGAATTGAAAGAAATATTGATTCACCAGGAATATGTATTACAACTATTTGATAAGCTGAAGAGTAGCAGATTACCTTGACTAAATGGTATACACCCAAAGGGGTTGAGAGAACTGAAATATGAGATTACAGACCTTCTATTAGTAACCTGTGAACTATCATGTAGATACTCATGGCTTATTGGGAGACAGCCAACATGGATTTAGCCAAGGAAGATCTTGTCTTACTAATCTGTTATGTTTTTTTGAAGGTATAAATAAACAGGTAGACAAAGGTAAGTCAGTTGATATAGTGTATCTGGATTTTAATAAGCGTAAGACTCTTGGTGAAATTTAAACATCATGAGATAGGAGGCAGTGTAGTACTGTGGATCAGGAACTGGTTAAAAGATAGAAAGCAGAGGGTAGTGCTAAATGGCCAATTTTCCCAATGGAGAAAGATAAATAGTGCAGTACCCCAAGGATCTGTGCTGGGTCTGCTGCTTTTTAACATATTCATAAATGACCTGGAAATGGGGATAATGAGTGAGGTGATGACATTTGCAGATGACACAAAATTATTCAAAGCTGTTAAAACCCTTGAGGATTGTGAAAAATTGCAAGAGGATCTTGATAAACTGAAAGACTGGGCATCCAAATGGCATATAAAATTTAATGTACACAGGTGCGAAGTTATGCATCTAGGAAAAAAACAACCCAAACTATGGTTGTATGATGCAAGGTTCCATATTAGGAAACACCACCCAGGAAAAAGAGTTAGGTGTCATTGTGGATAACTTGTTGAAACCCTCTGCCCAGTGTGCAGTGGCGGCCAAAAGATCAAATAGAATACAAGGTATGATAAGGAAAGGCATGGAGAATAAAACAAAGGATATTATAATGCCTCTGTATCGTTCCACGGTGCGACGGCACCTTGAATATTGTGTGCAAGAGTGAGCACAAGAAGAAGAGTGAGAGATTGGGTGGGGGAATCAGTACAAGAGGGTGTGGAAGTTGTGTGAGGGAGCAAAAGAGAGAGGTTTTCATTTTATTATGCTTTCCAAAGCCTTGGAATGTTTGAACTGTTTCCCCAGATACACATGTAGATGGTGAGCCCTTCAGGGGACAAGGGGATATATCTAGTACCTGCTTGTAGTGTTTGTAAACCACTCTAATGCCTTTCAGCCTGGGCAATAAATCAAGAAATTAAATAAATAAATAAATAAAGCAAGATTTTTTTTTTTTTATACATATTTTTTTCTTCTTCAGGCCCTTTGTAAGACAATGGACACAATGGATAAGCCAACCTTTTTCCACCGAGGAAAGCATTAGAAGATCTCTTACATGTCATATACACTTATAGTTAGGTTGATGATGTCAGCAGCAGCAAGAAAAAACTCCCTTTATCCTTTTTAAGCTTCCATTTTCTGCAGCCAGTTGTAGGGCAGAAGAAGGGGCCTCAGGCCGAGATTCTCTTTTTCGTTCTCGCTGCACTCGCATGCACACTGAAACATCACTCTCAAACTCACCATATGGCCATTAACACCACTTGCTTCTGCCACGTAAAGGAAAGCCACTAGAGGAAGAGCCGGAAAGGAGGGTTGCATGAGTATGTGCATACCTTCAGGTTGCAGCTCGGATTCTGGCTTCTGCAACCCGTACTAGAGGTCCATCCTGGCCTATGAGTGACTGCTGCTACTGCCACGGCAAGAAGATGGGTTGGGCTGTAAGTGGTAAACTGACGATTTCTGAATGGGATGATTATTTTATTTTTGTGCAGCTACATGCCTATGGAGCTTAAAGGGCATGTGCATATGTGTGTTTGGGGGTTATGTGTGGGGAGCTGTGTGATGTCAAGAGAAGGGTGCAGTTGTGAATGGCACATGTGAGGTATCTATCTGTCATAAAATATGTGTTTTCATGTGCCAGGTGGGTGTGGATGTCCATATAGTTTGTAGTTTGTTATTTTGATACACTGTAAATCAAAATTACAGTCTTGTCAGTTGACAGTAAATAAAATAAACAGAAATGAAATAAATTACAAATAAAATACAAATTAATAAACTAAGATTATAGCACCACAAACAAAACCAAGTAACTCAACATACAATATGAGCATGTTTCTCTACAACTTCTGTGCCCAAAACCCAGGGCTGATCCAGAGAAGTACCATGAATGGGAGAGTGGGTACTGACTGCATGTTGAAGTTAGCATGGGGGTAATTACCACATGGGAGGGAGGGTTTCATGAGATACAAGAGATCACAAAGAGAGGAAAACAGGCATCAATATTTTCAAAAACAGAGAGAAGCTAGCAAAGTAGTCAGGAAAGCAAAGGTACAAAAAGAAGAAATAGCCAATGAAATAAAATGCAGAGATAAGATATTTACCCGTGGGCTGAATTAGATATATATATTTTTTTGTATTGTCTGGATTGTAATCTTCCTTTTTCCTAAGTTTTTTTTCACATTTATTGTGAATTGATATACTGTAAAATTGCATAAATATAAAATTTAAAAAAAAGATATGCTAGTGAGAGGAGGATGGGCAAAAGTGGGATTGTCAGATTCAAGGGTGAAGGGGGGGGGGGGGGAATATGCAGAAACTGATGAGGATAAAGCAGAATTGCTTAACAAATATTTCTGTTTTGTGTTCACAGATAAAGGGCCAGGAGCAGGACTTCAGAAAATACCCGTAAACAGGAACAGAAGTGACGAGGATCTCAAATGATTTTCAGAAGACTGTGTCCGTGAGGAACTAGCTACACTAAAAGTTGACAAAGCCATGTGTCGAGATGGGATGCATTGAAGAACACTGAAGGAACTTGGAGACATTTTAGCAAGTCTACTGTCTGACCTTTTGAGTACCTCTTCGGAGTTGAGAGTGGTGTCAGAGGACTGGAAGAACAAAGAGATAAATAGTGGCCATTCATAGATACCCTAAAGAAACAAACTAGTATTTATGTCGGATCGTTTGTCTTGAGAGGGAACTTTCCCTTTCTCGTAGCAAACCCTCCTTTTTTTTCTTCAAATAAAAAGAGTGCACTCGCTCTTTATCTTCCACCGAGGCAAGATTATAAAATCATCCTCAGTCCCCCGAGATGAACAAAGTAGAAGGTACTCAACTTAAATTCCGCTTAATTCTGCCACCCAATGGGTAGAACGCTGACTTCTGGCGGATAAAGGCTATCCCTCACGTACTTCTTCAATGAGTATGTTATGTTTTCTCCATCCTCTCGGGCAACATCTTCCAGATTTCACAACGGTTTCTTCCAAATTTCACAACAAATCACTCTATGAAGATGCATGTCAAACTTGTACACAATATTGTGTTTCAGACCGTGAAACTCCTGGTCCTTGGACTGTCGCAGGGCACCCTCTGTAGAGGGTTAGTAGACCCGTGAGGGGCCCGGACACAAGAACGGTTAAGGTTGAGGTTGGCCTATGCTGCAAGGGTCAAGGGTGGTTATTCCTTGTGGCTTCCTTGTAACCAACGCTCAAAGAACGAATGCACAGAGTGGAGGGAAAGTTAAAGGCTTTATTTCCCTTTCTTGCACAAAATGGTTCAAAAGGATTGGCTGTGGTAACAACTGAAATGTCCTTACTTCAGGATATAGAAACAAAGTAAAAGCAAGCAATAAAGTAAAGGCTGTTATCTTCACAGAACATTTGTACAAAAACAATAAACTTCCTTCACTTAGTTATCTGATACATTGGGGATATATTCAACATTCCCCGAGGCACAATATGTACAATCCATTGCATTATCTGATTCTTCCCCCTCCGATCCTACTTGCATGGATTCAACCTCAGAAGCCTCTGAATCTGTAGCATCAGGGTAAACGTAATCGGGTTTCTTGTATACTTGTTGCACTATGTCCCAATGCCTAGCATTTAGCTTTGGGCGTCGGTCTCCAGGAGTTTTGCAGTACAACGGTCCCTCTCTGATTAGAGGTTCAAAAGCAGATTCATAAAAAGATTTCCCACTCAAACTTCTCTTCTTAGACAAACTTCTTTCATAATCTTGCTTACAAGAATGTTTAGGGTAACAGTAATCCTCTTCCCACTGTCTTCTCCATACTTTAGGCTTCTGAAGGTAATTATCAGTAATAAGAGTTTTACCTTTGAGGCTTCTCTTCCTTTTTTCTAGTAAGGCTTGAGGCCTACCTTGGTTTGGCTTCAGCGCAGCAGTGCTCAGGCTCTCCTGTGTTCTTTCCTTAGACTTCAGACCATAGTGGTAAGGATGTTTTCTTTCCTCTAAACAAACATTTTCCACCTCTGAAAATGGATGAACCTCTTTATTCCACGGTTGCTGTGAGGACCTTCTGCCAAGTACTCCCTTGCGGTCCCAGTACTTCTCTTGGCTTTTTCTCTGTTCCTTATTCCAGTCCAACTCTGGTTGAAGCTCCTGCTTTGCTTCCTGCTCAGGACTCTGCTTCTTTCTGCTCTTGCCAGTGCTTTGGCCTGCCCCTTTGCCTTCTGTACTCTGGCCCTGGCTGCTGCTTCTGCTTTGACTTCTGCTTTGGTCCTTCTCCTCCTTCCTCCCCAAGTCAGACCTGCCTCTGTTCAAAAAGAAGCTGTCTGGGCTTGCGTCCCGCCCAGAGGGGCGTGGTTTCTCAGTCTCTCTCTCGACTCTCCTGCTCCCTCTAGATGGATCCTCCCAATATTGCAGGTTGTGCTTGCCTTTTTCTGGTTTTAAAACTTTTTCTCTCTCTTCAAGAGGGTCCGCTGCATCACAAGACGTATATTGCATGAAAAAGGACCAGGAGTTTCATGGTCTGAAACACGATATTGTGTACAAGTTTGACATGCATCTTCATAGAGTGATTCGTTGTGAAATTTGGAAGAATCCGTTGTGAAATCTGGAAGATGTTGCCCGAGAGGATGGAGAAAACATAACATACTCATTGAAGAAGTACGTGAGGGATAGCCTTTATCCGCCAGAAGTCAGCATTCTACCCATGGGTGGTAGAATTAAGCGGAATTTAAGTTGAGTACCTACTACTTTGTTCATTTCAGGGGACTGAGGATGATTTTATAATCTTGCCTTGGTGGAAGGTAAAGAGTGAGTGCACTCTTTTTATTTAAAGAAAAAAAAGAAGGGTTTGCTATGAGAGAGGGAAAGTTCCCTCTCAAGGCAAACGATCCGACATAAATACTAGCTTGTTTCTTTAGGGTATCTATGAATGTACACTATTTACCTCTTTGATCTGCTGGATATTAAGTGAGATGAATTACATTTAGATTAATTTATAGAGGACTGGAAGAAGGTACATGTGGTTCCTTTGCACAAAAGGATGACATTGAGAACTACAGGCTGGTTAGTGTAACCTCTGTGGTTAGTCAATTATTGGAAAGTCTACAAGTATAAAAACGTACTGCACTTTAATAAACATGCCCCTATATTATAAGCCCTCTCAAATAGGTATGTCTTCAGTGCATTCTAAAAACAAGATATATAAGACAATACAGAGCTATTGTCAGATTAAGATTTCTATAGATACAGAGGCATGTTTACTAAATTGCACTACTGGGTAGCATGAGATTCAGTGTACACCAAATGTATGGCACTCATATTTAGCATAGGGTGCTATGCAAAAAATCCCATGCTAATCGGTTTGCAATGAGTGAGTGAGGACTGGATAGGTTATCAGAATGATATGGGCATATGTGTGTTATGTTTAGAACAAGGTTTAGGGGGGGTATGCTAACTGTGACTGTTGCTATTAGCAGGGGTGCCCTTAATGGCACTTCAATAGATGGCGTTAAGTGCACCTGTATGCCGGTTAAAGCAATGCACATAATTGCAACACACTATCAGCATAGGAGTAAGGGGCTCATACCTGCAAACATTAATGTAGATGTCCATGCTGATATTGCACTGCTATTGTGTGAGTGCAGCAGAGAGGAGGGTATGCTCACCATGGGGGGGGGGGGGGTTGCCAAGTATGTGAATGAAAAACGTACCTGCCTACTTTTCTCCTGTTGGATCAGTAGATGGAATTAGGCAATAAAAATAACACACATATTTTAAATACTAATATATGCATATAGCATATCTTCCAGATCCAAGTTCACATCTCAGAATTCCCACTTTTAGAGGAGCTGAAAGATTTCCATTTAGTGAAACTCAGCAGTTATTTTTAGCAACTCTGAAAGGCAATTTTCAGATTGCTTGATCTAACTCACTAATTCCCCCCTGAATACATTTATAACTGAATGCAGATGCCAATAATACAATTTGCTTTTCAATTAAAGGGAATATATCACTCCAAGTTAATGTTTATGTTATTTATATTTCTATGTATTTATTAATATTAACTTATTATTTATTGATATTTAGCTTATGCCTTTCCAGTAATAATTCAAGGTGAGTTCGATTCAGGTACAGTAGACATTTCCCTGTCCCCAGAGGGCTTCCAATCTGAGTGTTTACCTGAGGCAATGGAGATGAAGTGACCTGCCTGAAATCGCAACGACCATCCATGGGAGGCTC
This sequence comes from Ichthyophis bannanicus, assembly GCA_033557465.1. Classification (NCBI taxonomy): domain Eukaryota; kingdom Metazoa; phylum Chordata; class Amphibia; order Gymnophiona; family Ichthyophiidae; genus Ichthyophis; species Ichthyophis bannanicus. Next base: position 2,540,237 of record CM066032.1, read on the forward strand.
CGGAGAATGTGGTGAAGCAGAGGATATTTGCCTCATTAATTTTCCAAAATCTAAGTTTATACCTCCTTTGGATATGTTTTAAAAATCTCTTTTAGAAGTACTGAAAAATCCCGAGAGCATTATTCCGATGTTTTCTAATGGTTATTATCTTTCCCTCTTTAAGAAGCTGGAAAGTTCTGGAGACAGGGAGCAGCTATCTTACTGATCTACTTGAGTTAGTGGCTGTAGAAAATTGTGTTTCTGTCACATTAACCATTTCTGGCCACAATTTTCTATATAGATTTTTCTTCTGTTGTAAGGATCAGTTGTTTTATGTTTTAAAGGTAGGAATGTTTTCGGATGTAACCAAAGCTATCCAATCAAGTTGTGAGAGATATCTCCTTATGCAATCTTGGGTGCTGCAGTCAGCGGCTTTATCTTGGCTCAATTTTCCTTGCAAAATATCAGAATTTGAAATATGTTTTTAATGAACTGGCCCAGTTTATCCAATTTATTTCAAGTATGTCTGAGCAGAGGTTATAGGCCTTGTTAATATTTGAATAAATATAAAGTTCCAGAAAAAGCTAATCTTTTATGGGGGAGCGAAGTCCCCATTACTTATGCCAAATGGCAAAAGCACCCATGTAATTCATTTTCAAATCACACATATATATTTATTTGTGGTCTGTTTTTTATAGCCTCTATTACAAGATCCAAAGTAATTTGGAAGCACAAGAACAATGACAGCCATCATTGCTTACATAGTAAAATGATCATCCAGCTTTTAAATACACCCATCTCAATATCATCCATTCCTGCCCCATCCCTCCCTTCCTTCTTTATTCCAACCCCAAATGCTCTTACCAGTTCCTCCTTACTGCTTCCACTACATCCTCATTCTTAACAATTAATTAATCCTGACATACTACTATTACTACTACTGTTACTATTACTTATCATTTCTATAGCACTACTAGACTTATGCAGTCCCTACTTGAAAGAAAGCTTAAACAGACAAACAGATGAAAAAGAGATTAGAAGGTCACATTTATTATTACAAATCATTAAAAACAATATGGGTCCAATTCAGCAAGGTGATTTGTGAGGCTGCACAGCCCAGTGGGACATGTAGCCACGCAAGTCGTCTTGCCTGTATTCCCTCACAGACTCTCCCTGCACAGCAAGAGCAGCAGTATGGGGAGAGCCAGTGGGAGGGATGGGAGGGTGCAGACAGGGCCGGCCCGTCCATTGAGCAAGAATGTTTTTTGCACAGGGCCCCGCGTTTCAGGGGGCCCCGCGCAAAGAACATTCTGCTTTTTTCAAAATTAAATTAAAAAAAAAAAACGCTGGCTGCTACCCTGCAGGCTTAACAGAGACGCGAGGGAGACACTCTCCCTTCGCGACTCTCAAAGCCGGCACGGAGAGGCTCAGCCATCACGGAGGGAGGGAGGGAGGGATTCAGCCGGGCAGAGGGGGCCCCGCGGGACAGTCCATTCTGCTGCTGCTGCGGCGGCAGCGGCAGCGGTAGCAGCCAGCATTTTTTTTTAAAATTTAATTTTACTTGAGCCAATGGGGGGGGGGGGTTAGGACTGGTAATGGGCTTTGGGGGGGGCTAGGACTGGTAATAGGCTATGGGGGGAGCTAGGACTGGAAATGGGCTGGGGGGGTTAAGACTGGAGGTGGGCTGATGGGGTTAGGACTGGTAATGGGCTGTGGGCTGTTGGGGGGGTTAGAACTGGTAATGGGCTATGGGGGGTTAAGACTGGTAATGGGCTGCGGGCTGATGGGGGCTGTCTGGTAATGGGCTATGGGGGGGCTAGGACAGGAAATGGGCTGATGGGGAGGGGTTAGGACTTGAGGTGGGCTGATGGGGTTAGGACTGGTAATGGGCTGTGGGCTGTTGGGGGGATTAGAACTGGTAATGGGCTATGGGGGGTTAAGACTGGTAATGGGCTGTGGGCTGATGGGGGCTGTCTGGTAATGGGCTATGGGGGGGTTAGGACTGATAATGGGCTATGGCGGGGCTAGGACAGGAAATGGGCTGATGGGGAGGGGTTAGGACTTGAGGTGGGCTGATGGGGTTAGGACTGGTAATAGGCTGTGGGCTGATGGGGAGGGGGGTTAGGACTGGCAATGGGCTATGGGGGGCTGACTGGAAATGGGTTGATGGGGTTAGGACTGGAAGTGGGCTGATGGGGGGTTAGGACTGGTAATGGGTTATAGGGGGGGCTTAAACTGAAAATGGGGTGATAGGGGGATAGGACTGGAAGTGGGTTGATGGGGGGCTAGGACTGGTATTGGGTTGGGGGGTTGCTAGGACTGGAAATGGGCTGATGGGTGGCTAGGACTGGAAATGGGCTGATGCAGGGACTAGAAGGGAATGGATGCTGGGTGAGGCTGGAACTAGAAGGGAGCTGATGTTGGGGGAGGATTAGAATGGGATGGGGCTGGAAGAGTAAAATGGAGAAGGGAAAAATATTTTGTGTGGGAGGGATAAAAAATCTACAATTGGCCGGGTATTGGGAGAGTAAGTGGGGATTGAGGATGGAGGGGTAAATTTGAGTGGATGAAATAGGAATGAGGAAAGAGCAAAAGGAGAAAGATTAGTATGTTAAAGCAGATGTAGAGAGAGAATGGAAAAAAACTAGAAGAGAGAAGAAAGGACAAATGGACAGCAGACGATGGAGAGTTAGCAGAAGACACGAAGAAACCAGAAGAAAGTGGCTGGAGCAATTGCAGCTGAAAAAAAAAGCACAAAAGGTAGAAAAATATCTCTTTATTTTGAATTTATTAATTGGAATATGTCAGCTCTGGTAAATGTGCATCATTAATGTCTGCGCTTTGTTTAGTACAAGAGCAAATTAATGTATAGTTTTATTTCTACAGTGTTGTACATTCCAAGTTTGGCTTTTGGGATTCCTAGTTTAATTATTGTCTTCCTGTTTCTAAATTGTGATTACTTGTTTGGTGATGGTCTATGTTCTGCATGTGTAACTGAGCTGAGGTGTTCTGTTTATATAATTCCTATTTGACATTGCCACTTGTTCTCTTTCCCCAGTAGGTCATGTATTCTTGTTCTCTGAAATGTATTGGTTTAATATTTGCAATGTTGCCTTTTGATTGGTAGAGTATGGTGCTTTGTGAGTCCTGGTAGTGCTGTTAGGATACGGCGGGTTTGCTATGGGTTCTAAATGGGCAGTGTTTGTAGTAGTTCCTAATGTGTCTGGCAGTTGGCACTGGATTATAGTAATGTAGAAATCTTTTAGTCTTTCTTTATCCATACACTCATTAAGAGGCACGTTTACTAAAAGTTAGTATATGGTAACATTGTGCAAATATTTATGCAAATGAGGCCCCTTATGCAAATGAGGCCCCGCACCGAGTCTCTGCACATGGCCCCGGACCCCCCTTGGGCCGCCCCTGGGGGCAGAGTGAGGACGGGCTGAGGTGGCAGGATGTACAGGGCCGATTCAGGTCATGGCCCTCTATGTCCTGTAGGTCAGGGATGGATGCACTGCTTATTCCAACTTGAAGGTGGAATAAGCAGAGGGGAAATTGCAAGGGTTGGGCAGCAGAGAGTTGGGGGATCATCACTGTGGCAAGCTGACTGGCATGCGAGTAGGATATCCCTGCAGGGATGCAGGGGCATGCTGGGCCATTTCAGTGCCCGATCCTCACCAACAGGAACATCTGGCTCCCATGGTGAAGAATTGGGTCCTAATGGGCCCGTCCTGCTTGATGACGTCTGGTTTTGCCCCTTCTAGGATCGGGCTCCATGGGTATTAAACAGGAGAATAAGGGGTCTGAGTAAATAATCAAGATTTTACTCATTTCTCAAAATGCAAGTAATCTGAACACATTGGTCTACACTATGATAATACATTCTATCACACAGGTGAACTTGCATCACAACATTAATAGACTTTTAAAAGATACAGGTTTTCCCAGACGTGTGTAGACTCACTCAGAAACGAAGGAAAGCTTTTTTGGCACTGAAACCGCGCGTTGTGGCAATAGGGGCCTCCTTTTTTCTTAAATACCCTTGCAAATGTATTTTGATTTTTCAACAGACAAAATATGTCTTTATGGAATCTGATTCATTGATAGCTTTTTTAGATAGTAAAGAATGTGTTTAGGATTATTTCTTTACTTCCTTTCTAAGTCTTAGGGTTAGATATTATTATTCCTATCTGGCTTTGTTAAAATGGTCGTTGTATTATAATGCTTGTTTTCTGTGATCCTCTCGCTTCCATGACATGGACTTGATTGTAATTCCTATCTTTGTTTATAATAAAGATTGTTAAAATTAAAAAAAAAAAAAAAAGCAGATTATAAACATCTCCCTGGAACATATGTCTCCATCTACCTGTGCATTTTCATTATATTAGTTTATAGTATACTACTGACATTTTAGAAGTACCTATCAAGCTAGACTACTGGCTTCAAACCTTATAGATGTGGCTGCGGAACTATTTATTGAAAAAATGATAAAATGTATCTTGATTGCTACCCTTAATATTGTAAAAATGTTGAAAACTAGTATATACAAAAGCATCAGCCAGGCTATCATATCATCATAACCTTATCAAATTAGCATTACTAGGAAATGCATATTGAAATAATGACTTGTGTAGGTAAATAAAACAAAAAATCATAAAAATCCTGTTAAATGCTCTTATGCAAACGGGAAGTTTCTTCAACGTTCTCTGGAGCCCTTCCACACCAATCACACAACTCTGCTTCCTCTTGCTTATTTGGGAGGTAATAAAAGATGTTTTATGTTGATAGAGCTATGATTACTTATATAAAAGTGCACTTTAATTGTTGACACCCCCATTTGTGCAGATACGGATATATGTGTGTTCATAGCGCACCTACTTTATCTACTGAGCCAAAGAGGATAGGGGCTAAATTGTCTCAGGTACAAACAGACTGGGAGCCCTCTGGGGACAGAGAAATGTACCTGAACATAACTCACCTTGAGCTGCTATTGAAAAGACGTGAGCTGCATACAAATACATATGTGTCCCAACACACACACCAACCTCATCCTCTCTTTTCTTGGACAGAAAGCCTGCATTTCTGGATTTTTTTCCTCCCTAATGTTGTTCTTTGAAGAATATTGCTGAAAGATAAGATACATCTCATGGTTTTGAAGATGTGCATGAGTGCGTCCATCTATTTCAGTGACTCCGAGTGACAGTCTACTTGAAGGGCCTCCACTATGGGTACCACAAGAGTATTTTTCAATTTCTTGCTTTGTATCAATATAATTTCTCAATGATGGAAGAGATGAATTACCTAGTAATTAGTTTGCTATTCAGGCAAACTAATTATTGAGTGTTCTCCATTTTTATTCTGAAATAATACTGTTGCCAGTTTGTGAGGTGAATCAACAATCTGGGGCCCATTATTTAAAACCACTTATGTAGTCGGTGGAAGTGTAGATGTCCTTTCTATTTTAGAAGCCAGGTCAACATGGATAACTTTAGCCATTAATACTGCTAAATCGTCAAAGTTATTTTTTTTTTAAATAAGTATGACAAGGAGCAGTGTGGGGCTGAACAAAAATGCATCCATTTAGGTGACAATATTTACCCACAAAGGGCCTGAGTCTGTCCCACACGTAGATCCCCTCTGTGTGTCCTATCTGAACCGGATGCACAAAGGGGATAGTGATTCTGATCCCATGGGGCACTTCTAGCCCCATGGGATCAGAATTGTGAACCGTCCTGCACGTGCAGGCCAGGACTGCAATTCTGTCTGGCCTGCACATGCAGGACTGCACCCAGCTAACTCAGTTTATTTATAGGCAAGTTGGCACATATGCAGAAACTGAATTAAACTGTAGGCATGTAGAAATAAAATTCAGTTTTCAACTGCAACCATTGTTTGCACTCAATACAAGACGTCTGGAGTTTAAGTACATAATAACAGTAGAGAACTTTAACCTGCTTGGATCAATAATCCATAATGAACCTTCAAGCAGTCAAGAGAGCTGACACCACCTTGCTGTTGGCAGAACAGTAACCGAGGCATCGTGGACCCGATGCTCCCAGCCCCTTCCATCACCAACCCCCCCACACCCCACCAAACCCATTCCAGACAATACACGCACACAAACTGCTCTTGGAAACTAACTGGTCACAGCTTTATTAAAATTTTAACAACTTTAACCATACATTGTAATCATAAACCTTTAACAATCCCAAATAACAGAGCAATACCTCACCAGCCATACAATTAGCAAAGTGACCTTGCCTCCGCTACTGCCGAAGTCCTGCCAACAGCACACTTCTTACCCCCCTTTCTCTGACTTTGCCATGTACTTAGCAAAAGTCGGCCAGGGGGTTGTCCGGGTCGGGGGCACCCCACCCCCGCCCCAAGTATTACCAAAGGCTCCAGACCCCGGAAACCTCCGGGATCCCGCATCCCCCCAAGCTGCAACACCCCTATTCTCATCCCCCAAGCCAACATACAGGGCGAGTGGGCGGGAAGAAGGCTTCTGCGGTCCTCTGTCGACGCTCCTGCTCAGGCAAGTGATCCCAGCGAGACCCCACTGACTACATCCTATCTCCCCTCTCATTGGCTCCCCCATGTTCACATCCGCGGGGATCCAATGAATTTAAACGATTCCTCCTTGCTGCTCCCCCCCTTTTCACCACCTGCGCTCGTGGCTGTGTGCAGGGTCCCCGCACCGGGCCATGTGCCCGGTTACTGTCGCCCGCCGGGACCCTGCCCGCGGTCTTGTATTAACCGAGGCAGCATGGACCTGGCGCTCCCGGCCCCTTCCATCACCAACCCCCCCCACCCCACCCCACCCCACCAAACCCATTCCACAAAATACACGCACACAAACTGCTCTTGGAAACTAACTAGTCGCAGCTTTATTAAAATTTTAACAAATTTAACCATACATTGTAATCATAAACCTTTAACAATCCCAAATAGCGGAGCAATACCTCACCAGCCATACAATTAGCAAAGTGACCATGCCTCCACTACTGCCGAAGTCCTGCCAATGGCATGCTTCTTACCCCCTTTCCCCGACTTTGCCATCTAATTAGCAAAAGTCGGTCAGGGGGTTGTCCAGGTCGGGGGCACCCCACCCCCGCCCCAAGTATAACCAAAGTCTCCGGACCCCGGAAACCTCTGGGATACCGCCACCAGCACAGGTGACATCACTGTCCCTGCACCCCCCCCCCCACCACCCAGCTGCGACCAGCGAGCATCGTGCCTAAGAACATATTCCAAAGCCTCCTGCCAGTCATTCAGCAGCAAATCCGCCACAACTGGAGATAAGTGTACTCCATCCAGGGCCGGCCCGTCCATTGAGCAAGAATGTTTTTTGCACAGGGCCCCGCGTTTCAGGGGGCCCCGCGCAAAAAACATCTTGCATCCTAGCAAAGTTTTAAAAAATCATAAACCGGCTGCGGCTGCCGCTGCCACCGTGGCAGCGGCAGAATGGAGAATCCCGCGGGGCCCATTTACAGTCCTTACCACCCCCCCCCCCCATCAGCCCAGCTAAGTTTAAAAAATAAACAAACCAGAAACCGGCTGCTGCTGCCGCTGCCGCCGTGGCAGCGGCAGAATGGAGAATCCCGTGGGGCCCCCCTGTCCTGCAGTCTTCTATGCGGCCTCCGTCGGCTGTCAGAGCTGCGCGAAGAGAGAGAGCTTCTCCTCTCGCAGCTCTGTTAATCACGCCGCGGGGCTGATGGGAAATCCCATCAGCCCCGCGGCGGGATTAACAGAGCCGCGAGAAAGGGAAACTCTCCCTTCGCGCGGCTCTGAAAAGCCCGCGCTGAGGCCGCATAGAAGACTGCAGGACAGGGGGGCCCCACGGGATTCTCCATTCTGCCACTGCCACGGCGGCAGCGGCAGCAGCAGCCGGTTTATGGTTTGTTTGTTTTTTAAACTTAGCTGGGCTGATGGAGGGGGGGGGGGGTAAGGACTGTAAATGGGCTGATGGGGAGGGAGTGAGGGGGTAAGGACTGTAAATGGGCTGATGGGGGGGGTAAGGACTGTAAATGGGATGATGGGGAGGGAGGGAGGGGGGGGTAAGGACTGTAAATGGGCTGATGGGGGGGGTAAGGACTGTAAATGGGCTGATGGGGAGGGAGGGGGGGGGTTAGGACTGGTAATGGGCTATAGGGGGTTCGGACTGGAAGTGGGCTGATGGGGGGGTTAAGACTGGGAATGGGCTATGGGGGGTTAGGACAGGTAATAGACTATGGAGGGGCTAAGACTGGAAATGGGCTGATGGGGGAAGTTATGACAGGTAATGGGCTATGGGGGGCTACGACTACAAGTGGGCTGATGGGGGGATTAGGACTGGAAATGGGCTATGGGGCGGTGGGCTAAGACTGGAAATGGGCTGATGGGGGGTGTTAGGACTGGTAATGGGCTGTGGGGGGCATTAGGACTGGTAATGGGCTATGGGGGGGGGTTACAACAGGTAATGGACTATGGGGAGGTACGACTACAAGTGGGCTGATGGGGGGATTAGGACTGGAAATGGGCTATGGGGGGGTTAGGACAGGTAATGGGCTGATGGGGGGTTACAACAGGTAATGGGCTATGGGGGGGCTAAGACTACAAGTAGGCTGATAGGGGGTTAGGACTGGTAATGGGCTGTGGGGGGCGTTAGGACTGGTAATGGGCTGGGGGGGTTAGGACTGGTACTGGGCTATGGGGGGGTTACAACAGTTAATGGGCTATGGGGAGCTACGACTACAAGTGGGTTGATGGGGGGATTAGGACTGGAAATGGGCTATGGGGGGGTTTAGGACAGGTAATGGGCTGATGGGGGGTTACAACAGGTAATGGGCTATGGGGGGGCTAAGACTACAAGTAGGCTGATAGGGGGTTAGGACTGGTAATGGGCTGTGGGGGGCGTTAGGACTGGTAATGGGCTGGGGGGGGGTTAGGACTGGTACTGGGCTATGGGGGGTTACAACAGGTAATGGGCTATGGGGAGCTACGACTACAAGTGGGCTGATGGGGGGATTAGGACTGGAAATGGGCTATGGGGGGGTTAGGACAGGTAATGGGCTGATGGGAGGGTTACAACAGGTAATGGGCTATGGGGGGGCTAAGACTACAAGTGGGCTGATGGGGGGGTTAGGACTGGTAATGGGTTGATGGGGGGTAAGACTGAAAATGGACTGATGGGAGGATAAGGACTGGAAGTGGGCTGATGGGGGGGGGGTAGGACTGGTAATGGGCTATAGGGGGTTCGGACTGGAAGTGGGCTGATGGGGGGGTTAGGACTGGTAATGGGTTATAGGGGGTTCGGACTGGAAGTGGGCTGATGGGGGAGCTAGGACTGGTAATGGGATGGGGGGTTGCTAGGACTGGAAATGGGCTGAGTGGAAGGGGGGCTTGAACGGCAAATAGCTGATGGGGACAGGGGCTTGGAATGGAAATGGGCTGAGTGGAAAGGGGGCTTGAACTGCAAATAGCTGATGGGGAGGGGGGCTTGGAATGGAAATGGGCTGTGAGGAGAGGGAGCTAGGACTGGAAATGGGCTGAGTGGGGGGGGGGGGCTAGGACAGGAAATGGGCTGATGGAGGGGCCAGGATAGGACTGGAAATGGGCTGTTGGGGGTGCTAAGGTTGGAAATGGGCTGTGGTGAGGGCTTGAATTGAAATGGACTCATGGAGGGGCTAGAACTGGAAGTGGGCTCATGGGGGGCTTGGATTGGAAATGGGCTGAGTGGAGGGGAGCTAGGATTTGACATGGGCTGATGGTGGGGCTAGGAAAGGAATAGAAATGAGCTGATGGGGGGCTGGGATTGGAAATGAGCTGATGGAGGAACTGATAGGACTGGAAATGGGCTGATGAGGGGCTGGGATTGGAAATGAACTGATGGATGGACTCGGATAGGACTGGAAATGGATGGGGGAGCTAGGACTGGAAATGGGCTGATGGTGGGGCTAGGATAGGATTGGAAATGGGCTGATGGGGGACTAGGACTGGAAATGGGCTGATGCAGGGACAAGAAGGGAGCAGATGCTGGGTGGGGCTGGAACTAGAAAGGAGCTGCTGTTGGGGGAGGATTAGAATGGGATGGAGCTGGGAGAGTGAAATGGAGAGGGAAAAATATTTTGCGTGGGAGGGAAGACAAATCTACAATTGGCAGGATATTGGGAGAGTAAGTGGGGATTGAGGATGGAGGGATAAAATTTGAGTGGATGAAATAGGAATGAGGAAAGAGCAAAAGGAGAAAGATTAGTATGTTAAAGCAGATGTAGAGAGAGAATGGAAAAAAAACCCCAAGAAGACAGAAGAAAGGACAAATGGACAGCAGATGGAGAGTTAGCAGAAGACACGAAGAAACCAGAAGAAAGTGGCTGGAACAATTGCAACTGAAAAAAAATGCACAAAAGGTAGAAAAATATCTCTTTATTTTGAATTTATTAACTGGAATATGTCAGCTCTGGGAAATGTGCATCATTAATTTTTGCGCTTTGTTTAGTACAAGAGGAAATTAATTTATAGTTTTATTTCTACAGTGTTGTTGTATATTCCAAGTTTGGCTTTTGGGGTTCCCAGTTTAATTATTGTCTTCCTGTTTCTAAATTGTGATTCCTTGTTTGGTGATGGTCTATGTTCTGCATGTGTAACTGAGCTGAGGTATTCTGTTTATGTAATTCCTATTTGACATTGCCACTTGTTCTTTCCCCAGTAGGTCATGTATTATTGTTCTCTGAAATGTATTGGTTTAATATTTGCAGTGTTGCCTTTTGATAGTTAGGGTATGGTGCTTTGTGAGTCCTGGTAGTGCTGCTAGGATACGGCGGGTTTGCTATGGGTTCTAAATGGGCAGTGTTTGTAGTAGTTCCTAATGTGCCTGGCGGTTGGTACTGGAGTATAGTAATGTAGAAACCTTTTAGTCTTTCTTTATCCATATACTCATTAAGAGGCATGTTTACTAAAAGTTAGTGTATGGCAGAGCTACTCAATTCCAGTCCTGGTGGCCCGCAACCCTGCAGGTTTTTGGGATATCCCTAATGATATGCATGAGATATATATGCATTAGAGATAGCCTGCCAACCTGACTGGTGTTTGGCCCTCCAGGGCTGGATTTGGAGACACCTGCCTTACACCTCTGTCATTTAAGATTGTAAGTGGGCAAGGTGCAGATGTCCAAGACATCAAAAAGGTTAGAATTTGCACATTCCTCCTTGCTTCTCACCACCACCAAAATATTGTCTATTAGACAACTTTTTGGTGGTGTTGAGAATCTAGGAGGAATGTGACACATTCTATCTACCCTTTTGATGTCTAGAACATCTGTACCTTGCCCACTCACAATCTTAAATGACAGAGGTGTAAGGCAGGAGTCTCCAAATCCAGCCCTGGAGGGCCACAAACCAGTCAGGTTGGCAGCCTATCTCATGCATATCATTAGGGATATCACAAAAACCTGCAGGATTGCGGGCCACCAGGACTGGAATTGAGTAGCTCTGGTGTATGGTAACATTATGCAAATATTTATGCAAATGAGGCACCTTATGCAAATGAGGCCCCGCACCGAGTCTCCGCACATGGCCCCGCACCCCCCTTGGGTCGCCCCTGACTCCATCACTCCTGAATTACCCCGCACAGTCTACCTCCACCCAGGAATGCATAATTTGATAGCCACCTTGCTCGCAGACCCAACGACCAATCTGCCGATTGATTTTAGTCAGTCCTCGCGACCAACGTCATTGGTTCCAGCAAGCAGGCCTTTGACTAATGTCTCACCACATCAATACTACACCCTGGAACATCTTCAAAACGACAGCCAAATCCTTCTTCACCGCTCTAATCAATTGCCTGCATGTCCATAATGCCAGATCATTACTCCCCAAATGCAAAAGTATTAATGCAGATTTTCCCTTTATCCACTCGTGGTGGCGAAGCAAAGGCAAAAGCTGAGTCCAACGAAGACCTCGCTTGCCCAGCCATAGCACAGATAGCATCGCTGCATCAAGGCCCAAATTATGTCGCACCGGCCTTGTCTCCGCTCGCTGTCCCACCCAAAACACGAAGGAGTGTCCAATCAGCCAACAAACCCAAGGATTTGGTCCCCCATCTGTAAAAGAAATAACCAGTTAGAATCAGCATTCTTGCCAATCCTTTCGACTACTCAGAGCCGCACATATCCCAGAAAAGCCCGAGAACGCCATCTGCCAATGCTCTGTATGTCTTGCTCGGGCAGTTCCGCCGCAGTCGCACTGGTTGCTGCACCAATGCGGAATGAGTGTGAGGCAAAAAGACGTGGGTCCTCTCCTATGTGCAGCAACACCATTCGCAGCACAGCAGAAACTTGAAAACACGACAAAACCCATGTGTCCTTGTGTAAGAAGAACCCTCATGCTTGTGCAGGGTGCACCAACAAATACCCTCTCACTGCTGCCACCGGGCATGTCACCAGTCCGACACACTCTCTCAAGACCACCCACAAACCTCTCCCGCGGGTCCGTCTTTGATTTTGCTAATAATATTCGCAACCTCCCTTCCTCTACCTGTACCTGTGATAGCTGCAAACCACCCTCTACCCCAGGCCTATTGGAATTCACTACGAGCTCTCCTACACGAAATACACCTAAAAACGCTAGACAAAAAACGGCCCGGAAAAGCAAGGCTTCATACTGTGATGAAGCCACCTCTGGTAAGGCGTAACAGAGTCTGACCAGTAATTCATGAGATACCGGCCGCCGGGAATCCAGAGGTATGGGCTTAGCATGCTCCCATCCTTGCAGCAACCGTCGGGCTAGAAATCCCACTGCAATCGAGCCCCAATCGACTGCTCTCGCGAAAAAGTTACTGTCCGGTTACTGTCGCCCACCGGGACCCTGCCCACGGTCTTGTATTTATGAAGGACCTAGACAAGATTTTTCAAATACAGAGATGTATCTCTGCAATACAGTTTAAACTTGTTGAAGCCATGGTATTTTCAATATCATCATATGGAAGCAAAGGTTGGACAATAAAGAAGAAAAACAAAAAGAAAATAAGTACCTTGAAATTACTGTATGTTGCTGGTAAAGAATACCATGTGTACCATGCACTGCCAGAATAACAAATCAGTCAATGCTGGAGACTAAACCTAAGCTTTCCTTAGAAGTTCAAGTAGCAAGACTTCAAACTTCATACTTTGGAAATCATCATGAGAAATATGATTAGAGAGAGAGACATCATGCTTGGCAAGGTTGAAAGTCAATGAAAAAGAATACCAGCAATGTGACTGATTAATAAGAACATAAGATATGCCATACTGGGTCAGACCAAGGTCCATCAAGCCCAGTATCCTGTTTCCAACAGTGGCCAATCTAGGTCATACGTACCTAGCAGTTTCCCCAAAAGACACATGTTCCGCAATGCTTGTACTGGGTCAAGCATTGATATCCTGGGTCCCTTCTTAATAATGGTTTATGGACCTTTCCTCCAGGAACTTGTACCAACCTTTTTTAAACCCAGCTACACTAACAGCCTTTACTACATCCTCCGGTAACAAATTCCAGAGTTTGATTACACGTTGAGTGAAAAAATATTTTCTTATATTAGTCTTAAATAGTTTACCCTGTAGCTTCATTGCATGTCCCCTAGTCTTTCTATATTCTGATAACGTAAACAATCAATCTACGTTTACCTGTTCCACTCCGTTCATTAATTTATAGACTTCTATCATTTCTCCCCTCAGCCGTCTCTTTTCCAGGTTAAAGAGCCCTAACCTTTTTAGCCTTTCTTCATAGGAGTATCCTTCCATCCCCTTTACCATTTTGGTGGCTCTTCTCTGAACCTTTTCTAATAACTCTGTATCCTTTTTAAGATACAGCGACCAGAATTGCACACAATATTCAAGGTGCGGTCTCACCATGGAATGATATAGAGGCATTATAATATCTTTTGTTTTATTTTCCATTCCTTTCCTTATGATACCTAGCATTCTATTTGCTCTCTTGGCTGCCGCTGCACACTGGGCCGAGGGTTTTAACATGGTATCCACAATGACGCCTAAATCTTTTTCCTGGGTGGTGGTTCCTAATGTGGAACCTTGCATCGTGTAACCATAGTTTGGGTTGTTGTTCCCATAACTTTGCACTTGTCCACATAAAATTTCATCTGCCATTTTGATGCCCAGTCTTCTAATTTATCAAGATCCTCTTGCAATTTTCCACAATTCTCTTCGGTTTTAACAACTTTAAATAGTTTTGTGTCATCTGCAAATTTGATAACCTCACTCGTTATTCCACTTTCCAGGTCATTTATGAATATGTCAAAAAGCAGCGGACCCAGCACAGATCCCTCGGGTACACCACTATTCACCTTTCTCCATTGGGAAAATTGTCCATTTAGCCCAACCCTTTGCTTTCTATCTCTTAACCAGTTCTTGATCCACAGTAGTACATTGCCTCCTATCCCATGACTCTTTAGTTTTGCCAAAAGTCTCTGATGAGGGACCTTGTCAAAGGCTTTCTGAAAGTCCAGATATACTATATCAACCGACTCACCTTTGTCCACCTGTTTATTCACACTTTCAAAAAAACATAACAGATTAGTAAGACAAGATCTTCCTTGTCTAAAGCCATGTTGGCTGTCTCCCATTAGGCCATGACTATCTACATGCTGAGTAATTTTATTCTTTATGATGGTTTCTACCATTTTTCCCGGTACTGACATGAGGCTCACCAGTCTGTAGTTTCCCGGATCACCCTTGGAACCCTTTTTAAAAATTGGTGTTACATTGGCGATCCTCCAATCTTCAGGTATTAGAGATGATTTTAACAACAGCTATGGATACCACTTTATAAAGAATTAGCTGCCAAACTGAATACAGTTTAGGATAATTATCCATGGGGTTGACATGAATTGACATCAACTCAACAGAACTTAACAAAAACAATTTGAACTTCACAACAGATGCAGCATATATTTGGACAGTAGTTGAACATAATATTTTTTAAGACTAATACTTCAATATTACTCAACTTCTAGTATATACACATTTAAGATTTCAAGATTCTACATTGATTGCAAAATAGCTTTGACCTTCAGCTAACCCAACACCCTTTTGGAAGCCATAAAGAGCAATCAGACTCCTCATGGGCAAAATTGCTAGAATAAAATCAGGATCTTAAAGACTGTCTGAGGATGCTTTATTAGAGCCATTGTATGGTTCTACACATAACTATATATAGCGTTCTGAATATAGTTAAAGAGCAAACAGCGTGAAGGGCATTCTGTATATAGTTAAAGTCAACTAAGCCTACCCTAGCTTATAACAACAATTTCTGTTGTTTTATCTCTATTGTACAAAGTTGCTCGTTCAATGTAAACATTGTTTGAAGGATCCATGTAAACCGCTTTGACCTTTGCAAAAAGCTGTATATAAATCCAGCCAGATAAATCAAAAAATTCCCACTTGCACTCCTTGTGGCTTTGGGCATGTCACTTTACCCTCCATTCCCTCAGAAGAAAGGCGTAGCGATCTACTTCTGGTCACACTGCAAAGAAAACCCAGGAGCTGCTGGGTTGCCAGGAGTCAGCATTGACTTGAAGGCACACATTGTGTTTGTAAATAAATAAATAAAATAAACACCGGCTCTGACCTGAGCAGATCTTGGTTCTAAGCTGACTGGAGCACTTTTGACTATAATGCAATAGTAACATAGCATATGAGGGCATATAAAGATCAGTATGGTCCATCTAGTCTACCCAGCAAGGCAGCAAGAGTAGGTACACCTGCAGTTCCATGCAGGTCACCTCTCTCCATGCCTATGTTTAAGAGTGTACCCATGCTCCATGTAGATCACCCCTATTTGTTGAGATATAAGAAATAGTTATGTTTATTTTTATTTTATCCTGTTGCTATAAAGGGATCCACAGTGTCTGTCCCATGCCATTTTGAATTCTGTCACTGTATTTGCCCCCACCACTTCCAGTAGGAGGGCATTCCAAGCACTCACCACCCTTTCAGTGAAAAAGTATTTCCTGACATTGCCTTTCAGTTTACCCCCTTGTAGCTTCATGTTATGCTCTCTAGTTTTAAAGCTACCCCGTCTTTGGAAGAGGTTTGTTTGTTTGTTAATACTCTTAAGTATTTAAAGGTCTGAATCGTATTTCCCCTCTCCTCCAGAGTGTATATATTTAGGTCTTCAAGTCTCTTCTCATACGTCTTCTGATGCAGGCTCCAAATAATTTTGGTCGCCTTCCTCTGATCCGTTTCCAGTCTTTTTATATCTGGCAAACCATGCCCCTGTTCTGTCCTCCCAGGCATGTTGTGACATCCCCTTGCAAGCGAGATAAATGTGTGCGGGTGCCATGTAGTGGAATATGTCTGTAGACATTTTTGGCATATAAACATCCTTGGCGCACATACAAATCCTTGTTCAGGTTCTAGAATGATCACCATAGCCCTTTGTCTAGTCATTGGATTAGGGGCTTGCATCAAGGCTTCTTCTGGAATCCTGAGTCCTGAATCTTCCCAACAGGTGCCACCATATAAGCAATGACAGTGACTTATACCCCTCCCTCCCCCCTCAAGAGCTGTGAACATTGTCTTCAATTCATCACATCATCCGCAGCCTCAGCTGGCCTTGTGAGAGGAAGACCCAAGTTGGGAATTGGATCAAGGAACTTTTAAATAGTAGTAAACAGTGCTCGTCACCTGAGCCAGTAGGATAGCATGGATGTCATTCTGTTGGTTAGATCTATCAATGGGATGACAATGGTGACAAAGCTGAGGATGAAGTTCAGATAATATCCTGCCCAAAACAAGAAAGCTTATCTTTGTTAAATGAATGGAAGTAAGAATGTTGATACTGCCTACACTTTTCTCATTGTGAGTGCAGTTCTCAAAGTCATTTATACAAGTAATTAGTGAATCACTTGAAAGCTGACTGATGGAAATTTATGCTCTTCAAATTTTCCTAAAGTATGTGCAGTATTCCACAAAGTGCATACTTTAAGTACATTTAGGGGAAGCATTCCCAGAGGCTAGTTTTGGGTGAAATTGGTAAACAGCACATGTAGATCATATTTTCAAATCTATCCATATGATTTTTCATGAAAAATATACTCACACAAAAATCAAGTGCAAAACTCTACAAGCATTTTTTTAGCAGCCTCACTTTTCAAAGTGAAAGTACATGCATACTTTCCTTTTGAAATCCTTCATGAAAACACAGGTGAAAAATAACCATGAACTTAGAAATAAAGTGACTAATTTGAAATATGTCTCCCTATGGCCTTATCTGTCGGTGACTGACTCAGTACCCCAAGTATTTGGTATTTGTTTCAGTCAGAACATATTTTGGGGGATTAGCTATCAGGTCCACTTGCTTTAAAGAACCACCATTAGATACTTCAGATAGGACTTTATCTGTAGAGACAGAATAACATAGAAACATAGAAATATGATGACAGAAAAAGACCACATGGCCTATCTAGTCTGTCCTTCCACAACAACTACAACAGTCCCCTTTTTACCTTTCAAGATCCTCTGTGTTTGTCCCATGCTTTTTTGAATTCAGTTACTGTCCTCATCTCTACCACCTCCACTGGGAGACTATTCCACGGATCCACTACTCTTTCCGTAAAGAAATATTTCCGCATATCACTCCTGAATCAGCAAATCAACAAGACCACTAGAACTGTATTCCACAAGGCAAAAATGGTACAGCGTCTCCGACCTCTCCTCGAACCACAGGACTTCAGGACAGTAATGCAGGCTATGACACTCCCTCATCTGGACTACTGCAACATAATCTACCATGGCCTACCTGCCACACAAACCAATCCCCTTCGAACTGCCCTAAACACCACGGCGAGAATAATTCACAATGCAAAGAAACGAGACCACATCACCCCAATTCTGAGAGACCTTCATATTCTCCCCATCGAAGGAAGAATAAAATACAAAGCTCTTCTACTCACCCACAAAACCATCCACCAAACACAAGGCACCCCACTCCACACCCTACTGCCTCGCCCAACCCACAACAGAACAACCAGACAATCCTCCAACAGCTCCATTGCCGTCCCCCACAAAAGAACCAAGGCAACACAACGGACCTGCAACAGAGCCTTTGAACTCTATGCCCCATCCCTCTGGAACTCTCTACCAAACCACATCAGGAACAACGGTGATCTCCCATCATTCAAAAAGCAGCTAAAAAACGTCCTATTCCAAGAACATCTCTGAATAGGAACCCCTATTTATTTATTTATTTAATTTATTTAATGATATTTTTATACCGCCTTATCAAGATCTTCAAACCAGTAACTATGCTACCCTGTCAGTCTCTATGTCCATCCCAAAATCATTAATGTTGAACCCTGGTGTGGGCCCCCCCCCCCCCCACCTTTGATTCCCCCCCCCCCCTCTGTTATGTGTCCCACCGCTTTGACCCGGTGAAAAGCGGGATATAAATGCAGTTAAATAAATAAATAAATAAATAAATAAAATCTCCCTTCACCCTCATGCCATGTCCCCTCGTAGCAGAACTTGCTTTCAATTGAAAGAGGCTCTCTCCCTGAACATTTATGCCACGGAGGTATTTAAACATCTCAATCATATCACCTCTATCCCGCCTTTCCTCTAAGGTGTACATATTAAGATCCTTCAATCTGTCCTCATATGCTTTATAATGAAAACCACTAATCATTTTAGTAGCCACCCTCTGCACCGACTCCATCCTGTTCACATCCTTTTGAAGGTGCGGTCTCCAGAATTGCACACTATACTCCAAATGAGGTCGCACCAAAGACTTATACAGAGGCATTATCACCTCCTTTTTCTGCTAGCCATTCCTCTCCGTATGCACCCAAGCATCCTTCTAGGTTTTGCCGTTGCCTTTTCTACCTGTTTAGCTACTTTAAGATCATCAGACACAACCACGCCTAGGTCCCGCTCTTCTTTAGTGGACAAAAGTACTTCACCCCCTATACTATATTGCTCCCTTGGATTGCTGCAGCCCAAATGCATGACCTTACATTTTTTAACATTAAATCCCAGCTGCCAAATTCTAGACCATTCTTCAAGCTTAGCTAGATCCCTCCTCATGTTATCTACCCCTTCCTGGGTGTCTTCTCTAATGCAGATTTTGGTATCATCCGCAAAGAGGCAAACCTTACCTGAAAGCCCTTCCGCTATACCACTAACAAAGATGTTAAAAAGAATCGGACCAAGGACAGATCCCTGGGGCACACCACTAATAACATCCTTCTCCTCAGAGTGAGCTCCATTTACTTGTACTCTTTGGGGCATTTTTACTAAAACCCCGTTAAAGTGCGGGCCGCGGTAGTGAGCGGATGCCATATAAGGAGTGGGCGTTCCGTCCTGAAAAAGAAAAGCCGTGATTGACATATACGCTAAGGTGCGTGGCGCCCTTGTGCGCCCCGCACCTTACCGCATCAGATAGCTGCGCGGGAGGCATATGTGGTGCGCTGATGTGCATACAGAAAAGCAGAGCCACAGCACAATGGTTAAGACACTGACCAATGATGCAGGGATCAGGGGTTCAATCCCCCACAGTGCTCAATGTAGATGGCTGGTTGAGGCGTTACTGTAGAAGCCAGTCTAATATGGGGCAGCATAAGGCAGCGTGCTGATAGGCATTAAGTGGTGTGCTATTGATTTTTGAGGCTGTTTAAGATTGGGCGGCATAAGGCGGCGCGCTGATGTGCAAACACAGGAACAGAACCACAGCACAATGGTCAAGACACTGACCAATGGTGCAGGGATCAGGGGTTACAGTGCCCAATGAACAAGGCTGTCTGAGGCATTACATATTATGGGGAAGATTGCTTTAGGAGTCAATTTATGTTTATTATAATTTACAGTGCTAGCAAACGCACCCTCAAAGCGTGTTAACATCAGGCGCCCTATAAGGCACATTTTAAAGTGCACTGTCCGCCAAGGCACCCTAGAATTTTGCTTATAGGGCGCTTTAGAGGGTGCCGTATGAGGTACCGCAAGGTCAGAGTACTGTTGTTGATGGCAGCACTGTGCAGTGTAAGGAATGAAAAGCATACGTAGGTGCGCTGACAAGCAAGGAGGAGCAGCAGTGGAGCACAATGGTTAAGGCACTGACTGCTGATACAGGGGTCATGAGTTTGTTCCCCAGGGTGCCTAATACGTAAGGCTGGCTGTGGCATCAGCTTTGCAATGTACATATTTTGTCCTGCAGCACCTTATGTTTAGTTTATTAATTGCTGCCAGCAAACACGCCCTCACGTGCCGTAATTGAAGGTGCCGTATAAAGCACCCTATAAGGCACTCCATAGGGCACATTATCAAGTGCACTGTCCGCCACGGCACCCTAAAATGTCTCCTATAGGGCACCCTATAAGTTGCGTCACAGGAATATGTATAGTGCACCTTATATGGACGGAAACCATAAGGTGCCCTATAGGGTGCCCTAGAAAGCGCCCTCAGAGGCACTTTATGGGTACAGTACGCTGAGGGTGTTTTTGCTGACAACAAAATATGTACATAAAATAAAGATAATGCTTTGGACAGCCCTATTAAATAACCCCACTGTGGGTTTGAACCCATGATCTCTAGCTTCACAGGCAGTGAAGTAACCATTGGGCTACCACTCTATAAATACTAGCAACCCCCTAGCTGGCTGCAGAGAGCCTGCATGTCACCACATAGACAGTCTGCTGCAGTCACCACGATAGGGTTAGCCCACCTGTACCCATGATGCACTGCACATGCAAATCAGCTGTCCACAGATGAACACAAGATGGGGAATGCACCCCCACAGCACCTCGGCCTGGTAGGGGGAAGTGACCGGGTGCACCCACACAGCACCTCGGCCTGGTAGGGGGTACTGACCAGGTGTTTTACTGGCACAGAGTAGCTACGCACCGTCACATTGTGCGGGTACTGTGCTCACCCTGAGTGTGCGATGAGGCGCCCAGGGCCAGGTCCATAACACCTTCCATAGCAGATAGAGGCCATGCTGGAGGTCGAAAGCAGTGTTAATGTGTAAGATAGATAGTTTCTGCAGAAACACCTTGGATATATCTATCTATCTGTCTGTCTCAGTCAGGTGTAGCCATTATGGACTTCTAGGTGGGCTATGTACCACCATCCCCCTTTTCCAGGGTCAAGGGTGGCAAACAGGGTCTCTTATACATAGATCCACATTCTACCTCTCTGCAAAGGTGGCAGTAGAGGGGAACAGACACCCCACAGGGCGGTCAATGCAGTTCCATACACATCCATAACACAATATCAGACAGACATTAGGCCTGGATATGGTAAACTGCACCCCACCACTATCTGATATTCTCCTGTACCAAGCCATCAGCCACTGCACCCTGCAAGCTGCTCAATCAAGACACATACCAGCTGCAAACAGTCTGCTAATTAGTCCATAGTACATGTTCCCAGTTGAGATGCATGCACCCAGAACTGGGATGTCAGCATACGTAGCAAGCAGATAAATCAGTGACTGGACCCCAAAAAGAATCCCATATCTATCACATGAGAAAAATACTCTATAGCACTATGGGGGTGCCTAGCCATGCTGTGGTCACTGCACAGTCAGGGTGAGAGTGATCTCTCAGCAGGACATACTGAGGTCATCCTGTCTGTTTAGGTGGTGGCCGGGCACTAAAATGTCCCAGTCAGTGCCCTATGCCCTGTGCAGATGCACCCTGGCCAGGCCACCCTGTCCGGGCTATACCCATGGTACCTTGCTCATCATTATGCACATTGGCAGCCCAATACTGGCAACATTGCTGGCAGTGTGGGCTGTGGAAGGTGTTTGCATCCACCACACACTGGATAGACAGACAGCCACCCCCACACCTATGCCAGCATTGTGCTACTCTAGAGGAGTTCAGCAGCCATACCCACCACACCAGTCCTGGGCATAGTACAGGCATAGATATGCTACGCAATACTGTTGGGGGTCACTCCCCAGGGTGGTAAACACTGTCAGAGACCAGACCTGCAGCACACTCCGCAGACATCAGAAAGATTGTTATGGTGGAGCTCAATGAGCAACATGTGCTTAACGTAGGAATTGATATCTGCCAGTTATCATAGGAAGCGTTTGATAGCTGTGTACCGTATACCCAGGTGTAGGGTGGCATTGCTAAGGTATGCAACTGCTAGTATTGGGAGATACAGGCAGGGCCCAATGTCCTGCCTCTCCAGGAGGCATTGGCCAATGGGGCCTGTAGGGGTGTGTCTGGCCCTGTTGGCTGCTGCTTTACGGCAGAGTTCCCCAACTCTAGTCCTGGTGTTCCAAACACTGTTTGGGTTTTCATGCTATCCCTCATAAATATGCATGAGCTACATCTGCATACCATGGGGGTGGTGCATAGATATGCAGCACAGGCATCTTTATTAGAGGCAGCATGGAACCTGAATGGTGTGGGGCCCTCCAGGACTGCATTTGCGAGACTCTGCTCTAGGTAATGCACCTGTTTATGGTGTCTGTGTTTGGTGTGGTAAAATATAGGCATCTTAACCATGCGTATGTTCTCAGCAATAAAGGTTTGTCCTTACTATCACGGTTTAGTTGTGGGAAAAATATGTGGACAGGATTGGCAGTGGCCCCAGCTGGGCTTTGAACCTGTGACCCTCTGGTCTTATAGGCACTGGCTGTGTCCGTTACACCACACTGTGGCGACAGAGACAGTGCAGTCCCTAGAGATAGGAATCCTGGCTGGACGAGTCAGAAACCCTGCTCTGCAACAATTTTACTGTGGGCTCATTTACCGTGTACGGAGACAAAAGTGCAAATAAGCCTCAGAAATGACCTCGAAAAAGGGGCAAGACCCATGACCAAGCTGGGCAACAGTGATATCACTGGGCAACCATAAAAAACACTCCCAGAAAAGCTCCAATAAAATGAAATGCTTTTTGAAAGGGTCTACGGAGAGTAGACCCTTCCAAAAATCATTTCCTTTTTTTGGAGCTTTCCTGGGAGTGTTTTTTATGGTTGCCCATTGCTATCACTGTTGCCCAGCTGAATTATAATTTTTACAATTTTTGTTGTGGTCATTTTCACGTTTTATTTGCTATTTTGTTGTGTGCACATGTATCACACTGCTCACGTTTTGTAGGTTTCCCCGGTTTTGCTGTACATTGCTAACGGAAATGGTTTCTCTTCCCTTTAAATCGGCTCTAACGCGAGGTTTTCACTCGCGGTATTTTTTGGGCCGAAATTCAGCCCCGCTCCTGTGTGGGAAGCCTCTCCCCGCCCATTCTCCGACCATTGACCCCGTCCCCCCGCCCCTCGGGAGCCTTCCTCCGCTCTCGAAATGCCTTTCCACGCCTCTATCGCACATCAGCGCGCTGCGCTCTTTTGCTGGCGGCGCGCATGTGTGCGGGCGGCGTGCACACATGCGGGGCACCAAAAATGCACTATTAGCATGCGCTAAGGTACCTTAGCACACGCTCAAGTGCGCCCCGCACATTTGCGCGGTTTAGTAAACATACCCCTTTGTCGCCTCCCACCCAACCAATTTCTAACCCAAGCAGTAACTTTAGGGTCCATCCCTAGGGTGTTCAGTTTGTTTATAAGTCGGCTGTGAGGAACAGTGTCAAAGGCTTTACTGAAATGTAAATACACCACATCTAGGGCTCTCCGTCGATCCTACTCCCTGGTCACCCAGTCAAAGAAATCAATCAGATTTGTCTGACAAGACCTGCCTCTGGTGAATCCATGCTGCCTTGGATCCTGTAATCCGCTGGATTCCAGAAACCTCACTATTTTCTCTTTCAGCAGCGTTTCCAATAATTTACTCACCATCAAAGTTAAACTGACCGGCCTGTAGTTTTCAACCACATCCTTACTTCCACTTTTGTGTAAAGGCACCACATCAGCCTCTCTCCAGTCCTTTGGCACCACTCCCGACTCCAACGAGGCAGTGAAAAGGTCAGTCAGTGGAGCTTCTAGAACGTCCCCAAGTTCCCTCAGTATTCTTGGGTGTATCCCATCCGGTCCCATCGCTTTGTCTACTTTAAGTTGAGGTAGTTTCTCACGAACACAGTCTTTTGAAAATTGTTCAAGATGTCCTTTGCTTCTGTTCCTATTTGTGGGTGTTTTCTGAGGTCCTGCTCCTGGTTCTTCATCTGTGAACAAAGAACAAAAATATTTGTTAAGCAATTCCGCTTTATCCTTATCAGCTTCTACATATTCCTCCCCTGCACCCTTGAGTCTGACAATACCACTCTTGCCCTTCCTCTTCTCACTAATATATCTGAAAAATGTCTTATCCCCCCATTTTATTGCATTGGCTATTTCCTCCTCCTTTTGAATCTTTGCCTTGTTGACTACTTTGCTAGCTTCTCTAAGTTTTTCCAAATACAGATGCCTGGCTTCCTCTCTCTGTGTTCTCTTGTATTTCATGAAGGCCTCCCTCTTTTTCTTCACTTTTTCAGCTACTTCTTTCGAAAACCATAGCGGTCTCCTTTTCCTTTTACCTTTATTTACCATTTTAACAAAAAGGTTGGTTGCCCTTAAGATATCCCCTTTCAGTTTTTCCCACTGTTTTTCTACATCCCTCAGCTGTTCCCATCCAACTAACGACTCCCTGAGGTATTATAGTAACATAGTAACATAGTAAATGACGGTAGATAAAGACCAGCATGGTCCATCTAGTCTGCCCAGCAAGATGGCAAGAGTAGGTGCACCTGTCGCTCTGTGCAGGCCACCCCTCCCCATGTCTTTGTTTAGGGGTAAACCCACCACTCCATGTAGGACACCCCTATTTGCTGATACGTTATATGGTTCAGAGGTTAGATGGTACCGTTTATCTTGTTTTTATCCTATTGCTGTAAAGCAATCCACTGTGTTTGTCCCATGCCTTTTTGAATTCCGTCACCGTGTTTGCTCCCACCACTTCCATCGGGAGGGCATTTCAAGCATCCACCACCCATTCAGTGAAAAAATATTTCCTGACATTGCCTTTCAATTTACCCCCTTGCAGCTTCATGTTATGCCCTCTAGTTTTACAGCTTCCCCATCTTTGGAAGAGGTTTGTTTGTTCTTCATTTCTCTTTAAGTATTTAAAGGTCTGAATCATATCTCCCCTGTCCCTCCTCTCCTCCAAAGTGTACATATTTATGTCTTCAAGTCTCTTCTCATAAGGCTTCTGACGCAGGCTCCAAATCATTTTGGTCGCTATCCTCTGAACAGTTTCCAGTCTTTTTACATCTTTTGCAAGATACGGTCTCCAAAACTGAACACAGTATTCCAAGTGAGGCCTCACCAATGACTTATATAGTGGCATAATTACCTCTTCCTTTCTGCTGGTAATCCCTCTTTGTATGCAGCCCAACATCCTCCTGGCTTTTGCCACCGCCTTGTCGCACTGTTTTGCCACCTTGAGATCATCAGAGATAATCACACCAAGGTCTTTCTCCTGAACCGTGCATACCAACCTCTCACCCCCTATCACGTACATTTCCCTTGGATTTCTGCTACCCAAGTGCATGACACTGCACTTTTTCACATTAAATTGTAGTTGCCAAGCATTAGACCAGTCTTCCAGCTTTTGTAGATCTTTCCTCATGTTAACCACTCCTTCGGGGGAGTCCACTCTGTTGCAAATTTTTGTGTCGTCTGCAAAAAGACAGACTTCTCCATTCAGTCCTTCAGCAATATCACTCACAAATACATTGAACAGTGCCGGGCCCAGGACCGAACCCTGGGGCACCCCGCTAATCACCTTCCTCTCATCCGAGTGAGCTCCATGTACAATCACCTTCTGTCGTCTGTCAGTCAACCAATTTCTAATCCAGTTTTACCATCTTGGGACCCATCCCCAAGCTACTGAGTTTGTTGACAAGCCTCCTATGAGGAACAGTATCAAAGGCTTTGCTGAAATCCAGGTAGATGACATCCATCGCATGCCCCTGATTTAGTTCCTTGGTCACCCAGTCAAAGAACTCAATCAGATTTGTTTGGCAAGACCGTCCTTCGATAAAACCATGTTGCCTCGGATCTTGCATCCTGTTGGTTTTGAGAAAGTTCACTATTCGCTCTTTCAGGAGCGCCTCCATTTTTTCCCGCCACCGAGATAAGGCTCACGGGCCTGTAGTTTGACACTTCTTCCCTGTCACCACTTTTGTGTAGAGGTATGACATCAGCCATTCTCCAGTCCTGAGGCACCTATCCTGTTTCCAAGGATCTGTTGAAGACATCCTTTAACGGTCCTGCAAGAACCTCTCTGAGCTCTTTCCGGTCCCATGGCTTTGTCCACTTTCAGTTTAGCAAGTTGTTCTAACACCTCGTCTTCTGTGAATGGTGTGGTATCTACTTCATTCCCATTTTTATATTTGGGAGTCACAGCTGGTCCATCTCCAGGATCTTCTTTAGTAAAAACAGAGCAGAAGTATTTGTTTAGCAATTTTGCTTTTTCAGTGTCACTTTCCATGAGTCCTTTCCCAGCACTTTTGAGTCCTGCAATTCCAACTCTGATCTTCTTCCTTTCCCGAATATACCTGAAGAAAGTTTTGTTGCTACTCTTAACATCTTTAGCCATCCTTTCCTCTGCCTTTGATTTTGCTATCCTTATTACTCTTTTAGACTCTTTGAGTTGGATCCTGTATTCATTTCTATGTTCTTCTGTTTGCAAGCTTATGAATTTTGCGAAAGTTGTGTTTTTTGCCTTTATTTGAGCAGCCACTTCTTTGGAAAACCAAATAGGTTTCCTTCTCCTCTTGTTTTTATTTACTTTTCTTACATATTTATCTGTTGCCCCTTTTATTGCCTTTTTTTAGTTTAGCCCATTGCAATTCCACTTCCTTTATCTCCTTCCACCCCATCATCTCCTCCTTTAAGTACTCTGCCATTTTATTGAAGTCAGTGTATTTGAAGTTTAGGACTTTGAGCTTGCTATGATTGGCCTCTACCATGGCTTTTATCTCAAACCACACCGTGTGATGGTCGCTGTTGCTCACAGGGGCACTCACGCAGACAATCGACACACTATCACCGTTGGTGAGCACTACATCCAACTTTGAGCTTTCCCTGGTTGGTTCCATCACCATTTGTCTAAATAATGCATCTTGGAGAGCATCCACAATTTTTTTTGCTTCTTTCCAGATGTGCAGAAGGAGTAATCAAATCCACATCAGGTAGATTAAAGTCACCCAATATGATTGTTTCCCCCTTTGTTGCTATCTTGGCAATATCTTTAATCAATTCGTTATCTCTCTCTTCAATTTGAGTCGGATGTCTTTAGACTACACCAATATGGATGACAGTGCCCATCTCCTCTTTCCAACGCAATCCAGAGCACTTTTTCTTTTCCCCATGTCCCCTGCATTTCAGTAGCTTTAATATTGCTTTTGACATACAAGGCTACTCCTCCTCCTTTTCCATTTTCTCTGTCTCTTCTGAATAGATTATAGCCAGCTATGGCTATATCCCAATCGTGTGATTCATTAAACCATGTTTCTGTAATGGCCACGATGTCCAAATTCGTTTCCACCATTAGGGCTTCCAGGTCTGGAATTTTGTTGGCTAAGCTTCAAACATTTGTGCTCATTGCTTTCCAGCATTTTCCTGGCTTGTGTGTATTTTGCATTGATTTTGTTCTGCCTACTTCTGCCCACATGTTTTTGATGTGTGGTTTAAAAGTGTGGCTGTTTCTGATGGTGTTCTGCTTTTGCTGGGGGTGGCATGCAGATGTTGACCTTCCACATTCGTCACCCCCTCTTCCTAGTTTAAATGCATATCCACATACTGCCTGAATTTTTCACTTAGGATTCTTTTCCCTGCGACAGAGAGATGTAGTCCATCAGCACAGTATAGTCTCTTCTTGGTCCATCTGTTGTCCCAGTTACCAATAAATCTGAATCCTTCTTGTTTGCACCAGGTCTGGAGCCATGTATTAAAGCTGTTAATGCGATGCAGCCTTTTTGTCCCCTTACCAAGAACAGGTAGAACTTCTGAGAATGCAACAGTGTTAACAACGCGCTTGAGTTTCTCTCCCAGAGATTGGAAATCCTTTTGGGCTGTGGAGGCACTGTTCCTAGCCAGGTCGTTTGTGCCTAAGTTGATAATAACATCAAGTTTGGAGTGTTCACTTTTTGCGCTAAGTAATTCAACAACTTGGTTTGTATTCCTGCTGGCTGAAGAGCCTGGTAGGCACATGACTATCTTCTCTCCTTTGAACTGTGTTCCCAAGTTGGTGCCTCCGATGATGGAATCTCCAAGTAGTAGTAGTTTTCTGTTTGGTGAGATTTTCTTCATATTTGGTGCTTTAGCAGGGGATTGGGAATTGTCTGACTCATTTAAGGGCCCTTCAGTTTCTTTGGATTGGGCATCCTCATTAGCCAAGGCAGAGAAGGTATTGTGCAGGGATATCCCTTGATGTACAGGATGTCTCTGTGTTACTGGTTGCAATCTACCAGAACCCACTGTGATCCATTTGTTCCTGGGGCGTTTGATTCTTTGTGGGAGCGGTGGTGGACTTTGTTCAGTTTGTATCCTAGAAGAGGTGCGCTTCATTGCAGCCAGTTCCTCCCTCAGTAGAGACACTTTTTTATGCATGGCAGCTAGGTCTTTCCTTAGTAGAGTCAGTTCTTCATGCATGGCAGCTGACTTTAGGCATATAGGACAAGCTCTTAGGCTCCAAATGATTCGTCTTGGAATGAAAGTACCGCAGTTATTGCACTGAATACACGACATGTTGTTTATGAAGTCCCAGAAGAGGAAGAAGAAGAAGAAAAGATGAAGACGATGTGGCTTTTAACCCAGGTTAGGGACGATAGATGGCATGTATGTGACCACTATATAGGTAATGTAGCCCCTGGGGTGGGTAGGGCGAGGGGTAGGGTGGGCGGGAACCTAAGTGTCTCTGGCCAGTAGGCTGTTCCTGAACTGTGGGCACAGGAACCCACCACTAAGAACAAATAGACACGTGCAACACAGGAAATGGAGGTCCACAACACTAACTCAACAGGGGGGAGGGGTAGTCCCTCAGGTAGGCTAAGAGAAAGTTTAAAACTCTACAGGAATGGAGTGGGTAAGGGAAACCACTACTAAGGACAGATAGATAGATAAACATGTGGAGACAAACAGATTCACAGTTATTTGAAGACAAACAGACTCACAGTTATGCAGCAAACTCAGCAAAAATCATCTTTTGGGAGAGCTCTGGAAAGCACTCCTTTTCTTAAGGAACAGAAAGGCAATCTGAGCAAGCCCAAGTGCAGCACAGGAAATGGAGGTCCACAACACTAACTCAGCAGGGGGGGAGGGGTAGTCCCTCAGGTAGATTAAGAGAAAGTTTAAAACTCTACAGCAATGGAGTCGGTAAGGGAAACCACTACTAAGGACAGATAGATAGATAAATATGTGGAGACAAACAGATTCAGAGTTAAAACATCCACAGAGTATAGAGAAAATGAAATATTAAGTGACAGACCATAGATTACAAAGTTTCACACAGAGATTTGAACCCCTAGCCCCTAAGCCACTTCTCTAAGCATTATGCTACTAGATGTCTTGGTTGCAAAGTGTTCTCCTAGGAATGTCTATATAGACATTTGATATATGTGCATATCGGGCACATCCACGTATCTGGAATTACACCTGAACTTGCACGTGCCTGCCTTTCTTTTCACACATTCTGATTGCATTTGGATGTCCCATTTGAAATGTGCCCCTAGGTGAATAGAAAGCCAATATATCAAACAGATGAGGGATGAGCTAGCATCCCGGAAATACTCAAAGAAGGAGCAAAGGTTCTCATTCAGTAGCTTTGCTCCCCTCCCCCCAAAGTAAATCAACAAATCCTATATGCAACAAGTGCTCCACTCTATAATATAATACTAAAGAGATTTTCTTGTCAGACTTTAAAAGTGAAGGTGCTATAAAAGAGTGTCCACCATTGAGTTATTTTATTCTATTTTAAGTTATCATGCAATAAAAACTGCCATAACTCAGCCAACACGTTTCAAGATACAAAGATATTAGTTCTGCTTCAGGGCAGGAAGTACTTATCTGAGCTCTTTGACAGCTTCCATCAAGGTTGTCTTTTCTCTTATAGGAGCTGTGTAATATCAGAGCTCAACTGAAAGTGAAGCAAAAAAAGGGAAATCACCAAGAAACAAAACCAGGCTCCCAAAATTAAATTTTTGTCGGACAAGCCGGTAAGAAGAGAGAGGACATCTCACCCTCATAATCTGGCCATGTCCATTTTAATCAGTAAGGTTCTAAAAACCCTTGAAAAGCACTTATCTGTAAAGCCAGGTGTGGCAGTGAAACTGCTTATCAGTGAGTGTGTCTGGGACAAAAATCTGCACATTTTGAGTCAACCAATGACCCTGTTTCAAGTGCCACTCAATGCTCCGTTCCACCATTCATTGAAGCCAATCTGCCAACAACCACGCCAGCCATAAATGTTAGGCTTTTGAGAGCAATTTGTTAGAACATTGACTGATCTAAAATGCCATGATCAATAGAACCGCCTATGAGAAAGGGAAATACCCCACTGTCAATGAGGAAATCCCCCTCTCATTAGATGGAATCAAATTAGGCTGAATCAATCAATCTCATTGGTTCAAGCCGTGAGGATGGACAGAGTTGAGAGTGTAAATCCAATGTTGTTCCAACCACTGCAAACGGGAAATCCTATTGCCCCCACAGGGATCCTATGGAACATGATCTCTGATCCTCCATTTGAGATCATTGAACTGATGTTGATAAGCCAAACAGTGATCCACTATAGGGATCGAGCGGACACACATCTGCAACTGAGAGGCAACCGAGAGGCATGTTCACCGAGTCTAGTCTTAATGGGATGGATAGTGAAACCAACATAAAGTAGATCACACAGGCATCATAATAAATAAACCACAAATGTGGATGTGCAAGAAGTTGACCAGCAGCAACAATATGACCATCCGGAAGCAGGGTCTTCCCAAGTGGTTCCCAACAAAGTCGTAGGGCAAAACTGACAGCATCCACACAGGATATAGCCAATGCCATTCCTAATTCCTGCGCAGGGTGATCAGCAGGGACAGACAATTTGTCAAGAATTTCCCGTAAGTTAGATCCCCAAGAATAAGCTATCATGAGAGGTTTGGAAAAACACGAATGTTTAAAGCCAAAAAAAGAAAGTAAAGCAACATATTCCCAGGCTATATAATTAAAATGCAGTAAAGATTTAGCTATTTAATTATTTAGCCTGATACTCTAAAATAAAAATAAAAAATATTGATACCTATAAATATATACGTATTCTGCAAAAAATAAAGAAGGTATAAGGTGCTCACATGCCAAAGGACAAAAAGAAAAAGAGAACTAATTTTATTTTTGGTACTAGAAACTGCACTATGGTTCTTTATTCGGCTTCCAATGAAACCCCTCCTCCAACAATAGATGCAGAGCAGAACCAGGATGTTTCAACATAGAACCCAACTTATAAGAAAAGAAATCTGATTCTGGCATCATCTCATTAACAGCATCTTCAGTACCAGACAAATTGCGAACTAACACAAACTCTACAAAAGTCACTGAAGATCTATCACTTTGTAACACAATTTTTGTTCCTGGGAAGTGATTGTTATTTCCTAAATGCTTTTAACTTAAAAGTATGGAAATGATTATTATTCTCATTAAACTTTGCTTTTGTGAACAGGAGATTGATATTTGTGAAATTTATATATTACCATTGTTAAAACAGGCTTACTTGTGCCTTTTTGTTAACATAAAATTTAAAAAAAACACAACATATAATATTGACTTATATTTAAATTATTCAAGAAAGACCATAAAACATTTAGAAGTGAGTAGATTTTTGACATTTGTGATTATATTGTAAATTACTTTCACGAATAAGCCCCCAGATGTGGTCTCCCATCATGTTCTTGTTATATTGTCCTTGATAGCGGCGTTCAAATTCCAGTATATCCTGGTGGAAATGTTTGCCTTGCTCCTCTGAGTACACTTCTATGCTCTCCTTGAATTTATCAAGATGAGCATCAAGGACATGGACTTTGAGAGACATCCTGCAGCCCATTTTGCCATAATTCTTAACCAGAGTCTCAACCAGCTCTATATAGTTTTCGGCCTTGTGATTTCCCCAAAAGCCATGAACCACTGCAACAAAGCTGTTCTAAGCTGCTTTCTCCTTCCTAGTAAGCAGCTTGGGAAATTCCATGCACTCAAGAATCTTTTTCATTTGTGTTCCAACAAAGACACCATCTTTGACCTTTACCTCAGACAGTTTAGGGAAGAAGTCTTGAAGGTACTTGAAGACTGTCAACTCTTTCACTAGAACTGTGATAAATTGTTTCATAAGGCCCAATTTGATGTGCAGTAGTGGCATCAGCACCTTCTGTGGTTCCACCAGTGGCTCCCAATTCACGTTCTTTGTCCCAACAGAAAATTCAGTTTGCTGTGGCCAGTCCCACCTATGGTAATGTTCTGCGGTGTCCCTGCTGTTCCAAAGACAAAGATAGCAGGGAAACTTGTTAAAATTGCTTTGGAGATCCATCAGAAATGCCACCATTTTAAAGTCTCCGATAACCTCCCAGCTGTATTCAGCATACTTCAAGGCTTCTAGCAAGATTTTGACGCTGCTGTAATCTTCTTTGAGGCTCACTGAGTGAGCTAGGGGAAGAGATGGGTACTTGTTCCCTTTATGTAGCAACATGGCTTTGAGGCTCGTGGAAGAGCTGTCAATGAACAGGCCCAACTCCTTTGGGTTACATGCAATTCCGATCGTGTCGAACAGGCTGGTCACATTGTGGCAAAAGCAGATCTAACTTGACTAGTGAAGAAGCTAGAAAAAGTGTGGTGATGCTTCCTCTGACCTGTGACTTGCACACTTTCATCTAACAAGTTCCACTGCTTGAACCTGGACATCAAAAGCTCGACATTGGAATTGGTGAGACCAACATCTCTGACCAAGTCATTGATGTCATTTTGGTTTGGGTAGTAAGATTTTCTCTCCTCAGCTCCACCTCTGATATTGTAATCTAGATCTGCAATGTCTTCTTCATGTTGTGAATTGCTGCTTTCTTCTGAGGACAGCTGCTTTCTCTATGGAGGAGTGGGGACAGGGAGCTCAGGGCAGTGTGGTACCAGGGCAATGAATGAAGGAATGCTCAGATACATGACAGAGGAACATTCTTGCCAGTCCAATGTTTGGAAGGATCCACCATATAGAAATAGCAATTTCTCAAGTGGTCAGTGGGTTCCCTCCAAATTCTTGGGATAGTGAACTTCATGACTCTCTTTTCCCCTCTGTACCATCCTGCCAAAGAAAACATAAAAAATGTGAAAATAAAAAATAATTATATATATTTATATTTATGATGAAATTAATTTGAATTAATGATGTTCTTGCTAAATATTTCATACATTATATAAAAATTCTATAAGAATAAAGATTTTATAACATAAAATGCCACAGTCTAAGCCAGCATCAATTGCCCATCTTACCTTTCAGAGTTTTCTTGCAGTGCCCACAAGTGAAATGAGGCACCTAAGGTTTGTCCTGATACCCAGCAGGCATGCCAAAATATGCCTTGTAAGCTTCAGACATCTTGGCAGATGCTTCCATGGAGTACTTTTTAGTTCTTGTCTTGATAAAATCACCACAGACATAGCAAAATGCATCTGCCAGAAGCTTACAGCCTCTTGAAGCCATGTCAGTCCACTTAAGAAGCTAGAATGAAAATAAACTGGTAAGCTTATTAAGACACGTTGTTGTTGCTCACTCCTAGGTTTCCAGTCGGTAAGGAGACTGCTGAACAACTATGCTCACTGTGCAAATCCGTTGTTTATATAGATTGAGGTGGAAGTGATGTTATAACGGTCACCAAAAGGCTTTTATTAAAAGTTCTCAAAAGTTATACAAAGTTCCAAAAGTTTTGCAAAGTTCTGGAAAGCTCTAGAAAGTTCTATGATTGTCCAAAAGGTACTCCAAGCTTACTTTCCACTAAATCTATCTAGAATGTCCTGCAAAATAGGTAATTTTCCAAAATATCACTTTCCTCATCCCAAAAGCAATTTTTGTGGGCCATAATTGCCTTTTCTATGGTTTTGAGACATAAGATATCAGAAAATAACACTTATTACCCAGGAACAAGTAAAAAGTAAAAATTTGTTACACAGTGAAAATGAGTGAATACTGGAAGGGCAGAAAATATGCCCACCATACGTAATCTAAGTGTTGTTCCCTCTGCACAGGCTGTAGCCCCTTTCTGAACAGTACAAAGGTCTTTTTGTGCTCTCTGGGGCATACAGTACTCAGTTCTATTCTTGTTGCATTGGAATCTCTAAATATGCACTCATAGGCCATTGAGGATTCTAGAAGATTGATATGGTAAGTCTGTTTCTCTTCCCTCTGGCTAAGCTGACATACATCATATTTTATAGAAGACCATCCATTTAGTCAACAAATTGTTTTGTCTATTGAGAAACAAGGTTAAGAACTTGTCCTTAGACTGGTTTTCTTCCTGATGAGCTTTTTGTTTATTATACTCCTGCTGGGTTTGGGATATCTACAAATTTTCCTGAGTGAAGAAAGAAAACGCCTCAAAGTCCTGGCCAAGAACTTTTTATGTCTGGTGTGCCATCTTCCCACAACATGTTGACAACATCTAGCTCACCTCTGGGCAGTCTCCCAATGTAGCTCAAAGGGTAAAAAAGAAGAGCAAGAAGGAGGTTCATTTTTTTCTGCTGCATGCAGTGATGTTCACTTTCAGGATTTTCTCTTCCCTTGAATCTCTGTCTGTTTGTGGGAACTGGCATAAATGTTCAGGGAGAGAGCCTCTTTCAATTGAAAGCAAGTTCTGCTACGAGGGGACATGGGATGAGGGTGAAGGGAGATAGATTCAGGAGTGATATGCGGAA
Source organism: Ichthyophis bannanicus (assembly GCA_033557465.1). Taxonomy (NCBI): domain Eukaryota; kingdom Metazoa; phylum Chordata; class Amphibia; order Gymnophiona; family Ichthyophiidae; genus Ichthyophis; species Ichthyophis bannanicus. Next base: position 2,575,054 of record CM066032.1, read on the forward strand.
ATATTTCTTTACGGAAAGAGTAGTGGATCCATGGAATAGTCTCCCAGTGGAGGTGGTAGAGATGAGGACAGTAACTGAATTCAAAAAAGCATGGGACCAACACAGAGGATCTCTAAAGGTAGAAAGTGGACTGTTGTAGTTGTTGTTATGGAAGGACAGACTAGATGGGCCTTGTGGTCTTTTTCGGTCATCATGTTTCTATGTTTCTATGATGTTCCCTTGAATGCAGCAGATTATCACTAAGCTTTGGAGTACCAAAATGTGATACACATGTCTGACAACTCCCCTCGTTGATGAGTGTCTGAGTTTCCAAAGCTTTGTCCATTGTGGGTAACATCAAAGGGTATGTTTACAAAGCAGCAGTAGCGGCCTCTGTACGATATCGGAATTCAATGGGACCGCAACTTCGATATCAAACGGAGGCCGCTACCGCTCTTTGTAAACTTATCCCCCAAGTGTGTGCTGGCATCCAAAGAAGCAAACACAATGTTAGGAATATTAGGAAAAAGACTGAGAATAAAGTAAGGAATATCATAATGGCTCCATGGTGTGAATACATTTTGAGTGCTGTGCACAGTTCTGAACTCTGCATCTCAAAAAAAAGAAAAAAGAGAAATGGTGGAATTAGAAAAAGTACAGAGAAGGGCAAACAAAATGGGGATGGGATAACTTCCCTATGAGGAAAGACTAAAGAAGTTAGGGCTCTTCAGCTTGGAAAAGAGACAGCTGAGGGGAGACATGATAGAGGTCTATAAAATCCTGAGTGGAGAGGAATGAGTAGAAGTGAATTGATTGTTTACTCTTACAAATTGTCTTCTGGATTTGGATGGGGCATGTGTCACCCCAGCCAGTCTTATAGCACAATGGAATGAGGATCTCTAGTTTTCTCTAGATGGAAACAATTAGAAAGCTATTTGGAAGGGGGATCACAAGGTATCAATTTGCTACAAAAAAAGTTGAAATGTTCATCAAGTTGTTGTGGCATGCATATTGTTATGGCATATTCTATGTTTAATTTAGTCATTTCTCCAGGTCTTTGTACTGGAGGGGCTGTGTGGAACAGGGACCATCTATTATATGCGGTTGTGGTGTCCCATGGTAATGCATTTTGGTAGTAAATCATGCAAGAAATTGAAAATATTGTTCATGCCACGGTAGCTATGATGCCTCAGTTAAGCCTTTGGGGGTGGTTGGGGCAGGAGAGCTTAGGGCTGAGCATAAGAAATCGATAATAAAGGGTGAGCCAGTCAAACCTGCATTTTTGAAAAGGGCGGGAGAGCCGTGAAAGTGGGCGGAGCGAGTTAGCAAGGTTACCATTGTGTCCCCCACAACTAAGCATTTCAGTCGCCATGGAGCAGTGGTCTAAACAACAACGTTCATTCGCTGTGAAAGCGTTTTACCAAAGTGGTAGTTATGCAGCCGCTCAGCGTCGTTTCCGGACGAATTTTCAAATTAATAGAAATAAGCCAGTGCCGTCTGTTAATTCAATCAAATTGTGGGTGACAAACTTTGAAGCAATTGGTGTGAAATGAGAATCAGAATGGGTGACAGTGCAAGATCAGTGCGAACTCCCGCGAATATTGACCGCGTGAGAGTTGCTGTGGAAAGAAGCCCTCGGAGATCGGCGCGTCGACAGAGTGCTGCGCTTGGCATGGCAAACACGAGCGTCCGAAGAATCTTGAGGTTAGATTTACACCATCACCCGTACAAAATTCAGGTTGTTCAGGCTATGAATGAAAACGATTTTGCAGCTCGATGGCGTTTTTGTCAAACGTTGTTGGACATGTTTGATGAAAACGAGGACCTTGTTCACAACCTGTGGATGAGCGATGAGGCACATTTCCATCTCTCCGGTTTTGTGAATAAACAAAATTTCCGATATTGGAGTGATGAAAACCCTCAACAACTCCATCAAAAACCACTCCATTCAAGCAAGGTAACAGTTTGGTGCGCAATGTCCTCATTGGGAATCATAGGCCCGTATGTTTTTGAAAATGACAGGGAGCAAGCAGTTACTGTGAATGCACAATGCTATTCGGAAATGTTGCATTCGTTCTTCATTCCTCAGCTTCGTCAACATGGAATGAACAATGAAACCTTATTCCAGCAAGACGGTGCCACAAGTCATACAGCCCGTGTGAGCATGAATGTTCTCAACAATGTTTTTCCAAATCGGGTGATATCCCGAAATGGAGCAATTTCTTGGCCTCCCCGATCGCCCGACCTCACAGTGTGTGATATTTTCTTTTGGGGGTACCTGAAGAGTAAAGTCTTTGAACAACGACCTCCAACGCTTGGGGAACTCAAGAGGAGAATCCGGTTGGAAATCGAGAGAATTCCTCAGCGTATGCTCCGTGATGTGATGGGCAGTTTCAGAAATCGCCTACAAGAATGTCTCAATCGGGAAGGACACCATCTTACTGGCGTTATTTTTAAACAGTGAATGTTGTTTCTTAAATGCTTTTTAATGTACATTAAGATAGTAACAATAAAATTTTGAAATATCCATCCGTTTATTTTTTACAGTCATTTCAAAAATGCAGGTTTGACTGGCTCACCCTGTACAATTGCTGCATGCTGCATGCCTTACCATAGCCAGATTTTGGAAAACCAAACCAGAGTTTCATACTTGGAAAAGTTATGTCCATGAAGTGGCAATGTTGAAGAGGCTTATATCCCTATTCAAAAATAGAGCAGATGATTACTGTATAATAAAATCTGGGTGGTTTACTGAAGTTATTATCGAGCTTACTTCTCTATGTCTTGAGTCAGGCATGGATGAGGTGTGAGTTTGGTAATATATTGGAATGGCACTTTGACACAGTTGAATCAATGTATTTTACTATGTTTGTGGAAGTACTGCTTTATCTATGTATTGCTTGCCATGTTCCTGTGGTTCTTAAATAAAAAGTTAAACAAGCCAAAATACAAAAACTAGGGGTCACACCATAAAATTACAAAGTAGCTCCGACACTCATTGCAGGAGGATGTAGTAAAATCAGTTAACATAAGATGCAGAGGTCTCTTTGATCCCACATGCAGGCGGTATAGCCTTTCCCACAGTCTTCCCCCTCCATCTCAGTGCCTCTTGCTAAGAGATGGCCATATTACAATTAGATGCACTGCTAGATCTCTTCACAACCCATCTCTGAATAAGAATCACTAGGACTGAAGGAGGGGGCAGATAGAGAGTCAATGTTGCTTACATGTGGGATCAGAGAGAACTGCCCCTCATATTACTATTCAGCAAGCACAAATGCTGCATCTAGAGGCTCCCCAATATAAACACATATACAGTGCTCCATGATACACATGCATGCATTCACACAAAATACCCTGACACATGGAAATGCATGAACATGTACACAGAGCACCTCAACACACACACACATGGGATTCATTACTGTTGTGGTATGTGCAAAACTAATCCATTAGGAAAAAACACTCCCTAAAACACATTGCCAGTACTCATACCTTCCCCCCAACACCCATATATACAGCACCAATACCTATACCCTCTGACACACACACACATTGCCAACAGTCATACCTCCAGCACACACACTCATGATACATACAGACAAATGCACACTATATGCAGACTCTGAGAGGGTAATTTTGTAACTTCTTTTACAAGCAATGGGTGTCCTCACGGGGATGTATCCACTCTATTTTATAAAGTACCCCACTTTGTAAGATAGCAGCATACTCATGCACTGTGTTCTAGGTGCAGCAGTTATACCTTCCCTAGAGCAGGAATAGCTGGCGGCATCTAAATCAGTGAAGGGATGTACGTATCTCATAGTATTTTCTAATGTAGGTAAGTCCTTCAAGCCAACAAAAAGAAGAGCAAAAACTCTTGCAATAGGAACCAGGAAACACAAGATGCAAGAGACGAATGAAGGTCACAGGAGCCTTTATTGGACAAAACCCCAACGTGTTTCGGCAACGCCTTCCTCAGGGGGTGTGCAGTGAAGCACCCTGTGTTGAATCTCACGTAGAGGATAGTCTTAAGTGTTCTACTCTAGCTCAGAGTATATAGGTAAATGTTACAAGTATTTAGACATAGTCCCTTCTACTAAAGTGTGCTATACAGTTAGTATGGGTATTGATGCACACTAACTGTGTGCTGTAGCCCATGGTAACTGTTAGTGCACAACCAACACAATTACCAGGAGGCTGAAATGGATGGGCTGGAGCAGAGAGCACATGTGCCATCAGCGAGCAGGTATACAGCACATGCTAACGGCACATCTTGCAAGTAGTGTGAGTGCAATTACCTCTTCCTCAATAGGTGATGCTAACTGCACCAGCATTATTCCCGACCCATGCTAGCTTCCAGTGCCATGTCTTACCTATTGTGCAAATGCAGCCACGTTCCCAACAGGTAATTTGGTGACTTTGCACATAAGGTACCTTGGATTTTAATGCTAAAAAAGCATTAGATGCAGAAACACATCACACTTTATGAAAAGGCCTCTTTTGCTAAAGCCCGCTAATGATTTGCAATTCGTGTGCTAAATAAATGCACTTGAATTGAAAAGCCTCCACATTAGCTGTCAAAACGTGACCCGTATGTTCTCAGCAACTAATATGCAATGAGTTCGCCTCACTTGCACTCAACCAAAGTGGATTCCCCTCATGACGCCTATAGAAGAGCTGTTAGGTGAGTCCATGTCGCCACTGAGCATGTGCCAGTTGCCATAACGCTAGAAATAATGTGCTTTCCACACCCATTCTCCTTCTCATCCCTCAGTCGCTGATTAATGTGCATTTTATTTTGCGTTGCAGACATGTCAATGCATTAGTATTCCGACTGCCAGTTGCCTCTAGCTAAAATACAGATTAACCGGCTGACGGAGTTTGGAAAAGGGGCCTTAAATGTCTTTATAAAATAGGCTAAAAATAGCCACCATCCCCACCTCCAAACCTAGGTATCCTGTTATACTATAGTGCAAAATGCCTGAAATTTAACATTTTTCGCAAGTTTTTAAATGTTTGGTACTATTTTCCATGCAAAATGAACTTTAGAGAAATCATTACACTTATTAATAATTGTAGTGGGTTTAAAATATTTCCATACAGAGAAATGGTTAAAAATTATGAACATGAATCTCTTTTCTTCTCCCTTCTTCTCTTGATTTTGGCCTTGCCCACTACCAATGGAGGGCTTTTTTGGCTGGCTAAAAGAGTATCTGACTGTTGATGACAAGCATAAGATCTATCTGTGGAATAATGCTTCTATCAGAATCCTAGGAAATATTTGAAATTCAAATTACAGTTGTTTACCATCATTTACAATGTGTGTCTGTTACTGCAAAGTTAAGGTTTACTACTATTTTACTTATCTTCTAAATTTTGCATTCTATTTTTATTTTGATGAGATTCCAACAAAGAAAAAAATGAAAGACTAATAAAGTGAATCCATATAATTAGATTGTACTGAAATTAGAGATATTTAAACCTGATGTTATTCTTCTACTTCATTTGGATTTGAATGCTAGTAGTATTTTGCATGAAAACTAGAGTAGAACATTTCAAATCCGTTCTTAAATTAATAATTACAATCTATCACATATGGCTGCCTTGTAAATAATTGAGCATTCTTTAGATTTTAAGAAAAAGGTAGCATAGGTTCATAGCAAACAAAACCTTGCTTTGTGAAAACATTATGAACACCAGGTCTGAGTGTGCTGCCATGGAGAAAACTAAAGCCCATAGAGCTGTACATATTGGGAGAGATAATATTTTTACTCTCTTCATAAACAAAAAAGCTCCAGATGGTAATACCTTCTTGCTACACATATCCAGGTTATAATTCATTGAGACAAAGGGCATAAGAACATATGATATGACATACTGGGTCATACCAAAGTCCCATCAAGCCCATAAGATAGACACTTGCACATCACCTCGGTAACACCCACTCCCAAATCATTACACTTGCACCTGGGGGATGGAAGGCCTTTTTCTTTGAGGGGGCCCAAGCACTGCCCCACGTTCTGCCCTAATTCCACCCCGTAGGCAGAGACTCTTCCTGTTCTGCCCATGAGGATCCAATGTCCCGCAGGCAGACAGGAAGAGTCTTTGCCACAATCACATTTTTTCTTCTGCCTGTGGGGATGGGATCCCCATGGGCTGCTTGCTGCCTGCCAGTCGTAATTTTTGGTGGGGCCAAAGCCCATGTGGCCCACCCCTTTCTGATACCTATGACCTGCACACTCTATTTATGGCAAATTCAAATGGCCGCAGCTTCATTCAAACTTACAAAAACACTTTAACATTGCAACATGGACACCAAAACCATTCCTAGGTCTGCTTTTCAAAATATAAAATCCCTCACTTGACTTTTAACCCCTTTACTCCCAACTCCACAGCTGCACTCGGCTACCCAGCTAGTTGGTGTCAATCTAGCCATGATGAGGTCCCACTGAGCCCTGTGGCATTCCCATCCCCTTTTACCCCATTCTAACAAAATCAATGGCACTGCATGGCTGCACCCCTGAAGCTCATGGCAGTGACACATGCCAGCTTCATCGCACACCCCATCCTTTCCCACTCTGTCTGAACCTGGGTGAAGTTGAATCCTTTGGACCCTGTCATAAGTGGCAACAGCCTCTAGCTAGTCACTGATCCTCCCACTCAAAGCTGCGGCTCCTTTGCCACTATAGATTCCAATTTCCAACACATCCTGAATTGTACTAAAAGAGATATTTAAACCAATGTCTGAAAGATGAACCCCATCTAGGCAATACAGCCGTGGACAATCAATTGTCAACAGCTCATGCATCAGCACCAACCTTCCCCACCCCCACTGAAACTACTCACATAGCCTCCTACTTAGTCTATTGACCTACTTAGGGCAATGAGCATTCCTCCAAACTAACCGAAGGATGTTCTGAGACCATATAATTCGAGCATTTGGAAAAGCACACATCACCCTTGCCAAATCAGATTTCAATTCCCATATTAAGTTCATACCCTTCACACAGCAAAGATCATTCCCCCCTAGATGACTGAAAATCATATGCAGAGAAGAAAAACGTTGAACTTGCAGAAGGGCCAGGATGAGCAGGCTCCACATCATGCCCTGAATCCCCAGCCATTAAATACGTGCACCCATTGCTGCCAGCCCTAATTGTTTGCACAGCCCGGACTCTGTAGCTCTCTTTTGGGCCCAAACGATGAATGAATGACTGCACATCCACATGCAAACCTCTGATGAAAAAATACCTCATCAGAAACTGGCAAGAAAAACAGTGGTGAGTAAGAAATACCCTCTTAATGAACATAACACAGGTAGCTATTGGAATGTCAGTACCTCACCTTCCGGATCAAGGCTGTGGAACCCCCTTGAGCAGCCACAAATGTTGCAGCCTCGATCCAGAAGAAATGTGTCCCATATTTCACCAGGTTAAACCCATATAAGGCCTGACTCCTCTTTAGCACCACCGCAAACTGAAATATCCAGCAGTGACCTGTCCTGATGTACCATCCAGTAAATCTCACCTATCAGATGTTTCATCAAATATGCCTGAGCACTATTCACTTGGCAGGTAAGCAAGCCCAGGGAGCTGTGCAATACCACCCATGCCCCTTTTCCTTCCTGGTCCATCTTAGACTGGTGAATACGTAAAAGGATCTTGGTATCCTCCACCTACACATCATCACTCTGAAGCCTGATCATACAATTAGAATGACACAACAGCACAATCAACTCCCCCATTCTGAAAGCCACATAAAAAGCCAACACAAATACCATATGGAATAAAGTGGACTCAAAGGGCATGCAACACACTGACTGAAAAGTCCTAAATATGATCAGCACATCATACGTTATAGGCAGGCGTGCCCTTTGCCCCTGAGTGTGCATCTGTCTTGTGTAACAAAGAACCAATCTCCTCATCAAGAAAGATGCAGTTAGATTGGGAAAACCCCGAAGCTTACTCACAAAAGCCACACTCACCAGTGACATGGCCAGAATAACTGCAGACACACCTGCCCCCTTAGCAAAAGTAATGAACTCCACCACTATCTGTTACTTCACCAACAAGCACGCTTGAGTTTCCTGCTGCCACAGGAAACTCTCATATCTCCTCCAGCCTGCCGCATACGCTTTCCACATATTTGCTGCCAAGAAACTGGTGAGAACCCTGTCAAAGTGTACCACAGGTCTTCTGGCATTAATGTCAGGAGATTGTCCGCAGGGTTGGCCAAAGTCTGGATATGCACCCACTGGAAATGAGAAAGGGCATCTGCAATCTCATTATAAGCTCCTGGCACATGTTTTGCAGACAACGTGACATTTAAACACAGACAACGCAACATCACTGACCACATCAACTCTGTCAACAGAGGGCAATGAGTCAACTGAAGGTTAAGTGCCTGCACAACCACCATGTTGTCTGAACATAACACAACTTGCCAGTGTGCAACAATGCACCCACATGGGAAATAAGTCCAGGAAGGCAATATTGCTGCACCATCCCCTCACTTACCAATCACCTGGCTATACCCAAGAACACCATGCCCCTCAGAAAATGATTCAAAAATCATGACTCCCCAGCAGTATTAGAAAAAAACTCAAGATTTTGTTTCATCATCTGAGGGGACTGTCACAGACGGACTCCATTGAACTGCCCCCAAAAGACCCCCATACCTCCAAGTCTTCCCACACCCTTCATGAAAATCTCAACAAATGATGCTCCTTCACAACATCCTGAATCAAATGCACCAGCTGGTACAGAAATGTCCAACCCATGGGAATCACCCGGCACACAAAATTTAATTTCCCAAGCAAAGATGGCACCTGATGCAGAATAAGCTTCCTTCTACCCTGCTTTAATCTCACCCAGGAGGGATGCCACCTTTTTCTTTGGCAGCTGGGATACTATCTATGCTGAGTCCAGCTCAAATCCCTGAAAAGTGAGCCAATTATCTGGTCCCTCAGATGTTTGTTCTGCAAGTGGAAAACCGAACACCAGTACCACCATCCAAAAAGCTGCTACCAATAGCGCACACTCATACATGGCATCTGTGCCTCCAAATAGAAAATCATCCAGATAATGGACCACTGTATCCCTCCATGACACCATCTGAACCACCCAATGGAGGAAGGTGGGAAAGTTTCAAAAGTGGCACATGCGACAGAGCACCCCATCGGCATGAACTTGTCAAAATAAAAACCTCCTTCAAAGAAAAAGCCCAGCATATTTTTTATTTAATTTTTATTTAGCCAGTTTTATATGCCTTCTTATCCTTCAATCAAAGTGGTTTAAAGCATTACTTGTTGGTATACATTAAACAGGTGGGGTAGGGGCAAGGTCATGAACATATATACAAACTATTTACATTTAATTCTTATATGATTGTGTGTTGTCAGAGATGGAAGGAGGCAAAAGGTGAAACACAGACTCAATATCTGCCTTTGCCATCAATGCCCCCAGGTCCCAGCTGCTGCAACATTTTGATGGTCTGATCAAAAGAAGCATATTGCACATAACAGAGGGTAGGATTAATGAATGAATTCACGCTGCTTCCTGCTAGGTAAGATATATTATGAATTAATTGAAACTTACTGGCTCTTTCTTGGGCTTAGGCCCTAATGTGAAATGATCAAGTCATCCAAAGGTGGCTCCTGGAAAGCAGATCCCTAGCCAACTTCTCCTATATAATAAGCCTATTTTAGATACCAAAGGGGCATTATGACACATATGCCTCAATGGTGGGCCATCAAAAAGGATTCAACCCCCCTCTCCCCCCCAAAAAAAAATCCTCCCCACAACACCCGAACACAACATTCATCTGGGTAAGTTGGCAACCACAGCTGCAATGATGCTAGGCTAATGGGCAAGGGCATCTTGCTGTCCCACCCCAGGGGCTAAAGCAAACCCTGTCCATCCCCTTTGTCCCCTGAGCCATCCCCCGGGCTTGCACAGTGAAATGTGTGATGACTTCCATTGCAGACACTGCACCCATGCCAATATCTGCACACTGCTCACATCTTCCCACATTAAAGTGAAAGCAGAAGTTAGATATGTCTCTTGCCGTTGACCTCTGCCATTAAGCTAACCCCCAACCAACCCCCAGCCAACCCCCAGCGCATCCCAAAGTGAAGGACCCCCCCCCCATGGACAGAAATATCCCTGCAGGGGCCCCAGACCAAAAAGGAAAGGAATGAGCTGGCATCATCTTTGACAGCCAAATGTCCACATCTCTAAAACCCCAAGCTTCTGACCTATCCTTAGCTAAAGCCCTTCTGAACTGTTCATTGTAATGCAACCAGGCCTAACCTCCATATGTCCAATTAGCCTTCAAAATTAGGTCAGAATAGTCCAGCAGGTCTGGATAGAGATGGTTTGGCCTCACCCAGGATGCTGGCAAATGCATGAAATGCAAGCAGCCAATTAAAATAGTTTTGGAGACCCTGTGCTATTTTCTCTTAGCATCCTCCTTCCTATTCTCCTCTCTCTTATAATATCACATATCATTCTCCCTCTCAAACAGCAAAATAATGTCCATGGATTTACCCCATAATATTTTTTGCCTTAGTTTCTGAGACACTTGAGAATCGATGGGGGCTATCGCACTCAAGGTATGACAGCTCCATGACAGCAGCAGGTCCGCTACTGCCTCCGCTGAATCAATCCCCAACTCCATCCATGCCCTTAAAACCCCACCCCAGGGTCCATGAACAAGGACGAAGAAGAGGAAGATCAATCTGAAGACTCTGGCAATTCCCACACGTACATAGGTTCATGCCCTTGATACCACCGCTCATGCTTCTCTTGGTCTAAATGCTTAGCAACCTGATGAATGTTTCCACGCAAGTGATGCTTAAGTTTCTTTTTCACCCAAGTAGACTATCCCTCTGACACCACACCAGTGAGTGGCTCCAGCTGCCCCTCTCATCCCATCGACTCCCCCCCTTCAAACAGAACCCGCAACATAAAACCCTCTAAATCACTAATACTGCCATCATCTAATGAGCTGAATCAAACTTCCATCCTGTGCACTCACTCTGGCACAGAGGAACTCGTGGACCAACCTGGAGTCTCCTCAGACTGACACTGAACCTGACCTCCAACACCCAGGCCAGCAACCAGTCCCACGGAGGAGGGCCAAGCAGCCCTATCCCACTTCTGCCTCTCCCATTTGCCTCATCCCAGGTTTCACCCCATCCAAGTGCACAGTTTGTCCTGTGGCTTTCTTCTGAGCTCCTTTGACCACTTCACCTCCCCCCCCTTTTTCCCCCACAGCCCTGCATGTAACCTGTGATGCCATGAAAAACCCCCAACTAGGCAGGAATCCCAAACCAGCCCCTCAGACCACCCCTTTCCCCAAAACCCAGCTGATCTCCACACAAAATCAAATACAGCCCTCAAACAAGCTCTGCAGTTGGAATCCAATGGGCACTAGGACCCTGCAGAATTACCCCATAAAACCACCTCCCATAGCTGCACAAAACACAGTTGTATGGCTCATCAAAGCTACACTTCAAGCATGTCTCCCAATACAGCCATCTGCCCAGCTCCCAGGGAGCTACCAACACCACTACCAACCACTGGAAAAGCCCCCTGGTGCCACAAAATGGAACCAAGGACCTAATATGAAGGTAAAGAATCCTGTCAACCAAAACTGCACTTTAACTGCTCTTCCCGCCCTGCCACCTCGGCCACCACAGAAATGCCACCAGCACCCAAACCACACCTCTGCAGCACTTCAGACTAATCTTCGCCCATCTTGACCTTTGGCCTCCTCCCTCACAAAGCACGATGGGCTCAGCCATTATATGGTGCCCCTCCACGAGCTTCACTGAGGGGGGTGGGCACTTCATATCCTGTTTCCAACAGTATCCAATCCAGATCACAAGTAGCTGTCAGGATCCCGAAAGATAGACAGATTCCATGCTGCTTATCCCAGGGGTAAGTAGTGGATTTCTCCAAGTACACCTTAATAATGGTTTGTGGACTTTTCCTACAGCACCTTGTCCAACTCTTTGTAAACCCAACTTCATTAACAGTTTTTACTACATTCCCTGTCAATGAATTTCAGAGCTTCATTATATGTTGATTGAAAAAATATCTTCTCTGATTTCTCTTAAATGTAGTACTTAGGGGTATGTTTACTAAAGCGTATTAACGTCGCAGCAGTGGTATTATCGCGCGATAAGTGATGTTAGCGTGCGATAATGTCTCTTAGCGCGCGATAACGCAGCGGCGGCGTTAAGGCACACTAACGCTGTGAAATCCGGCTCTGAAGGGTGGAGTAAGGCTTCCCAGAGGGCGGAGAGAAGGGGTCAATGGGCATAGAGTGGGAGGGGAGAGGCTCCAGGCACACTAACGCTGTGAAATCTGGGTCTGAACACTAACGCCTGTGAAACCCTCACGTTAAGGCACATTTGCAGAAAAGAGAAACCATTTCAGTCGGCAATGTACAGCAAAGCCAGGGAAACCCAAAAACGTGATAGTAGTGATACATGTGCACGGAACAAAAAGGCAAATAAACATAGAAAATGACCTGAACCACATTTAAAATCCCAATAATCAAGCTGGCCAAAAGTGATAGTAATGATAAACATAAAGCAACACCACTGACAAAGCTCAAAAAATAAGATATCATGTTTGGAAGAGTCTATTCTCTGTCCCCCTACAAAGTGAATGATCCCACATTGAAATAGTGCTGAACAGGGTTTATTCACATCTATATTGGGCAGGTTTGTTATGGCGTGCACATGTGCAGTAACAGCAGAGTGGGCACATAGGAAAGGGCAACTGTACTGATGCTGTAAATGGAATATAGAGGGCTGCAGGTGGCACATGCTGTGGTCCAGCTGGGGCACGGTGCGTGTTAGGCAGATGCCTAGGTGGCACATAGGGATGCCAAAACTTTAAAGCAGCAAGACAGCAACTGATGAGGGTCCAACATGGCCACGAGTGTGTGTCCCACAGTGTCAAAAACTCAAACTATAAACTCAAAACTATTCAGCACCTAAGGCCACTCCTTGAAACACAAGACTTTAGATCCGTAGTAAGTACACTGATCACCCCACACTTCGACTATTGCAATAGTCTCCTAATAGGCCTCCCCCAAAAAAGCATATACCTTCTCCAAAGAGCACAAAACATCTGTGCAAAGGTAATCTTTAAAGCTCGCCTAACAGACCACGTAACCCCAATACTGCTGGAACTCCACTGGCTCCCTATAAACAGCCGAATCAAATATAAGATTATCCTAACAACCTATAAACTCATAAATGACATAACCCCTTCACACCTATCCACATTACTGCAATCTCCAACATCGACAAGGACCCTCAGACAGAACGCGGCCCACTCCCTCATCATACCAAAAGCCATCCGTAAAACTAAGAATTCCACTAGCTCCAGAGCATTCTCATTCACTGCCCCTACACTCTGGAACGACCTCCCTATTGAACTTCGCACCATAAGAGACCTCACCCAATTCAGAAAAGAATTAAAGACCTACCTGTTCACTGAACACTTCGAAATCCCCTATACCCCCAAAGCCAGCTCCACAACAAACATGGTCACACATACACAAACTCCCTTAATCCCCTAACCCAACAATGTAACCACAAGACTTTTCCCCCCTCACACCTTGAAGACGAAAAAAGGAACTAAATTCCAGCACCTACACCAATTCCTGCCCCACACACCACACACACCACACACTGTAAATATTCATTTGTATAAAGTTTAATGTGTTTGCTTTAATACCTATAAATGTTATATTTACTGTTTAATGTAAATAGTTGATTTCTATTGTTCTATGTTCTATGTAAAATGTATACAAACTGTGTACATGACTGTTAACTTGTTATATGTAAACCGCCCTTGATCTCTGGAAGGGGCGGTATAAAAGAAATAGTTAAATAAATAAAAATAAATAAATAAATAAATAAAATAAATAAAATTATCCAGCAGGTACCCCCAAGGACACATAACATTTGCAGGCAGTGGGGGGGGGAGGGAGGAAGCGCGCATGTCCATGTAGGCACCCCTACCCGAGAACCCACACCATAGGCAGCTGCCTACCATCACAGTGGATGGCCTGGAACTGCGCACCACCAGTACCACCGGCATAATGGCATGGCAGCATGTTGGCGGAGGGGTGCTGGTGGCAGAGGGGGCAGTGGAATCTGCCCATAGCAGTCCATGGCCTAGCCCCGTGTAGGTAGGTGACCTGCACTGCAACAGACAGGGTCTGTCTGATGAACAGTCATGGTATCCCCAGGGAATGAACTATCCCTGTGGCAACAGTGTAGTGCAATACACACAGCCAGTGTGTGCAGAAGCAGAAGGTCACAGGTTCAAGTCCCAGCTGTGGCTCCTGCCAACCCTTTCCCCATATTTTACCTAGTACCAAACCGTGTTAATAAAGATGGAATCTTTATTGCAGATAACATAAACATGCCAGAAATGCCTATATTTTACCCTACAGAGCACAGACACCATAAACATGTGCAATACCTAGAGCAGAGTTTTCCAACTGCAGTCCTGGAGGGCCAAACACCATTCAGGTGTCATGCTTTCTTTAATACATATGCCTGTGCTGCATTTTACGTGCCGCCCCCATGGTATGCAAATGTATCTCATGCATATTCATTAGGGACAGCATGAAAACCCAAACAGTGTTTGGCACACCAGGACCGGAGTTGGGAACCTCTGCCCTGGAGCAGTGGCCAACAGGGGCATAAACACCCATACCCACAGGCTCTACTATCCAAAGCCTCATGGCGAGTCAGGCTGTTGGGCCCTGCGTGCAGCAGCATCTCCCAATACTAGCACTTGGTATTCTCTTTCCTTTCTGCAACCTTTTATGATTTTATAATTGTAAACCGCTCTGATACCCTGTGGCGGGCGGTATATAAAGTTTTAAATAAACATAAACAAAACATAAACATAGCACTTGCATACCTTAGCAATGCCGCCTTAAACCTAGGGATACGTTACACATATATCAAAAGGTTGCTATGATTAATGGCAGATAACAATTCCTAAGTTAAGCACAATTTGCTGATAGAGCTGCATCATAGCAACCTTTCTGATATCTGTGGAATGTGTTTCATTTTTGGTTTCTGACAGTGTTTACCACCCCGGGGAGTGACCCCAACAGTTTTGTGTACCATAGCCATGCCTGCACCGTGCCCAGGACTGGTGTGTTTGCCAGGGCTGCTAAAAGCCTCTATATTTGCACAATCCTGGCATAGGTTTGGGAGTGTGTTTCTGTCTATCCAGTGTGTTGTGGCTGCCCACACCTTACTCAGCACACACTGCTTGCACTGTCTCCAGTGTAAGCTTGCCAATTTGCATAATGAGGAGCAAGGCACTGTGGGTATGGGCCCGGACAGGGTGGCCTAGCAGGATTTATTTATTTATTTATTTAACATTTCTTATATACCGCCTTTCATGATATCAAGGCGGTTTACATTGAACAAACTGAAATTACATTGAACAGGGCATTATAACTTGGAGATAACTATTTTACAGGGAACATGGGCTATGGAGGGTTAAGTGGCTTGCCCAAGACCACAAGGAGTACCTGTGGGACTAGATCTGCACGGGGTGTAGGGCAATGACTGGGATGTTGTAGTGCCTGACCACCACCTGCATGGACAGGGTAGCCACAGCATGTCATGCTGGAAGGTCACTCTCACCCTGACTGAGCAGTGAGCATGGCATGGCTAGGTTCTCCCATAGTACCATGTAGTATTTTTATCTAATAATATTTATGGGTTCCCTTTTTTGGGGCCCAATCACTGACCGAGCTCTGTGGTGTGTGTGCCAGATCCCACACCAGGCAGTAGACTGTCTGTAGCTAGCATGTGTATGGCTGTAGCAGCTGCACACTGAATGCCCTCTGCTATTGAATGTCAGAATGTAGTGGGGGGCAGCCTAGCTGACCAGTTGCACGGCCAGTGGTCGAGTTCCATGTTCAGATCTGCATCAGCTCTCTGTTCCTTAGTTGGCCGGGAGTTGCTGAACCCACAGTCTGTCATCATTTAGCTCAACTGGCCCTACTAGAAACAATGATAGTGTGTGTCTGTTGTGTCCAGATCATGTTCCCCACCTTGACCCACAGAGGGTAGGCTTGCTCTGTATATCGTCCTCATGTGAGTCCAGACACACCCCTGCTCCAAAAACAGGCGTCCATGGCAGCCTCACTCAATATGCATTATGTTGCGAGCATCCTGATCCACATGGGCTACACATCAATGGTATATAGGAATGTACATAGACAACTTCCAAGGCTGTCTGCAAAGAATACCCCATATACTGGCAGTGATGGTGAACTGCAGCAAAACCTACTACAAACATCCCGGGTAGCGTGGACCTGGTGTTGTCCCCATGACTTTACTCTTAGGGTGAGCACAGAACATGCACAATGGCATGGTCAGTAGGCACACTGTAACAGTAACATGCATGCTTGGTCCCCCTACCCAGTTGATGTGCTGCAGAATTGCAAACCCCTATCCAGTGAGCAGATGTAGACTGCTGATCTGCATGTGCATTGCATCATGGGTACCCTTGGTGCTAACTTATCCTGGTAGCCACACCAGACAGTGTGTCTGTTGACCTGCACTGGTTGAGTAGCTAGCCATAGTTTAATTACAATGACCTAGAACAAATTCTGATCAATCATTCAAGGGACTATCCCTAGTATAGATTATTTTTGTTGGAGCTATCAACCCAGTGAAAGGAATCAATCCATTCACCACCGTGGTTCCTCCGTTTTAATTAGAAAATTCCTTTAAAAAACAGCTAGTCATTGTACTTAGCTGAAACATGAGATCCTTCAAGCTGTTCTGGAAACCACAAAGACAAACGACGTGTCACGTTTCGGGTTTAAGATTTAGAAACCCTGCTTCTGGTCAAGCTGCTCAATGCGGTCAATCTTCAGCCAAAGTGAAATTCAAAAGCTTTTCTAAAAGTTCTTCAGGGAACGCCTTAAATAGTCCAATTCGGCGTCTGAGCACATAACTGACATAGACAACCTATCAACCTGCCGGTTCTGGGTCCTTCTGAACAGGTGCCCCCTCCTCCACTCCTGCCATGTCCTGTCTCTCCATCTCCCTTCCCTCTGTGCCCTCTCCCTCCCTGTCACACATACCTGCTCCTTTGCCCCTCAGCTCCACCTCACACCTGCTTCTGGCCCCACCCCTCCCCTCCCTGCTGTCTGCTCCTCAGCTCAGCTCGTGTCTCTCTCACCTTTTCCTCACCTCACCCCCTCACTCTCTCCCCTGCTTAACCACACACCTCTCCACAACAAACCTCCCTCTGATACTCTCCACCACCACTCACTGACCAATACACTCTCTACAACACACCTGCTTCTGACTCTCTCCTTGCTTCTCCGACAACACACGCCTTCTCTCCTTCACCTACACAAACCCCTCAACATGATCCAGGTGTGCAGGTGTATTTATAGGGTTTCTTTATGTTGCATGCGTTGCGCATGTGCAGCGGTGCTAGCATGGTGCCTGCGCGCGTTGCACATGAGCCGCCGAGGCATGGAAGGTGCATGCATGGGACTCCATTACACATGCACTGTGCGAGCGCATGAGGCGCGGCGCATGCACGTAACAGGATGCAGCACATGCACATGTCTCACATTCACACACAGCGCACTCCATGCACACCGCATTTACCGCATCTCCGCGGCGCATGCGCAACACATGCAGCTGCTGCGCTGGTGCCACTGCGCAAGCACAATGCGTGCAATGTAGGAAAACCCTAGAACTATACCTGCACACCTGGATCACATTGAGGGGTTTGTGTAGGCGAAGGAGAGAAGGTGTGTGTTGTCAGAGAAGCAAGGAGAGAGTCAGAAGCAGGTGTATCGTGGAGTGTGGTTGGGTTTGTGAGTGGTGGTTGTATTGTGTGGCTGGGTTTGTGTTTGGTGGGAAAGGTGTGTGGCTTGGTTAGTGAGATGAATGTCTGTGTGTGAGTGAGTTATAGGTGTTGGTTGGGTGGAGATAATGGCGGCCTTTGTGTCTGCTGCATTTGCGGTGGGAGGTGAGCAGGGGCTGCGGTTGCCTGACGGGGGAGATGGTGTCCATGGGGGCTGAGGCACAGGGCATGGGTGTAGTCCCACTGCAACGCAGACTTGCAGCTGTGGGAGCAGGCCAAGCAGGGGCTGTGCGGGCACAGCACAGGAGAAGTGCAGAGGTGCAGGCTCACCAGCCTCGCCTCTACAGGCCCAGGGCCCAGCTCCAGGGCATGCGTGAGGACCAGGTCATCTCCCTCTACCGCCTGAGCACAGGGGCTATTAGGGAGCTCTATGAGTATCTAAGAGCTGACCTCGAGCCCCTGACTGGTCGGTCACATGCCATACTGGGTTTGGTCAAGCTCCTGGGTGCCCTACATTTCTTTGCCTCTGACTGTTTCCAGTCATCTGTGGCCGCAGTGGGTGGCATGAGCCGCCCCAACTTCTCACGCTGTCTCCACCAGGTACTGCGTGCCATGATCAGCTGGGTGGGTAATCACATTGCCATTCCCAACACTAGGCAACAGTGGGGGACCCTGAACCAGGCCTTTGAGGCATTAGCTGGGATACCACACGTGATGGGAGCTATTGATTGCACACATGTTGCCCTGGTCTCTAGAGACAGGGAGATAGTGTTCCGCAACCGCAAACACTATCATTCCCTGAATGTTCAGGTTGTATGTGATGCAAATATGCATATTCTGAATGTGATCCCTAGGTTTGCAGGGTCCACCCATGACTCCTATATCCTGCATCACTCAGCACTATTCACACAATTTGAGGCTGGACGGAATGAGGACTGTATATTGCTGGGTGTGTATTTCTCATCTCTGACATGCATGTGTGTGTCTCATCTGTCTGTGTGTGATCTGACGTTAGGGGGTGGTGGTGCTCTCCAGCTCTACCTTGCTATGGTGGTGCGTGATGATGGTAGAATGGACGGTAGCATTTGTGTTGTGGTTACAGATTACGTTGATGGCAATCCGTACACCTACCCCTTGTTTTGTGTGTCATAACTTCACACGCTGATGCATAGTTGTAGTGTCCCATCATGTGCTGTTATATGTATATGTCAGGATGTGTCATGCATTTGGTTTGCATGTACATACCTATGTCCATTTATGTGGGCATGGGCTCCTGCTTTAACATTCTACATTTCTTTCTGCAGGTGATGCAGGATATGGGTGTCACCCCTGGTTGCTGACCCCCGTGCGTCGGCCACGGACACGTGCAGAGAGGAGTTACAATGAGGCCCATGCCTTCAGCTGCTCTGTCATAGAGCGCACCTTTGGTATTTTAAAGAGTCGCTTCAGGTGTCTGGATAGGACAGGCGGGGCCTTACAATACAAACCACAGACTGTGGCAGAGATCATTATAGCCTGTTGCATCCTGCACAACATTGCTCTCAGGCACCATATCCCTGTCCAAATTAATGAGGATCTCGAGGATGATCCTATGTGCCCTCCTGTACGTGCCCGTGGTGACACACGTGAGGGCACAGCAGTCAGGCGGTAACTGATTGAGGAGGTCTTCTCATGTAAGTACTGCATATGTTGCCACCTACATTTGTTTAAATATGTGTGTACTGCTACCATTAGTTAACATCTGTATACCAATATCAGCAAGATGCAACACTGCACTGACATGTAACAGACACTGCCTGGCCATCCCAGCTTACAATCCAGTCATGACTGAAACGCAGACGATGTGAGCAGGCCACAACAGCTGGTGGAGGTGGATTATGTCTGTCTGTATTTTTAGGCTTGTGGGAGGTGTTACACTGACATACCTGATGTGTGGCTGATTTGGATAGGGGCTTCTGTACAGCCACAGGTAGTTAGTTTCATGCTTTGGGTGCAGCAAAGTGAAAGGCGTGTAGTATGGAGTAAACAGTAGGAAAGCAGATCATAGATGGGGCCAATTGTCTAGATGTGTGTGTTTAACAGATTGTAATTTGAGCTGATTGTGTGGTTGGTATGCTCTGATAAAGCAGGGACTGTGTGTTAGTTGTTTTTGTATAGTGCTACATGTGATACGTAGCACTATATACATGATGGGTAGTAGTTTGATTACTGGTATTTGAGATCAGTAGGGGAGGTTACTGCAATACCACAGTGTGCCTGTATGTATAGGTCAGCACGTAGCCTTGACATGGATGCGGAAACGGATAGGAACCTGTGAGGTGTTGTGACAGGGGGAGTATTAGTGCCATTATGTGTGTGGCTGTAGAATAGCCATGCAGTGCAGTATTGTATCTTTGCAGGCAAACAGCGATGATTCAAGGCCAGATCAGCAAGGTGTAGGTTACAGTAGGCAAGCCAGGAGCTGATTAGGAGGGCGGGGGAGGGATTTGGGTTTTAGTTGTGTTTTCAGGGAGTACTGGGGAGATATATCTGATGACAACTAGACATAAGCCACAAGCCTCAACTACAAGCTGGGTATGTGTGTAGAGGAGGATAGTGCAGTCCAAAACAACACCTACATTGCGGACCCTAGAGAGAGGACGTTTTGGACACACACACGAAGATGCTCTGATGGGAGGGGAGGGTTTAGGTGCACGTATAGGATATCCATGCTTTGCAATTACCACTTACACACAGTGGGATGACATGCAGCCATCAATGTCAGGTAGCAACTGAACATTGTGGTGTGGTTTGGCAGACAGAACTCAGGCGTGGAGAGATATATTTGCAACACATCAGCACACAGCTGTTAATGTAAGTCAAGGTATGAGATATACACACCAGGAAAATGTATATGCACAGAGGATAAGGATAGATCCCGTGCATATTTCCCTGTGTTTACAGGAACTGACAGTGGTGTAGCAGATGATATTGAGACACCAGATCACACGCTGAAGAGGCATTGGGAGAGATATGCGGGACACAGGATAGTACTGCATGCTTAGAGCCAAACAGGGACACGGTAGGGAGGAGATAATTCTGTCCCACATTTTTTACAGCAAAAGAGAGGTGAGGAAGGGGACAGACAGAGTATGGACCCTTGTGGTTTGCCACACACACTTCAGTGATAACTTTCACATAAAAAAATCTGTACAGTGTGATGTGGAACAGTCATTCTGTTAAGGATCTTGGGGGTCTGGGAGCTGAGAACGTGAAGGTGCAGTGTGTGTTGCAGAGCTCCAACATGACATATGTATGTTTCTCTTGTGTCTCTCAATCCACAGGACATACTTGGTGACCTTCCTGGTGCTGTGGTGCATTGGCAGGTGACTGTACGTCAGGGGTCTCAAACACGCGGCCCGCGGGAGAAGGTTGTGCGGCCCGCGACGGCTTCTGCTGCTGCCGTTGCCGCCGTGGCAACGGCAGAATCGACGGTCAATTTAAAAAAAATAAAAAACTGGCTTCTGCTGCTCTGTCCTGCGGCCCGTTCCCCTCTGCGCGAGAGCCCTGAATGTGCTTCCTCTGCGGCGTGCTTTTCAAGCCGCGAAGGGAGTATTTCCCTCTCGCGAGGCTTGAAAAGTGAATAGGCTTAAGCCGCGCGAGAGGGAAATACTCTCTTCGCGGCTTAAAAAGCATGCCGCAGAGGAAGCACACTCAGGGCTCTCGCGCAGAGGGAAAGGGGCCGCGGGACAGCTGATTTTCTGCTGCAGCAGAAGCCAGCAGCAGAAGCCAGGTTGTTTTTTATTTACCTGGGGGGGGGGGTATGACTGGAAATGGGCTATTGGCAGGGGGGGTGTAGGACTGGAAATGGGCTATTGGCAGGGGGGGGGGTTATGACTGGAAATGGGCTATGGTGGGGGCTAGGACTGGAAATGGGCAGGTGGGGGTTAGGAAGGACTGGAGGTGGGCTGATGGGGGGAGTTAGGACTGGTAATGAGCTATGGAGGGGCTGACTGAAATGGGGTAATGGGGGTTAGGGCTGGAAGTGGGCTATTGGCAGGGGGGGTTATGACTGGTAATGGGCTATGGGGGGTCTAGGACTGGTAATGTGCTGGGGGGGTTGCTAGGACTGGAAATGGGCTGAGTGGAAGGGGGCTTGAACTGCAAATGGCTGATGGGGAGGGGGGCTTGGAATGGAAATGGGCTGTGAGGGGAGGGAGCTAGGATTGGAAATGGGCTGATGGGGGGCTAGGATTGGAAATGGGCTGATGGTGAGGCTAGGATAGGACTGGAAATGGACTGATGCAGGGACTAGAAGGGAGCGGATGCTGGGTGGGGCTGGAACTAGAAGGGAGCTGATGTTGGGGGAGGATTAGAATGGGATGGAGCTGGGAAAGTGAAATGGAGAGGGGAAAAATATTTTGTCTGGGAGAGAAGACAAATCTACAATTGGCCAGGTATTGTGAGAGTAAGTGGGGATTGAGGATGGAGGGGTAAAATTTGAGTGGATGAAATAGGAATGAGGAAAGAGAAAAAGGAGAAAGATTAGTATGTTAAAGCAGATGTAGAGAGAGAATGGAAAAAAAACTAGGAGAGAAGAAAGGGCAAATGGAAGCAGACGATGGAGAGTTAGCAGAAGACATGAAGAAACCAGAAGAAAGTGGCTGGAACAATTGCAACTGAAAAAAATGCACAAAAGGTAGAAAAATATCTCTTTATTTTGAATTTATTAACTGGAATATGTCAGCTCTGGGAAATGTGCATCATTAATGTTTGCGCTTTGTTTAGTACAAGAGGAAATTAATTTATAGTTTTATTTCTACAGTGTTGTTGTACATTCCAAGTTTGGCTTTTGGGGTTCCCAGTTTAATTATTGTCTTCTTGTTTCTAAATCTTTTAGTCTTTCTTTATCCATACTCATTAAAGAGGCATGTTTACTAAAAGTTAGTGTATGGTAACATTATGCAAATATTTATGCAAATGAGGTCCCTTATGCAAATGAGGCCCGCGTCTTATGCGGCCCCCGGGTTACTTTACAAGTCCTCATTTGGCCCTCAAAGCAATTTGAGTTTGAGACCCCTGCTGTACGTCATCCAACATGCAGTAGTCTGGGGTAGGTTGACCTACAGCTACTTTGTCTGTGACGACAGTCAGGGGGAGCACATGTCTGCAGTGATTTGTCATGATGTACATATGTTGTTGTTCACCTCTGTTCTCTGCAACCCCATACCCCATATGTTGCTGTTGGCACACATATTCACATGTGTTCCTGGCCCGTTTGTCTTCTCCAACACTGTCTCTGGGACACGTCCAACAGAGCTGCGTGTGTGTGTGCAGGCCCTAGGTGTTTGGGTGGTGGAATGCACATACACCCTTCCCTAACATTGTAGCATCAGCCAACATCAGGGAATCATTGCATTTAACAGGCATTTCTCTCCACTAATCTCCAAATGTGCACATACAGGCCGTATGCTACTGCTGGCACACTCACCTTAGCATACTGTGTGGGTGGGTGTTTTTGTGCTAGCTGTGTGATGATACAGCATGCAGACATTTTGCATTAGCATGTGGTGTGAGGGGTCTGTACACCTGGGGAGCAGTGGGGACTGTGCTATCTCTACCTTAATGCTGTTTACCTTGTGGACATTGTGGACATGTGTTGTGTGTTGTGAGCTAACCTATCTCTAGTGTGCTGACAGACCACTGTGCAACAGCATTCGTGCATCACAGATATTGCCATAATGTGGACACGCATCAACAGTGGCTGGACATGGGGACATGGTGACCCTCAACATTTTGATGACATCTTCTCCCTTCACTGTGATGTGTTATAGCCTTTGAGTGCCTCAGGATCCCAAATGTACACTTGCTGCAAACACACGGTAGGTTGCACCTTTGGTCTTTTGTGAATGACATCAGCCTTTACATGTTAATGATTTCCTGTTTGTCTCATAGACATTTTCTGTTGGGTCTCTGTACAAGAACGCTGATGCACATGGGGTGGAGCTGTGAAACGCCTGTGTAACATGGGCATGGACATGACCATATCCATGTGACACACTCGTCTGCGGCTCCATTTCAAAATGTCCCCAACATGAAGTGTGTTCTGTGTTGTGATCATGTTATGTTTGCCTGTGTGACGTTTCCTTACGTACATATTGATGTTTTACTCTCTGCAATTTGGGCTGATGTTGCAAGCAGCATACCACTACATTGTTTATCCTCTTCTGACACAGGGCAGTGAACACACAGAGCACATCTACTACAGTGCATCTGGCTTCACCATCAACCACCTGTTGGAAGACACAACAACACCATGGAACTATCCCTGGGAAATGGTGCCATAGGATGTTTGACCTCTGCGAGTGGGACACATGCCTAGGATGGACAGTATTATTGTTGGACTGCTACTTTGGGCATGACAGGCCTGTCCAAAACACCGTTGCTGCTGTGCTCTAGCTGGGTGTCGTGTTCATCGCAGGAGACACACATGACCTTTCCAGTAGTGTGGCATATTAGGATGTCACACTTGACTTTGCATGCTCAGGGTTCCAAGGACAGTCATAACATGACTTGTTGGAGTGTAGACACCCTTTGCACTTTGGACACTGTGTACTGGTTTCCACGTTTGCAGCAGGAACTGACATTGTCACTGTATGTTGTACATCCTTCTGACAATGTGTTGTTGTGTTTTGCCCATGTGTGTCACATGGAATGCAAGATACGCTCATCTGTTTGGTTTGACACGTGCATACAGCCATGCGTGTGGCACAGGGGGAACACTGGAGAGGTCCTCTTGTCCATGTCCACCTAGCCTCCACTTAGACATGACACAGTATTTGCTATGACACCACTTTACTGCACACCAGCATCTTGGATTGCTGTTTGCAATCACCAAGGTTGTTACAGTGCATGTGTGGCATCACTGTATCATGTTTCAGTGTACACGGTGCATGTGCATGTGACCGACTATGTTGGTGCAACACAGCAGGTTGCAATATGGCTTCTGTGTGGGTTAATGTAACATGTTTGACCTTTCTTTCCATCTCTATATGCAGGTAACTGTATCTGCTTACTGTAGAGACGTGATGCTCTGCATTGATTTACACACCTAGCATTGCATGTCTGTGCAGTCCTAGTTATCCCCTGAGGTAACGACACTCACATTGCCCCATTATATTTGGAGTGTGGCAGTATGAGTGTCCATTTTCTTCCTTCATTTGTGCATTCCATGTACCGTGATATATGTGTAAGGACATTGTATCCACACCAACCAGTGCAGGGGGGACCTTCTGCATAGTGTTATTTCTGCCTGTTTGTGCAGCTAGTTTCTTTTGAATTCTCTGTGTTCATGTGCCTCTGATACCTGTTAGCATATCCTCATTGTGCATTTGAAGATGGTTTAGGGTTACATTGTTGCAGCTTTGATTCCTATCTCAAGCATTATGTGACAGCTGTAACATAAATTTCGATATGTGTTTTTAAACTTTCAAAATTTTAACAACATATGCTTTTTCATTTGTGTGCCTCCTGTGTTGCCAGATAGATATGTTTTAAGGAACAAATAATGATTGATGTGTGTTGGGCCCTCATCATGCACCGCCTACTGTCTACATGCACACATATGTAACTAACACATTTGGGGCATGCAGCAGCATGTGGGGGGTGGGGGCCTCATGCATACTGCACACCATGCACCTGATGCACATTATCTCTCCTGCCCATCATTTGTAGATGGGCCAGTGACCTTTCTGTAAGATGTGGGTTGCTGCCCTGCTAAATGTGTTTTCCGTCTTTCAACTGGGATCCACTCACCTTGATATTATGATGGCGGTATCTACACTATCTGTGATGATTAACCAAAATAAAAATATGTGTTTGACATACATTCGTCTCTGCTACTGCTTGATCACACTGACACTTGTATTTAATGATTTCCTGGCCATGTACATGGCCCACCTGTGCTCACATCCTTGTACGGTGCCAGCTGTCTATCTGCCAGCCGTTTGCCACATCACTGGGTGTTACAGGTTCCCATACACACCTTCCCTTTGTGGTACTATTTTTGCATTGTGCTCATTGTGGTTGTTTGGGATGGTGGTTACAGACATGTGCTATGACACCATAGGTTGCAGGTTTGATCCCCAGATAGGGTTTACTTTTTTTTTTTCCTGTTGTGCTAACATGACCATTAGGTACCTGCAGGTTCATCACCTATGGACACACACTTCCATCTCTTCACTGTACACCAAAGTGTGCCCTTTGTAAGGCCTATCCATCACATATTAGCTATTACATATGTCTCTTTCTTTATGGTGTTTACATGGCAGTCCACTTGGGGGATTGGCATTGCTGCAGTTCAACTGGTCTGTGACACACCTGTTTGCAGGTTCAATTCTCTCTTGTTCTGTTCCATATTTTGCCCTGCTCCACAGAGCATCCCCTGCCGCCCTTTGGGTTTAGGTTCTTTCCTCTTTTGCATGCTGTATCCACTGCATAACATTTCATTGTGTGTGTGCATGTAGTTATATGTGGCTCTGGTCCCAATTACAGACTGTGATCTGATCTGTACACACCAGATCTGCATGTGCATTTCATCATGGTTATTGTTGGAGGTTTGCCTATCCTGGCAGCCAGCAGGCTTCTTGTGTGATGCCCTGCAGTATTCTTGTATGTAGCCTTCGCTAATGGCCTCACATTGGTGGTGTGGCCTGCCAGTTTGTGCATTGACACTTGTGCTAATGGTCAAAGGTTTGATTCCTCTTTGTTCTCTTTCATTTGTATGCCTGTCCTGCACAGCTACTTTTCATTCCTGTGACAGTCATATCTGTGCAGATCTGTGTTGTTAGCACATTGTACCCTTATCACAGTTGTCAACCATCCTTCTGTCCATCTATGTGTGTCTGCCAGCTGTGTGCCGTCCTACCCTGATGTGCATGCTGCTACCCCACGTCCTGCACTGCTACACATTTCTGCATTGCAGCTCTCCCTGGTTGCCTCTCCTGTGTGTGCTCTGCATGGCACTGCTACTCCGCTGTCCTCCTGTCATTACGCCTATCCTGCCACTTCTACCTCTTCTGCTGGATGCATATTCCCTTCCTCTGCCACACACTGTCATTATTGCATGGCATATTACCATCACCCTGTGCATCGCTACAGCTGCCCCAGATATGTTTGTCCATTTTTCTAGCTGCCACATGGGCTGGACGCAGATTTGTCTGGTCTATCAGCTCAGATCTTCTTCCTTCCATTACTTGTGCTTTGTCTTTCCTTGTTGCTCTGTGCAGTGTTAGGGCTACATCTGTGTTTGGCCCATACCTCTTTTGCTTTTCAACTTGGGGGACCTTACTGCCCTTAGCCAACATTTTTGGTGTCACCTATACATCCTTGGGCCATCTTAAGCCACACCTTAGCTTCAGCCAGCTTATGGGGTGCCTACTATGGTGCCTTGGGAGTTAGCAACCTTTCGACATGGCCTCTGGGGCACATTATAAACTGCCTTGGCTGACATGGTGGTTTAGGATGTGCCTTTTGGTGTGCCCTAAAAGGTGCATTAGTTTATGGCACTGGGGTGCGGGAATTTTTTGCTGGCAACACAGATTGTTGTACTGTTTCAAGCAGGAAAAGGAATTGCTTTGGCTAACCTTAGTCATTCGGCCCACTGGGAGATCAAACTCATGACCCCTGTTTCAGTAGGCATTGTAACAACCAGCGTGCTACACCTCTATTACTGTGATTGCAGGTCAGCACACGAAGTTAAGGTTAGCGCGCGATAATGTGCGCGGCTCCCTCTATCGCGCGATAATGAGCGCAGCACACTTTATTGCGCGATAACCCGCGATTGCTACCTTAAGGCTGGAACGCCCACTCCTTTTATGGCATTCTTCACATTATCGCTGGAGCTAACGCCGGTAACATTAAGACGGTTTAGTAAACATACCCCTTAGTAACTTAATTGTGTGTCCCCTATTCTTTATACTTCTTGAAAGACTATTATTATTATATTATATTATATTCCTTAATAATGTTCTGCAGGCTAGGAAAACTACAAAAGAACCACAGGCTTTCCCCCAAAAAAATTCTTTGTAGTACATTTCACTTAAACACGACTGCAGTGCCATTGTGTACAGAGATAATTTCCACATGTAAATGAGGCTGCAAGCAATTTATCAGCCTGTTCTGCAGCTTTTGACAAGTTATAGCAATAATAACAATAAATAGCAATAAATAATTTAGAAATATCAGCTAGGGCATCGTGAAAACAAAGACTTCAGTACAAATGTTTGTTCAGTAGTCCTCCTTATCTCCAGACTACTCAAATTCTATTCACTCAAATCCTGGAAAAGCATCCAACAATCCCATTACAGAACTCACACTATAGGGAAAATTTTATAAAAAGCCACCTAGATATATGCAGAAACAAATCTAGGTATTTTAGTCATGTATTCGCGTTATTGGCCTTTTAAGTGTATAGATAACATGGTTATGATTCTGAATGTACAAGCACACATCTGGTCATGCATACTTTCAGTATGAACACTCACAGGGTTGGAGTTTGGATAGAGCGTAAGGTTACATGCATACATTTTAAAATATTAGAATTTAAGTGTGTCCCTTATAAATTTAGGTGCAGCATTTACACCAACACTCATTTTCATCGTGCATAAAGATTTCTTTTCTTTTTTTTATTATATTATATGATACATTTTGCTGGAGAAGTACCAATTTGCTCCACATTAAACAGAATTAACCTCTCCACCCATCTAATAAATCATAATTCATGAACATGAATCTCTAGCATTCAAACCCCAAAACAAACTGCAGATCACTCATTGAGAGGCTCGGGGTTCAGGTTCTGCCACAGAGATTTAAGTTTGCACTCCCTGCATTTCATTTAAGTTTGCAGAAAGAGTCAGAAAGAATGGCATTTTGTCTCCTCTGCCATATATCTGATGAGTAAAATGGTTCTCAGAGTCTACCAAAAAAGATTAATGAATCATGGGCTGTGTACTACAAACCACGCATTGCAATCTGCAAATGAGTAAGTTCAGTTTATGACTCACGGAATGAGACTGCGAGAACTCAAATATATCGAACATCATCAAAAAGTTCAGACTTTTGGAACAGAAATTTTGAATTAGTTCATGTATTTTTTTTTTAAGTGGCATCAAGTCAATGCTGCCTCCTGGCCAGGACCGGCACAATGAGATGAGGCACTTAGGTGAACCTCATTCCTTGCACGCCCCCTCATCCCTTGCCCGTCTCCCAGTGGAGGTGGAAGAGATGAGGATAGTGTCTGAATTTTAAAAAGGCATGGGACAAGCACAGAGGATCTTTAAAGGAAAAAAAGGGGACTGTTGTAGTGGTTGATATGGAAGGACAGACTAGATAGGCCATGCGGTCTTTTTCTGCCATAATGTTTCTATAACCATATGTGGAGTGGAGTGGAGGAGTGGCCTAGTGGTTGGGGCAAGGTACTTTAGGCCGGAAGGTCTGGGGTTCAAATCCCACTAGAGGACAGCAACCTTGGGCCAGAAGGACTGGGGTTTCTAGTCCCACAGGTGCTCCTTGTGGTCTAGGGCAAGCCACTTAACCCTCCATAGCCCATGTTCCCTGTAAAATAGTTATCTCCAAGTTATAATGCCCTGTTCAATGTAATTTCAGTTTGTTCAATGTAAACCGCATTGATGCAGAATAGCATGGTACATAAGAGAATGTAAATAAATAAATATGTAAAGAGCCCCCTTTCTAAAATAATATTTACATATGTAAATATTGCTATTAACATGTGGGTATCCTTCTAAAATAACCTCTTTATCACATGTATGTACACCACAGATAAGGCAGATTCACTTAATGGCACTTAGGGGTATGTTTACTAAACCGTTCTAATGTTACCGGCGCTAGTTGCAGCGTTAATGTGAGGAATTCCATATAAGGTAGTGGGTGTTCCGGCGGTAAGGTAGCAATGAATCTGTATTGCGCGATAGAGGGCGCCTTGGCTCATTAACACGCGTTAACCTTAAGTCCATGCCAGTACTGTGTTAGAAGCTCTAGAGATGTAGCCCATTGGTTATTACAATGACTGTGGAGACAGAAGTCATGAGTTCAATCTTGCAGTGGTGTTATTTAATAAGGCTGTCTGAGGGGTTTCCTTTTAATTTAAATCAGTGCTGCCAGCAAAAATACCCTACAGTGCCGTAACCTAAGGTGCCTCATAAGGCGCCCCATAGGGCACATTATAAAGTGCCCTGTCCGCCAAGGCACCTCATAAAGTACCCTATAAGGTTCCTTATGAGGCACCTTAGGTTACGGCACTGTGAAGGTGTTTTTGATGGCAGCACTGATTTAAATTAAAAGGAAATTCTTCAGACAGCCTTATTAAATAACACCATTGTGGGATTGAACTTACAAAGTTTGCCTCTATAGTCATTGCAGTAACCAGTGGGCTACATCTAATAGAGCTTCTAACATACTGTTGGCTGGCTACAGAAAGACTGCAGGTCACCGCACAAACTGTCTGCTGTGGTTACCAGGATAGGGTAAACCTACCTGTACCCATGATGCACTACACATGCAGATCAGCAGTCTACATCTGATAACAAGATGAAGTATGCGCCTCCACAGCACCTCGACCTGGTAGGGGGAACTGACCGTGTGTGTTACTGACACAGAGTATCTACAGACCGTGATATTGTGTGGTTCCTGTGCTCACCCTGAGGGTGAGGTGGGGCGCCCAGCACCAGGTCCACAGCACCTGGCTTGGCTGAGATAGGCTGTGCTGCAGGTCTCCATCAGTGCTAGTGTGTGACAAGTAGTCCCTGCAGACACATTTAGGATGCACCTGTGTCCATCTGTATTTCCCAGTCATGTCTAGCCTTTGTGGGCTATGATGTGCCTCGAATAATGCATATCCTGTGTGGTTGTCATGGTTACTGGTTATAGAGAAAGAATGGTGTTTGGACCCAAAAGTGTATTATGTAGCACCACCCAACCCGCCCTCACTGGGTCAGGGTGGGGGACAGGATCTCCCACCGAAAGATCCACACTCTACATCAGAGGCAGTAGAGGAGACCACCACCCCAGTCCTGCTGGGGAATAGACACCCTCCACGGCAGTCAATGCAGTTCTGTACTTATCATATAGGGCACTGATAGACAGGCCAGGGAAAGCTCAGTTGCCTCCACGTTCACCAGCAGAGGGCACATTCATTCTTCACCCACTGCACGGTGTTCCAGCCATGCACATGCTAACTGCAGACATTCTGTTAGCTAGTACATAGTGCATGTTCCTAGAGGAACTGTGTGCACCCAAAAGTGGGATGCAAGCACACACACCAAACAAGTAGGTCATTGATTGGGCCCCAGAAAAGAGAACCCACAGATATCATTTGCGAGAAAGCCTGTATAACCCTATGTGGGAAACTAGACATGCCATGGTCACTGTTCAGTCAGGGTGAGACTGACTCCCAGCATGACATGCTGTGGCCACCCTGTCCATGCAGGTGGTGGTCGGGCACTACAATATCCCAGCCATTGCCCTATGCCCTGTGCAGATGCATCCTGCCCAGACTGCCATGGCTGTGCCATACCCACAATACCTTGCTCCTCATTATGCACATTGGCAGGCTAACGTTGGAAACAGTGGCATTGTGGGCTCAGTAAGGTGTAGGCAGCCACAAAACACTGGATAGAGATACACACATTTCCTCACCTATTTCAGCATTGTGCAAAAATAGAGGTGGTTGGCAGCCCTGGCACTAGGGTTGCCAACTGGCTCCAGATGCGCCCGACAGGCTTGATCCAGTCCTGTGTTTACCCTATTGCATGCAGGGACTTGTAGTCTTGCTTTTCTTATGGAATGCAATGGAGAAATCAGAACTACATGTCCCTGCATACAATGGAGTAAACCCAGGACTGGATAAAGCCTGTCGGGTGCATCTGGAGCCAGTTGGCAACCCTTACCTGGCACCAGTCCTGGGCACAGTGCAGGCATTGCTAAGGTACTCAATACTGTTATGGTCACTCTCCGGGGTGGTAAACACTGTCAGAAAACAAACAGAAAGGAAACACACTCCACATATATCAAAAAGGTTGCTATGATGAATCTCTTAACAATTTGTGTTTAATGTAGGATCTGTTATCTGACATTCATCGTAGCAACCTTTTGATATATATGGAGCGTGTTTCCATGTTTATGATGACATAGCTAAGGTATGCAGGTGGTAGTAGGAGTGGCTGCTGCTCTGCGCAGGGCCAAAAAGCCTGACTCTCCATGAGGATATGGATAGTGGGGCCTGTGGGTGTGGGTGTTTGTGCCCCTGTTGGCCGCTGCTCTAGGGTGTGCACATGTTTATGGTGTATGTGTTCTGTAGGGTAAAATATAGGGACAAGGTCTGCAGAAACCCCAGCTGGGACTTGAACCTGTGATTTTCTGCCCCTGAACAAACTGGCTGCGTATACTGCACTAAACTGTTGCCAGAGAGGCAGCTCATTTCCTGGGGATACCATGACTGTTCTTCAGACAGACCTTGTCTGTTGTAGTGCACGCCACCCACCTGACCAGGGCTTAGCCTTGTTCTGCTGTGGGCAGATGCCACTGCCCCCTCCACCACCAGCACCCTCTGCCACCATGCTGACATGCCCTTATGCCGGTGGTGCTGGTAGTGTGCAATCCCAGGCCATCCAGTGTGCCGGTAGGCGGCTGCCTATGGTGTGGGATCTGGGGTAGGGGTGCCTACATGCACATCCACGCTTCCCCCGGCACCGCCTGCCAATGTTATGTGCCCTTTGGGGTACTTGCTGGGTACTGTCCCCTCGGACACTGTGCATGACACACTCGTGGGCATGTTTGACATTGGTCAGTTGCTGTCTTGCTGATTTTCCATTTTTACATTCCTATGTGTCACCTAGGCATCTGCCTAGCCCACCCTGTGCCCCAGATGCCCCACTGCATGTCCCGCCTGCAGCCCCCTGTACCCCATTTGCAGCCTCACCATAGTGCCCTTACGTACTTGGGCACTATGCTGTTGCTGCACATGTATCACTACTATCACTTTTGTTGGTCTCCCTGCCTTTGGTGCACATTGCTGACTGAAATGGTTTCTCTCTCCTTCAATTGTACCTCTAACACGTGGTTTTCACTCGCGGTAATTTTCGGACCTTTATTTCACAGTGTTAGTGTGCCTGGAGCCTCTCTACGCCTACCCCCCGCCCATTGACGCCTTCTCTCCGCCCTCTGGAGATCCTTACTCCACCCTCTTTGTGCCTTAACGCCACCGGAAACTTTATCGTGCGAAACATAGGGGTATGTTTACTAGGCAGTCTTAACGTGCGCCCGGCGATAGTGTGCAGGATGCCATAAAAGGAGTGGGTGTTCCGGTCTAAACGTAGCAAACCGGGATTATCGCGCGATAATGAGTACTGTGCACATTATCGGGCGATGGATTGAGCTATGCACGTTAACGTGCGTTAATCTTAAGTAGGAGCGCTGACATGCAAACAGAGCAGCAGAGGTGTAGCACACTGACTGATGGTACAGGGGTCATAGGTTCAATCTCCCAGTGTGCCTAATGAATAAAGCTGGCTGAGGCATTACCCTTTACATTTAAGCAGTGCTTTGTGAGGCATTTTATTTTTATTTTAATTAGTGCTGCCAGAAAACGCACCTTCACAGTTCCGTAACCTAAGGTGCCGCATAAGGCGCCCTATAAGGCACATTATAAAGTGAACTATCTGCCAAGGCACCCTATAATGTCCCCTATAGGATGCCTTATAAGGCGCTTTCTAGGGCGCCTTATAAGGCACTTTATGGGGCGCCTTATGAGGCACCTTAAGGTTACAGCACTGTGAGGGTGTTTTTGCTGGCAGCACTAATTTACATTAAAGAGAGACAATGCCTTGGACAGCTCTATCAAATAGCCCAACTGTGGGATCAAACTTATGACCTCTGGCTCTACAGGCAGCGAAATAACCAGTGGGCTATATCTCTATGGATGCTAACACACCCCTGGCTGGCTACAGAGGGACTACAGGTCACCACACAAACTGTCTGCTGTGGTTACCAGGATAGGGTTAACCCACCCATACCCATGATGCACTGCACATGCAGATCAGCAGTCTACAGATGATCACAAGATGGGGTATGCACCCCCACAGCACCTCGGCCTGGTAGGGGGAACTGACCGTGTGTGTTACTGGCACAGAGTAGCTACAGACCGTCACATTGTGTGGGTACTGTGCTCACCCTGAGGGTGAGGTGGGGCATCCAGCACCATGTCCACAGCACCTGAGTTAGCTAAGCTAGTTATCCTGCAGGTCACCATCAGTGCTAATGTGTGATAGGTAGTCCTTGCAAACACACCTAGGATACAGCTGTGTCCATCTGTATTTCTCAGTCACATCTAGCCCTTATGGACTATGATGTACCCAGAATAGTGCATGTTCTCTGTGGGTGCCATGGTCACATGATTTAAGTGACAGGAGAGGGTGGTGTTTGGGCCCATAGGCAGATTATGTAGCACCACCCAACCTGCCCTCTGCAACTCAGGGTGGGGGACAGGATCTCCCACCAACAGATCCACATTCTACATCCCTACAATGGTGGTTGTAGAGGAGACTATCAACCCCAGTCCTGCTGGGGAACAGACACCCTACAGAGCAGTCAATGCAGATCTGGGCACATCCATAAAGCAATAACAGACAGACAGTAGGCCTGGAAATGCTCAGCTGCCCCCACCCCCACGTGACATTCTCCAGCAGCAAGCACAGTGAGTCTCCAGCCGGTGCACCCTTCAAGGTGTTCAGCCATACACATACTAACTGCAGACATAGTTAGTATGGGTCCATAGTGCATGTTCCTCAAGATGTGTGCACCCAAAACTGGTATGTAAGCACACCCACCAAGCAGATAAGTCAGTGATTAGGCCTCAGAAGAGAACCCATATATATCACTTGAGAGAAACACAGTAAAGCACTATGAGGGACCTAGCCATGCCATGGTCACTGCTCAGTTAGGGTGAGAGTGACCTCCCAGCAGGACATGCTCTGGCCATCCTGTCCGTGCAGGTTGTGGCCGGGCACTACAATGTCCGAGCCATTGCCCTATGCCCTGTGCAGATGCATCCAGGCCAGGCCACCCTGTCCAGGCTATACTCACGGAACCTTGCTCCTCATTATGCAAATTGGCAGGCTAACACTGGCAACAGTGCAAGCAGTGTGGGCTGAGTAAGGTGCTGGCAGCCACCACACACTGGATAGACAGACACACACTCCCACACCTATGCCAGCATTGTGCAACTATAGAAGCTTTTGGCAGCCCTGGCCACCACACCAGTCCTGGGCACAGTGCAGGCATGGCTATGGTACGCAATACTGTTGGGGTCACTCCCCGGGGTGGTGAACACTGTCAGACACCAGACCTGAAACACACTCCACAGACATCAGAGAGGTTGCTATGATACAGCTCAATGAGTAGATTGTGCTTAACTTAGGAATTGCTATCTGCCAGTAATCATAGCAACCTTTTGATATATGTGTACCGTATTCCCAGATTTAGAGTGGCATTGCTAAGGTATGCAAGTGCTAGTATTGGGAGATGCACGCAGGGCCCAACATCCTGCTCCTCCAGGAGGCTTTGGATAATGGAGCCTGTGGGTCCAGGTGTTTCTGCCCCTGTTGGCCGCTGCTCTAGGGCAGAGGTTCCCAACTCCAGTCCTGGTGGGCCAAACACTGTTCGGGTTTTCATGCTGTCCCTAATGAATATGCATGAGAGACATCTGCATGCCATGGGGGCGGCACATAGAAGTGCAGCACAGGCATCTTTGTTAGAGACAGCATGGAACCTGAATGGTGTTTGGCCCTCCAGGACTGCATTTGGGAGACTCTGCTCTAGGTAATGCACATGTTTATGGTGTCTGTGCTCTGTACGGTAAAATATAGGCATTTGAGGCATGTTTATGTTATCTGCAATAAAGGTTCCGTCTTTATTACCACGGTTTAGTAGTGGGTAAAATATGGGGACTGAGTTGGCAGGAACCACAGCTGGGACTTGAACCTGTGACTTTCTGCTCCTGAACACACTGGCTGTGTGTACTGCACCACACTGTTGCCACAAGGACAGTTCATGCCCTGTGGATACCATGACTGTTTGTCAGACAGAGTCTGTCTGTTGCAGTGCACGGCACCCACCTAAACAGGGCTAGGCCACGGTCTGCTATGGGGCAGCTGCCACTGCCCCTCCACCACCAGTACCCCTCCGCCACCATGCAGACATGCCCTTCTGCAGGTGGTGCTGGCGGTGCGCAGTCTCAGGCCATCCATTGTGCCGGTAGGCGGCTGCCTATGGTGTGGGTTCTGTGGTAGGGGTGCCTGCATAGATGTCCACGCTTCCCCCCAGCACCGCTTGCCGATGTTCTGTGCCCTTGGGGCTACCTGCTGGGTACTATCCCCTGTGACACTGTGGGAAACACACTCGTGCCCATGTTGGGCCCTCATCAGTTGCTGTCTGGCTGCTCTACTGTTTCAGCATTCCTATGGGCCACCTAGGCATCACCCTATTCCGCACTGTGGCCCAGCTGCACCACAGCATGTGCCGCCTGCAGCCCTCTGTATCCCCTTTTCCAGGATCTGTCCAGTTGCCCATTCTGACATGCCCACCCTGCTGTTGTGGAACATGTGCATGCCATGGGAAACCTGTCCAATAACAAGGGGAAACCCTGATCAGAGCTATTTCACTGTGGGATCATTCACCTTGTATGGGGACAGAGCATAGACCCTTCCAAAATTAATATTTTTGTTTTTGAGCTTTCTTGCTAGTGTTGTTTGCTGTTTCCCATTAATATCACTATTGGCCAGCTTGGTTATGTTTTTGTTCCATTTTGTTCAGGTCCTTTTCAATGTTTATTTGCCCTTTTGTTCCGTGCACATGTATCACACTTCTCACTTTTTGTAGGTTGCCCTGGCTTTGCTGTACATTGCTGACGGAAATGGTTTCTCTTCCCTTTAATTCTGCTCTAACGCCAGGGTTTCACTGGCGTTAGTTTTCAGCCCCGGAATCCACAGCATTAGTGTGCAGGGAGCCTCTCCCCTCCCACTCTCCACCCATTGACCCTCTCTCTCCGCCCCTGGGGAGCCTTCCTCGGCCCTCCGGGAGCCTTTCTCTGCCTTCAGCACTCGTTTGAGCTGCTGCGCACGTTATCACGCGATAAGGTAACTTTGTGCCCGGTAAAGCACCATTATCGGGCGATAACGTGCCTTATATCCCGATAACATGACAGCAGCGCAAATAGCATCCTTTAGTAAACATACCCCATAATGTTATCGCGCGATATCGCATGATAACGTTACATATCGCGTGATAACGTCGCCGCTGCTATGTTACCATGGTTTAGTAAACATACCCCTTACTGTTTATCTTCATGCTGGTAAAAATTGATAATTAAGGCTCGGGAATTTTAAGATAAATGGAATAAATGGATATATAGGGCTAGATTTACTAAAATGTGCTGCATTACCAAGTGCTAACAGTCATTAATATGTGTTCTGCAATAGCCCCTATGCCCTAATTATAAATCTTAAAGGTCTAATATGGCACTGCACATTCATAAATCTTCTTTGGAATTTGCCTGTTACTGTTAAAAATGAAAAGGACATTTTTATCAGCAATGTGCAATCTCTTAATTATTAAATTTGTTCTAGCGTATGAGTTATCAAATAAGAAAATCCCACCTGACACTGTAGAAGTTTTAGTAATACAATTGCAAAATCACTCCAATATTACAATATTTCATTGGTTGCCAATCAATTGCCAAGCTATATTCAAAGTACAGCATTAGTATTTAAGGCTCTCAGTCAAGAGGCACCATTACCTAATACATCAGTCTTGAAGATAAAATGTCCACCACATTCTTTAAGATCCCAAGACTCCTTGCTACTGAATATACCGTCCTTCAGGACTATCCAATTTTTTATTTTATCTTTATGCAATTTTAAATAACATCCAAGAAAGTTAACAAAAACATCCTTGTTCAGAAATAGAACAGAAAAGGCTGGTAATATCAAAAGAAAGCTTAACCCTTTCATGGCTGTTGTTGCCATATGGCAACCTTCAAATTTCCCCCCAAATGTTTCCTCGGATTCTATATTTCAAAAAAATCTGCACACTGTGTGCGAAATGTGATGTGTATCTGTGCTTGACATCTGAAAAAAACTGTTATTTAAACTATCACACCCAGCAGTAAATGAAACTGATGCCAAGACTTTTTTAATTTTCAGCCATTCAGGACCGTAGTTGCCATATGGCAACAGTAAATATTGTTTCTTAGAAATAAATTTTTTTCAAACAAACTTTATATTCTGCATCATTTAGCTCAAATCTTATTTAAAAAAAAAACAGAAAAAACATATTTGAACAAAATAATTATGTGGACGCGAAAGGGTTAAACAAAGCACAGAAAGCAAAATTAAGCTGTCTGTTCAGCCTAGCCCACAATATAAAAAAGGGGGGCTCGTCACTAAGAAATAATACGAGAAAGACAACAAAGAAAGAAAGTTAGGTTAATATCCAGCACTTTTAAATCATGGCACAATTGCTGTGGAATCAATAGAGGCTTCAATGAGTCTAGCATTCACAAAGTCTAGCAGCTGGAAGGGCTCATAGAAAATATAGGAAACTGATTGATATTTCACTAAGCATTTACAAGGGTGCTTCAAGAAAAAGAGCCAACCCAGCTGCACTACCCCAGGGCGCAACAGAAACTCCCTGCGGCGCCGCTGGATTACTCTCGCCAAGTCAGGATAAATATTTATTCTCAAACCACAGAACAAAAGATTCCTTTAACGAAAGAAAAACTTTAAGAGCCACTCTTTATCCAATAGAAGTGCAAAAGTCATAATTAATGTGGTTGAAACCACAGGTTCCTCTCAAGAAGATTCAGTACATCCAGCTGTTGATCCTCTGTAGCCACTGGAGAGGCCACTTTCCTGCCCTTAGGGAGGTAGAACAATTTCCCCATGGGGGGAAGTGAGTCCCGCAGAACTGCCAAAGTATCCACCAAATACTCATTGAACATATCTCTCGCTGAAACTGTAGAAACTCGTGGAAAATTGATTAACCGTAAGTTACTAGCCTAAGACAAATTTTCAAGCTGTTCTAACTTGCTATCCACTGAAGAAAAATTCTTTAAAAAACATTTTTCCTTCCAATAGCAATTACTTGGATGAAGCTTCTGAAACCTCAGCTTTAACCATCACAACAGTATCAGAAATTTGCTCAATCATAGCAGAGATCTTAATAACATTAACTGCTAAGGAAGATAGGCCATGCGGTCTTTTTCTGGCATCATGTTTCTATGTTTCTATAAAGGTAAAAAGGGGACTATTGTAGTTGATATGGAAGGGCAGACTAGATAGGCCATGTTGTCTTTTTATACCATCATGTTTCTATGAAGACACTTGAAGTAAAAGTGCCTCCCCAAGAGAAATGATGGCTGTCCATATGGACTCCAGCGTGAAGTTAGCTGGTCTCACAAATGTAAACAAGAAAATATCACCTGCTTAGGGTGTTTCAGCCTCCATTCCTGCCGATACAATGCCTTCTCGTGCAACAGTGGTCTCCCCCACTGTCCAACTTCAAACCAATACTGCTGTAGTTTGAATGTGTTGAGGTTGTTCCGGGACAGAGGAACACTCCGCCATCTCTGCATCCAAGCCCAACCCTCGCTGCTCTAACAACTCTTGCTCATACACTGAGAATCTTGGCTTCCTTCAGGGGACTGATGGAGACACGCCATTTTTGATGTGGGCCATAGATCATGGGAGAGAGATAGTAGGTCCAAAGCAGATGCCGAGCATTCAAGCCCTGGAGAGTCTGCAGTCGGACTATCCTCTCCTGTCACTGGATACCAATATGGATGGGCAAAGTAAGTGTCCAAGGGTCCATTGACTGCAGATGAAACAGGCATAAAGGCTACAGGGGCTTGAGAGGGCTGCAACCCCCCTTAGCTTTACTCTTCTTACCCATAAGAAAAGCAGCTACCCCACACGAACCCAGCAGATGCCATCTTGACTTCAGTCCCCAGGACTATCCATTTTAAAATTTTACAAGAACGTATGTTTTTAGTCATAGCACCGAAGTAGTGAAACTCTCTCCCAGTCAAAGTAAAAATGTTATCCCGTACCAAAGTATTTTAAAAATGATTAAAGGTGTTTCTATTTTGTCAAGCAGATGTATAAAACATATATTGTTCAATCCAATGCATTCCAATGATACAGGCACAGTTTAGGACATATTCTCATTGTTTTATTATAATTGTTTTACTGCGCAATTATTTTATATTTGCTCTCAATATATTATTTCAAATTTTATGAACTTTTTTTTTAATCTACTTAGAGTTAAGCAGAATATAAATTCTTTAAATAAATAAATAAATAAATTAATTAATTAATAAAGAAATAAATTGATAAATTAAGCTGCATATGTCATCATTGCTAAAATAGTTCAATGTCCTAATTCCTTTTCTTTTTTTCTTTATGAATTTACAATAATTCCAAGCATATCATTTTGTACAGAACTAAGGGAAAAATGATAACAAAAAAAGAAAACTACAAGAAAAAACAATACATCCTATTTAGTATCCCTTATCAAGCCCACAGTATGGGGGGGGGGAGCCATATACAGGAAACCAAATGTGATGAAAAATAAAGTAAAAAGGGTCAGACAGACAGCCAATAATTAAACATATCATGAACTATCAGTACTGGAAACCTGAGGAACAATGGGTCTATGTGCATTGATAAAGGAAATCAGCTGAGAAGGCTCGAAAAAAATATAACTGACAGGCTTCACCAAGCATTTACAAGGACACTTAAGAAAAATAAAAAAGCCTCCTAACTGTAATATCCCAGATCTCAAAAGTAGCAATTATCTCCTTCTCCTACGGTATCCCTGGGTGAGCCCCCTTGAAAGAAATATTTCTTTTCTTGAAAAACATTCTGAGCAACCACTCACAATCAGATGATAAAGCAAATGTAATTATCAGGGTAGCAGGGACTACAATATCAGCTTCAGAGGTCTCCAATATAGCAGAAATATTCAATACATCCATCTGCTGCAAACCAGAACCTGGAAGACCACCCAAATCCTTCTTAGCAGGTGGCAGATAATACAGACAAGTCAATGGTGGATGTGTCACTGGTGGCACTTCCAAAACTTCAACCAGGTCATTTTTAAAAATGTCTCTATGCAAAACCAAAGGAGACCTGAGAAAATTAACTAATCTCAAATTGGCAGAATTGGCAAATTTCACCAAAGAGATATCCTTCATAAACATCTCACTGAAATTTTCAACACAATGAAGTCTATGGGGTATGTTTACTAAGCAGTCTTAACGTGCGCCCGGCAATAGTGTGCAGGCTGCCATAAAAGGAGTGGGCGTTCCGGTCTTAGCGTAGCAAAACGGGATCATCGCACGATAACGTGCGCTGTGCACATTATTGTGCGAGAAGCCGCTAAGCACATTAATGCGCGGTAATCTTCAGTAGGCGCGCTGACATCTAAACACAGAAACAGAGGTGTAGCACAATGGTTAATACACTCACTGATGGTACTGGGGTCATGAGTTTTATCCCCAGTGTGCCTAATGAGAAATGTGGGCTGAGGCATCTCCCTTTATGTTTAAGTAGTGCTTTTTGAGGCATTTTAGTTTTATTTTAATTAGTGCTGCCAGCAAACACACCCTCACAGTGGCGTAACCTAAGGTGCCGCATAAGGCACCCTATAAGGCACTCCAGAGGGCACATTATAAAGTGTACTGTCCGCCAAGGCACCCTACAATGTCCCCTATAGGATGCCTTATAAAGCGCTTTATAGGGCGCCCTATAAGGCACCTTAAGGTTACAGCACTGTGAGGGTGTTTTTGCTGGCAGCACTAATGTACATTAAAAACAGACAATGCCTCAGACAGCCCTATCAAATAACCCCACTGTGGGATCAAACCCATGACCTCTGGCTCCACAGGCAGTGAAGTAATCAGTGGGCTACAGCTGCTAACAAACCCCTGGCTGGCTACAGAAGGACTACACGTCACCACACAAACATTCTGCTGTGGTTACCAGGATAGGGGCAACCCACCCTTACCCATGATGCACAGCACATGCAAATCAGCAGTCTACAGATGATCACAAGATGGAGTATGCACCCCACAGCACCTCAGCCTGGTAGGGGGAACTGACCGAGTGCAACCCCACAGCACCTCAGCCTGGTAGGGGGTGCCGACGGTGTGTGTTAGTGGCACAGAGTAGCTACAGACCGTCACAGTGTGTGGGTATTGTGCTCACCCTGAGGGTGAGGTGGGGCGGCCAGCACCAGGTCCGTAGCACCTTACATGTCTGAAATAGGTTGTGGTTGCAGGTTCCCATCAGTGCCACTGTGTGTGATAGGTAGTTCCTGCAAACATCTCTAGGATGCATTAGTGCCCATCTGTAGTTATCAATCAGGTCTAGCCCTTATGGGCTATGATGCACCCAGGATAGTGCATATTCTGTGTTGGTGCCATGGCAACATGATGTAAGTGACAGGGGGTGTTTGGACCCATAGGAAGATTATGTACCACCACCAAACCCACCCTCTGTGGCTCAAGGTGGGAGACAGGACTCCCCCACCAACAGATCCACATTCTACTTCCCTGCAACAGTGGCAGTAGAGGGGGACTATCAACCCCAGTCATGCTGGGGAAGACACCCTACAGGGAAGCCAATGCAGAGCTGTACACATCCCTAAGGCTACACCATCAGACATTCTCCAGCAGCAAGCACAGTGAATCACCAGCCACTGCACCCTGCAAGGTGTTCCAGCCATACACATATAACTGCAGACAGTCTGCTAGCCAGTCTGTAGTGCATGATCCTGGAGGAGATGTGTGCACCCAAAGCTGGGATATGAGCACACCCACCAAGCAAATAAGTCAATGATTAGGCCCCAGAAAGAACCTACATATTTCACTTAAGAGAAATACAATAGAGCACTATGGGGGAGCCTAGCCATGCCGTGGTCATTGCTCAGTCAGGGTTTGAGTGACCTCCCAGCAAGGCATGCTGTGGCCACCCTGTCGGTGCAGGTTGTGGCCAGGCAGTACAATGTCCAAGCCATTGCCCTATGCCCTGTGCTGACACATCCAGGCCAGGGCACCCTGTCCAGGCTATACCCACAGTACCTTGCTCCTCATTATGCACATTGGCAGGCCAATACTGGCAACAGTGCTAGCAGTGTGGGCTGAGGAAGGTGTTGGCAGCCACCACACACTGGATAGACAGACACACACTCCCCACACCTATGCCAGCATTGTGCAACTATAGAGGTGTTTGACAGCCCTGCCCACCGCACCAGTCCTGAGCACAGTGCAGGCATGGCTATGGTACGCAATGCTGATGGGGTCACTCCCCAGGGTGGTAAACACTGTCAGACACCAGACCTGAAGCACACTCCACAGACATCGGAAAGGTTGCTATGATGTAGCTCAATCAGCAAATTGTGCTTAACTTAGGAATTGCTATCTGCCAGTGATCATAGCAACCTTTTGATAGATGTGTACCGTATTCCCAGGTTTAGAGTGGCATTGCTAAGGTATGCAAGTGCTAGTATTGGGAGATGCACGCAGGGTCCAGCATCCTGCCTCTCCAGGAGGCTTTGGATAATGGAGCCTGTGGGTGCGGGTGTGTCTGCCCCTGTTGGCCGCTGCTCTAGGGCAGAGGTTCCCAACTCCGGTCCTGGTGGGCCAAACACTGTTTGGGTTTTCATGCTGTCCCTAATGAATATGTATGAGATACATCTGCATACCATGGGG
Source organism: Ichthyophis bannanicus (assembly GCA_033557465.1). NCBI lineage: Eukaryota > Metazoa > Chordata > Amphibia > Gymnophiona > Ichthyophiidae > Ichthyophis > Ichthyophis bannanicus. The sequence goes on from CM066032.1 coordinate 2,618,746, forward strand.
GCGGTGCATAGAGATGCAGCACAGCCATATTTTTTAGAGGCAGCATGGAACCTGAATGGTGTTTGGCCCTCCAGGACTGCATTTGGGAGACTCTGCTCTAGGTAATGCACATGTTTATGGTGTCTGTGCTCTGTAGGGCAAAATGTAGGTGTTTTGAGTATGTTTACGTTATCTGCAATAAAGGTTCTGTCTGTATTACCACGTTTTAGTAGTGGGTGAAATATGGGGACTGGGTTGGCAGGAACCACAGCTGGGACTCAAACCTGTAACCTTCTGCTCCTGAACACACTGGCTGTGTGCACTGCACCACTGTGTTGCTACAAAGATGCTTATCACTTTTTGTAGGTTTCCCTGGCTTTGCTGTACATTGCTGACGGAAATAGTTTCTCTTCCCTTTAACTCTGCTCTAACGTGAGGGTTTCACTGGCGTTAGTTTTCAGCCCCGGATTCCACAGTGTTAGTGTGCAGGGAGCCTCTCCTCTCCCACTCTCCACCCATTGACCCTCTCTCTCTGCCCCTGGGGAGCCTTCCTCCGCCCTCCGGAGCCTTTCTCCACCCTCAGCGCTCGTTTGCGCCACTGCGCACGTTATCGCGTGCTAAGGTACCTCTGCACCCGATAAAGCATCATTATTGAGCGATAAGTTACCTTATTGTGCGATAATGTCGCAGCAGCGCAAATAGCGCCCTTTAGTAAACATACCCCATAGACTCTCATGTGCTGGGTCTTTCTGGTAGGCTGAAGAGGTAGAATTAACAGTTGGGTCTGTCCGAAAGGCTGCGATTACATTAAAATCTAGGAGGTCAATTCTCTGCCATCCATGAACTGCATAGCTTCAAACATATCAATATACATTTAAAGTTATGTGGATTTTCAATGAGTTGCAATGTATCAGTTATCTTAATGAAAATCCTTTACCATTTATGCATTTGGAAATAAATACATGTTATTCATTCAGGGGCTGAATTTCCCATTCAATGAATGATTTTCCACACCAACTCAATGCCACCCATAAACCATTCCCTTTTGAAAATGGATAGCTTCAACCATTTAGCTCTTGAATGGCCAAAGAGCTGAAGATTTTTTTTTTTAATGAAACTTATGTGACCATATAACTTCTTCTTAATATAGACTTGTGGAAGGTCTGATGAAAATACAGGCACTCCCATAGTTGGGTCTCTCTGGAAGGCTACGTTCTCTTCATTTTTACAGGATCAGTATGGAGGGCTGGTGGTAGCAGGGAGCCATCTAGAAAAACCTTAGAATATAATAGGCCAGATGTTCACCTAATGGCTGTATTGGTGTGGGAACTTGTAGTTTGATAAAGGAGAAAAGTGGTGCTTGGAGAAAACCAGGAATGTGCACAGGCTAGAAACATTTGATTAGTTTACATTTTTTTCATGAATTTTCCCAATTTTGGGGTGTTTTATGGGTTGATTTCACACTTTCATTTTCATGGGAAATTTTTAGTGTGCTCTAAATTGATTTAGGACAAATTTTAGGTAGTACATGGAGAGTGGAACTGACACATCAAAGTTGTGACATAATTCTGTCGGTATTTTAGGAAAGGCTGCCAAATGTGGAGTCTTTTCTATAATATGTATAATAATGTGTAGGAGTGCACATATATTTGCTGAAGAAGCCATTTTACAAATCTATAAGTGAAAAAAGCCAATGGAAACAACAGGCAACTTACACATTTAAGTGCCACACTTAGCATATGAAGTTTGTAATTTGCAACTTACACGTTTCACTTACAGGTATAAATTGGTGTTTGGAAACCTATATGTTAAATGCCACCAATGAACTATAGAGGCTAAGCCATTAATGTGCATTTTCATACATGGTAAATGCATGCTTAGGTCCACGGTAGCTGTTGCCACGGGGGCATGACAGTTACCACACACTAATCTGCATGTTGACAATCACACGATGGGGTGATGAATGACCAGGGTAGGGGTGGAAAGTGTGCATGGAATTAGCACGGGGAAAAATACTGCAAACTATCAATGTTGTCATTAGCATGGGTGCACATAATGCCACCACAGGAGGAAGAGTTAGATGAACCTATATTACCTAAGTCGCAGGTTAGGTACACGGTATATGTTTACTGTTGGGAACATAGTGGTCACGCCCTCAGCATATTAATACTTACACCACACTTTAGCAAAAGGGCTCTAGAGCGGGGTCATTTTATAAAGGGTTTTTCATAAATAAAGTCCTTTCATAAAATTACCACAGGGGATATGCATACAAACGTATGCGTGGGGACAAGCAGGTGCACATTTTTATCTGTTCTGCGGTGGCGTTTGTGCATAGCATCATTGTAGTCACCATTTACATGCATATTTTATAAAATATATCCAGGAGTCCTTTATGGTTTTAGAAGCCTTATCTGCAATTTCCATCTGAAAATCCCAACATTTACACATGGAAGTAGCATCTACATGTAAATGGTGATTTTAGAAAGGACTCACTTTACATCTGGATGTCCATAATATGTAGAAATTGCATGGGGGTGTGTTGGGTCATGTTGGGGACTTGTTTTGTGTGTGGCATGAGCAGGTCAAAATCTACACATTTTCCCCATTTCATAAAGCGAATGCACGTGTAGGGCCAGAATTTCCATGTCAGGATTTACAGCTGCTACCTGGCATGTAGAGGTTTCTGCCAGTCCTTCTTGATTCCCTCTGTTTATTTCCCTTTGTTTATTTCTCTCTCCAAATTGAAAGTAAATAAAGATTGTGACCTCTATATTTAATTAGCAACATTTATATGGAAAGAGCCTGATTCAATAAAATCCACATCTGGCCTGTGGCCACATCCAAAATGAAAACAGGGCTGATTACAACCTGATTCTGAAACTGTGGGTATAGACGCACCCGTTATTTTGGGATCAGGGAGATATACGGCCCCATGCACACGGCATTCAAAGAAGATATACGTAGCAATGGCAGCCCGTCACTGTGCAGACATGCCTCTGTTCGCAATACATACAACTCCACAACAGCAGATGTCAGCATAGCCAGCATACTATCTGTTGCACAATGTTCTGTTCCTGTGGGGGTGGTTTTATTGTTTCACACACTTAGACATGTCCTTCACTTCTGCAAGCTGTTCTGCACAACTGAACCATGCTCTCCATGACAGCACACACGCCACTGTTCTTCAGACTGGACACAACCCATTCTTCATATGGCACACAATGTAGGGCAGAGCAGAATCTTCTCTATGTTCTGCCCTTATTCCATGATTCCACAGGAATAACATGTATGTCAACAGGAATGTCTAGAGATGTTCAGGGGCCTTTCATGCACACCCATTCTGCATCTCTGTGGTTAACCACTCCTCTGTTCTGCCCCTCCCTGCCCACATTCTACGATCCCCGTATTAGCGCTGTGTATGTACAGGGCCATGGGGATACAGTATATGGTGGTGTATGTTTTTGGGGGAGGGACATCTATTCCGCATGTTTAACAGGCCTATTCACATTTCAGAATGACCTCCATAGGTTTGCAAAATACCAGCTTACACATCTAGGTGCCAGAACTTGCACATGCAAGACGTTGAGTTGCTTTCATTGATTTCTCCCATGTGCAGCTTTGTAAACCAGCTCCTCCAGTTCCACAAGTTGGCAAGTACCTATGCATTCTTGCATGTCATTATACATATTTTACAAAAGACTGCATATTCTATGAACCCTTTTCTAAAATATCGGTGGAAATGTGCTCATCCTGAGTTTGACGTCTCAAATCAAATATCTATGTGCTATCTAAAATTTGCATTTTTTCACATTGACATTTACACCTGTTCCTGGGCAGGCATAAATGTCCATGGTTTCCATCTAAAAGTGATTTCTTCCATTTCACCCTTAGTATTTATTAAAACACATAGGTCTCTTTATAAAATATGCTACAATTAGATACCTGCTTGACCTTCACATATAGGTGGCCTCTTATCAAATCACCTTCAGACTTACTACTGAATATATGATAGGTACTAACAGCAGAGATAAAGCTCTAATCAGCCTTGAAAAGTAAAATGTTTGGATTTTTAGAAAAACAATTTGCTGCCTTTAAAGTAAAACCAGAAAAACAGGGAGATTATTTTGCAACCTGACAGACAGAAGATGTTATTTAGATTTCAAGAGGGCAATTTCATAAACTCCTGTGCAGTTAATGGAGGCAGCCACACACATATTTGGAGCCTGTCTTATAAAGTGAAGTACACACACACATTATAAAATAGAGGCGTAAAGACATGCCTCAATCTAATTGTGCAGTTACGCTTGCTCTAGGGAAGGCATACATGCCCATGCCTAGATTTTTCACAAAAGGTATAAGTTATAATATTTTATCATTTATGTATGCAACTTTGTGCTCTGCCCTTGTGCACAATATGACTTTTGCACACATATGCACGATAGGACTTTTACCCATGCTCACAGAATAGTGATCACCTAAAACAGAGGTTTCCAACTACAGTCCTGGAGGGCCAAACACCATTCAGGTTTTCAGGCGGTCCCTAATGAATATGCATGAGATACTTTTGAATACAATGGAGCAGTGCATGAAAATGCATCTCATGCATATTTATTAGGGACAGCCTGAAAACCTGAATGGTGTTTGGCCCTCCAGGACTGGAGTTGGGAACCTCTGACCTAAAACATGTGTGCAAGTCCTTTAAAATTGGGACTTATGCATGTAAATGGCCTGTATCTTTACATGGCTCCTTTACCAAATCAGTCCCTTTGGGCAGAAATAACACTTATCTTATCAAAGTTATCGCATTTTAATTTATCTTAACTCATAATGCCTAAACTTTTATTTTACATCTGATGGTTAAAAATCAGGCAAGTCCAGAGCTGTTAACTACATCCACAGTGAAAGTTAAAAGTTGTAAGTAGCATTATCTCAATTATGAGAAGATATGTGTCAAAAGCACAAGGTCCCCAAGCAAAAATAGAGTAATGTGTAACAAATGTGTAACTAGCTGACGTGTATGTAATGATGTCGGAAGTATAGCCTTGAGGTTTTTAAATCGCCTCTTGAAGCTAACCTTCCATTTTGCTCAAATTTTATTATTGAGCCCACCACGGAGCTTAACAACAAGTAAGGTAAAACACCACAAATAAGTGTCCCCAACATAAAAATCATCAATCGTGTAGTGATTTAAAAAATTCTTAATACGGATAAGAGGTCCAGTCTGAAGGTACTATAAAGAAGGAAAAACAGGATATAACTTATCTGAATCTTCCCGTAATATTTTCCCAATGTCCATCAGAACTAAAGCGGACCTCTCCGAATTACTCCCTCAAAAGGATTAAAAAATTTTCAATCCAGTTTCCAAGAGTTTGCAGTTATAAACAATACACAGCACTGTGTTTCGGGCTGCCAACAATTTTTCGCCCTGTTTCAACGCTCAATCAACTGCAACAAAGTTGTTCTCTCAACCGATCAAAAACGCCAATGCATGCTCAATAGCAGTCTGAACCAAGCAGCAAGAACGCCAAGCTTAAATGGCCAAATACACCAATCAGCTTGTGAATTGAGTTAAAGTAAAAAAAAAAAAATTTTAAAGTCTAAATTAAAGAATACTAGCCCAGTCTAATTTCTTATTTAAACCAGAGGGATGTACTGTGGACCAACGAAAGATCCAATGTTGCTCCAACACCTGAAGCTGTTGTTCACGATCTCCCCCCCTGGGATGTTCAGGTACATAATCCAAAATACGCCACTTAAAGTCCTCAAAAACATGATATAGATCCAAACAGTGTTGAACCAACGGGGCAGAAAGTACAAAATGTTTAATTCTGGAAGCATGTTCATTCAAACGAGTTTTCACTGGGCGAACTGTTCGGCCAATATACAATAGTTGGCATTGACAGATCAAAACGTACACTGCATAAGAAGTGGAACAAGTTGTGTACCATTGAGCTGTATGGGTAAATATTGAATTAGGAACATTCCATTCAATACCCAAAATCGTGCGCGAGCAATGAGAACACGAAGCACAAGCATAATGACCAGTCACAGCAGGTCTATTCACTACCCTGTCCAAAGGGGATGAAGTGGCTCCCACAATGTCCCGCAAGTTAGGACCATGAGAATGTGCAATCTGTAAAGGTTTTTGAAAGCATGGGTGCAATTGTAAAATATGCCAATGTTTAATCAAAATATTTTTAATCTGATGCGTATAAAACATATACGGCAATATGCCCACAAAAACCTGTGAAGTATCATTAGTGTCCGAAGATTGCGGAGACAGCAGCCACTCACGATGAGTGTATTTGGCCCTTATAAAAGCTCTTTTGACGATATGTTTGGGGTACTCCTGTTGAAGAAGGCGTACAGACAACTCATGTGCATGGGTTAAAAAATCCGCAAAGTTGGAACAAATGCGACGAAGCCTAAGAAATTGTCCATACGGAAGTCCCCTCTTCAAAGAACCAGGGTGAAAACTCGAGTAAGATAACAAAGTATTTCTCTGTACCGGCTTTCTGTATAAAGTAGTGTGGAAAGAATCTTGGCCTTTGAAAACTGTGACATCCAAAAATTCAAGTTGAAAAAAATTATACTGCATGGTAAAAGATAAATTCAACCTAAGAGAATTAAGCCAATCCATGAATTGATGTAAAGCCTCTTCTGTACCCCTCAACAAAAAGAATATGTCATCCAAAAATCTCACCCATAAAACCACATTTTCAAACCATAATGAAGGATAAATATGGCAGGATTCAAATTCAGCCAAGTATAGAGTAGCCACTGATGGAGCCACCGTGGCACCCATGGCTATCCCCTGGATTTGATGATAAATTTGTTGCTCAAACTGAAAATAATTATTTGTAAGAACCAAAGTGAGCAGCTCCATGAAGAACAAATGAGGAATACGATCAGGTAAAGCTAGATCTAATTGAGCAATTACCTCCAATGCTTGATCTTGATTAATATTGGTATACATCGCTGTAACATCCAAGGAGACAAGCCACCAAGAGGTAATATCTCCCTCAATATGTTGAAGCTTAGTAAAAAAATGAGTGGTATCCTTCAAAAAAGACGGGACAAGCTGGGCACATGATTGTAAAAATCTATCACAGGGTAGTGAATAGACCTGCTGTGACTGGTCATTATGCTTGTGCTTCGTGTTCTCATTGCTCGCGCACGATTTTGGGTATTGAATGGAATGTTCCTAATTCAATATTTACCCATACAGCTCAATGGTACACAACCTGTTCCACTTTTTATGCAGTGTAAGTTTGGATCTGTCCATGCCAACTATTGTATATTGGCCGAATAGTTCGCCCAGTGAAAACCCGTTTGAATGAACATGCTTCCAGAATTAAACATTCTGTACTTTCTGCCCCATTGGTTCAACACTGTTTGGATTTACATCATGTTTTTGAGGACTTTAAGTGGCGTATTTTGGATTATGTACCTGAACATCCCAGGGGGGGGAGATCGTGAACAACAGCTTCAGGTGTTGGAGCAACATTGGATCTTTCGTTGGTCCACAGTACAACCCTCTGGTTTAAATAAGGAATTAGACTGGGCTAGTATTCTTTAATTTAGACTTTAAATTTTTTTTTTTTTTTTTACTTTAACTCATTTCACAAGCTGATTGCTGTATTTGGCCATTTAAGCTTGGCGCTCCTGCTGATTGGTTCAGACTGCTATTGAGCATGCGCTGGCGTTTTTGATCGGTTGAGAGAACAACTTTGTTGCAGTTGATTGAGCGTTGAAACAGGGCGAAAAATTGTTGGCAGCCCGAAACGCAGTGCTGTGTCTTGTTTATAACTGCAAACTCTTGGAAACTGGATTGAAAATTTTTGAATCCTTTTGAGGGAGTAATTCGGAGAGGTCCGCTTTAGTTCTGATGGACATTGGGAAAATATTACGGGAAGATTCAGATAAGTTATATCCTGTTTTTCCTTCTTTATAGTACCTTCAGACTGGACCCCTTATCCGTATTAAGAATTTTTTAAATCACTACACGATTGATGATTTTTCTGTTGGGGACACTTATTTGTGGTGTTTTACCTTACTTGTTGTTAAGCTCCGTGGTGGGCTCAATAATAAAATTTGAGCAAAATGGAAGGTTAGCTTCAAGAGGCGATTTAAAAACCTCAAGGCTATACTTCCGACATCATTACATACACGTCAGCTAGTTACACATTTGTTACACATTACTCTATTTTTGCTTGGGGATTTATAGTGTAGAGTTTCATGTTAGATTGATATTTGAAAAGCACGAGGTCAGCATCTCATGGTCTTGCATATTGTTATATCTGTTTCTGCATTATAAACAGAATGCAGTCGCTGTGATTTAGGTCCTTTTCATATGAGCGACCTACAGCCATAATATCTGTGAATGCACTAGAAAATAATGAAAAACAGGCACAAAATTATGTTGGAAATGAAAGACAGGGAATAGACTACACTGTGCTGCTCTGGACAACAAGGACCGCTTTCTGAAAGCTTCCATTCTACAAAAGCAGGTTGCCATGCTCCTTGCAGTAGCTGTAAGAAATAAATGTGTTCTGTATTCATAGTGAAATCTGTGCATGTAATGATGGAAAACAACTAGTTTTAAGAATCATGGAACCAATAGCTAGACTTAAAATATATGAAAAACCATCAGATGTAAAATAAAAGTTTAGGCATTATGAGTTAAGATAAATTAAAATGCGATAACTTTGATAAGATACCATGGGAAGTGGTCTGTAAACTTTAATGTCTTTTTAAATATAGTAACATAGTAACATAGTAAATGACGGCAGATAAAGACCAGTATGGTCCATCCAGTCTGCCCAGCAATATGACAGGAGTAGGTGCATCCCCTCCCATGTCTTTTAGGGAGTAGGTGCACCCCTACCCATGCCTTTTAGGGAGTAGGTGCATCCCTACCCATGTCTCTGCTTAGTGGTGCACCCACAAGGAGCAGGTGCACCCCTCCCCATGTCTTCACCCCTCCCCATATCTTTGTTTCTTTGTTTGTTTAGTGGTGAACCCACCGCTCCTCCCCCCATAGCTCCATGTAGGACACCCCTATTTGTTGAGAAATTAGATGGTTCAGTTTATTTTGATTTAATCTTGTTGCAGTAAAGTGATCCACTGTGTCTGTCCCAGGCCACTTTGAATTCTGTCACTGTATTTCCCCTCACCACCTCCATTGGGAGGGCATTCCAAGCATCCATCACCCTTTCAATAAAAAAGTATTTCCTGACATTGCCTTTCAATTTGCCAACTTGTAGCTTCATGTCATGAACTCTAGTTTTACAGCTTCCCCATCTCTGGAAGAGGTTTGTTTGTTCATTATTTCTCTTTAAGAATTTAAAGGTCTGAATCATATCTCCCCTGTCCCTCCTCTCCTCCAAAGTGTACATATTTAGGTCTTGAAGTCTCTCCTCATAAGGCTTCTGACACAGGCTCCAAATCATTTTGGTCGGCGTCCTCTGAACAGCTTCCACTCTTTTTACATTCTTTGCAAGATACGGTCTCCAAAACTGAACACAGTATTCCAAGTGAGGCCTCACCAGAGACTTATACAGTGGCACTAGTACTCCTTCCTTTCTGCTGGTAATTCCTCTTCAAATGCAGCCCAACCTCCTCCTGGCTTTTGCCACTGCCTTGTCACACTGTTTTGCCACCTTGAGATCTACAGAAATAAGCACACCGAGGTCTTTCTCCTGCTCCGTGCAGACCAACCTCTCATCCCCTAGCGCGTATATTTTCCTTGGATTTCTGCTACCCAAGTGCATGACACTGCACTTCTTCGCATTAAATCTTAATTGCCAAGCATCAGACAATTCCTCTAGCTTTTGCAGATCCCTCCTCATGTTAAGCACTCCCTCGGGGGAGTCCACTCTGTTGCAAATTTTCGTGTCATCTGCAAAAAGACAGACTTTTCCATTCAGTCCTTCAGCAATATCACTCACAAATACATTGAACAGTGCTGTGCCTAGGACCGAACCCTGAGGCACCCCGCTAATCACCTTCCTTTCATCCGAGTGAGCTCCATTTATCATCACCTTCTGTCGTCTGTCAGTCAACCAATTTCTGATCCAGTTTAACACCTTGGGACCCATCCCCAAACTGCTGAGTTATTGATAAGCTTCCTATGAGGGACAGTATCAAAGGCTTTGCTGAAATCCAGGTAGATGACATCCATCGCATGCCCCTGATCTAGTTCTCTGGTCACCCAGTCAAAGAACTCAATGAGATTTGTCTGGCAAGATCGTCCCTCGGTAAAAGCATGTTGTCTCGGATCCTGTAACCTACTGGTTTTGAGAAAGTTCACTATTCGCTCTTTCAGGAGCATCTCCATTACTTTTCCCGCCACCGAGGTAAGGCTCACGGGCCTGTAGTTTGACACTTCTTCCCTGTCACCACTTTTGTGTAGAGGTACGACATCAGCCATTCTCCAGTCCTGAGGAACCTCTCCTGTTTCCAAGGATCTGTTGAAAACAACCTTTAACGACCCTGCAAGAACCTCTCTGAGCTCTTTCAGTATCCTGGGATGTATCCCATCCGGTCCCATGGCCTTGTCCACTTTCAGTTTTGCAAATTGTTCTAAAACCTCATCCTCTCTGAATGGTGTGGTATCTACCTCGTTCCCATTTTTATATTTGGGAGTCACAGGTGGTCCTTCTCCAGGATTTTCTTTAGTAAAAACAGAGCAGAAGTATTTGTTTAGTAATTTTGCTTTATCAATGTCATTTTCCATGAGTCTGTTTCCAGCACTTCTGAGTCCTGCAATTCCACTTCTGATCTTCTTCCTTTCCCGAATATACCTGAAGAAAGTTTTGTAGCTGCACTTAACATCTTTAGCCATCTTTTCCTCTGCCTTTGATTTTGCTAGCCTTATTTCTCTTTTTGTCTCCTTGAGTTTGATCCTGTATTCATTTCTGTGTTCTTCTGTTTGCAAGCTTTTGAATTTTGCGAAAGCTATGTTTTTTGCCCTTATTTGAGCAGCTACTTCTTTGGAAAACCAAATAGGTTTCCTTCTCCTCTTGTTTTTATTTACTTTTCTTTCATATTTATCTGTTGCCCCTTTTAGTTTAGACCATTGCAATTCCACTTCCCATATCCCCTTCCACCCTGTCAGCTCCTCCTTTAGGTACTTGGACATTTTATTGAAGTCAGTGTTTTTGAAGTTTAGGACTTTGAGCTTGCTATGATTGGATTGCACCTTGGCTTTTATTTCAAACCACACAGTGTTATGATCACTGTTGCTCACAGGGGCACTCACCCAGACATTAGACACGCTATCACTGTTGGTGAGCACCAAATCCAGCGTTGAGCTTTCCCTGGTTGGTTCCATCACCATTTGCCTAAGTAATGCGTCTTGGATAGCATCCACAATTTTTTTGCTTCTTTCCAGATTTGCAGAAGGAGTAATCCAATCCACATCGGGTAGATTAAAGTCACCCAATATGATTGTTTCCCCCTTTGTTGCTATCTTGGCAATATCTATAATCAATTCGTTATCTATCTCAGCTATAACTTACCTTGCCTCTCTCAACTACCTGGGCTTTGTGTGGTAGCCAGGTTAACTGTTCATTTTAAATTAAATCTCTCTCCCCAGAACCTGCTGTGTGTTAAACTTTTTTTCCTGTCCTAGCCTGCCTGAGTGAATCCTCCCCCTCCCCCCCCTGCTGAGGTATTGTGTAGCCTTCTTCCTGTTTCCTCCACGTGTGCATAGTCTGTTTTAGTCTGCTTTTCTCTGATCAGAGAAGAGCAGTGCTTTTTACAGTGCTCTGCTAAAGAAGTGGATATTTGTCTCCTGTGACACCTTGCTGTGAGTTCTAGCTGTTTATTAATTATTTATTGTTTGTCTCACTGTTTATTTAATTATTTATTGTTTGTCTTAGTGGTGTGCTAGTTCAGCCTTCTCAGCTATAATTTACCTTGCCTCTCTCAACTAACTGGGATTTGTGTGGTAGCCAGGTTAACTGTTCATTTTAAATTAAATCTTTCTCCCCAGAACCTGCTGTGTGTTAAACTTTTTTTCCTGTCCTAGCCTGCCTGAGTGAATCCTCCCCCTCCCCCCCTGCTGAGGTATTGTGTAGCCTTCTTCCTGTTTCCTCCACGTGTGCATAGTCTGTTTTAGTCTGCTTTTCTCTGATCAGAGAAGAGCAGTGCTTTTTACAGTGCTCTGCTAGAGAAGTGGATATTTGTCTCCTGTGACACCTTGCTGTGAGTTCTAGCTGTTTATTAATTAATTATTTATTGTTTGTCTAACTGTTTATTTAATTATTTATTGTTTGTCTTAGTGGTGTGCTAGTTCAGCCTTCTCAGCTATAACTTACCTTGCCTCTCTCAACTAACTGGGCTTTGTGTGGTAGCCAGGTTAACTGTTCATTTTAAATTAAATCTCTCTCCCCAGAACCTGCTGTGTGTTAAACTTTTTTTCCTGTCCTAGCCTGCCTGAGTGAATCCTCCCCCTCCCCCCCTGCTGAGGTATTGTGTAGCCTTCTTCCTGTTTCCTCCACGTGTGCATAGTCTGTTTTAGTCTGCTTTTCTCTGATCAGAGAAGAGCAGTGCTTTTTACAGTGCTCTGCTAGAGAAGTGGATATTTGTCTCCTGTGACACCTTGCTGTGAGTTCTAGCTGTTTATTAATTATTTATTGTTTGTCTGTTTATTTAATTATTTATTGTTTGTCTTAGTGGTGTGCTAGTTCAGCCTTCTCAGCTATAACTTACCTTGCCTCTCTCAACTAACTGGGCTTTGTGTGGTACCCCCTTCCCCCCTGCTGAGGGTTCAGGACAGGGTACCTTGTAACTGCCCTCTTTAATAGGACTTATCTCCCTCCCTTCCTCCCCAGCACCCACCCACCCCTGGGGTAATTGTAGTTTTATAGGTACTTGCACATCTTAGAGGAAAGGGGCTGCTCTCAGGTGCAGCTCGTTATCCAAATCAGTCATACACAGAGGACCTGAGATTAATTACTTAAGCTTCAGGTACACAAGGTGTATTAGGGGTACTAGATACACTTTTATTGGTATAAGCATCCACACCAATCCTTATTATATACAGAATTTAAAAGACCTAAACACAAGCTTTAAACTAAGATGCAGACAGAAGTCCAGCAACGAGATGGGGGTTCTCCGGTCTTTTGCATTGAGTGTCACATGTATGATTTTCTCCCAGTTGGTGAGAGGTCTTACGTATGCACTAAGTGTAAAGAACTCTTTGCTCTCAGGGAACGAGTCCGTTCTCTAGAGGCTAGAGTAGCAGACCTGGAAGACATAAGAAAGACAGAGAAGTACATGGACGAGACCTACAGGGATATAGTCCTGAAGTCCCACCTCCAGTCTGGCAGCATCCCTGTTGCCATGGAGGAGAGAGGTCACGTGACAGGAGAGCATCACCTTGGTGTGGCAGGAAGTGATCCTGTAACTAGGACCTGTCCTCCAGGTGATGTAAAACCCTCTCGCACTGAGGACGTTTCTCCAGGGCCATGTCCCCATGAGGGGAGGGTCAGGACAGCTGTTATAGTTGGTGATTCAATCATTAGGAATGTAGATAGCTGGGTGGCTGGTGGACGTGAGGATCGCCTGGTAACATGCCTGCCTGGTGCGAAGGTAGCGGACCTCACGCACCGCCTAGATAGGATCATAGATAGTGCTGGGGAGGAGTCTGCTGTCTTGGTACATGTAGGTACCAATGACATAGGAAAATGTGGTAGGGAAGTTCTGGAGGCTAAATTTAAGCTTTTAGGTAGGAAGTTGAAATCCAGAACTTCCAGGATAGTGTTCTCCGAAATGCTTCCTGTTCCACGTGCAGGACCCAAAAGACAGGCAGAGCTCCAAAGTCTCAATGCGTGGATGAGACAATGGTGCAAGGATGAGGGTTTTGGATTTGTTAGGAACTGGGGAACCTTCTGGGGAAAGGGGGGCTCTTCCGAAGGGATGGGCTTCACCTTAATCAGGATGGGACCAGACTGCTGGCATTAACCTTTAAAAAAGAGATAGAGAAGCTTTTAAACTAGAAATTAGGGGAAAGCCGACAGTCACCCAGGAGTGCATGGTTCGGACAAAGGTATCCTTGAAGGATACTACCAAAAGCAGTGAGGTTCCAAAAGGGAGTATAGTAGCCCAAATGCCCTTGAGTAAGGAGCAGACAGAGCATAAAGATTCCAAATTACCCCTGCCTACCAATAGCCAGATTAATATGAATAAAATACAGTCTCTAAAATGCTTGTATGCCAATGCTAGAAGTCTAAACAATAAGATGGGAGAGTTAGAATATATAGCACTAAATGAGAGGTTAGATATGATTGCACTCTCAGAGACATGGTGGAAGGAGGATAACCAGTGGGACACTGTGATACCTGGATACACACTATATCGTAATGATAGAGCTGATCAAATTGGTGGAGGGGTTGCGCTCTATGTTAGAGAGGGCATTGAGTCAGAAAGGATTAAAGTTTTGCAGGGAACAAAATTTGCTGTAGAATCTCTATGGATTGAAATTCCATTTATGAAGGGGAAGGTGATGGCAGTTGGAGTATACTATCGACCGCCTGGCCAGAATGAACAAATGGATGATGAAATGCTCAAAGAAATCAAGGAAGCTAACAAACGTCACAACAGAGTAGTAATAATGGGTGATTTCAATTACCCCGGTATCGACTGGGTCAGTGTCACAGCAGGACAAGCTAAAGAGATAAAGTTTCTAGATGGAATAAATGACTGCTTCTTGGAGCAGCTGGTTCATGAACCGACCAGAGGGGAAGCCATACTGGACCTAGTCCTTAGTGGAACGCCAGATCTGGTGCAAGAAATAAGGGTGTTGGGACCACTTGGCAATAGTGATCATAGTATGATCATGTTTGATTTAATTAGTGGAGGACAGATAGTAAAGGCATCCACGGTACTACCTTTTAACTTTCAAAAGAGAGACTATGATAGAATGAGGAATATAGTTAGGAAAAAACTAAAAGGAGCGGTTCCAAAGGTTAAAGACTTACAGCAAGCTTGGGTGTTATTTAAAAATACTATCCTCGAAGCCCAGACCAGCTGTATTCCACGCATTAGGAAAAGTGGAAGAAAGTCCAAAAAACTGCCAGCATGGTTTAAAGGTGAGGTCAGAGAGGCTGTTGCTGCCAAAAAAGCAACCTTCAGGAAATGGAAAAAAGAGCCAAATGATGAAAACTGGAAACAGCACAAGCACTGGCAAGTTAAATGCAAAGCATTGATAAGGCAGGCAAAGCGGGAATTTGAGAAGAAACTTGCTACGGAAGCAAAAACACGAAATAAAGACTTTTTCAAGTACATTCGTAGCAAAAGGCCTGTGAGAGAGTCAATTGGACCATTAGATGATAGAGGGGTAAAAGGGGCAGTAAGAGGAAACAAGGCTATAGCAGAGAGACTGAATGAATTCTTTGCTTCGGTCTTTACTGAGGAAGATGTAGGGATGTTACCCAAGACTGAAGTGGTATTTAAAGGTGATACTGCAGAGGAATTGAGAGAAATATCGCTACACACCGGGAAGATATATTACAACTATTTGATAAACTGAATAGTAGCAAATCACCTGGACTGGATGGTATACATCCCAGAGTGTTGAAAGAACTGAAATATGAGATTGCAGACCTGCTATTGGTAATCTGTGAACTTTCATTAAAATCATCTGTAATACCTGAAGATTGGAGGGTCGCCAACGTAACACCAATTTTTAAAAAGGGTTCCAGGGGTGACCCAGGAAATTACAGACCGGTGAGCCTGACGTCAGTACCAGGGAAAATGGTAGAAACCATCATAGAGAACAAAATTACTCAGCATGTAGATAGTCTTGGCCTAATGGGAGACAGCCAACATGGCTTTAGACAAGGAAGATTTTGTCTTACTAATCTGATATGTTTTTTTGAAGGTGTGCATAAACAGGTAGACAAAGGTGAGTCGGTTGATATAGTATATCTGAACTTTCAGAAAGCTTTTGACAAAGTCCCCCATCAGAGACTTTTGGCGAAGCTAAAAAGTCATGGGATAGGAGGCAGTGTACTATTGTGGATCGGGAACTGGTTAAAAGATAGAAAGCAGAGCGTAGGGCTAAATGGCCAATATTCCCAATGGAAAAAGGTGAATAGTGGAGTACCCCAGGGATCTGTACTGGGTCCGCTGCTTTTTGACATATTCATAAATGACCTGGAAAAGGGAATAACTAGTGAGGTTATCAAATTTGCAGATGACACAAAACTGTTTAAAGTTGTTAAAACCCAAGCGGATTGTGGAAAGCTGCAGGAGGATCTGGATAAATTGGAAGACTGGGCATCCAAATGGCAGATGAAATTTAATGTGGACAAGTGCAAAGTTATGCACCTAGGAAAGAACAACCCACACTATAGTTACACGATGCAAGGCTCCACATTAGAAACCACCACCCAGGAAAAAGATTTAGGAGTCATCGTGGATAACATGTTAAAACCCTCCGCCCAGTGTGCAGCGGCGGCCAAGAAAGCAAATAGAATGCTAGGTATCATAAGGAAAGGGATGGAGAATAAAACAAAGGATGTTATAATGCCTCTGTATCGCTCCATGGTACGACCGCACCTTGAATATTGTGTGCAATTCTGGTCGCCGTATCTTAAAAAGGACATAGCGTTATTAGAAAAAGTACAGAGAAGAGCCACCAAATTGGTGAAGGGGATGGAAGGCTACTCCTATGAAGAGAGGCTAAGAAGGTTAGGGCTCTTTAGCCTGGAGAAGAGACGGCTGAGGGGAGATATGATAGAGGTCTATAAATTAATGAAAGGAGTGGAACGGATAAACGTGGATCAATTGTTTACGCTATCAGAGTATAGAAAGACTAGGGGACATGTAATGAAGCTACAGGGTAAACTATTTAAGACAAATAAGAGAAAATATTTTTTCACTCAATGTGTAATCAAACTCTGGAATCTGTTACCAGAGGATGTAGTAAGGGCTGTTAGTATAGCTGGGTTTAAAAAAGGTTTGGGCAAGTTCCTGGAGGAAAGGTCCATAAACCACTATTAAAAAGGGACCCAGGATATCAATGCTTGACCCAGTACAAGCATTGTGGAACCTGTGTCTTTTGGGGATATTGCTAGGTACGTATGACCTAGATTGGCCACTGTTGGAAACAGGATACTGGGCTTGATGGACCTCGGTCTGACCCAGTATGGCATGTCTTATGTTCTTATGTTCTTGAGTCGGAGGTCAGTAGATTACATCAGTATAGATGACAATGCCATCTCTTCTTTCCAACATGATCCAGAGTGCTTCTTCTTTTCCCCGTGCATGCTGCATTTCAGTAGCTTTGATATTGCTTTTGACATACAAGGCTGCTCCTCCCCCTTTTCCATTTTCTCTGTCTCTTCTGAATAGATTATAGCCAGCTATGGCTATATCCCAATCATGTGATTCATTAAACCATGTTTCTGTAATGACCACAATGTCCAAGTCCTTTTCCACCAATAGGACTTCCAGGTCTGGAAGTTTGTTGGCTAAGCTTCAAGCATTTGTGCTCATTGCTTTCCAGCATTTAACTGGCTTGTGTGTATTTTGCATTGATTTTATTCTACCCACTTCTTCCCGGTTGCTTTTGATGTGTTGTTTAAAAGTGTGGTTGTTTCTGTTATTCTGCTTTTGCAGGGGGTGACGTCCAGAACTTGACCTTCCCCGTCTGTCACCCCCTTCTTCTAGTTTAAATGCAAATTGACATACTGGCTGAATTTTTCACGTATGATTCTTTTCCCTGCGTCAGAGAGGTGTAGTCCATCAGCACAGTATAGTTTCTTGTTGGTCCATGTGTTATCCCAGTCGCCAATAAATCTGAATCCTTCTCGTTTGCATCAGGTCTGGAGCCATGTATTAAAGCTGTTAATGCGATTTAGCCTTTTTGCCCCCTTACCTAGAACAGGTAGAACGTCTGAGAATGCTACAGTGTTAAGAATGGGCTTGAGTTTTTCTCCCAGAGCTTGGAAGTCCTTTTGGACTGTAGAGGCACTATTTCTAGCCAGGTCATTTGTACCCAAGTGG
The DNA here is from genome assembly GCA_033557465.1 of Ichthyophis bannanicus. Lineage (NCBI taxonomy): Eukaryota > Metazoa > Chordata > Amphibia > Gymnophiona > Ichthyophiidae > Ichthyophis > Ichthyophis bannanicus. The sequence goes on from CM066032.1 coordinate 2,636,746, forward strand.
ATGACAACATCAAGTTTGGAATGTTTGCTTTCCGCGCTAAGTACATCAATAATTTGGTTTGTATTCCTGCCAACTAAGGAGCCTGGGAGGTATTTGACTTTCTTCTCTCCTTTGAACTGTGTTCCCAAGTTGGTGTCTCTGAAGATGGAATCTCCAAGTAGTAGTAGTTTTCTGTTTGGTGAGTTTTTCTTCATATTTTCTGCTTTATCAGGAGATTGGGCATTGACTGACTCCTCTAAGGGCCGTTCAGTTTCTTTGGATAGGGCATCCTCATTAACCAAGGCAGAGAATGCATTATGCAGGGATATCTCTTGGTGTATAGGATGTCTCTGTGTCACAGATCGCAATCTACCTGAACCCACTGTGTTCCTGCTGTGTTTGACTCTTAGTGGAAGCAGTGGTGGACTTTGTTCAGTCTGTATCCTAGAAGAGGTGTGCTTCATTGCAGTCAGTTCTTCCCTCAGTAGAGACAATTCTTTATGCATGGCAGCCAGGTCTTCTCTTACTAGAGTCAATTTGTTATACATGGCAGATGACCTTCAGCACATAGGACATGCGTTTAGGCTCCAAATCCAAAGCATTTTATTTTATGCAATATTTTTGCTTCTCCAAAAGCTGGCCTAGTTTTAGCTGCAGATTGCCAACTGGGTAGTGGTGCAATATCGCTGCTACCTGGTTAGTGGCAGTTTCCATCTCCGCTCTGCCCTGGAACACTCCCAACATGCCCCGATGCTAACCGCGGATCATCGGGGAGTGTAGCGGGCTTTGAAGGGGATATTCAATGGCACTAACCATGTAAGTGCTGTTGAATATCCCAATGGGCTGTAAACCATGTAATTGCCATTTGAATATCGAGCCCTAAATCTTTAAAAGCACAAGACAAATCATTAAGGAACTGAAGGGAACTAATGCCCATTGCATCTGTAATCTTCTTTTGGGATCCTAAAAGAGCTCCAAATTCCTGGAAGCCTGGAAACTGGTCCCTTGTGTCCCAGAACTCTCCTAGGAGAGAAGAAAGAAAAAAGAGATGCAAAATGGACTCCTGTGGTTTATAGAAGCACATTCCTGTGAAAACACTTCCCACTGGTGAATGTCTGCAATAGAAAAAGCTTTTTTCTGAGTTCAAATCAATGTATGTAAGGAGATGGACATATATAGTAAGGGACAAAATTTGTGACATCTACATAGAACTGAAAAATATGTTTATAAATGTCTTATGACTCAATTATAATTTAGGGTCAGCTAAATTCTTCCTTTTTCTAAGGTCTTCAATATAGTTAAATAGTGCTGGAGACAAGGAATGAGATTTTTGATAAAATCACTTGCTCATTCCAAATATGCACTCAGGATAAGTTACATTTCAGGTATTGTGGTTCTTCTCCTGCCCAAGAGGACTTCACAATCTAAATTGTATATGAATTAAGAGAAGGTAAAAGAACTTGTCTAATGTCACAGGAAGCCTCATAAGTAAAAGTAGAATTCAAGCTCTTGCATTCTTGGGTTTGAAACTGCTGCTTGGTTTGAAACTAGGCTATTCCTTTACTCATTGCTTTGCTTCTTGCTTTATGCCAACTTAATTTATATGAAGCAGGATTTTAGAAGGGGCATCTAGGAAGAATCTGGGATATCTAGAGCAAAACGTCCCAAAAATCTGGGGGAGTGGCAGCAATGAAGGAGGTAGGTAGAAGTGCCTTCTAAAATTGCTCCATCTCTACCTCAAAAAATGAACATCCCAGTAACCAGTTCTGGAGATGGACCCCCCACAGGTAGCAAGGCCAGAGACGTGCCCGCATGTCACAAATATGGACATCCATGAATTGCACACCCACAGAACTGGGTACTTAGATGTATCAGCAGGGGTATTTCAGAAGGGGGACGACTTAGGTTATGAGTCTTGCATGCCATTTAAGTTACTCAGTTATGTGGCAATGAACCAGTAATATGTTTGGAGTATGTATTTACATGCAGGTTTCATTGGTCAGAAAATATTAACTGTGGCGATGAAAGCACATTTTTCTCTGCCCCCCAGAAGCGTTGCAGCCATGAAACAGATATATATTTTTTTGCACCTCATTCATGGTAAGAAGCAGGGATAGGCATGGATGCAAAAAACAGGGCCAGATGTGCTTGAGCCATTCTGAAATTGCTTTGCAAAATGCTTCTCAGTTGGTCTGCCCAGGCCACACCTCCTTCCCCCATATTACATGGAGATGCTTGTACCAAGGACATCTACTGTCTCTGTGATTTGCACATCCAAATCCAAATCATTAACAGATCTTCTAAAATGCCCCCTCCCCTTAGTTTCTTTCCATAATCAATGTGTTCTATCAGATTTTGAATAGCATAACAACAGTAACTCTCAAGACTCAAACAGCAACCCCCCTTCTTATGAAATGGCGTCAAAGTCCATATCTGACAGGGAAAGTAAAAGATTTTCTAGAAAAAAAATGAGCCAGAAAACTCATAGCATGGGGTGCCCCTCTGATCCTGTCCAGCAGTCCCTGCCCAGAGCAACAGGACACCCACGGTGAGTCCCTGCCACCCGATCTGGGCCCTGGCTTCCCCCATCAGTGGTCGGGCATGGTGTGACAGGGAGGGCACTGCGGCAGTCACACGGGCATATGGAGTGGATGTCCCCGCCTGTATGCAGGGTCAGTCCAGGTCATCTAAAGGCCTGATCCTGCATCCATGGAAATACCTGGCTCCCACAGTGCAGAATCGGGTACCAGTGTCCCATCCTGTTCGGGACCAACCAGACAGCCCAGACATGGCCCTACTGAGAATGGGCTCCATGAGAAGAGCAACAGTTGCAAGGCTAAAAAAGAGCACATGACGCTGGCAGTGGTGTCTCCCTATGATGAATCACAGATACTTCTTGTGACTAGGATGTATCTGAATGTGGGTGTAGGCATCGGACAAGTCAGAGAACAAAGCAAATTGTCCTTTTTTAGGTAGGGGATGAGGGGGCCAAGGGAAACCATTCTGAATTTCTCTCATGCAAGGAATTAGGTCAGATCCTTTAGGTCTAGGATGAGATGGAAACACCCCTGTCCTTTTTATGACCAGCATGGTACAGGCTCAATGGCATTTGCCTGGAGAAGGGCAGAGAGGTACTGTCTGAGTACTTTCTGGTGCAGAGAGTACCTGGAGGAGCCCCTCAGAGGGTGGATGTTCAAATAGGTACAATTGGTAAATGAACCGGACAATCTTTAGTACCCAAATTTTGGAGGTGACAAGGGGCAAGTGGAGCGTCCCTCTGACTGGTAGGGGGTATGAAACCAGTTCTGGAATCTCAGCTATATTCTTGATGGGGCAATCAAACCTTATCCCTACACCTATGAAAGAAATAGGTCTTACAACTACTACTACTACTACTAATTATTTGTATGGTGCTACAAGGTATATGCAATGTTGTACGTATTGATGTAACACACAGTCTCTGCACATCAGAGCTTATATTCTAATCAAGATGAAAAAATATCACAAAACTGGAGACTAGAATATGGCAAGATACACATAAGTAGTGGACAAGAGGATGAGGAGTATCAGGATCCAAAAGCAGCCTCACAGAAATGGGTCTTCAGCCTAGACTTGAATAAAGCCATGGAAGGAGCCTGATGCACTGAGTCAAATAGTTTGTTCCGGGCATATGGAGCAGCAAGGTGGAATGAACAAAGTCTGAAGTTGGCAGTGGCAGAGAAGGGCACAGATAAAAGGGATCTGCCAGAGGAGTAAATTTCCCAAGGAGAAGTATAGAGTGAGATAAGAGAGGAAAGACAGTGAGGAGACACAGAATGAATTCACTTATAGATAAGTAGGAGAAGTCTGAACTGGAGGCAGAAATGGATAGGGATCCAGTGAAGTGACTTGAGATGTCAGTCAGGGCTTAGTAGTACCAGAGAGATTTTCATTTAAATCAAATCAGAGTATAGTTTATCATAGAAGGTAGAATAGGATAAATGTTCTTTGAGTAGAAATAAATAAATTGTTTCTAGAGACCTTTACAAAGAGGCCTTCCAGGTAGGAGGCCAGAGATCTGTGAAATTGTTTTAAATAGATCTTAAAGTCAAGTGACGGATCAAAGGGACAATTTGAAAGGCTCCCTCAAACAAACCAAGGACTGTGTGAAAAACCCATGAAATTGTTAAGAGATTACCTTAGAAGTGGAGGTCAGGGCATTGTGTAGCAAGCCAGCTTTTACTACCCACCTCAGTCATAATCTTAGCTTTATAGGCTCTTAAAACTATTAAAGGGAAAGAGGTGGTCAAATTCACTTTCAGGTTTAGCTAGTTATCCTCATAGGAATAGATTAGTTAAGGCTCTGAAAGTAATTACTCTTGAGGTAAACAAAGTCCCTTAAACTTATTAGGTATAACTGTATTAGTAGAAGTATCTCTAGCAAATTTAAGTAAGCAAACAACTTAAATAGCTAAACAAAATCTTAAAACTAAGATGCTGACAGCAGTCCAGCAGTGTGATGGGGGCTATCCAGTCTTTTGCATTGAGTGTCACATGCACGATTTTCTCCCAATTGGTGAGGCGTCTTACATGTACACTAGGTGCAAAGACCTCTTTCCTCTCAGGGAATGAATCTGATCTCTGTATGCTAGAATAGCAGATTTGGAGGACCTAAGGAAGACAGAGAGGTATATAGATGAGACCTACAGGTATGTAGTACTGAAGTTCCACCTCCAGTCTGACAGCCTCTCTGTTGCCATGGAGGAGGTTTCTTCAGGAACATCTACCCATGAGGGAAGGGTTAGGATGACCATTATAGTTGGCAATTGAATCATTAGGCATATAGATAACTGGTTGGCTGGTGGACATGAGGATTGCCTGGCAAAATGCCAGCTTGGTGTGAAGGTAGCGGACCTCATGAGCCACCTAGACAAGATTTTAGATAGTGCTGGGAAGGAACCTTCTGTCCTGGTACATGCTGGTACCAATGACACAGGGAAGTGTGGGAGGGAGATTCTGGAGGACAAATTTAGGATTTTAAACAGGAAGTTGAAATCCAGAACCTCTAGGGTAGCATTCTCTAAAATGCTTCCCATTTCATGCGCAGGATTCAAAAGACAGGCAGAACTCCAGAGCCTCAATGTGTGGATGAGGCGATGGTGCAAGGAAGAGGGTTTTGGATTCATTAGGATCAGGATAACATTCTGGGGAAGGGAGGGTCTTTTCTGAAAGAATTTGCTCCACAATAATCTGGATTGAACCAGGCTGCTGGCATTAATCTTTAAACAGGTGAAAGAGCATCTTTTAAACTAGTTAATAGGGGAAAGCCAACAGTTGCCCAAGAGGGCATGGTTTGGAAGGAGCAGCTCCAAAGATTAAAGATTTACATCAAGCATGGACATTGTTTAAAAACACTATCTTGGAAGTCCAGACCAGTTTTTATTTATTTATTTATTTACATTCTCTTATATACCGCGCTATTTTCGATCAGTGCGGTTTACATAGAACCATTTAAAGTACACAGTTGTATTCCATACTTTAAGAAAAGTGGAACCACAGCCAAAAAACTGTCAGCATGGTTTAAAGGTGAGGTCAGAGAGGCTATTGTTGCCAAAAAAGCATCTTTCAGAAAATGGAAAAAGGAGCCAAATGATGAAAATGGGAAACAACATAAGCACTGGCAAGGTAGATTCAAGGCACTGATAAGGCAGGCAATGAGGGAATTTGAAAAAAAAATCTTGCTGTGGAAGCAAAAACACATAAAAAACATTTTCAAGTACATTCATAGCCTAAAAACCTGTGAGAGAGTCAGTTAGACCATTAGATGATAGAGGAGTGAAAAGTGTGCTAAGGGAGGACAAGGCCATAGTAGAGAAACTGAATGAATTCTTTGCTTTAGTCTTTATTAAAGAAAATGTAGGGACATTACTCATGTCTAAAATGGTATTTAACGTTGATGTATCAGAAGAATTAAAACAAATATTAAAAAAATGGGAATATGTATTACAATTATTTGTTAAACTGAAGATTGTGAAATCCCTGGACCAGATGGTATACATCTAAGGGTGTAGAAAAGTAAAAAATGAGATTGCAGACCTACTATTAGTAATCTGTGAACTATCATTAAAATCATGTGTAGTACCTGAAGAGTGGAAATGGCCAATGTAATGCCAATTTTTAAAAAGGGTTCCAAGCGTTATCAAGGAAACTACAGACCAGTGAGCATGACACAGGGCTGGCCCAACCACTAGGCACACTAGGCAGTTGCCTAGGGCAGCAACTTCTGGAGGGTGGCAAAAGCAGGGCATTCAAAGCTAAATAATAGATTTTGACAGCCAGAGGATGTGTAAGGCTTGAGGTTCGTCTAGGGCACCAACACTTTGGATCAACTCTAGGGCCGGCCCTGGCCTGAAATCAGTACCAGGCAAAATAGTAGAAACCATTATAAAGAATAAAATTGCTGAACATATAGATAATCATGGTTTAATGGGAGAAAGCCAACATGAATTTAGCCAAGAAAAGTGTTGTCTTTCTAATCTTTAGTTTTTTGAAAGTAGGAATAAACAGGTAGACAAAGGTCAGCCAGTTGATATGGTGTATCTGGATTTTCAGAAAGTCTTTGATAAGGTCCTCATGAGAGACTCTAAGCAAAATTAAAAAGACGTGGGATTGGAGGCAGCAGGACCATACCTAGCCCTGTGTGAGCGTTGCGGCCGCACAGGGCGCAAAGGCTTAAGGGGCACATTTTAGCTGTCTGCCGTTGCCTGCCGCCACCACTTTTTCTTCTCTCAGCGGTGGCAGGCAACAACAGACAGCTAAAATGTGCCCCTTAAGCCTTCTCTCCGGCATGGTAAGCAGATCTGCTTAGCATGCCGGTGACTTGCACATCGGGCGCGCCTCTTCTCTCCCGCCGGTGGTGGGGGGGGGGCGCGATTTACACTCGGTACGGCCCTGGGAGGCAGTATGGTACTGTAGGTCGGGAACTTATAGATAAAAAATAAAAAGCAGAGAGAAGGGCTAAATGGCCAATTTTCTCAAAGTAGAAAGGTGAATAGTAGAGTACCCCAGAGATCTGTGCTGGGCCCACTGCTTTTTAGCATATTCATAATTAACCTGGAAATAGGAATAATGAGTAAGGTGATCAAATTTTCATATGACACAAAATTATTCAAAGTTGTTAAAACACAAGAGGATTGTGAAGAATTGCAATAGAACCTTGATAAACTGGAAGACTGGACATCAAAATGGAATTTAATGTGGACAAGTGTAAAGTTATGCACTTAGGAAAGAACAACCCAAACTATAGTTACATAGTGCAAGGTTCCACGTTGGGAACCACCACCCAGGAAAAATATTTTAAAAGATTTAGGCATCATCGTGGATAATACATTGAAACCCTCCACCCAGTGTGCAGTGGCAGCCAAGAAAGCAAATAGAATTGAGAATAAAACAAAGGATATTTTAATGCCTCTGTATTATTGCATGGTATGACCTCACCTTGAATATTGTGTGCAGTTCTGGTCACCATATCTTAAAAAGGATATAGCTGAATTAGAAAAAGAGCCACCAAAATGGTAAAGGGGATGAAAGGATACCCTTATGAAGAAAGACTTAAAAGGTTAGGTCTGTTCAACTTGGAAAAGAGACGGCTGACAGGAGATATGATACAGGTCTATAAATTAATGAATGGAGTGGAACAGATAAAAGTAGAAGAGTTGCTTACTCCTTCAAAAAGTAGAAAAACTAGGGGACATACAATGAAGCTACAACGTAGCACATTTAAGATAAATTAGAGAAAAAAAATCACTCAACGAGTAATGAAACTCTGCCATCTGTTACCAGAAAATGTAGTAAAAGCTGCTAGTGTAGCTTGGTTTAAAAAAGGTTTGGACAAGTTCCTAGCGGAAAGATACGTAAACCATTCTTAAAGAGGACCTGGGAAATCCACTGCTTACCCTGGTACAAGCATTGTGGAACCTATGTACCTTTTTGGGAACCTGCCAGATACTTGTGACCTGGATTGGCCATTGTTGGAAACAGGAAACTGGGCTTGAAGAACCTTGGCCTGACCCAGTATGGCATTTCTTATGTTCTCATGTTCTTATGAACAGATTGAAGGTGTGAAAGATGATTCAGAGGGAGACCAGTGAAAAGCAGGTTCCAGTAGTCAAGACTGGAGGTGACTAGTAAGTGGATGAGGGACTTAATAGTGTGTGTAGAAAGAAAGGGACGAATTTTGCAAATGTTATAGAGAAAGAAGTGACACACTTTAGTTATCTGTTGGATATGTGCAGAGAAAGAGAGAGAAGAGTCAAAGATGATTCCGAGGTTGTGAGCTGAAGAAACAGAGAGGAGTGTAGTGTTCATGCTATTGACCCTTTGTTTCTCTCCTCCACTGTTTCATCATCTCTTTCCTCCACTTTGTCATCTGAGTCTGTTGACGAGGCAGTAGCTTCCTATAATGCTGCACTCTCCTCTCCTCTGGATGCTCTCGCTCTGCTGATGCCATGTCCTGTAAGGTGTACTACACCCCAGCCCTGGCTTTCATCCACTACTCGCTATCTATGTTCCTGTGCCAATTCTGCTGAGCATGCTTGGCTCAAATCCCGCTCCCTTGCAGATTTTCTGCACTTCAGATTCATTCTTGTCTCTTTCCAGTCAGTCATAGCACTCGCCAAACAAGACTATTATATCCATCTGACTAACTCTCTTGCCTCTGACTCTCGCTGTCTCTTTACTATTCTCAGCTCTCTCTTCAAGGTGCCTCCACCTCCAACCCTCCTTCCCTTTCTGCCCAAACCCTGGCTGACTATTTCCATGACAAAATCCACAAGATCACCCTCCAATTCCCCACAAAGTTAGCTACTTCCCCTCCTCCCCTACCTCTCCCTCTTCACTCCCAACGTTCCCCCTCTACCTCTGCTACCCTCTCTTCCTTTTCTGTGATCTCTGAGAAAGGAAACCACACGTATTCCTTTCCTCCTCCAAACTCACTACCTGCTCCTCTGATCCTATTCCCACCCACCTTCTAAGCCCCATCTATTTCACTGTTGTTCCTTCCATCTCTCATATTCTCAACCTATGGTTCTCTACTGTAACTATCCCTGCAGCCTTCAAGCAAGCTGTAGTTATACCTCTTCTCAAGAAACCCCGAATTGATCCTACCTGTCCTAACTATAAAACCATCTCCCTCTTCCTCTTCATTTCTAACTACTTGAACGTGCGGTTCACTGCCGGTGACTTTCTCTCCCCTCAAACCCTCCTGTATCCTTTACAATCTGGCTTTCACCCTTTACATTCTACTGAAACAGCTCTTCCAAAGTCTCCAGTAACTTATTCCTGGCAAAATCAAAGGGCCTTTACTCAGTCCTCATCCTTCTTGACCTCTGCTGCTTTTGACACTATTGACCACAACCTTCTCCTTGATACCCTGTCCTTGCTTGGTTTAAAGGGCTCTGTACTATTCTGGTTTTCCTCTTATTTCTATTGCTCTTTTAGTGTTTGTTCTGGTGGATCCTCCTCGGCTGCTATCCTGCTCTTAGTTGGTGTACCCCAAGGATCTGTCTTGGATCCACTTCTTTTCTCTCTATATAACCAGACTCTTGGTGTGCTCATCTCTTCCCATGGCTTTCAGTACCATATTTATGCTGATGACTCCCAGATCTACCTCTCCACCGATGAAATCTCTCCGGCAATCCAGATCCAGATCTCTGCCTGCCTTTCTGACATCGCTGCTCAGATGTCTCACAGCTGCTTGAAATTGAACATGACCAAAACCAAGCTTCTTATTTTTCTCCTAAAACCTCTTCTCCTCTTTCTCCTTTCTCAGTCTCTGTGGATAACTCTCTACTCCTCCCTGTTGCCTCAGCTCACACTCTTTGGGTTGTCTTTGACTCCTCTCTCTCCTTCTCCACACACATCCATCTGTTAGCTAAGAGCTGCCATTTCCTTTCTCTATAACATCAATAAAATTTGCCCATTCCTTTCTGAACACACTACTAAGACACTTATCCACTCCTTAATCGCCTCCCATCTTGACTATTGTAACCTACTCCTTGCTGGTCTCCCTTTGCATCATCTCTCTCCCCTTCAATCTGTTCAATACTCTGCTGAGTGGCTAATCTTCCGCCAGCCTCATCATGCTCATATTAACCCTCTTCTCAAGTCACTTCATTGACTCCCTATCTGTTTCCATATCCAGTTCAAATTTCTGCTGCTGACCTACAGGCGCATTCACTCTGCAGTCCCTCACTACCTTTCCTCTCTTATCTCTCCCTACATCCTCCCCTCAGGAACTTCACTCTTCTGGCAAATCTCTTCTATCTGTGCCCTTCTCTTCTATTGCTAACTGCAGACTTTGATCCTTTCACTTTGTTGCACATTATACCTGGAACGAACGACTTGAGTCTATAAGTCAGGCACCTTCTCTGACCCTTTTCAAATCCAGGCTGAAAACTCACTTCTTCACTGCCATTTTCAAATCTTGACTCATCTCATCTCTTTGTGTTTCCCTTGTGTTGTCTGTCTTGACTAGATTGTAAGCTCTGATGAGCATGGACTGTCTCTTACATGTCTGTGCAGCTCTGCATACATCTATACAAATGCTCAGTAGTAGTAGTAGTATCCACAGAAATAGAGAAGGGGGGAAGCGGGAGGTGGGTTTAGGCAGAAAGATCAAAAGCTTAGTTTTGGCCATGTTCAGTTTCAGATGGAGGTGAGACATCTAGGCAGCCATGTTGGATAAGCGCAGAGATCTGAGCCAAGATTCTTGGAGAAATTCCAGGAACAGAGAGGTAGATCTGAGAGTTGTCAGCATAAAAATGGCACTGAAAACCATGGGAGGAAATAAGTGCACCTGTTGTAGGCAGAATTCAGCGGTGAATGGAGAGGCTGCTCTGTGCTGTTCTGGAACCACACAAGGGCGAGTAGGTAAATGGCCCTTTATTAGAGAAACCTCCAAACAGCTGCATTTCCATGTTGCCTTTTTCAGGGCATTTTCTGGTTGTTAGGACCAAATGTATAAATCCACATGAATGAATTCCAACAAGAAATACACTATCCGGAGATAATAACTGCTAACCAGTTTGGTTTTGCGATTGTTATTTCCGGATAGTGTATTTCTTGTTGGAATTCATTTGTGTGAACTTATAAGTTTGGTCCTAACAACTGGAATATCCTCTGAAAAAGGCAACATCGAAACACGGCCGTGTAGGGGATACTCTAATAAAGGACCATTTACCTACTCGCCCTTGTGTGGTTCCTGTTTTCAGCGAGTGAGGTTGTATGTTTTCTGTGGACTGTGCTGTTCTGGGGCATCCCTGCTGTGGTCAGGTGATGTTGCCAATCATGGGGAAAGGGCCTGATTATCTTCAGAGCACCTGGGAGCATGTCCTTTTGTTTGCGGTGGAGCAGCAATGAATAATGCTGCCCTGTTGCAGGTGTAGTTCGGTGTCAAGTGGAGAGATTGTTCTGTGCTGTTCTGGGGCTTCCCTGGGTGACCCTGCTGTGATCGTGTATCCAGAGCTTAGCGGGTGGTGTTGCCAATTGTGGGGATGAATGACAGCATATATCTTACTTGCATTCAGTCATATTTTATAAATTACAGGGGCATTTTCAAAATGGTTTAACCGGTTAGAAGACCATTATCCAGTTAAACTGCAGTCATCAGGATATTCAGCGGCACTACATTGTTGAGTTTATGTTGAGAGATGTGTCTATTGCCTCTCTCTAACTTCCAGCCTGACTCTTGACCTATGGATAGAGCAGGAGGGGTCCAACCAAGCTAGGGAAGCTGAACAGCAACCCAATGTCTCAGAAAACTGGAATCTAGAAGCTAAAAGAACTATCATCACAGAGCATGGGTATAATCAGGGATGCAACCTCTAGTGGTGGGAATCCCTCCTGAGTAGATAGGGTCTACTAGACTTTGAGGCTTTGTGGAATGGTGGACCCCTTAGGTGGAGGGAGGTCCAGTGGTGGAGGCAGTGAATGCAGCAACCCCTGCAGATGGAGGGAGGCCCAGCAGCAAAAACAGTGAGTGGAGCAGTGGCTCCTGCAGATAGAGTGAGTGGAGCAATGAAAGAAATGTGTAGAACAGTGGCCCCTGCAGAAAGAAGGAGGCCTAACAGTGGAGATAGTGGTGAAACATTGACTCTGCAGGAAAAGAGAGATCATGCAGTAGAAACAGGTCAGGCCAGGCACAACAAATTTTCCCAGGACTTACAGCAGCCCCCAGCGCAGTTGTACTCCAGCACATGGGAGAGGCATGTGGGAAAGAAAGAGTGGAGAATATCTAGTAATACAACATGTGAGAGAAAAAAATCCTAATTGGTATTACAATGTGGGGATTAGTATGCCAAAAATATCTGAATTGTTTTCTGATACTTTGAAGGAATACATGGGATTCATGTTCATTGAATGGTTATGCTTTGGGGAGATTAATACCTGAACTGTTTGAGTGTACTCTTGATACTTTCTATAATTTTATAATTGTAGAGGTTAATAAAGCTTGTCAATATTGCCAGCCATCCTTTTTCTCACTCACATATTTTCTAGAGGGAAGGGAGGGAAATCCCAGATGCTAGCATCCTTCTTCCCCAAGTGAAAGCGCCAAGTGCCAAGTATTCAGGGATCAATCGAGCCTGCCTAAGGGTGGGATCCTGCCAGATCAGCCCTGGATCCAGGGGCAACTACAAGAGGATGCTATATAAATATATATTTTTCCATTTTTGTTCTGAACCTGGGCTTGACTGGATTTATTTCTGTCCACAAGAACTCTGGCTACTCACACATATTTACTAAGCTGTCGTTAAATAGCACATTTTACAACAGTGATGTTTATCATAAGAATCACTATTTATTTAACATTTCTTACATACTGCCTTTCATGATATCAAGGTGGTTTACATTGAGCAAACTGAAATTACATTGAACAGACATTATAACTTGAAGATAACTATTTTACAGGGAACATGGGCAATGGAGGGTTAAGTGGCTTGCCCAAAACCACAAGGAGCACCTGTGGGATTAGAAACCCCAGTCCTTCTGGCCCAAGGTTGCTGTCCTCTAGTGGGATTTGGGCCCCCTGACCTTCTGGCCTGAGGTAATGTGCCCCAACCACTGGGCCACTCCCCCTCCATACTAATGTGTGGCACTTCAGTAGCACAGGTTAGCAACTGCAGTGGCAAATGGAAATTGTATTCCTGCAACCAGAAACATTGTGCATTCTGCCACAACTGGTAAAAGCACTGCAAGGAACACCAGGGACCCTAGGACCAATTTGTGCATGTTCACCTATAACAGGGATTCTCAACCTAGCCTGTCAGGTTTTCAGGATAATGCACTGTCTCCATTATATGCAAATCTCTCTCATGCATATTCATTGTGGCTATCCTGTAAACATGACTGGCTGGGTATATCCCGAAGACTGGGTTGAGAACCCCTGATCTATAACAACCCTCTTTCCCTTCTATTGAGCCCTCCAGTACTCAGGACTTAAAGCACATGCCTGAGGTGTTCCCCCATAGAGTAAGCACAGATTTTGATCAGAAGTAATAGAAGACTAATCAGAGAAGAAGTATTTTCAAAGAACCAATTAGGCAAACATGCATCATCAGTTGACCAATTGGAACAAGCTGCATCATCAGGATGCAACTAGGGACAGCATAAAAGGCAGGAAAAAGCCGAAACTCACTGCATATGTGAGGAAAGCATCTTGAGGGTAAGTGCATGACAGTTCCTGACTACAGTAACAAAGATAGCAAGCCCCACGGTAGGTTCACTATCTCCTAAGCGGACTGGTTGTGGGATGCACTAGCCCCCCTCAACATCCAGGGGTATGCTTAATATAGGGCATTAGTGGCTACTGCAGGGCTAATGTGGAATTAATGACTAGCATGGGAAAAATGCAGACATTGCAGTGCATTTTTGTGATGTCTGCATTTCATGCAGTGCACTCAGGCTTGGGCGGAGAGTGGGAGTGCCTACAAGGTGCGATTTCTGTGGTTGTTACCATCACATGGTAAGTACAAAATTTTGTAGGCTTCACAAATTTTACTAGATTTTACTACTTCAATGGGATGGCTGCATGCGCAAAGCTTACCCCCATGATGCTTGCATTTTCTCCATGCTATCTGCAGGGGATATGCTGGGAATGCCCCTTGCAGCTACTGCGGGACTTTTGTAGCTAATGCTGGATTTTTTCTGTGATCACTCAGTGTTAGCTGCAAAGGCCTAGCGCACCTTAGTAAACATTACCCCAAATCTCACAATCCCCACAAACCCCCAGGAGATTTCTTTAATATTATTTCCAAACAAATATTTATTTATTTATTTTATTTATTTACATTTCTGCTATACCGCACTATTTGCGATCAGCGCGGTTTACATAGAACTAACAGTTTCCGACAAAAAACAAGAGTCAGGTCATTACAAAGAACAGGAGCATCAACTTGGCTAACCAGGGAAAACTATCTACATGTGTGGAACATTGAAATAAGTAATTGTATGCCTGTGGGATGGAGTTATTGTGTGTTATAGTAAAGTTCATGCAGGCCGATATTCAAAAAATGCATGTAAATTTTACATATTTCGTGTGACCAAAGGTGCTATATTTTTTATATATTTTTTATATATGTTTTTCATTTTTAATTTCTAAATTAACATACAATATATCAAGCAAAAATTGCATACTTGAAAGAAAAGGAGTAGCACGAGAACAAGCAAGCAAATATCTAAAGCAGATATCTCATAAGAAAAAAAATAAAATACATGTGCTAAACACTAATAGCCCACAAAACGACCAGAGGGAGAGCATGAAAGGAGGCTAGATAACAAAATAAATTGTCAATTAACACAGGAAATATGGCCCCATAAAGGCAAGAAGCATGGCCCAAAACCTAAATCATAGCGGCCAAGAAAAAGTTGGTCTTAACAGTTCCCCATTGTGATTACAACTGAACCAGCATATAGGTGACTGAAAGAGTTGCCCTCCATAAGTTCTCCTCAGATGGACCCTCCAGAACTTGAGTTAAATTCAGGGTATCAAGATTTGCACCCCCTTGTTCTTCATCTGGCAAAAGGCTACTCAAAGGTTTTGTAACAGGCAGGTACCAGCTACTAGTGAACACATTACTGGACTATTGGCATAGGGGTTCAAAGTTAACTTTGAACCCCTAAATTGACTTTTCTATACTCTGAAATTTTTTCAAGTTAATTAGGCTCACCGGATTTTAGAGTCACTGAATCTATGCCTTCATGACAGCTAAGAGTAAGGTACTACCTCACATGTTTCCATTTCTAATAATGTTTCGCCCCTCTGAGATAAATGAGTAGGAGGACACATTATGAAGAGTATGTGAGCTTTACTATAGAATCTCTGGCCCATTTTTTGCTTATTAATTTAGAGCTAGCTATTGCTCTGGAAAAATATCAAATTTTACTGCTGCCTAATTTATCATGTCACCAGTAATCCAGTGCTGTAATTCCAGAACTCACAAGTTGCCTAATTCTGCACCCCAGGAGCATTGGTCCAGTGAAGGGCTGATGTATTAGACCACCTAGACAAACACCTCCCCCCAGCCCATCCCCACCCCTCGAAGACCATCGTACCCTAGTTAAGCCCTCCTATCCCCTCTGAATCTTTTCCCCCTGGAAGAAACCCTCCCAGTTCCTCCAAAGAAGAACCCCCACCCTTTCCTAAGACTCCTGTCCATTGTAGGCTTTCTACCTCAATTTGTGGTGGTCTAGTGGTACAAGGCAGGAGCAATCCCCAATTACTCATGCCCCATCTGGCCCAGGGTTCAAAACAGCTCCTGTTAACCCCTAGCAATATTCTCATAGTCTGATTCTCTGGCTTGGAAAAATAATGCTAGTCTTGAGCAGGCATTATTTTCCCCTGTAATAATGCAGCTTGCAGCGTTCAATGCAAACTGTGCTATTCGATTTACATAATAATAAGGTATTTTGTATCTCATTATTTTGTATCCCATGGTAATTTGAATGAACATGTTGTAGTAAGATAATATGCAGTTTTGCCATTTAATATGCATTATGGGCCAAAAATCATAGGTTATTCTCTTAATGCACGTTAGCATCTACCTCCGAGTCAGATGGATGAAGGAATCTTTAGACAAGGAAATTTAGGCATACTAATCTATTTTAATACAACTTGATTGCTTTGAAAATTCTTCCTTCTCTTGAATATGGTCCTGTAAGTTCACGACAGAGGCTTTTTAAATTAACTTCAAAGCTTTCCATAAGAAGAAAAATTAGGAAATTTAAAAATTAAATTGGAAAATATATATCCTCATACACAGGAATTACATAGCAACATAAGGGCTTGTTTACAAAGCCGCGGTAGCGGTTTGCGATCGTTATCGGAGCTGCGGCCCCATTGATTTCAATGGGGCCGCGGCTCCGATAACGATCGCAAATCGCTACCACGGCTTTGTAAACAAGCCCCTTAGACTCCATCAAGGAAGGAGAGAAAAATGAATCAAATCCTCAAATTGAGCATAGCAAATAATAAACTACTCAGATAGGTCCACTCCATCAACCAAATAAGCCAAACCAAAAAAACAAAGGAAAAGGTGAACATAATAATATCTCTCTTGAAGACACCCAATTAGTCTTCAGACACAGCCTTTTCATAACAAAATTTTCAAAGAAAACATATTGAGTTCCCTGGTATTCTACATTCTACATAGTATTTACAGTGCAAACACAAAACGAAACTACTACCCATAGATAACATTCATGGTTTTACTTCTTGAAACCCTCTTTCTATGGACTTGGGTGGTACGTGAAACATCTGGGAAGACCATCAATCTCTGATCACAGAACAATTCCAGCTTTTTCTGAAAATGCAACTTCAAAATGGAGAGCAAGTTCTGCTACGAGGGGACATGGGATAAGGTGAAAGGGGATAGATTCAGGAGTGATATGCGAAAATATTTATTTACGGAAAGAGTGGTGGATCCGTGGAATAGTCTCCCAGTGGAGGTGGTAGAGATGAGGACGGTATCTGAATTCAAAACAGCATGGGACAAACACAGAGGATCTCTAAAGGAAAAAAGGGGACTGTTGTAGTTGTTATGGAAGGACAGACTAGATAGGCCATGTGGTCTTTTTCTGTCGTCATTTTTCTATGCTTCTATGTTTCCATGAGAGTAGGTGTGGTGAGCAATGTGCAGTTAATACAGGGGTAAATACTGCATGCCACTGCAGCACATTAGGGTGTCGTTCGGTGTAGTTACTGCCAGGAACATGCTGGAATTAACCCCCGCCCCCCGATAATTAGCAGACAGCATTTCCAACTACCATGCTTTAGTTTTTGTGCCGAACATTTGTTAACTTCAATATCCCAGCACAGTTTAGTAAAAGAGATCCTAAGGCCCCCTTCTGCTTATCCCTCCCTTTCTTCTGTTCCATTGTTATTTTTGCCCTCCCCTCCCACCACTCCAGGGGAAGACAATTTTATGCATTCAGCAATGTTTCAGTGTAGATAAATTTGGTAGGTTTGCTTATGGTGCCCTATTTATTCCTATAGGGAATTTGAATGTCTCTATCATATCTTCCCTCTCTTTGCTCTACTTTTCATCCTTAAGTCTCATCTCATAAGGATTTTGTTGTAGACTCTGCACCATTCCAATTGCCTTTCTCTTGGTGGTCTTCAACCTCCCAATATCTGGTCTCTGCCTTCAGCTGAAAGGTTACCAATACTAGTCAAAATCTACTTCAGGGAGGAAGTTACGTCACCGACCTGGATGGTGGCCTAAAAGAGAAGCTCCCTTTGGGATGCAGAGAAAAGCAGCGATATCTATAAGCATCGGGCCTCCCCCTCCCGAAAAAAGGGTATTTTGTGGACGACATTGACAAGGCTTGCGATGTCGGCCAGGAAAAAGTTAGAAAAATACCGCTCTGCTTATGCTCCGTTGCGCTCTCAGAAAGAGAGGGACGAGAAGGAGGACACCGAGACGGAGGAAGAGTTGGAGAATGCTGAGGAGCACTGTACCAAAGGCGATCTTAAACGGTGATGCCGTGAGATAAAAACAGAAGTTATTGGAGTGAAAACTGAAGTGAAGGAATTACTTGCTGAGTTTCGCCAGGACATACAGGCTTTGGGGCACTGTGTAGAAGTTCTGGAGGAGCACATGGACGAGATGGCCACCGAAGTACAGACGGTGCGCAGCATGAATAGTAAGTGGCAGGAAGCAACGGAGGAATTATGTGGGAAAATTGAAGATCTAGAGAATAGATCTCGGCGTTGTAACATACGCATACGAGGGGTCCCTGAGGAAGATCAATACAAACCGGCTGTCCGAGTGGTTCGTGAAATATGTGAGACCCTGCTAACAGAGGATGACCAGGCCGAGATGCCAGCAAAAAAGGAAACTGGAATAGAACGGGCACATAGAGCCCTCAGG
Source organism: Ichthyophis bannanicus (assembly GCA_033557465.1). Lineage (NCBI taxonomy): Eukaryota > Metazoa > Chordata > Amphibia > Gymnophiona > Ichthyophiidae > Ichthyophis > Ichthyophis bannanicus. The sequence goes on from CM066032.1 coordinate 2,655,129, forward strand.
TTCCCCCCGGGGAATCGACCCAGAGATATTATTGCTTGCTTGACTAGCTTCCCCTTAAAAGAAGAGGTCATGAGAGCGGCGACAAGAAAAGGGAAGCTGCAGTGGCAGGGCTCCGTTATTGAGGTGTTTCAAGATCTGGCACCAGTGACATTACAGCGTCGAAAGACAATGCACCCTGTTACTGAATACTTGAGAAGTGAAAATATTAAATATAAATGTCTTTTCCCCTTCGGCCTGCAGTTCGAAGCTGGGGGCAAGCCCTATCGGGTTAAGTCTTTGTTGGAAGCATGGGGGTGTTTGGAGAAAGCTAAGGCCCCGAACTTACCTCGGACTTGAATTCTTCAAGATACTTCCGATCCAGAGCGGGAGCAGTCCACTCTACTGGACAAGTTGAAGTGGCAACGGATTCCAGCGAGGGGACATCGTCTCCGTCGCACATCTGGGGAAACTTCTCAAGATGGAGAATCGGCGACTGGTGAGCCACTGACAACTACATGAGATCGAGGATTCTAGATCCTGGACTTGGGATGAGTCTTGGGAGCAGTTTCGGCTCCATTGGTAGAACAAGGGGGAAGGCCCCAAAAGCAGAAAGCGCTGTTTCAGGAGGCTCAATTACAGCGCTGGCAAGTAATTTTTTTACAAGAAACACATTTACTGCCGAAAGATGAACATCTCTTGCGGCATGGCGCTTATCTGGTTTAATGCTGAAGGCTTGCATAAAAAAGCTGGAGTGGCTATTATGGTGCATAAAGATGTCCCCTTTCAATTGGGGGGGTGCTTAAAGGGTCAAAAGGACGAGTCTTGTTAGTCTGGGGGGAATTATATGGACAGGAGGTTACCTTTTTAAACATCTACGGTCCAAACAATCCCTATATGGATTTTTGGGCCGCACTGTCTAGTTGGCTATCAGATAAAATTCATGGGGCATTATTAATGGGCGGGGACTTTAATGAGGTCTTGAACCCGCAGAGGGATAGATCACTGGGGGGCAATAGGGCGGAGGCTAGAGGGCGGGTACAATTGCGGAATCTGATGCAACACTATGGGCTGTGGGATGTTTGGCGTCAGGTGCATCCACAAGGAATTGATTATACACATTATTCACAGGTCCACCATAGTTATAGCAGAATTCATTTCTTCCTTGGGGATGCTTCATGGATCCAAAGGATTCTTAAGGCTGGCATTGAGCCCATCACCTGGACTGACCATGGCCCAATCTGGGTAGAGTTCGGGGGAGAGAGGGACAAGGATGGAAGGTCATTTTGGCATCTGAATAAAAGCCTTCTTCAGGATAAAGCAGTGCTTGCCAACGTGGTCGAGGAAATTCAAAATTATTATCTTGTGAATGATACAGAGGAGGTAGCTCCGGGGATTCAATGGGACGGATTAAAGACTATCTTACGAGGGATTTTGATACAGTGGGCGGCCCGAAAAAAGAAAGATAGCTCAATTGCTCCAGAGGGTTAAAGAGTTGGAACATCGTCATAAACAGGGGGGTGGAACAAAGATTAGGGCGCAATTGAAACACGCACGAGCAGAGTTAACCTCCTTGCAGATGGAATTAATTAATTTCCAATTGTGACGCATTAACCAACACTATTATGAATTTAATAACAAGGCAGGTCGATTATTAGCAAGGAAGTTGCAGGATAGGGAACGGCGTGCCACTATTTTGAAAGTTAAAGGCCCTGGGGACAAGCTTTTATTCCAAACAAAAGATATTAGAGAGCAATTCATGCAGTATTATAAAACTTTATATACTAGTGAGATGAAGGGGGCCCCAACAGGAGCGGTGAACTATATTCAGGAAGGAGGGGATTTTCCGGTAATATCTGAATTAAATCGAGAAATATTAAATCAGGACATTACCCTAGAAGAAATTAGCCAAGTAATTAAAGGGTTAGCTCTGAATAAATCACCAGGATTAGATAGATTTTCCACGCTGTTCTATAAAAAATTGGCGACACAGTTAGCCCCGATATTACAGCGCTTATTTAATGACGTACTTCAGGGGCATCTGTTGCCTCCTTCAATGAGCCAGGCAGGGATCTCAGTGATAGCGAAGCCGGGTCGTGATCCCACAGTCTGTGGTTCCTACCGGCCCATCTCTCTTTTGAATACAGATGGGAAAATATTGGCAAAGATTTTAGCGAACAGATTAGGGTGCATCCTACCAAAGATTATCCATTCAGATCAAACGGGGTTTATTCAGGGACGAAGTACGGGGGATAACATCAGGAGAGCAATTCAAGTAATGTGGACCGCCAAGCAGCACAAGCAAGAATTTCTTATGTTGGCCGTGGATGCCGAAAAGGCGTTTGATAGGGTAGAATGGGGATTTATGTTTGAAGTGTTAAAAGCAGTAGGGATAGGCCCCAATATGATGCTATGGATAAGAGCGTTGTATGCTCACCCAGTAGCAACGTTTAAAATAAATGGGAGACATTCCGATTTATTTTCCTTAGAGAGGGGCACGAGACAAGGGTGTCCTTTGTCCCTTTTATTATTTGCTTTAACTATGGAACCATTAGCGCGGTGTTTGAGGCAGAATAAAGATGCAACGGGGTTAACAATAGGAGAGATAGAACATAAGTAAGCGATGTTCGCAGATGACTTGCCGTTGTTTATCACTCGTCCGCTGCTGACATTGCCTATTTTTATGGCAGAGTTGAAGCGATTTAGAGCGGTTGCAGGATTCAAGATTAATTGGGATAAAACGGAGGCATTAAATGTTAATTTGCCTGGAACCTTAACATCGCACTTACGGGAGTGCTTTAAATTTCGATGGGCCCCAAGTAAGATTAAATATCTGGGAGTGTATCTTACCTGGGATCTGGATAAGCTTTATAAGCTGGCAATAGTGATCATAGCATGATCGCCTTTGATTTAATTAGTGGAGGAGGGATAGTAAGGAAATCCACAGTACTACCTTTTAACTTTCGAAAGGGAGACTATGATAAAATGAGGAAAACAGTCAAGAAAAAACTAAAAGGAGCAGTTGCAAAGGTTAAAGACGTACATCAGGCTTGGCTGTTGTTGAAAAATACTATCTTGGAAGCCCAGACCAGCTGTATTCCACGCTTTAAGAAAAGTGGAAAGAAGTCCAAAAACTGCCAGCATGGTTTAAAGTTGAGGTCAGAGAGGCTGTTGTTGCCAAAAAAGCATCTTTCAGGAAATGGAAAAAAGAGCCAAACGACGAAACCTGGAAACAGCACAAGCACTGGCAAGTCAAATGCAAGGCATTGATAAGGCAGGCAAAGGGAGAATTTGAGAAGAAGCTTGCTGCAGAAGCAAAAACGCGAAGTAAAGACCTTTTCAAGTACATTCGTAGCAAAAACCTGTGAGAGAGTCAGTTGGTCCATTAGATGATAAAGGGGTTAAAGGAGCACTAAGAGGAGACAAGGCGATAGCGGAGAGACTGAACGAATTCTTTGCTTCAGTCTTTACTGAGGAAGATGTAGGGATGTTACCCATGACTGAAGTGGTATTTAAAGGTGCAGAAGAATTGAAGGAAATATTGATACATCGAGAAGATGTATTACAACTATTAGATAAGCTGAAGAGTAGCAAATCACCTGGGCCGGATGGTATACATCCAAGGGTATTGAAAGAACTGAAATATGAGATTGCAGACCTGCTATTAGTAATCTGTGAACTATCATTAAAATCATCTCTAATACCTGAAGATTGGAGGATCGCCAATGTAACACCATTTTTTAAAAAGGGTTCCAGGGGTGATCCGGGAAACTACAGACCGGTGAGCCTGACGTCAATACCGGGAAAAATGATAGAAACCATCATAAAGAATAAAATTACTCAGCATGTAGATAGTCATGAACTAATGAGAGACAGCCAACATGGCTTTAGACAAGGAAGATCTTGTCTTACTAATCTGTTATGTTTTTTTGAAGGAGTGAATAATCAGGTGGACAAAGGTGAGTTGGTTGATATTGTGTATCTGGACTTTCAGAAAGCCTTTGACAAGGTCCCTCATGAGAGACTTTTGGCAAAACTAAAGAGTCATGGGATAGGAGGCAGTGTACTATTGTGGATCAGGAACTGGTTAAAAGATAGAAAGCAGAGCTTAGGGCTAAATGGCCAATTTTCCCAATGGAGAAAGGTGAATAGTGGTGTACCCCAGGGATCTGTGCTGGGTCCGCTGCTTTTTGACATATTCATAAATGACCTGGAAAGTGGAATAACGAGTGAGGTTATCAAATTTGCAGATGACACAAAACTATTTAAAGTTGTTAAAACCCAAGAGGATTGTGTAAAATTGCAAGAGGATCTTGATAAATTGGAAGACTGGGCATCAAAATGGCAGATGAAATTTAATGTGGACAAGTTCAAGGTTATGCACCTAGGGAAGAACAACCCAAACTATGGTTACACGATGCAAGGTTCCACATTAGGAACCACCACCCAGGAAAAAGATTTAGGCGTCATTGTGGATACCATGTTAAAACCCTCGGCCCAGTGTGCAGCGGCGGCCAAGAGAGCAAATAGAATGCTAGGTATGATAAGGAAAGGAATGGAAAATAAAACAAAGGATATTATAATGCCTTTATATCGTTCCATGGTGAGACCGCACCTTGAATATTGTGTGCAATTCTGGTCGCCGTATCTTAAAAAGGATATAGAGTTATTAGAAAAGGTTCAGAGAAGAGCCCCCAAAATGGTAAAGGGGATGGAAGCATACTCCTATGAAGAAAGGCTAAAAAGGTTAGGGCTCTTTAACCTGGAAAAGAGACGGCTGAGGGGAGATATGATAGAAGTCTATAAATTAATGAGCGGAGTGGAACGGGTAGATCGATTGTTTACCTTATCAGAATATAGAAAGACTAGGGGACATGCAATGAAGCTACAGGGTAAACTATTTAAGACTAATAAAAGAAAACATTTTTTCACTCAACGTGTAATCAAACTCTGGAATTTGTTACCGGAGGATGTTAGTGTAGCTGGGTTTAAAAAAGGTTTGGACAAGTTCCTGGAGGAAAGGTCCATAAGCCATTATTAAGAAGGGACCCAGGATATCAATGCTTGAACCAATACAAGCATTGTGGAACCTATGTCCCTTGGGGAAACTGCTAGGTACATATGACCTAGATTGGGCACTGTTGGAAACAGAATACTGGGCTTGATGGACCTTGGTCTGACCCAGTATAGCATATCTTATGTTCTTATGTTCTTATGTTCTATAGCGCCAATTATCTGGGGCTGTTTGAACGGATAGGCAGGGACTTGGAGAAGTGGAATAAAGAGGAGATTTCTTGGTTAGGTAGGATCGCTACAATTAAGATGATGATCCTACCCCAATTGCTGTATTTCTTTCAAGTATTGCCCATCAAGGTCCCTCAAAGAGTATTACACAGGCTTCAATGGAAGCTGTTCTTGTTTGTGTGGCGACACCGACCCCCACGCATAGCACGTACAGTAATGTATAGAGCACGGGGGAAAGGCGGGCTGGGAATGCCAGCGATTGCGGATTATTATTTAGCAGCGCAAATGCTGCAAGTGATGGAGTGGAGGGAACCTGTCTTATCGAAAGGATTTCTATCTACTGAACAACAGGCGATACCACATTATAAACTTCATTGTTTACCCTGGTTACAGAAGGGACTTCTACAGGGGGACTGGACGAGCAATCCTTTTTTACGTCATCTTTGGGGTGAATGGAGTAGAGGATGGCGGAGAGTAAATGCTCGTCCAGGGACATCTTTGCTTTCACCGATTAATGCCCCTCCAGCTTTTGAGCCGGGCAGGGAACGAATATTACAGACTTGGGGGGAGCGGGGCTTAACCCAATTTGTGCATTTTATTGATGCAGATACGGTCAAGTCCTTTGAACAGTTGAAAGCTGAGTTTCATTTAGAAAGACGAGATTTTTTCGCTTACTTGCAGGTGATTCATTACCTGCGCCAAAAATTTAATCGAGACCGTATTGAGGAAGGACTTAACGCCCTTGAGGCCCTGTGGGTAGGTCATCATTCCTCCCAGGGATTGATACGCTTGCACTATGCCAGTTTGCGAGCGGCCATGGAGGTCGAGACAAAGTTAAAATATATGGTGGACTGGGAAAAAGATTTGGGGATGAATTGGGATGTGGAGGGGTGGAAGGATATATGCAAAGTCGCGGTTAGATCCTCTGTTTGCACTATGATTCAAGAGAATACTTATAAAATATTAATGTGATGGTATTATACCCCAGAGCGGTATCATAAGATGTTCCCTGCGGTCTCAGATCTCTGTTGGAGGGGCTGTGGTGCTCAGGGAACATATTTTCACATGTGGTGGGAGTGCCCATTGGTTCACTCTTATTGGACATGGGTCCGTGACCAGATGGGAGTAATTTTTGTGGTGGGACTGGAACTTTGCCCCTCTTTATTCCTTTTGGGCGTCAGGCCGACCAATCTACCAAATAAATGGCTTAGACCAATGCGGTCATGTATAGTGGCGGCGAGGTGCGAAATTGCTTGGAAGTGGCAACAGGGGGGATCTCCAGATCTCAATCATTGGGTTACGAGGTTATATAAAGTGATGCAAATGGAGCGTTTAATAGCCATCAGGAAAAATCAGGGGGAACGTTTTGAGAATCAATGGAAACCTTTATTGGAATATTTAGCTGCTTCATGTAAAGGATAATTATCCACTTAGGAGGGGAGGACGGGAAAGGGGAAGAGAGATTATAGGGTACTTGCGGGCTTTGACAGCAAGGGAGGGTGGGAGGGGGGTGGATATGAGGGGGGAGGGGCTGATTATATATCTTGTCATTATATAACCTGTTATTAAGCTCTGTGGTGACGTGTTTGCTGGTTAAATAAGTGTGTTAAACCATTGTATTATGCTGTGAGCGATTTACTGTTTGCAATAAAACTAATAAAGATTAAGTTAAAAAAAATCTACTTCAGGGTAAGAAGGCTGCTGGGGCTAGGGGAATATGGGGGAGGGGGGAGGCATGGAGAGAGCAAGTGGGGCTGGGGCGAGGGCCCAGAAGCGGGGTGGGGGGGGGTTCAAGGTGGTAGATTGGTTCCTCAGCCATTAGGGCAGCAGGGTGGGGATTCCGGAGGTGGACCTAGGGGAGTGTCGGGACACTCGCCAGGTGGGCATGGTGAGGGGGAGGGGGATGCGGCTTTGGGTCAAGAGGAGGTAGAACCCTTGGGGTTTTGGGGAGTAGGGTGCAGGGCTGACATGAGTGCATCAGGTCCAGCACCTTTGCAGTTCAGGTGGCCAGGTAGTCACTCTGGGGTAGAAAGGATGGGGGCACAAGGGGACAGTTGGCCTGGGGTGAGTTCGGTGTCCTGGCAGCACTGGCTTAGGGGCGGGCAAGGGTCGTCGGGAGCAGAGTGGCTTGGGGCTTGGCAACCAGCGTGACAGTCGGTGGTCCCTCCCCCGGTGTTCTCTTTTATGTCTCCCCAGGTGCCCACGATGGTTTAGTACCCCACAGTGCCTGGAGGCGGAGGCCACGGTGGAGCGGAACAGCAACAGCGCAGCTTGGTGGATAGCTCCTTGGTGATGGGGACCATCACAGAGCAAGCGGACGAGCCGAGGGCAACAGGTGGTAGCCGATAAGGGAGTGGGAACAGGGGGAAAGGCGCGTAAGAAGCGGAAGCATGCATGTTGGAGGCGACATTTTTCAGATTCCTCCTCATCCTCTTTATCGGTCTCATCTTCAACCATGTCAGAGGATGGTGGAGTTGGACAAGAGATAGGATGTAAGGAAGGGGGTTTAGGCAGGTCGGCAGGGGGAGCCCCCTCATTAGCGGTGTATGTGGAGTTATGGGAAGGAGTACCAAAACATTTGCATCGTAAGATTAAGTAAAGGAGATATGTGGATATCTTCCGACTGTTAGAGGGGAAGAGGTGGTCGGGGGATAGTAAGAAGAAGAGAAAGGAGGATGAGAAGGCCAGACGGATCAAGAAGGTGTCTAGGAACATGATGAACTGGACGAGGGACTTTTTTGCGTTTGGCCAGTGTGTGGGGACATCATTACCTGGATCAGTACAAGATGTTGGCGGCCTATGTGGATGACATTTTGGAGGCCGCGCAGATGCATGAGGGATGTTCGTGGTTGAACTATGACAAGAAATTCCGCAATAAAATGGAGGAAAATCGTTTTTTGTCATGGGGTGCACAGGACATTAATCTGTGGCTCACGCAAATGTCCACCAAGTCAGGGGCAGAGGGTATCAGTGGAAAACAGTGGGTTGGGATAGCTGGGGGGACAGGACGTTCCTTTCAGCCGACAGGAGCCAATCTGCAACAGAAGATGGGAGGTGCGGGAACTGGGGACGTATGCTGGAGATTCAATAAGGCCTCGTGTCTCTTTCCCGATTGTAAGTTCCGCCATGCATATTCAAGTTGTGGAGGGGGGCATTCGGCAGCAAAGTGCCTTAAAAAAAGGACCGTCCCAGCTAGTGGGTCGGCCACTAAGTAATTTTGATGTCGGCAGTCTGGCAGATACCCCAATATGGGTGTAGGCGTTATGGGCCAGGCTGCAACAATACCCAAGGTGGAGAGCCAAGGAGGTGTTGGAGAAAGGGTTTCAGGAGGATTTTGTCATCTCGGTGGAAGGTAAAGTGGTAGCATACACGTCGCGTAATTCGCCATCAGTACAGCGCTTGGCACCAGTAGTGCGGGACAATTTGTTAAAAGAATTAGAGTTAGGAAGGATTGCTGGCCCATTTGTGGAAAAGACATTCCCAGATTTGGTAGTGACCCCTTTGGGTATTATACCCAAAAAGGAGGCAGGGAAGTTTAGATTAATTCATAATTTGTCATTTCCGGAGGGTACATCGGTCAACGATCACATACCCTGGGCTGTGCAGTTCGATATGCGTCGTTCGACAGGGCAGTGGAATTGGTGAGGCGGCAGGGTTTCAGGCATGGATGGCAAAAGTCGATATTGACCCAACAAAAGAACAGCTAACTGCCACGAAATGGCAGACAAAAAAACAGTCCGAAAATGTGGCAGAAAAGGTAAAACCAAAGCCTTTATAATTCAGGGGTTGAGTGGTGCCAAAATCTGACACTGGCCGTGTTTTGTTTGAAACTTCTTCAGGGGTATGGCTCAACTACGGGTAAAAACATAAATAAATAAAACCAAAACATAAAAAACATAAGAATAGTTAATAAGATAAGAACATAGTACTTAACAACAAATGTTGCTTAGGAACGTCTAAAAACAGGAAATAACCTGTTAAACAACCAATAAGGGAATTATTACAAATATATAAATAAACCTCATATACAAACAATAAAAATTGATAGATTATGAAGTTAAAATAATAAGACAGTAACAATGTACATCAAAATGCATCAAACTGCATAAAAATGCATATAAATATAAACGGGAACAACCCAATAAATAAATAAAACATTAAATAACATTGTAAACTACATGAACCAATATTAAATGATAATTAATAAATACAGTTAAAAAATTAAAAAGAGAACTAAAAAAGAAATAAAACGAGAAGTTCAGCAAGAGAAAACTGATAAAGAAATAATAAACTAAAAAGGTGAACTAAAAACATAAATATAACATGTTGTGCATATCTATAATAAAGCTAATAAAATGAAAATAATAAATCTAATGGTTAATGTTTCTGAGGAGGACTACAGAGCAAAAAAAAAAAAAGGGCAGGAGGAAGACAGTGGTAAAAAATCCAGGACAAAGGATGAGAATCAATGAACCTACCACTGAACCATGTATGATCTGAATAACACCCTTTAAAATGATGAGATCCTGAGGATCATGCACCTTAGGAAAATAAATAAATAAATAATGGTAAGTATTAAATAAAAACATCTATCTAATCTACTAACTACCTGACGTTGATTGGAAATGAAGATTAAATATGAAAATCATGTGCAAGTGCTACAAGAACCACTTGTAGCACTTGTAAATGTTGTAATGAATAAACTGTTGTGTCTTAATGCAATAGAAAATGTTTAACGACTAGCGGTTGAAGTGCTTCCAAATTGTATGGCAAATACAAATGATTAAGCATGAATCTTATGTGGAAATCAGACCGATGAACCTCCAAATGTAGATAAGGATGACTCGCAGTTAAAAAAACTTTCTGTGGTTTAACCAACGATGTTACCAAACCCTTTTAACAAACTTGGAGAAACTGCGCAGTGCTGTGTACAAAACAAGATAAAATACTAACAAGCTTGTTTTCACAAACAAAACTGTTTTAACCTTAAAAATCAAGAAAAATAAAAATAAACTAGATATACCATTTGCACGCGCTGCAAACACCCTTCTAGGGCATACGAATAAAGACCTGTGCAACTCCGTGTAGACATCAAAGTAAAAACTCTGACGAAACTGTATTCAAAAATAAACCTGTTCATGGTCTTAAAACACAAAAAGAAAAATTAAATAAACGAGCATGTAATGCACGCACTGAAAAACTTATAAACACATAAGTGAACCGGAACTATCGCCAGGTAAACGGAACAACCCCTCAAAAAGGAAAAAATCTAATGATAAGCATTCCAATATAAGAAAACATAGTAGCGAACCTACGAAGTTGTATAAATAGAGACTTACCACAATTTGTAAATCAAAAAGTGCCCAGTAGTAAAATATAATCAACAAACCCAACTATTAATCCGGAAACTTGCTTTCTATGGTATATCCAGCAATGTCAACTAACATTCAACATAACGAAAGAACTTGAAAAAATCGTGTATGAAAACTACAACCGAGCAACTGCAGGACACCAACACTTACAATTGAAACAGACCTCCCAAGCGTGTCAATTGTTTCTAACAGACTAAAAAAACGCCGAAGCATGCGCTGTAAGTACTGATCAAAAGTGGAGGAGCTATAAACAGAACTACAAAGGAAAAACAAGAAAAGAACGGTGGAAATAGAACAAATGACAAACCATATAATTACAGCTCAGACCACTGCTATAGAATGGCTTTTAACTATTGCCATGAATTGTCAGAAGTCCAAACTACTCTAAACAGATCAGTAGTGCATAACAGATGTAGTAATCATCAACGTCAGGTAGTTAGTAGATTAGATAGATGTTTTTATTTAATACTTACCATTATTTATTTATTTATTTTCCTAAGGTACATGATCCTCAGGATCTCATCATTTTAAAGGGTGTTATTCAGATCATACATGGTTCAGTGGTAGGTTCATTGGTTTTATTTATTTATGTTTTTACCCGTAGTTGAGCCATACCCCTGAAGAAGTTTCAAACGAAACACGGCCAGTGTCGGGTTTTGGCACCACTCAACCCCTGAATAATAAAGACTTTGGTTTTACCTTTTCTGCCACGTATTCGGACTGGTTTTTTGTCTGCCATTTCGTGGCAGTTAGCTGTTCTTTTGTTCTGTCAATATCGACTTTTGCCATCCATGCCCGACCCCTGCCGCCTCACCAATTCCACTGGCCTGTCGAATGACGCATATCGAACTGCACAGCTATCCCAGGGTATATGATCGTTGACCGATGTACCCTCCGGAAATGACAAATTATGAATTAATCTAAACTTTCCTGCCTCCTTTTTGGGTATAATACCCAAAGGGGTCACTACCAAATCTGGGAATGTCTTTTCCACAAATGGGCCAGCAATCCTTCCTAACTCTAATTCTTTTAACAAATTGTCCCGCACTACTGGTGCCAAGCGCTGTACTGATGGCGAATTACGCGACGTGTATGCTACCACTTTACCTTCCACCGAGATGACAAAATCCTCCTGAAACCCTTTCTCCAACACCTCCTTGGATCTCCACCTTGGGTATTGTTGCAGCCTGGCCCATAACGCCTCCACCCGTATCGGGGTATCTGCCAGACTGCCGACATCAAAATTACTTAGTGGCCGACCCACTAGCTGGGACGTTCCTTTTTTTAAGGCACTTTGCTGCCGAATGCCCCCCTCCATAACTTGAATATGCATGGCAGAACTTACAATCGGGAAAGAGACACGAGGCCTTATTGAATCTCCAGCACACGTCCCCAGTAACCGGGTAAGGCGGACCATAGCTTCCCGCCCCCAATCCTATACCCTTTTTCCCAACCCCTTTTATTTAACACCTCATACACAAAACAAACATCACACATTTTTGGATCAAAAACTGGTCGCAGCTTTATTACTTTGAACAATTAACTCTTTACAAACTCACAACAGAACTTACCCCCCCCCCCCCCGGCAGGCCAATCCATCACCCGCCATATTATTAGCAAGGTGACGTCGCTTCTGCCTCCCTCGGGTACAAGTCCCGAATAATTCGCTTCCCCCTCCCTCATCCGGCTTCGCCATGTTATTAGCAAAAACCTGAGGGATTGTCCGGGTCGGGGGTACCCCACACCCGCCCTAATGCTTGCCATCCGGCTCCAGACCCCGGAAACCTCTGGGATCCCGCCAACCCCCTCCAGCTGCAACACCCCCTTTTACCACAAGGCAAACCCCCAGTCCGCGAGGGAGGGTGGGCGGGCGTCCAGCGACCCCGATGTCCGGCGAAAGAGGCCGGAGCCTCGCTGCACCCCCACCCATCACCCCCAAGCGACTGCCCGCTCCGTCTCCCATTGGCTCCCGCGCCCAAACAACTCGCAGGGCCAATGGGAGCGCTCCTATCGTCCCCCCCCCTCTCCCGAGTCGACATACTCCGATGGGGGCGACGCGTGGCCGCCCCCCCGGTTAATGCCGGCCCCGGGCACATGGCTCCGCGGCCTCACTATAACCGGGTAAGGCGGACCATAGCTTCCCGCCCCCAATCCTATACCCTTTTTCCCAACCCCTTTTATTTAACACCTCATACACAAAACAAACCACACATTTTTGGATCAAAAACTGGTCGCAGCTTTATTACTTTGAACAATTAACTCTTTACAAACTCACAACAGAACTTACCCCCCCCCCCCGGCAGGCCGATCCATCACCCGCCATATTATTAGCAAGGTGACGTCGCTTCTGCCTCCCTCGGGTACAAGTCCCGAATAATTCGCTTCCCCCTCCCTCATCCGGCTTCGCCATGTTATTAGCAAAAACCTGAGGGATTGTCCGGGTCGGGGGTACCCCACCCCCGCCCTAATGCTTGCCATCCGGCTCCGGCCCCGGAAACCTCCGGGATCCCGCCACCGGCTCAGACCACCTTGGATCTGAGACGCCCCCCCAAGGAGAAAGCTGCGACCAGTCCGCATCCCAGCCATAAGACACTCCAAGGCCTCCTGCCAATCGTTCAGGAGCAAATCCATCCCCACCGGAGACAGATGTACTCCATCCAAACGAAACAGGCCAGCACAGTCCACATCAACCCACGGATGCAGAATGTGACACCCCCCGTGCTCCCCCACCCACCTGCCAATTTGGCGATTAATCTTAGCTAGTCCCCTAGACCAACGCCGCTGCGCCCGGCACGCGGGCCTTGGAATAATGTCCGACCAAAGCACGACTATACCCGGGAACAGTGCCATCACCACCCCCAAGTCCTTGAGCACCGCCCGGATCAGCTGCCGACAAGTCCAGGAACTCAAGTCGTTGCCTCCCAGGTGGATCAGCAATATATCCGGTGACATCCGAAGCTGGCCTTCATGGTGCCGAAGCAAGGGTAAGAGCTGAAACCACCGCAGTCCGCGCTCCCCCAGCCATGATACGGTCACTCGAGAAGCATCCACTCCAAGATTCACGCCCACCGGTCGTGTTGCTGCTCGTCGACCAGCCCAATACACAAACGAGTGGCCAATCACCCAGCAGCGACACCGTTCTTGTGCTATATCTGCAAAATAAATAAAGAGAGTTAGTCCCCCCCCCCCAGTCACAGCCGCACATAACCACGGAAGGCCTGGGACCTCCACCGACCTATCCGCTGGATATCTCCTTCCGATAACCCTGCGGCTGCCGCACTGGTGGCCGCGCCGATTCGGAAGGAATGCGGTGCATAACACCGAGGGTCCTCGCCTACACGCCGGAGGGACAACCGCAATACCGCTGTAAACTGAAACCGGGTAAGTACCCGCGAGTCCGCATGCACAAAAAGAGAACCCGCCCCGACCGGCCTCACTCTCAAATACTCCGACAACAACGTGACCGGACACGAAGGCGCACCCGCCACTGCATGTAGTACTACGCAAGTACCCTTCCCTTTCTGATCTGTTTTGGAACGGGCCAACCGTATGCGAACCCATCCCTCCCCAAATGACACGTGCTGCACCTGCAATCCCCCCCCCATGCCACGGCGACCCGAGTCCGCTACCAACTCCCCTACTCGGAAAGCACCAAAAAAGGCCACGGAAAACACCACTCGGAACAGCAGATCCTCGTATCCGGATGAGACCACCTGCGTCAAAGCACCGCACAACCGGCCCAAAAGGTCATGAGTTATAGGCAGACGGGTATCCCCCGCAGATGGATAGGACCGCTCCCATCCTTGCAACAGCCGACGAGTCAAAAAGCCCCCCCCCCCCCGCCGCCCCCAAACCGACCGCCTGCATAAAAAATGAAAATCCCGCCAAATTCCTCCGCACTGTGGACCGCGCGAGACCCGCCGCCTTCGCAGCCCGTACATACTGACCAAGCAGGAAATCCGAAACGGGTCCAGGCCTCCATCCTTGGCCCTGCAAGAAGGTCGTCACGCTGCTGCAGCCCCGCTGATACGCCTTCCAGGTCGCCGCCGAAACTGACGTCCTCAGCAATTCGATAAGGTCCCAAGGCCAATCTGCCATAAGTTCTCGGGGATCACAGTCCCTTCCTCCTCCGCCGCCGGCGCCAATGCCCGAAAGCGCTCCCACTTAAAACGGGAAAGAGCATCAGCAATTAAATTAGCATGCCCTGGTATGTGACGCGCTCTGATCACTACATTCAGGCGCAAACAAGCTAGAACCACCTGCCGCAACAAATCCGCTACCGGCCGACACCGAGGGGCATAATTATTAAGCACGCTGACCACCGCCGCATTATCACACCACCATAGGACCTGGCGATTCCTTATCCGCTCAGGCCACAAGGACAGCACTACCACGATTGGGAACAACTCCAAAAAGGTGATGTTCTTAGTGAGACCTGCCTCCCTCCAGGGCCGCGGCCAAGCCGCCGCACACCAAGCACCCACGAAATACACCCCTAATCCTAGCCCGCCCGCCGCATCCGTATACAGTTGTAAGGCCTCACTAGATACCGAAGCTTCGCGCAACACCGTGACGCCATTGAAACCGCGCAAAAACTCGTCCCATACTCCCAAGTCCTCCCGCATGCTGCGAGACACCCGGACACGATGATGCGGCTTACGAACACCTGCAGTCGCCGAAGCGAGACGCCTCAAAAAGACTCTGCCCATGGGAATCACCCTACATGCAAAATTCAGGGAACCAATGAGGGACTGCATTTCCCGCAAAGTCAAAGTCGAGGAACCAAGCACATTGGCCACCAATACGCGCAGTTGAATCACCTTATCGGCCGGCAAACGCGCTACCATTAACTCAGAATCCAGCTCCACCCCTAGAAAGGTAATACGAGTAGAGGGGCCCTCCGTCTTCCCAGCCGCCAATGGCACCCCCCACTCTCGAGCCAGCAAACTGAAACCATCCAACAACACCCGAAACTGCGCAGACTGAGCCGTCCCCACAAAAAAGAAATCGTCCAAATAGTGGACCAACTGACTACAACCCATCCGTTCCACCACAGCCCAGTGCAAGAAGGAGCTAAACCTCTCAAAGTAAGCACAGGATATCGCGCAACCCATGGGCATACACTTGTCAAAGTAAAAACACCCTTCAAATTGAAATCCCAGCAACGGAAATGCCGACGGATGCACCGGCAATAACCGAAAAGCGGATTCAATATCCGCCTTTGCCATGAGACACCCCGAGCCGCATTTCTTGACTAACGCCACAGCCTCATCAAATGATGCATATCGCACTGCACACAATTCCCGCGGGATGCGGTCGTTAACCGATGCACCAATGGGGGAAGACAGATTATGTATCAGACGATACTTACCCGGCTCCTTCTTCGGAATTATACCCAAAGGGGAGACCATGAAGCTCTCAAACGGCGGCTCCCCAAAGGGGCCCGCGACTCGCCCGAGCCGCATCTCCCCCGCTAACTTAGCCCGCACAATATCCGCTAAACGTCTCAACGATGGCGAATTCCTAGCCCCACCCTCTGCAACCTTACCCATCACCGGGATGTGAAACCCGCATCGGAACCCCTCCGTCAATATCACACTGTCTTGCTGTCTGGGATAACGTCGCAACCATGGCACCAAGGCTTGCAGCCTGATAGGGGTGGGGGCTAAGC
Source organism: Ichthyophis bannanicus (assembly GCA_033557465.1). Lineage (NCBI taxonomy): Eukaryota > Metazoa > Chordata > Amphibia > Gymnophiona > Ichthyophiidae > Ichthyophis > Ichthyophis bannanicus. The sequence continues at coordinate 2,671,392 of CM066032.1, forward strand.
TCTCCAACCACCTATTGCTTAGCCGGGGGGGGGGGGAGGGATCCGGCAACACTTTTTCGCACACATTTAAGGGCCGAGTGTCCCCCTCCGCAGACAGAGCACGCGTGCCGGAATTTACAATCCGGAAAGGGGCATGAGGACTTATTGAACCGCCAACAGACGTCCCCAGGGCCTCCCCCTCCCATGGCCCTCTGTCCTGCCACAGGCACGCTCCCACGAAAGGGCTTCCCCGACCCCGCAGCCGCGTCTGCGCCACCTTTTTGCCCACCAACCCCCCCGACATTCTGCCGCACGGCCATCTGCGTCAACCACAAACTTATATCCTGAGAACCCCAGGACAACCCTTGATTCTCCTCCATCTTATCGCGGAATCGCTCATCATAGTTGAGCCAAGCACAACCGGCGTGCGTTTGTGACGCCTCTAAGATGGAGTCAGCATAGGCCAACAGCATCCCGTACTGTTCCGGGTGCACCTGACCCCACACACTAGCCAACCTCAAAAAGGACCGCGTCCAATTCACTACATTCCGCCCAACTCTCCTCACCCGCCCGGCCTTCTCGTCGGCCTTCCGCTTCCTCCTGCTGTCGCCTGACCTCTTCCGACCTTCCAATAATCTGAAAATGTTAATGTATCGCCGCTTTTGTATTTTTCGCCGCAACCTCCTCGGCACCCCCTCCCATAACTCCGAGATCGCCGCTAAAGTGGGCTGCACGGAATTTGTCGGAGGCCCCACTACCGTCAATCCTGAGGTTGCCGCAGCACCGCCCTTTTCCGAGTCCGAACCGGAGGACGACAGGGTTGACGACGATGACGAGGAGTCCGACCGCCTCCGTCGATGACACGAATGCTTACGCTTCCGGCTGCGTTTTTTCCGACCTGCGCCCCCAGTGCCCGCCCCTTCCCCCATCCCCACATTCGGGACAGACACCAACTCACCTGACGGGACCTCCACAGCTCCAGAATCGACCAGCTGCTCAGCTACAGTCTGCGCCACCGGATCGCCTGCCCCGGTCGGGCGCCGCATATCCAGACGACCATCAGAACCATCACCTGGCGGAGCTGGACACATCGCAGTACCTCCCGCATACTGCCAAGGCTGGTAAACCTGCGGAGAGAAGACAGAAAAAGGTGGAGAGACACCTGCAACAGCCCCCGGGGCCTGCCAAGCACCGAACCATTCCGCCCGGGAGGAACCTTGCCCTCCGCCTTGCCAATGCTCCCACAATGCGGGGGACCCCCTACCAACCGCCCCTTGCCAGCCATAGGGGCCTGGGAACCACCCAATATTGCCCCTAGAAAACGTACCACCTCTCTCCTCCCCGGGGGCCGACAGGGGGCCCAAACCGTCAGGGAACTCCCGTCCTCCATCCTGGGGTTCTGCCCTGCCCCCTCCCCGACCCGCCAGCGCACCACCAGTGGACCGACCGCCGTCCGTTAATTCCATGTCCGCCCCGGCCCTAGCATCAGCCAGGGGCTCACGGGTCTGACTGGCACCCGCCCCACCGCCCCCCCCTCCCCGTTGCCTGCGGAGATCCGCCCCCGACTCCCCTCGCTCCTTGCAGAGGCCCTGGTCCCACCTTGTCCCCTCCTCCCACGCAGAGCAGTTCCGCGTGACCTAGACCTTGACTCCCGGGTCACCCCATTGCCCCCCGCTACCCCATGATCCTGGCCCAGCAACCCCTGATTCCCTAATGGCCTTTTGGCCCCCCTCCCCTTTCCAGTCCCTTTGTTAGTAAGGGAACCCCCTCTTTTTGCCGTCCCCCGCCTGGCACCCCCCATAGTTAATGGCACTGTTGAAAATTGAAACATCCCACTGACTTTGTTTTTTTTTGTTGTTTTTTTTTTTGAAGCCACGAAGCTGCCAGAGAAAATGCCCCTTAAAGCACTCTTGCCCAGCCTTAACCCTAAAGAAAGAACCGAGGAAAAACCCCCCTCTAAAACCGCAGCGATAGCCCTCTCCGGCTCAGAAAAGCAGCAGAGGAAATACCAGCAGAGCACGTGGGAGGCAGCCTCACCCCGGTTCCCGACCCTCGCCCGCTCAGCAAACACCTGAAAAAGTACAGGCAGAGCACGTGTGAAGCAGCCTCACCGGCTCCCGACTCACCCGCCTAGGCCTTGCTCCACCCAATTCCCCATCCGTCGCCGAATCGGCCAAGTTTGCCGGGGCTCCGCGTTCCCAGAAGAAGCAGGTCAGTCTGGCTCCTCGCTCTCCCCGCGACTCAACCACCATCCACCGCTGCTTTCTCTGTGCACACGAGGCCTAGGCCTACCCCGGGAAGCGCCACTCGCACACGCGTCCAGCGACCCCGATGTCCGGTGAAAGAGGCCGGAGCCTCGCTGCACCCCCACCCATCACCCCCAAGCGACTGCCCGCTCCGTCTCCCATTGGCTCCCGCGCCCAAACAACTCGCAGGGCCAATGGGAGCGCTCCTATCGTCCCCCCCCTCTCCCGAGTCGGCATACTCCGATGGGGGCGACGCGTGGCCGCCCCCCCGGTTAATGCCGGCCCCGGGCACATGGCTCCGCGGCCTCACTATTCCCGCACCTCCCATCTTCTGTTGCAGATTGGCTCCTGTCGGCCGAAAGGAACGTCCCATCCCCCCAGCTATCCCAACCCACTGTTTTCCACCGATACCCTCTGCCCCCGACTTGGTGGACATTTGCGTGAGCCACAGATTAATACTTACCATTATTTATTTATTTATTTTCCTAAGGTACATGATCCTCAGGATCTCATCATTTTAAAGGGTGTTATTCAGATCATACATGGTTCCGTGGTAGGTTCATTGATTCTCATCCTTTGTCCTGGATTTTTTACCACTGTCTTCCTCCTGGATTTTTTTTTTTTTTTGCTCTGTAGTTCTCCTCAGAAACATTAACCGTTAGATTTATTATTTTCATTTTATTAGCTTTATTATAGATATGCACAACGTGTTATATTTATGTTTTTAGTTCACTTTTTTAGTTTAAGAACATAAGAACATAAGATATGCCATACTGGGTCAGACCAAGGTCCATCAAGCCCAGTATTCTGTTTCCAACAGTGGCCAATCTAGGTCATATGTACCTAGCAGTTTCCCCAAGGGACACAGGTTCCACAATGCTTGTATTAGTTCAAGCATTGATATCCTGGGTCCCTTCTTAATAATGGCTTATGGACCTTTCCTCCAGGAACTTGTCCAAACCTTTTTTAAACCCAGCTACACTAACAGCCTTTACTACATCCTCCGGTAACAAATTCCAGAGTTTGATTACACGTTGAGTGAAAAAATATTTTTTTTATTAGTCTTAAATAGTTTACCCTGTAGCTTCATTGCATTATTATGTCTTTATCAGTTTTCTCTTGCTGAACTCGTTTTATTTCTTTTTTAGTTCTCTTTTTAATTTTTTAACTGTATTTATTAATTATCATTTAATATTGGTTCATGTAGTTTACAATGTTATTTAATGTTTTATTTATTTATTGGGTTGTTCCCGTTTATATTTATATGCATTTTTATGCAGTTTGATGCATTTTGATGTACATTGTTACTGTCTTATTATTTTAAATTTATAATCTATCAATTTTTATTGTTTATATATGAGGTTTATTTATATATTTGTAATAATTCCCTTATTGGTTGTTTAACAGGTTATTTCCTGTTTTTAGATGTTCCTAAGCAACATTTGTTGTTAAGTACTACGTTCTTATCTTATTAACTATTCTTATGTTTTGGTTTTATTTATTTATGTTTTTACCCGTAGTTGAGCCATACCCCTGAAGAAGTTTCAAACGAAACACGGCCAGTGTCAGGTTTTGGCACCACTCAACCCCTGAATAATAAAGGCTTTGGTTTTACCTTTTCTGCCACGTTTTCGGACTGTTTTTTTGAAAGTCGATATTGAGTCAGCGTTTCATCTGTTGCCAGTGCATCCGTCGAGTTTTAGGTTGTTGGATTTTCAGTTTGAGGATTTGTTTTATTTCGACAAGTGTATGCCTATGGAATGCTCGGTGACCTGTGCCTATTTTGAAACATTCAGTACTTTTCTTCATTGGGCGGTGGTTCGGGAAGTGGGTTGTGAGAATGTGGTGCATTATTTGGACAATTTTTTATTTGTGGGACCAGGACAGGCGGCAGAGTGCCAGCGTCTATTGAGCTGTTTCATGAACTTGGCAGGAGACTTGGGGGTGCCCATAGCGGAGGGGAAGATGGAGGGTCCTTTGCATCGACTAACATTTCTGGGGGTGGAATTGGATTCGAGGGCAATGGTGGCTAGGCTGCCAAAGAAGAAAGTGACAAAGTTGCGGCTGTTAGTGGCCAATGCTTTAGTGTCCAACAAGTTGAACTTAAGAGAGTTGCAAGCATTGATAGGTGCATTGAATTTCGCTTGTCGTATTATCCCAATGGGTAGGGTGTTTCTGCGGAGGTTAGCAGGGGCCACAGTGGGGGGGCGCAAGCCGTATCACCGTATTAGAGTGTCGCAGGTGATGAGGGAAGATTTGTGGATTTGGGATGTCTTTTTGAAGGAGTTTAACGGTACGTTGGTAATGCTGAAGAAGGAGATTTCATCAGGGGACTTGCAGTTATATTCTGATGCAGCTGGGGGGTCGGGTTCGATCATCCATTTTGCAAGGGCATGGTGTGCAGACAGATGGCCCCAAGCTTGGCAAGAAGAGTGTTTAGTCAGTAACATTGCCTTCTTGGAGCTTTTTCCCATGCTCGTAGCATTGGAGCTGTGGCCGGAGTGCCTGCGTAACTGACGTGGGTGTGGTAGTTTGATAATGCGGCAGTGGTGAGTGTCGTCAATAATTACACCCCTAGATGTGTTCCAGTGGCGGACTTAATGAGGGAGGTGGTATTAGTTTGTTTAAGATTGAATGTTGAGATCAAAGCACAGCATATACCAGGGTGTACTAATGAGATTGCGGATGCACTTTCTCGTTTTCAGTGGGACAAGTTCCAGAAACTGGCACCTAGAGCAGAAGAGATTGGACTGCTGGTCCCAGAGTGCTTATGGCAGATTGGCCTGAAGAGATGCTGAGTTTGTTACGAAGCTCGGTGGTGAGAGCAACATGGTTGGCTTACCAGTGGGGCCGTGACAAGGTGGAGGAGTTTTTGCGGGTACAGGGCTGGTGACCGGACGCTGTGTCCAATTGGATGTTAGCAAAATACGTCGCGGATGCCAAGGAAAAGGGGATGTCCAAAGTGGCTGTCCATTCGCATTTAGCAGGGTTCTACTTTTTCGCGAAAGCAGTAGGATGGGTTCCGGCGGGGTGTGGGTTTTTGACCCGGCAATTACTACAAGGGTGGGGAAGAATGAGACCAATACCTAGGAATAGCAGACGGCCTATTACACATGACTTGCTGGTGAGGCTATGTGCTGCTCTCCCTAGGGTGGCGACATCTGAATACAAGGTGACCTTATTTAAGGTGGTTTTTTGTTTGGAATTTTTTGGGGCCTTCCGTATCGGGGACTTGGTAGCAGATTCAAGACGGGCAGGTAGTGTCAAGGGCGTGCTGTTACAACATGTGCAAGTTGAGAGAGGGTGGGTGCGGGTGCTGTTGGCGCACTCTAAGACTGACCAGCAGGGGCGGGGATGGTGGGTGGCCCTAAAGGAAATGTTGGGTGTGTCAGCATGCACAGTGGCTGCATTACAAGAGTACTTGCACAGGAGACCGGCGGTTGCGGGCTTATTATTTATTCACGAGGATACATGTTTGTTGACGCGATTCCAGGTGACGGTGGTCTTGAGAATGGCCTTTCAGCGGATAGGGGAGGAGCCACATCAGCTTGCGGCACACTCCTTCTGCATTGGGGCAGCGACTAGTGCAGTGGAGGAAGGTTTATCTGACCAGGAGGTCCAGCGCATCGGGCGATGGCGCACAAAGGCTTTCTTGGGTTAGGTCCTACTGTAAAGGTGGCGGGAATGGAATGATAGGGTTTGGTTAATGCTGTTTTTTATTTTGCAGATAGAGGATGAGGTCCTCATGGCTGTTGGCTGATAGGCCATTCATTTGTTCATTGGGCTGGTTGGCGAGCGGCTATGCGGCCTATAGGGGATAATCTTGGCCTGGATCCTGAGGTGTGTCCGTCGTATGGCTGGGTGAGTGAGGTCGCCGTTGGACTCAGTTGCTCCCTTTGCTTCGGCATCACGGGCGGCTGCGGAATGCGCCGGACTTGATGCTAATACATTTGGGGGGCAATGATCTACCAGCCGGACCTGCAAGCAACTGATACGAGCAGTGCAGAAAGATTTGTAGGTGGTGAGGGAAGGGTTAGGACAGCAGTTATAGTTGGTGATTCGATCATTAGGCATGCAGATAGCTGGGTGGCTGGTGGACGTGAGGATAGCCTGGTAACATGCCTGCCTGGTGCGAAGGTAGCGGACCTCACACGCCACCTAGATAAGGTCTTAGATAGTGCTGGGGAGGAGTCTGCTGTCTTGGTACATGTCGGTACCAATGACATAGGAAAATGTGGTAGGGAGGTTCTGGAAGCTAAATTTAGGCTTTTAGGTAGGAAGTTGAAATCCAGAACTTCCAGGGTAGCGTTCTCCGAAATGCTTCCCGTTCCACGCGCAGGACCCAAAAGGCAGGCAGAGCTCCGGAGTCTCAATGCGTGGATGAGACAATGGTGCAGAGATGAGGGGTTCGGATTTGTTAGGAACTGGGGAACATTCTGGGGAAAGGAGGGGCTCTTCCGAAGGGATGGGCTTCACCTTAACCGGGATGGAACCAGGCTGCTGGCATTAACCTTTAAAAAGGAGATAGAGCAGCTTTTAAACTAGATAATAGGGGAAAGCCGACAGTCGCCCAAGAGCGCATGGTTCGGAAGAATGTATCCTTGAAGGATACTACAAAAAGCAGAGAGGTTCCAAAAAAGAGTAAAGTAGCCCAAATGCCCTCGAGTATGGAGCAGACAGAACTTAAAGATCCCAAATTACACATGTCTACCAATAGCCAAATTAATATGAATAAAATACAGTCTCTAAAATGCTTGTATGCAAATGCTAGAAGTCTACAAAACAAGATGGGAGAGTTAGAATATATAGCACTAAATGAGAGGTTAGATATGATTGGAATATCAGAGACATGGTGGAAGGAGGACAACCAGTGGGACACTGTGATACCTGGGTACAAACTATATCGTAATGATAGAGTTGACCAAATTGGTGGAGGGGTTGCGCTCTATGTTAGAGAGGGCATTGAGTCAGAAAGGATTAAAGTTTTGCAAGAAACAAAATTTGCTGTAGAATCTCTATGGATTGAAATTCCATGTAAAAAGGGGAAGGCGATGGCAATGGGGGTTTACTATCGTCCGCCTGGCCAGGCCAGAATGAACAAATGGATGATGAAATGCTCAAAGAAATCAAGGAAGCTAGCAAAAGTTACAGTGCAGTAATAATAATGGGTGATTTCAATTACCCCGGCATCGACTGGGTCAGTGTCACAACAGGACATGCTAGGGAGATAAAGTTCCTAGATGAAATAAATGACTGCTTCTTCGAGCAGCTGGTTCATGAACCAACCAGAGGGGAAGCAATATTAGACCTAGTCCTTAGCGGAACACCAGATGTAGTGCAAGAGATAAGGGTGTTGGGGCCACTTGGCAATAGTGATCATAGCATGATCACCTTTGATTTAATTAGTGGAGGAGGGATAGTAAGGAAATCCACAGTACTACCCTTTAACTTTCGAAAGGGAGACTATGATAAAATGAGGAAAACAGTTAAGAAAAAACTAAAAGGAGCAGTTGCAAAGGTTAAAGACGTACATCAAGCTTGGGTGTTGTTGAAAAATACTTTCTTGGAAGCCCAGACCAGCTGTATTCCACGCTTTAAGAAAAGTGGAAGGAAGTCCAAAAAACTGCCAGCATGATTTAAAGGTGAGGTCAGAGAGGCTGTTTTTGCCAAAAAAGCATCTTTAAGGAAATGGAAAAAAGAGCCAAACGATGAAACCTGGAAACAGCACAAGCACTGGCAAGTCAAATGCAAGGCATTGATAAGGCAGGCAAAGAGAAAATTTGAGAAGAAGCTTGCTGCGGAAGCAAAAACGCGAAATAAAGACCTTTTCAAGTACATTCGTAGCAAAAAATCTGTGAGAGAGTCAGTTGGTCCATTAGATGATAAAGGGGTTAAAGGAGCACTAAGAGGCGACAAGGCGATAGCGGAAAGACTGAATGAATTCTTTGCTTCGGTCTTTACTGAGGAAGATGTAGGGATGTTACCCATGACTGAAGTGGTATTTAAAGGTGTGGAAGAATTGAAGGAAATATCGATACATCGGGAAGATGTCTTACAACTATTAGATAAACTGAAGAGTAGCAAATCACCTGGGCTGGATGGTATACATCCAAGGGTGTTGAAAGAACTGAAATTTGAGATTGCAGACCTGCTATCAGTAATCTGTGAACTATCATTAAAATCATCTCTAATACCTGAGGATTGGAGGATCGCCAATGTAACACCAATTTTTAAAAAGGGTTCGAGGGGTGATCCGGGAAACTACAGACCAGTGAGCCTGACATCAGTACCGGGAAAAATGGTAGAAACCATCATAAAGAATAAAATTACTCAGCATGTAGATAGTCACGACCTAATGGGAGACAGCCAACATGGCTTTAGACAAGGAAGATCTTGTCTTACTAATCTGTTATGTTTTTTTGAAGGAGTGAATAAACAGGTGGACAAAGGTGAGTCGGTTGATATTGTGTATCTGGACTTTCAGAAAGCCTTTGACAAAGTCCCTCATGAGAGACTTTTGGCAAAACTAAAGAGTCATGGGATATGAGGCAGTGTACTACTGTGGATCAGGAACTGGTTAAAAGATAGAAAGCAGAGGGTAGGGCTAAATGGCCAATTTTCCCAATGGAGAAAGGTGAATAGTGGTGTACCCCAGGGATCTGTGCTGGGTCCGCTGCTTTTTGACATATTCATAAATGACCTGGAAAGTGGAATAACAAGTGAGGTTATCAAATTTGCAGATGACACAAAACTATTTAAAGTTGTTAAAACCCAGGAGGATTGTGGAAAATTGCAAGAGGATCTTGATAAATTGGAAGACTGGGCATCAAAATGGCAGATGAAATTTAATGTGGAGAAGTGCAAGGTTATGCACCTAGGGAAGAACAACCCAAACTATGGTTACACGATGCAAGGTTCCACATTAGGAACCACCACCCAGGAAAAAGATTTAGGCGTCATTGTGGATACCTTGTTAAAACCCTCGGCCCAGTGTGCAGCGGTGGCCAAGAGAGCAAATAGAATGCTAGGTATGATAAGGAAAGGAATGGAAAATAAAACAAAAGATATTAGAATGCCTCTATATCGTTCCATGTTGAGACCGCACCTTGAATATTGTGTGCAATTCTGGTCGCCGTATCTTAAAAAGGATATAGCGATTTTAGAAAAGGTTCAGAGAAGAGCCACCAAAATGGTAAAGGGGATGGAAGGCTACTCCTATGAAGAAAGGCTAAAAAGGTTGAGGCTCTTTAGCCTGGAGAAGAGACGGCTGAGGGGAGATATGATAGAAGTCTATAAATTAATGAACGGAGTGGAATGGGTAAACGTAGATCGATTGTTTACCTTATCAGAATATGGAAAGACTAGGGGACATGCAATGAAGCTACAGGGTAAACTATTTAAGACTAATAAAAGAAAATATTTTTTCACTCAACGTGTAATCAAACTCTGGAATTTGTTACCGGAGGATGTAGTAAAGGCTGTTAGTGTAGCTGTGTTTAAAAAAGGTTTGGACAAGTTCCTGGAGGAAAGGTCCATAAACCATTATTAAGAAGGGACCCAGGATATCAATGCTTGAACCAGTACAAGCATTGTGGAACCTGTGTCCCTTGGGGAAACTGCTAGGTACGTATGACCTAGATTGGCCACTGTTGGAAACAGAATGCTGGGCTTGATGGACCTTGGTCTGACCCAGTATGGCATATCTTATGTTCTTATGTTCAGTTGTTTCCTGGCGTAACAATCATGTGGTCAGATATCATACCGGAGGTCTTACGAAGATCAATCGCCAGATTGGCTGATGGGTTTGTGCACATGGGGGGTACCAGATAATGCATTCATGGGTGGAAGTAGGCTGTATGGGATTGTACGGGCAGGATGGGGTACACTTATCCCCGGTGGGGTGGGATTTGCTATTCAACGACTGGCAGGAGGCGGTGGAGTGGGTAGTGCTGAGGGATGCTCGCTGGTCGCAGATTGTGGTGGATGGGGTGGCACAGGGACAGTGAGGTCACCTGTGCCGGTGGCGGGATCCCGGAGGTTTCCGGGGTCCGGAGCCTTTGGATAAGATTGGGACGTGGGTGGGGTACCCCCAACCAGGACAACCCCTAGACTGGCTTTTGCTAATTATATGGCGAAGTCGGAGGCGAAGTGGGGGAGGAAATTTTGGAAAGCGGAGGCTTGCGCACCTTGCTAATGACATGGCTGGTGAGGCATCATTCCGCTGGGGTATGCAAAAGGATTGTTATTGATTTGGATTGTTAACTGTTTAATGTTAAATAAAGCTGCGACCAGAAGTTTCCAAAATATTGTGTCGGAGTGTTTGTGGAAGTCGTGGGGGGGGGGGTGGAACGAAGGGTTAGGTGAGGAGCGTTGAGTCCGACCTACTCCGGTTAATGCAGGCCGCGTGGTTGGAGGTCCAAGCCGTCTGCCTGTAACCAGGTGGCTCGGCGAGAAGCAAACCCCGGTTCGGGTCTGCGGGGTGGAGGGGGAAGAGGACCTCATGGGAGAAGCGGCGGCATCATTTGAATTCATTGGCTCCCCCATCACTTCGTGCGAAGGGAGATCCAATGGGAAGACTAGAGGAGGCGGGCACCAGTGAAGAGAGTACCTGAGGGGATAGTCTGTGGGAGGTCCGGTGGAGGTCAGCCCACATACCTGCCCTTCAGGGGTGGTAATGTGAGGGGTGTTGCAGCATGGGGGAAGGAGGCGGGATCCCGGAGGTTTCCGGGGTCCGGAGCCTTTGGATAAGATTGGGACAGGGGTGGGGTACCCCCGACCCGGACAACCCTAGGCTGGCTATTGCTAATTATACGGCGAAGTCGGGGGCCAATTGGGGGAGGAAATTTTGGAAAGCGGAGGCATGCGCACCTTGCTAGTGACATGGCTGGTGAGGCATCATGCCGCTGGTTATTGATTTGGATTATTAACTGTTTAATGTTAAATAAAGCTGTGACCAGAAGTTTCCAAAATATTGTGTCGGAGTGTTTGTGGAAGTCGGGGGGGGGGGGGGGAAACGAAGGGTTAAGGGAGAAGCATCGAGTTAAATGCATTGTTGAAAAATAAAAAAAGGAATGAGTTAGAAATTGCAGACAAATAGATGTCATACCTTATTTAGCAACAGCAATAAATAGAAAATAGCAAGAGAATTATATAATTCTAAACCTACTCAGTTGAAAATTTTATTGAAAACTGCCTTAATATTTCTTGACATGTTCAACTTTGCAATCTGGCATGATTGAAATTCAATTCCAGAGCTTTATTATCTTTATGATATGCCATTATGTCAACATAAGCATTGTTACAAATGTTAATAGGACTTCTGCTTTTGTAGCTTGATAAGTAGACTATCCTTCAGTTAATATGGGTTTTGAAAATATAAGAGAGATGTGGCATGCATAATTCACTGACTTGGTGTGATGCTTTAAACTAGTGTTTTTAGAAAGGTGTTCATCCTTTCTGAAAACATTATGGAGTCATTTTACTAACAGTCTGCACCAACAATGTTACTATGTGTAATTTACCATAAAGCCCATTCTATGCAATGGGCGCTGCAACAAAGACTGTGCAATGTCAGAGTTAGCTCACATTAGCTGCTAGCAAATGACCCTATTGTGAGGAATTAGCAAATGTCTGGTCAATATTCAAAAGCCCCTATGAGACTGATGGTGGTGTTGATCACATGAATGTTTTTTTAATTAAATTTATTATTTCCTTTCACAATTTTTAATCTTTTGTATATTATGGGGTCATTCTGTCCTGTTGGGACATCCATTCCCACTATTCAGCCCCCTGCCAAACCTGTCACTAACCGCCCCGTATGAACAATGGGTTTGAACAGGAAGGCCTAGATGGGGGCAGGAGGGGGTATTTTGGAGGCAGAACAAGGGCATGACATTGGTGGCCCTTGACCCAGGACATAAAGGGCCGATTCCGAGGTCAGTCCTGTACGTCTAGGGCCTTCAGTTTAGACAGGGGACCGCGGTGTGGGACACAGACAGGCAGGTCAGGGGGCTCAGGGGGTTCCCCGCATTCCGACCCAGACCTTGGAAGGCCAGATCGGGGGTCAAGCTGTGGGGCACGCAAGTCGCTCTATGGCAGCTGGCATTCATGAGCCCGGCTGATTTAGCTGGCAAGTCACCGGGACGTGCAGTCAAGTAGAATCATGTCCCGGACTGCGCATCCAGGCGCTAGATCCAGGTCTGACTCCATGGGGGCCATGGGTTCAGAATTGGGTTTAACTTTGCATGGCGTGATTTTGCCCGGCCATACATGGGGCCGGATGTCCTATTGCGAATAGGCCTCCAGTATATATTTTTGAAAGGTAGCTTTTATGTTGATTGTAACCCCTTTTTAAGAGATATTTTTACTTAATAAATTTGAAGCCCATTTAAGTCTGTATATTGAAGTTCATTTAAGTCTGGCTGTATATTGGCCAGACATCTCATCCCTGTAAGACGCGTATTATTGAACATCTTTCGGTGATTCGCCGTGGAATAGAATTGGCACCTTTAGTTTCACATTGGAAGCTGAAGGGCCATCGATTGGAAGAATTCCATTGTTTCATATTAATGCAGATTAGGGGTGGTGAGGGTGGTAATTATCGGCGGCTTCTTTGCCATAGAGAACAGCAATTTATTTTCCGTTGGAACACTATGGAACCACATTTATTTATTATTTTATTTATTTATTTTTATTTCTTATATACCGCGCTTTTAATCAGTGTGGTCTACAAATGAACAATTCAAACACAATGATACAGTCAGCATTGTTTTTTTTACAATGAACAGGGTACAAAAAACTTGGCGGTAACCAGGGTTAACTATATACAAAAAACGTGGTGGAAAGTAGGATTAACTATGTACATGGCATTTTTTGGTTAACTACATGGTAGTGGTAAATAGATATAATTATAGTACAGTATAAATACGGTATGGGTAAAGTGTGCAAGTATGAACCATCATGATTAGCCATTTTCCACCGGGGTCAAGTGGGCAAGATCAACATGCGGGCTATGTTCAGTCGGAGTTGCTTCAGGGTAGTATATTAGGAACAAGTGATGTTTTAAGACCTTTCTGAATGTCGTGAGACTAGTGATGGCTCTAATTTCGGGTGGAAGGTCATTCCAGGCTCTGGGCGCAAACAGTGAGAAAGCTCTAGAGGCTGTTGATTTAGAGCATTTCGTAAGGAGTTTCGGAAGGTCAATGGAGTTCAATGCAGCAGATCTCCTGGATCTGTTTGTTGGAGTGACATGTATCATATTGCTGATAGGTGATAGGGATGGGCTCTTTGCAGCTTTAAAAGTCATGACCAGGGTTTTATATAGGGTTCTGGCCTGGAGGGGTAGCCAGTGTAAACTCTTCAGTATTGGAGTTATGTGCTCTGAGCGTGGAGCACCTACGAGAATTCTCGCAGCTGCATTCATGGCCAGACGGAGGGGATTTAGAGTAGATTGTGGGAGACCGTGTAGTATGATATTGGCAAAATCCAGGTGTGGTAGTACCAGGTCTTGGAAGATAGTGCGGAAATCGGAGTAGTCAAGAAGAGGTCGGAGATTACGTAGGGATCGAATCTTTTGGTAAATTGAGTTTGTTGCTTTCTTGATGTGTGCTGACATATCAAGCCGCTGATCTAATGTAATCCCTAAGTATCGGATTGTGGGTTGTGCCTTCAGCTCAATGTTGTTTACTTGTAATGAGGCAGGGGGTATGAATGTTGGATTCCGTGTTACGAATAGGACATCTGTTTTGTTGTGATTTATACGTAGATTCTGTTTGAGGAGCCAGTTTGAAGCACTGAAGGATTCAGTTTGAGGAGCTTCGAAGCACTGAACTATTGATGTAAAATCTGGTTGTTTTACATTGAATGGAGCATACATCAGGATGTCATCCGCATATGCTAGACATTGAATGTTGAAGGTACATATCACATGGGTTAAATGTTCAGGTGGAATGGCATTGATTTTATTAACCTGTTGGAGTTTTGGATTTGGCTAAAAGTGTGCAAGTGCTGGTGTCTTTTCGTTTGTTGTCTTCCATTTGTTTAAGGTACTGAGTACAGAGAGTTAACTTTGTGGTAGGTTTCGGTCTTTTAATTAGATGTATCTGGTGTGTGTGTTGACTATAGTGTTTTAGATTTAAATGTGGTTTGTTTTGTATAGGTAGCTTCCCTGAAGAAGCCGTTAATCTGGTGAAACTATGATTTATGGTGATTTCATACATTTCAGTGGAAAACCATACAAATTCTATTGACTGGTGATGCAATTGCCTCTATTCTTCTTTTTGATGTTTAGAGTGAGTTCAAGTGCCTCCACGTTTTTCAGCCTGGTAGGTATATCTTGTAAGAAGAGCTCTAATATTCCAGCTTGGTTAGTTTAGTTATTAATTTGCTTTTTATGATTCTCTGTAGTGACCCTGATGAGGCGTTATGTGATGAAGATAGTTTCTAGGAGACATTTCTATTTGTCAAGGTTTTGTAATGAATCACTATTGAGGCTGTGATATCGCACGGATGTATTCAATAGTTCTGAGAAAACATCACCATAATCGATGGTTGGATTCACATATGTATTTGAGGGGGTCTTCATATGTTTTTGAGAATATTAGTTATTGAAAGTTATCCAGCTGAATGGAGCTGAGTACATTCAGATTATGATTATGGTTGAGACACAAATATAATAAAAATCTAATTTGTACAAGTAGTAGAGATAGTTGAGAATTATTAGTGCAACCTTTGGGTTATTGTATAATAGGAAATTGTGTGGAAACTCATGTGAAATTTAGATGTATGTATTAGTATGTTATTATTCTTTAAATAGGTATTATTGTGACATTGTGACATTGTGATATTGTATCCATTGTTTGTAAAGTGATAGTGATATTAGTGATATGTTATATGGATTTTGATAACTAGAAGGCCGCGGGCCCACGTGCCCGACGGACGGCAGTAACCGGGGGGGGCGGAGTGGCTCGTGCCCCCCCCTCCGCGGCAGTAAGGCGTGCTCCCTGGGGTGTTATGGTTTAAATACATTGGCTCCCGCATGCCCAGGTGGCTGCGGGAGCCAATGAGGGGAGCGGAGGTCTCGACGGGAGCGAGCGGTCAGACACCAGTCCTCAGGAATCGGGGGAAAAGGACGGACGTCTGGCTGCAGCTCCGTGGCGGTTCGTGACTGCTGACCTGCATCGGGGTCGGTGCTGGAGAGGGCTGTGTGCGGCGCCTTTGTTTCTGGGCTGCTGAGGTGTCGGAGGAGTCAGAGGCAGGCAGCGCCGAAGGTCTGAGGCAGGCAGCGACGAACGTGCACAGGCCTCCTACGGCCTGTGTCGGTGGAGTCAGAGGCAGGCAGCGACGCAGGACTGAGGCAGGCGGCGACGTGCACAGGCCTCCTGCGGCCTATTCCAGGTGCTGTCCGGGGGAGTAGGGACTGGGAAAAAGGGGGGGGGGGCTGCTGGGTCGGCTGCCTGCATTCTCTGGGCACAATTCTGAGCAGGATACTTTTAATCTGCCTGCTGTGCCACTGTGAGATGGGGGGCCAAGGGGGTAAAGGGAAGAGGGGCATGGGCAAGAGGGGCGATGGGCGATCCACAGGGCGGGCTTCTAGGGGCTCGGGAGGCCGGGCCAGGGGGCAGGCTGGGGTGTCACGGCCGGCTGGGCGCAGGGTCCCGAGTAGGGGAGCTGCTGCAGTACCCCCTGGCAGTTCCGGGAGATCCCGGGGGAGTAGGGCTGGCCGTGGCCAGGAGGTGGCTCCAGGGGCGCTGGAGGGGCCGGTACCCAGTGGGGTTTTGGGTGCAAGGTCCATTGGGGGAGCGGCAGGCAGTGCTGCTCCGTTTCCTCCGGTGGCGGACTCCTCGGGGGCTGAGGGGGCGACTCAGTTGCCAGTGGGGTGGCAGGGTACGGCTGGGGGTCAGGAGGGGTGGGTTCGAGGGGGCCCATGGGGCTGGCATATGGTTCCGGGGGGTGGGGGCCTGTCGGGTTGGGACTATTGGCAGGGAGGGGGGCAGGGTTCCTCCAGGGTGGATTGGACGGGGCCTTGGCAGCTGCCCTGGGGCTTGTCGGGTTCCTCTTCCTTTTTTCCGGTGTCTCCACAGGTGCCGACCGGAGACGGGGGGAGGATGACACCGAGCGGCTCAGGACGGACTACGGGGGAGGTCCCAATGGCACAGCGAGAGGACCTGCAGGAGGTGCTTCCGACGCCGGCGTCTACCCTACCAGATGTTGTCCAACCCCGGACTTCGGCTGATGGTGAGTCACATGAGATTCGGGGTGAGCAGGGCGCGGTGGTTAGCCAGGTAGAGGGGGTGGGGGGCAAGGCGAAGAAGAAGAGCCGAAGCTCGCGTAAGCGGCATAGGAGGGGGAGCTCATCTTCGCGTTCATCATCGTCATCCTCTTCGGTTGGGGGATGTGGTGGACAATCCGTCGGGGGTGGGGGGGGAGGTGGGGGTGCTACGTTGGCCTCGTTTTCGGAGCTGTGGGAAGGGGTGCCGTGTAAGCTTAGGCGCAAGATCTGGAAACGGAAATACATCGATATTTTCCGCCTTCTGGAAGGTAGGAAGCGTTCGGGGGACAGCAGGCGAAAAAGGAAGGCGGACGAGAAGGCGGGTAGGGTCAAGAGGGCTTCACGGAACGTTCTTAATTGGACGAGGGCTTTTCTTCGGTTAGCTAGCGTCTGGGGGCAGCGTTACCCTGGGCAATATGGGATGTTGCTTGCCTATGCCGACTCGATTCTGGAGGCGGCGCAAACTCATGATGGTTGGGCATGGCTCAACTATGATGAGAAGTTTCGGGACAAGATGGAGGAGAATCGCGCCTTGTCTTGGGGGACCCAGGATATCATCCTCTGGTTAACACAGATGTCGGCGAAAGGGGGGGCTGGGGTGGGGGGGGCAAAAAGGGGTCGCCGCGGCGTCGGTGAGTGCGGGGCGGCCATTTCGGAGCGGCCCAGCTCCCAGTTTTCAAAAAGGCACTGGTGAAGGGGTCGGGGACATCTGTTGGCGCTTTAATAAGTCATCTTGCCCCTTCCCGGACTGTAAGTTCCGGCATAGTTGCTCCTTATGTGGGGGGGGGGGACACTCCGCTCTCCGTTGCAGCAAGAAAGGACCCACGCCCCCGGCTGCGAAGCAGTAATGGCGTGATGGAGTTAGCCCCTACCACGATACTTTTTTCGGCTCTCAGGCCTTGGTTGAGGCAGTCTAAGCGGGTTACGGCTCAGCGTGTTTTGGAAGCGGGTTTCCAGTACGGGTTCCCCATACCAGTAGTGGGGGAGGGGGGCCCGGCGATGGCACGCAATGCGCCGTCGGTGAAGCGCCTAGCGCCGGTAGTTCGAGGTAAATTGGCTGCTGAGTTGGCTCTCGGCAGGGTGGCTGGGCCTTTTGTGGATCGGCCATGCCGGAATTTTGTGGTTTCTCCTCTGGGCATTGTGCTTAAGAAGGAACCTGGAAAATTCAGGCTCATTCACAACTTGTCCTTCCCGGAGGGGGCCTCGGTGAATGATCTCATTCCGCGCCAATTGTGCGCAGTGCGGTACGCGTCGTTTGATGAGGCCGTGCGGCTGGTGCGCGAGTGTGGGTGTGGGTGTTTGCTAGCGAAAGTTGACATTGAGTCCGCTTTTCGCCTGTTGCCGGTGCATCCTGCTTCCTTCCATTTATTGGGTTTTGCGTTTGAGGGCCATTATTACTTCGACAAGTGTCTGCCGATGGGCTGCTCAGTCTCTTGTCGTTACTTTGAGATGTTCAGTTCCTTCATGCACTGGGTTCTGGAGGTGTCCATCGGCTCGCGGAATGTGATCCACTACTTGGATGACTTTCTATTTGTTGGTTCGGCGCCGTCTGGGCTCTGTCGTGAACTGCTGGATGGGTTCATGCGGCTGGCGCGGGAGTGGGGGGTGCCCCTCGCGGCAGACAAGACTGAGGGTCCGGCCACGCGCATCACGTTTCTGGGAGTGGAATTGGATTCAGTCGATATGGTGGCGCGACTGCCTCCAGCCAAGGTGGTGCGTTTGCGGGTGTTAGTGGCGAACGTGCTGGGGGCGGGCAAAGTTACGTTGCGGGAGATGCAGGCTTTGTTGGGCTCCCTGAACTTTGCCTGCCGGGTTATCCCTATGGGCCGGGTGTTCCTACGGCGCCTGGCGGCGGCTACATCGGGAGTGCGGCGGCCTCATCATCGCATCCGGGTCTCCCGGAGCATGAGGGCGGACCTCGGGGTTTGGGACCAGTTTTTGAGAGATTTTAATGGAATTACGGTCCTCCTCGAGAAGGAGGTGTCTTCCTTCGATTTACAGATTTTTACAGACGCGGCGGGTGGTCTTGGACTGGGCGTCTATTTCGGGGGGGCATGGTGCACGGATCCCTGGCCGTTGGCCTGGCAGGCGGCGGGATTAACCGACAGTATCACGTTTTTGGAGCTGTTCCCCATTTTGGTGGTCTTGGAGTTGTGGCCGGATCGGCTTCGTAATCGGCAACTGTTGTGGTGGTGCGACAATGAGGCGGTGGTCCATATTATTAATCGTTATGCGCCTCGTTGCGCGCGTGTGGCGGCATTGATGAGGGAGGTGGTTTTTGCCTGTTTGAAATTGAATCTGGTAGTGCGGGCTCGACATGTTCCGGGATATGCTAACCAAGTCGCTGATGCTCTTTCTCGTTTCAAGTGGGACTTGTTTCAGCGACTGGCACCAGAGGCGGACCCCGTGGGGCAGTCGGTCCCCGAGCGTTTATGGAGACTTGGCCTCCTGGTATCCTGAGCTTGCTGAGGTGTTCGGTTTCAGCAGCGACTTGGCGTTCTTACTGCAAGGGCTGTGACAGTGTGGTGGCTTTCTTAGTGACTCGTGGATGGCGGCTGGGCCCGGTGCCTGATCGCCTTATTGGTGAATACATTCTGGCAGAAAGGGCTGTGGGGGTGGCCCTCTCCTCGGTGCGGGCTCACCTTGCCGGCTTTGCCTTTTTCTCTAAGGCGGCCGGGTGGGCGGTGCACGGCTGGGGGTTTCTTTCTCGCCGTCTTTTATTGGGGTGGGAGCGCGCTACCCCTCCCCAGTTGGACAATCGGCGTCCAATTACCCCCGACCTGTTGGCTCGGATGAGCGCAGCTTTACATTTAGTGGTGGAGTCCGAATACGAGGCTCTGCTGTTCCGGGCTGTGTTTGGTGTGGCCTTCTTTGGGGCTTTCCGGTCGGGGGAATTGGTGGCGTCCAGCAGGCGGTCGGGGGGTGCGGCTCTGCAACTCCGTCATGTGTGTTTGGCACAAGGACAGCTGAGCATATGGTTGTCACGGTCTAAGACCGATCAGAGAGGGAGAGGTGTGTGGGTGCATTTAAGGCCGCTTCCGGCCTCTACGATCTGTCCGGTAGCGGCTATGGCGGCGTACTTGCAGGTGCGTCCTTCGGGAGGGGAGCTGCTCTTTGTGCACGCGGATGTGCAGTGTTTGACGCGTTTTCAGTTTACCGCGGTTCTGCGGATGGTAGTGTCACGGATTGGCCTATCCCCTGGTGACTTCGCACCGCATTCCTTCCGGATTGGGGCCGCTACTAGTGCGGCGCTGGCTGGTCTGCAGGGGGCCGATATTCAGCGGATTGGCCGCTGGCGTTCAAATGCATTTAAGGGATATGTACGTTTGTGAGCGGGGTGGGCGGTGTATTGGGGGTACTAACTGTGTTTTTTCTTTTAGATGGGATTCGGGTGCCATGTGCCTGCTGGATAGTCGGCCATTCCTTTGTGTACTGGGCCGGCCAGCAGGCAGCTTTACGGCCGCTTGGGGCGAACCTGGGACTGTAAGCTGACAATGTGGTGTTATCATGGCTGGGTGAGCGCGGCCTGCGCTGGTTACAAATTTTGCCCTTGCTACGGCACCATCAGCGCGTCAGAAGATCCCCGGAGGTCTTATTGCTGCATCTGGGTGGCAATGATTTGGCGTCATGGACAGTGAAGCAGCTGATCAGGGCGGTTCAGCGGGACTTGGGGGAAGTGTTATTAATGTTCCCCGGTGTAGTTCTGTTATGGTCTGACATAATTCCCAGGCCTGCTTGCTGGGGCCATCGGCGGTGGTCCCGTGGGTTAGTAAAAATTAACCGGCAAATTGGCCGTTGGGTTTTGGTTCATGGGGGGTATCAGATTTTGCATTCCTGGGTGGAGGTCGAGTGCGCGGGCCTGTATCGTTCGGATGGGGTACATCTGTCCCCAGTGGGGATGGATTTACTCCTGAATGATTGGCAGGAGGCCCTGGAGTGTGTTGGGCAGGATGGCTGGTCGCAGCTTTGATTTGGGGGGGGGGCTCAGGGACAGGTGTCACTGAGCCTGTGGCGGGATCCCGGAGGTGTCCGGGGTCCGGAGGCATGGCAATATGCAGGGCGGGGGTGGGGGTACCCCCGACCCGGAGAAGCCCTCGGCTTTTGCTAGTAATATGGCGAAGCTGGAAGAGGGGGATGGAATTGCCAGGGACGGTTCTCGGCAGAGGCGGGAAGGAACTCACTTTGCTACCCATATGGCTGGTGAGGGATTGTCCCGCTGCCGGAGCCGTAAGTTAATACAGTTATGGTTGTAATTTATGTTCTGCTTGTTCAATAAAGCTGCGACCAGTTGATCTGCCAATATAGCGAGTATGTGGTGGTTATTTGAAGGGAAAGTGGGGGGGGGTGGATGTCTGGGGGGGGGCTGTGGGGGGTGAGGGCCACGTCCGCCTTACCTGGTTATTAGAAGGCCGCAGGCCCACGTGCCCGACGGCCGGCAGTAACCGGGGGGGCGGAGTGGCTCATGCCCCCCCCTCCGCGGCGGTAAGGCGCGCTCCCTGGGGTGTTATGGTTTAAATACATTGGCTCCCGCATGCCCAGGTGGCTGCGTGAGCCAATGAGGGGAGCGGAGGTCTCGACGGGAGTGAGCGGTCAGACGCCAGTCCTCAGGAATCGGGGGAAAAGGACGGGCGTTCACACCCTCCCTCTCCTTAATTTTGGGGGGGGGATCTAGGGGCTGGGGAGATGGGGGGGTTGCAGCTGGAGGGGGGGGCGGGATCCCGGAGGTGTCCGGGGTCCGGAGGCATGGCAATATGCAGGGCGGGGGTGGGGGTACCCCCAACCCGGAGAAGCCCTCGGCTTTTGCTAGTAATATGGCGAAGCCGGAAGAGGGGGATGGAATTGCCAGGGACGGTTCTCGGCGGAGGCGGGAAGGAACTCACTTTGCTACCCATATGGCTGGTGAGGGATTGTCCCGCTGCCGGAGCCGTAAGTTAATACAGTTATGGTTGTAATTTATGTTCTGCTTGTTCAATAAAGCTGCGACCAGTTGATCTGCCAATATAGCGAGTATGTGGTGGTTATTTGAAGGGAAAGTGGGGGGGGGGGATGTCTGGGAGGGGGGCTGTGGGGGGCGAGGGCCACGTCCGCCTTACCTGGTTATGGTAATATAATATATTTTTACAACACACTGTTAATTTTGTGCTATATGTAAACATATAGGTTTTTGATATATATATTACATGAGATATTATTTTCATATTCTAAATTAGTTTAATGTATTAGTAAAATACATTTTTTGCATTGTGGTTTGTTTGATTGATTGATTTTTTTGCAAAAGAGTGGTGATAATTTATGTGACTTTGGTAAACCAGCCACAGGATCAACTAATGCTACCCACTGAAGCGGCGTTAGTTGATCCCACAGTACTTGCACTGAGCGCAGGTAGCATAGGCTACAAATGCCCATGCTAGCTGTGCCTCAGTGGGAACGTCCACATCCTTTCCAATTGTCACCCTGACACTTGCTGCAAGGCTAGTACAGGGCCATGCCGAAACCACATTCTAACCCAATGCTAACTCCATGGTACCCTTTAGTAAATATGCCCCTTCGATTATTGAAGCAATCTTCTCTGAAAAAGCCACTTTGGAGTCTTGGATTCTTTGGGATTCAGAGATTTTATTCAATGGTTTTATTTTTCATGTTTTGAACATTTAGATTATCTTTGAGTTAAAAAAAATATTGTGCATTCTAAAATTTTAAGTATTTTTGTACTATAATTTTTTTATAAGTTTTTCAATTAGATTTTTTTGGTGTATAATGATTAGATGAAAGGTTATGCGCCTCCTTAGGGCTTGCCTCCATTGTATGACTGATTAATGAATACCCTTTTTTCCCCCATTTATACAACTTCAATACATTGAATGATAAGTATTTTGGTATAATAGATTGTATTTTCTCTTTAACTGATTTTTTCTTTTAATTTCTTGCTATATGCTCCCATTATTTTCTTGGTAACTCTTTGGATGATAAGTTCAGGGAACAGTTAGGGGGCCATTGTCACATAGAGTTGGGAATCACATTGTCACTTGGGAGTTGGAGAGTCTAGGAGGCTGGCTCATGTATGCTCATATTTAACTGTTCATTGATGATTCTAGAGTTACCAAGCATGAATTTCCTCAGTAAATTAGCAATACTTGGTGATTATGGGTGATAACAATTAATGCACTTATTATCACTCTATTTGCATATTTTGAATACTCATTTTATAGGAGGAACATACATGTCTGATATAGTTCATATTTTTATGTACACTAAAAGGCACATTTTAGATAGGCCCTGGTGATCGGAATCGAGATGTTGAGGTTGGTACTCAATTTTGATATGAATAGATAGCAATTTTGAGTCTTACATAGCAAAGTTAGACTTCTATTTTCTGGGAAATGCAGGCTGTTGAACACAGTTGGATGAGTGACACTCAGTACTGTGCTGGCTTCTGACCAAGCTTCAAGGAACACACAATCTCAACTATATATCTATATCTATATCTATCTATCTATATCTATATCTATATCTATATCTATATATCTATATATCTATCTATCTATATATATATATATATATATATATATATATGTGTATATTAGAGCCAATGGCAAGTACAAATGATGGTGGTTGTACAGCTACACATCCACTTAGAGAAAACTCAAACGTTCTGCAATTCAGGGTCGGTTGGAATACAAAATGTCAGAGAGGCATGCACAGTTCTCCCCATCCACCATTTTTCAAACCCCAGTCCCAAAAAATAAGTTAGCCTAGAGTTACGTGTGGCTCGAATCTGGTGGCAAGATTTTTTGATTAGTTGTGCTGCCATTCTGTGGTATGAAATATATGTATACTTTAGATTTTATGTAAGGCATACGTCTTCTAAAATCAGCTCCTGAATTTCCAGCAAGTGGCTTGCTGTTTAGTGTACTTACAGAGAGCAGGCCACAGTGACTCAGTCCATAGTGAATAAGTAATGATATATGCTTCTTTTATCAAAGAAACAATTATTTTGATTCCTTCTCCTAGTTCTGTACATTACAAGTACCTCTAATAGTATCATATGCATTAGTATTATTGTGAAACAAGAGTTTATTACATGGCTAAGTAAACTGATCTTTGTAAAAGTGGACAAGTCCATTAAAATAAGGGAAAACTACTTAATTCAATCTTCCCTCATACAATTTCTTTCAAGGAGAACAGACACAGCCTGTTAAAATAACAAAGAATGTAGAGTTTCTATTCACAGGCAAAGTGTCTTCATTCAAACTTGCATTCTAAAGATACCTTTCCTCTCTTCTCAGCTTTCTTTTGCAAAAGAGAAATGTGACTCCATGGATCTCCTGGTTATTTTGTTTTATATTGACGACATTGGCTTTTCAAGCCTCACAGACTTGGTGACACCTAAATTGCACGCATTTTGGTTTTCCGTTGTTGTGTGTAAAAAAAACAGATGAAGGGGGAGGAGGAGAAACATAAAACAGGTGGGTAAGGGCAAAGTGGCATTTACAAATGTTTCATAGATAAGGGACAAGCTTAGGATCATTGTAAGGATTAAACAATCATGCTAGCGACAAGACTTTACATGAGATGACACATTACCTATGCGAGTCCTGAGAATTCAGCACGGCTTGGCAGCCTAAAGGGGAGGCGTTAACAAAGTTTAAATTGTCAAAGGCAAGGTCTTTCATATTTTAACTAGAAAATAAAGAGAAACTAAGATTGTCTTCTAAAAGGAATTAATGCAATAATTACTATTTGAAGAATGCCTTATAGCAAAACCCCAATGATTCTGCATTACAAAGCCAGATAAGGACAATTTTCACAAACCTCCCCCCCAAAAAAACATTTACTGGGGTAAAATGACCTGACTGAATATTGAACTCCTCACATATGACTGATTATATGTGTGGGTTCCATGTTCTGTGTTCTTTTACAGTCTTAATACCTTTGGCATGCTATTGTTCAGTGAGTGCTTGCTCTCGAGTTCTGCGTTCAGAGACAAAACGCAGTACTGGAAGATATAGAGGAAAGCTTCAACAACATGAGGCCTGGAGAAGCTTAGGGATGTACACTGAAAAAATGTTCATTTCAGTTCATTTTCAGATCAGGTTTTATTTCATTTGTATTACGGGTGCCTGAGTTCATTTGCTTAATTTGTTCTATTGCTCTAATTGTTTCTATTTGTTCAGCTTTGTACCATAGATATTGATTGTTGGGATCAGGGCCGGATTTACGTATACGCCATGTACGCCATGGCGTAGGGCCCACAGCCGGCAGGGGCCCACAAAAAAAGAACCAGTTTTTTTTTTTTAAACTCAATTTAAAAAAAAAACCTGGTGGCTGCCGCCGCGGGGCCCCCTCTGCTGCCGCGGGGGCCCCGTCTACAAGCTGGTCGGGTCGGGTCTCTCTCCCTCCCTCCCTCCCTCGCTGCAGGCTGCGAGAGACGCGAAGATAGAGCGTCTCCTCGCGTCTGTGTTAAGCCCGCAGGGGCTGATGGGATTTCCCATCAGCCCCTACGGGCTTAACACAGACGCGAGGAGACGCTCTCCCTTCGCGTCTCTCGCAGCCTGCAGCCTGCAGCGAGGGAGGGAGAGAGACCCGACCCGACCCGACCCGACCGGACCCGACCAGCTTGTAGACGGGGCCCCCGTGGCAGCAGAGGGGGCCCCATGGCGGCAGCCACCAGGTTTTTTTTTTAAAATTAAATTTTACTTTAGGCCGGGGGGGGGGGGTAGGACTGGTAATGGGCTATGGGGGGGTAGGACTGGTAATGGGCTATGGGGGGGGTAGGACTGGTAATGGGCTATTGGGGGGGCTGGGGATGGAAATGGACTGGGGGGGGTAGGGCTGGTAATGGGCTATTGGGGGGCTGGGGCTGGAAATGGGCTGGGCTGGGCTGGGGGGGGGTTAAGGCTAGAGGTGGGCTGATGGGGTTAGGACTGGTAATGGACTGTGGGCTGTTGGGGGGGCTTAGAACTGGCAATGGGCTTTGGGGGGGTTAAGACTGGTAATGGGCTGTGGGCTGATGGGGGCTGTCTGGTAAAGGGCTATGGGGGGGAGCTAGGACTGGAAATGGGCTGGGGGGTTAAGACTGGAGGTGGGCTGATGGGGTTAGGACTGGTAATGGGCTGTTGGGGGGGGTTAGAACTGGTAATGGGCTTTGGGGGGGTTAAGACTGGTAATGGGCTGTGGGCTGATGGGGGTTGTCTGGTAATGGGCTATGGGGGGCTAGGACTGGAAATGGGCTGGGGGGTTAAAACTGGAGGTGGGATGATGGGGTTAGGACTGGAAGTGGGCTGATGGGGGGTTAGGACTGGTAATGGGTTATAGGGGGGGCTTAAACTGACAATGGGGTAATGGGGGGTTAAGGACTGAAAAGGGGGTGATGGGGGGTTAAGGACTGTAAGTGGGGTGATGGGGGGGCTAGGACTGGTATTGGGTTGGGGGGTTGCTAGGACTGGAAATGGGCTGATGGATGGCTAGGACTGGAAATGGGCTGATGCAGGGACTAGAAGGGAATGGATGCTGGGTGAGGCTGGAACTAGAAGGGAGCTGATGTTGGGGGAGGATTAGAATGGGATGGGGCTGGAAGAGTAAAATGGAGAAGGGAAAAATATTTTGTGTGGGAGGGATAAAAAATCTACAATTGGCCGGGTATTGGGAGAGTAAGTGGGGATTGAGGATGGAGGGGTAAATTTGAGTGGATGAAATAGGAATGAGGAAAGAGCAAAAGGAGAAAGATTAGTATGTTAAAGCAGATGTAGAGAGAGAATGGAAAAAAATCTAGAAGAGAGAAGAAAGGACAAATGGACAGCAGACGATGGAGAGTTAGCAGAAGACACGAAGAAACCAGAAGAAAGTGGCTGGAGCAATTGCAGCTGAAAAAAATGCACAAAAGGTAGAAAAATATCTCTTTATTTTGAATTTATTAATTGGAATATGTCAGCTCTGGTAAATGAGCATCATTAACACCTGTGCTTTGTTTAGTACAAGAGCAAATTAATGTATAGTTTTATTTCTACAGTGTTGTACATTCCAAGTTTGGCTTTTGGGATTCCCAGTTTAATTATTGTCTTCCTATTTCTAAATTGTGATTACTTGTTTGGTGATGGTCTATGTTCTGCATGTGTAACTGAGCTGAGGTGTTCTGTTTATATAATTCCTATTTGACATTGCCACTTGTTCTCTTTCCCCAGTAGGTCATGTATTGTTGTTCTCTGAAATGTATTGGTTTAATATTTGCAGTGTTGCCTTTTGATTGGTAGAGTATGGTGCTTTGTGAGTCCTGGTAGTGCTGTTAGGATACGGCGGGTTTACTATGGGCAGTGTTTGTAGTAGTTCCTAATGTGTCTGGCAGTTGGCACTGGATTATAGTAATGTAGAAATCTTTTAGTCTTTCTTTATCCATACACTCATTAAGAGGCACGTTTACTAAAAGTTAGTATATGGTAACATTATGCAAATATTTATGCAAATGAGGCCCCTTATGCAAATGAGGTCCGCACCCCCCTTGGGCCGCCCCTGCTGGGGGCCCACAATTTTTGTTGGCGTAGGGCCTCACTCAAGGTAAATCCGGCCCTGGTTGGGATGCAAGGTGTAGGGAGCTCGAATGAGTGGGCGCTTCTCCATCCCTCAGATGGGCATTTATTACCTTTTTCCCCATCCCTCCACCTCCCAAACATACACTCTCTTTTGCACACATACACACGCATCATATATACTCTCTATCACTTTCTCAGCCCCCATCCCTTCCTCCTAGGCTGGCTGTCACCAGTCTCAACTTCCCCTCCTTTTCAGTTGTAGCTGCAGCAAGGTGATACAATAGAATATTATCAAACATTTGTATTTCTTTGTTTCTTTTTTAATATTCTTATATTTATATTTTTTATTTCTCAAGCCTTTGCTTATTATTTTTTTCTTTTTCCATGTTTTCTCTCCCCTCTGATTTCTAACTTTCCTTCTTCTGTTACCCATTTTATTTTTTCAGCATTTCCTCTAGATTTGTCCATCCTGTTATCTTTTTTTACTTTTGTTATAGGTTCCATTTCTTTTATTTTCAACTTTTCTTTGTGTTTCCCTTTATCTCATCTATACTCTTCCATTCTTCTCTTCTTCTCCCCCCACCTGCTCACATACACCTCTTGCTCCTCGCCTTCCCAAGCAATTTTCCTCCCCATTCACCCACCCTTCCTCACCTCTCCTTAATGTTCTCATCTTTCACCTCTTTCTCTCATCGCTTCCTCCACCCCTCCCTCCTTGCTTCTCCCACCACACTTGCCTCCTTCCTTCTCTCCACTTTTCCCCTTCCCATTCATCTTTTTCCTCCCTCATCTCTTCCTCCTTCCTCCCCCTCCCCATCTATTTCTTTTCCATTCCTCACATCCTCCCCTCATCTAGCCCATCTCTCATCTGCCTCCTTCCCAGCACACTCTCTCTTTCTTTTTCTCTCTCCCTCTCTCCTCCATTCCTCCTCACGGTTATCATACAGATGGCATAAAACACTGCTGCTCGCATCATCGCCGGTTCAGAAAAAACACAAACCCGGCACTCCACTTCTGAATCAACTGCACTGGCTCCCGATTGCCTCCCTCAAAATGGCTCTTAGGATATTCAAGATCCAGGACAACCTATCCCCGGACATACTTAAGAGCCGAATCAGCACCAACACAGGCAATAGACCCAGAAGATGTAACAGAATAGACACTATCCTAACTCCTAACATCTACACCAAAGCCACCCTGTCCCTTGCAGCACCTGTCCTCTGGAACTCCCTCCTGGATGACTTGAGAGCTACCACTGATGCCAAAGATTTCAGGAAGAAGCTGAAAACCTTCCTCTTCAGAGATCACTTCGGGGCCATCACCTAATGCATAGCATCCCCCTCCCCCACTGATTCCACAATGAATCCCCCTCCCCTACAACACTCGCTTCCCCCTATCTCATAACAGTCTCTTGTACATACTGTATATACTCCTCCTTGTAAATAAGATACTACTAAGCACTTCCCACATGTCTCCACCTCCCGTCTTACTATGTGATGAGTTTCAATTGCCATACAATATGTTGTTTTGCCATGTAAACTGCTTTGATTATAGGAGAAGGCGGTATAGAAAACCTGTTAGATAAATAAATATTCTCTTTCTCTCTCTGTTGCAAGACACTGTCCGAAGAAACAGAAAACTCTGCAAATGGACACTCAGAGGCTTATTTTACTACACCAGCACTAGAGATAAAATTAAAACAGCGTCTACCCTAAATGTGAAAAGTCAGCATTACAAAGATTCTGGAACACCAGTGCACCTTCAGCTGGGAAGGGATAAACCATATTGCTAGAGATTCCTACAGAGAACCAGCGTGTGAGCAGAAACCCTCTTCTTGGTTACACACAGAAAATACAGAGCAGTAAAGAATACGATATCATGTGCCAAATATTCAAAGCAATTAACGTGGTTAGTAGAGCTGCTAATCGCATTACTCACAGTGAATGGGATATTCAGTGGCATTAGCACGGGGCGGCACCCAGGGATAACCAAGTAGCAGTGATACTGAGCTGCTGCTTGGCTATTTCTTGGTGGTGAAAGCTAGGCACAGAAAAGGCTGTCCTAACTTTTACTACCGAAGCTAACCAGCCAGCAGCTGAATATTGCCACTGTCCATTTAGCTTCCATGTTCTGCAGCCAACCTGGATATTCAAGGCTAGTAGCCAGTTATGGCCCCAGCACTGAATATCTAGGTCTAAGTTCCAGAGTTGGTGGCTAGTCACTGTAAGAACACTTGCTGCTGCCGCTGAATTCGGGCCCTACATTTCCATTTTATTTTTTCACATCCTCTGTCTTCTTCCTTTCCTCCCCTACATCCATCTCTGACACTGATTCTTCTTTTTCATCTTTTTCTAAATTTCTCTTATCTATCTTTTATCTACTTTTAGCTTAGATTTTATTCCTTCTCTCTCCAGCCCCGTCTCCCTCCACTTCCTACCTGTATGTCTCTAGCCCTCCCATTTCCACCAGTCTCTCTTTTCTTTCCCAGACTCCTTTTCCTTTATTCAGTCACTTTCTAGTCTCTCATTTCCATCCTCTGTACCCATCCCCTCCCCAGCCTCATCTACCTCTGCCTCTCACCCGCTCACCAACCCCAATTGCTTCCCTATCACTTATCCTCTCTTCACCTCTAGTCTCTTTGTTATGTCTTAACCCCTTCTAAAAGTGCCCATTCCCTTTTTTACGTCCTGATTTCCACCTTCTCTCACCTCCTTCAAAGGTCTGTCCCCTCCCTTGAATTCTCACCCTCTTCATAGTCCTCTGCCTCTTTCATCTTTCAGGAAATGGAAAAAAGAGCCAAACGACGAAACTTGGAAACAGCACAAGCACTGGCAAGTCAAATGCAAGGCATTGATAAAGCAGGCAAAGGGAGAATCTGAGAAGAAGCTTGCTGCAGAAGCAAAAATGCGAAATAAAGATTTTTTCAAGTACATTCATAGCAAAAAACCTGTGAGAGAGTCAGCTGGTCCATTAGATGATAGAGGAGTTAAAGGGGCATTAAGAGGTGATAGCGGAGAGACTGAATGAATTCTTTGCTTCGGTCTTTACTGAGGAAGATGTAGGGATGTTACCCATGACTGAAGTGGTATTTAAAGGTGCGGCAGAATTGAAGGAAATATCGATATATCGGGAAGATGTATTACAACTATTAGATAAACTGAAGAGTAGCAAATCACCTGGGCCGGATGGTATACATCCAAGGGTGTTGAAAGAACTGAAATATGAGATTTCAGTCCTGCTATTAGTAATCTGTGAATTTTCATTAAAATCATCTGTAATACCTGAAGATTGGAAGATCGCCAATGTAACGCCAATTTTTAAAAAGGGTTCCAGGGGTGATCCAGGAAACTACAGACCAGTGAGCCTCACGTCAGTACCGGGAAAATGGTAGAAACCATCATAAAGAATAAAATTACTCAGCATGTAGATAGTCATGGCCTAATGGGAGACAGCCAACATGGTTTTAGACAAGGAAGATCTTGTCTTACTAGTCTATTATGTTTTTTTGAAAGTGTGAATAAACAGGTGGACAAAGGTGAGTCGGTTAATATAGTGTATCTGGACTTTCAGAAAGCCTTTGACAAGGTCCCTCATCAGAGACTTTTGACAAAACTAAAGAATCATGGGATAGGAGGCAGTGTACTACTGTGGATCAAGAACTGGTTAAAAGACTGGGCATCAAAATAGCAGATGAAATTTAATGTGGACAAGTGCAAAGTTATGCACCTAGGGAAGAACAACCCAAACTATGGTTACACGATGCAAGGTTCCACATTAGGAACCACCACCCAGGAAAAAGATTTAGGCGTCATTGTGGATAGCATGTTAAAACCCTCAGCCCAGTGTGCTGCGGCAGCCAAGAGAGCAAATAGAATGCTAGGTATCATAAGGAAAGGAATGGAAAATAAAACAAGAGATATTGTAATGCCTCTGTATCGTTCCATGGTGAGACTGCACCTTGAATATTGTGTGCAATTCTGGTCGCCGTATCTTGAGAAGGATGTAGCATTGTTGGAAAGGGTTCAGAGAAGAGCCACCAAAATGGTAAAGGGGATGGAAGGATACTCCTATGAAGAAAGGCTAAAAAGGTTAGGGCTCTTTAACCTGGAAAAGAGACGGCTGAGGGGAGATTTGATAGAAGTCTATAAATTAATGAATGGAGTGGAACGGGTAAACGTAGATCGATTGTTTACGTTATCAGAATATAGAAAGACTAGGGGACATGCAATGAAGCTACAGGGTAAACTATTTAAAACTAATAAAGGAAAATATTTCTTCACTCAACGTGTTTTCAAACTCTGGAATTTGTTACCGGAGGATGTAGTAAAGGCTGTTAGTGTAGCTGGGTTTAAAAAAGGTTTGGACAAGTTCCTGGAGGAAAGGTCCATAAACCATTATTAAGAAGGGACCGAGGATATCAATGCTTAACCCAGTACAAGCATTGCACAACCTGTGTCTTTTGGGGAAACTGCTAGGTACGTATGACCTAGATTGGACACTGTTGGAAACAGGATACTGGGCTTGATGGACCTTGGTCTGACCCAGTATGGCATATCTTATGTTCTCTTTCTCCCCATCCCTCCAGTATCTTACAGATGTTTTGCACATAGAGCTACCTTTCTTCCTCCCCCATCCATAGCATCTGTTCCCTCATCAGTTCCCCATATCCCTTTCCCCAGCATCTACTTCATTCTCCAGTATTCCTTTATCCCGCCTTTCCTCTATTTCCTGTGATCCTCCATTTCCAACTTCCATTGCAAATGACTTTTCTTTGACACCCCCCCATCTTGTCTGTCCTTCTCTTTCTCCTTACTTCCCAGCATCAAACCCCATTCTCCCACCCACCAGCATCTATCCCTTCTCTCAGCCCCCTTCTCCAACCCCAGGATAAGAAATGTTTCCCGAAGTAAGTCCCCTTCTTCCAGCTCAATCACCAGATCTAGCATCTATCATCTTCCATCCCCAACATCTGCCAGAATTATCCCTTCCTCCCATCCTTAATATCAACCTCAAGCTCCCACATCAGATCCTTCTCCCACTCTCTCATCTGCCAGTATCAGCTTCCTTGTCTCTCTTCCTTCCCTACACAAATCCAGCATCTCCCCCTTTCTTTTCCCCCACATTCAGCATCTCTCTTCTGTCTCCCTATTCCCTCTTCCATTGTGTCCAGCATCTCCCCTCCCTCACCTCTCATTCCTCTTCCCTCATTCCTCCCTAAACTGTTCTGGTATCTTTCTTCCCCTCCCCCTCCACATTTGCTCCACTGTCTTTCCCTCTCTCTCTCACCTCATTTCTCCCAGCCAGTATCTCCTTCTCTTGCCACTCCCCCCAGTCCTCTTCTTCCCTGAAACATCTTGCTCTCACTGTTGTGACTCCATCCCACTGCCATGACAGTGTCAGTTCTGAAAGTAAAAAGCAAGGCGATGCGGCATCTAATGCTGGCGCACTCTGTGAGGCTCTCTGGCTCCACCCTCTGATGCACACTTCCTGCCCTCCCACATCCTGCCCCTACACTTTTCAAAGCAGGAGGTGTGCTAATATATAGTATGTAAAGATGGTTGGGGGGGGCAGGATACAGAATACAGAAAGGGATTGAAAAGTGTAGGGCAAGGTGTGAAAGACAGTGATAACAGAAGCTGAATGACCTCTGTGGAGAGTGAGAGAATTAAATACAGAGTAATCTGAGAATAAAGTCCATTCGCACCTGTAGTGAGTGAGTCATGAAGACATTGTCCTTCTTCAGGCCTAAGGTGATGGTGGTAAGTTTTTGAACTATTTTCAATTCAGATTCAGATGACCTTATTAGCATAATGATGTTGCATATGTTGCCAAAGTAATACATTTAGGGTTAGGTAAAAAAGAAAAGAGAAAGAAAAAAAAAGATAGAAGGAGATCATTTACAGGATAATAGAAACATTAGTAAAATACATATAGGCCAGCATTCCAATCTGCAAATAGCAGGGATGGACGTTCAAGACGTTGTGACAAGGAAGCTTTTATTGAGCTTATGGAAATAGGAAAAGGTGATGAATTTGCTTTGAGGAAAAGTGAAATCCCTGCAGTGCATGTATTTCAGCTTCTACATAAAGAAAGTAAGCTGAGAGAAACTAAACCTAGGCTGCCACACCCAAGCTCTGCTGACGTAGTTGCAGGCTTGAGAGATAATTACAAGCACCTCAGCAGAGAGGGAAAGGTAGTGCCCTGGAAGCAGGGATATAAACCTTGGCTAAAGTCAAAGCAAGGAAGGAAGCAGGAGAGGGAGAAGAAGCAAGAACTGCAGGAAGCAGAGGAGCAGGAACGGGTTAAGATCCAAGTTCCTGATCAGAAGGTTCGGAGAGCTCAGAGGTGGGAGCCCAGGACTCAGCACAGGAGTCAAAGGAGCCAAGCTTGGAATAGGGAGCAGTGGCAGAGCTCCAAGAGGGAACTCAGAGAAGTGAACCAAGAACTTTTTCCGAGAGGCTGGAGAGAGGCAAGTGAATACAGCCAGGGAGAAGTGTCCACAGCTTCAGGTACAATCTATCCTTATCGGGTGGAGCTGGGCTCAGGAGAGACATGGGGATCCCCAGAGAGAATACACCCAGAGACATACTTTAAGAGCTCAGAGCAGGGCACTGCATTATCAGAGCCAGAGGAGATGCAGGTTGAGCCTATTGAGCAGGATTTGCTGTCTCCAGAAATGCCCATGGACTGTACTCTATGCCAGGCTACTAGCGTTGAATCCCTATGCTAAAGGTTAGCTGAAAAGGTGAAAGTCTCCTAGAGCAGTGTATTGAAACCTAGCCTGAAGTGAAGGTAGGAACTTGCTCTTCTAATAAGGAGATACCTGTTACATGTGCTATTAAATGCTTAGCGAAGACAAAGTTAAAAAGAAGACATTTTTACTTTGTTGAGGGAAGAATCTGTGTTTCCCATAACAGTTACATTGTTAAGCAGCTGCATATATTTAATGACTGTGAAGCCATAGTGAAGCTCATCCATGCTGTGTTGTAAATAATCCTGAGCGAATGAATGGAGAAGTATCCTGTTACGGTCTACATGGACTTTGTTTGCGTTTTGAAATAAATTCTGTCATTTGCCTTCACCTTCGGTTTCATGACTACATTTCATTTTAAAAGGCCAAACTAAAACTCCCAGCATGCATCAGAGGGAAATATAGTTTATCTAAGCTTTATAAGAGAAGTTAACCGCAACCTCGCCCATCCATGCCTGAGGCAGGGGGCAAGGGCCTGACAACGTCCAACCCCTACTATTCGCAGGGAGCGAATTCCTATCACCAGGCTCCCTGCACATACAGCGGTATTGTGTAGGGAGCTCAGGATGGGGGCGGGAGGGGGATGGTCAGAGAAGGAGCATGGGTGGGGTGGATGCGGGCCAATGATCCCAGATGTACAGGGCCGATACTGGTCGTGGACCTGTATGTCTGTGGTTGAGAAGTTAGATGGGGGACTTATTCCACCTTGGAGGTGGAATACGTCTCCCCCAAGGGTGCAGTGTGGCAGCAGAGGACCCCCCCAACCCAGGTGAGTGGCAGCGGGAGGTTCCCTGCCATCCAATTTCAGTCTTGGCAGGCCCCTCCGGGGGTCAGGTGTTGGGGAATAGTTTCTTTGAACTTCTTCAGGGAATCGGGGCTCCTGCATGGCATTCCGGTGCTGTGGCAAAGGGACACCATGGCACCGAGGCTCCATGCAGGAGTATTGGAAGAGTTGGATAGGGTGTGAGCTGGATGTGGAGCATCTAACTCCCGCGGCTGCAGAATCGGGTGCAAATCTGGGCCGTCCAGAGTTTGGATGTCCGTATGGGCCAGACATGCCCCGAACAGAATGGCACCTACAATGTACAGAAGTTTCACTTTTTTGGGTCTCTTTGAAGTTTCTTTGAAAGCTTAGACAGCTTGAGTGTAAATGGAGATGCACTAAGGAGCCATATCACCAAACAGTCTACTTAGGCAAACAAAGCAAATACCGCATATTGATAAACAAATGCAAAAAAAACCCCTGCCATTCAAATCTCATCATGAACTCCCTTAACCACCCCAGAGGGCTAATAATTTAATGTCATCTGCAAATTTGATCACCTCACTCATTATTCCTATTTCCAGATTATTTATAAATACATTAAAAAGCAGCAGGCCCAGCACAGATCCCTGGGGTACTCCGCTATTCACCTTTCTCCATTCAGAAAATTGGCTACTCTCCAATCTTCCAGTACTACAAATGATTTTAATGATAATTCACAGATTAGTAATAGTAGGTCAGCAGTCTCATATTTTAGTACTTTCAATACCTTCTGATGCATGCCAAATGGTGCAGGTGATTTTCTACTCTTCAGTTTATCAAATAGTTGTAATATATCTTTTTGGTTTATTGATATTTCTTTCAGTTATTCTGATGCATCAATTTTAAATACCATTTCAGGCATGGGTAATTTCCCCACATCTTCCTTAGTAAAGACCAAAGCAAAGAATTCATTCAGTCTCTCTGCTATGGGCTTGTCCCTCTTAGTGCCCCTTTTACCCTTCTATCATCCAATGGTCCAACTTATTCTCACAAGTTTTTTTCTACAGATATACTTGAAAAGGTTGTTATGCATTTTTGCTTCCATGGCAAGCTTTTTTCAAAATCTTTCCTTGCCTGTCTTACTTGCCAGTGCCTATGCTGTTTCCAGTTTTCGTCATTTGACTCCTTTTTCTTTTTCCTGAAAGATACTTTTTTGGCTATAACAGCCACTCTGACCTCACCTTTAAACCATGCTGGTAGGTTTTTGGCCTTCCTTCTTTTTTTCTTAAAGTGTGGAATACATCTGGTCTGGGCTTCAAAGATAGTATTTTTAAACAATGCCCATGCTTTATGTAAATCTTTAACTTTGTCACTGCTCCATTTAGTTTTTATTAACTACTTCCCTCATTTTATCATAGTCTCCCTTTTGAAAGTTAAAAGGTAGTACTGTGGATTTCCTTGCTGCTCTTCTTCCATTTATGAAATCAAATGTGTTCATGTGGCCTGCAACACTCCTCCTGGGCCCAAGGCTTACAGGCAGGAGTGGCCTTTAGTATGTCCTTTGGATTAAAGCTTGTTAGATGTCCCCAGGAATTCTGGGACCTGTAGTTTGCTTGTTTCCTTTAAGGACTGAGTTGTAGTAATGACTCGAGTAGGTAAGGCTGCAAGAATATTTATTTTTGGGGATTTTCTCCAGCGCATCAAAGTTCAATACAACAAACGCAAAAGATGCAACTCCAATATAAAGGTTGTAACATAAACTCAGCAAATGCAACAGAAAACAGTTCAGCAGTATTTGGCTGTTTCACAGTTCCTTTGCCTTTCACTAGGCACTGCCTCTTGTGGTCATTCAAAGAATATACAGGAACTGAAACAGTTGCTTTTCTATACAGCACGGCTTCTCACTCTCAGCCGGTGATTAAGCTTATTAACCAACTTTCAAAGCTTTTCAAGGTGGCAGCAGGCATGGAAAATTACTCTATATTCCTTCATATAGCTTTCACTGCTCTGTACCACTGCTCTTTTCTACAAGACAGGTTGAACAGTCCATAGCACAAAGTTCTTGCTCTATTGCAGGCAAACACTCACCAACCTGCATACATTCCTCAGTGCCAGCATTAAAAGTATCTTTGTCAGGTTTGTTATCTTTTCCTGACCTCGCTTCCAAAAACTCCCGGAATTGGCTTAAAAGCAATTCAGCTTGTTTATGCACATTTTCCTTGGGATAAACGTTTTCCTTTTCTGATAAAAGCCTGCATAAGGTTCCTGCCCCAGAGGGTTCAGCTGTCCTGCTTTTATCAAGGGGATAGCTTCTAGTAGGGGTAAATCCCTTCCCTTCTCACTCTCAGCCGGTGATTAAGCTTATTAACCAACTTTCAAAGCTTTTCAAGGTGGCAGCAGGTATGGCAAATTACTCTATATTCCTTCATATAGCTTTCACTGCTCTGTACCACTGCTCTTTTCTACAAGACAGGTTGAACAGTCCATAGCACAAAGTTCTTGCTCTATTGCAGGCAAACACTCAAAAACCTGCATACATTCCTTAGAGCGAGCATTAAAAGTATCTTTGTCAGGTTTGTTATCTTTTCCTGACCTCGCTTCCAAAAACTCCCAGAATTGGCTTAAAAGCAATTCAGCTTGTTTATGCACATTTTCCTTGGGATAAACGTTTTCCTTTTCTGATAAAAACCTGCATAAGGTTCCTGCCCCAGAGGGTTCAGCTGTCCTGCTTTTATCAAGGGGAGAGCTTCTAGTAGGGGTAAATCCCTTCTCCCACTTGCTATCAGTTAGCTGTGCTCTGTTAGTCTTTTGAATGTTAGCATGGGTAAAAGGCTTCTCAAGCAAAGCGTTAAAAGTGGAAATATCAGCTTTACCTTTGCCAGGGACTCTTAGACAAGCGCTGGTACCTTTTCTCCTGCTATCTCCCAGGGTTTTGAACTCAGCTTTCTTGTAGCTATTTCCACTAGCCTTCAGGTAATTGCTCGGCTGATAGTTTTCCTCTTGGCCTTCTCTGTTGCAGTTATAGCCTTTGCTGCTATAGGTCCAACTACTGTTTCTCCCGGTATTTTCTCTGCAAGCTTCCTTGTTCCCAGGCTCTACCTTGCAGTAATGTTTCCTCCAGAGATGTTCACTGCTCCCAGGTTCTGCCCTGCTCCAAGGCTCTGGCTTGCTTATCCTTCTGGCAGTTCCTCCCGAACTCCTTCCTGGACTGCTTCCCGTCTCAGTCCTCACTGTCCTCTCTGTGCTCCTTGTCCTGTCTGTCCTCGTGCTGCCCCTCTCTGCATTGCTTGAGGATTTAAAAAGGGTTCACTTCCCTGCACTCCCTGACCTTCCCCTGGGCATGACCAATCAAGAACCCACCTGTCTCCTCCCCTAAGCTGAGGTGTGGCCTGAGCTCAGCAGAGAGCTGTGTTTTTTTTCAACTCTGGGTTGAAAATCCTGTCTGTCAGTGCAGTGCTATTTACTCCCTCAGGATTTTCACATATTTTCATCTCTTCTTGAGGGCATTCCTCACTACAGGCCCCAATAACCTTATCTCTTGCAACATTGTGACTCTCTGGATAGCTATCCTAAACTGTGTTCGATCTTCAGTCAGGCGGCTCAGTGTTGATAGAGTGACATTCATAGCTGTCGTTATTGTATCAGTCCATCTCATGTAGCAGCTATGGGTGTCACTGCTTGACTAAATACCGAACACAGTTTAGGACAACTATCCAGAGGGCTGCCATGAGTCGATCCTGACTAGATGGCACTTGACAACAATATCAACCATATTTCCTCTCAGCCATCTCTTTTCCAAGTTGAAGAGCCTTAACCTTTTAAGCCTTTGCTCATTGGGGTATCCTTTCATCCCCTTTACCAATTTGATGCCTCTTCTCTGTACCTTTTCTAATTCGGATATATCCTTTTTAAGATACAGAGACCAGAATTACACTATTCACGAGCAGTCAGACTATGGAATGATACAGAGGCATTATAATATCATTTGTTTATTCTCTATGACCTTCCTCTTTTGTGTTGACCTTCTACTTTGCCAAGCATGATGTCTTTCTCTAATGATCTCTCTCTTCACATGTGTCCAAAGTATGAATGCCAAAGTCTTGTCATCTGAGCTCTAAAGAAAGCTTAGGTTTGATCTCCTCTAGTACTGACTGGTTTGTTCTTCAGGCAGTCCATGGTATACACAGTATTCATCACTAGCATCGATTTTCTTCCTGTCTATCCTTTTCACTGTCCAACCTTCACATCCATATGATATTATTGAAAATACCATGGCTTGGACTAATTGAGTCTTTGTATGGAGAGAGAGACAACTCTGCTTTTGAGAATCTTGTCTAGGTCCTTCATAGCCATTCTGCCAAGAAAAATGCATCATCAGATTTCTTGATTGCTTGTCATTTCTTTATTGATAGTTGATCCAAGTAGGTTAAAGTTGTCAACTATTTCAATTTCTTCTCCATCAATGATGAGCTTATTTATTTTGATAGTTGTCAGGATCTTTGTCTTCTTTACATTTAGGTGCAGGCCCATTTTAGGACTATGTTCCTTGATCTTGAGAAGATGATATTCATCCAGTAATGTGGTATCATCAGTATAGTGAAGTTTGTTGATGAGTCTTCCGCCAATCTTCACACCTCAGTTGTCTTCATACAGTCCTGCTTCTCTGATGATTTGTTCTGCACATAAATTAAACAGGCAGGGGGAAAGTATTCAGCCTTGTCATATACCTTTGCTGATTTTAAACCTTTCTTTTTCTCCTTGTTCTTTCAACTGTTGCTTCATGAACAATGTAGAGGCTGTGCAAGAGAATTATCAGGTGTTCTGGTATACCCATGGTTTTTAACATGGTCCAGAATTTCTCATGGTTTATATAGTCAAAAATCTTGCTGTATTTCATAAAACAAAGGTAGATATCCTTTTGGTATTCTTTTGTCTTTTTAAGGATCCATCTCACATCTGTAATAATGTCTCTCATTCCTCGCCTTTTCCTGTAGTTCTCATTCCAGGTATGGTTGTAGTGTCTGCTGAATAATCTTGAGTAGAATCTTTCTGGCATGTGGGTCAGAGCGATTGCGCAATAATTTCCACAGTCAGTTGGATCACCTTTCTTTAATATTGGTATTAACACGGATATTTTTCAGTCAGTTGGCCATAATGTTGGGATACATCTGGTCTGGGCTTCCAAGATAGTATTTTTAAACAAAGTCCATGCTTGATGTAAATCTTTAACCTTTGCAGCTGCTCCTTTTATTTTTTTTCTTAACTATTTTCCTAATTTTATCATAGTCTCCCTTTTCTCATTTTCTGATTTATTAAATCAAAAGTGATCATGCTAAGATCACTATTGTTAAGTGGCCCCAATAACCTTATATCTTGCACCAGACCCTATATTCCATTAAAGACTAGGTCCAAAATAGTTTCCCCTCTTGTCGGTTCATGAAAAAGCTGCTGCAAGAAGTAGTTTATGTATGACCAAGAACCCAACATGGCCATGTTTTGGCAAGCCACCTGTGTCAGGGATAAAAAGTATATTCGATTACACGCAAGATTTACATTGTGATACTTATAAGTATATTAATTTACAATCTTCTTGACAGCAACAATTATACAATTGATGTATGAAATTGTTTATGTTATTTGTGCTGTCCAAATACATGCAACTATGAGAAGATCACCCACAGTGTTGTTCCTTGAGCATGAAAATATGTCACTCTGTATGGGTCTGGAGATGCCCACAGTAAGTTGTATGCCTGGAAAGACATTGTCAGACAAATCAATGCAGGTTGCTATCATTATTTTGAGACCGATGACCTTAAAAAGAAGTGATGGGTCCTCAAGCTGAAGGAAAGGGAGAAACAGGAAGCCAATAGCCATCTTCCTGTTCCCAGCACAAGGATCTGAGCATCCTGGAACAGACATTGATGAAGTGGCTGGAGTTACCAGACATGACAGCTTCTAGGGACCAGATTTTCATGTTGATAGTTTTCTGCCCTTTGACCTCAAATCTTTCTAGAATGTCACATGGACACATCCGGCATGGTACTTACCTGCCATCCCTCCCTTGCGTGCATACATGTGTGTGGTAGCTATACTGTGTAACCCTGGTCTTATGACATAATGCACCATTTTGGAATAACACCCCAGTGTGCACTTTCTTTCATCATGGCACACATATATTTGGCATGTAATGGGGGGAGGAGGGTGCTATTGAGAATGTCTGCCATTGCACATGAATGGGACTGCTATTTTAGATTTGCTCTGAATGTGCTTCCATAGTGATTACTACCTGGTAATCCTGGATCATATTGAGGAGTCAGTGATAGGTGTGTAATTTAATATTAAATCCTGAGGACAAGCCTAACACTCTCTTCTGCCTATGACATGCTTCCCACTCAAGTCACAAGATGCCAAAGAAAGAATGCACAGCATGAAACAGGAAGTATGAAGCGATGGATGAAGGTTTGATTCCCTCATCCATCACTTACTCGGGGATATTTGGCTTTTAGATCTGATAGAGGTCTATAAATTAATGAATTGAATGGAATAGAATGGATAAACATAGCAAGACTAGGGGACATACAATGAAGCTATAGTGTAACCCAAAGAAGACTAATTAATAGAAAATATTTTTTCACTCAAAATGTAATCAAACCCTGGAATTCATTACTGGAGAATGTAGTAAAAGCTGTTAGTGTAGC
Source organism: Ichthyophis bannanicus (assembly GCA_033557465.1). Classification (NCBI taxonomy): domain Eukaryota; kingdom Metazoa; phylum Chordata; class Amphibia; order Gymnophiona; family Ichthyophiidae; genus Ichthyophis; species Ichthyophis bannanicus. Next base: position 2,712,606 of record CM066032.1, read on the forward strand.
CGGGTTTAAAAAAGGTTTGGACAAGTTCCTGTAGAAAAGGTCCATAAACCATTATTAAAGGGGACCCAGGAAATCCACTGCTTATCCCAAATAAGCATTGTGGAACCTGTGTCTTTTGGGGAAACTGCTAGGTACTTGTGACCTAGATTGGCCACTGTTGGAAGCAGGATACTGGGCTTGATGGACCTTGGTCTGACCCAGTATGGCATATCTTATGTTCTCCCAGTCACCTACCATCCTCTCCATGTACCAGTTTCTATATTGCTCCTTACAGATACTCCTCATTTGTTCTTTCTACAGATGATGCACTTCCAGGCACATCTTGTCAGGACTCCACATGACCTGAGGGGCTGTCAGAATGTTCCACACCACAGAGTCAGTCAGAATCATCACCACTACAAGGGCAGCAGTAAGGCAGTGCCACTGTAGTGCCACATGCTGGAGAACCACCAGATATTTAGCAGGAGGCATCGCTGGCCACGGACTGTGACTCCAAGGAGTATCTGAGACCTGACCCCTAGAAATTATCTTATTAAAGAAACTCGCAGCTGGTTTATAAAAGAAAAGAACAAAAAAACCCCATACATAAAAAAACCCAAATGTTATTATACCAAGCAGATAAAAATATCATCAGAAAATTGAACTGCAAAGCAGAACAAAACAGTTAAAATAAGCAAAATGCAAACACTTAATGGCAAAGTAGCACATTAAGACCCGCTACCACTACAGCTCCTCATACATTATAGGTAGTGGAATGGGGTGGGCTACAGGGCCATGTCCCCAGCAGCATTTTGCCTAACACAGCATTAGCAACTGGAGAACTTGAGGAGGGGCTGCAGATTGATTTGTTTGGCCCCTCCAAGCAAAAGGCTAGCCCACTGCCACTGCCATACATGAAATCCTGGTGGGGGGGAGATCATGGAGCAAGAACCTACTGAAGGAGGAGGGAAGATGTTCACCCTTACTCACTAGCTGGTGGCAGACTTGAGAGAAATGAAATCCCACCTAGCTCAGTAGGTTCAACACCTGACTAGAGTTGATGCTTCCCAGCAGGAAATAGCTTTGTATCTGGAACCACTTGCTGAAGCATCTGCTGTCCATCAGAGCTGCTGCATATGCACCATGTCAGTCTCTCAGTTAGTGAAGTCCCTGCTTGTACCAGCAGGGAATAGGGTTGGGGAGGGGAGGAAAAGCATGAGGGCAGCACAGTGTCAGACACTGCACCATTATGAAGAAGTGCATAGGTTCGGAAGGTTGTGGGAGAAGATCTTGCTGACCAAATGTCCACCTTCCTGTACCCTTTGCCTCTTCATTATAGTATTCAATAGGCTTGTTCCATATGGCTAGAACATCTGTGTAGCTGGCTGGGGCATCTTCTACTGAGTCCATGCCCATGTCTCGGTATTCATTAATCTCCTTTTTGGGTATTGTGAGCCCCCAATGAGTGGCTATATTGTGGAGTAAGTAGCAGGTAGTGAAGATGCTGTATACCTTATTTATTTAACTAACTTTATATACTGCCTTATCATTCAATCAAAGAGGTTTTACATTACATAATTACTACAAACAGGTACTGGATATATTCCCTTGTTCCCAAAGGGCTCACAATCTATGTGTACCTGAGGCAACAGAGGGTTAAGTGGCTTGCCCAAGGCAGGACTAAGAACTCCAGTCCTTCCAGCCTGAGATTGCTGTCCCCACATGGGACTTGAACCCCAGGCTCTCCAGTCTAAGATACTGTGTCCTAACCACTAGGCCACTCCTCCCTCCTTGGCTTTCTGTGTACTATACAGATGTTCACCTCCACTCCTGTCTAGGCACCTGAACCAACTTTTCAGGATGCCAAACAGGTGCTTGATGACAACCCTCTTGCAATTATGTGCCCTCTTGTACCTTTCATTCAGTGCTGATTGTGGTTGTCTTACCAGTATCAGTAGCCAGAGTCCTGGAGGATACCTTCTATCACCTATGGGTATAGACAGGTATAGGATGGCAGTTTAGGGTCCATGAATCTTATAGGACATTGAGTAGCATTTTGACTAGAGACTGTTGGTGGTGCAAGAGCCCTCGCATGTCATTCATTAGATGTCAGGATTCTCAAATAGCATGGAAGGTGTGGGTGCTGGTTTCCATTCCTATTCAACAGACTTTCTTACCTACTAGCCAGGCATCTACTAGTTGTCCATTGATGCCCTTTTGTCTCAGTCTGGAATGACTTAGTACAATATGAGGGCATCATGGAGGGACCCCAGGCACTTGGCACAGACCTTGGTATGTGGTACCACTCCAGCATATTCATGGAGTGGTACCACATGCAGTTTTCGCATATTTATGCTGGCTCCTCAAAACCATTGATATGATTACATGAGAGAGAAAGTGATCACAGCTAGTGTGTGAACTTGTAGGGAGGGAGTGTCTGACTGAAAGAGCTCATTTGCTTTCCTTTGCTATCTGCTATTTTTTATACCTTTTCCCCCTCACCAAACTTGAAAGCAACCAACAAGGTTGCTCTGTGGAATCCAACCTAGAATTGCTTGAGAATGCTGATTGCTTAAGGCTTCTTTCAGTTTCATGATGACATGTAAGGGAAAAAGCAAATCCATCAGTGGCAGGAAAATGTGAAAGCAATATGGAGTGGAGGAGTGGAGTGAAAGCAATATGGAGTGGAGGAGTGGCCTAGTGGTTGGGGCAAGGTACTTCGGGCCGGAAGGTCGGGGGTTCAAATCCCACTAGAGGACAGCAACCTTGGGCCGGAAGGACTGGGGTTTCTAGTCCCACAGGTGCTCCTTGTGGTCTTGGGCAAGCCACTTAATCCTCCATAGCCCATGTTCCCTGTAAAATAGTTCTCTGTGTGCTGTGCTTTCCTGTCTAATCAATGTGTTTATACCTCAAAAATTTCCTGTCATGATTTGACAATTTCCTATCTGTAATCAAACCACTGCTGATCGCTGGAAGTAGTGGTATACTAAATAAATAAATAAATAAAATATGGATGAAAAGTATGAGCACCAGTGTTCAGTGGGGGGGGGGGGGGTTGGAGGGGGGCTATACTCATCCCTACTGTTCAATTTGTATATAAAGCCGGTATGCAGTATTTTCCAGAAATACAACATAAATTACCACATATATGCCGACGATGTGATGTTATACACACAGCTTGACATAACACAGCCTAACTTCAGTCCACTAGAAGAATGCCTTGATATGCTCCAATCATGGCTTCAGCAAAACAACATGTCAATAAATCACAAAAAAACAGAGGTCATGTTCATGTCCAAGAAAGCCAATTTCATCCCGCCCACCACAGTCACACTAAACAAAAACAGATACGATACAAAGCCTGTAATAAAGTATCTAGGAGTCCTACTTGACAGCAACCTCAAGATGGACAAACACCTCAGAACAGTTAACCGAGCCATCTTTTACAAACTCAAAATCCTTCAACCACTCCGCAATATCCTAGAGAAATCCGACTTTAGGTCTGTTGCTCAAGCACTAATCATTCCCCACCTGGATTACAGCAATGCCATTCTACAAGGGCTTCCAAAGAGCACACTAAGCATCCTGCAAATGGCTCAGAACGTGGCTGCAAGAGTCATCATGGAAAAGAAAGTCACCGACCACATAACCCCAGTTCTAATGGATCTGCACTGGCTCCCAGTGGCCGCCCGCATCATCTACAAACTACTCATCACAACATTTAAACTCATCAATGGCATCGCACCATCCTACCTCAATAACCTAATCACTATTCAACCTAGCAACAGGAGCAGGAGAACTATGAATCTCAACACCCTATGTATCCCGACCAGCATAAGATCTGTCAAGGCCGAAACAAGCAATAGGGCGTTCACATACTCAGCGCCAACCCAATGGAACCAACTACCGCATGAATTAAGGCTCACAAACAACCTGAACGAATTTAGACGAAAACTGAAAACCTATCTGTTTCAAACCCACTACAACTTGATCTAATTGCAATACCCTACCTCAACCAGATCTCCTCTGCCGCACTCGGCAGCATATAATCTAATAGTATATAGTCATGTATAACTTGTACACCTTGGCAACTAATTCCGTACAAATTGTATATAACCATGTATAGCCTGTACACCTTGGCAACTAATTCTGTACAAATTGTATATATGGGCCCCCCCCCAATCTACTGAAATCAAATGTATACCTTGATCTGTGTGCTTTAATCAAATGTGTATCGTATCCAAATGCTTGTCCCGTGTTACGTAATCATTGACTAATCAAAATGTAAAACTGAAATCTCAATGTACCGTACAATACATTATGATTCTGTAAAGTAAACCGCTGCTGATCGTAGGAAGCAGCGGTATACAAGTGTTTACTAAATAAATAAATAAATAAATAAAGATTTGGCCATTGGGATTCTATAGGCAGGTCAGCATTCTTAGTTGTTTTAATTGTCCTAAGGTCCTGAGTGCATAAAATTTGTTAGCCTATGAAATACTGTCCAAAAAGGCATTTGAAATTGGAGGCTAAGAGGTACATCAATAATTTCCAGTATCCTGTGGAAGCAAGAACACCTCAGGATACTATAGAAGGGTAAACTGAAACCACCATTAATGGAATGAAATCCAAAGGCACCAAGAAAAGTGCAAAGCAGGAAGGTGAGAAAGACTTGTTGGATGAGTCTGTTCCATACAGTTAGAGCAGCTGTGGCTAGTGACTTGCTGGATTCAGGTGGTGCATCTGTTGCTGAGTCCTTGATCACACAGCAAGACAGAAAAAATAAAAGTATAAAAATATTCAGCAGTTTCAAATTCAACACTATAACCATGTTTCATCATTGTAGTCCACCTCTGGGGCTTCATGGAACAGAGTAGTCAGAAGGAATGGACATTCTGGATTGTAGAGTCCACTTAGGCCAATGGAAATAAGAAAGTCACTTTGAACAGATTCCATTTTGTCCTTAAACACAGGGCCGGCCCGTCCATTGAGCAAGAATGTTTTTTGCACAGGGCCCCGCGTTTCAGGGGGCCCCGCGCAAAAAACATTCTTAAGCATCCCAAGTTAAAAAAACAAAAAAAACAAACCGGCTGCTTCTGCCGCGGCAGCTTCAAGAGCTCTGCCGCGGCAGCTTCAAGAACTCTGCCGCGGGGCCCCCCCCTGCCCGGCAGAGCCTCCGTGCATCTTCAGCTCTTCATGTCCAAAACGCGGGCTTCTTTCAGAGCCGCGAGAGTTTCTTTTCTCGCGGCTCTCTTAATCCCGCGGGGCTGATGGGATTTCCCATCACCCTCGGCGGGATTAACAGAGCCGCGAGAAAAGAAACTCTCGCGGCTCTGAAAAAAGCCCGCGTTTTGGACGTGAAGAGCTGAAGATGCACGGAGGCTCTGCCGGGCAGGGGGGGCCCCGCGGCAGAGCTCTTGATGCTGCCGCGGCAGAGCTCTTGAAGCTGCCGCGGCAGAAGCAGCCGGTTTGGGTTTTTTTTTATTTTAATTTGGAATGATAGGAGGAGGGGGGGGGGTGGTTAGGACTGGTAATGGGCTATGGGAGGGGGGGAGGCTAAACTGGAAGTAGGCTGATGGGAGGGGGAGGCTAAACTGGACGTGGGCTGATGGGGGGGGGTGGTGAGGACTGGTAATGGGCCAGGGGGGTGGGGTGGTTAGGACTGGTAATGGGCCGGGGGGGGGGGTTAGGACTGGTAATGGGCCATGGGGGGGAGGCTAATACTGGAAGGGGGCGGATGGGGGGGGGGGTTAGGACTGGTAATGGGCAATGGGGGGGGCTAAGTGGGAGTATGGGGGGGTAAGGACTGGTAATGGCCTATGGGGGGGCAAAATAGGGGTGATTGGGGGGTTAGGACTGGAAATGGGCTATGGGAGGGGGCTAAGGCTGGAAGTGGGGGGGTAGGACTGGAAATGGGCTGATGGGGGGGGGTTAGGACTGGTAATTGACTATGGGGAGGGGCTAAGGCTGGAAGTGGGGGGGTAGGACTGGAAATGGGCTGATGGGGGGGTTAGGACTGGTAATGGGCTATGGGGGGGCTAAGACTGGAAGTGGGCTGATGGGGGGGGTGTTAGGACTGGTAATGGGCCGGGGGGGGGGGTTAGGACTGGTAATGGGCCCTGGGGGGGGGGGGTTAGGACAGGTAATTGGCCATGGGGGGTGTTAGGACTGGTAATGGGCCATGGGGGGGGGGAGGCTAGGACTGGTAATGGGCTGATGGGGGGGGGAGGGTTAGGACTGGTAATGGGCCATGGGGGGGGAGGCTAAGACTGGAAGTGGGCTGATGGGGGGGGGTAGGACTGGTAATTGGCTATGGGGGGGGGGCTAAGACTGGAAATAGGCTGATGGGGGGGCTAGGACTGGAAATAGGGTGATGGGGGGGTTAGGACTGGTAATGGGCTATGGGGGGCTAAGACTGGAAATGGGCTGATGGGGGGCTAGGACTGGAAATAGGGTGATGGGGGGGTTAGGACTGGTAATGGGCTATGGGGGGCTAAGACTTGAAATGCTCTGATGGGGGTGTAGGACTGGTAATTGTCAATGGGAGGGGGGCTAAGACTGGAAATAGGCTGATGGGGGCTAGGACTGGAAATAGGGTGATGGGGGGTTAGGACGTAATGGGCTGATGGGGGGTTAGGACTAGTAATGGGCTATGAGGAGGCTAGGACTGGAAATGGGCTGAGTGGAAGGAGGGCTTGAACTGCAAATAGCTGATGGGGACGGGGGCTTGGAATGGAAATGGGTTGTGAGGGGGAGGGAGCTAGGACTGGAAATGGGTGAGGGGGGGGGCTAGGACAGGAAATGGGCTGATGGGCTAGAATAGGACTGGAAATTGGCTGTTGGGGGTGCTAAGATTGGAAATGGGCTGTGGTGGGGGTTTGGATTGAAATGGACTCATGAAGGGGCTAGAACTGGAAGTAGGCTCATGGGGGGCTTGGATTGGAAATGGGCTGAGTGGAGGGGAGCTAGGATTTGACATGGGCTGATGGTGGGGCTAGGAAAGGACTAGAAATGGGCTCATGGGGGGCTGGGATTGGAAATGAGCTGATGGAGGGACTTGGATGGGACTGCAAATAGATGGGGGAGCTAGGACTGGAAATGGGCTTATGGGGGGCTAGGACTGGAAATGGGCTGATGCGGGGACTAGAAGGGAGCGGATGCTGGGTGGGACTGGAACTAGAATGGAGCTGATGTTGGGGGAGGATTAGAATGGGATGGAGCTGGGAGAGTGAAATGGAGAGGGAAAAAATATTTTGTGTGGGAGGGAAGACAAATCTACAATTGTCCGGATATTGGGAGAGTAGGTGGGGATTGAGGATGGAGGGGTAAAATTTGAGTGGATGAAATAGGAATGAGGAAAGAGCAAAAAGGAGAAAGATTAGTATGTTAAAGCAGATGTAGAGAGAGAATGGAAAAAAACTAGAAGAGAGAAGAAAAGACAAATGGACAGCAGACGATGAAGAATTAGCGGAAGACACGAAGAAACCAGAAGAAAGTGGCTGGAGCAATTGCAGCTGAAAAAAAATGCACAAAAGGTAGAAAAATATCTCTTTATTTTGAATTTATTAATTGGAATATGTCAGCTCTGGGAAATGTGCATCATTAACGTCTGCGCTTTGTTTAGTACAAGAGCAAATTAATGTATAGTTTTATTTCTACAGTGTTGTACATTCCAAGTTTGGCTTTTGGGATTCCCAGTTTAATTATTGTCTTCCTGTTTCTAAATTGTGATTCCTTGTTTGGTGATGGTCTATGTTCTGCATGTGTAACTGAGCTGAGGTATTCTGTTTATGTAATTCCTATTTGACATTGCCACTTGTTCTCTTTCCCCAGTAGGTCATGTATTGTTGTTCTCTGAAATGTATTGGTTTAATATTTGCAGCGTTTCCTTTTGATAGTTAGGGTATGGTGCTTTATGAGTCCTGGTAGTGCTGTTAGGATACGGCGGGTTTGCTATGGGTTCTAAATGGGCAGTGTTTGTAGTAGTTCCTAATGTGCCTGGCGGTTGGTATTGGATTATAGTAATGTAGAAGTCTTTTAGTCTTTCTTTATTCATACACTCATTAAGAGGCATGTTTACTAAAAGTTCGTGTATGGTAACATTATGCAAATATTTATGCAAATGAGGCCCCTTATGCAAATGAGGCCCCGCACCGAGTCTCCGCACATGGCCCCGCACCCCCCTTGGGCCGCCCCTGCTTAAACAGTTTCTGTTTTGCTGTGCATAGAACTTCAGAGGTGCCTGACCGAAAGAGGAAATGGCATTGCAAAAGTCTTAAAAGCTGCACACAGAAATAGAAGAGAGAAAAATAGAAGTTCAGGAAAGCTGTTGCCAGTGCAGAGTTCTGTAACTGGGATAAAGGTAAAAAGAATCCAGGAATAATCATACCACTGATGGACAGTATTCAGAGGCAAGCCTGCTCTCCTCTCCCTGCTCTACTCAGAGGCAACTTGCAACTTTCAACTGTGACATTAGACTCAAACTCTGCAATTGTCGAGAATGTCTGGCTGTCAGGCTGTGAAGGAGGGCAGAAGGGTAGTAAGATCTAAAAGTGCAGAATAGCATGATCTCCGAAGGTCCTGTCCACCTAGAACTTTCCACCCCTTTTGACATGCCTTAGTCCATAGGACCAAAACTCTCTCCCACAAATACATTATTAGGACAGTGCCTGGGAACTAACTTGGCCAGTGCCAACATCAAATATAAACAGGTGTCAAGAAAGACAGCTGCAACAGAGGAGAAGATGACCATGAAGAAGAAGATGGAATCTTAGGTGAGATCAATCTATGTAGGTTGGTATCTTGGCTGATGGACTAGAGGAATTTTGAGTCCCATGACTCTAAACACTGCTAGTGTTGCTACTGGCTCTAGGAGGATGAACTACCTTTTAAACGCTATTTCGTATTCCGCATCTTCTATTGTGTATACTATGATTGGCCCAGACTAATCTCCTCCTGATCCCTTCTCATACTAAAATTAGACTAAACGTCACCTGACAGTCTACTTTCAACATTATTGTTCTATCTTTCTGGAATGATATGTTACTCGACCAAAGATTAGAGAGCTCCTATGCCTACTTCAAAGTTGGTGTGAAGATGTGGCTTTTTAGACAAATATTTGAGTCCCACTGCCCTAGCCTATAATTCAGGGAAACCAATTTAGGAGATTGATTGTCACTGCTGCAAAGACCAGAAGAACAGCTTTTTCCTCTTCTTTACTTTTCCTATTGTAATTAATGTACCTGAGATTTCAATTGTAAACTGCTTAGATATGTCTATGTGTAGCAATATATTAAATAAACTACACAGAAAGTTGTAGGAGGAAGACAGGCAAAGGGAGGCTAAGGGAGGGATTAGTAAAACATATTTGCTTTGATTTTGGTATAATTTGATATTCCATAAACCAATATGAAAAATTCACTGGGTTTATATTTTCCTGCAATCCTCCCCAGGGCAGCTATTCTTCTTTATTCAAATGTCAGCTACTGAGTTTCAAATTAGCTTCCTGGCATGTGGTATAACATTTTAGATTATTTCAAGATTGTTGTGTTAGGTATTAATGTAGTTCAGCCAAATTGCCTGAAAACAATTATTAAAAGTGATTTAACACAATGAATAAAGTTGTTAAGAATCAATTACCTTTTTTAGTAGATGAAAGGGCATTTAAGTACTAATAATATTATTGACTCTTATAAGATCATACACTTTCCACTCAATTTATCCTAGATAATGACATATGCTTGTCTATCAAATTAAGGATGGCTAGAGACAGACATACATGCACCATATGATTGATAGACAGAAAGATCATAGCTGCATATCCCTAGAATGAGTTATATAACCCAGCCTGTACAAGTGAGCCTTACAGATAGGATATGTATGCCATAGCATGACTCTATCTATATTATGCATAACAACAGTTTCCATTCTATGCACCAGACTTATAGGTATACAACATAATTCCTTTACAGTAACAGATAGTATATTCTAGAAAACAAATATAAAGAGACACTTAAAATGATACTGCATAACTGAAGAACTTATATTCCATCTTATAAACCAATATGATGGTACAAAGCAGATTATAATTCATAAAATAAGGGTGATGTTTACTAAATATTATCACATATTATCTGCTATTGTGCTATAAGATAGTGTGCTAATTTTTAGCAAACATAGCCTTAAGGGGTAAGCTTACTGAGCTTGGCTATTTACCCATGCTATTTGTAACTATCCAATGTTATTCAATGGGACAAATAGCACAGGTTAACAGTTAGCCCGACTTAATAAACATACCCCTAAGTGTTATTCTCTAGTTTTAACCACTAACGTTTTACTGTCGGTCATGTTACCCATCAGAACAATGTAACATAGTAACATAATATATGATATCAGATAAAGACCATCATGGTCCATCGAGTCTGCCCAGCAAGATGACAAGAGTAGGTGCACCTGCCGCTCCATGCAGGTTATCCCTTCCCATGTCTTTGTTTAGGGGTGTACCCACTGTGCAGTTCAGGTCACTCCTATTTGTTGAGATAGCAGAGACAGTTAAGGTTATTTTGATTGTATCCTGTTGCTATAAAGGGATCCACCGTGTCTGTCCCATGCCATTTTGAATTTTGTCACTGTATTTGCCCCCACTACTTCCATTGGAAAAGCATTCCAAGCATCCACCACCCTTTCAGTGAAAAAGTATTTCCTGACATTGCCTTTCAGTTTATCCCCTTGCAGATTCATGTTATGTCCTCTAGTTCTGTGGCTTTCCCGTCTTTGAAAAAGATTTGTTTGGTAATTAATGCTCTTTAAGTATTTAAAGGTCTGTATCATATCTCCCCTGTCCCTCCTCCCCTCTAGATTATATGATTATCCTTTTCAGCCATATAGTCTGATACTCTTATGTATGTAATGTTTTTAGGCACATTTCACTTAAGTGACAGGGCCTATTGGTGAGGCTCCAGTTGGATGGGTGAAGTTGCATGTCTGTCCTTATGCATTTGTTTATTTGCACATGTTCAAGTATGCACAAAGAAACAGATGCACATGGCCAACCTCCCTCTCAAATCAGCAGGTCGAAGAGCTGGTGAGAATCCCAGTTCTGCCGGCATGAATCAGCGAAAGGTCCCACAATCCAGAGGTGTGCAGAGAGGGGCTGTGGCTTGAAGTCGTTAGTAGGAGTCCCCGGTTCTCAGTGACATGAAGAGCAGGACTGCTGCCTAGCTGCTGGAGATCATGGGAAGGGGCGGGTAAGGGGCAGATCATGAAGAGAAGGAGCATGGTTAGAGGAAGAGGGCAGGGAAGGCATGAGGGAATGGATGAGGCTAGAGAGGAGGGAGGGAGAAAGGGAGGAACATTGGGAAGGCAGCAAAGGTAGAGGAGGGAATGAAAGGCAGGAAAGGGAAAGAGTGTAAAGTTGTTTGGGAGGGAGGGTGGAAAGTACACTGCTGGGTGAAAGGAAGAAGAGAATGTGCAGGAAAGAGGGCATTAAAAAGTAGGAATGGGAAGTCCCCATCACACACACACACACACACACACACAAACACACATGCATTTTCCATGGCACGCACCCCCCATGGCACACGCGTGCATGAATGCCCCAAACATCCCCTATGGCACTGACCCACACACACACATACATGGATCCACCCCATGAATCTCCCATGACACACACACACACACACACACACACACATGTATGCATGCCTCCAACACTCCCAGGACACATACCTATGCACACACCTCCTGACATGCACAATGGCACACACAGACATACACATACACACATGCATGCATCCTCGATATCCTCAAAGTCTTGGGGCACCTTTTACCCATGCATTTTGTACTAATTTGCAACGTGCTCTGCTGCCTCTGACCTTATGGGACTGAAGTTCTGTGAGGATCTTGACTCCATGCTGCATAATCCCAAGTTACTGTGTATAATCATAAGTAGAGCATTGGCCTGAGAGGTAGGTGTGGCTACAAGTATGGGAGTGGCTAGCACAATGAAAACTGATGTCATGGAGAGCACCTGCACTTCTGAATTTATAATTACAACACTAATCATAATATAGTAACATAGTAAATGACGGCAGATAAAGACCAGCATGGTCCATCCAGTCTGCCCAGCAATACGGCAAGATTAGGTGCACCTGATGCTCTGTGCAGGTCACCCCTCCCCATGTCTTTGTTTAGGGGTGGACCCACCACTCCATGTAGGACACCCCTATTTGTTGAGAACTTAGATGGTTCAGTTTATTTTGTTTCTATCCTGTTGTTGTAAAGGGATCCGCTGTGCTTGTCCCATGCTGTTTTGAATTCCGTCACCGTGTTTGCCCCCACCACTTCCATCGGGAAAGCATTCCAAGCATCCACCACCCTTTCAGTAAAAAAATATTTCCTGACATTGCCTTTCAATTTTCCATCTTGCAGCTTCATGTTATGCCCTCTAGTTTTGCAGCTTCCCTGTCTTTGGAAGAGGTTTGTTTGTTCATTGTTCCTCTTTAAGTATTTAAAGGTCTGAATCATATCTCCCATATCCCTCCTCTCCTCCAAAGTGTACATATTTAGGTCTTCAAGTCTCTTCTCATAAGGTTTCTTACGCAGGCTCCAAATCATTTTGGTCACCTTCCTCTGAACACTTTCCAGTCTTTTTACATCTTTTGCAAGATATGGTCTCCAAAACTGAACAAAGCATTCCAGGTGAGGCCTCACCAGTCACCTGTACAGTGGCATAAGTACCTCTTCCTTTCTGCTGGTAATCCCTCTTTGTATGCAGCCCAACATTCTCCTGGCTTTTGCCACTGCCTTGTCTTACTGTTTTGCCACCTTGAGATCATCAGAGATAATCACACCAAGGTCTTTTTCCTGAACCATGCACACCAACCTCTCACCCCCTATCGCGTACATTTCCCTTGGATTTCTGCTACCTAAGTGCATGACACTGCACTTTTTCGCATTAAATCGTAATTGCCAAGCATTTGACCATTCTTCCAGCTTTTGTAGATCTTTCCTCATGTTATCCACTCTCTCGGGGGAGTCCACTCTGTTACAAATTTTTGTGTCATCTGCAAAAAGACAGACTTTTCCATTCAGCCCTTCAGCAATATCACTCAAAAATACATGAACAGTGCCAGGCCCAAGACCAAACCCTGGGGCACCCCGCTAATCACCATCCCCTCATCCGAGTGATCTCCATGTACCATCACCCTCTGTCGTCTGTCAGTCAACCAATTTCTAATCCAGTTTACTATCTTGGTACCCATCCCCAAGCTACTGAGTTTATTGACAAGCCTCCTATGAGGAACAGTATTAAAGGCTTTGCTGAAATCCAAGTAGATGACATCCATCGCATGCCCCTGATCTAGTTCCTTGGTCACCCAGTCAAAGAACTCAATCAGATTTGTTTGGCAAGACCGTCCTTCAGTAAAACCATGTTGCCTCGGATCTTGCAACCTGTTGGTTTTGAGAAAGTTCACTATTCGCTCTTTCAGGAGCGCCTCCATTACTTTTCCCGCCACTGAGGTAAGGCTCACGGGCCTGTATTTTGACACTTCTTCCCTGTCACCACTTTTGTGTAGAGGTACGACATCAGCCATTTTCCAGTCCTGAGGAACCTCTCCTGTTTCCAAGGATCTGTTGAATACATCCTTTAATGGCACTGATAGAACTTCTCTGAGCTCTTTCAGTATCCTGGGATGTATCCCATCCGGTCCCATGGCTTTGCCCACTTTCAGTTTAGCAAGTTCTTCCAACAACTCATCTTCTGTGAATGGTGTGGTATCTACTTCGTTCCCATTTTTATATTTGGGAGTCCCAGCTGGTCCATCTCCAGGATTTTCTTTAGTAAAAACAGAGCAGAAGTATTTGTTTAGCAATTTTGCTTTTTCTATGTCGCTTTCCACAAGTCTTTTCCCAGCACTTCTGAGTCCTGCAATTCCTACTCTGATCTTCTTCCTTTCCCAAATATACCTGAAGAAAGTTTTGTCACCACCCTTAACATCTTTAGCCATCTTTTCCTCTGCCTTTGATTTTGCTATCCTTATTTCTCTTTTTGACTCTTTGAGTTTTATCCTGTATTCATTTCTGTTTTCTTCTTTTTGCAAGCTTTTGAATTTTGCGAAAGCTGTGTTTTTTGCCTTATTTGAGCAGCCACTTCTTTGTAAAACCAAATAGGTTTCCTTCTCCTCTTTTTTTTGTTTACTTTTTTAACATATTTGTCTGTTGCCCCTTTTATTGCCACCTTTAGATTATCCCATTGCAATTCCACTTCCTTTATCTCCTTCCACCCTGTCATCTCCTCCTTTAGGTACTTGGCCATTTTATTGAAGTCAGTGTTTTTGAAGTTTAGGACTTTGAGCTTGCTATGTTTGGCCTGTAACCTGGCTTTTATCTCAAACCACACTGTGTAATGATCGCTGTTGCTCACAGGGGTACTCACGCAGACATTTGACATGCTATCACCGTTGGTGAGCACTAAATCCAGCGTTGAGCTTTTCCTGGTTGGTTCCATGACCATTTGTCTAAGTGATGCATCCTGGAGAGCATCTACAATTGTTTTGCTTCTTTCCAGATGTGCAGAAGGAGCAATCCAATCCACATCAGGTAGATTAAAGTCACCCAAAATGATTAATTCCCCCTTTGTGGCTATCTTGGCAATATCTTTAATCAAATCGTTATCTATCTCTTCAATTTGAGTCGGAGGTCTGTAGACTACAGCAGTATGGATGACAGTGCCATCTCCTCTTTTCCCATGCCCCCTGCTTTTCAGAGCACTTCTTCTTTTCCCCATGCCCCCTGCATTTCAGTAGCTTTAATATTGCCTCTGACATACAAGGCCACTCCTCCTCCCCTTCCATTTTCTCTGTCTCTTCTGAATAGATTATAGCCAGCTATGGCCACATCCCAATCATGTGATTCATTGAACCATGTTTCTGTAATGGCCACAGTGTCCAAATCCATTTCCACCATTAGGGCTTCCAGGTCCAGAACTTTGTTGGCTAAGCTTCAAGCATTTGTGCTCATTGCTTTCCAGCATTTACCTGGCTTGTGTATATTTTGCATTGATTTTGTTCTGCCCACATCTTCCCACTTGTTTGTGATGTGTGGTTTAAAAGTGTGGCTATTTCTGATATTATTCTGCTTTTGCAGGGGGACCATTTGTAAGAATCGTAACAAATCTAGCTCAGAAGGAATGATTTTATAAGATGCAGTACTGAGTAGAACATCAGAGAGGTCATATTTGACAGACAGACAGACAGAAAAGCATTCTACTGTAAAGCACAATCAGATTAATATTCAGCCTCAGTGGCAAGTGTTTTTTTTTATTTTTAAACAACAGCTGCAGCATTTAAAAAAGATGTACATTCAGAATCACTATACAGATAGTGATATACACAGACAATGCTTGTCGAAGGTGACTATAAATACAGTGATATTCAGTAGCAATGTGCAGACCAAAAATTTGTGTTTCATATCACTTCATTATTTTTTTTTTATTTTTGTATTGTTTTTTTCAGTAGTGTGCTCTATTGTGCAAAGTGCTATTGAGCAATGTTGCACATTCTTTCACAAGGTTGTGCACTACTGAGCAATAGGGTGCGTTATCCATGCATGCATGACTAGTACACCCTATTGCTCAATAGTACACATTCTTTTGTAATAGGATGCAGTATTGACAGCAAACAGGAAATGACATCATCATCTTTCCTGTTTTGTGGCGATCCTGGCTTTACTTTACAACAAAAACACATCCCAAATATTCAGCCACTATACATGTAGTTACAGTAATTGGTTTTAGTTAGGACAGTAATGTTTATGGCCTAACTTTAATTTGCTGAATATTACTTGTAGCTATTCCAACACGTGAATAGTGGAGATGTTCATCCCCACTATTCGCCCCCTTACCTCCCCCGACTAAGCCTCCCCATACGTTTGTACGTATGCTTAGACGGGGTTGTGAAGGGGTGGTGCGGAGGCAGAGTTAGGGCAATTCTGATGTTGGCCCTGTGCATCTGGGGGCTGGCAGACTGGACGGGGTCTTATTCCACCTCAGAGGTGGGATAAGTCCCCCTAGACATCAGGGGATGGGAGGCCCGGCTTGCATCAAAAGGGTGAGGGGGTGCAGGAGATTCCCCAAAGCCTGACCCTGGCTATGGGAGGCTAGATCGGGGATCGGGCTTCAGGGAAAGGAAAAAGAAGTTGGCATCTGGAGATCGCGGCTCCTGAATGGAGCTGCGATGCCATGGCAACCGGACACCATGGCGCCGCAGCTCCATTCAGGAGCCTGACTGAGTTAGTCGGGCAGGGGTCCGTATGTGCAGGCTGATGGGAATCGGGTCTCGGCCTGCATGTACAGGCCCAGTCGCGATTCTGATCCCACGGGGGCTGGACGTGCACAGAGGGATCAGAATATTGTCTACCTCTGTGCGTCCAGTTCCGACTGGACACATAGAGGCCAGGATGCACAAAATTGAAGAGGCTTCTATCTGGCTACAGGGCTACAGCCAGGTTGTTTAGAGAAAAGTTTTCAGCAGCACTATAAAGGGAATTTTATAACAGGCCACCCGTGTGAAGGCCAAGTGGGTTCTTATTTCAAGCCTATATTTTTTATGAATTTAAAAGATAAGATGACTAGATTTTTGCAGGCAAATCTGAAACATTTTCTATCTGAAGCGAGGTGGGTGAGGAAGGGACGCCTTTAGTTCTAGGTTTGAGCAACAAGGTGTGGAGGAAGGAAGAGGAGTCATTACCTTGCCCCCTCCATCCATCCCATGACAGCATCAGTATCACTTCCAAGCAGACAAATTGACAGAGAAATAGAAACAGTGATACATTTCCACCATTTTATGCAAAATATAAAGATAATGGATGTAAATTCTAAAATCTGACATAGTAAAATCTGAAAATATTTTTTCCTATCCCCTCTGTCCCCATTGCTGGAATTGGGGACAGGAGGCTGCCAAACAGATTTGGAGCTAAAGACACAGCTCTAACACTGGGGACAATCCCTGTAAATCGGGGACATCATCTGATAACCTTACATAAACTACAACTGAAGAAAGCCAATCCCAGCCCGAACCAAATGACCACCTTCCTTCCTTTCCACCAGAAGGATTGCCCTTGTCCCTCAACGTTTGTTGAGACAACCTCACAAAGGGATCCTTTCTCAAATCTTTCTATCATGCCTCTCTGAATTGCAATGAACTTGTTCAAATAAATGTCCCAAACCTGTACATATAAAGTGTCCATGGTAGACACCCCCACTGTCATCATCATCTTACAATCACAACCTATGTCACTATTGCACAGCAGGCCAAGAGGCTACTTCTCGCCATTAACATGGGGAGTTTGCCCTTAACAGCAGTGCAGCTGGTTCCTTTAAAACCTTCACTCTGCCATTTCCTCAAGGAAACCCAAAAATTGGTCCCAAAACCTTTCACAACTGAACAATATCACCATATATGTGCCTACGTCCCTGCATATTTGTCAGCATTCACTCAACACTGAGCTGAACATCTTGCTTAACTTATGAGGAGTAAGGTACCAATAATAAAGCACAGGTGCACCTACTCTTGCCGTATCGCTGGGCAGACTGGATGGACCATGCTGGTCTTTATCTGCCATCATTTACTATGTTACTATGTTCTATCATTCTCAGTGAGGGTCACAGACAATGCTGCTTTCACCATACTAATGTAAACTTTCTTCCACTGCTTATCGCTGATCTGTACTCCAATATCTCTTTCCCCAGCCACAAAATGTCCAAATCAAATCTATAAGAAGGACAACCCAACTATTGAACTGCCTACAGACCTACAAGGTGAATTGACTTAGTCACGTTTATAAGACCAATGCATATTTACTGATCCTAATCTGCATTTTGCATATCACTACCATATTAATTTCACAAATGCCTTTGTAATATCTCATTCTAGCAACAAACCGAGTTGTTAAGATTCACAGTATAGTGACATACATAGAGACCAATAATAACTATAGAAAGATTTTCTACATTGAAAAGTTGATAATCAACCTTTTGACCTCATCAAACGCTCTCAGAAGCAAACACACTAACTATAACTCTCATTAAAGCACCCAGACACAACCAACACATCACAAATATGGCTATATCTCTACTCACGCTCACTCTAATTTACACCCTGACCAGTACTTTTTACGAAGCTACTGCTCTTACACAGGGTTATAACCCTATCCCACTATTTCTCAGTACAAGTAGGAAATCTTACCATAACCAACACCAACCACCCCCAAATCCCTACTACAAAAGACAGTCGCACCTACTCTATGCCACTCTTGATCCCACAGCAACAACAAATCTTAAGGAAAAGCAAAATCAACAAACCCTCAAATGCACACTCATCAATGCATGCTCGGCCCGCAACAAATGGCCTGCCATCACAGACCTACTCTCAAATCTCAACCTAGACATCCTACTGGTAACTGAAACATGGTTATCAGACGCTGATAATGCTCTACTAAACCAAATAACTCCTACCAACTTCTCGATCTACACATGCAACAGAGAAAGCAGAAGAGGAGGTGGTGTACTCATCCTAGCCAAAACTGCACTTCAATACCAGATTACCTTCACTAAGAGCACACAATACCTGAATATGTTAACAATCACCAACAAACTTAACACTATAAACCTCATCTACAGGGCACCTGGCGCTTCGTCAGATGAACTCTCCGATGTGATCGACCTAGCTTGCAATCCTCAAAACACACACAAAGCAAACTGGCTGATGGGAGACTTTAATCTTGCCTCCACCCAGCAAGAATTAGCTATCACCTTCCTTGAGGCAATGTCAAACCTAGGCTATGAACAAGTCGTGAAAGATCCCACTCATCAACAAGGTAACCTCCTAGATCTAGTCTTCGTCCCACCTTGTGACACCAGCAACCTAAACCAAATCGAATTATCTGTCACCCCCATCCCCTGGTCCGACCATAACCTAATAACATTTCAAATACCAACACAACCAACAGCAGACTGCCACCCAATTGCACGTAGACCAGAGAAACCATCCCGATTCAAACAGCTGGACAGAGAGCTTACCACTCAGCATGTAATCCCAAAGTTATCTAAACCATCCTCCAACCTCAACGAAATGCTCACAAACTGGAATAACACCCTCACTCAAGTTGCCCAACATCCAAACAATGACAAGAAACATACAACTAATAATCAAGCCACAAAAAAGCATAATGCTCCATGGTTCTCCTCCAAACTTCGATCCTCACTACTACATCTGAGAAAACTTGAGAGAAAGTGGCGACGGACCCGCAGCTCAGCAGACCAAAGTACATATTTAGAACATTTGAAAAACCATAGGGACTCAATGTGGGCAGAAAGGAAAAGATTCCATACTGAGCTCCTCAATTGCTCATTAAATAAGCCTCGTGACCTTTTCAATTTAGTAAAATCACTGACCGACCAACCACCCCAACCACAACAGGAGTGTATCCAACCTCAGGCATACACTAACTACATTCAATCCAAAGCAATAAAGGTGACCACTACCACACTTTGTGAGTCCTATCAGCACCCTCACACTCAACCCCCACTTACTAAGCTCTCACCCCCATCAGTGAAAACCATTGAGGAAACAATTGCCAACATCAACACCACGACAGCTCCAAACGACCCTTGCCCAGCCCACTGGATCAAAACAATGCACTCAGAACTAAGTCCATTCATAGCTGATATCGCAAAGCAATCTTTCATAACTGGAATCTTCCCAGAGGACCTGAAGAAAACATCCATATGACCATTACTGAAGAACAACCAGCTTGACCCAAATAAAGAAGACTCTTACCGACCAATCTCCAGTATCCCTTTCCTAGCCAAAATACTTGAGAAAACAACTCAAAGACAGATTCAACAGCATATAGACATAACCTCTCCCGTGCCAACATGGTTTCAGAGAGGCGCATGGCATAGAAACTCTGTTGACCTCATTAACAAACACACTCACAAACGGGATAGACAACATTAAGAAAGGCTTTGCTCTGATCTTCCTAGATATCTCTGCGGCGTTCGACTCAGTAGATCATGAACAACTCCTGATGAGACTCCATGCAAAAGGAATCCATCACCGCGCATGGGATTGGTGCAAGTCTTACCTTCAAGGCAGATGGCAGCAAGTTCGGATCGGCAACAAAATATCAGAACCCTTCCGACAAAGACAGGGAGTACCACAAGGATCGTCATTATCTGCACTATTTTTCAATATTTATATGCAGTCAATCTGTGACATAATCCGCTCCTTCGACATATCCTGCCTCATGTATGCAGACGACGTTCTGTTATTCACACCTATTACGGTCGCATGCCCAGATCTCACAATGTTAATTAAGTGCTTCGATGCAATAACAGATTGGCTCTTCAGTCAGAATCTACGTATAAATTTCAAGGAAGTCATAAGATACAACTCCACAACATCGAGCAGAGCCTTCAGTCTATGTGCCCCAAAACTTTGGAACACCCTACCATCACACATTAGGGCCATCTCTGATCTCAGCCAGTTCAGGAAGGCTCTGAAACATCACCTGTTCCTCAAATACTTCCCAGAGAACAAAGAAACACATTCACACCCAAATATCACTAACTACATTCCAACCACGTAAACTTTCCTGTCTCAACAGCACATTACACTACTCCAACAGATTAACAATACACTTTTCAGACGCTATGACACTGCTATGTAAATAGTTGTTTTGTAAATAGTTGCTCCTGTTATCCTGTTATCCAAGTTGAATTTCCTGTTAACTGTAATAACCAGATAAATGAAACTTGTCTGAGTTTTCTTGTTCCATGTAAACCGCGCTGATAACGAATAGTGCGGTATATAAAAATGTTAATAAATAAAAAATAAATAAAAATAAAAAGAAGACAGAAGTGCTATTTGTCACACGGAACAAAGACTTCTCCCCACCATCAACACTAAAAGTTAGAGATGCAGAATTTCCGGTCAAATCCAACATAGGTTATTTAGGAGTAATATTAGACCAACACTTGGACTTCAAAGACCACCATCAAACGAACAGTAAAATCTATCTACTTCTAAATCAAAACCTTCCACCACCTGAGACCCATGATGGAAACCGACGACTTTTGAACAGTTTTCCAAGCCCTAGTTACACCTCACTTTGATTACGCTAATATAATACTACATGGACTCCCAAAGAATACACTCAACCCACTGCAGTTAGCCATGAATGCAGTGGCCCGTGTTCTGTGCGGAGCATCCAGGAAGGACCACATCTCATCTATATTAAAAGATCTTCATTGGCTCCCAATAAACTGCAGAATCTTATACAAAACCCTCCTCATTACCTTTAAAGCATTCAATAAGACATCACCCTCCTCAATTGTTCATCTACTCACTCATACCCCCAATAACAAATCCAGAAGAACACCTGCTGAAAACACTCTAGTCATACCAAGCGAATCTATAAAACTTAACCAATCAACCATCAATAGGGCATTCACAAGCTATGCCCTCAGATGTTGGAACAAACTCCCTTCTAACATAAGAGCAATCAAAGACCTCAAGCAGTTTAGAAAAGCCATCAAACATCACCTGTTCTTCATGCACTTTACTCAGCCTGGGGATCCCCCCCCCTCCCACACACTCACTCATATGTGGCAATTGAAACCACATCCACAATAAAACTACAACCTAACTTTACCCCTACGATATTACAGCTCTCTAACTCTTCTTTACCAACAGAGTACAAACACGCTGTAAGCTAAACTTGGCAGCAAAACCTTGTTATGAGCCCAACCTGTTAATTGTTGTTGTTAAGTGCCGTCAAGTCGGAGTCGACTCATGGCGACCCTCTGGATAGCTATCCTAAATTGTGTTTGGTCTTCAGTCAGGCGGCTCATTGTTGATAGACTGGTATCCATAGCTGCTGTTATTGTATCAATCCATCTCATTGCTGGCCTTCCTCTTTTGCGTTGACCTTCTATCTTGCCAAGCATGATGTCTTTCTCTAATGATCTTTCTCTTCGCATGATGTGTCCAAAGTATGAAAGTCGAAGTCTTGTCATCTAAGCTTCTAAAGAAAGCTTAGGTTTGATCTCCTCTAGTACCGACTAGTATTCGCCGCCAGCACCATAATTCAAAGGCATCAATTTTCTTCCTGTCTGTCTTTTTCACTGTCCAGCTTTCACATCCATATGATCTTATTGAAAATACCATGGCTTGAACAAGTCGAATCTTTGTATGGAGAGAGACATCTCTGCTCTTGAGAATCTTATCTAGGTCTTTCATAGCCATTCTGCCAAGAGCAATGCATCGTTTGATTTCTTGACTGCTTGTTACTTCTTTATTGATAGTTGATCCAAGTAGGTTAAAGTTGTTCACAATTTCAATTTCTTCTCCTTCAACGATGAACCTGTTGATTATGCCAGTTGTCATGATCTTTGTCTTCTTTACATTAAGGTGCAGGCCCATTTTGAGACTATGTTCTTTGATTGTGAGAAGCAAATGTTTCAGATCATCTTCACTTTCAGCCAGTAATGTAGTATCATCAGCATAGCAAAGGTTGTTGATGAGTCTTCCACAAATCTTCACACCTCTGTTGTCTTCATACAATCCTGCTTCTCTGATGATTTGTTCTGCATATAAATTAAACAGGTATGGGGAAAGTATGCAGCCTTGTCTTACACCTTTGCTTATTTTAAACCATTCTGTTTCTCCTTGTTCCGTTCGAACTGTTGCTTCTTGATCAATGTACAAATTGCGCAAGAGAACGATCAGGTGTTCTGGTATACCCATGCTTCTTAATGTGGCCCAGAGTTTCTCATGATTTACACAGTCAAAAGACTTGCTATAGTTGATAAAGCACAAATAGATATCCTTTTGGTATTCTTTAGTCTTTTCAAGGATCCATCTCACATCCACAATGATGTCTCTCGTTCCTCGCCCTTTCCTGAACCCTGCTTGCACTTCAGGTAGTTCTTGTTCCAGGTATGGTTGTAGTCTCTTTTGAATAATCTTCAGTAGAATCTTGCTGGCATGTGGGATCAGAGCGATTGTTCGATAATTTCCACAGTCAGTTGGATCACCTTTCTTTAGTATTGGTATAAACACAGATCTTTTCCAGTCAGTTGGCCATGATGTTGTCTTCCATATTTCTTGGCAGAGCCTTGTAAGTATGGTAACAGCTGCATCAGATTGCTGCAATACTTCTATAGGAATGCCATCAGTGCCTGGTGCTTTGTTCTTTGATAATGAAAAGAAAAAAAAACCCAATTGTGTGAACAAAATAAAGTACTATCACAAAAAGTTCACCATAAATACCCCCAAAAAGACTTTTTTATTTCATTTTTGTCGAAGCTGACTGTAGGAGAGGTGGTATGGGTTTAACCACTCACGCCAAGCAGTAAGCTGCCTTTTATTCAAAGATGGTTCTTCACCACTAAAATTGATATATTATATTTATATTTTTTAACTTATCTGATTTAAAACACTCCACCGGAGAGGAAAGTTGCTCAAGAAGAATTCCCTTTACACGACGCGCGCGTTTCGAGTATCCAACTCTGTATCAAGTGCTTAGTTGTAGAAGCAAAAATGGCAACATTGTTGAAAAAACGCCGTCTTCTGCAGCCATGGTAGAGGCAATTACCTATAGGCTGAATAACTGCTGCTTTTAAAGAAGAACCAACCAATAGAACAGGAAACACCCACTGCAAAGGGAGTCCCTTATCCAATTGGTGGAAAAGAATGATGACATGTCCAATCGAAACTGATCCGTCAGATAACACTCAACCAATCAATCTCACGATTGAGGCCAGCTGGTTCCATTGAATTCAGAAGGAATATCCATCTCTGTTCTAACCATTGCAGATTTTTTTCGCGGTCTCCCCTCCTGGGATTTTCCGGTACATGGTCTATTACTGTCCATCGAAGATCTTCAAGAACATGTTGCAAAGCAACACAATGTTGCACCATCGGAGCGGTTTCAATCCTTTGTCGTAACCGCGATGCATGCTCCATTAGACGTTTTTTAATGGGACGAATTGTTCTACCTATATATAATAACCGACATGGACAGCATATTAGATACACCACATGTGTAGATGTGCATGAGGTATCCCAGCGACGGTGATACATATGTAAACTGACTGGATGGGACCAGGATATTCCCGTCCAAGTTGTAGCACAATATCCACATGCATTGCAAGGAGTGTGTCCGGTCACCACAGATCGGTATTCGATGCGGTCAGATGGCAAGGCAGTTTTCACTAAACGATCACCCAACGATGAACCCCGAGCATATGCCACTCTCAGAGGATGTTGGAAACATGTGTGGAGGCACAAAATAGGCCAGTGGGTTTGTAAAATTTTCATGACCGCCGAGCTCCGATCCGTAAAGGGTAACACACCAGTAATAAATGTCTCCTGAGAAGATGCTGTGTTTGTATATTGCGGGTCCAGTAACCAATCCCGATGGATATGCAAAGCGCGTTGGTATGCGCGTCGTATTATTAAATCTGGATAACCTCTAGCTGAAAGTCGAGAACAAAGTTCCAAAGCATGTCGTCTGTAATCAACTTCAGAATCACAAATCCTCCGTAGACGTAAGAATTGCCCAAAAGGCAAACCCCGTCGTAGGGGGCCAGGATGGCAGCTTTTATAATGTAGAAGACTGTTCCTTTGAACAGGTTTACGATAGAGGGAAGAAGACACTTTCCCATCAACAATACCAAGTTGCATGTCCAAAAATTCAATAGTGACAGAGCTAATTTTCTCAGTGAACTTGATGTTATGCCGTAAAGAATTTAAAAATCCTATAAATTGATGTAAAGTAGGCAAATCAGATGTCCAGATGAAAAAAACATCATCCAAGAAACGCTTCCACGTGAGAACATTAACAAAATATATAGATGTAAAAATAGACGAACTTTCCATCTCAGCCATATACAAGGTGGCGATGGAAGGCGCCACCGTGGCCCCCATCGCTATCCCAGATTTTTGCTGATAAAATGTGCAATCTGACAAAAAATAATTTTTAGTCAAAACTAATTCCATTAGTTGGTAAAGAAATGCGAGCTGGGGCCTTAGTAAAGCAACAATGTAAAAGCTCCAATGCTGCTCTCTGATCAATATTTGTATATAAAGATACAACATCTAAGGTCACCATGAATGCACCATCCGGAATTAATAAAGGGGAAATGACCTGTAAGAAATGTGATGAATCCCGTATATATGACATAACTGTGCAGGCCTCCTGTTTTAAAAAAACATCACAGAAAATAGACAATGGCTCTAATACCGAACCTTTACAGGAGACAATAGGTCGTCCAGGGGGAGATATCATTGACTTATGAATTTTTGGAACTAAATATATTATTGGAATCTTTGGATGTGTATTAACCAAAAAAGATCGTTCCTTAGAGGTTATCCAACCACCTTGATGAGCTAAATCTACCAGCGCTGTGATTTCTGTCAAAAGAGGTAATGTAGGATCCCCATCCAAAATACTATAGGTAGATTGATCATCAAGATGACATTTTAATAGATGTTGATAAGAATCTAAATTCTGTACTACCAGGGCACCCCCTTTATCAGCTTTACGTATAATTAATGAATGATCCGATTCCAGCTCACGGAGAGCCACCCGATCCACAGTGGTGAGATTAGAAAACTGGGAAAAAGAACCAGATTCAAGACATACCAAATCTCTCAAAACCAACCGCTGGTATGTAGAAAGTATGGGGTCAGGTGTAGTATTCGGAGGAATCCACTTAGAGTGAGGCTTTACTACCGACATATCCGAACTCATAGGTTTTCCATGAAAAAAATGAATAATGTTTAATTTCCTGAAAAATTGATATAGACTGACCCGCATCCGAAACGGGTCATAATAGACAGTAGGCACAAATGAGAGACCAAACTGTAACAGATGTTCCTGAGCCGGCGATAAAGGACGATCAGTAAGATTAACAACTATTGAAGACGTTGCTTGGACCGTTGCCTGGTGTTTGGGGGTTCCCAATCGTCGTCGCGGTAATCTCCCCGATAATATCGACGACCCCGAGGGGCCCGAAAAACCGACCTACCCCGAGTATTACCTCGAGCTCCTGTATCTGTGGCACTGTCATCTGTATCATCAGAAGACCGATCAAAAGTTACGGTTTTCTTGTTTGTAGTTGTAATAGTCTGATCTGTCTTTTCATACATCCAATAATACACCTTGCCCCCTTCATAATCAGTTTTGTCACGCACAAATTTGGTATGTTTCAAAGATTTAATATAATCAAAAAAACTTTTTATTTGACGATCAGTTTCTTCAATTTTGACTTTATAAGGATCTGCACCCAGTGATGCCTTTAAAGCCTCCTGGGCCTCAGTAATTTGTTTCTGGATTATCTCTTCCTCCAGTATTGTCCGCTCTAATATTAATGCAATTAGATCGAAACTACATTTGTTAAGGATACGGTTCCATTTATCCATGAAATCGTTATCCCATTTAAACATTTTAGGGGCTCTGGTCATACGAAGACCACGAGGTATAATTCTGGTTTTTAAATACTGAGTCATTCCTGCCGCATGCAGTTGAGCGCGGACCAAACGTTTACACAAAGACTTATAGGCTTGTACTGAGGCACCAGAGCTCCCTCCTGAGCTATCCTCATCAAATAAACAAGGACGCTGTCGAAGTTTTTCCAAATGCTCTTCCGAAAATGCAAAGGTATCCACAGCCATTATAAAAGAGGTACAAAATACAATGAAAAGAAAAAAAAAACCAATTGTGTGAACAAAATAAAGTACTATCACAAAAAGTTCACCATAAATACCCCCAAAAAGACTTTTTTATTTCATTTTTGTCGAAGCTGACTGTAGGAGAGGTGGTATGGGTTTAACCACTCACGCCAAGCAGTAAGCTGCCTTTTATTCAAAGATGGTTCTTCACCACTACACCAAACACTACACCAAACACCATGGTTCTTCACCACCACACCAAACACCAGGCAACGGTCCAAGCAACGTCTTCAATAGTTGTTAATCTTACTGATCGTCCTTTATCGCCGGCTCAGGAACATCTGTTACAGTTTGGTCTCTCATTTGTGCTTACTGTCTATTATGACCCGTTTCGGATGCGGGTCAGTCTATATCAATTTTTCAGGAAATTAAACATTATTCATTTTTTTCATGGAAAACCTATGAGTTCGGATATGTCGGTAGTAAAGCCTCACTCTAAGTGGATTCCTCCGAATACTACACCTGACCCCATACTTTCTACATACCAGCGGTTGGTTTTGAGAGATTTGGTATGTCTTGAATCTGGTTCTTTTTCCCAGTTTTCTAATCTCACCACTGTGGATCGGGTGGCTCTCCGTGAGCTGGAATCGGATCATTCATTAATTATACGTAAAGCTGATAAAGGGGGTGCCCTGGTAGTACAGAATTTAGATTCTTATCAACATCTATTAAAATGTCATCTTGATGATCAATCTACCTATAGTATTTTGGATGGGGATCCTACATTACCTCTTTTGACAGAAATCACAGCGCTGGTAGATTTAGCTCATCAAGGTGGTTGGATAACCTCTAAGGAACGATCTTTTTTGGTTAATACACATCCAAAGATTCCAATAATATATTTAGTTCCAAAAATTCATAAGTCAATGATATCTCCCCCTGGACGACCTATTGTCTCCTGTAAAGGTTCGGTATTAGAGCCATTGTCTATTTTCTGTGATGTTTTTTTTAAAACAGGAGGCCTGCACAGTTATGTCATATATACGGGATTCATCACATTTCTTACAGGTCATTTCCCCTTTATTAATTCCGGATGGTGCATTCATGGTGACCTTAGATGTTGTATCTTTATATACAAATATTGATCAGAGAGCAGCATTGGAGCTTTTACATTGTTGCTTTACTAAGGCCCCAGCTCGCATTTCTTTACCAACTAATGGAATTAGTTTTGACTAAAAATTATTTTTTGTCAGATTGCACATTTTATCAGCAAAAATCCGGGATAGCGATGGGGGCCACGGTGGCGCCTTCCATCGCCACCTTGTATATGGCTGAGATGGAAAGTTCGTCTATTTTTACATCTATATATTTTGTTAATGTTCTCACGTGGAAGCGTTTCTTGGATGATGTTTTTTTTCATCTGGACATCTGATTTGCCTACTTTACATCAATTTATAGGATTTTTAAATTCTTTACGGCATAACATCAAGTTCACTGAGAAAATTAGCTCTGTCACTATTGAATTTTTGGACATGCAACTTGGTATTGTTGATGGGAAAGTGTCTTCTTCTTCCCTCTATCGTAAACCTGTTCAAAGGAACAGTCTTCTACATTATAAAAGCTGCCATCCTGGCCCCCTACGACGGGGTTTGCCTTTTGGGCAATTCTTACGTCTACGGAGGATTTGTGATTCTGAAGTTGATTACAGACGACATGCTTTGGAACTTTGTTCTCGACTTTCAGCTAGAGGTTATCCAGATTTAATAATACGACGCGCATACCAACGCGCTTTGCATATCCATCTGGATTGGTTACTGGACCCGCAATATACAAACACAGCATCTTCTCAGGAGACATTTATTACTGGTGTGTTAACCTTTACGGATCGGAGCTCGGCGGTCATGAAAATTTTACAAACCCACTGGCCTATTTTGCACCTCCACACATGTTTCCAACATCCTCTGAGAGTGGCATATGCTCGGGGTTCATCGTTGGGTGATCGTTTAGTGAAAACTGCCTTGCCATCTGACCGCATCGAATACCGATCTGTGGTGACCGGACACACTCCTTGCAATGCATGTGGATATTGTGCTACAACTTGGACGGGAATATCCTGGTCCCATCCAGTCACTTTACATATGTATCACTGTCGCTGGGATACCTCATGCACATCTACACATGTGGTGTATCTAATATGCTGTCCATGTCGGTTATTATATATAGGTAGAACAATTCGTCCCATTAAAAAACGTCTAATGGAGCATGCATCGCGGTTACGACAAAGGATTGAAACCGCTCCGATGGTGCAACACATGTTTTTGAAGATCTTCGATGGACAGTAATAGACCATGTACCGGAACATCCCAGGAGGGGAGACCGCGAAAAAAATCTGCAATGGTTAGAACAGAGATGGATTTTCCTTCTGAATTCAATGGAACCAGCTGGCCTCAATCGTGAGATCGATTGGTTGAGTGTTATCTGACGGATCAGTTTCGATTGGACATGTCATCATTCTTTTCCACCAATTGGATAAGGGACTCCCTTTGCAGTGGGTGTTTCCTGTTCTATTGGTTGGTTCTTCTTTAAAAGCAGCAGTTATTCAGCCTATAGGTAATTGCCTCTACCGTGGTCGCAGAAGACGGCGTTTTTTCAACAATGTTGCCATTTTTGCTTTTACAACTAAGCACTTGATACAGAGTTGGATACTCGAAACGCGCGCGTCGTGTAAAGGGAATTCTTCTTGAGCAACTTTCCTCTCCGGTGGAGTGTTTTAAATCAGATAAGTTAAAAAATATAAATATAATATATCAATTTTAGTGGTGAAGAACCATCTTTGAATAAAAGGCAGCTTACTGCTTGGCGTGAGTGGTTAAACCCATACCACCTCTCCTACAGTCAGCTTCGACAAAAATGAAATAAAAAAGTCTTTTTGGGGGTATTTATGGTGAACTTTTTGTGATAGTACTTTGTTCTTTGATAAGGCTTTCAATGCTGCTTCAACTTCTTCTTTCATCACCAATGGTTCCCGATCATAAGGTACAGGTTGAAACAGCTGTTGGTCCACTTGATCTTTATCATATAAAAACTCTGTATATTCCTTCCACCTTTTCTTGATCTTCTCAGCATCATTCAACATAGAACTTTGAGCATCTTGTAACATTCCAATTCGAGGCTGGAACTTTTTCTTTAACTCTCGTAGCTTTAGGAAAGCCAATCTTGTTCTTCCTCTAATAGTTTCTGCTTCTATTTCCTTGCATGCATCGTTGTAGTACTTTTCCTTGTCCTGTCTTGCTGCACGTTGGAAATTTCTGTTGAGTTCTGTGATTGTCTTTCTTTCTCCTCTGGCTTTAGCTTCTCTGCGTTTCTGGGCAATTTTCAGAGTTTCTTCCGTCATCCATTTTGGCCGTTTTTGCTTTTTCACCTTTTGTAGAGACTTCTCGCTTTCTTCCAACACAACCTTCTTGATGTCATTCCATAACTCTTCCGGAGCTCTGTCATTTGTATCTAAAGCAGCAGATCGATTTTGCAGGCAGTCTTTAAATTCCAGTGGTATATTCTCAAGGTCACATTTTGCTGCATTCATGAGTGGTTTGCTCTTTTTCAACTTTAGCTTGAGTTTGCATACTAGTAGTTGATGATCTGTACCACAGTCAGCTCCAGGTTTTGTCTTGGTTGATGTTATAGAGCTTTTCCATCGTTGACTTCCACAGATGTAGTCAATTTGATTTTTATACAATCCATTGGGTGAAGTCCATGTGTACAGTCGCCGCTTGTGTTGCTGGAAGAAGGTGTTTGAGATGAATAGATCATTGGTCTTGCAGAATTCTATCAGTCTTTCTCCAGCTTTATTTCTGTTGCCAAGTCCATATTTTCCAACTACTTTGCCTTCTTCTTTGTTGCCAACTTTTGCATTCCAGTCACCCATGACTATCAGGATATCCTGTTTGCATGTTCTGTCAATTTCAGCTTGTACTTGTTCATAGAACTCTTCAATTTCATTCTCTTCTGCAGCTGTTGTTGGGGCGTATACTTGAATTATAGTTGTGTTGATAGGCAATCCTCGTAGACGAATAGAGATTAAGAGTTCGCTGACTGCATTGTATTTCATTACAGTTCTTGCAAATTTCTTCTTTATTATAAATGCAACACCATTTCTTTTTTGTCTTTCATTTCCAGCATAGTAGACCATGTGATCATCTGACGCAACGTGCCCGATGCCTGTCCATTTCAGTTCGCTGACACCCAACAGATCAAGTTGTACACGTTCCATTTCATTCTTGACCACCTCCAACTTCCCTTGGTTCATGCTTCGTACGTTCCATGTTCCAATGTGTAAGACATCTTTACAGCTTCTGACTCTCATTTCATGCGCAGCTACATCAGCAGTCAGACTGCCCGAGGGCTTTGATCCAACCACATCATAAATGCTGGCTTTACTCTGAAAAGTCTTCAGCTCTTCCCCAGTAGCTAGTTGAGTGCTTTCCGACCTGGGGGTCTCATCTTCCAGCACCATAGCACAATTTGTTTTGTTGTAACTATCCATTGGGCTTTCATGGCAAGATATAGAAGTAGATTGCCGGGGCTTTCTTCCGCGCAGTTTAAGTTTGGTGTTGTTGCCGTTGTCACAAAAATGTGATCCTCCGCTGTCAACACTATCCCATTCTGCTGCTGCCCAGATGGGTGGTTTGTCTTGGTCTGGCACCTCAGCTGAGACCTGTCCATCTTGGGAGACCCTGCCAGTAGTTAAACTACCGATAGTTTAGCTCTCAGCATCACTGATGCACGCAAGCCCTCACAGCACGACAAGCTGCAAACCAAGTGTAGCTAAATCTCAAATGTATATAGTTTCCCCAGTTAATCCATGTTCAAATCCCTGTTTTCTCTGTAAATGTAGGACTATTTGTATGTCCAAGTGTTTATTGTTTCAATGTAAACCGCACTGATGAGAAATAGTGCGGTATATAAGAATTGCTAAATAAATAAAAATAAATATATGTCAAGAGCTTTTATAGTCAAGAAATGGCATGCTTGCTCCAACAGCATCCTCTCAGCATATCCTCAAACACTTTGGGGTCTTTGATCAAATCTTTTCACACTAACAGGTCTACAACAATGTTAGTTTATATTCCTCAGATCCTACGTGAGATCGCTTAACATCCGCATTTCCCCTCATCCTCACTGCCAATGTCTCTATTGATGGAACAGGTCCTAGAGAAATATACTGTACTTGCAAAAACAGAAGGAAACATTAGGAGTGAACGTGAAACAAAAATGTCCTTTATTAAGAGACCGGTGACCCCAGGGGTCGCTGGTCTCTTAATAAAGTAAATCTTTGTTTCACAGCTTGCTCCTAGTGTTTTCTATTGACAGAACATACATCAGTGGGGAGAGGGAACATTCCTGCATTGTCCTTGTCATCAATGATAAACGTACAGAATAGGATGCTACCATTAGGAGAACTAGGCGGTCACCTAGAGTGCTAGCCCTCCAGGGCACCTATTGCTGCTGCTGTCACCTGTCTTGGGACTTGCAGCAGTAGCGATGACTTCAAATAGCCCTGTCGCACTTTACTTACAACTTCAGCACTATAGGGCTGCTTGCTTCCGCCCCCTTGGACTTCCGGTTTGCAGAGTGATTGCACGACAATTTCCGTAAACAGTTGGATCATCTTTGTTCTTATTGGTATGAATGCAGATCTTTTCCAGTCAGCTGGCTATGATGTTGTCTTCCAAATTTCCTAGCAGAGCCTTGTAAGTAATATAACAGCTGCATCTGATTGCTGTAAAACTTCAGTGGGAATGCTATCAATGCCCAGTGCTTTGTTCTTTGATAATGCTTTCAATGCTGACGCAGTTTCTTTTTTCATCACCAATGGTTCCTGATTGTAGGATGTAGGTTGAAATGCATATCCACTTGATCTTTATGGTATAATGACCCTGAGTATTATTTCCACCTCTTCTTGATCTTCTCAGCATCATTCAACAGAATCTTTGAGCATCTTGTAGCATTCCAATTCACAGATGGATTTTTTTCTTTAACTCTTATAGCTTTAGGAATTCCAAGGGAATTGCAAGGGAATAGAATTGCAAGGGAATAGAATCAGAAACTATCAGAGGACTTGTTCTTCCTCTGATAGTTTCTGATTCTATTCCCTTGCATGCATCATTGTATTACTTCTTTTTGTTTCAGTTTGCTGAATGTTCAAAATCTCTTTCTCCTCTGGTGTTAGCGTCTCTTCATTTCTGAGCAATTTTCAGAGTTTCTTCTATCATGCATTTTGGCTGGGGGTTTTTTTCAACTTTTGAAGAGACTTTTTGCTTACTTCAGGCACAACTTTCTTCATGTCATTCCATAACTCTTTTGATGCTTTGTTATTTGTATCCAAAGCAGTGAATAGATTTTGCAGGCAGTCTCTAAATTACTTCTACTACTACTACTACTGAGCTTTTGTATAGCGCTACAAGACATATGCAGCGCTGCATAGACATGTAAAAGACAGTCCCTGCTCATCAGAGTTTACAATCTAGTCAAGACAGACAACATAGAAGGTAGAGACAGCGATAAAACAAGGGGGAATGGTAAAGAAACAAGGAGATAAGGTGAGTCAAGATCCAAAAGCAGAAGCGAAGAGGTGAGTTTTCAGCCTGGATTTGAAAAGGGTCAGAGAAGGTCCTTGGCATACAGACACAGGTAGTTTGTTCCAGGCCTAAGGTGCAGCAAGGTGAAAGGAGTGAAGTCTGGACTTAGCAATAGAAGAGAAGGGCACAGACAGGGCATAAACAGGTAGACAAAGGTGAGTCGGTTGATATAGTGTATCTGGACTTTCAGAAAGCTTTTGACAAGGTCCCCCATCAGAGACTTTTGGCAAAGCTAAAAAGTCATGGGATAGGAGGCAGTGTACTATTGTGGATCGGGAACTGGTTAAAAGATAGAAAGCAGAGGGTAGGGCTAAATGGCCAATATTCCCAATGGAAAAAGGTGAATAGTGGAGTACCCCAGGGATCTGTACTGGGTCCGCTAATTTTTGACATATTCATAAATGACCTGGAAAAGGGAATAACTAGTGAGGTTATCAAATTTGCAGATGACACAAAACTGTTTAAAGTTGTTAAAACCCAAGAGGATTGTGGAAAACTGCAGGAGGATCTGGATAAATTGGAAGACTGGGCATCCAAATGGCAGATGAAATTTAATGTGGACAAGTGCAAAGTTATGCACCTAGGAAAGAACAACCCACAGTATAGTTACACGATGCAAGGCTCCACATTAGAAACCACCACCCAGGAAAAAGATTTAGGAGTCATCGTGGATAACATGTTAAAACCCTCCACCCAGTGTGCAGCGGCGGCCAAGAAAGCAAATAGAATGCTAGGTATCATAAGGAAAGGGATGGAGAATAAAACAAAGGATATTATAATGCCTCTGTATCGCTCCATGGTACGACCGCACCTTGAATATTGTGTGCAATTCTGGTCACCGTATCTTAAAAAGGACATAGAGTTATTAGAAAAAGTACAGAGAAGAGCCACCAAATTGGTGAAGGGGATGGAAGGCTACTCCTATGAAGAGAGGCTAAAAAGGTTAGGGCTCTTTAACCTGGAAAAGAGACGGCTGAGGGGAGATATGATAGAGGTGTATAAATTAATGAATGGAGTGGAACGGATAAACGTGGATCAATTGTTTACGCTATCAGAATATAGAAGGACTAGGGGACATGTAATGAAGCTACAGGGTAAACTATTTAAGACAAATAAGAGAAAATATTTCTTCACTCAACGTGTAATCAAACTCTGGAATCTGTTACCGGAGGATGTAGTAAGGGCTGTTAGTATAGCTGGGTTTAAAAAAGGTTTGGACAAGTTCCTGGAGGAAAGGTCCATAAACCACTATTAAAAAGGGACCCAGGATATCAATGCTTGACCTAGTACAAGCACTGCAGAACCTGTGTCTTTTGGGGAAACTGCTAGGTACGTATGACCTAGATTGGCCACTGTTGGAAACAGGATACTGGGCTTGATGGACCTCGGTCTGACCCAGTATGGCATTTCTTAGAAGTAATTTGCCCAGAAGAGTGGAGTTCCCTAGGCGGGATGTAAGGAGAGATAAGAGAAGAAAAATAGTGAGGAGCTGCAGAGTGAATGCACTTATAGGTCAGCAGGAGAAGTTTGAACTGGATACAGAAAAGGATAGGGAGCCAATGAAGTGACTTGAGAAGAGGAATAATATGGGCTTGACAAGGCTGGTGGAAGATTAGCTGTGCAACAGAGTGTTGAACAGATTGAAGGGGAGAGAGATGATTCAAAGGGAGATCAGCAAGGAATAGGTTACAGTAGTCAAGACAGGAGGTGATAAAGGAGTGGATAAGTAGTAGTGTGTTCAGAAAGGAATGGGCGGATTTTGTTGATGTTATAGAGAAAAAAATGTCAGGTCTTAGCTATCAGATGTATGTGTGTGGAGAAGGAGAGAGAATGGTCAAAGACAAACCCAAGGTTGCGAGCTGAGGAAACAGGGAGGAGTAGAGAGTTATCCACAGAGACTGAGAAAGGAGGGAGAGGAGAGGAGGTTTTAGGGGAAAAATAAGAAGCTCAGTCTTATAGTGATATTTGCTACATTCATGACTTCATTTCATTTTTTCAGCTTTATCTTGAGTTTGCATATTAACAGCTGGTGATCTGTACCACCATCAGCTCCAGGTTTTGCCTTTGTTAATGCTACTGAGCTTTTCCATCATTGACTTTCGCAAATGTAGTCAATATGATTTTTGCATAGTCTATTGGGGAAAGTCCATGTGCACAGTTGCCACTTTTGTTGCTGGAAGGTGTTTGAGATGAATAGATTGTTGGTCTTGCAGATTTTTATCAGTCTTTCTCAGGCTTCATTTCTGTTGCCAAGCGCATAGTTTCCAACTACTTTACCGTTTTCATGGTTCCCAATTTTTGCATGTTCT
The DNA here is from genome assembly GCA_033557465.1 of Ichthyophis bannanicus. Classification (NCBI taxonomy): domain Eukaryota; kingdom Metazoa; phylum Chordata; class Amphibia; order Gymnophiona; family Ichthyophiidae; genus Ichthyophis; species Ichthyophis bannanicus. Next base: position 2,748,270 of record CM066032.1, read on the forward strand.
GTGATTTCAGTTTGTACTTGTTCATAGAAGTGATCAACCTCACCCCCTTTTGCAGCTATTGTTAGTGTATATACCTGAAAAATAGTTGTGCTGATGGGCATTCCTTGTAGAAGAACAGAAATTAAATGTTCACTGATTACACAGTATTTCATTACAGTTGTCGTATGTTTCTTCTTAATTATAAATGCAACACCATTTCTTCTTTGCCTTTCATTTCCAGCATAGTATATTATGTGATCATCAGATTCAAAGTGCCTGATGCCAGCCCATTTCAGTTTGCTGATACCTAACAGATTGAGTTGTACACATTCCATTTTATTTCATACTTACTAGAGTCCTTAAGGTGAAAGAACAATACTTCTGACCTTCCCATAGGTTTTGGAGTTAGAGGAAGGGATTATTCTGTGCTCAAATCATTTTTAAGCACAAAAGAACATGATTTACAAACCCCTGTAATATAATGTGAGCCAGTCATGGGTGATCAGACACTTGCTGGGAATTATGTTAAGCTCAGACAAGAGGGATTTGCATAACAGTGGGATATGCAAATTGATGACATTCATTGATAGATGTATAATTGCAGATCACTATTATTATAAATATAAATAGTATTACTGCTTAAGGCTATGAAAGATATATATACAGGGTGGCCCAAAAAAGGTGAGAACATCTCGTAGCATATAAGTTATTTAAAAATTCAAAAAGACAGATGTAAATGATTGACAAATTAAAAAAACAAAGATGGCGACCGGAACTTGTTGAAATAAAGATGTTATATAGCTAAAAAAGGTAAATAAGTAAACTATTTAAGCTTTTAATTTACAAGATGTTCTCACTTTTTTTGGGCCACCCTGTATATATGTGTATGTGTGTGTCTGTGTATTGGGACATATAATGGGATGAATGAGAAGGCTTCAGAAATGTATTCACTGGGAAAGTAAACTTTCAGCCCAACCATAAAAGATAGAAGAGAAATCCTATATTGAGTGGGGTGCAGGTTGGAAAAAGACTAGGCTATACGAAACACAAGCCAACAATGTGATCCCTAAAAATACAAATCAAGACAAAAGAAACTCTTTAACAACCCTTCACTTCAGTGGTACTACCTGGATAGTGCTGCTGAATATTGTATCTAGCACCCTTAAACAACTGGCCTGCTTGTTGACCATCTGACTAAGGGATATGTTTACTAATCAGTGGTAGCGGCTTCCGTGCGATATTAGAGCTATGGCCCCATTGACTTCAATGGGGCAGCGGCTCCAATATCACACGAAAGCCGCTATCGCCGATTAGTAAAAATACCCTCAAGAGTTCTGAGTATCGGTCACAAGGTTTTCAGGGAATGAAGGTGGAAGTCTGAGGGGGATTCTTGCCAAGTCAGTCCCCAGATGAACATTGTTAAAAACTTCAGAAAAAAAGTTACACTGGGCTATTAAATACATTTGAGGCAGAGAAAAAGATAAGAAGACATTCAAATTATAATTGTGTAAAATGTTTTGCAGATGGACTTTAATACAAAGTAACAGGAAAAATGACTAACACAAGAAACAGCAGTTCTGAAAAAAAAAATCAAGGTATGATTTTAAAAGGATTACACATCTATCCAATAAATGGAATCAAAATCAAAATGGAATCAAACTGCTGCACAGAAATTAAAAAGATTATAGATAAGCTTTTAAACTTAAGACTGAAGGAAAGATGACAGGTTTGGAACAGCACACAGTTCAGGTTGACACATCTTTTTGGAAGGATGTCACCGTAACTCTATGTCCTAACAGGGAGGATAGGATTGAAGTTAAAAATGTACAGATAGCATGTAACCATGACAAATCAAGACAGATCAGGTCCCAATTAATCAAGACACAAATATAAAATGTCAGTGGACAAGGACAAAATGTATAAGTGCTGCACACAATCTGTAAGTCTAAAATAAAAAGGGGAACTAACCAGAAGACTTTAGTTTAAATCTTATGGATATGTTGTTGTAGTTAAGTGGCATAGGGGTACGTTTACTAAACCTTCTTAACGTGCGCGCTGTGCAATTAGCGCGTGATAAGGTACCTTAGCGCGCGCTAATGATGCTTTACGGGGCAAAAATGCACTTTAGTGCGCGCTCACACACGCAGCGGCGCAAACGAGCGCTGAAGGAGTGGAAAGGCTCCCGGAGGGCGGAGGAAGGCTCCCCAGGGGCGGAGAGAAGGGGTCAGTAGGTGGAGAGTGGGAGGGGAGAGGCTCCCCGCACACTAACGATGTGAAATTCGAGGCCAAAACTAACGCAAGTGAAAACCTCGCGTTAGAGCTGATTTAAAGGGAAAAGAAACCATTTCTTTCAGCAATGTACAGCAAAACCAGGGAAACCTACAAAAAAGAGATAAGTGTGATACATGTGCACGGAACAAAAGTGCAAATAAACATTGAAAATGACCCCAACAAAATAAAAAAAAATCATAATCAAGCTGGGCAATAGTGATAGTAATGGAAAACATCAAAAAACACTCCCAAGAAAGCCCCAAAAAATAAATATGAATTTTGGAAGGGTCTACGCTCCGTCCCCATACAAGGTGAAGGATCCCACAGTGAAATAGCACTGATCAGGGTTTCCCTCTCCATTGGACAGGTTACCTATGGCATGCACATGTTCCACAACAGCAGGGCGGGCATGTCGGAATGGGCAACTGGACAGATGCTGGGAAAGGGGATACAGAGGGCTGCAGACGGCACATGCTGTGGTGCAGCTGGGGCACAGTGCGGGCTAGGCAGATGCCTAGGTGGCACTTAGGAATGCTGAAACTGAACAGCAGCCAGACAGCAACTGATGAGAGCCCAACATGGGCACGAGAGTGTTTATCACAGTGTCACAGGGGATAGTACCCAGCAGGTACCCCCAAGGGAACAGAACATTGGCAGGCGGTGTTGGGGGGAAGCGTGGACGCTTATGCAGGCACCCCTACCCCATAACATGCACCATAGGCAGCCGCCTACCTGCACACTGGATGGCATGAGACTGCACACCACCAGCACCACAAGCAGAAGGGCATGTCAGCATGGTGGAAGAGGGGTACTGGAGGTGGAGGGGGGCAGTGGCAGCTGCCCAGAGCCGACCATGCCCTAGCCCTGTGTAGGTGGGTGCCATGCACTGCAACAGACAGGCTCTGTCTGACAAACAACCATGGTCTCTCCAGGGACTGCACTGTCTCTGTGAGCACAGTGTGGTGCGGTGAACACAGCCAGTGTGTTCAGGAGCAGAAGGTCACAAGTTCAAGTCCCAGCTGGGGCTACTGCCAATCCAGTCCCCATATTTTACCTGCTACTAAACCGTGATAGTAAGGATAAGCCTTTATTGCAGAGAACATACGCATGGTTCAAACGCCTATATTTTACCCCACCGAGCACAGACACCAGAAACATGCGCATTACCTAGAGCAGAGTCTGGCAAATGCAGTCCTGGAGGGCCACAAATCATTCAGGTTTTATGCTGTCTTCAATATAAGGCCATGACAGCATGGTGACGGAGGGGTACTGGTGGTGGAGGGGGCAGTGGCAGCTGCCCAGAGCAGACCATGGCCTAGCCCTGTGTAGGTGGGTGCCATGCACTGAAACAGACAGGCCCTGCTGGACAAACAGTCATGGTATGACCAGGGAATGCAATGTCTCTGTGGCAAGATGGTGGTGCAGTGCACACAACCAGTGTGTTTGGAGGCAGACGGTCACAAGTTCAAGTCCCAGCTATGGTGCCTGCCAACCCAGTCCCCATATTTTACCCACTACTACAATGTGCTAATACAGACAGAACCTTTATTGCAGATGACGTAAACATGCCCAAAACACCTTCATTTTACCCTACAGAGCAAAGACACCATAAACAGGCGCATTACCTAGAGCAGAGTCTCCCAAATACAGTCCTGGTGGGCCAAACACCATTCAGGTTCCATGCTGCCTCTAATAAAGATGCCTGTGCTGCATATCTATGCACCACCCCCATGGTATGCAGATGTATCTCATGCATATTCATGAGGGACAGCATGAAAACCCGAACAGTGTTTAGCACACCAGGACTGGAGTTGGGAACCTCTGCTGTAAAGCAGCAGCCAACAGGGGCAGACACACCCACACCCACAGGCTCCATTAGCCAATGCCTCCTGGAGAGGCAGGACATTGGGCCCTGCGTGCATCTCCCAATACTAGCACTTGCATACCTTAGCAATGCCACCCTACACCTGGGAATACGGTACACAGCTATCACAGGTTTGCTATGATTACTGGCAGATAGCAATTCCTACATTAAGCACAGTTTGCTGATTGAGCTCCATCATAGCAACCTTTCTGCTGTCTGTGGAGTGTGCTTCATGTCTGGTATCTGACAGTGTTTACCACCCTGGGGAGTGACCCCCAACAGTATTGCGTACCATATCCATGCCTGCACTGTGCCCAGGACTGGTGTGGTGGCCGGGGCTGATAAACTCCTCTATAGTAGCACAATGCTGGCATAGGTGTGGGAGTGTGTGTCTGTCTATCCAGTGTGTGGTGGCTACAAACACCCTCCACAGCCCACACTGCCAGCACTGTTGCCAGTATTGGCCTGCCAATGTGCATAATGAGGAGCAAGGTACCATGGGTATAGCCCGGACAGGGTGGCCTGGCCAGGATGCATCTGCACAGGGCATAGGGCACTGGCTGGGACATTGTAGTGCCCGGCCACCACCTGCACAGACAGGGTGGCCACAGCATGTCCTGCTGGGAGATCACTCTCACCCTGACTGTGCAGTGACCACAGCATGGCTAGGCTCCCCCATAGTGCTATATAGTATTTCTTTCATGTGATATTTATGGGTTTTCTTTTGGGGCCCAGTCACTGACTTATCTGCTTGTTGTGTATGCTGACATTTCAGTTATGAGTGCACGCATTTCCACCAGGAACATGGACTAGCTAGCAGACTGTCTGCAGCTGGTATGTGTCTTGATAAAGCGCCTTGCAAGGTGCGGCGGCTGAAGGCTTGCTGCAGTAGAATATCAGATAGTGGTGGGGTGCAGCTTAGCATATCCAGGCCTAATGTCTGTCTGCTATTGCCTTATGGATGTGTACAGAGCTGCATTGACTGCCCTGTAGGGTGTCTGTTCCCCAGCAGGACTGGGGTTGATGGTCCCCTCTACTGCCACCAGGTAGAAAGTGGATTTGTTGGTGGGAGATCCTGTTTACCACACTCAGCTCTGGAAGTGGAGGAGGGTGGTGGTACATAATCCTCCGAGAGGTCCATAGGGGCTACACCTGACTGAGACATACAGATATATCCAAGGTGTGTCTGCAGAAACTACCTATCTCACACATTAGCACTGCTGGGGACCTGCAGCATGGCCTATCTCTGCTGTGGACCTGGTGCTGGGCGCCCCACCTCACCCTCAGGGTGAGTGCAGTACCTGCACAATGTGACGGTGTGTAGCTACTCTGTGCCAGTACGACACATGGTCAGTTCCCCCTACCAGGCCGAGGTGCTGTGGGGGTGCATACCCCATCTTGTGTTCATCTGTAGACGGCTGATTTGCATGTGCAGTGCATCATGGGTACGGGTGGGCTAACCCTATCCTGGTGACCACAGCAGACTGTTTGTGTGGTGACATGCAATCCTTCTGCAGCCAGCCAGGGGCTTGCTAGTAGCTATAGAGCTGTAGCCCACTGGTTACTTCACTGCCTGTGGAGCCAGAGGTCATGGGTTCAAACCCACAGTGGGGTTATTTGATAGGGCTGTCCAAAGCATTATCTATTTTTAATGTACATTAGTGCTGCCAGCAAAAACACCCTCAGCATACTGTACCCATAAGGTGCCTCAGAGGGCGCTTTATAGAGCGCCCTATAGGGCACCTTATGGTTACCGTCCATATAAGGTGCACTATACGGTATCCTATGGAGCAACTTATAGGGTGCCCTATAGGGGACATTATAGGGTGCCATGGTGGACAGTACACTTTATAATGTGCCCTATGGAGTGCCTTATAGGGTGCCTTATGCGTCACCTTAGGTTACGGCAAGTGAGGGTGTGTTGGCTGGCAGCAATTAATAAAATACAAATAAAGTGCAGCAGGAAACAATACTTACATGTCAAAGCTGATGCCTCAGCCAGCCTTAAGTATTAGGCACACTGGGGATTGAACTCAAGACACCTGCATCATCAGTCAGTGCCTTAACCATTGTGCTACACTGCTGTACCTGTTTGCATGTCAGCACACCTACATAAGATTTTCATGCGTTTAAATGCACAGTGCTGCCATCAAAAACAGTGCTATGACCTTGCCGTGCCTCATAGGGCATCCTATATGGCGCCCTACAGGCCACCCTTTAAGCAACATTGTAGGGTGCCGTGGCGGACAGTGCACTTTAAAATGTGCCCTCTGGGGTACCTTATGGGGTGCCTTATGCAGCACCTTATGTTACAGCGCTTTGAGAGTGCGTTTGCTAGCAGCAGTAATTAAAATAAAATTAAAAAGCCTCATAATGCAATATTACACATAAATGGCAGTGCCTCAGCCAGCCTTCTTCATTGGGCACAAGGGGGGATTGAACCCATGACCCCTGCACCATCTGTCAGCATCTTTACCATTGTACTGCAGCCCTGTTCCTCTGTTTGCACATCAGCACGACTCCTTATGCTTCCTGCGCGCGATACTCATGTGCTCATGTGCGCAGCGCACAAGAGCGCACAGCGCAGCGCACGCTAATCCCGTTTTGCTATTTTTGACCGGACCGCCCACTCCTTTTATGGCATCCTGCAGACTAACGCTGCGCACACGTTAAGAAGGTTTAGTAAACATACCCCATAGAGTCAGCTGTAGAGATCACAGAGAGAGGAAGACAGGCATCTATATATGGAAAAATTTAGAGAAGCTAGCAAAGTAGTAGGAAAGCAAAAAGAAGAAGAAATAGCCAATGAAATAAAATGTGGGGATAAGACATTTTTCAGATATGTTAGTGTGAGGAGGAAGCCTCTGATACTAATTACTCTATTGTACTCTCTATCCAACGTGGTAACTATTTCTTCTGTGGGAATTACACATAACCAAAGCTTCATAAAAATGCCCAGAATGTCTCAGATTCAATGGCACTCAATGAACCGATATTAAATATATCTAATCAAAGTGCCTGATAGCATCAATGACTTTTCTGCAAAATATTTGTTTGCATAAATACTCCCACAGATGAAATCTTCAAATTCGATTTAAACAAATAGTGCTTGGCTTGAAGTGTTCCCCGATTTAAACAAATAGTGGTTGGCTTGAAGTGTTCCCCAATGCCATCCATAGGCGCCCTTCCATGCATTTCACTATAAAATGAGTTTCTTCAGGGGGGTCTACAAAATAAAACAAAAAAAGTAAATCCTTAGAACTTAGTGATAGCTTCCCACGCCTTCTGTCATTAAATCTTCAAAATCTACCTCAGGGTTCCACGTACCAATAAAAGCTTTGGTATAAATGCTGCAGATGTCATCTTCTTTGAAGTTTGTTAAGCCAGTGAATGTTCCAAAAAGACACCGCGCATGCGGAATGAACAAGAAGCCTCCCTATTATATTCACAATTAATGACGTCACCATCTAATGCGCTTCACTCAATTAACGTCATGGAACTCTACCACCTACTTTTTCATAAGCATGCCCCCAATCAATACAAGAATTTAAACCCTCCAGTACTAGGGTTCCCAAGATGAAAATCCAACGTTGTTCCCCCAATAGTAATGTCTTTTCTTGTGACTTTCCATACACTGCCGAGGAAACCCTCTCAATACAAAAACAACGTAAATCTTCAAACTGATGGCGATGTTCCATGCAATGTTGAACCAGAGGTGCCGCTATCATTCCACATTTAAGTCGGCTTTTATGTTCAGCTATATGTGTTTTAAAAGATCTTGTAGTTTTCTCAAAGTATAATAATTTGCACGGACACCTGATTGCGTACACCACTGTTGCAGTATCACAAGATGTGCTACCTTTCAAAGTATAGACCTTTCCATGATGCATAAACTCCTGAACCTCATTAGTTATTTCACAAATTTGACAGCGGCCACATTTTCTGTGGCCCCTCATTCGAAGTTCCTCGTCCCCCTCCATTGGGGACCGTAGAACACCTGGGCTTAGTTGTTCTTTTAAATTTTTATCTTTTTGCCATACACATCGTATGCATTTCCTTTCAAGACCAATAATATTACTCAAGACATTAATATGTTTCGATATTATTTTTTTAATTTTAAAACTTAATGGAGAAAATGTTGTTATTAAATTAATATGTTCTGTATCAATCATTTTTTCTTTGTTTTGAGAAACTTCAACCAACCATGATCTCTCATTGAACAACACTCGATGATACACTCTTCGAATCACCTTATGGGGATACCCCCTTTCACTAAAATTCCTTGATAAAGTTTGCAATTGTTTCTTGAGCTCCTGCACATCAGAGCAATTTCTTCGAAAATGTAAAAATTGAGAAAATGGTAAACTGTCCTTCAATCTCAAGGGGTGTGCACTACTATAGTGTAGAAAAGTATTCCGGTCTATAGACTTCCTGTAGACGGACGTATTCCAACCTTGCTGTCCTTTCTCTATGGACACATCCAAAAACATTATGATCTTAGTATCAGTAGTGTAGGTGAACTGAATAGCTGTATTCAATCCATTCATCCATTGCACAAAAGAAAGCACTGATTCTGGTGTACCTTTCCATAACAAAAAAAATGTTGTCAATAATTTTTGTTATGAAAAGGTCCACCAGAATCAATGCTTCCTGAATCACACCCCTTGAGTTCTATGATGTTAATTGAGTGAAGCACATTAGATAGTGACGTCATTAATTGTGAATATAATAGGGAGGCTTCTTGTTCATTCCGCATGCGCGGTGTCTTTTTGGAACATTCACTGGCTTAACAAACGTCAAAAAAGACGACATCTGCAGCATTTATACCAAAGCTTTTATTGGTACGTGGAACCCTGAGGTAGATTTTGAAGATTTAATGACAGAAGGCGTGGGAAGTTATCACTAAGTTCTAAGGATTTACTTTATTTGTTTTATTTTGTAGACCCCCCTGAAGAAACTCATTTTATAGTGAAACGCATGGAAGGGCGCCTATGGATGGCGTTGGGGAACACTTCAAGCCAACCACTATTTGTTTAAATCGGGGAACACTTCAAGCCAAGCACAATTTGTTTAAATCGAATTTGAAGATTTCATCTGTGGGAGTATTTATGCAAACAAATATTTTGCAGAAAATTCATTGATGCTATCAGGCACTTTGATTAGATATATTTAATATCGGTTCATTGAGTGCCATTGAGTCTGAGACATTCTGGGCTTTTTTATGAAGCTTTGGTTATGTGTAATTCCCAAAGAAGAAATAGTTGCCACGTTAATAGAGGGTACAATAGAGTAATTAGTATCAGAGGCTTATTATTCATATTGCTCTGAGAGAAGACCAAAACGATTATTGTAAAATTACAAAGTGTGAGGAGGAAGGGCAGGGGAGGAATATGCAGAAACTGATGATGATAAAGTGGAATTGCTTAACAAATATTTTTGTTCTGTGTTCACAGATGAAGGGCCAGGAGCAAGACCTCAGAAAACACCCACAAATAGGAACAGAAGCAACGGTGATCTCGAATGATTTTCAGAAGACTGTGCTCATGAGGAACTAGCTAAACTAAAAGTAGACAAAGCCATGGCTACGGATGGGATACATCCAAGAATGCTGAGGGAACTTGGGGATGTTCTATCGGTTCCACTGTCTGACCTTTTCAATGCCTCTTTGGTTTCAGGAGTGGTGCCAGAGGACTAGAGAAAGGCACATGTGGTCTCTTTACACAAAAGCAGATGTAAGGATGCCATTGAGAACTACAGGCCGGTTAGAAATATAGAAATATGACAGCACATAGCTTATCTAGTCTCCCCTTTCATATCAACCACTAAAAGAGTCCCCTTTTTTCCTTTAAAGATCCTCTGCATTTGTCCCATGCTTTTTTAATTCAGAAACTATCCTCATCTCTACCACCTCCACTGGAAGACTATTCCATGCATCAACTACTCTTTCCGTAAAGAAATATTTCTGCATACTACTCCTGAGTCTATCTCCTTTCACCCTCATCCTATGTCCCCTCGTAGTAGAGCTTGCTTTCCATCGAAAGAGGCTCTCTTCCTGTACATGTATGCCACAGAGGTAATTAAACATCTCAATCATATCACCTCTATCCCGCCTTTCCTCTAATGTGTACATATTAAGATCCTTAAGTCTGCCCTCATATGCTTTATAATAAAGACCACTAACCATTTTAGTAACCGCCCTCTGTACCGACTCCAACCTGTTTATATCCTTTTGAAGGCGCAATCTCCAGAATTGCACACAATACTCCAAATGAGGTCGCACAAAAGACTTATACAGAGGAACTATCACCTCCTTTCTTCTGCTGGCATCTCTCTCCCTATGCACCCAAGCATCCTTCTAGCTTTCACCGTCACCGTTTTTATCTGTTTAGCTACTTTAAGATCATCAGATACAATTATACCTAGATCACGCTCTTCTTTTGTGGACAGAAGTATTTCACTCCCTATACTATATCGCTCCCTTGGATTGCTGCAGCACAAATGCATAACCTTGCATTTTTTAGCATTAAATCTCAGCTGCCAAATTGTAGACCAATCTTCAAGTTTAGCGAGATCCCTCCTCATGTTATCTACACCTTCCTGGGTGTCTACTCTATTGCAGATTTCGGTATCATCCACAAAGAGGCAACCTTATCTGACAGCCATGCCACAATATCACTAACAAGGATGTTAAAAAGAATTGTACCGAGAACAGATCCCTGGGGCAAACCACTGGTAACCTCCTTCTCCTCAGAATGAGCTCCATTTACCTGTACCCTTTGTCGCCTCCCACTCAACCAATTGCTAACCCAAGCAGTAACTTTAGGATCCATCCCTAGGGTGCTCAGTTTGTTTTGTTTATAAGTTGCTTAAACTCTGTGGTTAGCAAATTATTGGAAAAATGACAGAATATTGAGGTTTCTGGAGTCCAATGGATTACATAATCTGAGGCAGCATGGATTCATTAGAGGCAGGTCTTGTCTGACAAATCTGATTGAAGGACTAGAAAGGGGGACTGTTACTTCTGAAGAGAAATCTGCAACTGTGAGTATATACTTCTGGTAATTTTCTAAAAATAATTCTTTGTATTAAAGCTACTTAATCTGTGAACCCACTGTTTTTTGTTGGATCAGTTAGGGCCTAGTAGCAGCAATTAAAGTTTGAATTTAAAACACAGAGGAGAGCTTTCTGGTTACATTTCATACCCAGCAGAGAGCTTGTAGTTTAAATTTAATAGTCATTCAGGGCCAAGTAACAGCACAGTACTTTTAGTTTAAATTTAACACACAGAAGAGAGCTTTCTGGTTAAATTTAGTACCCAGCAGAGAGCTTGTAGTTTAAATTTCATAAGAAGTTAGAGCCTAGCAGCAGCTAAGAGCTATAATTTAAATCAAATCAGAATTTAGCTTACCTCAGCAGCACAAGACAGGGTACTGTGTAGCAGCCCTCTTTTAATAAGTGTTATTTCCCTCCCTCCCCTGGAATAATCATAGCTTTATAGGTACTTACACATCTTAAAAGACAGGAGGTGCTTTCAGGTGAAGCTCATTACCCAAATCAGTCATACACTAAGGACCTGAGATTAATTAAGCTTCAGGTGAACAAGGTATATTAAATGTATTAGGTACTGTTTTATTGGTATAAATACCCATAGCAACCCCTAGTAAGTAAGAACTTAAAGATCTAGACACAAACTTAAAACTAAGATGCAGCAGTCCAGCAGCGGGATGGGGGCTTTCCAGTCTTTTGCATTGAGTGTCACATGTATGATTTTCTCCCAGTTGGTGAGAGGTCTTACTTGTGCACTAGGTGCAAGGAGCTCTTTTCTCTCAGGGAACAAGTCCGTTCTCTAGAGGCTAAAGTAGCAGACTTGGAAAACATAAGACAGACAGAGAGGTACATAGACGAGACCTACAGGGATATAGTCCTGAAGTCCCACCTCCAGTTTGGCAGCACCCCTGTTGCCATGAAGGAGAGAGGTCACGTGACAGGAGAGCATCACCCTGGTGTGTCAGGAAGAGATCCTGTAACTAGGACTTGTCCTCCAGGTGATGTAAAACCCTCTCGCACCGAGGAAGTTTCTCCAGAACCATGTGCCCATGAGGGAAGGGTTAGGACAGCCGTTATAGTTGGTGATTCAATCATTAGGCATGTAGATAGCTGGGTGGCTGGTGGACGTGAGGATCGCTTGGTAACATGCCTGCCTGGTGCGAAGGTGGCGGACCTCACACGCCACCTAGATAAGGTCTTAGATAGTGCTGGGGAGGAGTCTGCTGTCTTGGTACATGTCGGTACCAATGACATAGGAAAATGTGGTAGGGAGGTTCTGGAGGCAAAATTTAGGCTTTTAGGTAGGAAGTTGAAATCCAGAACTTCCAGGGTAGCATTCTCCGAAATGATTCCTGTTCCACGCCCAGGACCCAAAAGGCAGGCAGAGCTCCGGAGTCTCAATGCGTGGATGAGACAATGGTGCAGAGATGAGGGTTTTGGATTTGTTAGGAACTGGGGAACATTCTGGGGAAAGGAGGGGCTCTTCCGAAGGGATGGGCTTCACCTTAACCGGGATGGAACCAGGCTGCTGGCATTAACCTTTGAAAAGGAGATAGAGCAGCTTTTAAACTAGATATTAGGGGAAAGCCGACAGTCGCCCAAGAGCAGATGGTTCGGAAGAATGTATCCTTGAAGGATACTACCAAAAGCAGAGAGGTTCCACAAAAGAGTAAAGTAGCCCAAATGCCCTCAAGTATGGAGCAGAATGAGCTTAAAGATCCCAATTTACCCATGTCTAGCAATAGACAAATTAACATGAATAAAATACATTCTCTAAAATGCTTGTATGCAAATGCTAGAGGTCTAAAGAATAAGATGGGAGAGTTAGAATATATAGCACTAAATGAAAGGTTAGATATGATTGGAATATCAGAGACATGGTGGAAGGAGGACAACCAGTGGGACACTGTGATACCTGGGTACAAACTATATCGTAATGATAGAGCTGATCAAATTGGTGGAGGGGTTGCGCTCTATGTTAGAGAGGGCATTGACTCAGAAAGGATTAACGTTTTGCAGGAAACAAAATCTGCTGTAGAATCTATATGGATTGAAATTCCATATAAAAGGGGGAAGGCAATGGCAGTGGGGGTGTACTATCGAGCACCTGGCCAGAATGACCAAATGGATGATGAAATGCTCAAAGAAATCAAGGAAGCTAACAAACGTTACAGTGCAGTAATAATAATGGGTGATTTCAATTACCCTGGTATCGACTGGGTCAGTGTCACGTCAGGACATGCTAGGGAGATAAAGTTCCTAGATGAAATAAATGACTGCTTCTTGGAGCAGCTGGTTCATGAACCGACCAGAGTAGAAGCCATATTAGACCTAGTCCTTAGTGGAACACCAGATCTAGTGCAAGAGATAAGGGTGTTGGGGCCACTTGGCAATAGTGATCATAGCATGATCACCTTTGATTTAATTAGTGGAGGAGGGATAGTAAGGAAATCCACAGTACTACCTTTTAACTTTCGAAAGGGAGACTATGATAAAATGAGGAAAACAGTTAAGAAAAAACTTAAAGGAGCAGTTGCGAAGGTTAAAGACGTACATCAAGCTTGGGTGTTGTTGAAAAATACTATCTTGGAAGCCCAGACCAGCTGTATTCCATGCTTTAAGAAAAGTGGAAGGAAGTCCACAAAACTGCCAGCATGGTTTAAAGGTGAGGTCAGAGAGGCTGTTGTTGCCAAAAAAGCCTCTTTCGGGAAATGGAAAAAAGAGCCAAACGATGAAACCTGGAAACAGCACAAGCACTGGAAAGTCAAATGCAAGGCATTGATAAGGCAGGCAAAGAGAGAATTTGAGAAGAAGCTTGCTGTGGAAGCAAAAACGCAAAATAAAGACCTTTTCAAGTACATTCGTAGCAAAAAACCTGTGAGAGAGTCAGTTGGTCCATTAGATGATAAAGGGGTTAAAGGAGCACTAAGAGGCGACAAGGCGATAGCGGAGAGACTGAATGAATTCTTTGCTTCGGTCTTTACTGAGGAAGATGTAGGGATGTTACCCATGACTGAAGTGGTATTTAAAGGTGCGGAAGAATTGAAGGAAATATCGATACATCGGGAAGATGTCTTACAACTATTAGATAAACTGAAGAGTAGCAAATCACCTGGGCCGGATGGTATACATCCAAGGGTGTTGAAAGAACTGAAATATGAGATTGCAGAACTGCTATCAGTAATCTGTGAACTATCATTAAAATCATCTCTAATACCTGAAGATTGGAGGATCGCCAATGTAACCCCAATTTTTAAAAAAGGTTCCAGGGGTGATCCGGGAAACTACAGACCGGTGACCCTGACGTCAGTACCGGGAAAAATGGTAGAAACCATCATAAAGAATAAAATTACTCAGCATGTAGATAGTCACAACCTAATGGAAGACAGCCAACATGGCTTTAGACAAGGAAGATCTTGTCTTACTAATCTGTTATGTTTTTTTGAAGGAGTGAATAAACAGGTGGACAAAGGTGAGTCGGTTGATATTGTGTATCTGGACTTTCAGAAAGCCTTTGACAAGGTCCCTCATGAGAGACTTTTGGCAAAACTAAAGAGTCATGGGATAGGAGGCAGTGTACTATTGTGGATCAGGAACTGGTTAAAAGATAGAAAGCAGAGGGTAGGGCTAAATGGCCAATTTTCACAATGGAGAAAGGTGAATAGTGGTGTACCCCAGGGATTTGTGCTGGGTCTGTTGCTTTTTGACATATTCATAAATGATCTGGAAAGTGGAATAACGAGTGAGGTTATCAAATTTGCAGATGACACAAAACTATTTAAAGTTGTTAAAACCCAAGAGGATTGTGAAAAATTGCAAGAGGATCTTGATAAATTGGAAGACTGGGCATCAAAATGGCAGATGAAATTTAATGTGGACAAGTGCAAGGTTATGCACCTAGGGAAGAACAACCCAAACTATGGTTACACGATGCAAGGTTCCACATTAGGAACTACCACCCAGGAAAAGGATTTAGGCGTCATTGTGGTTACCATGTTAAAACCCTCAGCCCAGTGTGCAGCGGCGGCCAAGAGAGCAAATAGAATGCTAGGTATGATAAGGAAAGGAATGGAAAATAAAACAAAAGAGATTATAATGCCTCTATATCGTTCCATGGTGAGACCGCACCTTGAATATTGTGTGCAATTCTGGTCGCCATATCTTAAAAAGGATATAGCGATTTTAGAAAAGGTACAGAGAAGAGCCACCAAAATGGTAAAGGGGATGGAAGGATACTCCTATGAAGAAAGGCTAAAAAGGTTAGGGCTCTTTAACCTGGAAAAGAAACGGCTGAGGGGAGATATGATAGAAGTCTTTAAATTAATGAACGGAGTGGAACGGGTAAACGTAGATCGATTGTTTACCTTATCAGAATATAGAAAGACTAGGGGACATGCAATGAAGCTACAGGGTAAACTATTTAACCCTCGGATACACTCGGTAAATCGACTGACTTGTATACATTACCCCCGGGTCACCCCTGACCCATATGTAGAAATATGGTAAAACATCTACTTTTGTTTGTAAAACATGGTTAAATTGTGAAGAAAAAGACATACTTTTATTTATTTTTTATAATACTTGTTATTAATTCACCCTTTCAAGTGAATAATGTGCAATGCTAGCCAAGATCAGGCAGGACAAGTTGTACAAGGTCAGATATATGCTGCATAATGTCAATACCTGTTAACTATTCAGTTGCAAGCTTAAAAATAGTGTGCAGCACTGCACGCTTTGCAAACTACAATAGTTCTATATTTATTCGCTAGGTGGACAGCAACAGTCAAAGTATGGTGCCATTATGTCAAGTAATGGCATGATGCAAATTGTGATAAAAAAATTACCGTGTTATAACAAATTGACAATGGTGCATTGTAAACAACATAAAACTAGTAAGCAATACATGAAGTACATTGACTGTTTTTTCAACAACAGTTTATGCACAATGTGCTAGTAGTTGTTCTTGAATGTTCAGGACACACTCGCTTCAGACAGATTTCACATTCGGTAAATACTTTTCGATCTCTGTCACTTGGACAAAAGGAGCATCTTTTTCTTTTCTTTGCTGATGCCCGTGTGGTCAACGGTCTTGGTGGCTTAGGCATTTCAAGGCAAGGATAGCCAACATTGGCCATGGATTGACGTGTATGGCTTGTCAGAACTTCTGGATGGCTTTGACGATTTTGTAGCTGAGGCTTCATGAGATTCAAAGCGAGTTCCTCCAGAAAAAACCTTCTCTTGCAGTTTTCCTTGTGATGAAACATAGGATTGTTGTACATAAATATTATGAATGAATTTACAGCCGCGATATCAAGCAGTCCATAAAACACGCAAAGTGGCCATCGATGAGTTGATCTTTTCACACTGTATGTGTGGCACAACTGATCTACTGTGTCAACACCCCCTTTTGTTCTGTTGTAGTCAAGTATTATTTCTGGCTTCTTTGATGTTTCATCAATTTTATTATCATGGTGAAGTGTTGACAGCAGCATAACTGATTTGTTTCGTTTTGGGACGAATGACACCAAAGTCTTGTCTCCACTGAAGCCAAATATTGAGGATCCCACAATTCTTGAGCGATTTGCCTGGAATTCTGAAGTTATGTCACGGTTGCAATGTCTTACAGTGCCCAGTAGTGTCAAATTCTTGCTAAGAAGAACATCAGCCAGTTGTACGTTAGTAAAGAAATTGTCGCAAGTAATGTTCCTGCCAGACCGTTCCAGAGGTTCAATAAGCTTCAAAACAACATCAGCTCCTAGAGATACTGTTTTGTCACGAGTAACTGACTCTTCACGCCCTAGGTATGGCTTCATGTTGAATACATAATACGTTTCGGCATCTGCACACACCCATAACTTTATACCGTATCGGTCTGGTTTAGACTTGATGTATTGACGAAACGGACACTTGCCTCTGAACCCCAACAATTGTTCATCAACAGTCAAGTATGCAGATGGTGTGTACATTTTCATGCACTGAGAAATGAATAAATTCCAAACATCTCTGACTGGAGTAAATTTGTCATTGGCCCTTCGTGATTCACGGGTTTGTTTGTCATCAAATCGAAGTAAACTCAATATTTCTGCAAACCTTTTACCTGACAAGTAAATGGAGCTCACTCTGAGGAGAAGGATGTTACCAGTGGTGTGCCCCAGGGATCTGTCCTTGGTCCAATTCTTTTTAACATCTTTGTTAGTGATATAGCGGAAGGGCTGTCGGGTAAGGTTTGCCTCTTTGCGGATGATACCAAAATCTGCAATAGAGTAGACACCCAGGAAGGGGTAGATAACATGAGGAGGGATCTAGCTAAGCTTGAAGAATGGTCTAGAATTTGGCAGCTGGGATTTAATGTTAAAAAATGTAAGGTCATGCATTTGGGCTGCAGCAATCCAAGGGAGCAATACAGTATAGGAGGTGAAGTACTTTTGTCCACTAAAGAAGAGCGGGACCTAGGCGTGGTTGTGTCTGATGATCTTAAAGTAGCTAAACAGGTGGAAAAGGCGACAGCAAAAGCTAGAAGGATGCTTGGGTGCATACGGAGAGGAATGGCTAGCAGAAAAAAGGAGGTGATAATGCCTCTGTATAAGTCTTTGGTGCGACCTCATTTGGAGTATGGTGTGCAATTCTGGAGACCGCACCTTCAAAAGGATGTGAACAGGATGGAGTCGGTGCAGAGGGTTGCTACCAAAATGATTAATGGGCTTCATTATAAAGCATATGAGGACAGACTTAAGGATCTTAATATGTACACCTTAGAGGAAAGGCGGGATAGAGGTGATATGATTGAGATGTTTAAATACCTCCGTGGCATAAATGTTCAGGGAGAGAGCCTCTTTCAATTGAAAGCAAGTTCTGCTATGAGGGGACATGGGATGAGGGTGAAGGGAGATAGATTCAGGAGTGATATGCGGAAATATTTCTTTAAGGAAAGAGTAGTGGATCCGTGGAATAGTCTCCCAGTGGAGGTGGTAGAGATGAGGACAGTAACTGAATTCAAGAAAGCATGGGACCAACACAGAGGATCTCTAAAGGCAAAAAGTGGACTGTTGTAGTTGTTATGGAAGGACAGACTAGATAGGCCATGTGGTCTTTTAGCCCAAGTTCTGCGTACAGATACTTTGTTCAACCTGAAAACACCACTCATGTATAGAAGACCCAATGTTGCTTGGAGATCTTCCATTGTTACCTGCTTCCAGTCAGTACATGGTGGCTGCATTGCTTCAGCTCTACGTATGCCTTCAGAATTTGTGAAATCTAACACTGCTGACAATATATCTGGAGTTACAAACATGTCAAAAATATCCTTAGCATTAGTTATACCTCTGATCAGAGCAATTGGTCCAGAAGATTCTCTGACTATATTTGCTTCCCTTGTTCTTGATGTTGGCGGTACAGTTTTATTCCAATGCATGCCAGAACGAGCTGTGTAATGACTGTCAGTAACTTCCTCATTTTCAGAATGTGATTCAGAAGTTTCAGAATTGCTGTATGAACTGCTATCGTCATCACTTGTTTTATTTTCTTCGACAGCATCTTCCGCTTCACTGCCGCTATCATCAAGATCAAGCTGATCGGACTGGGCGGGAACGACTGCACTATCCGTATCAGCACCTTCAGTATCATTACTCAAACTATCATTACTGTCACTTTCTTCATTCAACCAACGTCTAATTTTTTCAGTTGCTGCACAGCTGCTGAAGCGTTTCGAGAGTGGCATTGTTTACCTTTGTCGTAAAAAATTTTAATCCACAGAAACAAACAAGGAACTGATGTCAGGTGACATCATAAATGTAAGCAAGACGTTAGAAAACACAGGATTGTAATGTGGACTTGGAGTGGTGACTTTCTTTGCTGCTATAAAACAAAGGAGAGTGTTATTGTGCGAGTGTCGAAAATCACCCCTTGTTTGTTCAGCAGCATGCAGTACTGTATAAAAACGTTATTTTTGCAAACCATATGTATGAAAATACTTAAAAATGGTTCGTTGAGGAATACCTAGAGTACCAAAATACAATTCCTTACCATTTTGAAGAAAAAACACAAAAACCGACACCCGGGTCACCCCTGACCCGGGGGTAGTGTATCCGAGGGTTAAGACTAATAAAAGAAGATATTTTTTCACTCAACGTGTAATCAAACTCTGGAATTTGTTACCGGAGGGTGTAGTAAAGGCTGTTAGTGTAGCTGGGTTTAAAAAGGTTTGGACAAGTTCCTGGAGGAAAGGTCCATAAACCATTATTAAGAAGTGAACGAAGATATCAATGCTTGACCCAGTACAAGCATTGTGGAACTTGTGTCTCTTGGGGAAACTGCTAGGTACATATGACCTAGATTGGCCACTGTTGGAAACAGAATACTGGGCTTGATGGACCTTGGTCTGACCCAGTATGGCATATCTTATGTTCTTATCTTATGATCTTATGTTCTTATGTTCTTATGAGGCAGCATGGATTCATTAGAGGCAGGTCTTGTCTGACAAATCTGATTGATTTCTTTAACTGGGTGACCACGGATTCAAACCAAGGAAGATCCCTAGATGTGGTATATTTGGATTTCAGTAAAGTCTTTGACACCATTCCGCATAGGTGACTTATAAACAAACTGAGCACCCAAGGGATGGATCCTAAAGTTACTGATTGGATTAGAAATTGGTTGAGGGGAGGCGACAAAGGGTACAGGTAAATGCAGCTCACTCTGAGCAGGAGGTTACCAGTGGTGTGCCCAGGGGATCTGTCCTTGGTCTGATTCTTTTTAATATCTTTGTTAGTGATATTGCAAAAGGACTGCCGGGTAAGGTTTGCTTGTTTGTGGATGATACCAAAATCTGCAATAGAGTAGACACACAGGGAGGAGTCAATAACATGAGGAGGGTTCTAGCTAAGCTTGAAGAATGGTCTAGAATTTGGCATCTGAGATTTAATACTAAAAAATGCAGGGTTATGCATTTAGGCTACAAAAATCCAAAGTTGCTGTACAGTGTAGAGGGTGAGGTACCTCTGTCCACAAAAGAAGAGTGGGATCTAGGTGTAATTCTGTCTAATGATCTTAAAGTAGCTAATCAGGTAGAAAATTGACTGTGAAAGCAAGAAGAATGCTTAGGTGTATAGGGAGAGGGATGGCCAGCAGAAAAAAGGAGGTGATAATGCCTCTGTATCTCTCTGGTGTGACCTCATTTGGAGTATTCTGTGCAATTCTGGAGACCACACCTTCAAAAGGATATAAGCAGGTTGGAGTCGGAGCAGAGAGTGGCTACTAAAATGGTTAGTGGTCTTCATTATGAAGCATATGAGGGCAGACTTAAAGATCTTAATATGTATACTTTGGAGGAAAGATGGGATAGGGGCAATTTAAATATCTCCATGGCATAAATGCACAGGAGGGTCTCTTTCAATTGAAGGCAAGTTCTGCTATGAGGGGACATAGGATGAGAGTGAAATGGGTTAGACTCAGGAGTAATATGCAAAAATATTTCTTTGTGGAAAGAGTGGTAGATGCATTAAATAGTCTCCCAGTGGAGGTGGTGGACACGAGGACGGTATCTGAGTTCAAAAAAGCATGGGACAAACACAGAGGATCTCTAAAGGTAAAAAGGGGACTATTGTAGTTGATATGGAAGGGCAGACTAGATAGGCCTTGTGGTCTTTTTCCTCTACCATATTTCTATGTTTCTATGGTGACCCTCTGGATAGTTGATATAAGATATGGATATAAGACATATTTTAGAAACCTGCTAGCACTCTGATGATCATATCTTAACATTTAGGAGTATTTGCAGCTATCACGGGGCAATAGCTGCAGAAGGCCCACAATATCTGCAGAGGGTGTTCCCAGGCTTATCCCTGCAAATATCATAGAGCGTTTGCACTTACCACAAAGACCTGTGATCCCTGCATGGGCAGGAAGCATGGGAAGTTCTGTGGTGCCTGTCAATGCAAGCATCATGGGATCCAAGCCAAGTGCAAGGGGAGGACAGAGCTAGTAATAGCTCTGCCTTCCAATCACTACCAATCTCACTCTCTTGCTCTATCGGGATCACTCATCCTGTCACTGATCCACAGCACCGACAATCCT
The DNA here is from genome assembly GCA_033557465.1 of Ichthyophis bannanicus. Taxonomy (NCBI): domain Eukaryota; kingdom Metazoa; phylum Chordata; class Amphibia; order Gymnophiona; family Ichthyophiidae; genus Ichthyophis; species Ichthyophis bannanicus. The sequence goes on from CM066032.1 coordinate 2,769,502, forward strand.
CAAGAGCCATACCCCAAACACCCCTTCAGCTCCCCTCTCAGATAGCTCCCAATCCCTATTGGGAACTGTTCAGGGGGGATTGGGGAATCCCTGCCAAAGCATTAAGTGCCAGTTAGCCAGTTCCCCCCCCCCCACCCTGACTGTGGTGCATGGCACAAGCAAACCTCATCCTGAAGGTGAGAGGCAGCAGGGGTTCCAGCCACCCAATCCCAGTCTTGGCAGGTGCCTCCAGGGGTCGGGCGGCAGGGGACAGCACATTTGGGGCTGTGCGTAAGATCAGGGCTCCTGCATGGTGTCCTGGTGCCATGGCGACAGAACACCACGGCACCGAACATAAGAACATAAGAACAAAAGATATGCCATACCGGGTCAGACCAAGGTACATCAAGCCCAGTATCCTGTTTCCAACAGTGGCCAATCAGGTCATACGTACCTAGCAGTTTCCCAAAAGACACATATTCCACAATACTTGTATTGGGTCAAGCAGTGACATCCCGGGTGCCTTTTAATAATGGTTTATGGACCTTTCCTCCAGGAACTTGTCCAAACCTTTTTTTAAACCCATCTACACTAACAGCGTTTACTACATCCTCCGGTAACAAATTCCAGAGTTTGATTACACGTTGAATGAAAAAATATTTTCTCTTATTAGTCTTAAATAGGTTACCCTGTAGCTTCATTGCATGTCCCCTAGTCTTTCTATATTCTGACGATGTAAACAATCGATCTACGTTTACCCGTTCCACTCCATTCATTAATTTATAAACGTCTATCATATCTCCCCTCACTTCGGCTGGACTATCCAGGGATCTTGCTGGACATCCGATGGCAAAGAATCCAGGCACGTCCTGCCCATCCAGGCCCTTTGCCCTGATTCTGCTCTTGTGGGAATGTCTAGATCCTGTGGGTGCAGAATCGGGTGAAAATCTGGCCAATCCAGATTGTGGACATCCGGATGGGCCAGACAGGTACCGATCAGAATGAGTCCCAATGGCAATACAAAATCAGTCACAACACAGAGACATATGAGACCAGAAAAAGAGAGTCAGGGAGAGGACTTACAGAAAGATCCTGCTTCTTCCCGGATAAAGTGTAGTTACTCACCTGCAACAGGTGTTCGGGGACATCAGGAATCAGTCCTCACATATGGTTGACGTCAGCACTGACGGAGCCCTCGCGGAAGCATCCTCCCAGCTTTCAAAGAGAAAGTCTTTGTGAGATGCCACCACGCATGCATGGTCCCCTTCCCTCCCAAGGGTGCCATCTTGCTCAGATGACATAGCTAAAAGACAGCAAAATTAAAAATGGTAAAGGAGAAACTCCAATGGGAGGAGGGAGGATTGTGAGGACTGATTCCTGCTGCCCATGGAGATCACCTGTTACAGATGAGTAACTACACTTTATCCGGGAAGAAGCAGGAAATCGGTCCTCACATATAGGACTCCCCAGCTACAGGCTACCGAAAGCCCATAGGAAAAACAGGGGCTCCCTCATGGGAAGCCACAAGAATCAGCAAATTAGTCCATGTCTACAGACCCACAGTAGGACCCTTGTGTCTGATAAACCCAGCAATCCAATAGCCTGAACACAGAAGGGTCGGAGGGTAGGAGTTGCTAAATCCTGAAAAGGTTATGGAGCACAGCCTGGCCGAAGGCACCATCCCCATTGGATTCTTTTTCCAGGCAGTAGTGGGGTGCGAAGGTATGGACTGAAGACCAGGTGGCGGCCCGGCAAATGTCCACTATTGGGAGAGAGTGCACAGAAGTCGCCATGGCCCTGACATGGTGTGCCATGATGCGGCCTTCCAGCGGGAGCCTCGCCTCCTCATAAGCAAGGGCAATACAGTCCACCACCTAAATGGACAGCGTATGCTTAGTCACCGCCTCCCCAGCCTACTGGGGTCATAGAAGGTGAAAAGCTGAGAAGCTTTGTGGTGGCCCTGAGGGCGTTGGATATTGAAGGACAAAGCCCTCTTACAGTCCAAGGTGTGGAGAACTGTCTCCGCCTGACTGGAGTGATGTCTTGGAAAAAAAGGTAGAGAGGACCACTTCCTGGGTAAGATGGAAGGGCAATACTACCTTTGGCAGGAATTTGGGGTGCATTCAAAGCACCACTCTGTTATTTAGAACCTGGTAGAGGGTGCCTCCACCACAAGGGCCTGAAACTTGCTAACCCTGTGAGCAGAGGTAAGCGCGACCAGAAAGACCACCTTCCAAGAGAGGTAGCATTGAGGTCCCATTCAATTGCCGGAGGGCAAACCAGGGGCTTCGATAAGAGCAGGCCCCAAAGAAAATGAGTCACCAAGGAGTGGACAGAGAGGGGCTTGCCATCCAACGGTGCACTCAGATGGAGTTAGACTTGAGCCCAGATTGAGAGAGGTGGAGAAGGTACTGTAACACCAGTGTCACCAGGCAGGAGAAAGAGTTAGCCTCGTGTTCAGGGCATCAAACTGAGAATATGCGCTATTTGAGGGCTTAAATCTTTCTACTAGAGGCCTTGCGAGAGGCCAGGAGAATGTCTTCCACCTCAACTGGGAGGTTGAAGGGGGCCAGTGTCACCCTCTCAGCAGCCACGCTGTCAGAAACAGAGACCCCAGGATGGGGTGCAGGAGAGATCACCCCTCCTGTAGGAGCAGTGGGAACCACGGTTACCTGGGCCACCGAGGAGCTATCAGGATGAGCGAGGCCCTGTCACAGAGGGTCCTGAACAAGGTCTTGGCGATCAGAGGCATAGGAGGGAAGGCATACATGAGGCCCTCCGACCATGAAACAAGGAACACATCTGCTGCCACCCTGGAGGGGTGGCCTGCCAGACAGAAGCGGACCAAAAAATCAATCCCCAAAACAGAGATACTTAAATGCACCCAACTAAAAATCCCCAAACAAAACCTCTACAGTGAAATCCTATATTTTAATTGTTTTTGTCTGATTGCACCGAGGGAGGACAAGAAGTGTAACTTGACCCCTCCAGACAGGTGTATTCCTTTTTAATCATAAAATAGTTCTTTGGTAAATTCTCATGAAAAATTATAACTTATCTTAAACAATGAATAGAAGAATAGCCCGACTACTTGCGTGTACGAACACCAAAATCCTGGGACACAACGTGCACGTTTCGGGCCAACAAAGCCCTGTATCAAGTGCTCCTACGAAAATCAAACAGGCGTTAATCTTCTTACTATTGTGATTGAATGAATGAAGTAATTGCCGGTTTTTAAAATGCCGGGAGTTCAGCGATCTCCAATCACTAAAGAGGATTTAAGCTATTCTGATTGGCTACCCAATCCCGTTCATCAAAAAGGGAACTAATCACAGGTAAAGGGTTCACATTGGTGAACATGCTTCTCGGATTCGTCAGCGGGTTCTTTCGGCTCCGATTGTGGAACATTGTATCGAGCGGGGTCATTCTTTTGAAGATTTACACTGGACAGTGATCGACCACATTCCTGAGGATCCTGGGGGGGGCGACAGAGAGTCCCGTTTACAACGTTGTGAGTAGAGATGGATTTACGCTTTGGACACCGTGCACCCTGGTGGTTTGAATCGGGAAATCGAGTGGTTGAGTGTCACGTGAGGCCCAATCAGCTGAGGGGTTCCCTCTGTTAGTGGGATATCCCCTTCGCGATTGGTTGTTCTTTGGCAGGCTGGCTTGGTCATTACATCATTGAGATTTCATCCATTCCGGTTAGGGCTTCGTTGGGGGATGGCCCTTTACCTGTGATTAGTTCCCTTTTTGATGAACGGGATTGGGTAGCCAATCAGAATAGCTTAAATCCTCTTTAGTGATTGGAGACCGCTGAACTCCCGGCATTTTAAAAACCGGCAATTACTTCATTCATTCAATCACAATAGTAAGAAGATTAACGCCTGTTTGATTTTCGTAGGAGCACTTGATACAGGGCTTTGGTGGCCCGAAACGTGCACGTTGTGTCCCAGGATTTTGGTGTTTGTACACGCAAGTAGTCGGGCTATTCTTCTATTCATTGTTTAAGATAAGTTATAATTTTTCATGAGCATTTACCAAAGAACTATTTATTTATTTATTTTATTTATTTAGCTGTATTTATATCCCGCTTTTTACCGGGTCAAAGTGGTCAATTGGGGGATACATTTAACACGAGGGGATATGAGACACATACGCTAATACTTACAGGGAACATGGGCAATGGAGGGTTAAGTGGCTTGCCCAAGACCACAAGGAGTGCCTATAGGACTAGAAATCCCAGTCCCTCCGGCCTGAGATTGCTGTCCCCAGGTGGGACTTGAACCCCCGGCCCTCCGGCCTGAAGTACCTTGTCCTAACCACTAGACCACTCCTCCCTTTATGATTAAAAAGGAATACACCTGTCTGGAGGGGTCAAGTTACACTTCTTGTCCTCCCTCGGTGCAATCTGACAAAAATGATTAAAATATAGGATTTCACTGTAGAGGTTTTGTTTGGGGATTTTTAGTTGAGAGACAGAAGTGGGGCAACTGAAAGTTGTCCGGGCTGGTGAATAGGTCCATCACAGGTTCCCCCCAGAGCCGGAAAAGCCGACTGGCTACCCTGGGGTCCAGCTGCCACTCATGCGACTGGATAACTCTGCTGAGCCTGTCAGTCAGGAGGTTGTCCTGGTCTGGCAGGTATGCTGCCTGAAGAAGGATATCCGGTTGAATTGTGAATTAGCAGATGATCTGTGCATCTTGACAAAGGGTACGAGACCCTGTGCTCACCTGTTTGTTCACGTAGAACATCACCATTTGGTTGTTTGTCTGGACCAGCACCGGCTGGTGACAGAGGTGGTGACAGAAGACTCTCAGGGCTAAGTGTATGGCTCGGAGCTCCAGGAGGTTGCTCTGATGGGTGCTCTCGTCTGGTGACCAATTGCCCTGAGTGCAGAGATCTCCGCAGTGGGCTCCCCAGTCGAGCAGGGAGGTATTCATGGTGAGGACCCTTGAGGGGTTTGGGGCCTGAAAAGGTATGCCCACCTCAAGATGCTGGGGAGACTGCCACTAGACCAGGGAGTCCGCCATTTGGTAGGTCACAGAGACTCTGTCTCAGAGGTGACCTGTGGCCTGAGACCACTGGTCCTGGAGACACCACTGCACCGCCCTCATGTGGAGGTAAGCGTCGGGGATGACGTGGACCGTGGAGGCCATGTGTCCGAGGAGGTGCAGAAGAAGCCCAGTGGGCACTGAGGGATGGTACTGTATGTCCTGAGCTAGAGTACTGAGATGGTCGACCCCGTCCCTGGGCAAGAATGCCTTTGATTGGAGAGTGTCGATCTTTGCCCCAATGAACTCCAGACACTGTGTCGGGAGGAGGTGAATTTTGGGGTAGTTTATGACAAAACCCAAGTGTTGCAGAACCTGGATGGTGCATGTGGTGGCCTGCTGCATCTCTGAGGCCATGTCACCCTTTATAAGCCAGTCATCCAGGTAGGGAATGATGAAGATCCCCTGGAGCCAGAGGAAGGCGGCCTTGACTGCCAGGCATTTTGTGAAAACTCTTGGGGCAGGGGCCAGACTGAAGGTGAGCACCCTGTATTGAAAATGACTGTCCCCACTACAAACCACAGGTACTGCCTGGGATTGGGGTGAATAAGGATGTGGGCATAAGCATCCTTGAGGTCTAAGGAGCATAGTCAATCTCCCTGCTGGAGGTAAGGCAGCAATATTCCAAGGGAGAGCATCTTGAACTTCTCCCTCACCAGGAATTTGTTGAAGTTGCACAGGGTGAGGATGGGCCTTAGGCCCCTGTCCTTTTTGGCATGAGAAAGTACCTGGAGTAGAACCCCTTGCCCTTGAGATGGTGAGGCACCGGTTCTACCACTTTGTCCTTGAGAAGACCTGTCAATTCCTTCAGAAGAAGGTCCCGGTGGAGGAGAGACCTGAGAGGCTCTCCCAGGAAATAAGGGGCAGAGGTGTCTGAGTCAGGTGGAGAAGGTAACCATCCCTGACCACCCGAAGCACCCAGGAGTCGCTGTTGATTGTCATCAACCTCTGGGCATAGAGGGCCAGACATCCCCCTGTGGGCTGCTGATCTCCTTGGGGTAGATAGGCCATGCTCAAGGAGTCAAAAACTCCCCCCTGGCTGGGCCAGAGCCAGTGCCTGAGGTTTTGGAGCTTTCTGCTTATGAGGGCCATGCCCATGTTCCTTGGCCTGTTGACCCTGTTGAGAAGCTGGGGAGGCCTGAAAAGGCGGGTAGTTTCTGTAAGCAGCTCCCTTCCTTGGGTAGAAGGACTTTTTACCTGAGCCCTTCCATCAGAGAGGGGCAGCGGTCTTTTTGGAGAGCCTGGTCCTCGTCATGAACTCGGTCTCTAGCTCAGCAACCTTGTCGGTCATGGGTTTGCCAAAGAGGTTCTCTCCTTGGCAGGGAACATCAACAAATTTATCCTAAACCCACTGCTCGAGGTCAGATGATTGCAGCCAAGCTTGTCGGCATGCACCAATGTCAGTCGCTGCTAATCGAGCCCCCGACTTGAACCAGTCATAGGCCACTAGAGACGTGAATTTGGAGCACTCACGGACTGCCTTGGCCAAGTTCTTGAACCGCTGCAAGGGTTCCTCGGAGAGAACAGCTGAGAATCTGACGAGTTCATTTGCCAGGAATCAGGTACATGCCCATATGCAGCTGGTAGGCCTGGATGCGACTGATGAGCATTGAGCCCTCGTAGCACTTTCTGCCGAGGATGTCCAGGGTGTGGGCCTCCCTGCCGGGGGGGCACTGAGGAGTGCATCTTCTGGCTTTTCAGCCAACGCATGGCCGACTCCACCACCATGGAATTATGAAGCAGCTGTGACTTTTGGAAGCCTGGGCTCCGGCAGCCTCGATACATCGAGTCGAGCTGTTTGCTCACCACTGGTATCAAAGCCAGTGTCTCCCACATTCGGAGCATTAGCCATTCCAGGATGGGAGGGATGGGCACTGTGAGCGATTCCCGTGGAGGGGCCTCGTACTGGAGGATTTTCAACTCATCTGCCCAAGGGTCCTCCTACAACTCAGTTGGGAATTCCAGGGCCTTAAACATGTCCTTGACAAAATCCAGGAAGCCCATATCCTCAGGCAGGGACTGCCGTCGAAGCTCCGAGACGGGAGAGCTCTGTGGCGATGGGTATCGGGGTACTCCTCGTCCTCCGTCTCCCATGCGGAGTAGTCCATCATGCCCTGCAGTGGCACCCAGCATACTCGCCAGGGATGACCATGGTCCTGACAAGCGGGACTCAGATTGTGACCTCAGCTGAGGAAAAACTCGAGGCCGAAGAACCTTGAGGATTGGCTCGGCCTCCGGAGATGTCTTGGATGTCGAGGGCCTGGTGATCTGGGTGGATGAACCAGTTGTGCCGGACTACAGCACCCACTGCTGGTCCATGAAGACAGACAAACTGTGCTCCATAGCCGCCATTCTGGACTCCAGGCCAGAAGGCTCCGCAGCCTTCGGCGCGGGCACCAAGGGACTCAGTTCTGATGCCGAATCCCCGAAGGGGAATCCTCGATGAGAATGGTGTCTGGGGGCTGAGGCCGGTCTGTGGTTGGATCCTTTTGGGGGAAATTCATAGGCTCCTCCTTCTCCGATGCCTTGGACGAACATCTCAGACTATGGGACCGGGGCTGGGAAGCACCCAGGCAGTCAAAACCAACCAAGGACGCCACCTTCTTCCTGGGTTCCCTCGAGGGAGACCTCCTTTCTGAGGACCCATGACAAGGCTCGGGTTCAGAAGGTTCCACCTGAGATGTTGGGGTCTCAGATGAGGCCCTGGCCTTTGGAGGCACCGGGGACTCAGGGAAAAACTTGTCATGCTGCTACTGGCGGCTCTTGAGGGCCTTACTGGGCATCCTTTTGCAGAGACCACAGGCTGCCGGGATGTAGTCTGGCCCATGGCAGCAGAGACAGCAGTCATGTGTGTCAGTTAAAGGCATAATTTTAGAGCACCGATCACACTTTTTAAAGCCACTGGTAGCCATGGGGGGAAAAAGTACTCCTGCGAGGTCAAAGACTCTTCAGGCTGCCAGTGGGAGAAAAAAGGGTGCGAAGACGTCAAGAAAAGAAAAGAATGAAAACTACAAAACTAGACTGAACTCAACGCCGAGGAAACGAGGTCGGTAGGCGGGAAGAGTACTGGTGCGATACCAAAGATGAGTATGAAACTTGAAGAGAAAAAAATCAACTTTTCTGGGGACAAACCAGACAAACGTCTGAAGGGCTCCGTGGAAAAAAGGAGGCTGAGCAAGATGGCACCGTTGGGCGGGAAGGGGACCACACATGCGTGGTGGCATCTCCCAAAGGCTTTCTTTGGAAGCTGGAGGGATGCTTCCTCGAGGGCTCCATCAGTGCTGATATTACCCATATGTGAGGACTGACTTCCTGCTTTTTTCCGGAGAAACCTATTTATATAGAATTAAAGCACATATTGCTAAATCTAAACAGATGGATTCCTATTATTAAGAGCGCTAGATATTCTACCTAGAAGACATTGTTCCATTTTCTCTGTTTCATAAAAAAACAAAAATATCAGCTTGAAACTTCACAACATATCTGCATGGAAATCTCAAAAGAAAAGATGTACCAAGGTGCAATACTCTCTGACGTATATCAAGAAATAATTTTCTTTGTTTTTGTGTTGCCCTATTTAAGTCAGGAAATATCCAGATTTTATTTCTCAGAAAATAATATTACAATATCTAAAGCAGAGCTTCATATTTATTTTTATCAAACTGAAGTGCAAACACCACAATCAATGCAGACTGCACACTAATCTCATCCTGCATGTTCTCCAAATATTTAGTGAGATTCAGGCTATCCTCAGATAATGATTGCAGATCTTCCTCATTTCTCCCCCGATTCTCACCATGCTCATCTGAGCTATTGGATGGAAAATGAAATACTTGGGTGAATGGAAGAATATTAGTCTCAAATATTTTAAGAAATTCTATAAAATATCTCCGTAACAAATCTCAGGTGGGAATGGGGGTGTCCTAGAAAAGTTCAGAAACCTAAGATTATGGGGTATGTTTACTAAACCGCTATAGCGGACTCTGTGTGATATCGGACCTGTGCCCCCATTGAAATCAATGGGGCCGCGGCTCCAATAAGAACATAAGATATGCCATAAAGGGTCAGACCAAGGTCCATCAAGCCCAGTATTCTGTTTCCAACAGTGGCCAATCTAGGTCATATGTACCTAGCAGTTTCCCCAAGGGACACAGGTTCCACAATGCTTGTATTTGTTCAAGCATTGATATCCTGGGTCCCTTCTTAATAATGGTTTATGGACCTTACCTCCAGGAACTTGTCCAAACCTTTTTTAAACCCAGCTACACTAACAGCCTTTACTACATCCTCCGGTAACAAATTCCAGAGTTTGATTACACGTTGAGTGAAAAAATATTTTCTTTTATTAGTCTTAAATAGTTTACCCTGTAGCTTCATTGCATGTCCCCTAGTCTTTCTATATTCTGATAAGGTAAACAATCGATCTACGTTTATCCGTTCCACTCCGTTCATTAATTTATAGACTTCTATCATATCTCCCCTCAGCCGTCTCTTTTCCAGGTTAAAAAGCCCTAACCTTTTTAGCCTTTCTTCATAGGAGTATCCTTCCATCCCCTTTACAATTTTGGTGGCTCTTCTCTGAACCTTTTCTAAAATCGCTATATCATTTTTAAGATACGGCAACCAGAATTGTATACAATATTCAAGGTGCGGTCTCACCATGGAACGATATATAGGCATTATAATATCTTTTGTTTTATTTTCCATTCCTTTCCTTATCATACCTAACATTCTATTTGCTCTCTTGGCCGCTGCAGCACACTGGGCCGAGGGTTTTAACATGGTATCCACAATGACGCCTAAATCTTTTTCCTGGGTGGTAGTTCCTAATGTGGAACCTTGCATCGTGTAACCATAGTTTAGGTTGTTCTTCCCTAGGTGCATAACCTTGCACTTGTCCACATTAAATTTCATCTGCCATTTTGATGCCCAGTCTTCCAATTTATCAAGATCGCACAGAGTCTGCTACCGCGGTTTAGTAAACATACCCCTACATTTTTTCCATGGTTATCCAAGGCTTCCATATTTCTCTGAAATATAAATTGATCTTTAACTACTGCATCTTTAACTACGGAACATTTGCATATTTCTGAATGGTCTCCACCTGCTTCACCATTCCCTCAGCGTTGGATTCCTGGACAGTGTCATGAGGCTGGTACTAATAAAGATGCAAAGTTGAAAAGAAACCCTGTTTCTCACAGAGATCTAGATGTGCAATTACCTCAAAGCACAGCTAGAGGGGGCAGGAATGATCATACAGAAGCTAATGAGGCTAGGAGATCTAACCAGTTGCACCTGGGAATGAGCCTGGGAGATTCAAAGAGAAGATCCCTTTATAAGCAGAAGTTTAATTCTAGCAAAGCAGAGTGGGAGAGAAAAAGCCAAGCAGTAAGGAGCACGGCTGCAGAAAGGGAAGCAGCAGAACAAGGAGCAGAAGGACTTGGAGAAGGAACAAGGAGCACGGCTAAGGAAAGAAGGAGAGACCTGAAAGAAGGAATCCTCCTTGAGCAAGCCCAAAGGAATGGCATTCACAGAGGTGGAGTTCAGAGGGGCCAAGCTACCAGAGCAGCTGTTCAGAGGGAGTCTGCTGGGGAAAGCAGTCAGGCTGGAGAGTGTGCCACTCCCTGCTCAAGCAACGTTCCTGAGTCCAAAGCTGAGAGACGTATCCAGAGAATCAGAGAACCAGGTTTGGAGGAAGACCTGCAGTCACTGGAACCTGCTGGAAAAGTTTTACCAGGTACTCAAGGAAACGGAGTTTTTAGCAAAGCTACTTTACCACTGAAGCAGAAAGCTGAATCCATACCAGGTTTTGCTAAGCTGCCAGGAAGCACAGCACTGCCCAGAAGCTACCGGCAGAAAAACTGTTGCAAAAGAGACGTTCTTGGGAGAGAAGGCTCCAGGGAGTCCAGCTACAGAAACCCAAGGTATGAAAACTGTATTCCTGCTAAAGAATGCTTAACTCCTAGAAGCACTGCTAAAGCAAATACTCACTTTGTAAGAAGAAAGAAACCAGAGTGGTTTCAAGAATTACCAAGAGAACTTAAAACCCAGTCTTATTGGAGGCAGGTCAGTGGAGACAGTCCATGTAAAGCTGTGACAGCCAGCGACAGTATTTACTCCACGGGGGAAAGTAGTGAGGCAGAATATATGGACGTAGAAAATATAAATGCTATTCCCATGCCTCAGGAAGAAGATATGGATTGTGGGTTGTGTATGGCTACTAGCCTAGAGTCTATAGCCAACCATGTAAATAAGAAGAAAACGTGTTTAATTGTTTTGTTTGGAATGAACTGAATTCCTCCATTTTCCTTGGCACTAATTGTGAAGCTACTAACAGTTAGTCCACCTGTTTATTACTGGAACCTTTTCAAACAAAGGACATTCTTTGATTTCCACTGTCTTAAAGAACCCTTGCACAGAGGGGAAATAAAAGCCTTGTTTCCCTACACTCTTGGCTGAATTATTATGTGCACACAAGGAGCTGAAAATAGATAAGACCAAACTCCATTTTTGGCCTTACATTACACGACGCTCCTTGAAAATAAATATATCGTGGAGCATGCCCTTGCCGCCCTTAGCCACTAGGGGCTGCCACCATGACAACAGCCAGTGCGTTACCTTGTCCTCTGTGAGAGGTACAGCTGCACATGGCTCAAGAAAATAGGGACACATTTAGGGCTGACCACCCGCCTTGGCTCCCCTTCACACACATTGCCTGCCCTTGCCCTTCCACTGTTGCAGCGAAGTGCACGCAATGAATAAAACCAGGAGTCAGTTCGAAGATCCAAGCCGATTTATTGTGCACAAGTCTCAGGCAAATGTCACATTCAAAATGGTCTGAGCAATGGAGTCCAGTAAACAACACCTTTTATACCTTTCTTCTTCAGTTTAATACAGGCAAACTTTCTATTGGTCCTACTGACCCTTGCACCCATCCAATTGGGATCTCTCTGTGGGCCCAGTACTCTATTCCCCCTGCTCAGAATTCTCTAACAAAGGCACAGTTCTAAGACTTTGATACTTTTCTCCTACAAGGTCACTGCTAGCTTAGAAAATGTGTGACTATAGAGTACTGGAACATGTCTGTCATCAGCATAGAAGAATTCAACAAAGGATTTATACAACCTTATCAAAAAGCAGTTTAAAGCAGTTTCTCTAACTTTTACTGATTTTGGTTTTTTTCAGCATTACTATTCTCAGGTGGGGGCTGGGACTCAGGCCTAGCTTACAGGCCTCTCATACATTTACAGGCTATTCTAGGCCATAGCCTGCCACATTCCCCCCTTTGATTATTCTCACCCGCAAGTGAGAAAGGGTGAGAATCAAATCATACATTACACGTGGTCATCAGCATCATGATGGGGTACAAAGGAATATTGCCACATAGCTAATACTTTTGTAGCTGCTTTACGTTCAACAATACTATCAATGGTTGAGTTCAGCATATGCAGGCATAAAGGTAGGAAACATGGGAGAAACAAGCAGATAGCCAATATGAATAGGACAATGAACACAAGTGTTTTCAGGCCGCCCATTCCTGAAAACAGAGAACCAAACCATCCATCAGTTCGGAGGTGTTGGCCGGGAAAGTGGAGTACGTGAATGGTGTGCAAGTGAATATACCACGTATTACCACATCCAGGTTTGGTCCGGTCGGGACCGCAGCCGACCGACAGCGGAGAGGACCCCAGGCGCCGCCGGTCCCTTTGTATCGGAGAGGGTTCTGCCCTGCCTCGGCGGCCTGCTGGGTCCGACCGGCCAACACCTCCAAACCCGAGGGGAGTCCAGGATTCAACCCAAGGAGGGACTGGTTGCGCAGCTCATTAGTGGTCGGATCCAGTGAGTAGCAATTTGTCTGGTTCTTAGTCAGTTAGCTATGGGAAAGTCCCGCATGCACGGGACTAATATGGTTTAAGGAAACGAGAACCTGATCACCTCTCAGGGTGGCCGAGAACTCCTTGCATGAGTATGCGCGAGGACGAAACCCCACCCCTCATGGATAAGTAAGGTAGGCCTTTATGGAGTTTTGGGAACTCGGTGGCATGCCTGTCTGTTTGAGTGAATGAGAGGTCTTAAAACACAGACCACGCGAGAGTGGACTCCTGAGTAGCACAGTTCCTGGCCGGGTGACCGCGCCCAGGTCGCGAAAAGGAGGAAGCGTTTGGTGTTTGTCTCCCTTGTTGTTCTGTGGGCTGTACGGACCCCTTACCTGCAGCCATACTACCCGCCCTCTTTGTCTGTTGTTTTGTACGTTATAATGGGAGGGGCGGGGTCTGTGCAAACTCCGCTGAACTGTATGATCAAGAATTTTAAGAAGGGATTTAGCGGTGACTATGGGATGAAAATGTCGCCGTCCCGATTAGAAAAATTATGTGGTAGGGAGTGGCCGGTGCTGGACACCGTGTGGCCACCAGATGGTACTTTTGATGTTAGAATTGTGTTCCGAGTGCATGGGATAGTACGTAGGAATTACCCCGACCAGTTTCCCTATATAGACTCCTGGTTAGATATTTGTGAAAGGCAACCCTCTTGGATGAAGCGTTGCCGTGAAGAGCAGTGCAGGATAATGTTAGCAACTACGAAGGGAGTCCCCGGGATTAAGGAAGAAAAGCCTCCCATTTACTCAGTCCCAGAACCTACGGAAATCTCAAATTATCCACCCCTATTCCTGTATAAACCGGTCCTGTCAGCTCCATCGTTACCCCGAGTAGAGCCAGGAGAAGAGAGAGTTCCCTCAGCTGAAGTACCTCCACCCCATCAGTCACGTCCATTGCCCGGAGGAGAGCAACCCCCTTCCCGGAGCAGGAGTCCCAGTCCCGAACAAAGTTCCCCGGCAGGATTACCATCTCCTGAAGGAACTGCCAGTGGGGGATCAACTGCCAGTCCAGGGTCACCCGTTAGTCTAGGCCCCAGCAGAAGAGCCACCGCTGGGCCCGCAAATTTGCGCTACGCCCTCCAAAGCAGGGAGATGGGCCAAAAAGAAGTTCGCCAGATGCCATTATACCAGGTCCCCGGATTATCTATTCTCAATGACGATGGTCAGGTTGTGGCCGGGCCAAGTAGTCTCGTTTATGTGCCCTTTTCTACCACAGATTTATTAAACTGGAAAATGCACTATACCTCTTATACTGAAAAACCCCAAGATCTGACAGAATTAATGTCTAGTATCATGCAGACCCACCAGCCTACCTGGTCTGATTGCCGCCAGCTCTTGTCTACCCTTTTTACTACTGAAGAGCGGGCACGAATAGTGCAAGCAACTACCCGATGGCTGGAAGAGAACCCTGTAGACAGGAAAGGCTTAGATCCCCGACAGGCAGCGGCCGTAGATTTCCCGAATGAAGATCCAAGATGGGATCCAAATAGTGCAGAAGGAGAGAGGGCCCTCACCCGTATCCACCAGCCCCTACTGCAAGGCCTGAGGAGGGGAGGCCAGAAAGCCATGAATGTTGGGAAGGTAGCAGACGTTCTTCAGCGCCCAGATGAAAGTCCAGCTGCCTTCTATGAACGATTAACTGAAGCTTATAGACTTTATACCCCATATGATCCAGCAGCCCAGGAGAATTTGCGTATGGTGAACGCTGCTTTTGTGAGTCAGTCCCAGGGAGACATAAAACGGAAACTGCAAAAGTTGGAAGGATTTGCGGGCATGAATACAGCACAGCTAATGGAAGTTGCCCAGAAGGTATTTGTGAATCGTGATCAAGAATGTAAAAGGGAAAGTGAAAGAAAGATGAAGAAGAAAGCCGATCTGCTTGCTGCAGCTCTAGTTTAAGGACGTGGAGGATATCCAAACAGAAGGACCCGAGGATGGGGAAGGGGCCGAGGGAGCGCTCTGTCCCACTTAGGTGCAAGTCAGTGCGCCTATTGTAAGGAAGAAGAACATTGGAAGAATGAATGCCCGTAAATGACTGCCTATCTATTATGCACATACACCCTTATTCTCCATGGATAAGCAACATAAGTGTTCACATATGAATGAACAGAGCCCACATAGGAAAATCTCTCAGCTCCTTCTGGAAGATTTTAGAGCAGCTTTACCATGCCTGCACTCAGTACCTGTCCTATTTGTTCAAACTCTTTTTGCCGCGGAGCCCATTGCACTCTTCACATTCCTCATGATCTCTTTCTGCATTTCATAGCCGCTCTTTTTGTGAGTATTTCATCTGTCACTGCCATGCTGGTATTTTCCCTTGTAGTTTTCTTCTTCTTCAGGTTTTTCTGTCATTTTATAGGTTTCCTTCAGTTTTTGTGCATTGCCCTTTAAGGATGGATTTAGATATGTCAGCACTCTGGCCAGGGTACAGTGACATACCAAGGGCAGCACGCCCTGGGTGCCAGCCCCATGGAGGTAGCACAGCAAACTTACCAATATGCTGGTTTGCTGTGGTGCCTCGCACTGCAGGAGTCAGTCATTCTGCTTTCCCATCCAAAGTCCCTGCAGCTCAAGGCACCGCGGCAAACCTGCATAACAGTAAGTTTGCCACACTGCCTCCAGGAGGCCATATGGAATTGCGGGGGGTGGGGGGGTGCATCGTGGCACACAGCACCAGGGGGGAGGTGCCAGAAGTGGGGGGAGGGTGTCTGCCCAGGGTGACAAGGGATAGAAATACCACTACCAGGTATGGCTTACTAAACTTGTTTTTTTGAAGGTGTGAATAAACAGTTAGACAAAGCTGAGTTGGTTGATATGGTGTATTTGGACTTTCAGAAAGCCTTTGACAAGGTCCCTCATCAGAGACTTTTGGCAAAATTAAAAAGTCATGGAATGGGAGGCAGTGTACTATTGTGGATCGGGAACTGGCTAAAAGATAGAAAGCAAAGGGTAGGGATAAATGGCCAATTTTCCCAATAGAGAAAGGTGGAGTACCCCAGGGATCTGTGCTGGGTTCGCTGCTTTTTAACATACTCATAAATGACCTGGAAATGGGAATAATGAGTGAAGTTATCAAATTTGCAGATGACAAAAAACAATTCAAAGTTGTTAAAACCAAAGAGGATTGTGGAAAATTGCAAGAGGATCTTGATAAAATGGAAGACTGGGTATCCAAATGGTAAATGAAATTTAATGTGGACAAGTGCAAAGGTTATGCACCTAGGAAAGAATAACCCAAACTATGGTTACACGATGCAAGGTTCCACATTAAGAACCACCACCCAGGAAAAAGATTTAGGCATCATCATAGATAACATGTTAAAACCCTCCACCCAGTGCGCAGCAGCAGCAGCCAAGAGAGAAAAGATAATGCAAGGTATCAAAAGGAAATGAATGGAGAATAAAACAAAGAATATTATAATGCCTCTGTATCGTTCCATGGTGCGACCACACCTTGAATATTGCATGCAATTATGGTCACTGTATCTTAAAAAGGATATAGCATTATTAGAAAAGGTACAGAGAAGAGCCTCCAAAATGGTAAAGGGGAGGGAAGGATACACCTATGAAAAGAGGCTAAAAAGGTTAGGTTTCTTCAACATGGAAAAGAGACGGCTGAGGGGAGATATGATAGAGATCTATAAATTAATGAATGGAGTGGAATGGGTAATGTAGATTGATTGTTTTCACCATCAAAATATAGAAAGACTAGGAGGCATGAAATGGAGCTACAGGGTAACCTATTTAAGACTAATAGGTAAGAGAAATATTTTTTCACTCAACATGTAATCAAACTCTGGAATTTGCTATTGGAGGATGTAGTAAAAGCTGTTAGTGTAGCCATGTTTAAAAAAGGTTTGGACAAGTTTCTAGAGGAAAGGTTTATAAACCATTATTAAAGGGGTCCCAGAATATCCACTGCTTGACCCAATACAAGCATTGTGGAACCTGTGTCTTTTGGGGAAACTGCTAGGTACTTGTGACCTAGATTGGCCACTGTTGGAAACATGATACTGGGCTTGATGGTCCTTGGTCTGACCCAGTATGACATATCTTATGTTCTTACATTCTTATCTGGTTATTTTGTCAAGCTATTTTTCTGGATGTGATGTCCCAGTTAAAACTCTTTAGTGGATTTAAGAAATGCACCCAGTGCAGCAGGGCCAGGTCCATCACCGGCACCCACAAATGGTACCTCAGTGTTTGGGGTCTGACCCATGATCCCTGCCATTGCCTTTTTTATTTAAAGATTACAAAAGGAAGGAATTAAGGGTCATGAAAAGCAGCACAGGAGAATTTTAGGCATTTCTAATCCAATCCCTTTTCATTAGCATTAGTAACACTGGTCCCCATGGTCTCAAGAGCTGCATCAGCAGCTGGAGATGCATTGGCATCAAGAGGTCATCAGGGCCATTCAGAGTCAAGCATTGATAGGAGGTCCCAGGAGGAGTTAGACACCAACTCCTTCATCCTCATCTTCTAAAACATCAAGAGTTAGAGACACTGAGCATTGGATGGAGGCTGAGATGCATCGGTGTCAAAGCTCTTTGGAGCATGATGTCAGAAGCATTGAGCTTTGAGGTATTGAATGATAACTGAACCTCAAAGCAGTCCCGATGTGAAGACTGCTCATCCTCCTCTATATCAGAGGGGCCATGCAAGTTTTCATGAGGTCTGGACCACTGCTCATACATCCTATCAGATTCTGCAGACTTTGGCCATACCTGCTGAGGCCTCCATACCTTTGTTGATGGAAGTACTTGTGAAGTGACCCATGAAGGGCTTTCAAAAGAGGATAATGATGTTCTTTGCCCCACTCAAAGCTGCTGTCACAGCATCATTGATGGCACACCGTCGCATCAAGTCAATCTTAAAGACCCATCAATTGACTACAGAAGAGGTATCAATATCAGGACCGCAAGGGCCTCAGCAACAGTGCCTGCCTGGCCAGTGTCTATCTTGAATGTACTGGGAAGTGATCACTCCTTGAGGCTTCGAAGAGCATTAGTGCACCAGTATTCCCAAAGGATCTTGGTTTCTTAACTCAACAGAATACCAGCCAAGGCAGAGACTCAGACATGTTTGGAGTATCTCTCTAAATGTGGATTTGAGCACTCCTGCAATACTGATATGCCTCAGAGTACTTTTCAAAACAAACATCTCCTGGACTGCTATCAGATTCCACACTTCCTCATGAATGATTTAAGTTCCTTCAGAAGAACTCTCTTTTTCACAATTTTTTTCAGAGCTATGCCTAATTTCAAATCATTTCAGCTGGAGATGGATTCCAGGACAGAAGAATGGTAAAATGTCCAATATTCTGATTTTCCAAAGGAAGTGGTTACAGCATCTATGCACGGTATCCTTCAAAGGCTTCAGATGACAATGTAGGAAACTCCCTCCTCCCGTTCTGTGCTTCCAATCAGTAAAAAGGTTGATTCTATGTTTAGAGTCTAGAAGACTCCTGAATTTAAAAAGCTTCAGCTGTTGTACCACTCTGTGGTCAACAATTCTGTCCTCAAAAGAGCCAAGAGTTCCAAGTCTCTGGCGTGAGAGGCTAGGATTTTGGGGGGAAAACATTTATAGAGAATGCTATGCCCCATTCCGTACAGCATCTCACCAATTCTTCTTGGGCTTGCAGCTGTGAAGCATGATGGACAATTTATTCAAAGTTGTTAAAGCACAAGAGGATTGTGAAATATTGCAAGAGGACCTTGAAAAACTGGGAAACTAGGCTTCCAAATGGATGATTTAATGTAATATGGACAAGTGCAAAGTTGTGCACTTAGAAAAGAACAACCAAAACTACAGTTTCACAATGCAAGGTAACGCATTAGGAATCACCATGCAGGAAAAGGATCTGGGCATTATAATGGATAATATGTTGAAATCCTCTGCCCAATGTGCAGCAGTAGCAAAGAAAGCAAATAGAAGCTAGGAATCATAAGGAAAGGAATAGAGAAAAAAACCCAAGGATATTATAATGTCTCTGTATCACTCCATGGTGCGACAACACCTCGAATACTGTGTGCAATTCTTATCATCATATCTTAAAAAGGATATAGCAGAATTAGAAAAAGTACAGAAAACACTAGCCAAAATGATAAAGGGGATGGAAGGGTACCCCTATGGAAGGATACCCCTATTTGTAATCTGTGAACTATCATTAAAATCATCTGTAATACCTGAAGATTGGAGGATCGCCAATGTAATGCCAAGTTTTAAAAAGGGTTCCAGGGGTGATCCGGGAAACTACAGACTGGTGAGCCTGACATCACTACCAGGAAAAATGGTAGAAATCATCATAAAGAACAAAATTACTCAGCATGTGGACAGTCATGGCTTAATGGGAGACAACCAACATGGCTTTAGACAAGGAAGATCTTGTCTTACTAAGGATACTCCTATGAAGAGAGGCTAAAAAAGGGAAGTGAAGGTGTGAATAAACAGGTAGACAAAGGTCAGTCGGTTGATATAGTGTATCTGGACTTCCAGAAAGCTTTTGACAAGGTCCCTCATCAGAGACTTTTGGCAAAACTAAAAATGGGATAGGAGGTGATGTACTATTGGGGATCAGGAACTGGTTAAAAGACAGAAAGCAGAGGGTAGGGCTAAATGGCCAATTTTCCCAATGGAAAAAGGTGTATAGTTGAGTACCCCAGGGATCTGTGCTGGGTCCGCTGCTTTTTGACATTTTCATAAATGACCTGGAAAAGGGAATAATGAGTGAGGTTATCAAATTTGCAGACAACACAAAACTATTTAAAGTTGTTAATACCCAAGAGGATTGTTGAAAATTGCAAGAGGATCTTGATAAATTGGAAGACTGGGCATCCAAATGGCATATGAAATTTAATGTGGACAAGTGCAAAGTTATGCATCTAGGAAAGAACAACCCAAAATATGGTTTTGCGATACAAGGTTCCACATTTGGAACCACAACCCAGGAAAAAGATTTAGGTGTCATCATGGATAACATGTTAAAACCCTCCACCCAGTGTGCAGTGGCGGCCAAGGGAGCAAATAGAATGCTAGGTTTCATAAGGAAAGGAATGGAAAATATAACAAAGAATATTATAATACCTCTGTATCATTCTATAGTGCGACTGCACCTTGAATATTGTGTGCAGTTCTGGTCACCGTATCTTAAAAAGGATATAGCGTTATTAGAAAAGGTACAGAGAAGAGCCACTGAAAATGGTAAAGGAGATGGAAGGATACTCCTATGATGAGAGGCTAAACAAGTTAGGGCTCTTCAACCTGGAAAAGAGACGGCTGAGGGGAGATATGATAGAGGTCTATAAATTAATGAATGTAGTGGAACGGGTAAACGTAGATCGATTGTTTATGTCATCAGTATATAAAAAACTAGGGGACATGCAATGAAGCTACAGGGTAACCTATTTAAGACTAATAAGAGAAAATGTTTTTTTCACTCCGTGTAATCAAACTCTGGAATTTGTTACCAGAGGTTGTAGTAAGAGCTGTTAGTGTAGCTGGGTTTAAAAAAGGCTTTGACAAGTTCCTGGAGGAAAGGTCCATAAACCATTATAGGGACCCAGGATATCACTGTTTGACCCAATACAAGCATTAAGGAACGTGTGTCTTTTGGGGAAACTGCTAGGTACTTATGACCAAATTGGCCACTGTTGGAAACAGGATACTGGGCTTGATGGACCTTGGTCTGACCCAGTATGGCATATCTTATGTTCTTATGTTCTTAAAGGCTTAAAAGGTTAGGGGTCTTTAGCTTGGAAAAGAGACAGCTGAGGGGAGATATGTTAGAGGTCTATAAAATAATGAGTCGAGTGAAAAGGGTAAACATAAGTTGCTTACTCCTTCAAGAAATAGAAAGCCTAGTGGACATGCAATGAAGCTACAATGCAGCATATTTAAGACTAATTAGAAAAAAAATTTTTTCACTCAACATGTAATCAAACTCTGGAATTTGTTGTAGGAGTAAAAGCTGCTTGTTTTTTTTTAATGCCATCAAGTCAGTGCTGATTCCTGGCATCCCAGCTGCCTCTGGGTTTTCTTGGCAATGTTTCATCAAAAGTAGATTGTCAGGTTGTTTCTTCAGAGGTAATGG